>JARQOC010000006.1:179243195-180576290 GCA_033576535.1 Allobates femoralis | reverse complement strand
CCGCACCCGCCGGCTGAACTGAGAAGACCCGAATATGCGCTTTTGATCAGCTCACAGGAAATGCGTTCTGCAGCGTTTTCCTGGGAACTGATCAAAAGCGCATATCCAGGTCTTCTCAGTGGAGTCGGCGGGTGCGGGATCCATAAGGTAACCATAGCAATGCACAGGCAGGTGGTGCATAGCATTACCTGCCACTAACGCTATGTGCTATGCCTGTCTGGGACTAAGTATTTAATGGATGCGCCAGGCTAGGGCCAGACAAAAGTCTGACCCTAACCTTAAACATAAGTTAAGGCAACGGAGATTCCTAATTTTCAAGCAAACATTATTGCTGGTGTGTTTCTTTGTGTGTTTTATTGTTAGGGTAGAGAACACTAGCTAGCCTAAAACCTGTGACTTATCCCTTTAAAGGGAACCAACCACCTCAGATCACCCTAATACACAGTTAGTACATGTCCCTGCACCCTAAGGATACCTTTCCAGCACTGTTTTTGTGTAAAATCTTGCATTAGTATAACTGATATAAAGAGTTTATAAACTTACTAGCCTGGAGACATCTGGGCGTCTCCCTCCTTCTGTTATACTTCAGGGCTGTGCATTCATTGCATGGCTGTGCTCCCCCTCCCTCTGTGCAGAGGAGATAACGATCACGCCCATCAGGGCAGGGCAGCAGGTACGGAGGGAGGGGGAGCACAGACATGTAATGCACAGCCCTGAAGTATAACAGAAGGAGGGATACGCCCAGAAGTCTCCAGGCTAGTAAGTTTATAAACTCTTTATATCAGTTATACTAATGCAAGATTTTACACAAAAACAGTGCTGGAAAGGTATCCTTAGGGTGCAGGGACATGTACTAACTGTGTATTAGGGTGATCTGAGGTGGTTGGTTCCCTTTAAGATGGGTTCATACTATACTTAGCAAGCTATTTACATTGCTGTCCACAGATTCCTTTAAATCTTGCTATTGTGAGAGACAGACCTGGAGAACATAACTTTCATGATGCTTTTTGCTTAGATGATTCATAAAATTATTTGTGAGAGCTAAAATGTAGAGAATGGTTATTAAGATTAAAGAGGCCATAAAATGCAATACATCCACAGCTCTTTAATATTTAATGATATTTTTCTGCCAGATTTGACAAAAACAAATATTTTCCACTGTTTTCCTCTGATAACATTATTATTTTTATAGCCATTATTTTGATTTTCTGAGTTGGTGATGTTCTCTGCAGTTTCTTTCCTAGACATTATAAATTAGGAGCAAATCTTGGGTGCATTACTTCCATCTATTGTTATTGACCTTGTGCCATTTGTTGATTTGAATAAAATGGAATGTATCTATTTCTTTATTATTTGTTTGCATGTCTTACATACATAGTCATTGATGAGTTAGAGATCCATGTACTAATACCATGCAAGGACTCGAAGGTCAATTCTGTGTATGCCCTGCTGGTGACAAAGAAGTTAAACTATACATTTGTGCATAGTGTAATCAATAGAAACACTTAAGATCACAGAATGTCCATCTGTCCCCTCAGCTTCTGATGTTCACAGTTCAACCATCCATCCTTTCTTCTAAACTGGTGGGCTTATTTCTTTTTCCACAGGGGATAATCGCGGCCATCTTAACCAAGTGTACAAGGGATGAAGGATTTATTCCCATCAATAAAAACCTCTGGTAAGTGCTTCTTAGTCAAACTAGAGCATTTGCTGCAAACAAATCCCAATCATTATGAAGACCAAACCTAAACATTAACAGGTTTTCATATGCTACCATTTCATGGTAGGAAACCTTTGTGGAGCCCTAGGGCGACATTACCATTAATAAACAGGTTATGGCCATCACAAGTTACCATATTAATTACCTAGCTGCTACTTCTAATTTATTTTATTGAGAATTATAGGACCATGCAGCATACCATCAGTAAGTAATCAGTTATTAGTTATTTTATCTATTAAAACTGAGAGTAACAATAAGAAATGGAAAGGTAAAGAACAATATGTAATGAGTCAGGCATGAACAAAAAAATCAAGTTTAATTGAAACCTGTAAAAAACAATCTGTATTTACTTGCAGACATAGGGTAATCTACTGGTATACATTGTTTGGAACATTTTTGGCAGTCAAACTGAAAGAGCAGATTCAGGGAGAAAAGTAAGCCATATTCCCCATACAGCCATTTGCTTCCAGTCATCGGAGTGGTGTAGTGTCCTATCAGTACACAATGAGTGCGGGTACTCGTAACTGGGCTTTGAGTACTTCTGAGGAGTCATAGGGGTCGAGACCCGGCTCCATGACCCTGGGCATCAACTTAAAAGTTCTGAGATTTTTGTTTTGGGGATGGTTGTCGTGACGCCACCTGTGATGTTCGGCTATTGAGGCCGACGCTACAGTGCGGGACCACTGGGGATGATGTGACAGCAGCTAAGGTGGTGTCACTCCCCATGGTTGGAGCAGTTCCCCAGGGCAACCGGTAAAGTCTATGGCTGTGGTAGGCCATTGGGGTGCAGGACTGAGGGCGTGGAATAACCGACAGACACACACTACATAGTCTCTGTTACCTTTACTGGTAGTTGCAGGTAGAAACCAGGATACAGTCCACAGGTGATGTTGTGAGTTCGGGTGACCTGTAAGCAAGTCGGAGATTTCCTCACCCGGTGATTCCTTAGGCCTCCCTGCTGCGCTCCTCTTTGCTGGTCCTGGCTGCCTGAAGCTAAGCTGCAGAAATCTATAGAAATAAGACAAATGCGCAATAGGGTCTTATCTCTATTATACAGAGGTATATGTATGGCGACAAGGGCCTGCTCACCTGATCTGGTTGTGTAACCCATAACCAGTATGAACGCTTAGTCGGTAGCTGCTGCTGGATCCACACATCCACGGGTCACCGCGGTCAGAAATCAGCATATAAGGATGAAGTGCCATACGATCCACGCTGCTACCAAAGGAACACCAGGGCAATGGATCATCTGGTTGAAGTAGTTCTTTAATCTGATGTGTTTCGAAGCTATTTCCCAGCTCCTTCCTCAGGTGATGTCCCTGATGAAGGAGCTGGGAAATAGCTCCAAAACGCGTCGGATTAAAGAACTACTTCAACCAGATGATCCATTGTCCTGGTCTTATATGCTGAAGCTAAGCTGTGACCCTCTCTCTCTCTGCTGTTAAGTCTCTCACCAGTATGGCAGGCAGCTTGAGCTCTTCCTGGGCACCCCTCCTCTAGCAACTGGCCCTGAGCTCTGCTGTGCCTCTTGATGCTTTGCTGTGGGCGAGAGATGTGGAATCTCCCATCCTCCGGTTTGGCTGCTGCGCATGGTATACCCTCACAACTTCGGACACCGGTGTCCATTTCTGGCGCTCTGCACTGGGGTGAGCCGGTCGGCTGGCTCAACTCCCCAGGCCTACTTCTCTCCTTCCTCAGACCCTCTCCTATGGGTCCCTCGCGCTTGCTGTTCCTCACTGTTGACTCTACCTGGGACTAGCTTAGCACTGCTCCAGTCCACAGGTCATCTTCACAGTCCTCCTAGGAACTGAACTGCCTAACTCTGACCCAGACCTGAATTTATAGGGGAGCTTCCCTGAACTCAGATTTCAGAGCTCCCCCTTCAGGTCTGGAGTCAGGAAAAAGTGTTGCATGCTGTGGGCTTACCTGGTGTGGATACCCCTTCTTGATTCCAAGCATGACATCACCCCCTGAGGGTGGAAATGCTATTGTGACAAATGGACTCTGGGGTGCCACACATTCATGTACTTAAAGGGAACCTGTCAGGTCATTCATGCCCTCAAACCTATCAGTACCTGTCCCTGCAGCTTCCTACTACATCCTTAAGCATCTCTTTCTGATCTAAATGTGAAGTATAATGGTTGTAAAAATGCTGTTTATAACTTACATTTCCCCCATTGTCTAGTCCTGTGGGCGATGGATGGGTGGTCTCTCAGTCTCCAAGTCTCTCCTCGCTCCATGATATCACACCCCAGTGGGCGTGATAATTAATTCAGAAGAGTGGTCACACATTTTAAATTTGTGGCCGGTTCCTTCCTGGTATGACGCCACTGCACGTCATTTCCTGTCCGGCACATTATGGGGGATTATTGGGTGTATTCGCCAGCTCTGGAGCATGCATAGTACTGTTCCTGATTAATGTTTAACCTTGAAATGCTAGTCCATTCCCTATTCCAGACCCTGTGCCATGCTTGCAGGCTGTGCCATTATACAAATTTTATTCTGGTCAATTGATACCACTTTCATGGTTTCAAGCTCTAATGTTTTGAAATGTGGAGACATTTCTTGGGGTGTCTTTATTGTGTGCTTCCTGAATTTAGCAGAGCTCTTTGAGCACCGTGCCTACATGTGTCACTCAACTCCCTGCTCCTGATTAATGTTGAAACGTGAAATACTGGGGCAGGCCTTGTCACAGGCATCCTTAAGGCCCAGTTACTCACACATATAATTGTGCAGACATTGTTCACAGATCTCTGGTTGCAGTGAAATCATGGACACATTGTTCCATTTTGTGGCCGTGTACGAATGGAACAATGTATCCATGATTTCAATGCAACCAGAGATCTGTGAACAATCTCTGCACAATTATCTGTGTGTGTAACTGGGCCTTTAGTGTGCCATGATAAAAATTTTAACTCTGGGAACAGATGACGCTTTTCTTGCTGTCTGCCCCAAATCCAAGCTATTTTACAGCTTTTGTGCCCCCTAAAAGTGTTTTCTATGCCTTTGGTTTTGGTTTTGCCTTCCACTAAATTCAGTGAATTCAGAAGGTCCTGCGAACTGTTTGCCGAACTTTTCATCAAACATCTGGAAGTTCGGCGAACCAAACTGAATCCATACTTCAAAAGGTTCGCTCATCTCTAGCTACCATACCTCCTGAGAAGGTCAACAGACTACAGCAATAGGCCACTTCTTATTTCCCAAGGGACACATGACTTAGCCAGCTAATGACACAAGCCCTTGTGTCTTCAACTTGTGGATTTTTTATGCGCCTTGATTGGCTGTCGGCCTGGAACATTCACACAGAAAATGCAGGAAAAAACAAAAAGGAATCTGACCTCTACCCACCCCCTCTTCTCCTCAAACACATCTCGCCCGATATCCTACACTGTCACAAGGTAGGAGAAAAGCATCACTTAAATGCAGTAATGGTTTTTTATCCAATCAGTTAACAAACAAAGCCACATTTGATGATTTGTTTTGTAAATTGTTCGTGTTTCCAATCTCGAACTGAATCTTCAATGTTCGTGCTGAATTTGAATTTGAAATTGGTATACATTCTCAGGAAAGTTCAATTATCTCTAATCATAATGTACAGATAAATCCAGCATCAGGAAAGAGAGAGATCCTAGGGGAACCAAATAGTGCAGGACGCCTGAATCTGGACCCGGTACGTCTACCGACTGGAGGGATCTGTCCCGCTACAGAGAAACGGCTGTGAGCACGGTGCGGGAGTCTATCCCTGAGCCGTGGAACCTGAGGCCCGAGAATCTAGAGGACGTTGCAGCCGAACACCCGGTGAACCCTTAAAAAGGCATCGTATAGGGGCAGGGAGACCCGGAGAAGAGTCCTCCACAGAAGGCCCGTGGGAGCCGGCTCGAGGCTCTGCGCGCGGGAGTGCTTCAAGGGAGACAGGAGAGAGAGCAGTGAGAGACTGGAAAGGAATGGCAGGCATACCACCAAGGGTCCTAATTGAGTCATCCCGGTTCCCTGGTAACTACCCAGGCCAGAAAGACCCGAAAGACTGTACCATCTGTAACCTGTCTGAAGTACTGCCAGTAAACCATCCAGAGTTAAAGACTGTGTGTAATGTACTTTATTTTACTGCGCCTGATGAGCCGCACACTTGCTGCAGTGAAAAGGACAAGTGACTGCGCTGTATAGTAAGCTGCCTCCCTGTGTAAAGACTGTACATAAAGTATTACAACTGCCGGGGACCCCGCTCCACCTATGGAGCGTAACCATATTGCTACTTCACCTTCACCCCGGAAGACTGTCCCGCAGCGCCGGTAACATTACCGGAACCATAGGTGGCATCACAAAACACTTTTATTTTATTTTCATTGTCTGTTTTTCCCCTTTTTAAGTGACGCCCAGGGCAACAGGCCCCAGTGACATCTATCGTGAAATAAACGCCCACCTTGGGGTGGGTCATTACACCCATGCAAGATGTTCCACACAGTTGTAGTAGTAATCCTCCCCCCCTCCCCTGAGAAGTGTAGCTTTACAACACCCAAAAGCACTGGTAACATTTTCAATACTATTAGCATCATAAGGATGTGAATACCAATGAGTCAGCCAAGGGAACAGGATTGGTGTCCTGTGTTTTAATAATTTTATTTTAATATTTTAAGTCCAATGTTCAAGTGAGAAAATAAGGAGCAGCTTAATCCCATCCCTGCCACACCCAACAATGCTCCCTAATATACTCTATACACATTCCTCATTCCACAATAAAATTGGTGCGATCATCTTAATCATCTGCTCCAATAAAGAATGCTTATCTCTTTATTGTCTCTTTATTGTCTTTACTGTCTTCGAGCTACCTCTGTGCTCATGGCACAACTTCAATGGCATGATGATATTATGACATTATTTCATGAGGCTGCTGTGCTGCCTGTAGACATTATGCATTGAACTTGGCTGCATTAGCCTGCGCATATATTCAATTAGTCTGTTTCTTTAAACAATTGAATCCAGCAAGCAAATATCCAGATCAGCAAACTGCATTCTGCCGGTTATCATAAAAACTGGTTTGGGTGAACCTGGCAAGAACCAACTGAATCCATCTAGTTTGCATAAGGAAGGTTGCAAATATCGTCTCCGGAAAGGTTTGAGATCATTATTAGGGATGGGAGAGCATGTTTGCCGGTACTCGGTGCACGTTCAAGTATCTCAGTACTTGAAATGCTCAGCGCTCGCTGAGTACCAGTGAGATGCTCGGGCACATGCTCGGCTTCCCCTCCCTGCATGTTGGCTCTCTTTACAGAGCCAGCCCACATGCAAGGATTGGCTGCAACACACTGCAATGCCTCAGCCACGTTGATTGTGGCATTACAATGATTGGCTGGCCACACACAGTGTCATCAGGTCTATATAAGATCTGACAGCGCTGCGCTCATCACTCTGCTCCACAGTCAGCTAGTGTAGGGAGAGGTGCTGCTAAGCTAGGGACAGATTTAGTGTGTGTCTTAGGTAGTGTAGATACTAGGTAGGGTAACACAATCCATCTAAACAAACAGTCCTTTTCAGGACTAATCCAGCTGAATACAGGCAGTGTATATAGGCATGTAGGGTATATAACAGAGTGTGGTACGTATAGTACAGGAGATGCCATTCCAGTCACGTCTGGGGCTGGTGTAGCCTGTTACACATATATCATCTACCTCTAAAAAAAAATAGTCCTTTTCAGGATTAATGCAGCTGTATACAGGCAGTGTTTATAGGCATAACTGACCCAACCTGGCAGGAGGACATGCACAGTGAGGACAGCAGCGCATACGGAGTGGGAGGCGTAGCACCCCAACAGGCAGGAAGAAGCAGTGTGGTGGGCACAGACAGAAGACGGGCAACCGTTCCCCGTAACACCAATACGATGGAAGTTGCCAATACAACTGTTAGGTCTTCCCGAGTCTGGCTGTTTTTTAAGGAGTCTGCTTATAATTCCAAAAAGGCCATTTGCACCACCTGCCATTCCAGCATCAGCAGGAGTAGCAAAACTACCAGCCTGACCAACACCAACATGATCAGCCATGACAGCAAAGCACCTAACTTTGTGGGCCAAACCCCAGGGACCAGGAGCAGTGTCTGCGGGTGACACCACTGCTTCTTCCACTGTGCGTGCAAGCCAATCCCCTGTCCATAGTGCCTGCGAAGATGCCTCCTGTCCTCCACCTGTTGTTGCACAATCTGAAATACCACCATCAGCAACCACGTCCACATCCTTGTCCCAGTGCAGCGTTCAGTTGTCCAAAACCCTGTTGGAATGTAAGCGCAAATATGCAGCCAATGCCCCATAGACCACACTACTGAATTCTCACATTTCGTGACTGCTTGTGCTCAAAATGATGCCTTTTAGGCTAGTGGAGACGGAAACATTCTGCAATCTGATGGCGGCGTTACTCGGTCCCCAGGCGCCACTATTTCTCCCGGTGTTCTGTCCCTGCATTACACAAGCATGTGTCCCAAAACATTAACTGTGCCCTTAACAACGCAATTTCCGTGAAAGTCCACTTAACCACGGACACGTGGACAAGTGCTTGTGGGCAGGGACGGTACATCTCGCTGATGGCACACTGGGTTAACATAGTGAAAGCCGAGACCCAGTCAGACCTTGGGATGGAACACGTCCTTTGGACGCCAAGGATTGCGGGCCCAAATTTAATCAGGGTTGCCACCACAGTGTACAGCTTCTGCACATCATCCTCCTCAGCTTCCTCTTCACCCTCCACATCAGTCAGAAGCTGGAAGCACTGCAGCACTGCCTCGGCCAAGCGGCAACATGCTGTGCTAAAGCTAATATGCGTAGGTAACAAACCCCACAATGCTGAAGAATTGTGGACAGCTCTGAAAGAGCAGGCAGATCTGTGGCTCACACCGCTGAACCTACAGTCAGGCATGGTCGTGTGTGACAATGGCCGGAACCTGGTGGTGGCTCTGAGGCTAGGCAAGCCTGGCCCATGTGCTCAACCGCTGTGGTTCAGCGGTTTCTTAAATCCTACCCGGAGCTGTTGGATCTGCTTGTCAAAGTACGCTGCCTGTATGCCCATTTTAGAAAGTCGCCTACTGCTTCGGCCACCCTTGCCGGTTGCAGCAGTATTTGCAGCTTCCGGCTCACAGACTCATGTGTGATGTCCCCACGTGTTCGAATTCTAAACTGCAGATGTCAGTCAGGATTTGTGAGCAAAAGAGGGCAGTTGTTGACTACCAGCTTCAACAAGGCCGTCTGTATTCGGTTCAGACTCCACACATAAGACCTAAGGAGTGGACATGGCTGTCCGACATATGTACCATCCTCCAAAACTTTGAGGACTACACCAAGATGGTGAGCGGGGATGACACCATTAGCGTCACCATCCCGCTTCTCTATCTTCTGAAACGCTCTCTGCTCAAAATCAAAGAGGATGCATTGCAGGAGGAGCACAATGAGATGGAGCAAGGAACTATACAGGGTGATTACACACAGCCCAGCCTCATCTCATGCCAACGTGGATTGGGGGACAATGAAGAGGAAGAACTGGAGCTAGATTCATGCGCTATAGACAGTACTACCTGAAGAACTGTCATACCGTCTGTTCAGAGTGGATGGCCATAGGACAGGGTGGAGGTGGAGGAGGAGTAGAGCATGGTCAGTCATCGTCTTGGTGAGGACACGGAGGTCTTGCCTGTTACCAGTCTGACACGCATGCAGGGGCAGACTGGGCCAGGTGCCAGGGGGGCAAGTGCCCCATGGGCTGGTGCTTTTGCCCCAATTTAGGTCCGCCCGTTCAATTGCAGGGGCCGGCGGCCGATGTTGCTTCGTGGTCGCAGCTGCTGCAATTAGCCGACAGCGCACAGTGAGTGTTACAAGTTCCCCCCCTTCTACCTGCCCGCTGCCAGTAGCACCCCCCCTGCTCTTCACCACGCCACAGCCAATAGCACAACCCCTACTTCCCCCCGCTCCCCACAATGCCGCAACCGATAGCACCCGCCCCCGCTCATCAGGACTGCTGGATCAGGCTGCCACCCGGGACAAGCTCCGCCAGTGAGCCCCTGCGCGCATGGCTGAGTTTATTATTTCTGTGACCCTTGCGTTCTCAAAATTTTGGGTGACACTCATTACTGGTTGGTGACACTTTTAGACCCACACTACAAGGAGAACTTTATATTTCTTATTCCTGAGGCAGAGAGGTGTACAAAAAAGGGGCAGTACCAAAAGTACAAGGGCCTTAATGCGGAATTATTAAAAAAATTCCCATCTGAAAATGCTGGTGACAGAGGTCACAGTTTGGTGGCCAACCAAGGAGTACAGGTGAGAGATACACAACTCCAATCCAGCAGTGGCAGGGGTACACTGTCAATGTTCTGGGAGAGTTTTCTCAGCCCTGAGGCACGGGGTATTCTCACAAGAAATGCAAAGTTTGGGAAGATGCTGAAGGAGTATCTTGCCAACCATACCAAAGTCCTCCGTGATTCTTCTGTGCCTTATAATAATTGGGTATCCGAGCTGGACACGTGGCATGAACTGGCTCTCTATGCCTTGGAAGTCCTGGCCTGCCCTGCTGCTAGCGTTTTGTCAGAGCAGGTTTTTAGTGCCGCAGGGGAGTTATTACTGATGAGCGCACCCGCCTGTCAACTGAAAATGCTGGCAGACTGACTCTTATCAAAATAAACAAGAGCTGGATTGTGCCAGACTTCTCAACACCATCAAATGATAGCAGCTTAATATAAACTCAAAGCCAGTGTCTTTTTTGGGGAGGTATATTCCCATGCTCGTATTTACCCCCACACATAGGTATACGCTTCCTGATTTTAGCTATTTTCTGTAGTCGTCCTCCTTCTCCTCATCCTCCACCACCATATCACCAGGGTGACCGTGGTCCATGATGCAACACCCGCATAATATTTTTAAAGAGTATTTATGATGCCTGTAAGAAAAAAAAGTTATACAGTATATTCATGTATACCCCCTAGGGGTAAACGTTTGTCAGTCCATACTTAGTGCATGGGTATTACAAGTATAGGAGACCCACTCCTTTGTAATGGGAACATTATTTTATGTGGCCCTCCTCCACATCTTTTCCAAGGGGTATCAGAGTGCCTCCCAATTTTTGGCAGCCCTGCATAGGGCAACACTGTGGCAAACCCACTTCCTAATAATGGGAACGTTATTTAATGAGGCCCTCCTTCTCGTCTCTTCCAAGGGGTATTGGAGTGCCTCCCAATTTTTTTTTCTTTAAATCTTTACTGTAATGAAAAAAAATACACCAACACTGTCTCGCAAGTGAGTAAGGGCCTTTAAAATGTTACCAAGGAAAATTCATTTTGGTTTAATTTTTGTATGTTTTATTGTGAGTCTGTAAAAGTGGCGTAATACCCAGACAATATTGTTCACAGCAGTGGACTGGGAGTCATAAATGCTTGCAGAGGTCTTCCCCATGCTGTTCCCATGTCATTTGAGCACTGTTCTTATACAGTTGCGATATTTTTAGGCTTTTTACGGATAAATGCTCAAGTTTCCCATATGTTAACATTGGGCTCGGTGCTCAGGTCAAGCACCCTGTGGACTGTATATATTATTTGAAGGCTGTGATGCACTGTATATTTTATTTGAAGGCTGCGCTAAGCTATATATATTATTTGGAGGCTATGCCAGGCTGTAGATATTATTTGGTGGATGTGGCAGCCTAACAGCAGCTTCCAAATATTATATATAGTCCAGCACAGTCTCCAAATAATATATATATAGCCTAGCACAGCATCCATATATGTATATAGCCTAGCACAGCCTCCATATACCCCAGCATAGCCTCCATATACCCCAGCAGCAGACTCTATATACCCCAGTATAGCCTCCATATACCCCAACACAGCCTCTATATAGCCCATCACAGCCTCCATATATCCCAGCAGCAGCCTCTATATACCCCAACACAGTCTCTATATACCCCAATACAGTCTCTTTTTACCCCAACACAGTCTCTATATACCCCAACACAGTGTCACGGGTGGCACGGATGACAGGGTAGAGGCCACGCGCAGACGGTCCCAGCGTTTGGCCAATCAGCCATAAGGTTTGAGGACGGTCCGTCTTTCAGGGGCATTTACCTTCTGTGTAGATAAAGAGAAGGTATGATAAGATCTCCCTATCATGGGGAGACGGCTGGGAAGGTCTTGTGCTCGGTCTGGTTTCTACACCAGTATTCTGGGTCTCTAGGACCCAGCAGGTTCTTCCCACCTTTATAAGGAGTTTCATTGCCCTCCCTCGGTGCAGGTGATATTTCCTTGTGGACTCATTATCCTTGCTCCAGCAGAAGCTGAGGTAGTGGAGGTTGCTGTGCTCTGCTGCAAGATAAGTGTTTTCTTTCCCCATTGTCTGTTTTTTCCTTGTGTTTGTCTTTAGTTGTTAGTGGAGGGGTCTAGTGAACCTCTCCATCTGATCCTTAGATAAGGTAGTGCTAGGATCAGAGAGGGACGAGGTTCGTGGTCGGCGACAGTTGAGGAAACTGTATAGGGACGTTAGGGCAGACAGGGTCAACCCTAGTAAGACTAGGGGTCACCCTCTCCCTCTTGTGCCCATAGCTTTAGGGACTCCTTATTCCCCCCCCCCCGTCGTGGTCCTACGCTGAGTGCCTCTCCCGCTCCCAGCGTGACACACAGTCTCTATATGCCCCAGCAGCAGCCTCTATATACCCAGCAACAGCCTCTATATGCCCCAACACAGCCTCTCTATACCCCAACACAGCCTCTCTATACCCCAACACAGCCTCTATATACCCCAGTAGCAGCCTCTATATACCCAAGCAGCAGCCTCTATATACCCCAACACAGCCTCTATATACCCTAATACAGTCTCTACATACCTCAACACAGTCTCTATATACCCCAACACAACCTCTATATACGCCAACTCAGCCTCTATATACCCCAGCAGCAGCCTCCATGTATCCCAGCAGCAGCCTCTATATACCCTTATACAGTCTTTATATACCCCAACACAGCCTCTATATACCCCAGCAGCAGCCACTATATACCCAAGCAGCAGCCTCTATATACCCCAGTACAGCCTCTATATACCCCAACACAGCCTCTATATACCCCAGCAGCCTCTATATACCCCAGCAGCAGCCTCTATATATCCCAACACAGTCTCTCTATTACCCATACCCCAACACAATCTCTATATACCCCAGTAGCAGCCTCCATATACTCCAGTAGCAGCCTCTATATACCCCAGCAGCAGACTCTATATAGCCCATCACAGCCTCCATATACACCAGTAGCAGCCTCCTGCACACAGTAAAAAAAAATAATAAACCATTATACTTACCTTCCTTCCTCCTCCTCAGAAGCAGTCACCATCCTTACAGCTGGCTCCGGTCTGTGCTTCCTTCCTGCTGGCTGCACCTAGTGATGAGGTCACAGAATGATGACTCATCACTCTGTTGCAGTGGAGGAAGAAGCTCCACAGCCAGGGGAGCCAGCACATGGCTAATTTGCACCACATACAAATTAGCCATGTGGACTGAGAGCCCTGCAGCGCTGCGTGTCCTGTGATGGGCCCCTCGCTGTCAGGACTGCCTGTCCTTGATTGGCCCCTCGCTATCAGGGCTGCCTGTCCTTGATGGTGAGTGGGCCCTTCCAGCTGTCAAGGGCCCCAGCATTTGCATGGGTATGCCGGGTGCTGACGCCGGCCCTGCACCCGAGCATCGAGCACTCGAGAATTTTACTGATCACCCATCATTAATAATTATCATATCTCCAGTGTCAACAAAATGTCTCTCAACATAAAATCTACTAGAAATATGTAGCTGCATCTCTTCCAGCTGACAAATGGGAAATGAAACTGAAGAGAATTTCATATTCACCTGAAGGGTGTAGCTATTGGGTTGCTTAGCCCAGCCCTGCTCCCTTGCCAGTCTGTGTGGTCCATCTTCTAGCCAATGCAGGCATGTGCTACAGCCAATCACAGGCCACAGTGGTGATCAATACTTCACTCCTTTAGGTAGTGATTGGCTAAAATAGTCACTTACCAACACAACAGGAACATGATGTACATATCCATTCTCTGTACATCCTTGTTCTGATGGTTCAGAAATGTCTGCAAAGAATCATTGAAATGTCCAGCAACAAGAGTACTTGAAATACACTTTCAAAATATGTGATGTACTTCTCCACTTCAAGATGATTTTAGGACATTTTTGGAGAAATATTGTCTGAATGGTGTGATACAGATTTATTAAGTCTGATATTTACATATTCAAAATCCAGAATACATAAGTGAAATGCAAAAACACATATGGCAGATTTCTCAACTTCCCCCTCAAACTCTTCATCCCATTCTTACACCCAAGAAGGCACTTGACAGCTTTACAGAAGAATTGAAAATCAATACCCAGTTACTTATACACATTCAGTATGCAGATAGTGTAGGCAGCCCTTCAACGGACAGATAAATGGCTTTTAGGAAGTATTAAAATAAAGAAGCACAGATGAGTACTATCAGGGAAGAAGTATGTGCTGGAAAGGTTCCCTTATGTGATTTATGTAATTTCTATAATGTATTCACTACGTGCAGCAATGAGAGAAGATCAGGCACATCACAGCTGTGTGTGTGTTGTGACCCAGTGCTTGGAGATCTGTTGTGTAATACACAAAAATCTAGAATACATGACATTATAAATTGTGTCACTGGCTATAGGTATTTAACTGATACAATTCAGTCAAGTGTCTGTTGTTTAGATTTTGTTGAAACATAACAAAGGGTATCTGTGAGTCAAAAGAGACGAGTACCTTTTACCCCCCTTTTTCACTTTCTAACCCCAGGACTAACCAGACGACATGCTGAGATTAGATTGAAATGGCCACAGCAGCCTTTTATTAACAGGTAACTTAAACAAACAATGTAAATCATATCATAAACCCCATACCAAAGACAGGTATAATATGACCACCTCAGCCCAGGTGGTATCTTACCTCCAGCCGGTAGGCAACCATTTAGAGGCATCTGTTAATCAAACTGGCCAATATTAAATTAGCCATTATCCACGGACCCACCAATCCCTTAACCAGGTAATATTTATTAACCCATCACCACTTAATTAACTTCACCTGTGAGGTCCAGAACTTTGTGAATCTCCCCACACTGATAGGCAATTATCCACATCTACCAACTTCGAGGGCCTCCCCCCATGCCCCACGGATATGATAAAATAAGGGGCCCAGTACGACCTTTCTTGACAAGGGAAAGCCTTGCCATGTGAGATGATTCCCTTTTACCCCATTTTTCCCTTTCTAACCACAAGAATAACCAGACCACATTCTAAGATTGGATTGAAATGTCCACAGCAGCCTTTTTTTAACAGATAATTTAAACAAACAATGTAAACCTTATAACAATTGTAGAGGGGTGGTCCTCAAAGCCACATACCTAAAACATGTAAAATATGACTGTCTCAGTCTAAGTGGTAATTCATCTCCAGCCGCAACACACTAGCTCTGAGGTACCTGTTAATGAATCTGGCCAGGAAGCATAAACCATTATCTAAGGGCCCACCAAACCCTTGACCCAGGGTTAGTTAATCACCTGTCAGAACTTAGCAAATTCCACCTGTGGGTCCAGAACTTTATGATCCTCCCCAAGAGGTCTGCAGTTATCCACATCGACTAACTTTAAGGACCTCCCGCCTTCCTCACGAGCATAAATGTTCGCATCTCTCAATCCTCAATGCCATCTTGTACTACCAGATACCACTTCTAAACCTACTGCATTAAGATGCACCCCTTCCATTCTCCAAAACTCTCCTTCATCCAACTCCAAATCCACATGATACATTGCCACTTCACCATTCCTCAGCATAAATTGATACACAACTCTATACACCTTAATCCTTGCTATATTTACCACATCCACAGATCAAGCCCCACTCCACCTTCCTTGGAAAAATATCAGACCAGACCGTGAGAACCTTGAGAAACATTGACCACAACCTCAATATATCGAACCTGATATCCCTTAATAAATTTTGGCATTGTCTCCTACCCAAATTATTACTACGTACATGGATTATCAATATATCCGGAGCCTGATCATGCCTTAAAAAAAGTATGGGATTCTGGGAGGAACTGACTCCACACCATTCCCCATGTACCAGAGTGTGGCTTACTCTATGCAAATTACCAATTGGCTCCCCCCCTGGCCACACATCAACATGCAAAGCCCCCATAACACAAACAAATGGCTCCTAATCCTCACAAGTAAATGACTCTTGTCTGTGAAAATAAACAGAGTTATTACATTCCATAGACCTCTAACAAATTAAAAAAAAAACTTGCCAAGCTAACCTATCTACACCAAAGCCACACATACATAAGACCTTAACCTTGCAGATTCCCATCTTTCAATCCTCTTCACCATCTCATCACCTAATCCCCTTCTGACAAACTCTGTAGCTACCCCAATCCTAAATGAATAGCCATTGTAATCACCTCCTAAAAAATCCCTTAATTCCAAGCAAGGTTTAAGAACAGCCACAAATTGAAAACGGTACAAAAATGAGCAATCAGTTTGCACCAACAAAGGACAATTAAACCCACCACAGTCCAACCCAAACTGCTAAAGGCACAAGACACATCAAAGAGTCTGGAACTGTAAAAAGCACTACCTTACAGGTCTTTCTTATCTGATCTATTTTAGAAGATCAAATAAACATCTCTACTCTATCCTCATACAAGTCCCCATCCTTCCTTAGGCTGCTTTCACATAACGATTTTTGCCTTTCCGATGCTGTCCGAAAAAAATCGGACAGCATCGGACCGATTTTCGGACCCCATGTATCCCTATGGGGATCGGACCGAATCGGATGTGCACTTAATGCCATCCGATTTGGTCCGATCCGATTCTGTCCGATTTTATTATCGGTGCTAAAATCGGAGCATGCTCCGATTTTAGCACCGAAAATAAAATCTGACAGATTCGGATCGGACCAAATCGGATGGCATTTAGTGCACATCCGATCCGACCCGATCCCTATAACATGGGGCCCTATGGAGAAGGGTCCGAGAAAACATCTATGTCTCCTCGGACCCCGTTTTACTGTACTGAGCATGCTCAGTACAGTAAAACTGCTCCTAACTGGGAGCACAAGTGTTAAAAAAAAATAATAAAGTTTATTCTCACCTCCCCCCGAGCCCCCGCCGTCTTCCGCCATCTTCTGCCATCTTCTTCTAGGCTCCCGGTGGCTCCCGCAGGCTGCCGTGTCAGCAGAGCGCTCCCTCTGCTGTTCAGGACCTGCGGTGATGTCACAGTCACGTGACCGCGGCTTCACCATGGTGAACCCACGGTCACGTGACTGTGACATCACCGCAGGTCCTGTGTACAGCAGAGGTACACCTCTGCTGACACCGGCAGCCTGCGGGAGCCACCGGGAGCCTAGAAGAAGATGGCAGAAGATGGCGGAAGACGGCGGGGGCTCGGGGAGAGGTGAGAATAACCTTTATTTATTTTTTTTTTTTTTTGCAGCCCGGCGCCGATTTTATGCCGGAATCGGGTGCCTATTTGGCACCCGATTCCAGGCATTAGAAGGGAGCCGATGCTGTCCGATTTATATCGGACAGCATCGGCTCCCTTCAAATCGTAATGTGAAAGTAGCCTTAACAAACTGCCTTTTTAAAGGGCTGACCAATTACCCTAGCTATAGTATGCCAAAGAAAGCCAGAGGAAAAGCCAGTCTACACTATTTCATTTCCTACAGGAACTCCTATTCCATGACAATCTGCCTGACCAACACTAATAACAACTCATAAGAAATCAGACAACTCTTACCCATTTTGTACAACCCCTCCTCCACCCTTTTGCTTGAAACACCAAAATGGATTTTGTCTCATCACAAAGCCCCCTTACCTTAAATTGAAAACTGAACCAGCCATGAAACTATTCATCTCTGAAACTGACCATCCCTACTCCCAGCAATGATCCACTAATAAAAGTACTCTTTCTTCCTCCACATAACTGCCATATTACCTTCCAATCTTCCCAGACCTTCCGTGCCTATAGAGCAGAGTGGCATGTATAAGTCTGGTCACCCCTGGTCAAAATAATTGTTAGTGTCAAGAATTAAGTAAGTTGAAGATTAAATGATCTCTAAAATGCAGAACATTAAAAACAAGACATTTCCTTTGTATTTTATCACAAAAAAATTATTTGTATCTTTTACCATTTTAACATTTTCTAAAAGGAAATAATACAGTTTCTCAAGTGAAATTCTCTTTCCTGTAAGGATGGGAGCCTCTTTAAGAGAGTATGAAATGAGACACTGCGCTCGCTTGTGTTACACTTGGCTACTTTCAAAATAACGATTTGAAGGGATGCCCGATGCTGGTCGATATAAATCGGATAAAGGACTCCCTTCTCGAGCCTGCATCGGGCTTCCGATAGGCTCCGACTCCGGCATAAATGTTTCCCTGCAGGTGAAAAAAGAAAAAAAAAGGTTATTCTCATCACTCTCACGGTCCCATGCGTAACCCGCGGACAGTGACTGTGACATCACCGCAGGTCCTATACAGCAGAGGAAGCCCTCTGCTGACACCGGCAGCCTGCGGAAGCCACCGGGAGCCTCAAAGAAGATGGCGGAAGATGGCGGGGGCTCGGGGGGAGGTGAGAATAAACTTTCTTTTTTTTTAACCCTTATGCTCCTAGTTAGGAGCAGTTTTACTGTACTGAGCATGCTCAGTACAGTAAAACGGGGTCCTGAGGAGACATCAGATGTTTCCTCGGACCCTTCTCCATAGGGCCCCATGTTATAGGGATCGGACCTAATCGGATGTGCACTAAATGCCATCCGATTTGGTCCGAATCCGAATCTGTCAGATTTTATTTTCGGTGCAAAAATCGGAGCAAGCTCCGATTTTTGCACCGATAATAAAATCGGACAGAATCGGATCGGACCAAATCGGATGGCATTTAGTGCACATCCGATTCGGTCCGATGCCCATAGGGATGCATGGGGTCCAAATTCGGATCCGATGCTGTCCGATTTTGATCGGACAGCATCGGAAATGCAAAATCCGTAATGTGAAAGCAGCCTTAGTGTTAAAAAAAATCCCACTGTTAGGTCCATATATATTTTGACAGAGGCAACATTTTTCTCATTTTTGTTCTATACATTACCACAATGGATTTTAAACAAAACAATTCAGATGCAGTTAACATTCAGACTTTCAATTTGAATTCAGTGGATCAAAACAAAATGATTATATAAAAATGTGAGGAACTAAAGAATTTTTAAACTCAATTCCTTCATTTCAAGGGCTCAAAAGTAATTGTACAAATTAAAATTTTTTAAAATAAAATGTTAATTTCTAATACTTGGTTGCAAACTCTTTGTTGCCAATGACTGCCTGAAGTCTTCAACTCATGGACATCACCAGACGCTGTTTAATGCTCTTCCAGGCTTTTACTGTAGTATATTTCAGTTGCTGGTTGTTTGTGGCCTTTCTGTCTGAAGTTTGGTATTCACCAAGTGAAATGCGGCTCTATTGGGTTGAGATCAGGTGACTGACTTGGCCATTCAAGAATATTCCACTTCTTTGCTTTGATAAACTCCTGGGTTACTTTGGCTTTATCTTTTGGGTCATTGTCCATCTGTATTATGACACGCTAACCAATCAGTTTGGCTGCATTAGGCTGCATTAGGCTGCATTTGAGCACATAGTATATCTCTGAAAACCCCAGAATTCATCCGGCTTCTTCTGTTCTGTGTCACATCATCAATAAACACTAGGGATCCAGTGCCACTGGCAGCCATGCATGCCCAAGTCATCACACTGTCTCCACCATTTAACAGATGATGTGGTATGCTTTGGATCATGAGCTATACCATGCCTTCACCATACTATTTTCTTTCCATCATTCTGTTAGAGGTTGGTCTGGGTTTAATCTGTCTAAAAATGTTCTTCCAGAACTGTGCTTTTTTAAAGATGTTTTTTTAGCAAAGCCAAATTATCATTTTTATTCTTGTGGCTTATAAGTGGCTTGCACCTTGCAGTGAACCCTCTGTATGTACTTTCATGCAGTCTTCTCTTTAAGGTAGATTTGGATATTGATACCCTTACATTCTGAAGAGCGTTGTTCACTTGATTGGCTATTGTAAAGGAGTTTCTCTTCACCATTGGTAATAATTCTGAAATTAGCCACCACATGATTTCACAGAAAACTTAGTTTGAAGAGTTGACCAGGGACTATAGGGAGAGCTACTGCTATTTAATTGTGACCCCCAGCCACCTTCTCTCCTTTTCATTCCAGGTGATTTACAGGTCTTTCACATGTTTGTACATGCATGAGCAGCCAGGAATGGTGCCAGATGACTAGTCACATATCCTTCTCTAGTCCTCAGTTTGGGCAGCATGATTCTGGTAACAGGTTTCTTTAACACCAAATGTGATTATTATTATTATTATGTCTGTTCATCATCTCATACTTTTTCTTGTAGGAAGCCTAATGTTCATTGTTCTTAAAGGGAACCAACCACCCCAAATGACCCCCCCGGACTATTAATATCGTTCCCTACACCCAGCACATACATGTGCTGCAAGGTTTTTAGCTAAAAAAACTGTTTTTTATAAGTGAAGATAATGCTTTATAAAGATTATAACGAAGGGACGGGTGGGCGTTACTTAGCTGTGGCTAAAGCCGAGTTCCAGCTGCCATTCATCATCCTCTCTCCCCTCGCAGCATTGAAGTTCAGCCCTTTTTCCAGCGTCACAGCCTGGTGCACGGGCTCGCATGCCCGTGCACACGTCATCAGCTACAGCCGGGTAGCGAGCGCGCGCTCTGACTTCCACAGCCGAGCGCAGGAAGTCAGAGCGCGTGCTCGCGACCCGGCTGTAGCTGATGACAGCAGAATCTCGGCTTTAGCCACAGCTAAGTAACGCCCACCCGTCGCTTCGTTATAATCTTTATAAAGCATTATCTTCACTTATAAAAAACAGTTTTTTAGCTAAAAACCTTGCAGCACATGTATGTGCTGGGTGTAGGGAACGATATTAATAGTCCGGGGGGGTCATTTGGGGTGGTTGGTTCCCTTTAAATAGGTCCGAGAGACACAATGCTTCTCGGACCTATAGCATCCAATGTTATAGGATCCGCCTAATCGATGTGCACAAACCATCTTTGTTCCAATCGAATTGCAGAGTCTATTTTCTAAAAATCGGGGCTCGATTTATTGATAATAAAATCAGTGGATGGACATATGCATAGTCACATCCGATCGGTATCCAAGATCATGGGTCCAATTATCGTTGCTCATTTTGATCGACCATAAATGAAAATCCAAAAAGCCACCTTTTAAAATCCAGTGGATATATGTTTGACAAGAGAATCTATTCAACATTACACATGGATTTTAAACAATAACAATTCAGATGTATTTACTTGATTTACATTTGAATAGGGATACACATTTGAGTAACATACAAAGATGTACCGCCATGGCACCTCATGTGGGTTAGTTCAGACCTCAACCATTCTAAGTTCACCTTCACATATCGTAATCTCACAGAGTCCTCAATCTTACCAGATCCCCTTTCACATTCTAGTTCTCTATAGTTATAAGCATAATTATAAAGTGTTCAGGTAATATGAATTATTACCCATGTGGGGGAAACCACTGAGCATCAGGACGCCAGCTCCTATAATATCTATGTAGATTCACATTCCTGTGAATGCAATGATAAGAACAACGATCACAATGCAATTGAAAATGTGTTGGTGCTTAATACATTCACTGAGCTATAAAAAAAATTGCAGTCTGATACTTTTTGCAGATCTTTACGGAATAAGGGGCAACTGATGTAAAGATGTGCAATGGCAATAAACTATCATGGTATCTAAAATAACTGCTCCATTGAAGTCAGTGACTTGTTAACAGAAACTCGACCTCCTGCCCTCTTGATAATTATTTGCATTAGTAGAGGGCATACAGAAGCCACATAGATTAGTGGCTGTTTTCCAAGGGTTGGAAGATAAATCGCTTGATATGACATTGTGAATAATAAGAAGCGGCTTCACAAAAAACAGAACATGTCATACACTGCCGCATTTCTTTAGTTACCTCATTACTGCGTCTTATCACTTCAACATAGTTTCAATTTTAATAACAATAAGAAGGTGCTTTAGGACAAATTGATCTTTGGATACACGACTTTATCCTTCTGCTCATTTCTAGGTCTCTGTCGTTTATCACAACACTCAGTTGCTTCTCTTTCCTTCTCTGGGGCTGATGTTTTACGTGATTGATGTGCGACAGTGGTGGGGAGGACAACCATTCATCTATCCAGGTATAATATCACATCATGCACTTACTATTTCATTATGTCACTAGAGTAAAACAAATGCATGGCCCATAGATCTCATGTTCTAATTCCAAGTGTTTGCATTTCTTCCCAGCCACATTAACCACATGTAGTCACTGTATAAATAGACAGGAAGACAGAGGAGGATTGTTGGCCTGTGATGTTCAGTCTTTTCAGTGCACAGTGACACTGACACATTAACGAAAGAGACCTATTTTTCTGGAGTCCCTTCTTTCCACCATAGTGGTGTCATAGGGTGCTGACATTGTGGCCTCAGATGAAGCTTCATTCAGCAGGGTTGCATAATAAATAGAGGTGGTATCTATACATTTCAGTTTCTCTCAAATTATAATATCAGGTCAGGTTTGGCTCACTCCCACATATAGCCCATACATTTGTTCCTTGTCTCCCTTGTCTATTGGCATAGACCAAAGGTTATAGCTTTTTTTACAAAAAATCTCAGAGATACATTTAGTACCAGTCTGACATTACTATTGCTGTAGGAATTGTAGAATACAAGGAAAATCTGGTAAAAAAAAAAACAACGTCTATATTATAAATGCAAGTAACCAAGTGTAATCATCTACTATATAATTGCCTAATCGTGTCTGTCACGGAAATGTCGCACCAGCTCACCAGCGCTCATTGGTCGCCGGCAGCCGCACAATGAGCGCAGCGTATGCAAAAGAGCCGCACGCATTCAAAAGAGCCGCGTGAATTCAAAATTCGCGCCGCGGCTCATGTACTGCCGTTCAGAGGTCCGTGGCAAGCAGCCGGGAGTTGACCGCAGTGGTAGTACCCCAAGCGGGATTCAAATCCCCCGCCAAGCCTCGCTACTTCTCTGATTGGTCGCCGCTGCCACAGAGAGCGGCGACCAATCAGTGGTGCAGGATTCGTATTTGAATCCCGTGCTGCTGATTGGTACATATTCTACAATACCCGATGCGTTAGAATCGAGCCACCATCTAGTTAGTCCAATAAAGACCATCCTTTCATACATAATTATGAAAAAACATATGCTCCATCAATGTCCTCCTGTTCTCTTGCTGTCATGAGCATGTACCTTTACCTTTCAATTCAAAATTTCCAGATGTTAGGCTACATTCACACACAGCATATTTGTGAGGATGCGCTTTCGGTGCAAAACTGCACCAAGAGCGCATCCTCACAGAACGCAGCGTGAATGGGCCTGCGCATTTTACTTACCTCGCCACTCTCCCTCGGTGACCGCCAGTGTCTTCTGAGCCCCCATCGGCCTGCAGAGAGCACAGGCTGTAGGACCCAGAAGCACCATGTGACCGGTGATGTCACCTGATCACATGGTGCTATTTAAGGTCCTGCACCAGGTCCTATGGTGCTGGCAAGAGGACCGATCACTGTGAGAGTGTGGCTAGGTAAGTTAAAAGCACGCTGAAAAAAAGCAAAGATTTTATATGTTCATTCTTTGTACGGATGTGCTTTGCAGCGCAAAGCGCATCCTCAATAGGACAGAACATGTGAACGGAACTGTGTTTACGGCATTTACGCAGTGATAAATAGCGTTGCGCTAGATAGCGCTGCGTAAATGCAAAAATACACTATGTGTGAATGCAGCCTTAGTCTTTGTAATATGTAGCATCCAACAAGATGAAGCAAGTTGCTGTACTGTCCAGCATCTGCCAATCAATAAGTCCTAACTATGTAAGAAACTGATTTGGGAATTCCAAGTTCATTTACCGTATATACTCGTGTATAAGCCGACCCCCCTACTTTTGCCCCCAAAACCTGGGAAAACCTGTTGACTCGTGTATAAGCCGAGGGTGGACCCCAGCACAGGAATAGAGCCCTCAGCAGTGTGGTATACAGCAGCCCCAGAGGTATATACAGCAGCCCCAGTGGTAGTATACAGCAGCAGCCCCAGTGGTATATACAGCAGCAGCCCCAGTAGTTAGTATACAGCAGCCCCAGAGGTATATACAGCAGCCCCAGTGGTAGTATACAGCAGCAGCGCCAGTGGTATGTACAGCAGCAGCCCCAGTAGTTAGTATACAGCATCCACAAGGTATTATACAGCAGCCCCAGGGTAGTATACAGCAGCCCCAGGGTAGTATACAGAGCCCAGAGGTATATACAGAGCCCCAGTGGTAGTATACAGCAGCCCAGGGTATATACAGCCCCAGTAGGTATATACAGCCCAGTGGTATATCAGCAGCCCCACAGGTATATACAGCCCCAGTGGTAGTATCTAGCAGCCCCACAGGTATATACAGCCCCAGTGGTAGTATCTAGCAGCCCCACAGGTATATACAGCCCCAGTGGTAGTATCTAGCAGCCCCACAGGTATATACAGCCCCAGTGGTAGTATACAGCAGCCCCACAGGTATATACAGCCCCAGTGGTAGTATCTAGCAGCCCCACAGGTATATACAGCCCCAGTGGTAGTATCTAGCAGCCCCACATGTATATACAGCCCCAGTGGTAGTATACAGCAGCCCCACAGGTATATACAGCCCAGTGGTAGTATACAGCAGCCCCACAGGTATATACAGCCCCAGTGGTAGTATACAGCAGCCCCACAGGTATATACAGGCCCCCCCCATCAGTATACAGCAGCCCCAGTGGTAGTATACAGATGCCCCAGAGGACCCCCATCTATATACAGGCCCCCCACGCCGCAATCCTGTAAGGGAAGAGATTAGTATACTTATTCCTCCGCTGCCGCTGTCCCGCCGCCATCACGATCCTCCGTCTTCTTCCAGCGTCTTCCGGCTTCTTCCGGCTTCCTCCTCGGTCGCGCAGGCAATGACGTCATTGCCTGCGACCATCGGAGGAAGACGGAAGACGCTGGAAGAAGACGGAGGATCATGATGGTGGCGGGACAGCGGCAGCGGAGGGATAAGTATACTAATCTCTTCCTTTACAGGATTGCGGCGGGGGGGGCCTGTATATAGATGGGGGGCACTGTATACTGTATACATTGTATACAGTATACAGTGACTCGCGTATAAGCCGAGGGGGGGACTTTTCAGCCCAATTTTTGGGCTGAAAAACTCGGCTTATATGCGAGTATATACGGTATGTATTGATCAAGTAAATGGAACTATTCTTTGTTAGTTCATAGATCACTTTTGGGCTCAGTATCTTGATGATATTTAGAAAGGGTCTCCATTCCACTGGTGGTTATGAAAACTTGGACAGGTTCATACTGATTTTGCGATCATTATTCACATCCAAAGATTTACTAGAATTGTGGGAGCTGCCTAAAGAAGGCATGAAACATAGTGGAAAAGTTGGCAAATATGATGGATTTGGATTTTTTTATAAAATAAAACAGTCTAGAAAAAAGAGGGCACTCACACATTTGGTGCTTCTTAGGAATTTATTCCCTTTTCAGGGTTCCGTTCAGGATTCCATACAGTACAATGGAGGGAGGGGGGGACGTGGAGGGGTGCCGGACAATGGCCCATTTTGTGCCCTGAATGGCACTTCTGCTGGTCCGATCAGACCAGCAGAAGTGCCATTCAGGGCACGAAACAGGCCACTGTCCGGCATCCCTTTACGTCCCCCTCCCTCCATTGTACTGTATGGAATCCTGAATGGAACCCTGAAAAGGGAATAAATTCCTAAGAAGCACCAAATGGGTGAGTGCCCTCTTTTTTCTGGATTATTTTATTTAACATACACTTGAGTGAGCACACCCAGGTGCATAGCTGCCTCATCTAAGGGCCCTTTCACATCAGCGTTTTTTGAAATTTGCGGCAGATGCGGTGAAAAAACCGCATCTGCCGCAAATACCGCATACCGGCTGCACTTGCGGCGCTGTTGCGGTAAACGCCATGCAAAGTATAGGCGTACTTGCGGCAGGTGCGGCAAGTGCGGTTTTGCACTTGCGGCAGGTGCGGCCGTGAAAAAAACCGCGGTCAGCCGCGGTTTTTTTCGCGGTCGCACCTGCCGCAAGTGCAAAACCGCACTTGCCGCACCTGCCGCAAGTACGCCTATACTTTGCATGGCGTTTACCGCAACCACGCCGCAAGTGCAGCCGGTATGCGGTATTTGCGGCAGATGCGTTTTTTTCACCGCATCTGCCGCAAATTTCAAAAAAACGCTGATGTGAAAGGGCCCTAAGACGACTGATACACAGGGAAATTCCCAACACAAAATCCCAGTAGTCCCCGGTCTTTACAATTTGGTTTTGATTTTTTTGGCCGACCATTATTATAAAATTAAACGCAAGCTAGAGTCTACCAAATCAGAAAGTAGTGTGGTGGAATTCTTTGATGTTGTTGTTAGACAATAGATGGTTTTGGAATACAGAGCTGATTAAAAGCAACCATTTATACCATATTTTTTAGTATGTCATTGATTTGACAGTTTGTTCTGCATACTGATTGTCAGATTGGTTATACAACTGATAACACATACGACTGTTCAGCCTAATTCTCGTGGGTCATCATTTGATGTGAATGGTCAGATTTAACTAAATGAAATATGCAGAAAGGAATGGTAGGAATTAGTGTGGTATACTGGCTACAAGATAACCAGAGGGTATTTTGTTTTTTCTTTTATACTCTATTTAGGAATGAACTCAATCTTCGTCTATGTTGGACACTCACTTCTGGGTTCGTATTTTCCATTTAACGGGGAGGTGAAGAACTGGACATCTCATTATGAGTTTCTTGCTCAAGATCTTTTGGGCACCTCTATCTGGGTCTTGGTGTCCTACCTTCTGTACCGGAAGAAATTCTTCTTAAAGATTTAAAGACTGACTCAATGAAAAGTAGATTCACTATATTTGCTGAAGTTTAATCAGTCTCAGATGTACCAGTATATTGTATGTAACTGAAGATAATTGCAATATCTTTCTGTTGATTACACAGTTTATTCACATTTGCAGAGTTTGTATGTGGCTCAGATTCGAAATTCAGCTAATACTTGTACATACGCTCTTCTCTCATATAATGCTGTGACGGCTGGCTGGTCAAGAGGTCCAGGATAAAATACCAGGAGGACTAGCAATAAACAAAAGGATAAGACAAAGGCATTGTCAGGTACTGGTCTGATGTCAAATTAAAGGAAGATAGCAGATCAAGACAAAGGTGCTAGGCAAATGGATTGTAAGAAGCAAGGTCCAAAGTTGGGAAAACAATAGATCAGACTGAGCACAGAAACAACAGGCATGCAGACACTACTGATCTAAAGCTATGACTGGCAGTAATTGAAGGCAGAGAGGCAGCGAAATAGCTAGTTAATCACTCCAAACAGGAGACTCATGGTGGAAACCTCACACGCCTTAGCCCTGATTGGACATCTTAGCTGTCTATCATCATACTGACATCTCAGCATGCCCCTGTCTCCCAATTGAATGGCTGAACTGTCACAATATTCAGACACACCATTAGGAGGAATTGTGACAGTACCCCCTCTTCTAAAGGGGACTTCTGGACCCTGAGGTTTCCCAAGAAACCTACAATGGAAAGCGCTGACCAGACAATCAGCCTTCACAAAACAGGCTGCCACCAATGATCTCTCCTCAGGTCTGCATCCTTTCCAATGAACAAGAAATTGTAGATAATTTAGAACCTCCAAGGGTACCTTCTCACGCCACAACCACGGGAGACATTTCTGGCGGCGATATTTTGTCCTGGAAATATTGCTGCCAAATTGCCTCCTTATTGCGGCGTGTATTTCAGGAATTTGGCGGCGATAAGACAAATGTCGCCTGGTTTCGATTTTAGAGCAGTGCTGTAAAATAGAAGCCAGGCGACATTTGTCTTATTGCCGCCAAATTCCCGAAATATACGCCGCAATAAGGAGGCAATTTGGCGGCGATAATTCCAGCGAGTAATATTGCCTCCAAAAATGTCTCCCAAGGTTGTGGCGTGAGAAGGTACCCTTAGAATCTATCATCCTCTGCAACTCAGATTGTAAACCATGACTGAAAGAAACAGGGGGAGCTGGAGATGAGGTGGACAACACAGACGGGACAAATGTTTTCAACACATTTGGGAGGCAAAACATTGAAACTATTAATCTAAAGGCTACTGGATATCAACCTCCAGAATCTGAAATCTCATATGGACCAATATATTTAGAACCTAACTTCGCTGATGTAATTTTTAGCTTAATATTTTTGGATGATAACCACATTTTATCACCTACATTAAAAATGGACACACCGAACGTTTCCTATAGGCCTTTCATTTTTGGTGATGCCAAGCCATCTTTGTATTCTTCCAAACCTTTCTCAAGACATCTTCAAGTTCCTGTAATGCAACCTTTACTCCCTGACAGGCAGTACCCATCCTAGAAAATTCACCAAAATGAAAATGAAAATTATAATTACAAAAGAAAGGCGACTGGACTGGAATGGACTGGTTTACATTACTTTTTTTCAAATGGTTAAACACCGGAGCAATCTGTTGTAGGTTTACCATTACTTGGTTTACATGACTGTTTAAAGCGAACTCAACAAGAGGTAAATATGAGGACCAGCCAACTTAAGAGTCGCAACAAAATACCTTTAAATTTGTTCCAATGATTGACTGGTGATTTTTACTGACTATTGGTTGCAGGGTGGTAAGTAAATAAAAATGACTCGATCCCCAATTTCCTATAAAACACTTTCCAGAATTTGGAGACAAATTGTACCCCCCTATCAGATATAATGTTCACATGGGTTCAATGCAGGCTCACCATATGACTTATAAACAACCTGTAATGTGTCTAAACATTTTGTAACCCTGATAACAGAACAAAATGAATCTGCTGGAATACCTTAAACTGTACTTTCTCCCTGGAACATTTGACAGGGAGGGCCATTACAAGTTCAGGAAAGACCAACTGCACATCAAAAGAAACCGTTGTCAAAGCTATTGCCAGTAGAGGAAGGCTCTGGGAAGCACCTATCATTCTAGTTAACTGACTTTGCAACTGGGACTGCAACAGTTCTAGTCTCTATTGCTCCATGGCTAGATCCTGAACCACCTGGGTCAGATTCATCACCTGATTGCATACTGTACAAATAGGATATATACTTGTGGGAAGGAAAAAAATATTGATCCAGTTGTAATGTGATGCAAGTCACTACTCACAAGCCAGCCATGAGGTCCAGAATCAGGAACCAAGAGGGCTCATCATAACAAACAGGTAAGACAATAGTCATAGTTGGGTAAGGGTCAGAGGTCATAATTCCAAGAAGGTAGTGGATAAAGACAAAGGGGCTAGACAAACAGATAGTTAGTAGAAAGGTCCAAGGTCGGGTAACAATAGATCAAATAATGAGCATAGGAACAATGGGCGCACATACACCACCGAGCATAAGCTACAACTGGCAGTAATTGGAGGCAGGAAGCCTGCTAAATAACCAGATAATCATTCTGTAATGGGAGATATATGAAAAATCTCCAGCATATTCCAGCCTCCAATTGGACAGCTGAATTGTCTATCACCTTACTGACAGCTCAGCATACTCCAGCTTTCAATTAGATGACTGAACTGTTCATTACCATACAGACAGCTCAGCATGCTACTGTCCAAGAGTGGACGGCTAAACTTTCAATCAGTGTGTCCAAAAACACGGCTAGGAGGAATCATGACAGTTACTAGCTGGACAAGGTTCTGGAGTAAGGGTGTCCTGAAAAAGCCACAATTTGAATATGTCTATTCATTCTAACTGTCCTTAATCCCAAAGCCATGGGGTGGTATAGTGTATAGTTAATCAAGTAAAATGAACTAAGGTGAAATGTGAAACTAGTCTGACCCTGACTGGGAGTCCTTGGCTCACCCTTTTCCTGGAGTTACCACTGAAGGTGAGGATGTCCAGGCCACCACCCTTGCCCTTTGCTCCTGTCAAGCCCAAGGCTAAGAGCCTGTACCTCCACCCACAGACCGGGAAAACCCAGCAACTCCAAAGGAAAACAGCAGCACAGCACATCCTCACTGCACGGTATGCAAGTAGAAACTGAACTCTCTCTGTGATACACGGTGGAGGGAAGTGGAACTACTTAAATGCTGAAGGAGTGTAGATCAGAGCTCTGACACTCCCCTCCACCTCCAACTCCACCTGCAGAGCTGAATACAGCATAGATTGCAGCAGCTTTCTGGCATTAACTCTGGAAGTGCCAAAGGAATCTAACTCTGATTAAACTACAGCAGCATTACATGTAGACTGCAAAGCAGTCAATACGTGACATCTAATCTCCGAACCAGGCCTAAATCGATGAAGTTGGCTACAAGCCAATAGTCAGTGAAGCAAATGCAGATTAAGACTGATCTTGGAAAAATAGTTCCACTTTTTGCACTACTTTATCTGAGGAGTAAAAAGGTATCCAGGAGTCTGGATCACGCTCTCAGGCGTTTCCTGATTGCTTGCTTGCTTGAGGGCTTATCGGGCAATACTTGAGAAAATGCCCAGAGCAACCAAAGTTGAAGCAGGGTCCAAGATAGCATTGATATCTTTTTTCAATGGTCTGAGAAATAGTAGCTCCAACTTCCATTAGTGCTGCCTCGGGAAGGTGGACCAATTCAGGAAAAATAGCCAAAATTCCATGTTGCTCATTTCACCTTTCCCAAATCCTGAAATGCAATTGAAATTCAAGAGTCATGGTCTCCCCCAAGGAACAAGGTGGAGTATGCAGAGCCAGGGCACCCTTAAAGGGAAAATGTCAAATCGTTGCTTGCTAGCTCATCCCTAACCATCCATCTCTGAGCTAAAACTGCTCTATAAAGCTTTACAAAAATTATTTAATAACTTACATATTCCTATGATAATGATGGCTCCAGTCCATGGCATAGACTGAGATAGGCGATCTTCAGGTCTCCATTCTCCCCCCATTGCAGGCTCTTTGCACGCCCCGGTGGGTGTCATCATTCCTTCTCCTGTGCGTCCCCTATGTTGAAATTAAAATCCCGCCTCCTCCTCATAGCATGACATGCAGCCGGATGTCAGTTCTGGTCGGGTGCATTGTGGGGGCTTATCAGGTGTACGGCCTGGCTTCAATATGAGCACTGCGAATGCGACGACTCCAGACCATACAGCCTATACACCCACACACTGCAAACTGTCGTTCGGCTCCACGCTATACTATGAAGAGGAGGCGGGAATTTCAAAACAGGAGGCGAGAAAAGAACAAATGATGTCGCCCAGCTCGTGACAGAACCCCCTCCTCTACGAAGGGCCTCAGGACCCTTAAACCCAGACTTGTCTGGAAATGACCTACGATCGGAATGTCCTTTTGTTCACTTCCACAGACATTAGATCTTTCTGATTCTCATAAATGCTGAGATGAAATGAAGAACATACAATCTGCTCTTGCGCCATGACACACTTTCTTAGTGATGACCTGTGGAATACATAACATACAATGAGTATGGGGGTAGGTTAAGCTGAAAGCACATAGGGTTGAGGATGGCCATCACCCTATTTGGACCAATAATCTTGGAGCCCAAAGCCCCAGATGCACACACCTCCACCTGATGTTTTTTTGAATATGCATGCATAGTCATCCACACACATGTCCGGACCTAATATGGTTTTTTTTTTTGCCTTCCTCTGGATCAACATGTTAGGCTATGGGTTGAACTAGATGGATTTAAAGTCTACCTTCAACCTTAAAAACTATAAAAATATGAAATTATAAATATTTATTATCATTCATATGGTTGCTGACATATGGTCCTTTTCTAGAATGGCTGACAACAAAGAATTCCCCCCGTATCTTAAGACTCATACCTCCAGTGCACTTAGTGGAAATCACCACCTTCCCCTGGTCACTTACCCTAGGAGTAAACCAAGGCCAAGCATTAGCCTTGGGTGTAGGTCAGGCATTACCCCTATTCTCTGGTAGCCCTTTAACCACCTCTGCCTGAGATGTAGGAGTAAACATAACCAATATAGCAGACATCGTTGTACACAAGTGATTATTCTTACAAAAATCGCACCAACTAACTATTTTTCTGGACGCCAGTCAATCACCAGGTTATTAACAGGAATGGTTTCGACGGTCCGTGCTGCTGCTTTAATCAATGTACTTCACAACGGTTGTTTCCACCATCAGATCCTTTATTGAGCCATAATCAACGCGTTTCAGTCCTGTCCCTGCACCTTCCTCAGGGTAAAGTCTTTTGGCGTAACGGTGGAGGTTCTGCAGCAGCTGCTAAAGCGCTCAAACTGGTTGTGGGTTTCATAACCTGAAAAGGTGAGTGGACCCCTATATAATCCACATACAAACAAAAGTGTCTTTTTGATAAGGCACAATCTGCGCCTCTTGTGTCTCCTTTTATCTATAATCACCAGGTTATGTTTTTGCAGTCAAGGGAGGCTTAAGATGATGGGTGTAGGTAGATTCTCTAAGTTGTATCAAGGCATGAACTTCTTGTGAAGAGTCTCTATATGTAAGTTCATATTGTGTATGACTTGGGAAAGAGTCTTTTGGCTGAGAGGAGCAGAACCAATGGCAAAGTTAGGAATGGATCTAGCTAATGCACAACAGACAAGACCATGATATTGAGCAAAGCAAGAATACACTAGGGTGACTCCGACTCCGCTATCTACAAGAACTGGCACAGTCTCAGTTTTACCATCAACCACCACTTCCGCTGAAATAGAGAACTGATACCTAGAATGAAAGGAAATATAAACATCTTGATCAAACAAATAGAAGAACATGGCTTTTGAGTCTGAGTAGCCAATTTGGGGTGATGTGGACAGACTTTAATATAATGATTAGTATGACTACAATAGAAATATGCCCCCCTATCATGATGAATCACAGGTGATCTAGTAAGAGAGGTCTCACCTGCCAACTGCATAGGTTTATCAAATACTACCTGTGTGACCTCCTCAAGGTTGGTTTAGGTCTCTCTGAGGCATCTGTCCACCCTGATGGCAAGGAACATGGCAGCCTCCAATGACTCTGGAGTGGCATGTTATCAGGTTCACCATATCCCTGGGCTAAAGCCATAAGAAACTCGTCCACTGACTGGAAAGATAGAGAATCGATCATCAGAGAGAAGGCTCTTGACTGGGGATTCCCTTTAAGAAGGGAAGTAAGAATCTCCACACTCTTTTCCTCATTCACTGATGAAGAAGGATGGAGCCTGAAATATAATTTACAGGCCACCCTGAACACCATAAATTTATCTCTCCGTCCTGAGAACCGGTCAGGGAGAAATATCTTTGGTTCCGACTGAGCCTGGGCATGAGCCAAGGCCAGATACCCAACAACTTGTTGCAGCTGCTGCACCTCCTGAGTATGTGAACAGGTAATCTCCTCAGAGCTGGTTTGCATCAGGCATGAAAAAGCTTCAGCTTGAGCCATAAGGACTCAGAAATATAGCGGGTCATTTATAATGTCACGTGCGGACAGGTATAATGTCTGCCACATGGTGTAGCACAAAAGGGCAGTGGGATGAAAAAGGGAAGGAAGGCCTTAAAAGTAAGGAGTGGGGGATGGGGACACCTCCTGACACTGCCCTGTGTCTGTTCCCACCTGCCCTAACAACCTAAGCAGGTCATTCCCCCTTACATATTGTGTGCCTCGTCCCTCTCTGTCCCCTAAGGCAACCCTGGCTAGTGCGTAGGGCGGTGTGTGCACTAGATGTTACCTCTAGCTTAATAACACACAGGGATAGGTAGACAGACTTGGGTACGAGAGAAAGGATATGAAACTTGCCAGTTAAAGCCAGACACCAAAAATCTCCAACAGCTGTGCTTCAAGATAGCAGGTCTCCAGTAGCAGCAAGAGAGCTCCACACTCCAGGACAGTCAGACATAGAAGACCCTATCATCGATATCAGGTGATGGGTCATGTGACTATTTAAAAGTGGGGGAGTGATCATCAACAACATCATCTGATTAAGGCAACAGCAACAACAGCAAAGGAAAGACTGATATTAACGCTTAATGACCCAAAAGAAATTAAAAACATTTTAAATAGACTGCAGAGCAGTCAACTCGTGACACTGGCGCTCCGACATCTCTAGTCTCTGGTACTCCCTGACCAGATCCTGAACCAGAGTCAGATTCATCACCTGATCTCACAGTGTATGAATAGGATCCATACTGGTGAGAAGGAGAATATGTTGGGCAAGTAATCTGAGGCTAGTCACTGCTCACAGGCTACCAGGACGGCTTGCAATAACCAACAGGGAGACAAAGGCATAGTCAGGTCACAGTATGATGTAAAAACTAAAGGGAGGTAGCGGATCTAGGTAGGGTCAAGTAAACATAAGATCAGAATGAGCACAGGAACAGCAGGCACACAGACACCATCAAGCATAAGCCACAACTGGTAGTAATTTGAGCCATGGAGGCAGCTAAAGTGCCAGGTAATCACTTCAAGCAGGAAACACATTGAAGAAACCCAGCACGACCCAACCTATGATAGTTGAACTGTTCATATCACCATACTCACAGCTCAGCATTCCTTTGCCCAAGGTTGGATGGCTAACTATCACTCGCTGTTTCCAAAAACACTGATCGGAATTATGACTGTTACTAGCTGGACAAGGTTCTGGAGTAACGGTGGCCTGTCAAAGGCAACAAATTAAATATGTCCTTACAACCTATTTGTCCCTAATCCTAATCTCAGAACCAGTCCTGAATCGATGAAGTTGGCTGCAGACCCACAGTCAATGAAAGTGAATGCAGATAATGACTGATCTTGGAAAAATGTTCCACATTCAGCAGTACTTCATCTGAACAGTAAAAAGGTATCTGGGAGTCTGGGTGACCTCCTCAACAATTACCCAGACTTAGGCATTTCCCAACAGCTTGCCTGCTTGAGTGCGAATCGGACAGTCCTTGAGAAAATGCCAAGCACAACTACAGTAGAGGCACAGTCCAAGATCATATCAATGTCTCTTCTCAACAGTCAGAGGGCTTCAATGTAACAACTAGTGTGGATATCTCAGGAATCAGATAGGAAAGAGCAAAGACAAGGCAGAGACAAAGGCTAGAGTTCAACCTTATAATACCACAAGTGAACATACTTCATGAAGAGAGTTCATGCACAGCTGATACGGAAATAGTCCTTAGATAAAATTTCACACACTACAATCCCAATATGGAAATTGTCCTTTAAGTGCAGTTCATACAGTGCACAGCTGATAATGAAAATAGTCTTTAAGTGCAGTTCACACAGTGCAGAGCTGATAATGAATATTTAAGCAAAATGTTTACGCAAACACAGTCCCAGATATTGATACAGTGAGGTGCAGCTATACTAGAGTCCAGAAACAGTCCTGAGCACAGCAGTAGTAAATAATAACAAACACAAGAAGTAGCAACAGCATAGTCTTTTGGTATTGCAAAGCTTACATGCAGGAGAGTGGCCTGTGGGTACTAATAGCAGGAAAGATCCTAACTGAGCACAGCCTGTAACAGGAAAGTGCATTACTGAACACAGCTTATAGCAGGAAAGCAAGCCAAGAACAGGTATAGCCAGCAGAGCAGGTGACTGCAGAGAAATTATAACTGAACCGAAGTGACTGGAGAAGGAGCAACTAAGATAATGCACAGGGAAGCCAGAGTTGGACCAAAATACTCAAGTAAGGCCTGGAAGACAGACCAGAACTTAAATAGGCAGGAAAACAGGAACACCTGGACAGAACTAAGTAGCAGACACCATCTTGAATAAGGGTGAGGAGACACAGAAGGTAACCAAGAAAAGCCAAACTAGGAGTCCTGACATCCAACTTCCATTGGTTTTGCTTCATTTATGTAGACTGATTCGGGAAAAATAACCAAAACCCCCTGTTGCTCATCACACCTTTCCTGAATCCTGCGATCCAACTAAATGGCCTGAGCAATTGGCCTTCCCCAAAGAAATGTCACGTGATGTATGGGGAGGTATCTCACGTACAACTACAAGAAAGGGAAGGATATCCATGAATCTAGGGAAAGGGGAGATGGTAACCCCTAGTCAAACCTTTTGCTGGAATATTCTGCTGAATAAGTTCAACACCTATGCGCCAAGCAGCAGAAAGGTTGGCACCCAGTCAGCAGATATCCAGCAGCAATATCTCCACAAGGCCACACTCCAGGTTGGTCTGTTGAGAATGAACTATCACAACAAATGTTGGACCAGGTGACTACTTTAAGGGAGGTGTGTACGGTAACATACTGCTGCAAACTGACCAGAACTACCAGCGATGAAACTGACATTAACTCTCGCTGGTACTGAAAAATTAACACATCTAAATGTCGGGCCCACTGGGACGGGGGTACTCGGTACCGGACCGGTCGGCTGCTGGGGAAGTCACGGGTGGTCCTGGTCCGGTCCGTGTCCCGGGCTCAGCAATAAAAAGGGATATTTACAGGGGTTGTCAGTCGTGACGCCACCCACTATATGTGGCCAATGATGGGGCCGCCGCTGCTGCAGAACCTCCGGGGATGATGGGATAGCAGCTTAGGTGTAATAGTTCCAGTGGGTAGAACTGTGTTCCCCGTGGCAGTAAGGGTTAAGTCTATTGTGGAGTGTGTAGCACACTTTTTTTGCAGACGCTGCAGGGACCTCTCCCCAATGCTGGTGCTGACAGGCTGTATCCTGTATGGAGAGAATCAATTTCATGCAGAAACACAAGGGAAGCAGTTCCAGGGTTTTCCGTGTTTACTCTCAGTTCTTCAAGTCACTTTACAGCTCAGTTACAGTTCTTACAAAGTTCAAGTACAGTTCTTAATACACGGGCACAATCTTCCTCTCCGGGTTCCCTTTGCTCCCTGCAGCCAGGCCTTTCTCTCTCCGTGACCCCTCACACAGTCTCTGTGTCCTTTCTGGGCTATTAACGTTCTCAGCTTTACTTCATGTTGTGCGACACTGGACAGTATGGCGGTGACTCGGGCCCCTGTGGGTCCTTCAGTTTGTCACTGAGCTGCCTGTCCTTTGGGGTAGGGACCCTAACGTGTAGCTGTGGTCCCCCGTCGGTATCTGGGAATGCCGGGTAAACTACTGTTCCTTCTAGAGCCGACACTCTACTCAGCCTAGCCTCCAGCAGTCCTCAAATGTGAGGCTCTACCAGGCTCCTCTCTCTGCGTCTCTCGGTATAATAGAAGGGACTTCTCTGCCTGCAGTCTGGTCGTCTCGGCTGTCCTTTAGGGCCCGGGTATCACCGTCCCTCTCAGTCCTCTCACACTCCTGGTGGTATCAGCTTCAGACGAGCTTTCTCTCTCCTCCGGCTCGCACTGGCTTGGTACAGATTCTGCGCTCCTAGGCCTTACACTCACAGGACATGTGACTTCCAGTCTTTGCCTCTCAGCCTACCTCGGCCTACTGAACTCCTTCCTCCTCCCCCTTCCTATTTCTACTGTCAAGTCACCTGTGTGCCCAACCCAGTCCTCCAAATCCACCACCCCTCAATCTCATAGAGTATCTAATCTCAGGGCTGGATGCTACCTTCTACTACACGTGGGTTATGTGGGCTGTGAGGGTGTTGTTGTGCAACAAGTGTCCTACCTGCCTGGCTGCAGTTCCCTTTGTGGGCTCCTGGACGCAGGGGCGCCACATAAACTCCACAGCTCCATAGCTGTCACTGATTCATGACAGGAACAGGGTGAAGTATGCAGGCTTAAAGCATCATTAAGTGTATCCAAAGAACCATGGTGAAACTGACACCTGAGAGCTGCATCACCCCACAGAACCGTCGTGTACCACTGCTGGAACTCGACACTATAGTCCTCAGCAGCGCAGCTCCATTGTGTAAAGTTTATGATCTTTACCTCCGCGACTTGGATTCTGTCAGGTTCATCAAAAATTATCCCTAAGGCATCAAAAAAGATGAACATTCTGGAGCTTGTGGGGGCATAGAGAATAGTCAAGTTTGAGAACCCCCTCACAGTAGGGATATGATTATTCCCACTCCCTGTAGTCGCACCTATACCCAACTGGTTCCTGTACAGATAAGAATTCCCTAACTGCATACTAGAAACCACAACTTGGACCTGACTCCTTAAAATTCTTCAAGCTATTTCTTGTTCCTCCTGAGGAACGGGACAGGAGTTGCGGTGCACAACTAACTAGGATAATGCTAGGTTCACTTTGCGTTTAGCATTGTGTTTGAATGCAATGCGTTTTGCACTGCATTAACGCAATGAAATGCAAACGTTTGTGTTAACGCAGCAATAGACTTCTACTGTAAAACGCAATCGAATGCATTGCAAACGCAATGCAAAATGTGGTTGCGTTTGAAACGCTGCGTTTATCCCGATCACACAGGGAACATTGCCCGCAGCTTTCCTTGTGCGTTAGGGATAAACGCAGCACTTCAAACGCAACCCCATTTTGCATTACGTTTGCAATTTGTTTGACTGCATTTGACAATAGAACTCTATGGCTGCGTTAACACACACAAACCTTTGCGTTTCATTACGTTAATGCAGTGCAAAATGCATTGCGTTCAAACGCAATGCTAAACACCATGTGAACCTAGCCTAAGACAGGGGTGCAGGGTTAAACAATAAACCAAAGGTGAGCAAACACAAAGCAAGTGCGCAAGTTGACAAAGGAGAAATAAATGCAAGGAAGGTTAACCCCCTGCACACCTTACAGAAAACAGGAAATAGGTGTAAGAAAGGTAAAAATATACATAGCAAATACAACACTGGTCTCTGCCTAACAGGCAAAATCCCTAAGCTGCAGGGGCTGGAAATTGTTAGCAGAAATCTACATTGTCATATAGCCAGCAGACAAGGCTGGAGAAAGAGAGTATAAATAACCCTACCCAGGACGTGATAAGTCAGACACAATATAAGCAATTGGGAAGATCTGACTAACCGCAAACCAAAGGAAGAACAAAGAATAAAAAGTCATTAGACACCGACCAGGTTGGGTCTCAGCAGAGATGTACGCTGACCATGCTCAAGAAGTCAAAGGATCGCGTCCTGACTCCTGAGACTGATGCATGACACTAGGACTGTGCTATCTACTCTCTGGTGCTCCCTAGCCAGATCCAAAACCACCTGATTTCGCAGTGTACAAATAAGATCCATACTACTGGGAAGGTAAAAATGTTGAGCCAGTGATAATGTGATGCTAGTCACTAATCACGAGCTAGCCGGAAGAGTGGGTAGAAGAGGTCCTGGCTAGCAATAAACAAATCGGTGAGAAAAAGGTGTAGTCAGGAGTTACAGCCCGATGTCAAAATTCCAGGAAGTTAGCAGGTCAGGACAAATGCCCTACACAGGTGGATCATCAAAAGCAAGGTACAAGGTCAGGTGAACAATAGCTCAGACTGAGCACAGGAACAACAGGTATGTAGACACCACTGAACTAAGGGGTACGTCACATACAGCGATATCGCTAGCGATATTGCTGAAATCAGCAACCTCGCCAGCGATATCGCTGTGTGTGAAAAGCAGCAGCGACGCAGCCCCTGCTGTGAGGTCGCTAAGCACTGCACATCCTTCAGGACCATTTTTTGGTCCTTGGTCTCCCGATGGTCAGCATGCATCACTGCGTGTGACAGCGAGAGACCAGCTATCAGTGACCTCACAGGCTGATAACCATGATAAATATCAGGTAACTAAGCAGCATGCGCTGCATATATACCCGGTGTTTATCATGGTTACCAGCGCTAAGCAGGAGAATGCTGGTAACCATGATAAACAGCGGGTATATAGGCAGTGTGTGCTGCCTAAATACCCACTGTTTATCATGGTTACCAGCGTCCACCCGCTTACCCAGCGATGTGGAGGTCGGCTCCCTGGTCCCTGGTCGCTGAGGAGATCTACCTGTTTGACAGCTCCCCAGCGACCACACAGCGATGTTCCAGCGATCCTGGTCGTTGTCGGGATCGCTGGAACATCGCTGTGTTTAACGGCATCCTTAGACTGTGTGCCAACTGTGCATTTTTGCTGCGTTTTTTGGCTGCATTTCTGCACCAAAAACACAGCACCCACAACTTTGTAATGAAAATCAATGTGATTTTCTAAAAGCTGTGCCCACATGTCTGATTTTGGGTGCTGTGTTTTTATTGCAGGAATCGTCTGCATTTTTTAATATCCCTGCAATTAAAATGGCCCATTTTTGGGCTGCGTTTTCCAATTGACAGCAATTCTAATCAGCTGGAAAGCACAGTATTTAATAAACGCAGCACAAACGCAGCAAAAATGCACCAGAAAAGAGTTGGTGCATGTTTTTGAAACAGCTGTGTTTGTGTTGCTGAAAAATGTAGCATAAACGCATCTCAAAAAAAGATGCACAATGGGCACATAGCCTAAAGCTACAACTATAATTGAAGGCATAGAAGCAGCTAAATAACAAGATAATCACTCCAAACAGGAGACACATGAAGGAAACCTAGCACATCCGAGTCCTGTTTGTATGGCTGAGCTGTCTATGAACATATTGACAGCTTAGTACTTATCACCTGTTCTCACTAAAGGGAGGTGGACTTTAAGGGTGTGTGCCCACATGCCGGGTTAGGGTCGGTTTAGCTGTGTAAACCGCCGGTCGGTTTACATAAGTTTTATGTAAATTTATGTTAATCCAAACCGGCGTTTGGATTAACATTAAAACCTATGTAAACCGACACCCGCTGTGCACACATCGGCGGTTTACACATGCTCATCTGTTGCTAACCCGCTGGGTTCCCAGCGGGTTAGCAACGAATGTGCATATTCTATAAACCGGCCGGTTCTGCAGCGGCTGCAAGCAGAATTATGTGCTGCTTCCAGCCACTGCAGAACCGCCGCCGCTAACCCGCTGTGCACCCGCCCTGCACCCGCCCGGCACCCGCCGCACATACCCGCCAGGAAGCCGGTGGACGCCTGCAGAGCTTCCTGGCGGGTCCGCCCAGCCGCCCACCAGCACAAACCCGGCATGTGGGCACACACCCTAACAGAGCACTTTACATGGGAGCATATAGCATAATGGCTTGGCACTCTGACCACAGATGTGTCAAACACACCAGTAAACTATGAAGGTAAGGCCTGTATCACATGTCTGTGTGAAAAACGTATATGTTACATGGTCCATTTTTTGTCTCTATGGCAGTGTAAAAAGTAGTGTAAATTATACTTACTCATCTCATGGCTGCCAATCAAATATTTCTGCTCATGACCTCATGAATAGTCACTGCACGGACTCCACAACAGCCAATCACAGATGCCCCTTCTCTGTAAGAACATTTGTGATTTGCTGTTGCACTCAGAATGTGCTTCTGGGGCACCCCAGAGTCCGGTTGTCACAATGGTATTGCCTCCCTCGGGGGGTGATGTCATGCTTGGTAGGTAAACCAACAGCATGCAACAATTTTCCTGACTTCAGACCAGAAGGGGAGCTCTGAACCTGGATATAGGGGATCTTCCTTATAAATTTTGGCCTTGGGGAGGGGTTAGTCAGAAAATCAGAGAACAAGAAGTGAGCAGATGTCCAGGGGTCTGGAGCCGGAGTAGCTCGTCCCAGTATAGACAGCTGCAAGCATGAGGAACCAGTCAGAGAGAGTCTGAGAAAGAGAGAAGAGGGCCTGGGGAGCGGAGCTAGCTACCAGCTCACCCCAGAGCAGAGTGCCAGAAACGGACACTGGAGTCCAGGGTTGTGTGGATACTACCCACCCAGCAACCAAAACTGGAGGACGGGAGACTCCACGTCATCTGGCCACATCAAAGCACCTGGAGGCACAGCAGCATTCGAGAGCTCAGGGACAGTCGCCAGAGGACTGGTACCAGAGAAGGCCTCAGGCTGCCTGCCATACGGGAGAGAGACTTACCAGCAGGAAGAGAGGGACGCAGCTTAGCTACAGGCAGCCATGACTAGCAAAGAGGAGCGCAGCAGGGAGGCTTCAGAACTCACTGCCTGAAAACCCCTACTTCAGATTGGACAGCTGAACTTTCTATCACCATACTGACAGCTCAGCATGTGTCACGCTTCCGGGGAAGGCGCCCTAGACTGGACCCACTGGGCTGTGGTACCGAACTCCCCTGAGTGAGCTGATCCTAGTTTACCCAACCCCTATATAGGGATTGTCAGGGGCAAGCCCAGGGGGTCTAAATACCACAGCAGCTAGTACCAGGGGGGCGGCTCGTAAGGTTAGCCTATACTTAGGAACAGAGAAGTATTCCAGGTAACAGGGTACAAGGCTAGGAGGCCAGGAATGGTGCTACCGGGGAAGAGCACAGCAAGGGATCCAGGAAACAGAGTACAAGGCTGGAGGACAGGAATGGTGCTACTGGGGAGGAGCACAGCAAGGGTTCCAGGACAAAGAGCACAAGGAAGGCCTGACCAACAGTCTGCAAGGCAGAAGCAAACTGACTTAATAATCAGGCACCTCCTATCAGAGGAGGTGGCCTGATATACCATGGGAAGAGCAGCTATTGGTCAAGGGGAGTGTCAGGTGGGACCCCTAGAGTCACAGGGAAGGAGTACACCAAGCGCGCCGCTGATTAGGCTCATGAAAATAACCATAGTAATGTGCTCATGTGCGAACCCGGCGGTCAGCTGACAGGAAGGGAACATGGCGACGGCTCCGAGACACAGCACGCCTGGATGCCGGATGCCAGGTCAGCAGAGGAGCAGGAGATGCTGACCGGGGAGAGGTGAGCTGGGAAGCGGTGCCTGGGGGCCTAACAGTATGTCCATGTCCAAGATTGGATGAATCGTGAGAAAAACAATAACAAATAATAATAATCATAATAATAATAGCTGACAAGGTGTCTGGAGAGGGAGGTTGGGAACTTTGAGTAAAACACAGGCACCATGCTTAGCAGTCATAGTACGCTACACTTTCAGCCAACAAAGTCTGAAATAACCACATCTGAATTTAGAGGGATTGTACAGGTCTATTTTTTTTCTAATTATGGACCTAAGAACAAACTGGCACGTAGTTACTAACTACCTGCCTGTTTTGTCAAATGGTGTCCCAGAGAGGTCACCCCTCATGCTGGCGATTCAGATGCTCCATGACAACTGTGCAGCTTTTCTTCTTATAGGCCGCTCTGTCGATGGGACTAGGCTGTTGACATCATTCTGATTTTCAGCGTGGAGCCACCAGTCAGCATACAAGTCAAGTCTAGTCAACATGTCAACAGAAATCGGTGCTGGGAACAACTATCTGCCTGTTAGTTCTTAGGCTCGTAGTAAAAAAATGTAATAGTCATGAATAACACCTTTAAATTGTGCCATAACAATTCACTTATATTTTAGCACAAGACTCATAACCTAAAATAAAAAGAAAGGATAAAAACAGGTTCAGCAATAGACTGGATCCATATCAGCCCTCCAGGGCAGCATAGTTGGAACGAGGAATCTCCAAACATCTCACACAGCATGCCAACTATTGCACAAAAGCATTGCGTGATTTATGGACATTTAGTACGTGCAAATTTGTGTGCATTTCTCTTACCTCAAGCAAGGTACATGGCAGCATTAATTTGTTCTTACAGATACTGTATGTTTTAATTAAAGACAGCTAATAAATCTTAAGAGATTACTTGATCAGAAGACACAGAATGCTAAAAGAGCACAGATTTTTCTGGTAACATGCTTATTACACAAATTCTCTGGAGCAATCAAGCCTCTTTCATTCTTACTTATCTACATAAAGAAAAAAAAACTTACATGTAAGATCAAAAAATAAGGGTTATATGTTTGTTCACTGCTACTGCCAAACATACCTGCACGTCTACACAAAACATGTAAAGCTTACCGGGTCCTCCTCTCTCCCACATAAAATATTCTCTACCAAAAACCCAATTTTTTAACTAGAGAAGAGTGAACTTTGCCGGAATATGTTCAACAATTTCAAATTTGGCACAAACATTGCAGATTTGGTTCGCGATGGGAAACCCGAGCAATTTACCCAAAAATCGGGAAACACAGTCATATCAGGGTCATAGTGATAGTGCACTGTATGGCAGATCATTGCCATACAGTGCACCATTACTGTTACCCCAGAGACTACAACAAGAGGACACTTGATCCCCTGTTGTAGTCTCTAGGGTCACGGAGATGGTGCACTTTATGGCAGATCATTGCTATACAGTGCACCATCATTGACACCAGAGACTACAACAAGGGATCAAGTGTCCTCTTGTTGCAGTCTGTGTCAGTGATGGTGCACTGTACAGCAATGATGTGCCATACAGTGCACTATCACGGGACCCCAGAGACTACAACAAGGGATCAAGTGTCCTCTTGTAGTCTCTGCGGTAATGGTTATGGTACACTGTATGGCAGATCATTGCCATACAGTGCACCATCACCATTACCCCAGAGACTACAACAAGAGTACACTTGATACCTTGTTGTAGTCTCTGGTGTCAGTGATGATGCAATATATGGCAAAGATCTGCCATTACTATGACACCAGAGACTGCAATAAGAGGACACTTGATCCCTTGCTGCAGTCTCTGGATGTAGCAGAGGTGATCGAGCGTCATGGGACTTTCGTTATGGACTACGTCGGAGGCGATCGAGCGTCGTGGGACCTTCGTTTTGGACTAGGTCGGATAATAATAAAGATGGAGTCCAAATTTTGATTGTCTTATTTGTAATAAAAGATTTTTCTCTGCGGGGTGTTTTTTTTACTTTTTACTAAAGATTCCTAATGGCCCGGTCAAACACGAGCATCGTGGGACCTTCCTTGTGGACTACGTCAGATCTTTTTATAATAAAGATGGAGTCCGAATTTTGTGTGTTTTTTTTTCAAATACAAAGATTTTCTCTGTGTGGTGTATTTTTTGACTGTTTACTAGAGATTTCTAATGGCCGGGTCTAACATTGGCCCAACATTATGAATATGGGGCTTAGTGTCAGCTGCCAATAAAAAAGCTGGCATTAACCCCTTTATTACCCAGTTTGCCATCGGCACCAGGGCAATCTGGAAGAGTCTGGGTACAGGGCCAGAAAATGGGGCTTCAATGAATGCGCCATTTTCTGGGGTGGCTGCGGGCTGCAATTTGCAGTATGAGTGGCCCAGAACACTTGGGCCTCTCCATGCTGAGGATTCCAGCCCCCAGCTGCCTAGTTGTATCTGGCTGGACCCTAAAAATATGGTGGAGCCCCATGTTATTTTTTTTGCCTTAAATTAGGTCTATAAATAAAAAAAAAATGGGCTTCGCTGTATTTTTTGTTGCCAGCCAGGTACAACGAGGCAGCTTGGGGTGGGTGGCTGCCCGTAGCTGCCAAGTTGTACCTGGCTGGACCAAAATTAAGGCGGAGCCCCACGTCATTTTTTTTTCTGAAATTAGGCCTATAATATAAAAAAAATAGGCTTCGCTGTATTTTTGGTTGCCAGCTAGGTTCAACTTGGCACTTGGCAGGCTGGAATCCTCAGCGTGGAGAGGATTCATTTTCTGGTGCTGTACCCCAACTCTTCCAGCTGCCCTTGTGCTGGTGGCACACAGGGGTTCTCCATACGCAGACATGATGTCAGCTAACAATTTAAATGGAAAATTAGCTCTAATTGTTAGTGGACATCATGTCGCGTGTGGAGAGCCCCTGTGTGCCTGAACATTGGAGACCCAGGTGCTTCACAATTTGAAATTAAATTTCTTTTTTCAATTTTACTGATCAATTGTGAAGCATCTGGGGGTTCAAAGTGCTCACTATGCATCTAGATAAGTTCCTTGAGGGGTCTAGTTTCTAAAATAGGGTCACTTGTGGGGGAGCTCCAATGTTTAGACATATAGGGGCTCTCCATACGTGACATGGTGTCCGCTAATGATGGAAAATTTGCTCCAATTGTTAGCAGACACCAGGTGCTTCACAAATTGATCCGTAAAAATGAAAAAGTACTTTTTTCTTAACAAAAATGTTCTTTTAGCTCTCAAATTTTTTAATTTTCACATGGGCAAAATGGATCCTAAAATTTGTTGGGCAATTTCTCCCGAGTACATTGATACCTCGTATGTGGTCATAAACCACTGTTTAGGCGCACAGCAGGGCTCGGAAGGGAAAGAAAGCCATTTGACTTTTAAGAAAATTAGCTCCAAAAGTCAAATGGCGCTCCTTACCTTCTGAGCCCTGCTGTGCGCCCAAACAGTGGTTTATGGACACATATGAGGTATCTGAGTACTCAGGAGAAATTGGGCAACAAATTATAGGATCCATTTTATTTTGTTGGCCATGTGAAAATTAAAAAATTGAGGCTAAAAAATTGGAAAAATTAAAATGTCCATTTTTTCCTTCCACGTTGCTTTAGTTCCTGTGAAGCACCTGAAGGGTTAATAATCTTCTTGAATGTAGTTTTGAGTAGCTTGAGGGGTGCAGTTTTTGGAATGGTGTCACTTTTGGGTATTTTCTGTCACATCGGCCCCTCAAAGGGACTTCAAATGTGATGTGGCCACTAAAAAAATGATTTTGTAAATTTTGCAAGAAAAATGAGAAATTGCTGATGAACTTTGAACTCTTATAACTTCCTAACAAACCTTTTTTGTTTTTCAAAATTGTGCTGATGTGAAGTAGACATGTGGGGAATGATATTTATTAACTATTTTGTGCCACATAACTCTCTGATTTAACAGAATAAAAATTTAAAATTTAAAATTGGGAAATTTTCAAAATTTTCACCATATTTTCGATTTTTTCACAAATAAACACAAAAATGTTTTACTTAAATTTACCACTAACATGAAGTCCAATATGCCACAAAAAAAATGACCTTAGAATCGCTAGGATCTGTTGAAGCGTTCCAGAGTTATTACCTCATAAAGGGACACTGGTCAGAATTGCAAAAAATGGTAAGGTTTTTAGGGTCAAAATAGGCTGGGTCATGAAGGTGTTATATATCCTTTTTAGAGAGCCTAATATAATTTTTATTTTTTTTTATCATTTATTTATTTTTATTATTCTTTTTTTAAATGATTATTTTTTTTTTGGGAAAGCAAACCTTTATTATTGCTGACTGTGAGGCCATCTCTTCTACACCTATGTAATAGCAATTCTTATAAATATAGCATATGGCCATTATATGCATAACATACATGGAGCTATAGGTCTGTTTGCACTCATAAAATACTATAATATGGATATTGCTTCTTGAAAATATCGAATTACTTTACTTCCTTTTCATCCATTGAATATGGATTTTTGGCATGTGCACAAGTGTGTTATAGCATTTAATCCAAAAAGAAAGATGGCGGCACTCTGCATTCCAATTTTGCAGCTGCTTAATTTAATGCAAAAATTACAGCAGCAGGTGCATGATACAGGGAGAGAGGTGCTAGGACCGACGGTGACCGCTTTGCGGGATGACCCGCTTCCACGGGTCCAGTGTACAGGAGTGCCGTATCAGGGGCCGCCTTTTGTCTTGAACTCTGGCTGAGCAACAGCAGATTCCGCAGCACGTCACCGCTACAGGAGTATAGGAGTATCGCCGCTAACAGGTCAGTGCCCGGTTTTCATTTCTATACATAAATCTGTTATAGCATTTACCTTACCTTGGACCCATTTGTGCATTACCCACGAGCCTTATTCAACATTCCAAATGAATTGGTGGTTAGCTGATAAAACTATTTTCTTTTTCTTGTTTCTTCTCCAAATATGTCAGGCTTCAATAATCAGTACCCCTAACTGCAAGCCCAGATGTTAGCTGTGGAATGGGGAACAGGATTTGTAAATCAGGTGCCTTTTTGCAACCCATTCCATAGAGGGATTAATGAGGAGCTAGGCAAAAAGATTGGGTAAACAATAATATCCCGTAAGTGATTGAGTCCAGGTGCTGGAAGAGGCAGGACCCTAGGCAAAAGAATGACACATTATCATGGAGGCTGGGGCCATTTTGGGATTAACGTACAATGCAGCAACACTGTGAGCTGTTGGCCTGCAGAGCGTATTTTGGAGACCTGATGGATCCACCACAAGACATGCCAGCTCTGAAGGAGCTGATTTTCCTCACCACCTCAGGGGCTGAGGGTGCTTCACTGCAACCGGAGCAGCCTGCAGAAGAAATGCCTACATACGTGAGCTAGAATATGATCATGCTCCCGCATTGGGCCTGTTTTGTAGCGAGGTCAGGATCCAGTGCTATTCCTGCATGTATGAAGAGGTACCATTGGAGCAGAGCTCAGAGTTAGAAGGAGGTAAGCTGTTCCATATGCCAGCCAGAACCACCAGAGGTCAGAGGCAGGATCCTGCAGCATGCCTACCCTTATTAAACATGCAACTGGTGGATCGGCAAATGAAGGAGGATGAAGAGGACAACAAGGAGCTTGTTTCCCTGCCTTTCAAAGCACCTCCACCAGAATCCTTTGACTGGGAGAACTCCATGTTGGGCCCTCTACTCCCACCCAGTAAGTATCCTTATAGGCATGAACCACCCTAGGCCTTGTGATCTCTGGGAGAGATAAGACTCTCAGATGCCCTCACCCAAGAATGGTTGCAGGAGTCTGATTGTAACCACCTTAATGAGCAATGTACCAAGGGCCAGGTGGTGGCTTTCTTCCAGAAGAAAGAGTTTGGATTCCTAGGTGAAGACAGGACTGGTGCTATGTCAGCCGGTCAACTCTGCAGCATGAATATTTGCCTTCCCAACTCTGCGCCCTCTATGTTGGTGAAGAGGTCACCTACATGAAATTAAAGGGCCACAAGGGGTTGTACATGGTGGGGTAAGTTGGGTTGCCACCACAGATGATATGGAAGAGTGGCAGCAGGAGGCCAACATGGATCAGTGGTTGGCCACGACTGACCATATTATCCTGCCATTAGCAAACTTCATCAGAAAATGCTTATTTATTACCCCATTTATGGGGAGCATAGCACTATAGAGAGAATCGCACCATAAGGTACCAAGATAGAACAGAAGTTGAACACGACAGCTCAGTATTATGCAAATTGATTTATTTGTAGGTTAAAACCAGTATAAATTGGGGATGGGGAACAGAGGAACCTGGGTAACAACCACAGGTGGTGGGCACACACTTATCCAGAAATAGACACCAACATAATATAGGAAAATTTCTGGTGTACAACAGATTACACTCTAGATGACTATAAACTATTGAGTATGGGGTCTATTTGAAGTACAAGATCAACCATAATGCAGGGTTATATACAGCATAAAACAAAATGGGGGGACATAACAGGATGAGGGCATATATACAGGATGGGGATGGGGACATATACACAGGATGGGGGGACATATTCTCAGGATGGGGCATATATACAGGATGGGGAACATATAGATAAGATGGGGTAATGTGTATTCCAGGATGGGTTTATATATACAGGATTTGGGACCATATTCACAGGATGGGGACATGTGTGCCATAATGAGGGTATATATACCAGGATGGGGGGCATATGTACCAGGATGGGGACATACCGGTATATACAGGATGGTGACATATATACCAGGATGAAGGACATCTATACCAGGATGAGCGATATATGTAGCAGGATGGGGGCATAGATACAGGATGATGACATGTAAGCCAGGATGAGAGACACATATGCCAGAATGGGGGGACATATATACCGGGATACCAGGATGGGGGGGTTTATGTACCAGGATGAGGGACATTTATACTGATTATAAGACAGACACTAGCATTATAAGACGGACCTCATTTAACATTAAAAATAATTTTTTTTCTCTTTTCCTTCACCAAATTTGGGGGTGCGTCTTATAATCAGGTGTGTCTTATAAAGCGAAAAATACATATCATGTAATTCAGTGTTACAACTCTGTACCTGTGTTTTAATCCTCTAGGAAGTGATGCCTGTTTTTATTTTTCCTTTTTTCCCTTCTCTAGATAGATAGATATATAGATAAAGATAGATGGAAAGTATAAATATATTTGTGGATAGATGGAAAAATAGATAGGTTTAGAGATAGATGGATAGATAGATTTGTAGATAGAAAGATGTCAAACAGCTATATAATGACCCACCACCTATATTTTTTAATCTTGCACCCTTTAGTGCCTTTCATGTTGCACTAAAGGGTGTTTTAAACTTCTACTTAGCTAAAAATAAATAATAAAAAATGACATAGCGCACCCCCATTTTTCATCACCAGCTAGAGTACAGCAGACAGTTGCAGCCTGATCACCACAGTTGGCAGCTTAACCTTGGCTGGTAGTCTAAAACATAGGTCACCCAAGCTATTGTTAAAAAATTATTTATTTGTAAATAATAAATAAATTTGAAAAATAAAAAATGGCATAACGTCCCCCCATTTTTGATTACCAGTCAAGGAATGCTGACAGCTGGGGTCTGATATTTTTAGGGTAGGAGGTGCCATCTTTAATGGGCCCACACCACCCTAAAAATAGCAGGCCACAGCCACCCCAGAACAGACACCTCAATAAGATGGTCCATTCCGGTGCTTCGCCTCGGCTCTTCCTACTATCCTGGTGGGGTGGCAGTCACCGTAATAAAAGGGTTTCATGACAGATGATTATTGACAGCTGCTGTCACCCATTTATTAAAGGACTTATCCAGCTTAAATCAATCTTTACAGTACTGAGCTACACAGATACAAGTAGATAGATGATAATTACTTACCTGATCTGCTGTAAGCCCTTCTCTCGTGTCAGCACCTGTCTTAGAACGGTCACATGACCTCTCCTGCAGTGATTTTGCTGCTTCCTGTGATGTCACGTCCCGACCACACAGCATTAGCTTATCCCCTGCCCTATACACAGCATCACAGCCCAGTCACTGTGAGTGACAGCCGACTCCCCTCTGCTAACCCAGCCAATGTGTGCTGAGTAGATAGGAGCTGTTTGAGGCAGGATTACATGGATACTGCAGGTACACCGAGCAGCTCCCAGACAAGTGCCTCTGTATGCAGTGCCTGCTCTCACCCAATTTTTCCCTTCTTGCACTTTCAGGTCCATTGCTGCAGGAGTTGCTTGCTGGACCCTGTTTGTGTAATAATGATGAGTTGTTTGTGAATGATCCTTCACTGCTATAGTACTGAGACACTGTAATGGCAGAGTCCTGGCCAATCAGGGTGCAGTGGGTGTGCAGAGAGGTGTGTGGAGGGGGCAGAGAGGTGTATACAGGGGGTGGTGATCAGCACAGGCTGTAAGAAGGAAAAAAACCACAGGAAGCTACCTAATCATGAAATGCTGCATGTAAACATCCAACATGGAGGCACTGAACACAGAAATTGAGGAAATGATGGTAGGAAAGGAAAAAAACACTGTGGAAGGCTTTTTTAATACAACTGAGCACAGATTAGCTTTTTTAAAATAACAAGTTTTGTGGTCGGATAGGTCCTTTAACTCCAAACATACCGGCCACAGTGATGGCCAGGCATGGCTACATGCAGAGAGTGGAGACCATTACAGTATCCGCACATCACAGCAGCTCACTCTCACTGATAACGAGCTGTGAGTGGTGATATCAGACAGTTCATCTGCGATCACAGCTGATTTACCATGGTAACAGCACCAGCTGTTACTATGGTCACCTCAGATGAACTGTTTTATGTCATCGCTGATAGTCACGGTTCAGTGTGAGGCTGGAGTCACACTGGGCAAGAGACATGATGTGAGACTCATGTGAGTCTCACAAGCATGACCCTGCACGGCTGCCTGCTCTCTGGACAGAAGCTTGCAGCTAAATAGAAGTACATGCAGCTGCATGCTCCTGTCATAGCTATGCAGCCATGCTGAGTTTTGCTTTGCTGGGTATCATGCTGTGTGATTACCATCAGAGATGGGTATGTTTGAGCTTAATACACAGGTGAAAGTAGATTGTGTGTTTTATTTACAATAAAGGATTTTCTGTGTGTGTTTTGCTTCTAATAAAGGATTTTTCTCTGTGATTCTGTTTTGTTTTGTTTTATTTACTCACTGGATTGGTAATGTGGGGGTATCATAGATGCTTCAACATTACCAATGCAAGTGTTGATGACATCTGACAACACTCATCTGTCATTAACCCCTTCTATTACTCCTTTTGCCACTGCACAAGGGCAGCAGGAAGAGTTGAGATGAAGCACCAAGATATGGTGCTTCTAATGAATGTGCCATATTCTGGAGTGGTTGTGGGCTGTTCTTATCCTGCGTGGGGCAATAAATATGTGCCTCCCAGTGTAGGAATGTCAATCCCAAGCCGTGTGCTTTTTCTGGGCTGATATTACAATTGGGGGAAGGGTAGCCATTATTTCAAATTATTTATTTATTTTTTTATTTTTACATTGATCTGAAATCAGTTTGGTTGCCATACTGCAATCAATCACAGATGCTGGCAGAGAGGGTGGGAAGGGCTAAGTCAGACTTTAACCAACAACCAAGGGGGGAAGCAGTGAATTTGTCTAAGGTTCATGAGCAGGTCTGAAAGCAAGGTGACAGTGGGCTGAAGCTTGGTAGGTAATGGTCTTGGAAGTGAATGGCTGTCACAAAACTGCGGCGTTCCACTGTAAAACGGTTTGAGTTGTGTTTGGCAGCTTTTGGGCTCCTTTGAACGTGTTTTCTATGCCTTTGATTTTGCCTCCCATTGATTTGAATGGGGTTCGGAAGTTCAGTGAACTGCTCGCTGATCTATTCATCGAATGTGTGCCAGTTTGGCGAACCGGACTGAATTCCAACTTCAAAGGGTTTGCTCATCTCTACACAGACTAGAAGCTGTAACATAGTCTGGAATCTAATCTTGGGGTTAGAGGACAACTTTTCATATACATTAGTATCAGATAGCTGGTGCCAAACCTCATCTCTGTCTGCTATGTTTATTTCATCTAATCCCCGTAATCTCATTCTGAACTAATTTAATAAACGTCTCCACTCTAGAATCAGTATATGGAGTTAAAAAAAAACCACTTCTATTGTATAGACCTATCATGGGCGTACCCAGGATCAAAACTAGGGGGGGCAAGCCATGGTCGTTCAGGTTGTAAAATTGGACACTGGGGCCCATCAGACTCGTTATGCCAATGGGGAGCCCTATGGGGGCTGTATATGAGATGGGACCCCTATGGGGGGCTCATAGTGTAATATAAATGCAAAAAACTTTATTCTTAATATTATGTCACAATACCGGGAGCTGAGAATCTTCTATATCGAGGTCAGGGGCTCTCTGATGCCATGTTGCTGTCTGCCTCGCTGTCGTCCTCTTTTGACACTGCAGTGTGGTGGACAAGAGAGCATTAACTGGTTAATAACAAGAAGTATGGAGTGTGTACTAACAGCCATAAATCCTCCCCATACCAGTAGGATTACTATATGGATGTCAGTATTAGGGTACGGACACACTGGCGTGAAACTCTGATGAGTGCAACACGTGATTTTCTCGCATTGCAATCAATCTCTGATAGCTGATTGGCGAGTTTCGGACGCTTTTTTCTCATCCAGATTCAGGATGACAAAAAAGTTGCAACATGCTGCGACAGTATATGATTCACATGCTGGTACACTGTGCACATCACAGAGCTGGGGACATGGTGGTACACTGTGCACAGCACAGAGCTGTGGACATGGTGGTACACTGTCTGTGCACAGCACGGAGCTGGGGACATGGTGGTACACGGTGCACAGCACAGAGCTGGGGACATGGTAGTACACGGTGCACAGCACAGAGCTGGGGGCATGGTGGTACATGGTGCACAGCATGGAGCTGGGGACATGGTGGTACACGGTGCACAGCACAGAGCTGGGGACATGGTAGTACACGGTGCACAGCACAGAGCTGGGGGCATGGTGGTACATGGTGCACAGCATGGAGCTGGGGACATGGTGGTACACGGTGCACAGCACGGAGCTGGGGACATGGTGGTACACTGTGCACAGCACGGAGCTGGGGACATGGTGGAACACTGTGCACAGGACGGAGCTGGGGACATGGTGGTACATTGTCTGTGCACAGCACAGAGCTGAGGATGTCCCAGATGAGGCACACTAACCACAGACAAGCGGCGGGAGAACATTGAGCCCGCCCAGGAGAACTACAACTCGTCTTCTCCTCTGTCCCCCTGTTCCTGTCCTTCTGCCCCCCTGACCTCTTCTCCTCTGCCCCCCTGGCCTCTTCTCCTCTGCACCCCTGGCCTCTTCTCCTCTGCACCCCTGGCCTTTTCTCCTCTGCCCTCCTGTTCTTGTCCTTCTGCCCCCCTGGCCTCTTCTCCTCTGTCCTCCTGTTCCTGTCCTTCTGCTCCCCTGGCCTCTTCTCCTCTGTCCTCCTGTTCCTGTCCTTCTGCTCCCCTGGCCTCTTCTCCTCTGTCCTCCTGTTCCTGTCCTTCTGCCCCCCTGGCCTCTTCTCCTCTGCCCCCCTGGCCTCTTCTCCTCTGTCCTGCTGTTCCTGTCCTTCTGCCCCCCTGGCCTCTTCTCCTCTGCCCCCCAGGCCTCTTCTCCTCTGTCCTGCTGTTCCTGTCCTTCTGCCCCCCCTGGCCTCTTCTGCTCTGCCCCCCCTGGCCTCTTCTCCTCTGCCCCCCTGGCCTCTTCTCCTCTGTCCTGCTGTTCCTGTCCTTCTGCCCCCCTGGCCTCTTCTCCTCTGCCCCCCAGGCCTCTTCTCCTCTGTCCTGCTGTTCCTGTCCTTCTGCCCCCCTGGCCTCTTCTCCTCTGCCCCCTGGCCTCTTCTCCTCTGCCCCCCTGTTCCCATCCTTCTGCCCCCCTGGCCTCTTCTTCTGTGCCCCCCTGGCCTCTTCTTCTGTGCCCCCCTGGCCTCTTCACCTCTGACCCCCTGTTCCCATCCTTCTGCCCCCCTGGCCTCTTCTCCTCTGCCCCCCTGGCCTCTTCTTCTGTGCCCCCCTGGCCTCTTCTCCTCTGCCCCCCTGTTCCAATCCTTCTTCCCCCCTGGCCTCTTCTCCTCTGCCCCCCTGGCCTCTTCTCCTCTGCCCCCTAGCCTCTTCTCCTCTGTCCTGCTGTTCCAGTCCTTCTGCCCCCCTGTCCTCTTCTCCTCGGGACTCTGCTCCTCTGTCCCCTATCCCCTGCACTGTGCTGCACAGTTTCCCTCACCTGGCGCTGGCTCAGGCCAGGTTCCCTCAGAGCAGTGAGCTCCACCACCAGCCGCATCAGGTCCATCCTTCAGGGCCGGCTGATCCTCCATTCTCCGGGTCCATGGGGGGCCCCGGGGCCGGCAGGGTGGAGGAGCCGCCAGCACCGCAGCCGCCTCCACTGTAGCAGGACTTGCCTTGGACTCAGAGCTATCACGCGACAGGAAGCAGCAGAGCTCCCAGCGGCTTCCTGCAGCGTGATCGCTCTCAGCGCCGGGGACCGGAGGAGAGGCAGTGTGTGTCACAGTACATGTGGGCAATGCCAGCGGCGACACCATCCCTCCTAGTACACTAGGTGCGCGCAGCGCACGCACATTGCTGCGCTCACCCCTTCCTCATGAGGGGGGGCAGCCTCTTGGGGGGGGCACCTGCCCCCCCTGCCCCACGCTGGGTACGCCCATGAGACCTATACCTCTCAGGAATAGTTTATCTATCGGTGATTACACACTGATATTCTTATTCCTTTCCGAACCTGTTAAGTAAGTAGTGAGACGTAATCTTCTTAAAAACACATAGAAATCACTGTCCACATCAAACCATCCAACCCCCCGAAGGGGCAAAATGAGAGTCCTTTAGACAAAACATAGATCTGTGTGTCAGTCAATGGATATGGTGAAATATTTATTACCAACTTGTCTTCATTCAGTTCTCTATCCTCTTTTTCCTTCCCTTGTACTTTCTTCAGTCTCGTGAATCTCAAATAGTGCTGTTTTGTCATTTTGCCTTTGTTTCCAGCCACCTCTGCATTTCCTTTTGACTTTGATTTTACTCTCTGTTCTCCTTCTAAAATTAAAGATGCACTCAGGGCCACCATGTTTCTTTATCCTATGCTATTTTCTATGAAAAGTAAAATCTCTATCACAGATTTGCGTTCATGTACCGTTTTCCCCTTACAGATTGTCATGATGGCACTTTATGATGTTTAACTTAGTTTTACTTTGACTCTGGCACTTCACTGCTTTCATTGTAGTTTTGTGATGGCTGCGGTGGAGTTTGGTAGCCTTGTGACATTAGCGGCAAGTCCGGGATTGGACGGCACAAATGCATGCGCAGTTAAGATGTCTAATGATGTGATATACGTTTGGTACTAGGTTAAAATGGACGCATGCACAATATGATAATAAATCATGCGGACACATGCGCAGGAGCAATATATGGCCACAGATGCATGGGATTCAACAGTGTTATAAGGAGCCAAGTGATGGGTCGATGATCACCCTGACAACATACATGCTTACAGATGATTGAAAGACTAAAATACAACTCCTTCACTGTTTCCAAGACAATAGATGATGCCAGTTTTCTATTGGACAATCAAGACACAGCTCTATATGGCGCTTTAGGGATGAGATGTGTTTTATATTAATTTATTGTACAATTGTTAAACTATATGTATTGTGGATATGGCGATTTTGTGACAAGCATAGAAACGTTATTTTTATTGTATTTATGCATAATGGTGTAACTAGAGACCAATGTGCCCCACTGTGAAGCTTGCACCTGGGCCCCACCCCACCCACATGCACATGTTGTCACCACACCTACGTACATTGGTCAGGTGTATGGGCCAGTGTAGCATTCTAAATCCTATAGAGACTTACAAGTTGACCCTTCTCCCCCTTCATTATGTACGGTATTAATGTCCCCCATCCAGCTATATATGTTTTCCATCCTGCTATATATGGACCCATCCTGCTATATATTGGCCCATCCTACTATATATAGTCTCCATCCTGCAATATATGGTCCTCCTCCTGGTATATATATGTTCCTCCTCCTAGAATATATGGTCCACCTTCTGGCAAATATTGTCCACCTCCTGGAATATGGCCATTACTCTTGTATATATGTCCTCCATCCTGCTATATATGGGTCCATCCTGTTATATATAGTTTTCATCCTGCTATATATTGTCCTACTCCTGGAATATATGTTAGGCTGCTTTCACATAGCGTTTTTTTCCTGTCTGTGGGGATCCTATTTTTTGCAGGACCCCACGGACAGGAAAGGACCACATTGGAGGTAACCTCCGGATGCCATTTCTGTGTCCGGGTCCATGATTTTCACGGTTCCGGACAATGAAAGCCCGAGCTTGCAAAGCGCAGGCAAGCCGGGCACTTTCACTCCCACAATGTATATACATACATTGCGGGAGTGAAGCAAGGGTTAAAGAAAAACAAACAAAACATCCTCATCTTTCCGGCGTGTGTCCTGCTCCGTCTAGCTCCCGGGGCTTAAGGACCTGGTGGGGTGGGGCTACCCGATCAGCTGATCGGTCACATGATCGGTATAATATAGTATAATGCAGTCTCATATCCCTCCATATAGCATGCAGTCTCATATTTCTCCATATATAATAATGTACTACCATATCATTTAATTCACCCCCTCCCATAGTCCTTAGGCCAATGTGTACTCACTGATTAAAAAAATAAATAAGTACTCACCTCTTCTTGGCTCCCTTGCTGCTCTGGTCTCCCTGCAAGCTTCCTGCACTCTGCAGATCTCAGCACAGCATCCCAGTAATGACGTTACTGCCCTCCAATGCACTGAGACGTCAGGCAGACTTGGAGAATGATGAAGGAGGCCATCCTTCATCATTGAATGGTTTGGAGGGATGCGGGCCAGAGGGTGCCTGGTGCCGGAGACCTATGGGCCCCATAGTGGCTACATGGTCTGCTGCTAAGTGATCTGGATGTGATCTCAGGGATGCACATTCATCTGAAGCAGACACTGGGGTCGGTGAGCCCCTGTACCCTCAGGCTCCATTGCAGTCGCGAACCCTGCAACCACCATCGTTACACCCCTGTTTATGCATTTTCTGGTTGTATTTTTATGATTGGGAGAAGAAGGTCATGGGGTCTGATGTTTTTTGATGAGCCTTCTTCCTATACCTGCATTATTTAAAGCTGTAAAATGACACCAGACTGTATCTGCCTCTATCCAGGGTCCTGAAAGCTTTAACATTAGTTCTATTGGTGTTCGCTGCCCATAGAACTAATGTTAAAGCTTTCAGGACCCTGGATAGCGGCTGATACAGTACGCATATTACGTACTGTATCTCCTCCACAGCGAGGAGCCGCCGGCTTCAATTCATAAAATAGTAAAAGCCGACATTAGCCGGCAATACAGTAATACACCTAATTAACCCTTCATATGCTGCCCCATATGGTCACCATGTCTCTAGGGAGGGTGGGCACTCCCTGGAGACATGTTGCCCACATCTATTAGTAAAATTAACCCTTTGTTCATCCCCACAGCTGCAGGGATGAACAAAGAATCCGGCAACCAGATTACACATAATGAGCAATCCGGTTACCAGATCCGAGTTTAAAGACACATTTTGAACACAAAATGTGTCTGAAGGCTCATGTGATTAACGTATCCGGTTCTGGATGTGGTAATCGCAATGAGCCTTCCAAGTGTGACCCTAACCATAAATAGAAAGCGTTCAAGACTGTTCGGGTCTCTCATCAGGCTCAAATAAGTCTAGGGTCACACTTGAGGGTTTTTTTTTAAATTCTGATCCAGTTTTGAGCTTTCAAAAAGCTCAAAACCGCATCAGGAAATGCTCCTCATAGGAGCCCATTATAACAACCAGATTGCATTACATGCAATCCGGTTACCGCATCCGGCTCTGCAGCCTGCGTGAAAAATCATGCAGACTGCAGTTTTCGGAGCGGTTCTATCATCTGCAATGCGGTAACCGCATTGCTCAGGATGTGTAATCTTGAGCAATGCGGTTACCGTATACTTTGAATATTCCGGCGGCTTTTACATTAGATCTATGGGCAGCGCACCCCCATAGATCTACTGTAAATACGTACAGGACCTCGGACCTCGGCACATACTATACGTACATTACGTATAGTATGCGCGCAGCTGACAGAGATGATACGACTTCATTCAGAAAATTGTACAGAGCCGACAGGAGCCACCTTACTGTACATGAGTTATTAACACATTACATGCCCACCTGAGTAGGTAGCATGTCTCTAGGGGGGTTGGCCACCCCCTAGATTAGTTAGTAATGATAGGCTCACTGTTTGTCCGTGGGTGCACCAGAAAAATAGTCTATAAATCAATAAAGTAGATCTGGGCACACCAATAATTCTCATAAAAAATTGCACATCACACAAAGTGTTTAGAAGTTATGTTTCCTTATGTTCTTTATTGCCACACAGTGTCCAGACACCAATAACCGACGTTTCGGCCTTAACATAGGCCTTTCTCAAGGTTTACAATGTTGGACCTGGTGGAGATTCAATGAAAGCACCACAATGCGATTCTTAATCAAATCAAGCGTCAAAGGCACACCTAGGAAATCCTTAGGAATGAGACAAGGCTCAGTGGAAGTCCTTAGAAGCATGTGGCTGTGAGGCGGCGGTGTGCCATTTTTTTTTTTTTTAGAAGTTATGTTTCCTTATGTTCTTTATTGCCACACAGTGTCCAGACACCAATAACCGACGTTTCGGCCTTAACATAGGCCTTTCTCAAGGTTTACTATTCATACAAAAATAACAGATAACGTGTGTTAACATTTAACAGAATATAAAACAATTGTTATCATGATTAGGATTAGTGCCCGTGCTGAATTCATGGTGAGCTGTGGCGTGTGGCAATGTGAAACACCCGTCAAGGTTAAGCAAATGAAGTGCCTCATAGCTGTGAGAATAAAAGTCAGATGGAAGGGGTTGTTGGGACACTGAATCAATATCTCAGAAGAAGTAAGTGAAAAAGCTGTCAGAGGCGACAGGTTGGAGGAAGCAACTCATATGATAAGAGCAGGTAAAACTCAAAAAGGCAAAATAAGATGGAGAAAATAGTGGGGGTTAGGAGGCAATAGACCGTGAATTACCAATGTTGGACCTGGTGGAGATTCAATGAAAGCACCACAATGCGATTCTTAATCAAATCAAGCGTCAAAGGCACACCTAGGAAATCCTAAGGTAAAATAAAGATAAATGAACAAAAGCGTCTGGAAATATCAAAGTAAAGGATTAGTGAAAGAGTCACCACATATAAGTGAAAGAAGATCAATCATAATAAGTGTATCAGAAACTACCTAGGTATGACCCAAGGAGTATCATTAAATGTTTAACCAACAAGGAAAAAAGTATGTATGTAGTCTGCACACAGACTACAGACTACGGACAGAGAATAGGTCAGTACACAGTCAATTGAAAATCACCCTAAGGGGGAAACAGGCAATGGTAGAAATACTTGCTGCATAGAATCCAACCAAGTGGATTACACCAGTGAAGGACACTGGTAAATCTGTAAATAAGAAGCATCAATGAAGAATAAGCTTTTTACCAACCGAATCAAACAGGCAGCAAACAGTATGCAAGAGAATGTACTGGGAATTACCCCATAGTAAGAGAGCTTATCAGAGAGAACAAAAGCTTATCAGAGAGTAAAATAGAAAACAGCCTTTAGACCAGTCATCAAGCTAGATTACAAATACCTTAGGAATGAGACAAGGCTCAGTGGAAGTCCTAGAGGAAAACAGAAACAGATGTGTGGTTCAATCAAGCAGTCTGGATGGAACGTGTGGAGGCTGATCCAACGGAGCTCAAAGAGCGAGGCCGTACCTTAGAAGCATGTGGCTGTGAGGCGGCGGTGTGCGGGGAATGCGACGCCGGCTCCTGATTATGACAGGAGAAGAGGCGTGTACGCTGTGGCGTGTGTCCGGTCTATGGACCGCACGAAAACGAAAGAAAGACGCCGCGCATGCGCAATGGTGAGTTTGAGTAGCGCATGCGTGCTTAACAGAATGGGAGATCTCCGAGAACTTAGTGCTACAAGGTGTCAGGAATTCCGGTGCAGACGTGGTGGTGATCGTCATTGTGCAGATAGTTGATCATTACACCATGTTCAATAGTGCATCTGGAATATAAACAATAACAGTATTAGTACCAATTCATGTTTGCTGGGATAAATGATATGCATTTTGGGTGCAAATGGAAATGTCCAGCTTATACATACAACTCAATAAATTGTAAGTGAAAGCAACATCATGTCCAGGGTGCTAACAGGCAGAAGATATAGGATAACCATATTATTCACCAGTTAATCAATATGTCACTATCTGTTATGTAAATTACATAAATTATAAGGGTTATATCCGTAAATGATATAAGTTCAAAATAAAACAAATTCACGTAGTCATAGACCCCTGGGTTATGTCAATTTGGTACCAGAGTGTCTCAATACCAGAGTATTAATCTATAAAGTCAATATTGATTAACGGTTGGGTGACAAATGAATGATCCAAAAAACATTTTTTATACAAATGTCTCATACTCGCGGTTCATACCACGGGGTTCTAAGGTCTGCAGGGTATGGATCCAGTAGGCTTCCCTTTCTTTAAGCCTCTGGATCCTATTACCCCCGCGTCTCAAAGGTGGTACGCTTTCCAAAACTTGGTAGCGTAGTTGTGCCACAGAATGACTGCATTGTATAAAATGAAAAGGAATGGGGAGCAGCAGATTGCGACATCTAATGGTCGATTTATGTTTGCTAATGCGGTCGCGCACATGCTGGGTGGTTTCGCCCACATATGCGCGACCGCACGGGCATTTTACAAGGTATACGACAAATGATGACTCACAAGTAAAGAAACCTTTGATGGGGAAACGTTTACCCGTATGCGGATGTGTAAAAAATTCTCCCTTAATCACGTTGTTACATTGATTGCAACCTAGACATGGAAAGGTGCCTTTACGTACTGCTTGCAGTGTAAGTTGATGAGGAAGCCTTCTATTGGTACCAATGTCTGCTCTCACGATAGATTGTTTCAAATTGGGAGCTCTTTTGTGACAAAACAATGGCCGATTCCCAAATTCGGGGATATCGGGATAACTCGTATTTAGAAGTTTCCAATGTTTCAAAATCGACCCCTTAATGAGATTACTAAAGGGGTGATATGTAGAGATGAAGGGTATTCTAGTACCCACAGACCGTCTCGGATCAGTTACGTTACGTTTACCTTCAGCAATGTGTGCTGGGTATCCACGATCTTGGAATTTATGGGCCATTTGTTTGTGTCGTTCACTTTTCACTTCAGGATCTGATACGATCCTGTCGATTCTCATATGTTGTGAGATGGGAAGTGCCGTTTTAATATGTCGTGGATGACAACTATCATATCTTAACAGACTATTACGGTCCGTCGGTTTGACGTATAGGTCAGTCTGGAGTTTGCCAGTTGAGTCAACAATCACCATTGTGTCAAGGAAATTCACCATCTTCTTATCATGATGGATCGTGAAAGTTAAATTAGGTATTAGAGAGTTAATGTCCTGATGAAAGTTATTTAATTGTGCTTCATTACCATGCCAGATGAAAAAAATGTCATCAATGTAGCGGCGCCATAGAAGCACATGTTCCGCTACAAGGGGATGACAATAGATATGATCTTCTTCAAACTTACCCATGAAAATATTAGCATAAGGGGGGGCCATATTCGACCCCATTGCTGTACCCTGCTTCTGTAGAAAAAAGGTATCTTCAAAAAGAAAAAAGTTTTTCTCTAAGACCATATGCAATAAACAAATACAGAAGTCTTTCTGGGATCTAGTAAGATGATTGTGTTGATCAAGAAACCATTCTACTGCAGTGATACCCCTTGTGTGATCAATGCAAGTGTATAGACTGTTCACGTCCATTGTTACCAACAAACAATCATCAGGTAACCGATCTAACTCCCTAATCACCTTAAGAAAGTCATTAGTGTCCTTGATGAATGATTTTAATCCAGGGATCAAGGGACTTAACATTTTTTCTACCACTTTAGACAAAGGTGCCAGAATCGAGTCCGTGGACGCTACAATGGGGCGACCCGGAGGCGAAGTCAGGTTTTTATGTATTTTGGGTAATGTGTATAGGACAGGTGTGATAGGATGTGATTGAATGAGGAAATCAGCCAACTTTTGGTCGATAACCCCAGTAGACCTATAAAAGTCCACGATTTGTTTAATCTCTCTCTGAATCTCTAAAGTCGGATCCCTGGGAATAGATTGATATGTCCGATCATCTGATAATTGCGAGTAAATCTCTGAAGTGTAATATGACTTATCTAATACCACTATCGCTCCCCCTTTATCCGCTGGCTTAATCACGATTTTGGGATTACTCTTGAGGGTTTTTAACGCCCTGGACTCTTCACATGTTAAATTATGTCTAACGTTGATCTCACCTCTCTGTATTCTACCATCTATCATGTCAATATCTTTCATGACTAATGCTATATATGTCTCAATAGGATGGTATTTACGTGGTGGAGTGAAGGAACTGGGCACCCCCTAGAGACATGATGGCCACAATTATTATTAATATATAAGCTTTTTTAACAGTGTTAACATTTTGCTCATTCCTGCGGCAGCAGGGATGAGCAAACTGTACGGTAACCGGATTGCTCCAGATTACACATCCGGAGCAATCCAGTTACCGGATTCCGTCTTCAGCCACACATTTTGCTTGCAAAATGTGTGGGAAGCCAATTGCGTTCACCGCATCCGGATCTGGATGCGGTGAATGCAATTTCATTAACAAATGTGACTGAAGCCTAACACAAAATCTGAGTAGTCTGGAAAGATTGCTATTTGTTACCCTCTTTTCAGTTGCCATTAAAAGGTATCAACCACTGAGGATCTCAGATTTTAATATTTTTCTATCTACTGGCTAACGCAGTACAAACATTTTTTAATTAGTTCTGGATTCTAATTGCTCTTTAAATTTGTAAACTATTGATCCAGGAGAGGCATGTCTGACATATATATTTGGGTCCCATCAGAGAAGTTTGTCTTGTTGAGTTGGGTCGGTTCTCATGTAAATGGGAGACAGACTCTATATTAATGTCTATCGATTTAGAATGGGGTCTCAGCAGATACGTTTATACACAGTGCATTTGTAAGGCCAGTAGTGTGAACTGTCCAGTCCTGAATCTCCCTGATCAGTGCTTGTCTTCTTCATACCTGCCTTCCATCATACTAATGCAAACTTCCTATAAAAATGTTCTGATGTCATAATGCCGTCACAGTTTATTTAAAAAAGATATTTTATTTTGTCAAATAAGGGAAAACACAATAGTATATGTCACATAAGTGACAATTGTCTGAAATTATTATTTTCCATCATCCTAGTAGGTTTCACTTTGTTCTTTATTATATGTCCTCTAATTTCTGATTTCAATTTCAAATGCAGGCCCTCTCGATAAATCTAGTCTAATATGTTGTGGAATAGCTATTTAAAAAATTAACTTTCCGACAAGAAAAGGTAAGAACTGTGGTTCTAGTGAAACCTCTAGAGCAATCACTGAATGAACGTCCAGTAAGGTATCCCTCCCAATTTCCCAGGAGCAAAAGAATGCATTCTCTGTGAAATAAATGTGGGTCCTACTCTGCCATAATCTCTATTGATTCTCAGTATGAAGTGGGAGGGAAAAAGAGTAAATCAGACCAAACAGGGCATTTATAACTGAGACCGGGACAGAAGTAAATAGGTGAAGTTATTTGTAATTCTTGATATTTCACATTAATACTATTATGTTGGAAATTAATTTTTTATTCTTTGGAATTTTATTTTGTTATGAACTTAAAACTGTCCTTATTCCATTTATACATTTGAGTGAATGATAATTCTGCTGTTACAAGTAATACATTTAAATACAAAACAAAAATTGTACCAGTAAAACGTCAATTATTAGGCAATGCATGGACATTCAGTAATAGTCAAAGTGTTGGCTTTAACAAGGCTGTCCACCCAATGATGGCTTTGAACTGTCACTGCATGTAAACACTCTACTTGGTCAAAGAAATGCAGAAAATATCATCCTATATTTACTAATAACATGAAGGCCAATATGTCATGAACAAATCAGTCTGGAATCACTAGGATATGTTGAAGCGTTTCCAGAGTTATAACCTCAGAAAGTGACACTGGTCAGAATTGTCAAAAATGAGGCTTGGTCCTTAAGGGGTTAACCAATAGATCTTGGAATATTAGTACGCTCCACAATTGGATGCGTTTAAAAAATGTTCCTGTGCTGAGATAGTCTTCTAAATATTCTCCTGTTATGTGTCATTTGCTGTGTCCAACCATGTAGAGCTGCTTGCAGCTCACAGTCACACATACATAGCTCTTGGCAATGGGAGGAAGCATAAGTAAATATACAGGTGACACAGCAGTGACTCTCAGCTGCTCATTTCTATGAGGAAACACATTTCCTGTCTGTTTTATCACAGGAGCAAATATTTCTGCTGTGTCACCATTGTCACATTACAAGATGAAAGGGACGAGGGTATAGTCTCATGTTCCCAGAACCAGCTTAAAATGAGAGGAGCATGACTAATTTCCTACCCAGTTCTCATTAGAGCTCTGATGGTGAGGTTGGACTTGGCTAATGATAGAACCAGGTGCCATTCCAGGCAGCTAGCTCCTGGTTGTCACATTCCATCAAGCAGCTGGTCCATGCAGAGCGAGACAGGAGAAGGGCTAAACTGTCACAGAGAAGCATAGGGTGGAAAACCCTTGACACTTTCCAAAGCAACATAAGCTCCCTGAGGTCTCTAGATGGGTTCTTTCACACCATGTGACGATCACATTCCTATCCTGTTTTCCCTGAACCAACTCTGACTAGTGCACAGGGTGGTTAGACAGAGGTGTACCTAGGTGTGATGCGCCCGGGGCGAACTTCTATTTTGGCGCCCCCCCACCCACCACGGTAGGTGGTTAATGGCTGTCGGCTTTCCTCACTCCTGCATGCTTCCCCCCTCCTCCACCCCGACTCCTCGGTCACTCACCCCATCCCGTCCAGGCTGTCTCTCCTCTGCCGCCAGTTTCCGGGGTCTCCTGCAATCACCACGCACAGGACCGCTGCTGCCAAGTCTCCCAGTGGCCCCCGCGGGCGGAAGAGACATCGGGCGCTTCCTTTCAGGGAAGCGCCGCTAAACTGTGTAATGTAAACCCCCGTAATGTGTGTGCGGCCGCCGGGTGTAGCAGGAGGAGGGGAGGAGGAGGGGGTGCCGCCGGCGCCCTCCGCTGAGTTGCGCCCGGAGCAAAAGGTCCTGCTGCACCCCCCTGGATACGCCCCTGTGGTTAGAACTCTAGTTCCACTATAAGATAAAGAAACAAAATGGATAAGACACACAAAGGTAAAATATATAGCAATTGTAAAATGGACACTAAACTGCAGGTAGGATAAAGGGAGAGGATTAGTCAGGCAAACCAAAAAGGGAAAAAAGGATGGGAAACACCATTTAAACTTCTAACCAGCAAACTCCAGATATGGCTCCTAATAATAATAATAATAATAATCTTTATATAAAAGACAACTCCCCTCTAAGACCAAGATACAACCTACTATCACTGCTTCTACCCAAGCTGAGAGGTATTTATAGCAGATGGGAGTCAGAAAATCAGAACAGCTGAGATAACCCAGGAAGGAAAGCCTAGGAAACCAAAAAATTGATATAACAATTACAGCACCAGACCAAGTAAAATCTGCACAACAAACTGGAAAGCAAAGCAGATCCAACCAATGTAAGAGTGTTTGTAGCCATGCATTGTGATCTTCTGACACTTGAAATGGAGGAGACCCCTCTGCATCATGGTACCCCCATGGCACCAGTCCTGTGAGCTCATCATAAAACAAGTCAGTGACATAGGAGTGACACAGGAACTTTTATGTCAATGATATGAATTTTGATAAGCTCACAGGACTGGTATATGGCAGAAACATTTGCTTCTGAGAAAAGACAAGCATTTACTCATGTAATACTATGGTAAGGAAAGGCACGTAGCTTTCCAGCAATCACAGTAATCCAGACACACTTTGTGCTAGCCATCCCGCTAATACGCACACTTAAGGGCCGGGGTACTTTTCATCCCAATAAAGAGGTATACCGGTGTCAGTCTTCTTTTTCAATCCTTTATTCAGACATAAGATTAAAAGCATCAAGAAACATGTACACAGGTAAATGCTGGATGCGTTTCGAGGGGAAAACCCTCTAAGGCTGCGTTCACACAGTGTGTATTTTGTCGCGTATTTTTACGCATGCAGTTTTCTAAAGAAATACGCGCGTTTTTTTACGCGCGTAAAAAAACGCATGTGTGTTCACACACATGCGTTTTTTGATGCGTTTTTTTACGGACGCGTATTTTTCTGCATGTGTACTGTAAACACATAGAAATGAAGTTTGTTAAAAAAAAAAAAGAAAAAAAAAGCCTTGTGATGTCATTTCCTTTCTTTTCCATTATTACATTCTCCATTAAAAAGTGTACTAGAGAATGGACAATCTACATGCTGCATTTTCTATGTCCAGCAAGGGTAACCCAAGCAGCTGGGGGCTGGAATCCTCAGCGTGGTGAGACCCAACCGTTCTGGGCCCCCCACGCTAAGGACCGCAGCCAACAGCCGCCCCAGGAGTGGCTCCTCAATGAGAGATGCCAAACCTGGCAGGTACCTCGCTCTTCCAGCTGCCCTGGGCGGTGGCAGTCTCGGTAATAACGGGGTTGGTGACACCTTTTTTGACAGCTGCCACCAAGCCCCTATTGGTAATGTCAGCCATCAGTGTGACAGCCAGCTATTAGCAATAGAGAAATTGAGATTGGAAACAAAAAAAAAACACTTTGTAAAAATAATCTTTATTATTAAAAAAAAACTAGAAATAGGCGCGATGCTATTGCATCGGGAGTGCGGTGAAATGAACAGGTGCCGTAGAAATAGCCGCTGAATAGCACAGTCCTCTCTCCAGAAAGTACACTGTTGTTGCAAGATTTATATGGAGTATATGGTGGCTCAGTGGTAATCACTGTACAGTGGCTCAGTGGTTAGCACTGTATATGGTGGCTCAGTGGTTAGCACTGTATACGGTGGCTCAGTGGTAATCACTGTACTGTGGCTCAGTGGTTAGCACTGTATATGGTGGCTCAGTGGTTAGCACTGTATACGGTGGCTCAGTGGTAATCAAGGTACAGTGGCTCAGTGGTTAGCACTGTATGATGGCTCAGTGGTTAGCACTGTACGGTGGCTCAGTGGTTAGCATTGTAGACGGTGGCTCAGTGGTTAGCACTGTATATGGTGGCTCAGTGGTTAGCAGTGTATATGGTGGCACAGTGGTTAGCACTGTATGGTGGCTCAGTGGTTAGCGCTGTACAGTGGCTCAGTGGTTAGCACTGTATATGGTGGCTCAGTGGTTAGCACTGTATACGGTGGCTCAGTGGTTAGCACTGTATACGGTGGCTCAGTGGTTAGCACTGTATATGGTGGCTCAGTAGTGGTTAGCACTGTATATGGTGGCTCAGTGGTTAGCACTGTATATGGTGGCTCAGTGGTTAGCACTGTATATGGTGGCTCAGTGGTTAGCACTGTATATGGTGGCTCAGTGGTTAGCACTGTATATGGTGGCTCAGTGGTTAGCACTGTATATGGTGGCTCAGTGGTTAGCATGTATGGTGGGTCAGTGGTTAGCACTGTATGGTGGCTCAGTGGTTAGCACTGTACAGTGGCTCAGTGGTTAGCACTGTATATGGTGGCTCAGTGGTTAGCATTGTATATGGTGGCTCAGTGGTTGGCACTGTATATGGTGGTCAGTGGTTAGCACTGTATATGGTGGCTCAGTGGTTAGCACTGTATATGGTGGCTCAGTGATTAGCACAGTATATGGTGGCTCAGTGGTTAGCACTATACGGTGACTCAGTGGTTAGTACTGTATGGTGGCTCAGTGGTTAGCACTGTATATGGTGGCTCAGTGGTTAGCACTGTATATGGTGGCTCAGTGGTTAGCACTATATATGGTGGCTCAGTGGTTAGCACTGCATATGGTGGCTCAGTGGTAAGCACTGTATAGGTGACTCAGTGGTTAGCACTGTATATGGTGGCTCAGTGGTTAGCACTGTATGGTGGCTCAGTGGTTAGCACTGTATGGTGGCTCAGTGGTTAGCACTGTGTATGGTGGCTCAGTGGTTAGCACTGTATGGTGGCTCAGTGATTAGCACAGTATATGGTGGCTCAGTGGTTAGCACTGTATATGGTTGCTCAGTGATTAGCACAGAATATGGTGGCTCAGTTGTTAGCACTGTATACAGTGGCTCAGTGGTTAGCACTGTACAGTGGCCTCCTCTCCTCCCTGGCCTCCCTTTCCTGTCATCCCTGGCCTCCCTGGTCTCGTCTCCTCCATGTCCTCCTCTCCTCCTTAGCCTCCCTTTGTGGGGGAGCTCCAATGTGGAGACACACAGGGACCCTCCAAACATGGTGTCCGCTAACAATTTGAGCTCATTTTCCATTCAAATTGTTAGCGGACACCATGTCGCGTTTGGAGGGACCCCGTGTGTCTCCACATTAGAGCTCCTCCACAAGTGACCCCATTTTGGAAACTAGACCCCCAAAGGAACACATCTAGATCTATATTGAGCACTTTGAACCCCCAGATGCTTCACAAATTGATCCGTAAAAATATGAAAAAATAAATTTTTGTGAAAATAAAAACGTACTTATTCCTTATTACGGATCAATTTATGAAGCACCTGGGGAAACAAAGTGCTCACTATGCATCTAGATAAGTTCCTTAGGGGGTCTAGTTTCCAAAATGGGGTCACTTGTGGGGGAGCTCCAATGTTCAGGCACACAGGGAGGGGCTCTCCATACGCAACATGGTTTCCACTAACAATTGGAGCTAATTTTCCATTGAAATTGTTAGCGGACACCATGTCGCATATGGAGAACCCGTGTGCCACCAGCACGCACAAGGGCAACTGGAAGAGTTGGGTTGCAGCACCAGAAAATGCCGCCTCTAATGAATGCGCTATTTTCTTGGGTGGCTGTGGGTTGCAATTTGCAGCGTGGGGGACCCACAACATTTGGGTCTCTCCACGCTGAGGATTCCAGTCAGCCAGCTGCCAAGTTGTACCTGGCTGGCTACCAAAAATACAACTAAGGACTTTTTTTTTTATTTCTAGAACTAATTCTAGAAGAAAAAAAAAAATTACGTGGGGCTCCGCCATATTTTTGGTGCAGCCAGGTACAACTTGGCAGCTACAGACTGCCAGCAACCCCCAGCTGCCTCGTTGTACCTGGCTGCAACCAAAAATACAGTGAAGCCCTTTTTTTTTTTATTTCTAGAACAAATTCTAGAAAAAAAAAAGACGTAGGGCTCCGCCATATTTTTGGTCCAGCCAGGTACAACTTGGCAGCTACAGACTGCCAGCAACCCCCAGCTGCCTCGTTGTACCTGGCTGCAACCAAAAATACAGTGAAGCCCATTTTTCTTTTTATTTCTAGAACTAATTCTAGAAAAAAAAAATGACGTAGGGCTCCGCCATATTTTGGCCCAGCCAGGTACAACTAGGCAGCTGGGGGCTAGAATCCTCAGCATGGAAAGGCCCAAGCGTTCTGGGCCCCCCATGCTGCGAATTGCAGCCCGCAGCCACCCCAGAAAATGGCGCATTCATTGAAGCACCATTTTCTGGCGCTGTACCCATGCTCTTCCAGTTGCCCTGGTGCCGGTGGCAAACTGGGTAATAAAGGGGTTAATGCCAGCTTTTTATTGGCAGCTGGCACTAAGCCCAAGATTCATAATATTGGGCCAATGTTAGACCCGCCATTAGGAATCTCTGGTAAGTAGTCAATAAATACACACAGAGAAAAATATTTTTATTTTGAAAAAAAAACACAAACAAAATTCAGACTCCATCTTTATTATAAAGATCCGACGTAGCCCATAACGAAGGTCCCACAACGCTCGATCACCTCCGACGTAGTCCACAACGAAGGTCCCACGACGCTTGATCGCCTCTGCTCAATCCAGAGACTACGGCAAGGGATCAAGTGTCCTCTTCCTACAGTCTCTGGGATCACAGATATGGTGCACTGTATGACAATGATCTGTCATACAGTGAACCATGACTATGATCCCAGAGACTACAACAAGAGGACACTTGATCCCTTGTTGCACCCATCCATCCACCCATGCACCCATCATCCACGCATGCACATCCACATCCACGCACGCTGACATCCATCCATGCAATCTGACATCCACGCATGCTGACATCCACGTACGCACATCCACACATGCACATTCACGCACACACATCCACGCACGCTGACATCCATGCATGCACATCCACTGACATCCACACACGCTGACATCCACGCACGCACATCCACATATGCATCCACGCACGCACACATCCACGCACGCACATCACGCACGTACATCCACACACGCTGACATCCACGCACGCACTTCCACATATGCATCCACGCACGCACACATCCACACACGCTGACATCCACGCATGCACATCCACATACGCATCCACGCACGCACATCCACACACGCACATCCACATCCACGCACGCTCATCCACATCCACGCACGTACATCCACATACATCCGCACATGGTGACATTCACGCATATCCACGCATGCTGACATCCACGCACGCACTTCCATATGCATCCCGCACGCACACATCCACGCATGCACATCCACATACGCATCCACGCACACTGACATCCACGCACGCACATACACATATGCGTCCACGCACGCACACATTCACGCATGCTGACATCCACACACGCACATCCACATACGCATCCACGCACGTACATCCACATACATCCGCGCACAGTGACATCGCACATGGTGACATTCACGCACGCATATCCACGCATGCTGACATCCACGCATGCACATCCACATACGCATCCACGAACACTGACATCCACGCACGCTGACATCCACGCACGCACATCCACATATGCGTCCACGCACGCACACATTCACGCACGCTGACATCCACACACGCACATCCACATACGCATCCACGCACGTACATCCACATACATCCGCGCAGTGACATCCGCGCATGGTGACATTCACGCACGCATATCCACGCATGCTGACATCCACGTACGCACATCCACGCACACACATCCACATATCCACATACGCACTTCCACATATGCATCCACACACGCACACATTCACGCACGCTGACATCCACACACACACATCCCCGCACGCGCATATCCACATACGCATGCACGCACACATCCACGCACGTACATCCACGCACGCACATCCACACACACACACGTCCACGCACACATCCATCCATGCACACGTCTACGCACGTACACGTCTACACACGCACACGCATGCTCACGTCCACGCATGCACATGTCCACGCACGCACACATCTGCGCACACATCCATGTACACACTCATCCATGCACGCACTCGTCCACACACTCTCATGTACGCACACATCCATGCACGCTCATGTACACGCACGCATCCACACACACATATACATATACACAACACACACACACTACATCCACACACACATAAACACATACATACATCCACACACACACACACACACATACATACATATACATACATGCATACACACAAACATACATACATCCACACACACATATACACATACATACATCCACACACACACATACACACACATAAACACATACATACATCCACACACACACATACATACATCCACACACACACACACATACATACATCCACACACACACACACAATACATCCACACACACACACACACATCCACACACACACATACATACACACACATACACACATAAACACATACATACATCCACACACACACATCATACACACACACATACATACATCCACACACACACACACACATACATACATCCACACACACACACACATATATACATCCACACACACACATACACATACATACATACATACATACTTACCTCCCTCTCGGCTGGCCCATGTCCTCTGCAATGCCCCCATGTCCTCTGCAGCTTCCTCCATGTCTGTCGGTGTGTCGGTGAAGCGATCTGTCAGCTGACCGGCTCAGCTGACAGTCAGCTGATCGCTTCACCGGCAGATGCTGGAAGCCGCGAGGAGGACCGGACGCCTCTCCCATGCATCCTGAGGAGCGGTGAGTATCCTGGGGGACTCACTCACACACACGACACAGACAGGACACACATACACATAGTACAAACACACCACACATACATTACACACAGATACTTACCTTGTCAATGAGGCGGTCCACATATACACATATTGAACGCCGGCCATCATGCCCAGACACTCGGTCACACAGGGACAGCCACGGGAAAGCAGGAATCCCAAAATGATGGGATTTCCTGTTTTCCCTGGGGCTGTTCCCGTGTGACATCATTTCCTGCACATACCCCTTGCCCCGCGCTGGAATGCGCATCGTCTGAATGGTGATGCATAATTCCAGGGGTTAAAATGGGGCCTATGGGAGAAAACGCATGTAAAAAGGCGGAAAGAATGAACATGTTCATTCTTTTTACGTGCGCGCTTTCTCCCATAAAAGCGCGGCCGAAAATTGCGCTGCGTGTGAACAGCAAAAGTGAAAGTGCATTCACTTTGCTGTGACACGCAGACGCAGGTCCGCTTTGGGGGGAAATACGCGCGCAAAAAAGCGCAACAAATACGCCCAGTGTGAACGCAGCCTTAGTCTTCAGCACAGAAACATAAAATAATACAGGGATATATAAAAGAAGAAACACCCCTTACAAACATCAGAAACCAATTAATCTATTAAAACTAGGATCGTGATTAACTCATGTCTGGCCACACGTACCAAGTGGAAGTAAAATTCAATTCACATATATAACCGCATTGCCGAAATACAATACAGTTCTGTGCAAATTAATTGGGACAAAGCAAAAAAATACATATTTTTGAATATTTAATAATAAAATGTTATTGCACTGTTACGTACTAATTTTAGTAAGAAATATGTCCTCCTTTAGCAGATATGAGATTTTCAATGCGTTTTGGCATTGATTCTACCAAGTTTTTGCTTAAATTCTTCAATTCTTTAGCATGGAACCACACTTGTATGGCGATTTCTCTTACAGTCAGACTTGTATGTTCATTAAGAGTAATAATTCTACACCTCTTCATTTGCCAGAGAGAGGGAGAATTTGGCTCCCATTGGGCAGCCACATTGGTGGACAAAAAACTCCCATCAAATTTAAAAAAAATTCTTTTGAGAAGATGTTCTATGCACAAAAGCAGAAAGTCCTTCTCATTATCCTCAAATACTTTATTTCTGTGGAGAATATTAGCGATCACATTAATCACTCTGTCATGTAAAATGGAAGAATATAACTGGCAACATCCATTGTAATTAAGATGGATTCTCCAGGCATTGTATCAGATGTTTCATATCCCTAATGGCCCCTTTACACGCGGCAACATTTCTAGGGTGTCAACAGGTAACTCACTGGTTGCAGTGAAATCATGGAGACAAGGTTCTATCTTGTTGCTGTGTACAAATGGAATAATCTCTCCATGATTTCACTGCAACCAGTAAGTTACCTGTGGACACCCTAGAAATGTTGCCGCGTATAAAGGGGCCATAATGGTACCTTTACACGCCGCTACTGGATGGTGGCAACAACCGGGTACTTCACGTGCACGAGCACGCACAAACAGTTGCAAACAGTAATCGCACCACCTTTACACGCCGCAACAAGGTGCGCTACAGTATGTTACATCTATCTCTGGATACACCGCCGGGTGTCTCAAGTTACCTTCTGCAGAGCACCTTACCTCATTTACACACCGCTACAACAAGCTAATATGGGCGGACCTGGTGCAGCAGGGACAACACATAGGCGTGCCACAATTGTGGATTACGAGAATTCCATACGCTGATAGGACAAAGCAATAACATCATGATTGGGCAGCCAGCGCAGGAGGCTGACTAATACATGACGCTCTAGCAATTGTGTAGTGTGACTGGTCAGCTCCTTAAATATGCCTCCCTATGCAGCGACTACCAATCGTAACGCAGGAGCTTCCTGATCAATGATCGCTGATGGGGCGCGGTAACCCGGAGGCTGTGTCACGCCCCAGCTACATACCAGGTACATAGCATGGGGTAGAAACAACCCTTCTGTTCCTTCTTTACACGCCGATACAGGTCGCTACCATCGGCTGGGTATCCACCTGTTTTAGGGCAGTGCTCGGAAACAGGTGCCGCTTCTGGCGGGTGGCTACAACCGTCTTCACACGCCGCTACCACGGGTTGAATTGGCGGTGCAAGATACATTTCTCTCATGTACCCGGTTGTTGCCACCATCCAGTAGCGGCGTGTAAAGGTACCATAATTCTGCCTCTCATGCCCTCCACCAAGACCTGCAACCTGGCATCCACCACTCCGACTGCCTCTCGTGGAGTAAACCAATAAGACAACTGTGTCAATTTCTGTCATAGTTATGATTATGTAGATTTGTGTTTTTCATGTATATGTTATTGTATTTGAGCAATGCGGTTATATATGTGAATTGGGTTTTACTTCCACTTGGTACGTGTGGCAAGACATGAGTTAATCACGATCCTAGTTTAATAGATTAATTGGTTTCAGATGCTTGTAATGGGTGTTTCTTTTGTTATAAATCTTTATATTATTTTATGTTTCTGTGCTGAGGACTAAGAGGATTTTCCCCTTGAAACGCATCCAGTGTTCACCTTTCTTCGTTTTTCTTGATGCTTTTAATCTGATGCCTGAATAAAGGATTGAAAAAGAAGACTGACACTGGTATACCTCTTTATCGAATTGATTACATGGATGGACGCCAACCATCATATCGGTGTCGGAGTCCTGTGAGTATACATTGAGGAGCTGCTTCCCTCCCTCCATCCCTTTCACAAAACTTTGGCAGAGCCCTTCCCAGGTGACAAATAGCGAGGTGGCTGGTGACTTGGCACACAGGCCACAGTCAGATCAAACACACCAGTACAAAAAGAAAAAGCAATGCAGATCCTAGCAATACATCAGGAAGAGCTAGGTACAGAGCCAAGACCAAAACCAGAACAAGAGACCAATCCAGAAGACACAGAAACAGAAACTTTTCCACTCACTTGCTAAACTGAAAATAATCAGTACTGAACAAAGGATGTGGCGGGTTTAAATATTGCTCTCATGGATCCCCTGACACTGCTGAGGCAACACGCAGTCTCCACCCTCAGCCCAGAGAGGCAAAGGAGGGAGGTGAGTAGAGTGGAATGAAAGGAATCTCTTACTACAAGGCTGAGCCAGGAGGCACAGTGTCCTATACCTCCTGGCAACAGCTGACACCAGGGGACCCGGCGTCCATGGACCACTAAACATTATCATTCCTGGGAACAACAGCATCCCATCTCCCAACAACACCAAAAGAGCACAATACAAAGGAAAAGCATGCTCCTGCACTAGCTCCACCCTCCAGAAATGATTCCCCACCCCTAATGGTCAGTGAGGGGCAATAGGAAACCTGACAGAGATCTAGAGAATGCCAGTAGGCACGAGGGGCTCGCTCGAGTGCAGAGGTATGAGAAGGATTAACACCCTTGATCGCTGGAGGTCTGCCTCAATGCCTATCAACTTCCAAACCACCAGATCTGACAGTTCCCCCCTCCCAAGGAGAAACCCCCGGACTCTCACCACCCAGTTTGTCAGGAAACATAGAATGAAACTTAGCAATTATCTTAGCATGGATGTGCCCCTTAGGGACCCACAAGCTCTCCTCTATCCCATACCCTTTCCAATGGATTAAATATTGAATGGAATTTTGAACTTTCCTGAATTAAACAACTGTTCAACTTCATACTCCTACTGATTGTCAACCAGGATAGGACCAGGAGGAGAATGAGAAACCATAGATTCTTGGGCTTTTTTAAGGAGATCTATGAAAACTTCAGGAATCCTAATTTTGGCAGGAAACTTACCCCAGAGAGCAACTGGGTTGACCACCTCCAAGATGGGAAAAGGACAGGTCCAATTAACCTGGGGGAAAGCTTATAGCAGAGTACCTTGCGTTTTAAGTTCTTATTGAACACCCACACCAGATCCTCAACCACCAAATCTTCACCCTGAGACTGATGTTTATCAAGTGCAATCTTCTAGCTAACAGTAACTTTCTGTAGCTGATTGCTAATCCGATCCCAAACCACCTTCAGTTTATTAGTGGCCTCAGATATCCTTGTAATATCCTCCAATACTTTGGGGAAGGCAGGAGACCAAGGATGAAACCCAAATTTACAAAAGAAGGGACATGTAACTAAAGACTCATGATGTCTGTTATTAAATTATGCCTAAAATATTTAAGCTCCCCATTTTCGTTGATTGTGAAAACAGAAGCACACGAGGTAAAATTCCAATGACTTGTTAGTCCTCTCAGAGAGACCATTAGACTGTGGATGGTATGCAGAGGAAAAAGACAATTCCATCCCAATCCAAAGGACTGACACCCCTAACCACTGGAAGCCTGCCCTGACACCTACCAACGTCTAAACCACCATACCTGACACCTCACAAAGCAGCTGAGAGTCACTGCCATGTTACTAGTATATTCACTATGTTTCCTCCTCTGGCTGGAAGAGTGGTAAGTGCAGACCATGAACTGGAGCAGCTTTATAAGGTCAGACACAGCATATGACACATAAATGCCCCTGTTATATATTAAGATTTTCTCAGCATTGTCTTTATTATATCTTTTTTAAATACAATTAATTATAGAACTTGTTAATATTTAAAGATCTATTGATTAAAATGTACTTTGTGGGAAAAAGCCTTTAAAGGGGTTGTTAGGGAGTAGAAAATGGGTCTGATTTTACAAAAAGGAAAACTGTGATAACTCCTAAATTTTTGGGCTTGATTACTGACTTTAAGTTACATGAAATAAATCTGTCATGGTAGAAAGTGTTGGCACCCTTAAATTGTTTTAAAAAATTAAGTACTTCTTCCAGAAAATTATTGAAATTACATGTTTTGTCCTACAATTTTATAATTTCTTTGTGTGTACCAAAAAAAACCCAGGAGAAACAGCAAATTAGATATGATTTCACACAAAACCAGAAATATTGGCCAGACAAAAATTGTTACCTTTCCAATCCTCGATCCAACTCACCTGTAGCAAGTAACAGGCATGGGCATTATGAAAATCACACCTGAAACCAGAAAAAAAGGAGAGAAATTGACTCAATCTTTGCACTGTGTCTGTGTGTTCCACACTAAGGATGGATAGCAGAAAGAGAAGAGAACTGTCTGAGGACTTCATAACCAAAATTATTGAAGTTACAAGACCACCTCAGGAAATCTTGATATTCCTTTGTCCATAGTGTGCAACATAATGAAAAAGTTCACAACCTAAGGCGCTGTAGCTAATATCCCAAAGACATGGACAGCAGAGAAAAAAGTGATGAAGGGCTGCAATGCAGTGTAGTCCAGATGATGGATAAGCAGATTCAGAGCAGATATATACCGCGGAATCTGGTTACATTACTTAATAAGGGTTACCCAGTACCACATTAAATAAACACATATGTCCAGTTATCTGCATATATCTTCCCAATAGGGGTCTTAAAGGGATATAGTCAATTCACAAGCCGTTCAGCAATAAAGTATTACAGGCATTAAATAAAGCACACTTCTGTCCATTTACATGATATAAGTATGTATATCCTTTCACAGATTATAGAACATGCAGGGTTAAAGGTGCCCCAATATAAAGTGACTAGTGCCTATTGCTAACATAATAGCATGGATTTACATGTAAACTGCATAAAAGAGGGGTAACATATAATTAGTCAATTCCCTCTTCCAGTCACAAAGTTCATGCCAATATCAAGACCCTTTTTGTGTGTCGATCTTCTTAATCCATGGCCGATGAACACAGATGAGGCCGACCACCATTACACATGAGAAAAATGGTTACTGACACCATTACAAATCCTTGACGTGCCACATCACACGGAAACGTATCTCAAACAGCAGTTATTTCATCCCATATATTGGAGGACGGGACCTATAAAAAGCTTAAAAATAGGAATAAATTTAAATCACATGTCAGAAACACTGACATATTAGTAAAGGAGGTACAATTAAGTCCTAGACCACCGAGCGGAGGTGGTTAGAGGAAGGGCGCAAAGCTTAAGTGTTCATTCAAACCACGTGGTGACATTGTGTCTAATGCCACAATCCACTTGATTTCACATTGCGATAAGATTTTACAGACATCCCCACTCCTGATGCCACCATGGATCACATCAATTCCACGAAACATCAGGGATGACGGATCACTATTATGATGCATCAGAAAGTGTCGTAGTAATGTCTTTAGTGTGGATTTATCTTTCACCGTGGGGGACGCGGAAATGCCATTCACATGTTCCCTCACTCTTCCTCCTTAGCTCCCTACATGTCCTTCCCACATAAATCTGTGGGCAGGAACACGTTGCGTAATAAATCACGTTGTTCGTGCCACAGGATACATACTGTTGAATCTCATATGTTTGGGAGCCGCCCCTCTTTCCCCATAGAAGATGAGACCTTTAGAACGAAGTGGGAGGATTTTGCTAGTGAATGCTCAAAGGGATTTCTAGGCCTCCTCGTAGATCTAAATACAGCCTCAATCGAGGTGATGGAAGGGGAGATGGAGAATTTGCTGCAACAGATTAAGGAGCACATGACTAGTGAGGCCCTGACCAAATTTAATTCTCAAAATGAAACTGAGCTCGAACGCCTTGAGAAAGAGGTAAAGGGATTTAAAATTAGGAAATCTAAGAGAGATCAATCTGACTACAGTACAGGTAGAGTGTATAAGTGGAAGGTGGGCGGTAAACCTAGACCAACTCAGATACCAAGGGGAAAACCTAAGAACGTCCCACGCCCTAAACCAAACCAAGAACTGAACCTGCAATCCCTATTCCAAGTAGTACAGATGAATACGATATGGAATCCCTTCCAGGTGATGGAGTATTAACTCGCTTCAGAGCTCGTCATCAATTGGGAACAAGTACTTCGGGCAGGGCACTCCAGGTGATTAATTTGTTCCAGCATTCCCTCTCTGCGACCCAGATTGAGGGTCTATCTATGGGGCTGTCCTTTTCACTAATAATCAATTTTCACTTTTTTAGAGCTTTAAAAGATGTTCAACTTTTCTCACGGAAGGTCATCTTGAAAAAGCTACACAGCAAAAATCAGAGACATCCGGAGGAGTTGAATTTTGGTGAGAGGGAGGCCCTTGAGAATCTTGAGGACTTGGCTAATGAAATCGAATCTACACAGATATGTAGGTTTCCACCTTTGGCTTTCCCCAGATCTGCGAGGTTCCCAACCTTGTCCGTATGTCCAGCGGTGGAAATTTTTACAAACCTGGTGGTTGAAGATTTGAATCGACTCCCGGTTCATTCTAGATCGGATAATTTGACACACAAACAGTGGTGTGCATTGTCTGATCTGGAAAAAATAGCGATGTTGTTATAAAACCGGCGGACAAGGGTATTAACATTGTGATCTGGCCGACTGACCAATATGAACAGGAAGTATTCCGGCAATTACAAGATAAAGATACGTACCGTAAACTGACCTGTAACCCTGTGGCCTCGTTCTCGAATCAACTTCAGGCCATCCTCGGCTGTGCATGTGATGCAGGGATTATCCCAAAAAAAATTGTGGAGGGACTCACTGTCAGGTATCTGAAATTACCTACCCTATATTTATTACCAAAAATCCACAAAGACGCTGTCACTCCACCGGGCCGTCCGATCGTCTCCGGCATGGGGGGGTTATGTAATGCAGTATGTAGATTTATTGACTACTATTTGAGACTATTAGTGGAGTTATTACCCTCCTACAGTCATATGAAAAAGTTTGGGCACCCCTCTTAATCTTACTCTTTTTTTTTTGTTTAAAATTGTTTTTTTGCTACAGCTATTTAAGTGTGATATATGTAATAACTGATGGACACAGTAATATTTCAGGATTGAAATGAGGTTTATTGTACTAACCAAAAATGTGAAATATGCATTATTTCAAAATTTGACAGGTGCCAAAGTATGGGCACCCTTCTGATTTTCATGATTTGAATACTCCTAACTACTTTTTACTGACTTTTACTGAAGCACTAAATTGGTTTGGTAACCTCATTGAGCTTTGTATTTCATAGCCCGTGTATGAGAAAAGCTATTTCAGGTGTCCACTTGCAAGTTGTTCTCCTAGTTGCATCTTCTCTAAGGAGTGGCATCATGGGCTCCTCAAAACAGCTCTCAAATGATCTTGAAAAAAGATTGTTCAACATAGATGTGCAGAGGAAGGATACAAAAAGTTGTCTCAGAGATTTAACCTGTCAGTTTCCACTGTGAGGAACATAGTAAGGAAATGGAAGACCACAGGGACAGTTCTTGTAAAGGCCAGAAGTGGCAGGCCAACAAAAATATCAGAAAGGCAGAGAAGAAGAATAGTGAGAACAGTCAAGAACAATCCACAGACCACCTCCAAAGACCTGCAGCATCATCTTGCTGCAGATGGTGTCACTGTGCATCAGTCAACAATACAGCGCACACTGCACAAGGAGAAGCTGTATGGGAGAGTGATGCTAAAGAAGCCGTTTCTGCATGCACATCACAAACAGAGTCGCCCGAGGTATGCAAAAGCACATTTGGACAAGCCAGTTTCATTTTGGAACAAGGTCCTGTGGACTGATGAAACAAAGATTGAGTTGTTTGGTCATACAACAAGGTGTTATGCATGGCGCCACAAAAACACAGCATTCCAAGAAAAGCACTTGCTACTCACTGTCAAATTTGGGGTTCGGGTCCATCATGCTTTGGGACTGTGTGGCCAATGACGGCTTCGGGAATCTTGTTAAAGTTGAGGGTCGCATAGATTCCACTCAGTATCAGCAGATTCTTGAGAATAATGTTCAAGAATCAGTGTCAAAGTTGAAGTTATGCCGGGGATGGATCTTTCAGCAAGACAATGATCCAAAACACCGCTCCAAATCTACTCAGGCATTCATGCAGAGGAACAATTACAATGTTCTGGAATGGCCATCCCAGTCCCCAGACCTGAATATCATTGAACATCTGTGGGATGTTTTGAAGCGGGCTGTCCATGCTCGGCGACCATCAAACTTAACTGAACTGGAATTGTTTTGTAAAGAGGAATGGTCAAAAATACCTTCATCCAGAATCCAGGAACTCATTAAAAGCTACAGGAAGCGACTACAGGCTGTTGTTTTTGCAAAAGGTGGATCTACTAAATATTAATGTCACTTTTCTGTTGAAGTGCCCATACTTTGGCACCTGTCAATTTTTGAAATAATGCATATTTCACATTTTCGGTTAGTACAATAAACCTCATTTCAGTCCTGAAATATTACTGTGTCCATCAGTTATTACATACAGTATATCACACTGAAATAGCTGTTGCAAAAAAAATATTTTAAAAAAAAAAAAGAGTAAGATTAAGAGGGGTGCCCAAACGTTTTCATATGACTGTATGTCCGCGACACGACGGACGTCCTGATGAGGATTGACGGCGTCTCTGTGGATGAGGGTACTTTACTGGTGACTGCTTACATTGAGTCCCTCTACACGTGTATACGCCATGAGGATGGCCTGAGGGCAGTACAATTTTTCTACAGGAAAATGGGAGGGATGGCGCGACATGCAAACTTATCCTTGAGCTGCTCCATTTTGTCCTGACTCATAATTTTTTGTCTTTAAGGATAATTACTATCTACAGACTCGCGGCACTGCCACATGCCCTCGTACGCAAACCTCTTTCTTAGATTCTGGGAGAGGGGTCTTTTGTGTGGCAGGGGTGGGCCGGCCGATGCCCATGTGCAGTGCTGGCAGAGGTATATTGATGATTTATTTATTTTGTGGCAGGGCAGGGTGGAGCAGCTTGACGGGTTCATGGGACGACTTGCGGAGAATGAGGTGAATATTAAGCTGACACATAAGTCTGATGCCTGCAAAATTGATTTTCTGGACATCTGTGTAGAGGTTGGTTTGGATGGCACCATACAGACGGATGTTTTCAGAAAATCAACAGCAGTGAATTTGCTTCTTCACGCATCATCGTCCCATGATCGTTCAACTGTTCGTGCCATTCCCACAGGCCAGTTTCTTCGTATGAGATGAATATGTTCGTCAAATGAGTTGTTTGAGAGACAGGCCCATGACCTGAGGGAAAGATTTGAGAACGGGATTACAGCAACAGGTCAGTGAAACGGGCCTGTGGGCCAAAAATACCCCCCGAGATGACCTACTCTATAGATTGAAAGAGAAGGACACCAGAAATAGTGTGGATCAGCCCATTAGATTTATGTCAACATTTAACCATGGGTGGGGCAGAATACGGGAGATATTAAATAAACATTGGCCCATACTCCTCTCTGATCTGTTTCTGAAGGGCTCTTTCTCTGACCGTCCACTTATGACCGCTAGGCGGGCAAATAATCTCAAAGATGTTTTGGTCCATAGCCATCATTTAACTGTTACACCGGGTTTGTTCGGTTCTCAACGCCCTCTAAAGGGAACTTTTCCCTGTGGTCATTGTGTTGCCTGCGCAAATGTGCAACGCATTGCGTCCTTCACCTCCTCTGACAGCTCCCGAACATATGAGATTCGACAGTATGCATCCTGTGGCACGAATAACGTGATTTATTACGCAACATGTTCCTGCCCACGGATTTATGTGGGAAGGACATGTAGGGAGCTAAGGAGGAGAGTGAGGGAACATGTGAATGGCATTTCCGCATCCCCCACGGTGAAAGATAAATCCACACTAAAGACATTACCACGACACTTTCTGATGCATCATAATAGTGATCCGTCATCCCTGATGTTTCGTGGAATTGATGTGATCCATGGTGGCATCAGGAGTGGGGATGTCTGTAAAATCTTATCGCAATGTGAAATCAAGTGGATTGTGGCATTAGACACAATGTCACCATGTGGTTTGAATGAACACTTAAGCTTTGCGCCCTTCCTCTAACCACCTCCGCTCGGTGGTCTAGGACTTAATTGTACCTCCTTTACTAATATGTCAGTGTTTCTGACATAAAATAGGAAGGGGGAACAAGAGGCGCAATAGTGCCCTATCACTCAGACACTACGAGATGAGAGGTATATTGTCAAAACCACTCACCTATTCCAGTTGTGATGACCCACAACTGGCTTGAAGGCATACAATCAATACCGGCTGCTGCAGGACCTCCACCAACCACTCGCACGTGGGAAGACTCTCAGGAAGCTGGGAAAAGGTGTGTGACAGTCCGCGCCACCGGGTACCAAAGAAATCACCTGGGATGCAGGAAGTTATTTCAAGCTTTATCTTTATTCTCCAACATGTTTCAGCGCTCCACCTGGCGCCTTCCTCAGGGATATTCCTGAGGAAGGCGCCAGGTGGAGCGCTGAAACATGTTGGAGAATAAAGATAAAGCTTGAAATAACTTCCTGCATCCCAGGTGATTTCTTTGGTACCCGGTGGCGCGGACTGTCACACACCTTTTCCCAGCTTCCTGAGAGTGTTTCTGACATGTGATTTAAATTTATTCCTATTTTTAAGCTTTTTATAGGTCCCGTCCTCCAATATATGGGATGAAATAACTGCTGTTTGAGATACGTTTCCGTGTGATGTGGCACGTCAAGGATTTGTAATGGTGTCAGTAACCATTTTTCTCATGTGTAATGGTGGTCGGCCTCATCTGTGTTCATCGGCCATGGATTAAGAAGATCGACACACAAAAAGGGTCTTGATATTGGCATGAACTTTGTGATTGGAAGAGGGAATTGACTAATTATATGTTACCCCTCTTTTATGCAGTTTACATGTAAATCCATGCTATGGGGTGAACTAATGTGTTAGTTCACTTTAAATATTTATGCCAATAATGTTTTGTCCACCATATATATGAGAATACTGCCCTGGGCCATTGTATATATATATCCATTCATTCCGCCGGGCTCAGTGAACGGATGACCGTTACTATGATGATTCCTTTACGCCCCAGCGTAGGTGCGTGTGTCGCAGGACACATGCGGCTGCCATGGTTACGCGTCCTGGCTGCCGCGCGTGCACCTGTGGAATGGCGCTGACGCAGGGAGGGGCTTTGGAATCTCACTGGCCGGGTGACGTGTCATTTCCGGTCACGTGTTGCCGCGGCGTAACGTCACTTCCGGTGACATCTTTTTGCAGCGCGCATATAAATTACCGGCGGTGGGAGCTCCTATATCCCCCTGATGAAGTGACCCAGACTTTTGAGGGCCATGAAACGTGTTGGGGTCCTGTGGTCCGATGCCACCCCCTCACTGTGTGCCCTGGGACAGATGGCCACCGACAGACTGGGTAATTGATTGACTTCTGTAACGTACCCTTTACCTCATTGATGTACGCATAGTATCCTCTGTGATAGCGAAGTCCTTATATAGGGTCTGGGGCTGTCATCTATATGGGCATGTTAGCAATAGGCACTAGGCACTTTATATTAGGGCACCTTTAACCCTGCATGTTTTATAATCTGTGAAAGGATATACTTATATCATGTAAACGGACAGAAGTGTGCTTTATTTAATGCCTGTAATACTTTTTTTTATTGCTGAACGGCTTGTAAATTGACTATATCCCTTTAAGACCCCTATTGGGAAGATATATGCAGATAACTGGTCATATGTGTTTATTTAATGTGGTACTGGGTAACCCTTATTAAGTAATGTAACCAGATTCCACAGTGTATATCTGCTCTGTGGCACTTTACACCTACGTCCTGTCCTTGTTCCTTGTTGTGAATAATAAATGAATTTTCTGAATATGTTAATTGGAGTACATACTCATTTTTTATGGTTAAGTGTGTTCTTAAGTAGCTCCTGGGGAGTGTGACACATCCTACGGGGGTGTCCTATATCCCACTGGGTGGAAATCTTTGTATTAATAAAGTAGATTATAGTCAAAAGCATCAGACCACCAATTGTGTTGGCTGTTGCTTGCAAATGACGGATACTTGCTATAGTAACATAAAGATATTAGTGATTTCTTTGAACTGAGGGCTGCATGTAGTGTAAGCAATATTATCCTCACTAATCATGCTTTATTACTTGCATTTATAAGCAAAGTGTAACCATCAATGTCATTAATAATGTTCTCAGCCCTTTTCAGCATCAAATTGGGATATCCCATATGAGCCATCCTATTTTCCAACTCCCTTTAGTTCCTGTCATAGGCTTTCTTGGTAGTGAAATTTATATCTGTAAAGTTCTCCCACAGGTATGTTCTTTATTACAAGTCCTGGATGACATGATCTGGCGGGTAATATGGAGTCAGTAGCGGTACTTTTCCTGAAAGGGAAGACTGTGATGATTGAATCTGAATTAGGGTCCAGACTAACATCTAGAAAATTAATATTTCTGCTACCAATTGTATAGGTGAATTTAAAATTAATTTCATTATCATGTATTTGATGACTTCAGATAACAAATCTGCAGATCCCTCTCATATCAGGAGCAGGTCATCTATGTAGTGTCCCAGCCACCTGTCATTGGGGAGAAGGGGTCGGCATTTGAAAAAATTAACAGACTGTCCCAGGCTGCCGTTTATAAGTTAGCACCCATCGGGGCTCTGCAAACCTGCAAAAAATAACTATTTATTGAAAGAAAATAAATTGTGTTTATGGAGAAAATGATGAACAGGTAATTACTCTCGGCAAGACTCCAACTGTAGTCTCTCCACCCCGATTTTCAAGGTCCTCTCTTCCACTCCAGAGAAGATTTCCTTTAAAGTAAATACATAATATTAGTATTCAGAAATATAATAAAGAAATAAGATATATTTTTTCAATCAAGTAATTACGTCAATCCTCTGGCCGTGTGAAGGGGGGCTCCCACTTGTTTCATCATTGGATGACATCTTCTGTTAAAAAAAAAAAAAAAAAATAAGTGAGATTAAAAGAGGGATTATAAACTGAGGGATGCAGTAAATTACTGCCTGGGTTTAGGGATATACTTACATTCAAGTTTGGCGAACATACCTATCACATGTAGCATGCACTGCAGCTTTCTTGAACTGCTCTGCAGTGATTAAATGTGTTTATTCCTGTTGGTACCTTCGGGGTTAATGTCAGTAGCTGCTCCAGTGTTGTTATCTATGGTCTGTAGGGGCTCCTCAGGTAATCTGTTGTGTTTATATCAGGTGACGTGTTTCTCCACGCCTCTAGTCTTTAAATAATTCCTTTTCCCACCAGCATGTGTCGTTGATAGAGTTTAGTCTGTACTTGGACCTTGAACTGTGTCGACGTAGAGGATTGGTGCAAAAACTTTCCTGAAGCAAACTTTTTTGAGAGAATTATCTTGTGGGAGTTGCTGTTCCTTTCCCTAGGTGGAGGTGAGGGTGTGTTAGCCCAGGGCTGTTTAGGAGCAAGGCAAGATTGGTGGTCAGACATCTCCAACTTTAGGGGTAACTCTGGGATTAGAGTAAGATAGGGAACCCCTGTCTACAGGGTCAGACTAGCTTCCCTAATTCCCTCGCTGACTTGAACTGTAAAGCAAAAGCAATGAATCATAGGGTGGCAGATTGATTCTAGACATATGGGGGCAGTAAGTATTTGCCTGGGTTTGGGGATATACTTACTTTCCAATTTTGTGGATGGACCACAGCAGGCAAAAAACATATTCAGCACCCATTGACATACATTATAAGTCATGCTGGATCCAGTTTAACAACCCCAAAAAAAATTACATTGTGCTTGTCTGAAAGTCGATAACAACCCTTGTTCGATCTGACAGAAACTGGATGCAACCAGATGCAACCACACTCCATTCTAAATCTATGGGCAAAGAATGGATCTCTGCCGGATCCGTTCTTTGCTCACAAACCAGATTTCGAACTGAATTAAAAAAATGCTGGTGTTGAACTAACCTAAGCAAGCACTGACCGACTGGCTACATATAGCATCAATCAGACCATCACCTGCAGTCACGATATGAGGATTTACTCTGCATATCCAACTTGGATATAATATAAATGCACCCTCTGCTAGATCTGTATAATAAAGCGTGAAGATCTGTATTTTCCCTGTTGCGTTCCTCTATTTCTACATTCTTTTTTATCTTATCACAATAGATTGTTTCCAGTTTTTATTCCAGTATATTATGGTAAGTACACTATTGTGTATGGCGATCACATGTGTCAGCATTGTGATATACCAATCAATAGTAAAATATGGGATGACATTGCACTGTATGCATGTGTAGCACCTGCTGTGGTAGCTATGTATAGAGTGTCGCAGATATTAATGATTTGTTTGCTGCACTGACTGAAACTACAATTCCAAAGCTTCCTTGCTCATCTCAACAATCTGGGGGAGAAGGAGCAGGAGCAGAGGAGAGAATTTATTGACAGAAGAAGCTGAAGGGAAAAGAAGGAGTGAACTGTACTGGGGGAGATGTGGGGGTGAGCCATCATGGAGAAATGAAAGTGATACTCCTTGACTGAAGCATGGTATGTGTTCTGAGACCTCTACAGCTTTGTATGAGAAGACTATGAGTTCTGGGGCACAACCAGAGACCAGCAGTTTCCAGGAGCTGTGCACCGCCACATGGCTTCCCAAATAGAAGAAAGATTCTGCCTCCAATTCCCAGCCTTTCCGCACAACTGGACCCTGAAGCCACAGTTTGAAATGCTGGATGAATACAGATCTGCTGCAAAAGGAGTGAGTAGCTACTGCTGGTACTTGTAGTTCTAATGTTTTAGAAGCATACTAAATCTAAATGCAGTGCAGGACAACAGTGACTTGTGATTTCAGCAACTAGGAGTCATTTTTTTAAATTATCTTAAGTGCACCAAGGGTTACAGGAAGCGTACCAACATTTGTGGCAACTGGGGCCCTAATCTGGGACTATCATTTGCATAGCTGCAGCCATTTGTAGGTTTATAGTGATTAGATGGGAGGGTGCTTGCTGTGATTTTAAAGTGGAAGTATCACCCCCAACATTCAGGGTTTTATTTGCAACACGCATTTGTACCTTTATACAATATTGCATAGCATTATTTGTTTGATGTTCCTTGGTACTACCGCTGTAATTGACATCTTTGTCCCCCTGTAAATAAACATGATTCAACCACAACTCTAAAGGGCCTGTCACACGCGTCAATATCGCCTGCACGATATCGGCTGCACGTGACGTTGCAGCGATATTGACGCGTGTGACATACTGAATCAACCAGCGATAAATCGCTGGTTGATGATCGCCAGGTTTTAGAATCAGTCCTAAAACCTGGCGATTGTCGCCCGGTGGACACGCAGCATCGCTGCGTGTGACACCGGACTAGCGATATTCCAGCTCCCAGCGCCTCTCACAAGCGCTGGGAGCTGGTATCCAAGGTACACTGCGGGTAACTAGGCAGCGCGCGCTGCCTAGATACCCGACGTGTACCTTAGTTACCAGCCTCCTCCGCTCACCGGACTTAAAGGGGTGTTACACCTTGATTACTCTATTGTCATATAAACCCAATACAGAATTCATTACAATGACCTGTTACTGTATATTGGCACATCTAAATGTGTTTGTGGTGCTACCCCAGACCTCCTGCATTTCCACTCCATTTGCATAACACAGGTTCATTACTATTATTTTTACTTTTTAGGTAGGTTTTCTATTTTTGCTATTTATCATGACCCAATTTAAGACATAGCTAATGGAAATGTGTACATTTCTTCATCTTTGATGAGAGGAAACAGATCCTGTTAACAAAAAGACTTTCCATTTGGGTGATAACACCTAGAATGTATTGATGATAGCAGCATCCTGGTGCGGACGAGAATGTATGATTTGTGCGCAAGCATCCGCCTGCATACAGATCATACATGGCAGTGAATGGGTGCGCACGCCAATCTGCCCCCGAGCGCAGGCACCTGCGTCCCCATGTTAAACATAGGGACTTGCGGTGCCTACGCTCAGCTTGCGGTTCCCCTCCGCAGGATGCTGTGGAGGGGACTGCAAATGTGAAGGCAGCCTAATCCAGTCCTTGGAATGTGACATCCTCAGGGGTAGGAGGAACCAGTGTCTGCAGTGTGGAGTATATTGTGAGGAGAATATCGTTTGTGGTTAGGAAGTAGGCTGTTAGCAAACTGATTAAATGACTTTGGCAAGGTAAAACAAATGTCTTGTGATAAAGATATGGATGTATGTTCTTCCTTAACTAAATTATTCAGTAAATTGAGTGGCCATTTTTAATCCCGCTTAATAAATAAGGAACTGTCTAGAAGATCACCTTCTTTAAATGGGTTTTCTCCAGCTCCTAATGACTCGCTATGATGTCACACTTCTCTTCCTCAATTACTGAGTAGCATCAGCGTTATTAACCTTTTCACATCTGATAAGCTTCCGTACACTTCATCTATCACACATGAAACAAATGGTAACTCTGCATTACTGGTCTGTATAGATTACATGTTCAGTATGATTCATACAATGAAAATCTACTAAAAATATTTTGGGTGGACAGCAAGGAAGACCTTATTTATGCAAAATAGCAAACTACTTTAGAGCAATATTTTCTAGTATTTTTTATTTTCTTTCTTTTAAATCAGGAAGCTCACTGAATAGATTGGACAGCATAGTGGCTCAGTGTGAGAGTTGTTGGTTTATTACTAGCATCCAGAGTTCATATCCAACCAAGAACAACATCTACTTAAATATTATACGTTATTCTTGTGTTTTGGACCATGGGAAGAAACCAAAGGATTGACAGGCATCTTAGTTTTTGTCCCTCTTTAAACTTTACATGTGTTCACAATTTTGGTTCTATGTTCGCCACTTTAATAAAAGTTTAGGGATTCCAAATATTTTTGCCTGATTCATCATTTGTAACTTTTCAAAAAGTCTTAAAATGTTTTTTTTTTTTTAAATGTAATCCAGGGCCCTTTTCCCCCAGAGTGATTTTATATATGCATAAAGTTTGGAGCAATTTTTGTGCCATTTTGAAAAACATGAGACTAGGATACGCTGCATTGGTTCGTCTTCAGCACTTCCATAAGAATTAATAGTGTTCATGATTTGTTTTTTGCTCAGTTCACATTGGGCTCCTCAAAGACCCTGTTCTCGGAATCAGTCGAACCCCCAGCAATAAAGAAGTTATTTGCTGTCCCTGTAAGATAAACATTGAAGAACAGTGACTTTAGACTGTAGCTCCCCTTCTAGTGTCAGAGAATATATGGAATTATTCATGTTTCTGTCTATAAAACGCTGAGTTTACAAAAAAGTCTTTACACTTTTTTAACTACAAATTAGCATGTCCATCAATAATAAGAATCCCCAATGAAATATTATTTATTAGCTGTAGAGCCCAGCATTGCCCAGACATAGTAACTAACTGTTCTAAGTTTTAACAAAATACTGTAGAATGATTATTTTGCACATAAACATGACAAAGTAAAAGGAAATGCCTCTAGCTCCTCCTTTGGTGAGTTTTTACCTCAGTATTTGTAAGGCCTCGTGCACACGCTGAGTATTTGGTGAGGTTTTACCTCAGTATTTGTAAGGTCTTGTGCAGAGGCTCAGTATTTGGTGAGGTTTAACTCAGTATTTGTAAGGTCTTGTGCACACATTCAGCATTTGGTGAGGTTTACCTCAGTATTCGTAAGGCCTCGTGCACACGCTGAGTATTTGGTGAGGTTTTACCTAAGAATTTCTAAGGTCATATGCAGAGGCTCAGTATTTGGTGAGGTTTGCCTCAGTATTTGTAAGGCCTTGTGCACATTTTTAATATTTGGTGAGGTTTTACCTCAGAATTTGTAAGGCCTCGTGCACACTTTGAGTATTTGGTGAGGTTTTACCTCAGTATTTGTAAGGCCTCATGCAGAGGCTCAGTATTTGGTGAGGCTTTACCTCAATATTTGTAAGGCCTCGTGCACACGCTGAGCATTTGGTGAGGTTTTACCTCAGAATTTGTAAGGCCTCGTGCACATGCTGAGTATTTGGTGAGGTTTTACCTCAGTATTTGTAAGGCCTCGTGCACATGCTGAGTATTTGGTGAGGTTTTACCTCAGAATTTGTAAGGTCTTGTGCAAGAGGCTCAGTATTTGGTGAGGTTTTACCTCAGTATTTGTAAGGCTTTGTGCACACGCTGAGTATTTGGTGAGGTTTTACCTCAGTATTTGTAAGGCCTCGTGCACACGCTGAGTATTTGGTGAGGTTTTACCTCAGAATTTGTAAGGTCTTGTGCAAGAGGCTCAGTATTTGGTGAGGTTTTACCTCAGTATTTGTAAGGTCTCTGCACATGCTGAGTATTTGAGTTTTTTTACCTCAGTACTGTAGTTGTTTAAGTTCACACAGGGCATTTTTTCATTGGTTTTATGCAGACCCATGCTAATAAAAAGCTGCTTTTTTACAGCACCAGCAAAGCCTATGAAATTCCAGAAATCTCCTTCACAAACACACCTGATTTTTGTTTCTGCTTGATTGAAATGGAGCACAGCTTCGATTTTGATGTCTGTTTAAAACAAGAAGCATGTAAATTATTTCAGCATTTTTGCTGCTTTTTTCCAACTATTTGAAGCAACAAAGACTGAAAAAAACCGCACCACTCTGTTTTTGGTTTGGTTTTGGTGCGTTTTGGGGGCAAAAACACAGTTCTTTTTACTACCAAGAGATCAGGCTTGGATTTTCTTCATTAACTGAAGGGTAAATTTACTAGATCAATGGATGTTTTTCAGGTTATAGTTTTACTCGGCAACTATTTTTCAGAAACAATTTATTTCAGGTATATGATAATTACACCGTCACATTACCTGTCATATGTGGGTGGGCCACAGAGTCTGAATAGCCCGGAGCCCTGGATACCCTTAATCTGCCCCTGCCCTCCATACAATGTTGTCTGGTTCTGCCCCTTGCTCGTCCCCCTCCATAGACTTATCTGATTCTGCCTCTAGCTCCTCTCCCTCCATAAAATGTCTGGTTTTGCCTCTAGCTCCTCCCCTCCCTACAATATTTTCTGGTTCTGCCTATGGCTCCTCCCCCTCCATACAATGTTTTCTGGTTCTGCCTATAGCTCCTCCCCTCCATACAATGTTGTCTGGTTCTGGATATAGCTCCTCCCCTCCATATAATATTATCTGGTTCTGCCCCTAGCTCCTCCCCCTCCATAGACTTGTCTGTTTCTGCCTCTAGCTCCTCTCTCTCCATAAAATGTCTGGTTCTGCGTCTAGCTCCTCTTCCTCCATATGTTGTCTGGTTCTGCCTACGTTTCCTCCCCCTCCATAGAATGTTGTCTGGTTCTGCATATAACTCCTCCCCTCCATAGAATGTTGTCTGGTTCTGCATATAACTCCTCCCCTCCATAGAATGTTGTCTGGTTCTGCCTCTAGATCCTTCACCTCTATAAAATGTTGTCTGGTTTTGCCTCTAGCTCCTCCCCTCCATTAAATGTTGTCTGGTTTTGCCTCTACCTCTTCCCCCTCCATATAGTATATAGAGGACTACGTGGAGTGCTTTATAGTATATGGGGGTGCTATATAGTATATGAAGGGCTATGCAGAGTGCTTTAAAGTATAAAGAGTGCATTATCATGTATGGGCATTACAATATATGGGCATTAAAACCACGTATGGGAATTACCATATATGGGCCTTACGACCATTTATGGATGTATAGTGGAACATACATATACACACACTCATAGATTGTGAGCCTTCAGGGACAGCATCCTCTCTCCTTCTGTACCTGTATGCCATATGTTGTTCATGTACACTGAACTTGTCTTTGTATACCCTGCCATATGTAAAGTGCTATGGAATTAATGGCGCTATAATAATAAATAATAACATACATACATACACTCAGCTTTACAAATTACATTAGGTATAATAAAAACAATAAACAGTGATTTCCCAATATATATAAATGACCTTGTGCAGGGGTGTCAAACTCCAGGCCTCGAGGGCCGCACACAGTCCAGGTTTTCAGGATATCAATAGCATTTGACAGTTGGTAATCAAATGACCAACTGTCAAATTCCAAGGAAATCCTGAAAACCTGGACTGTGTGCGGCCCTCGAGGCCTGGAGTTTGACACCCCTGACCTAGTGGGTCATGGTGAACATTCACCTAAAGAGCAAAGAATGGAGCTCCTTACATCCTTTCCGTAGTGGATGACCTACCTGGCTGCAGAGGTTGGCACACTAAAAGTAAACCTTGCAATTGATGGCACTCTAGCTCATTATCATCTGACACTAACTGCCCTAGATGACCCTACATATAGGTAAATGTTCAAACCCCCTATTTATAGAGATGAAAAAAATTCCCTATATTGGTCAAATGTCAATACAAACAAGAGGTCCAAAAAAATGATAATAACCTAAAAGAAATCAGAAGTATAAGATAATATATATATATATATTATATATATATATATATATATATATATATTATACTAGATGGTGGCCTGATTCTAACCCATTAGGTATTCTGGAATATGTATGTACTTATGTATTTATGAAGATGTAGGAATAATGCAATGCGAAGCTGGGTATAAATCCCACGCCAATATCGCTGATTGGTCGCGGCCGCAGCGGTGTTGGTGTGCAGCGGTGTTGGTGTGCAGCGGTGTCAGTGTGCAGCGGTGTTGGTGTGCAGCGGTATTGGTATGCAGCGGTGTGTGCGATGTCGTGTGCAGCAGTGTCGGTGTACAGAGGTGTCAGTGTGCAGCAGTGTCGGTGGTCAGCGGTGTCGGTGGGTAGCAGTGTTGGTGTGCAGCAGTGTCAGTGTGCAGCCTGTGGGAGTTCAGTGGTTTCGGTGTGCAGCGGTGATGGTGTGCATCAGTGTCGGTGTACAGCAGTGTTGGTGTTCAGTGGTGTTGGTGTACAGCGGTGTTGGTGTACAGCAGTGTTGAGCAGGGGTGAGTTGGTGCTGAGTGGGGAGAGTAGGTGTTGAGCAGGGCTGAGTGAGTGCTGAAAGGGGTGAGTGAATGCTGAGCAGGGGTGACTGGGTGCTGAGCGGGGGGGAGTGGGTGCTGAGCAGGTGAGTGGCTGCTGAGCGGGGGTGACTGGGTGCTGAGCAGGTGAGTGGGTACTGAGACAGGTGACAGGGTCTGAGAGGGGTGACTGGGTGTGAGTAGGGGTGACTGGGTGCTGAGACGGGTGACTGTGTGCTGAACGGGGGTGAGTGGGTGCTGAATGGTGGTGAGTGGGTGCTAAGCGTGGGGGTGAGTGGGTACTGAGCGGGTGACTGGGTGCTGAGATGGGTGACTGGGTGCTGAGCACGGATAACTGGGTGCTGAGACGGGTGACTAGGTGCTGAGCGGAGGTGACTGGGTGCTGAGCAGAGGTGACTGGGTGCTGAGTGGGGGTGAGTGGGAGCTGAACGCGGGTGAGTGGGTGCTAAATGGGGGAGAGTGGGTACTGAGCAGGGGTGAGCGGGTGATGAGATGGGTGACTGGGTGCTGAGCAGGAGTGATTGGGTGCTGAGCAGGTGAGTGGGTGCTGAGTGGGGGTGAGTGGGTGCTGAGCGGGGGTGAGTGGGTGCTGAGATGGGTGACTGGGTGCTGAGACGGGTGACTGGGTGCTGAGCAGAGATGACTAGGTGACTGGGTGCTGAGCGGGGGTGAGTAGGTACTGAGCGGGGGTGAGTGGGTGCTGAGGCGGGGGTGACTGGGTGCTGAGCAGGTGAGTGGGTGCTGAGTGGGGGCGAGTGGGTGCTGAGCGGGGGTGAGTGGGTGCTGAGACAGGTGACTGGGTGCTGATACGGGTGACTGGGTGCTGAGACGGGTGACTGGGTGCTGAGCGGGGGTGACTGGGTACTGAGCAGGTGAGTGGGTGCTGAGTGGGGGTGAGTGGGTGCTGGGTGGGGGTGAGTGGGTGCTGAGACGGGGTGACTGGGTGCTGAGCGGGGATGAGTAGGTGCTGAGCGGGGGTGAGTGGGTGCTGAGTGTGGGTGAGTGGGTGCTGAGCGTGAGTGAGTGGGTGCTGAGCGGGTGACTGGGTGCTGAAACGGGTGACTGGGTGCCTAGGGTGGGTGACTGGGTGCTGAGCGGAGGTGACTAGGTGACTGGGTGCTGAGCGGGGGTGAGTAGGTGCTGAATGGGGGTGAGTGGGTGCTGGGCGGGGGTGACTGGGTGCTGAGCGGGTGAGTGGGTGCTGAGTGGGGGTGAGTGGCTGCTAAATGGGGGGAGTGGGTGCTGTTTCAGGGTGAGTGGGTGGTGACACGGGTAAGTGGGTCTGAGACAGGTGAGTCGGTGCTGTGACGGGTGACTGGGTGCTGAGCGGGGGTGACTGGGTGCTGAGATGAGTGAGTGGAGACTGAGATGGGTGAGTGGATGTTGAGACAGTTGACTGGGTGCTGAGCGGAGGTGACTGGGTGCTGAGCAGGTGAGAGTGGGGTTCAGTGGGGGCAGTGTGGGTTCAGTGCGCAGTGTGGGTAGTGTGGGGGCAGTGTGGGTTTGGTGGGGGCAGTGTGGGGTGAGAGGGGTGAGCAGGGGTATTTGGGGGTGAATAGCAGGATGAAGGAGGTTCCACTCACCCCGACATTGTTCCTCTTCTTCCTCTTTTCTTTCTTGCTGCATTGATGTTCGGTAATGATAGGCCGTGGGGGGTGGGGTTAAAAGAGGGGGTGTAGTAATGGGTGTGACCGAAAAACACTGCCCTAATGTCCTTGGTCACGCCCATTATGATGCCCCCTCTGCTAACCCCGCCCCTTGGCCTTTCATTACCGCACATCAGTGGTGGGCTGGCGCTCCTGGCCCAGGGAAGCATTGAGTTGATGTCAGCCCTAGGTGAGGAGGGGTGTTTCTGTAGTCTGGTGAGGTGAGGTACGGGGGGGAGTGCTAGCAGCACACTCACCGCTCAGCTGCCGCCTGGCCGGCTGCAGTGTGAAGTGAGCGGCTGCAGCCGCAAAGCATAGCCGGACCGGCCCATTCAGTGTGGAAGTGGCCCTGGAAGAGGCCACTATAGCCAGCCTGAGGGGCACTTGCCCCCCTGCCACCTGGGCCAGTCAGCCCCTGCCGCACATCAATGCACCAAGAAAGAAAAGAGGAGGAATGCCGGGGTGAGCGACGGGTGAGTGGGAGCTGGGGAGCATGGAGTGGGGCAGTGGGAGCATGGAGCGAGGCAGCAGGAGCATGGAGTGGGAGAATGGAGCGGGGCAGCGGGAGCGAGAAAGCGGGAGAGGGTATCGGGCGGCTGCCGAAGCATCAGCTGTTCATTTCAAATAGTGGGACGGGAAAGCCGACAGTGAAGTCGGCTTTCCCGCCTGCTATGTGAGTGTAGCGCTGTCACGGCAATCCCGCGTCACTAATGCGTCGCCGTCGCCAGGTTTTGAATGCCTGCGGCTGTTTTGCATACGCTGCACTCATTGGTTGCCATGGTTGGCGGCGACCAATGAGCGCTGGCGAGCTGGCGCGTGATTTCGGCCTCAGACAGACACGATTAGGCAATTATATAGTAGATATATGTATATTGCGAGGCACTGCCGGCACGTCCCCATGGCCGGGCGCATCACATGCAGGATCAGTATAGGATCCTGTTCACATGAGCCGGTTTGTACCGTAGGTGTGTTGTGTAATCATGTTCGGCACCCAGTGTGTCAATGTATGAAGGATTCATGAGACCAATGAGCGGCTGAGAGCATTGTGTGTACTGTGTGAACCAAGCTGGAACACAGGGAGTTAAAACAAGCTGTGTGAAAGCTGTAGAGATCAGGCACATAGATGAGCAGCTGGATAGGAACCAGAGGAGGCTGATTACTAGCGGCCAAGTGGGTGTGTCCATGTGGGCGTGGCAGGCACGATAAGAGCCTGCCAGCTGAGTGAGTGAGTGAATTCAGAGACTTGTGAGATCATTATGATCCTGATCACCAGCCAGAGTGCAGAGCAGTCCAGGGCTCTGTGTGCCTGAATAGGATGGGAGCATGCTAGCTCCATGCTGGTGCCTAGGACCGAGGTCACTACAGCACCTGCAGTGGAGAAGCTGAGGTTGACTGGTGGACGCTGGACTGGACGTGGGGTGAAACACGTCCAGGAAGGAGCCCGTGGGGATGCTTGGTCAACCCGTGACCCGAGTAGCGAGACCCGGATCTGTGACCGGTAAGACGGCAGTTCCCGTGTGACGGAGTGAGCTGTGTGTGAATAATGCTAGGCGGGCATAACTGCAGTTGGGTCCGAATAGGCAGTCGGTAAAGGACCCGTAGATGTATGTGAGGGCTTAGGTAAAGTGCCCTGAATGAGAGATGATGGCTTATGTGTAAGAGCCATGTATAATGTTGTGGGGAGAGTGACCCAGCCAGTATGGATGATGAATTGAAGGCGATCCATCCCTGGTGGATGAGAGGGAGGCTTGCTTGCTGCATGCAGGAGGCACCCGTCCTTCAATAGTGTGTATGTACCTGTGGCCAGACGCAGGGGTCATGAAGGCTCCTAGAAACTAGAAAGGGTAACCATGGCTGATCCGGGAGGGTGCTATTCAGACGCAGGGTACAGTCGTCGGCCTGGAGACCTGCCACAAGATGGGGGTTTGGTGGCGGCTGGTGGCCCGTACCGTGGTGAGTGGGCCATGGTGATGCGTGGTTAGCCCGGGTTCTACAGTTGACCAGGTCCCTGTTATGGTCATGGAGGAGCCACAGTCCATGGATGGATTATGATGGGCTGTGAGCGGGGTGAAGAGGCATGTGGTCCATGAATTTTGTAGGATGGATCACATGTGGTATGTAAGGTCTCAGTCAGGCTGGAGTCCTGACTACAGGTTAATGTTATGTCATCGTGCTGGGTAACTAAAGCTGGGCGGCTAGTACCGCCATTGGGACCCACAGGGCCCGTTGATGTGTAAGGGTAAATATTTATTATAAATGTATGTGTAAAGTTTAGATAGGCCGTGATCACCACGGGAGCTGTCAGTAGTGCTCCAATGGGGAGAGAGAGTCGTGGTGACAGATCCCGGTGATCGTAAGATGAGTTAGATGTGCAATAGGTTGTATGTTAAGTGTAATGTCAATGTATTATGTGAAGTATTTATGTTCAAATGTTTAATGTACTACCCGGGTTATGAGATGTAAATGAGAAATAAATGGGTAGCTATTAGCAAAATGATACACACGTGTTGGCGTCACTGCGCAGCAAGCGAGTCTCCCGGCTCGCTACCTTACAATATATATAATATATACATAATTAAACAATGCATGCTGGTAAATAATAATGGCGGCGCCCACCGGAGACCGGCGCAACACCTCCACTGCTTGTGCCTTCGCCCCCAACCTCCTTTGCTCCGTGACAACCGCATCAGGCACCTCCGATACCCCCCCACCCCACATCCCCCCTAGGTAATATTTTTTTTTACATTGTTTTAACATTTTTTTTTTTACATTCTCTTTTTAAGACGCACCCCCGTTTTCCCCCAAGTTTTGGGGGAACAAAAGTGCGTCTTAAAAAGTGAAAAATACGGTACTTATTAATAAAGAGACATATAGTAGAAGACTACTGATTTTATAATTCACATTAAGGCCATTTGGCTTTAAAGTATTAAGCCTATGTATCCATTCAAGCTCCCGCTTTTTAAAAAGTTTAATTCGATCCGCCCCCTCGTCTCTGTATCTGTAATTCTAAATTTGAGATCTCTCTCAGTGCTCCATCTCCACATAATGTTTAGGGACTGGCAAGTCCTGTCTATTTTCTTATTGGTATGCCGGTGTTGTGCTATCCGAATTTTAAAATCCAATGTTGTCTCACCAAATACCACAGGAAACATGGGCACTCTAAGGGTACCTTGACACGCGCCAATTTTTCTAGGAATTTCACTGGCAATTTGCTGATTACAGTGAAATCATAGACACATTGTTCTATTTTGTTGCCGTGTACAAATGGAACAATGTCTCCTCTGCCTCTAAAGGTATCTTTAGAGGTAAATTACGAATTCCGATGCACAAGTCAGAAAATTTCTTATTTCATATCTCACACCAGTTTTAGGATGTACAAATGATGACCCTTTTATCATTAACTTACCATTGATGCAAGCAAGGCATGGATAACAACCCTTGCTTTGTCCCCGTTAAATATTTTTATCCATCCTTTTTTAGACAACCTATGTCCGAATGGATCACTCTGTCTCCGAAATTGTTGACATCGCTTATAAGAGAACAGAGGGGGTTGTTTGAATTCCTTCACCCCGGGGAGACAGTAAAGACAGTAAAATCAATCCCTTATCGTCAGTTCTTGAGGGTGAAAAAAATCGTAAGTGATGATTTTAATCAAGAGAATTCCTTTAACCAAATGGTAGAAAAGTTTTTCGCAAGAGGGTACTCGCAACAATTGCTTAAAAGCCAAAAAGAAAAGGTAGATAACAGAGAGATCATATTTTTTTGAGAAAAAACAGCCTTTAAAACATTGAAGAACCTGAAACTACCTTAGTGACCAAAGTACAGAAGTAGCCAAAATTATTGAAAAACATTGGGGAATGTTGGGGAAGTGTCTCCCCGGAGTGAAGGAATTCACAGGAGGCTGGACAAAGAGCACTTGATGCTCAATACTCACCACAACTGGTGCCTATGCTGGAATAAACCTTTGGCAAGCGACTTGGAGTGCTGCGGGACTTTTTAACAACTGTATGTATGGGAGAGACTTTGAAGGGGTATCTTATAAGCCTTGCACCCACGAAGACCAGCCTAGCAGTGCTGCTTCACCATATATACATATATATATATACCGTATATACTCGTGTATAAGCCGACCCGTGTATAAGCCGACCCCCCTACTTTTGCCCCCAAAACCTGGGAAAACCTATTGACTCGTGTATAAGCCGAGGGTGGACCCCAGCACAGGTATACAGCCCCCAGCAGTGTGGTATACAGCAGCCTCCCTAGTGGTATATACAGCAGCAGCCCCAGTGGTAGTATACAGAAGCAGCCCCAGTGGTATATACAGCAGCAGCCCCAGTGGTTAGTATACAGCAGCCCCAGAGGTATATCAGCAGCCCCAGTGGTAGTATGCAGCAGCCCCAGAGGTGTATACAGCAGCCCCAGTGGTAGTATACAGCAGCCCCAGTGGTAGTATACAGCAGCCCCAGTGGTAGTATACAGCAGCCCCAGAGGTATATACATGCCCCAGAGGTATATACAGCAGTCCCCAGTGGTAGTATACAGCAGCCCCAGAGGTATATACAGCCCCAGAGGTATATACAGCAGCCCCAGTGGTAGTATACAGCAGCCCCAGAGGTATATACAGCCCCAGAGGTATATATAGCAGCCCCAGTGGTAGTATACAGCAGCCCCAGAGGTATATACAGCCCCAGAGGTATATACAGCAGCCCCAGTGGTAGTATACAGCAGCCCCAGAGGTATATACAGCCCCAGAGGTATATACAACCCCCCCATCAGTATCAGGCCCCCCCTTGCTGCACAATCCTGTAAAGGAATACATTAGAATACTTATCCCTGCCGCTGTCCCTGCCGCCGACATCGCGCTCCTCCGTCTTCATTCGTCTTCTTCCGGCTTCCCTCCTCTGGTGCGCAGACCATGACGTCATTGCCTGCGCCCACCGGAGGAAGCCGGAAGAAGACGGATGAAGACGGAGGACCGATTCGCGGCGACGCAGAGCGGACAGGCAGGATAAGTATACTATTATTCCTTAGGATTGTGCAGCAAGGGGGGCCTGTATACTGATGGGGGCGGGCGGCTGTATACTGTATACATTGTATACAGTATACAGTGACTCGCATATAAGCCAGGGGGGGACTTTTCAGCCCAATTTTTTGGCTGAAAAACTCGGCTTATACGTGAGTATATACGGTATATATATATATATATATATGTGTGTGTGTGTGTGAAACAAGGAGCAAATAGTCCTTGTGCACAGAGGTTTCGTCTGACTAGGAGACCCACTGGGGACACAAATAGTACTGTACCTCCTGATGAACCTGCATCATAACGAGGAATTATGCTGAGGTCGCAAGGTTATAGTGAGCTGACGATCATTTGTTCATTGTCAATCGATGGATTTATACGGTCCTATATAATACCTACAATTTTTTTATTTAATGGAAAATTTGATTTGGGGTTTCTAAAAAACTAATACCCCTATACACTTCTTTATCGTCTTTACGATATGCTTTAATCCAGTTTGAATTGGGGCACGAGCACAAACAGCACTTTATTAATAGAGGAATGTGACACACTATTTTTTGTTTCTCCAAGTAATTTGTAGTTTGCTACTGAAAGACGTTGAAGCAAACCGAAAGGTAGGTTTCAAGCCAGGCAATGAAAAAAGCAGTTGTTGAAAGCGTAAAACCATCAACTTCAATAGAATAATAAATGTTACTTGAGTACTGCCACTAGTATTACCGTATACCTTCAAATTTTACCAAAACCCTTTTTCATCAATAATAATTTTAAAAAATCGGAGGGTGCCTAGACATGTACATAGAATGTCTATTGTGAGCCACCCCAGTTGTGAACCTCAATGGCCAGGTAGGTCACCTATAGGGGACATTAGGGAAACAAACTTCCCCCTACCCTTTTCCTGGTCAGCCCCTTTGCTCTTTAGGTGAATGTCCATTTTGTCCCATGGGTCATTCATATACTGTATATTGGGGAATCACAGTTTGTTGTTTTTAATTCTAAAAATATATAATATCTTTCATTGGGGAATCCTTTAATGTCAGACAATTATAAATCCTCTTGTATACTTATTTTTAACTACTGTAATTATGCAATTTACAAATTAGAAAGCACATTTTTGGATGATTGACTATGGTGGAACACTAACTTCTGCTCCTCTGCTCTGTGGAATAGTTATTAAACCCAATAACCCAATGAGCTTTCAGTCAATGTAGATATTTTTATTCCAGTTCATTAATGAATAAGATGTAGTTAGTCCATTAAAGGTCAGTTTTCTCTTGCTCTGTTATCTGGTTTTGTGTATGCAGTCAGAAACCTCTTGTTATCTTTCGTCTATCAATGACCCCTTTAGTCATTTGTTCTTTCATTCATCTTCACTCGAGCCGATTTCTTTCGTCCTCTCTTATCACTGAAAGCTCATTTCCTCTTGTGGTTTACCACTTTCCTAATTTTCCTTCTCCTCTCATTAGCCCTTTTTCTTTATATCTTTATACACTACAAATGGAGGTTCAGAATGTAGGCCAAGAACTAATATACAGTAAAGGAATACAGAATTTATCTAACCTTTAAACAATAGGAGTCTCAATACCTTTCATCATTAGGTGCAGGTGTATCATTGCACCCCACAGGCAAGTGGGGGTACTATAACATTAAAAAGGACAATAACTAGCTGCATATTACACAGCTGTGACACTGGATATAGCTAAGATGTGGTGGGCTGGTTCCCCCCCATCTCACTGGTTACAGATTGAGTCCTGGCTCTCCCCTCGACACTCTGTTCGGCTTCTGCTAGAAATGTATCTTCTCTCTAGCTCGCCCTCGCCTGGGCTGTTGCGATCAATGTTGACGGTACTTAAGGTTTGGGCGCTTTTGGCCAGGACACACCTGCCCTTCCTTTATAAATATGTTACGTTGGGAGCTGTGGAGGCGCGGATGGGCGACTTCTCCCTGCAAGCGTGGAAGCAACGAGGTGTTGTTCTTCTGGGAGAACTCATGAGTCAGGGACGGCTGCTATCGTTCGATGCCTTGTCAACCAAACTTTCACTCCCCCCTGCGGCTTTCTTTGCCCACTTCCGACTTAGGTACTTCTTGCATTTGAACCCTATCCCTGTCTGTGACCTTACTACAATAAATCTCTCCCTGCAGTCGCTTTTTAAACAGCAAGGAACATCACCCCAGGGGGTGTCCACTATATACAAGGCTCTTCTGGATTTACGGTCCACAACTAAACTACCTTATATGGTGAAATGGGAGTCTAGACTCAATTTTGAAGCCTCCTTGGAACAGTGGCAAGCAGCCTCAGGACATGCCGCCCGCTACTCGGCATGTGTAAACAATTTAGAACAGGCCAAAAAGGTTTCGCTGGGTTGGTACCTCACCCCTGCACGGTTGACTAAATTTAAATCTCCTAGATTTTCCTCTTCACCTGACTGTTGGAGGGGATGCTCAGCCTTAGGCTCAGATTCTCACATTTGGGGGGATTGTCCAAAGCTGCACGTATTTTGGCAAGAAGCCGAAACTTTACTAACTTCCCTGATTGGTCTGCCCCTAGTTTTCAATGCCCAATTGGCACTGCTGGGTTTAGATCTTGATACTTTTCCGACTTTCCTCCGCCCTATAATCTCGAATGCCCTTATTGCGGCCCGCATGACGATCGCAAGTCATTGGAAGTCACCTGCCCTTCCCACCTTCTCAGAAGTGGTTAATAGATTGAACCAGCATTGTTCTCATGAAGTGCTGCTCTCCCAAACTCGGTCTCGAAGACTGAAGGTCCTGACGTGGTGGGACCCCTGGATATCCTCACAATATAGTACAGTTATCGTCTGATTGTATACATAGCTGCATCACCTGGTATAATTATGAATGTTGAGCTGATTATTCTTTTCCCTTCCCCCCCTCTTTTATCCCACCTTTTTCACTCTCTTTCTGTAGTTAATTTGCAGTCTGTTTAGACTATTTGTTCTGAACTTTGTTTCTGTGTATTTTACTGATTATTTGAAATCAATAAAAATCAATGGTAAAAAAAAAAAAAAAAAGGACAATAACAGTGCTTCCTACTGGCTACTCAATTAGATAATTGGCTTATCTAATATCTTCTAAGAAGTGTACAGTCTAGAAAGCATAGCCCATAATATCTCATGGGCCCCTCTATATGTAACTGCTTCATTGTTCTCCAATACCTGTCACATTCTCACCTGGACTTTCTTCCATAATTCCTGCCCCGACATCTAGGTGCCACCATATTCCATCTATGGGTGGTGCTAGTGATGCATTCTCATCTGGACCTGCTCCTGTAATTCCTGCCCCAGTCTCTAGGTACCCGCCATGTTTGCCCTATAGATGGCATTGATGATAATGGCATTGCATCTCTACCAAAGCTTCTTTCTGCGGCTTCTAGTCCTGTCACCAGGCATCGCCGAGTTCACACTGCAAGTGATGCTGGTGTTAGGGGGAAATTCCTTGCAGTGAATCCTGGAGAGCGCAGGCTTCGCTCATCCTCTGGGTTAGTGTGGCTGGGACCTGTTGTGCTTCACAGACTGATAGTGTTGGTATGTTGGTGGTCCAGATAGGGTCATTGGTTCCTGAACTTCTGCCTATAGGGAGATACCATCCCTTTATATACCCTGGGACCTGTCTCACAACTTGCCAATTATATTTTTTGTTCTAATTAGTGCTAGCTGTTTCTATGACATTGATCAAACCTTGGCCTTGTCCTTTTATTCTGTTTTCTCCTTACAATGTTGTACCTTGATGTCCTCTCACATCAAAACCATTATCCAGTGAGTGAAGGAACTTGGCACTCCGAGTTCTTTATAAAATCTCCATTTATTAGAAAACAGTTAAGAACCATTTTTTCAGCACATAAAATCCAAAAGGTCAGTGTATCATGGTCTTAAGATAGTCATTGTCATGTTTTGATGTATCTGGAAGCTGCCTGAAGCCTGCTAAGACCCGTGCTGAGAATAAGGAACAAGGGAGAAGGGAGACAGGTGAACAGACATAATCTTTGTACGTCGATGTCCTCTCGGTTTTGACTTGGCTTCCTGACTTGCTACTCTGTTTGATAACCTCCCTGCCCTGGCCTACTGCTCTTCTTTAGGCAGTAACCTCCTGGGCTCTATAGTAATTCCAGACCCCTGTACATGTGTAAAGGGGCCCAGAGTTTCTCTGGGCTCTGCCAGTTGCATAGGACGGTCGTCACAATACCGATATTGTTATAAAAATCTTCCTCCATCAAACACTGCCATGTGTGTATCTCTTATTTTTGTTGATTTTAATATAAATGAGTTTTATGCATTGAAATCCTAGGAGATGCCATTCATTTATAGCCCTGACATACAGCACTTGTATCATGGGATGTTTAGAGATCAATGTATATATTGAGGTAATATCACAGTAGTTACCAGTTTGGGTACACCAGATGACAGCCACTAGGAGCAAAGTGCAGGGGTGTAGCTATATTTGGTTCAAGGGTTGAAGTTACAACTGGGTCCTGAAGTCTAGGTGTGTCCCTTATGGTACATTTACACGCGGCCACAGGAAGGTAGGAACAGCAGCATCGCACATTGTGCCGTTGCCTTGAGAAGACCATGATGTGGTGCGTGTAATTCAGGACTTTCCTTCTTGTGTCTTCCCATGAAGGAAGGAAAGTCCTGAATTACACGCAGCCACATCGTGGTCTTTTCAAGGCAACAGGCACAATTGTGTCCTGATGCCTGCCTGTTCCTACCTTCCTGTGGCCGCGTGTAAATGTACCATTACAGAAAACCAATAGTACTAATGATCTGTGATATTTGGAATCCTGTTGGAGATTTTGCATTAGGGCCCACGAACTTCAAGTTAAGTCACTGGCAAAGGGTTAAGTGCTGACCTGTTTATAGTTCTGTCCCCATACAGCAGCATATCTCATTTAGATGGGGTAATGTGCTGCTGATTCTTATGCTGCCACGTTTACACGAATGCTCGTTACCACTTATCGGCCAGTCTAAATTGGCCATAAGTGGCTTTTTGGCACGTGCTTCTGTTTTCTCTTAATAGCAATGCCCCTGGTTTATGATATTTTGTTTTGAATTTTGATCTGTTCATTTTTATTCTATAAACCCCCAGCAGACACTGTCCCTGTCATTTTAGGATCATGGTAAAAACTGTAGTTTTACAAACGGTCAATTTTAGAAAAAAAATCATAAGAAAAAATTGATTTTGGTATTGGCTTCTACTTGTACATATGTCCTTACCAAATAATTAACTGAACATATAAATGGGCTAACTACAATAGGTGCAAAAGTTGCAATTACATTGGGACCTGGAGTCTAAGAAGTCAAAAAGTATTTTTGGTCTAAAAGAAAATATCAGTGCTATTAAAGATTTGCAATAATAGGGGTACTGTTGGAGCTTTTGCATTGGAACTCATGAGCTTCAAGTTACACCACTGCATTGTGAGCCCTGTTGCACCTTTGCGGCTCTATTGAATGATTTTCAATTAACATAACGTTCTGCTTTATGCCAAAGGATTTTTCTGGGACTATACAAATTAGTCCCTAATATAAGAAATGTTCTAGAATAAAAAAATATATAAGTTACGAAATGAATTCCCCACAGTTCCAGCACTCCCTCCTGGTAAAAAAGTGATCATTTCCAGTCAACCAATCACTGACCTCTGCAGTCACTCATTGGCTGTCATGGTGACTTTGTATTTACACTACTTGTCTTCTGAGGACATTGATTGGCTGCAGCGGTGCCTCGTATTTTATTACTGGGATTCTATCAGTACAGAATGACTGTTCAAAACAAGTACGGACAGACGCTCATTACATCATGGTGAGGCCTATCATTTAAGTACACCCTCCGTCCTGTTTGTTTTCCATCTGTCTCCTTCCTCCTCTGACTCTGTGAAGCCAGAGTTGTCAATAAAAGAGGAGGGGAGAAGGTGGAAATAGATGGAAGACAAGCAGGTGGGAAGATGTATTTAAATTATTAGCCCCGCCATGATGCATAGAGCTCCTGTACTTGGATTGAACAGTTACTCAATGCTGACAGAGAACCTTTAAGGGTTGCAACACCTCTACTTTGGTGTTGACATGTTGTGCAGCCACATATTACAATCTGCAAATGTTACATCGCAGCATAATATAATAATATTATTTTATTATTATAACATCATGGCACTTTACATGTGAAAAGGGGTATACATAATAACAAGTACAAGAATCATGAAATATACAAGGCAGACACAGCTCACACAGCTACAGGAGGAGAAAGGACCCTACCCGCGAGGGCTCACATCTACAAGGGATGGGTGAGGATACACTAGGAGAGGGTAGAGCTGGTCATGCAATGGTTTAGTCGACCTGGGATCATTGCAGGTTGTAGGCTTGTCGAAAGAGGTAGGTCTTCAGGTTCCTTTTGAAGGGTTCCACAGTAGGCAAGACTCTGATGTGTTGGGGCAGAGAGTTCCAGAGTATGAGGGATACATGAGAGAAATCTTGTATGTGGGAAGCAGAATAGCGGGGCACCGATCACTTAAGATCCAAAGTAGCGGTATCAGCAGTGTCAACTGCAGCAGAACCGGGGGTGCACAGTCTTATAACAGCCTGAGAGGTAAAATCACATTGAAGAAAGAGGCACTCACCAGGTGATAGTTGTCCCTCTTATTTATGACTTTAATCGGCATTAGGGTACAGGGTGCTGGGGAGGGGGTGTCAGAGGTGCAGACTCTGCACCTCTGACACCCCCTCCCCAGCACCCTGTACCCTAATGCCGATTAAAGTAATCCATTGAGGAACAACTATCACCGGGTGAGTGCCTCTTTCTTCAATGTGAAATCTTGTATGTGATAGTGGGAAGAAGAGACAAGAGGGGAGAAGAAAAGAAGATCTTGTGAGGATCGCTGGTTGCATGTAGGTAAGTACTGGGAGACCATGTCACAGATGTATGGAGGGGACAGTTTATGGATGGCTTTGTAGTCATAGTTAGGGTTTTGAACTTGAATCTCTGGACAATAGGCAGCCAATGAAGGAATTGGCAGAGAGGAGAGGCTGCGGAATAGTGGTGATACAGGTGGATAATTCAGGCTGCAGAGTTTAGGATAGATTGGTGGGGTGCGAGAATGCTAGAAGGGAGCCAGAGAGAAGGAGATTGCAGGAGTTGAGGTGAGAGATGATGAGGACATGCATAATCTGCAACATTTGTCGTGGCTTAAGTCATCGTACAGACATAGCATTTAATTTTATATGTTTAGGAGGGAAAACACACAACAGTAATGCTGGATTCAGATGGCCATGCATTATAATCAGTGTGTGGCACCCCAGAGTCCGGATGCCACAATGTAATTACCTCCCTCAGGGGGTAGTGTCATACCTAGAGCAACAGGCAAAACCAAAGCACACAACACCTTTCTGCCTCCAGGCCTGAAGGGGGAGCTCTTAAGCCCAGGTTCAGGGTAGCTTCCCTATAAATTCTGGTCTGGGGTGGGGTTAGTCAGTTCAGTTCCTAGGAGGACTGAGGAAGACATCCTGTGGATTGGAGCAGTGCTAAGCTTGTCCCAGGATAGCTGAACCAAGCTTGAGAGACCTAAGGCAATGGTCTGAGGAAGTTGTGGAGAGCCTGGGAAGTGGTGCAGTGTCGAGCTCACCCCAGTGTAAAGCGCGAAAATAATTGGACACCAGAGGCTGTGGCTGTGCATGGTCTAACGTCCCGGAAGCCAACACCGGAGGTGGGGGATTCCAAGTCCCTTATCCACACCAAAGTGCCTGCAGGCAAAGCAGCATGAAGAGCCCAGGAGCAGCCACCAGAGAAGTGGGGCTGGAGAAGGACTTGAGCTGCCTGTCATACCGGCACCAAGCAGGAGAGAGGGCAACAGCTCAGTTTAAAGCAGCAGCAGGGACCCGTAGAGAGAGCGCAGCAGGAACTTGCCAGGTGAGGAGATCCCCGAGTTGCTCCCAGACTGCACAGACTCCCAGTAACATCACCTGTCCTTGCACCAGTACCACCAGTAAAGGACCTGAGGAACCAACGAACCATGAGTCTGTCTGTTACTTCGCTCCCTCCATCCTGCACCCTACAACCTTTCAACAACCACTGCCCTGGGGACCTGCTCCACCCGTGGGGAGCCACTCCATCCCAGCTACCCATCCATTGTCTCAGAGGTTCTGCAGCAGCGGCGGCTACCCATAGCCGCAGAGGACGGAAGGCATCACGATCTATAATCCCTAGAACGTTTCCCCCGTATTTTTAGTGACTCTGCAGGGCCACGGAAGCCGGGTCTCAGCCCCCGTGCACCCCACGAGAGACAGAACTAACCCAGTTCCAAGTACCCCATGGCTCTGGGGGCGAGTCAGGTGCATGGACCACAATGCCTGAACTAACAGCCTCAGACACTTATGGGTTTGTCAGTTTGGGTCAGGAGAGGCAGACCGTTGGTCCAGCTATTGCCATCTGTATGCGGACAGTGAATCTGAAGCCAGCTTTATAAAAATAGATGCTCCAGAGTGGGTATTTTCATGAGGAAGCCACCTATTTGGTACAATACATATGAAAAGAGGAGAGCTGTGCTTTTTAAATACTTTCTACTTTTGCCAATTCTCTGCAAGAAGAGTATATTTCCTATTCAGAGAAGAAATTAAAAGAAGACGATACACAAATGTGATATAAGTGGTCAGCCTGGGCTTCTAAACAGGTGCTCCTGGGTGGGGGGGTCACACCATAGCAGGCAACCTCCTGGAGGAGTCACACCATACAGGCAGCCTCTGGTGGGGCGGTCACACCATAGCAGGTAGCCTCCTTGGTGGGGTCACTCTATAGTAGGCAGCCTCTGCTGGGGGGGTTTAACACCATAGCAGTAGCTCCTAGGTAGGGGTCACACCATAGAGGCAGCCTCCTGGGGGTGGAGGTCACACCTATAGTAGGCAGCCTCCTTGGTGGGGGTCACACTATAGTAGGCAGCCTCCTGCTAGGGGGGGTTTAACACCATAGCAGGTAGCCTCCTAGGTAGGGGTCACACCATAGGAGGCAGCCTCCTGGGGGGGTCACACCATACAGGCAGCCCTCTGGTGGGGGGTCACACCATATCAGGCAGCCTGAGGGTTTGGCACTGCATTTTCTGGCTGATTGGTTTTGATGATAGCTTTGTCTGTTCCTTCCTTTTGCCCTTTTAACTTCATCCCAGTACATATGTGAGTGTTTCCCCCACCGCCTGCCCCTCCCCTGCTTGCTCCTGGCTGCAGTTTATTAATTAAGCTGGGTGTAGCTGAGTGCCCATTTGCTCCTGCTTTCATTAGTGCTCTGCTTGTCTGGGAGAACAGGATCCACCCAGAGGCATCACTTGTTAGAAGGGAGACAGAATCCCTGGATCCAGGGAGCTCTGAACCTACAGCTGCATCCTCAGTCACATCTGCACAGACACATTGTAACAGAGCTGGAGCTGTAAGCAGAACTGCTGAAGATTCCTTGTCCTGGCATCTCCAGGCACAGTGCCAGAAGGAGTGCCAGGGCTAGGGGATGGTTAAGGTGACATTGCCATCCTTAGGATGTTTTGGAGAATATAACTGATGTGAGGAGTGGACCTATCTGTCATCTTCATCAACTTTTCCTTCTGTGGATTTCATCGTCTTGTGAACAGTCTTGAACCTCAAGGAGGGGTCTTATCTCCTTCAGATCTGTTTCCCAAAAGCAGACAGGACATGCAGCAATGACAATGTGCAGTGCAGGTCCATGGTGCATGCTGAGCACTCTGCAGGCTGAGATGAAGTAGCCACAGTCAGCACCTGGACAGAGGTGGCCACATAGTCCTCACTGGCCAAGGACAGGACAATATGGGCCAGTCTGCCTGAGGACACAAGTGTCTGCTGTAGGCTCCTGCCAGACCCGCCCTGGAGACACAAGAAGTGGATTATTGCAGAGGGGCAACTTTCTACCTCCAACAGTGAAGTCATTGCCCACTCAGCATGGCATCAGCCAGGTGGGCACTGTGCATCCTGTGCCTCTGTCAAGGTAAGTTCTGCTGCCTCCCAATGCCCAGGACGAATAAACCATTATCCATCAGAAATCATTACTATTGATATTAATAATTCCTTTGCTGCATTCAATTAGCTGCAGTGCGTAAAATCGCTTTTTTTACCTCAATAAATCATATCCTCAATGGGGACTTAACCCCTTCATTGCCATGGACTGGCTCCTCCAGGGAAGTTTGCTCTACATCTAGATAGTATTAGATAGATAATAGATAGATAGATAGATAGATAGATAGATAGATAGAAGAGAGAGAGAGATAGATAGATAATAGATAGATAGATAATAGATAGAGATATTAGAAAATTGCACTCACATTGTAGTTTGTAAAGTTTTGCTGCTGTAATCTGACTCCTAAGTTTCTAGGTGTCCGATGTATCCGGCTCCCCCAGGCCTGCACTATCTGCATATTCCACAGGTGTGATCACAGGTCTATGGATCCTTCATCGCTTTTATACTGAATTTGTGGATGATCTGATAAATCCACATTATAAGGCAATGTACTGTAAAGGTTCCCACTGATCAGACTCCATTGTGATGCCCCAGAGCCCCCAGGTGTCCTGGAGGTCTGAAGGTCCAGGCTGCAGCTGTCCTCACCGCCTCATATCTCTTATCACCATATGTCAGTGTTTGCTCATCAAGTGGAAATCAGAGACAAGTTACTGCACACATCTATGTGCCTCTGCCTGGTGATATCAAGAGCACAAGCTCACATATGACAAACTCAGCTCTGCTACAGTCAAAACATCCTCCCTGACCTACTATAGTGAAGCTAGATCACAATCTGATGGTGTATGTATTTATTACATCACACTTCAACAGAAGTCCTGAACTTGTTGTTTTTGGCTCAGTGTCAGGCTCAATGACAGATTTATGATCTGAGGAGCAATGAAAGATAATGAGAAGCTGTGATGGATGGCAAAACTGATTAAAAATCACAGCAATAAATGTTTATTATTTATGACTATGACAAACTATATCTAATATTTATTTAAAGGTTGTCTTTAAGGTAGAATAAATATCTGATGGTCATGAACAGAAGAGTGGTATATGTGTGTCCCCCCCCAAAAAGTGACAACTGTGTACCTGGAATGACAACATAATGTGACAACCCTATACAATGTCCACACAATGTAAACTATGTCCAGAATGTGACTGTAGGAGAGGTGTCCTGGCACCTGGGTGGTTCAGTGCCACATTTCTGGGCACCACTATCATCTCCCATAACCACAGTTTGGCATTGACATTACTGGACATTGGCTCAATCTGAGTGTCTCTGTGATCTTTCATTCTACCCTGCATCATGAGTAATTTTATGGATTGAAATTAATTTTATGTTCCCTGGAAAGAGACTTGTGTCCACTTCCTGCAGCAAATGTTCATTACACCAGTGATTTCATTAAAGAAGGTCTTTACTGTTCTGCAGCCAATTTAGTGACCACAGTATTAGAAAAGCTATATACATTGTATTCTACAGGTCGGTAACAAACTTGAACATCACATCATCATCATCATCATCATAACTCAAAATTCACCTCTTTGAGAAGGATTATAGAGTTTAATTCGACAGTATCCCAAAAAAATACATAAATCCCCGGAGATGTCAGAATATCCTATATTACAGATAATCACACACAGAAAAGTTACTTTGGGGTAAAGAAGACCCCCAGGATTTATATAGATTATATCTGCTTTGGGCAGATTATCAGAAACAAAGTTTTGGAATGGGCAAATTTGCCAGTATTTGTCCTTCTGTCTGTCTTCATATCTATCTATCTATCTATCTATCTATCTATCTATCTATCTATCTATCTATCTATCTATCCTATATATATATATATATAATGTGTGTGTATGTATATAAGATAGATAGATATACAATATAATATAGTTGTCATGTTATATATGCAGGCTGATGATGAGCTCATAGACCCTGTTGCTGGGATCCAGGGTAGTGATCTGTGTGAGTCTCCCTTTCTTCCTGTAGCCCTGTATGAATCATTTCCAGGCACAGGGAGATAGTTATTGTTTGACAGTAAACGCCCGCACTCTGATCAGCTGGAACATCCTATAGGTGGCCGCACATATAATCACAAAACCCTGACTAGTCCTGTGTTTCAGACTCCTAAACGAGGCTCCACGGACTCTATTTGCACATATAATCATGTCAGCAAGCTAAGTGATGATAATGATGATAATAGTGTACAGTGAAAGGTGCTATTAGTTCTGTCTGGGGAAGAGTAAGTACCTCTTTCTGGTGGAGGTCACATAACCGCACCCCTTGCTATGTGGGGTAGGAGTAGCATGACTTGGTATTTGCTTGCCCCAATCTTTGGTTTGCCCCCTATGTCCTTGATTGCAGGACCTAACAGAATGGTTCACTGCGGACCTTCTCCGCACCCATTGACTTAGGTGATGTACTTTCTATTATACACCCTTTCCATGGGTCCCATATCAGTTCCACTGCCTGTCTATCTGTCCACCTTTGTTACCCCTAACATAAATCTGTTAGCTTAATATAGAATGTCATTTTACATTGATCAGCAGATGTATGGTTAGACTAGATGTTTGGCCAAATAAATATGACGTGGCTCAGTGAATTCAATGTGATACTAAAGAGAGATTTATTGGACACCCATGCTAATGTGGGTGATATGTGCTTTGCTTTAGGTGTTCCATCGCTCAGCACAACCATGCAATGTTAAAGTAAATAATATGCGTTATTTTGATTACTGTTTACGCTATAAATGTTGGGTAGATGAGAATTACGCTCATGGGGACAATTTTTATTGTGCAACAAAAAATTATAGAATGGATAGATACTTTCTAGGCTAAAAACCACCGTAGACGTCAATGGAGAAATTGGGGTTCACACTCTACATTCCTGTCCATATGTCTCTGGAGCATGGGAAGAAAACCAGAGAATCCGGATATTGTCCTTGGTGGGATATGAACCCCAGACCCCAGCGCTGCAAGACAAGAATATTAATCACTGAGTCAGTGTAAAGACCCAATGTATGATGTCATTATGTATGTATACTACTCTTGATCATTTACAATTCAGAGATTTGGAAAATGGTCAGGGAAACATCAAATTAGAAAATGTAATAAATATTAAATAATAATATTAAATATAAAAAAAAATAACCACAATAGAGGAGTATTAGATCATAAACTTAAAGAAGCAAATTACCGTAATTACAGATTTTTCTGCTAGAATATAGTCTTAAACCTATGTTTTCTTAGCATGAGAAAATAAACAGCATGGAAGTGCATGAAAAATAAAAAGGTAAAAGAAGGCACCCCACAAATACAAGCCATGTTTTCTTTCATCCAGGCACATTTTGTAAAGCACTTCTTTTCCAATTGTTCTAAAAAATGTGAATAATAACTAATAATAATTTGCTTCACTTAAGGAAATTTAAGGAGATTTTTAAACAAATCCTACCTTTCCCCCGAAATGTGAAGATTAATGATCTAGCACTACCATGCTGTGGTGTTTGGTGCTCATAACGAGCAGTTGGATGCTGGGATGGGCTCAACTCGAGTACCCAAGTGCAAAGCAAGTCAATGGGGAACTTGAGCATTTTTCCTAGAAATCTTCTGGAAAAATGCTCTAGGTCCATAGTGAATTCCATTGAAGTCAGATGCTCAAGCCAAGCCCAGCCAAGCATCCAACTGCTCGTTAAAAGTACCAAGCTCCAGAGTATGGTAGTGCTCGCTCATCACTAGTGGCATTATTTGCTCTTTAAGCAGCATATAGAAGTAATTCTTCTACATCTAGTAAAGGGAGTTTTTACATACAGGGTCAGACCACAATAATAGCTTTAAGGATCCAGAATTGGCTCCCAGGCTCTTCTACCATATTAGAAAATCTCATCATTACTTTTGATAGTTGAGGAATCCTGCTTCTTACACGGGCAAATAGTTTAGTTCTGCCTAGGAGTACCAAATTCTCGTCAAAGCAGACATAAGATGCCCCCAGCCCCTTGTTCACCAGGACCAGAGATGGGCGAATCCTAAATTACTCGGAATCGCTTGACTCTAGCGAGTCTGAGCCCGGGACTCGTTACTCGTTGCGAGTCTAGCGAATCCAATGTTAATGAATGGGGAAGCGAGTAATAGCGAGTAGTGTGCGATTTACAAATCACAGATGTGTCTCGGAAGCTTCAGCCTGAAGCAATCCTAGTTTTGCCATTGATTTGCATTGGACTCGTTTACTTTGCAAGTAATCGCTGGGAAACTCGCACAGATAAGAGTCCTGTCTGCTCTGTGTGCAGGCTGCCGCAGCTCCAGGGTCCTAGAGCCCGCCTGCTGCCTGATGTAGCAGAGCTGAGATTGTTCTCAGTCTGCTCATTCCCTGTGCATAGACATCTATATATATGCACAGGGGATGTAGCAGAGAGGACATCGCGTTTTGGACTGCGTCGGACGGAAGAAGATTTTTTTAATTAAAGATGGAGTCCCTAATGGCTTTTTTTTTTATTTCTAATAAAAAATTTTCTCTGTGTTTGTGTTTTTTTTAAAACAATTTAATAGAAATTCATGGCGGTCATGTCTAATATTGGCGTGACCGCCATAAATTTCGGGCTTAGGGCCAGCTGATAATACAAAGCTGGCCCTAACCTCTTTATTACCCAGCGTGCCACCGCCACCAGGGCCGCTGGAAGAGCGGGGTTCAGCGCCAGAGGATGGCGCTTCAATGAACGCGCCATCTTCTGGGGCGGCTGCGGGCTTCAATTTGCAGCGGGGGGTGCCCAGAAAGCTTGGGTCTCCCTGCGCTGCGGATTCCAGCCCCCAGCTGCTTAGCTGTACCTGGCTAGACATAGAAATTGCGCAGAGCCCCACGCATTTTTTTTTAATTATTTCATGAAATTCATGAAATAATAAAAAAAAAGGGCTCCCCTATATTCTTGTGTCTGGCCAGGTACAAATAGGCACCTGGGGGTTGGGGGCAGCCCGTCGCTGCCTGCTGGATCCGGCTGGTTCCAGAAATACGGCGAAGCCCATGTAATTTTTTTTCTGAAAAATCAATAAAACAATCCTAAAAAAGGGACTGCATCTTCATTAACCCCTCGCCCATGGTCCAGGGGTTAATAAAGATGCAGTCCCTTTTATTTACATTGTTTTATGGATTTGTCAGAAAAATATTTCACGTGGGCTTCGCCGTATTTCTGGAACCAGCCGGATCCAGCAGGCAGCGACGGGCTGCCCCCAACCCCCAGGTGCCTATTTGTACCTGGCCGGACACAAGAATATAGGGGAGCCCTTTTTTTTTATTATTTCATGAATTTCATGAAATAATTAAAAAAAAATGCGTGGGGCTCCGCGCAATTTCTATGTCTAGCCAGGTACAGCTAAGCAGCTGGGGGCTGGAATCCGCAGCGCAGGGATGCCCAAGCTTTCTGGGCACCCCCCGCTGCAAATTGCAGCCCGCAGCCGCCCAAGAAGATGGCGCGTTCATTGAAGCGCCATCCTCTGGCGCTGAACCCCGCTCTTCCAGCGGCCCTGGTGGCGGTGGCACGCTGGGTAATAAAGGGGTTAATACCAGCTTTGTTATACAAGCTGGTATTAAGCCCGAGATTCTTAATGTCAGGCCACGTTTGACCCAGCCACTAAGAATCTCCAATAAAGGGTTAAAAAAACACAATACAGAGAAAAAATTTTATTTGAAATAAAAAAAAAAAAAGCCATTAGGGACTCCATCTTTAATTAAAAAAATCCTCTTCTGTCCGACGCAGTCCAAAACGCGATGTCCTCTCTGCTACATCCCCTGTGCATAGATATAGATGTCTATGCACAGGGAATGAGCAGACTGAGAACAATCTCAGCACTGCTACATCATCTCTGTGAGCAGGCGGGCTCTAGGACCCTGGAGCTGCGGCAGCCAGCACACAGAGAAGACAGCTGGACTCGGCTCGCAAAGTAACAGCAGTTATTTGCGAGTTTCCCTGCTATCACTGGCACAGTAGCCGAGTCTAATGCAAGACAATGGCAATCCTAGTTTTGTCAGCGTTTGCCATTGATTTGCATTGGACTCGTGCGAGTGAACGCTGGGAAACTCGCAGTGTACCGAGTCCTGCGAGTCCCTTACTACTCGCCGAGTAACGAGTCCTAGCGAGTAGATTCGCCCATCCCTAACCAGGACCTGATAAGAGATGAGCGAATTCTCCCCGAACATGTTCGCAAATTTCAAATTCGGCACAAACATTTCAGATTCTGTTCGGCAGCAGAAACCCAAGAAATTTACCAAAATACGTCTTTGTTCAGGAAAACAATTCAGAATTTAAAACGGCATTAAAACTTTCCCTGAGTTTTTGGGGACAAAACGCTTGCTAGAAGACCCGCTGGCTGGGAACAACACCGAACATCTTAGTTAGGAGTGTTCCCAGCCTTTGGGTCTACCATTGTTGACACCTGCAGGGTGTGAATTTTGGAAACATTGCCAAATGTGGCAGCAGCTATAAAGTCCTCCTGGACTTTAAAGGGAACCTGTCAGGCGGTTTATGCCTCCCAGTTATCACTGTCTGTCCCTGTAGCTTTATAATAGTATTCTAATCATCCCTGTCTGAGCTCAGAGTGTAATGTGAAATGTGAAAAAAAAGCATTTATATACTTACATTTTCATATATAAATGAGGCACAGTCTGCATCTTGGAGGATGGGGACTGTTTGGCAGGTTAATAGTTAACATTTCAGCCTTATGTTAGAACATGTTGGGAGACCTGATGTGATGTCATAACCATGTGACTACAATAGGCAGCGCTAAGTCCCCCATAGGACATAATAAGTTTGCTCGCTTAGCTCCACCCACTATGGTCACATGATCATTACATCACACAGGTCCTTTAGCCATGCAAGTTAATAGTGAGTTAACTATTATCCTGCCAGACAGTCTCCCTCCTCCAAGGTGTAAACTGAAATGTAAGTGTATAAATGCTTTTTTTCACCTTTCACATTACACTATGAGCTCAGACAGGGATGATTAGAATAGTATTATGAAGCTACAGGTACAGACAGTGATAACTGGGGATGCATAAACCACCTGACAGGTTCCCTTTAAGATTCTTACCTTACAATGTCCTTAAAACATTCATTTAAGAGGGCTTAATATTTTTGTTTTTAATTTTTTGGGAATGTTTCTTTTTTTTTTTTATTATTATTATATATTTTTAATATTATTATTATTTGTTTTGGGAGAGTAAAGCTTTATTATTTCAGAGGGTCAGGTCTAGGTCTATGTATGCAGACTAAATCATAGGATATTTCTTAACTTGGCAGTTTAGGTCTGTATTTTTTCGGGAACAGGAAACATGTAAAAAGTAGTAAAAGCTAGGTTGAGGTTGATGGACCTAGGTCTGTTTTCAACCTATGTAAGTATATATAACATGGTGTGACATGTTATCTCACAACCAATGGATGATGCCTACTTGTCAAAGGTTGATAGCAATGTTTCTTCTGCAACCAATCAATTAATGAACCCTTTGTGCAAGTTTTGTGATGGGAAAACTATATAGTTGTGATAGACTGTGAACTCTCATAGTTCCTGCCATATAGGCTTTACGAGGGCTCATTACCTGAATAGCCATAGGCGTGATCATTGTTACTTTTACCTAGGCTGTTTGATAAAAAGAAAAGTCTCTTTTCACAATAGAAACGCGACTGCTGCCCCTTATTCTGTAAAGTGTTCTAACCATGCATTGATAATGAGGGCGATCAGTAATGAATAGTTAAAAGACGTTCATCTGTAGCCATTACTTTCGTCATTGCGGCATTTGCAGGTCAGGGACACAGACAATCTATCTTTAATAGGCAAACTTCCAGGAAAAACAAGCTTTCCTTTGTAGGGCACAGAGCAGGCAGGTGGGAAGCAGGTGCAGCCCGTCTTAAATAAACAGAACTCTATATAGTGTGTGGCGTAGGTAATGGAGGATAGAGCGGTGCACATGGCCTGCAGTCAATGCTTAACTTACATCAGATATGCTTTCATTGAGCTGATACAGCCTGTTTACTATGTATTTATTAAAGACCTCTCATATTTTGATTGAAATGAGCATAGATGGCAGCTGCTGTGTGATATATGGCATAGCTAGCAATTGTCTTGAATTCAGCGGGACTGAGGGCTCGGTCCTGCTCCCCGCCACAACAGGGCTCTGTCCTGACTTCTCACTCACTTTCCAGCTCTGTAGCTTCTCCTCCCCAGAGAGCAGGGCCAGCATCTCTCTGCAAGAAACATCGCCAAGAATCAAACTCCCGGCCTCTCTATTCTCAGGTAGCAGCTCTAGCTATGAGCCACAGCCTACACTGAAGAAGATAGAGGGATTTGGTATACTTGTGTATTGCAGGCGGTAAACCCAGAAGCACAATATAAAGGTACATAGACATACATATTTTTCTTAGGTTATCCTTAATGGCATTGGGGTTGCTACACAATAGCGAATTATTAATTCTCATTTTAGCCGCATATATGAGAAGGTCTTTATCTTATTCTCAGCCCCTGAGTTTTCTATATTGCCTTCTTTTATTTTGACTTATATATATATATATATATATATATAAATATATATATATATGACCTGTTTTTTCATATTTTACACTTTGTTGTCTACTTTATAGATCTGTCTTCTATGATTGATACAATGAAGGGGGAGGTATTATGGAAAAGTTATCACCACTTCTATGAATAGGACATTGATGGGCCTCCGTATATACTGCCTCCTAATTGATTGCAGCATTTTTGTGAAGGGGAGGTAACATGGATGAGTCTCTGCATACACTGCTCCCCTATTGGTTGCTGTTCTGATGATGGGGTTACCTCACCTACAATTTCTATTGGAAGATATACCCAACATTTTGAATGATGTACCAAGATAGATAGATGAAGACAAGATAGCTAGAGGACTATTTCCACCCCTATGTCTTGTCTTATCCCCTGTGCGATGGTCCAGATGCTGGACCAGAGTTCAGTGAATCAATCTTCTCGTCTCTAGCGCCATCAGTCCTAGATACTGCTACACAGTTCTGTATTTGGGTCTACAGCCTGCAGTCTTGGGCGGCTGCTGAGTGTCTGTCCCTGTCCCCAACCCTCTGACTTCTCCTCCTGCCAGGGTAGAAAGAAATGACAAATGGGTGTGGCAAGGGGCGTGGTCAAATTTACTGCAGCACATTAAATATGACGCATAATTTGTCCCTCTTTTTGTTTTTCAAAAGTTGGGAGGTATTATATGGTACAAGTGTTGTCCTGGTGTACTCTGTTTCTAATACTATCTGTAACCTTGGTTAAGAAATGGCTACCCTGGAAGTCTCTTTTTACATAAATGTTCTTGAAACTTGTATGTACAATTGAAAAGAGGGCAATAGTTAACTATAAGTGACCACAGATGACGACTTTATATTTCTTTAATTCACTGTCATTTCTCAAAACGCATTAGTCACATACTTATTTGCTCATACAAAATAGTGGACGTGACATACTAGTATTATCAGTATGCAGGATCAATATTATAGACGAAAGATGTCAATCAGAGAAATGACTGAGGGTAAGGGTATGGACACACATCAGAGTGGAAAAACTGTCCGATTCACAGATCAGAGAGTCAGACGAGTGTCATGTGACTTTTCGTCAGTGTGGCTTGCAAATGCTGTCTGAGTGCAATCCGTTTTCTTCCTCAGCAGCTAGTTACTGTCTAATCATTTACAGGAGCATTTTGTACAATTGTCTGAGCTACAGAATGGTAATGTATCAATTAAAACTAGCATCAGACTCGGTTGGTGCGAGTGTGGTCCGAGTGCAATCCGTGTTTTTTGTCGGATCCATAGACTTGCATTGGTGAGTCTTGTCCATGACTCGCATAGAATTGCAGCATGATGCGATTGACTCGCAATCCGAGAATCGGATGTGGAAAAAGCATGCTAGACTCGGAAATGTGCTCTCGGCCATTAGTTAACATTGGTCTGAGAGCAATGCAATTTATCCGCACAGTACACTCAGACGAGTTGCATGGATGTGTGTCCGTGCCCTAAGGAAATGAGTGCGGCTGCTCTGCTTTTATCACAGGTTCCAGCTAGGAATATATATATACCTTGGTCCCGTCACTACCAAGCCCACAATAACACATAAACACGCAAAATACGCTACAACCGCCAATCATTTGTCAGGCCGATTGAACACCCGTTACTGGTAATGTGAGGCTACATGGCGTCGTGGTTTTTCGTCATAGAGCAAGAAGAACAAAGCTATTACATTTTATAGATTTAATCCGAAAGAATAGGTAGTGTTTACAAAAATATACAAGATTTTACAAAAGGGACAGAATACAATACAGCCTAGAAAGTTACATGAAAACAAAGAGGGAAAAATGTAAGAGACTTATACTTGTGTAATGCCCCAGAGTGGGGATTGCATCAATGTAACTTTTGTGTACAGTGTAATATATGTTTTTACTTTGGGAAAATGGTGTACTGTTTTGTGAGTACTGGTTAAGAAAGAGAAATGACGTGTGTATATCTGGGATCAACCATGCTCAGACATAAATTTATTAAGAATTAATCTTTATTGAAGAATAGAAAAAGGAACATACAAGAATAAAACCAATTAAAAAGTGTATACAAACAGACACATACAAAAAACCACAGCACAGCCTTATGCAAGTAATACCTCAATATAGAGACCGCATGATATTGGTGTGTTTATAAATCAATCCGATTCACCTTTGCACATTAATAGATTGTATAAATTCCCATTAAAGCTAGGGAGATATCAAAATAACCAAGGAAAAAGAACTCAAGCTTATCATAAATAGTTCCAAAGAAATCAATAGAAGAACCAAAATTCAATGATGGTATATCCCTGAGAACAGAAGTGCATGAGATACGATGATGAAATCATACAATCTCAACTGAGAACGGCAATTTTGACCGAATAAAGAGATAATCATCAACATCAATCTGTTACTCTGAGATAGGTATTTGATAAAGAAACAGTGTGCAAAGGGAGCCCATATATGATTCCGAAGGGATTCATGGAGCCTATGGAGAAAAATACACCTTATAAAGAGCGGTACAGAGATTGAAGGCCAGTGGAATTAATCCTCTGATAAAACACTGTGCTGGCTGCGGGCAAGTAAGACCCAGACACCCTACACGTGTCGCCGCTACTCAGAACGGCTTCATCGGGGGCTAGGAGTTTTGTGAGTACTGTACAGCCCAGAGATACCCGAAGAGTGTCACGCCCCATTTAGGAAGTAACATAGTAACATAGCAACAGGCTGGGTGGGTGGAGCTTGTCGGCACAATAGCTTGGATGACAGTTGGTCACGTTAGAGTACAGTTGGAGCTCAGCTAGTACACATCATCAGAAAAACATGTAGGTGAACTCATATTGTGCTCCTGCGGGCTGCATGGCACAGACTAACCCGAAATCACAGGAAGGAGCTCTGAGGATCTTGCCCTGTCCTGCACAGTGAACCTAGCCCACCTGAATGTAAAGCTGTGTACCAGGAGGAGTAAGGCCCTGGAAAGGGGGTCTCCCACACAGAAGATGGGCACATAGGATCACCTACCAACAATGAAGGTTAGAAGGACTTGTACAGTGGGATTAGCAGGAGGCAACTCTATTGTGTCAGTTTGGACACCAGGATGGGCTAGCTCTGACTCGTCTTGCTGTCATCACGTCTCACCTGTGCTCATTGCTTTCATCCATTGCGATATGCTTGTATGTGAGCTCTACCCTCTCAGCATAGTGTACCATCTATGGTTGTGTACCTTCTGGCTGTGTTTTTAGGTAAAAAAATACCATTTGAACAAGCTATTGATTCCCTGTCTCTCCTGTCTCCCTCCACTGCATCCACACCATGGAGAAATGCCACATAACACCAGCATAGAAGGGAACAATAAAATGGTCATGTTAACCAGGGCCGGCTCCAGGTTTCTGTGGGCCCCGGGCGAAAAGGTCTCAGTGGGCCCCCTTTAAGTACATATCGCGGACTATATATATATATAGTCCGCGATATGTACTTAAAAAAAAACCCGCATCTGCACATTTTCCGTCTAGCAGCTGAACTTGCTGCACGTTTGCGGCAAGCCCCATGCATTGTCTATGGGGCTTGCGGTAAGTGTGCGGCAATATATATGTATATATATATATTGCCGCACACTTACCGCAAGCCCCATAGACAATGCATGGGGCTTGCCGCAAACGTGCAGCAAGTGCAGCCGCTAGACCAGGGGTCTCAAACTCCAGGCCTCGAGGGCTGCACACAGTCCAGGTTTTCAGGATTTCCCTAGTATTTGACAGTTAGTAATCAAATGACCAACTGTCAAAGTATGGAAATCATGAAGACCTGGACTGTGTGCGGCCCTCGAGGCCTGGAGTTTGAGACCCCTGCGCTAGACGGAAAATGCGGAAGATGCGGGGTTTTTTTCAAAAAATGCCTATGTGAAGGCAGCCTTACAGGAACAGTGACTGCTGAAACCAGCAAGAGCTGTTCCTGACAGTGAGTATATTACACATTGTTAGGAGCGGGCTAAAATGCGATTGCGTTCCCTTGCGCTTTTTAAAATACCCTTCAAATGCAAAATGTTGCATTTTTGTGCGTCTGAGGATTCTTGGTATATACACAAGCATCCTGAAGAGCACAAATAATGCAAGCAGCTCAATGGAGCCGCACTGCCATATGGTGGCACCGCAGCCAAGCGGAGTGTCTGGCCGTCTGGATCTCTCTTTCTCCTCACCTTTCTTCTTGCCGCTCCGGTCTCCTCTGGTCGCTCTGCACATATCAGCACAGTGATGACATCGTGCCCCTCCATGCTGAGCTGCAGAATGCAGACAGCGGCAGAAGAGACTCTGGAGAAGAATGCTGCTGGCAAAGGCGGCTGGGACTATAGGAGCGGAATCAGCGGGGGGCTACCACTGGTACACATACCTCGTACACACTCGGCTCTGCTCCGTGCACCTCGTACGCACGCGGCTCCGCTCCGTACACCTCGTACGCACGCGGCTCCGTACACCTCGCACGCACGCGGCTCCGCTCCGTACACCTCGTACACACGCGGCTCTGCTCCGTACACCTCGTACACACTCGGCTCTGCTCCGTACACCTCGTACACACATGGCTCTGCTCCGTACACCTCATACACACATGGCTCTGCTCCGTACACCTCATACACACATGGCTCTGCTCCGTACACCTAGTACCCACTCGGCTCCGCTCCATACACCTCGTACACACACGGCTCCGCTCCATGCGCCTAGTACACACTCGCCTCTGCTACATTCACACTGTAAATCCCTCCTGACCCCACACATAACCTTCACCTAATTGCCATACACCTAGTACACACTCACCTCTGCTACATTCACACTGTAAATGCCTCCTGACCACACACAAACTTCACCTTATTTGAGCATCATTCATGCTGGCCAGCACAGTCCTGGATACACTGAGGAGCTGATCATGAGACCCCTGACTCCTCCCCATCCATTGACATCATCACAGGTCCTGTAAGCACACTAGCACAGAGTGTGCAGCTCTGTCGGCTCCCGTGGAGGGGGGAGAGGGGAGGAGGGAGACCCTCCGGTGCTGCAGGCAGCAGGAGCCTGAAAATGACCCCCCAGCTGCCCCCTGGATATGGCTCTGGCTGTGGGGGCAGTGCTCAGGGGCCCCTGAGGCTAGGGTCACACTTGCATTGTGACCCTAGCCTTATGCAAGTATTGTATGTTGCAGCGCATAGCATTTAATGCTATGCGCTGGAGGCAGCCCATAGAAACCCGACGTTTACCTTGACAACCACTGGTTGTCAATGTAAATATCGGGTTTCTATGGGCTCAGTTGCTGGCAGCGCATAGCGTTAAACGCTCTGCGCTGCAGCAGACAATACTTGCATAAGGCTAGGGTCACAATGCAAGTTGACCCTAGCCTCAGGGGCCCGATGGGCCCCCTCCAAGCAGTCGGGCCCCGGCACTTGCCCGGGTACGCCGGGTGCTGACGCCGGCCCTGATGTTAACCCCCGCATGCCTGCAGCCACATGTCTGTTACCACTTTTCCCTGGGTAACAATCACTGGCATGGCCACCACCACTATTGACATCTAAAAGGGTACAACCCTTAACCCAGTGATTGAGTATTCTAACCCTGGTCACGACACTTGTGTCACGCAGTGATCTCTGCAAGCTTATAGTTCTGGCTGTCTTCTCCAGGGTCTGAATGAGCCACAAAATGGTGGTTTTGGTTTTTCACACCATAAAATTACTGACCTCACATCTGCTGACCTCATATATGGGCTGTCCCTGGGAGGTGCCCATATCTGTCAAAGTTATAGATTTATGGCTTCCCTCATATATTTTGCTGTGAAGCTCACAGGCAAAGGATATTAGTGTAATGTTCCTCCTCATGAATTTATCTTTTGATAGACAGGAAACAAAACATGGCTCTGAGTATCCAACTTGCTATGATTCTGCCCATTGCCCAGTGATGCAAAACAGTGTTTTGTGTTCGCCATGTCATATGGAATCTGAAAATATAATTTTCATAACTCTAATATTAATGTGGTGTATGAATTTTTCCTTAAGGTTTTCTAACTGGGAGAACAAATAAATTTAAATCTTTGCTTCATCTTTGCTTCCCACTAAATGTCTTATCTGTCTTAGTGTCAAAAAAATGCATTCTTTAATGGAGGGTGGAGTTAGAGAGGGAGGCTGAATGCTGCTACAATGTCTGTGTGTGAGGTTTTACATAGAAGGGGGGTAAAGTGTCAGCTCTTGAACCAGACAAAACATATATTTTTTATTATATGTTCCTGACAAAAGGCCTGGGAATCCTAAACAGACTTGACAATGGAGTATGAATGAATGACATGTGCAGGGATACACCTTCTTAATATTTTATACAGAAGAACCAGTACATAAGTTAATGGGTCTCTATAAACATACCTTTTTTAATTTGATGAAAAGTTATTTAACAAATTATCTATAATACTAGTCACAATATTTGAGTGCTGGCTCTGGCAATAGTGCAGAAAGCACAACAATAGGGAGGATGAATACAGAAGGCTAAAGTTTAATTCATGGCATTCTTCAAGCTTTTCTAGATGTGGCATCCATCATGACATCTCAGTGCAACTCTCTTTGGTGAATACAATTAAACGAGGTGCCAGTACTGATATATAATTATAATAATAATCCTTACATAGTGCCAACATAAAGCAGTGTTTTACAAATCACAGATTCATATACAAACAGTCATAAGTAACAGAAAAAAATACAATAATTATAGCAAAATTATTGATGACCCTGCTCATAAGAGCTAACAATCTACAATGAGGTGGGGGTGACACAAAGATATATAGTGACTAGCATCATGGATTTTATTGAATACTACAGTATTTGGTCTTATTTAAAGTTATGCTTTAAACTTGGCAATAGGACTGGACCAGGATTCGACATAGGTCTGGGTCTAATATATCCATAAAACAACTAAATTGATAGAAGAAAGGTGTTTTCTGCTCATGCAATTGCCTCTAGAGGGGAAATGCATTACTACATGCAGCCTTTCTCATGACATCAGGATTGCCTAAGTTCACCAGAGCAAAAGCCTCTGTTAGTAGCTTTTCACTTTGGCTCATAGTGATCCCAAGTGGTAAATGCCTTCTATGATGTACTTCAAATAGATAGATTGTCCTTATGGAGAAAATCCTTTAAAAAAGATCTGTCCCCTGATTTCACAGTATAAACTGCATGCATTAGTAAATCAATATACTTGATCTGATGCGTGTGATATGCTTATGTTGCTAATCCATGTCTGAGTGGCTGTGTAATAATAATAATAATAATAATAATAATAATAATAATATTTATTCATTTATATAGCGCTATTAATTCCATAGTGCTTTCATTTTTAAAGGAAACCCGTCACATGACTCAACCTGTTAGGGAATATATGGGAGACCATACACCCAGAACGCACCTCCACCAACTTTCACACAACAGGAAATTAACTTTAAAGTGATCAAGTCACCTGTTTTGGGGGTTCTAAACTCTGCCCACCACCTTTAACATGATGAAATTGGGGTTTCTCTAACCCCTTACATTCCCAATCATCCCTTTGCATACCTCAGAAAATGACTTTAAATTTGCATCGCGCTGTATGCTAATTACTTTTTAGGGGTCATATGGGGGGGCTACACACTATGGTCATCGCCGCCTTGCTGCATGGAAAACCCACCCCGCTCCACGCCAACGCCGCCCTGCTGCATGGAAAACCCGCCCACCCTGACAGTATGCAAGTGAATGATGGCAATGTCATTTACAAGTCTCATGCCTGTGTAGTGGCATGACTCATTGTGCCCTATTGAAGAGCTAGTGGTTCTACTGCAAAGGCGTTATACTTCGGGCATTGTGCGGCTGATGGGAGACCAAAGTCTCGCCCCTGCGCAGAGGAATCACTGGCTCTTCAATAGGACACAGTAAGGCACACCTTGTGAATGACATTGCTGTCATTCACTTGCATACAGTCAGCAGAGTGGTTTTCCGTGGAGCAGGGCGGTGTTGGCTTGAAGTTGGGCGGGTTTTCCATGCAGCGTGATGGTGATGACCGTAGTGTGCAGCCCCCAATGTGACCCTTAAAAGGTAATTAGCATACAGTGTGGGACAGATTAAAAGTTGTTTTATGAGGTATATAGGGGGATGTTTTGGGATATAAGGGGTTACAGGAACCCCAATTTCATCATGTTAAAGGTGGTGGGCAGGGTTTAGAACCCCAAAACAGGTGACAGGTTCCTTTTAATTTTCCTGGCAGCATTCCAGTCTCATTCATGGAGGCGCTGGTGCGGGTTCAGTCATGGCTCTATGTATGGTGAGCAGCAGCTGTAACCACCCCCACACTGACTGATAGCCTCCTATAATGCAGAGCAGCTGTCTATCAGTGCAGGGGGCAGTGACAGCCATCACCCTCAGTATGCAGAGTGCTGACTGAACCAGCACTGATTTCTTGATTCAGACCAGAATGCTGCAGGGAGGATTAAAGTTAATTTCCTCACAGCAGCGGGGTTTAATGTGCAGGTGCCAGACACATTCAGAATTATATCAATCTGCAGATTAACCCCATATGTGTAGGTCAATAGTATTTTCCCACTTGACAGGTTCACTTTCATATCAGCATTTTTTGAGTTCATTCAGGATTCTATAGTCATTATAAAGACTCTTTCACATGTCCATGCAACTCAGTCCAATTGCAATGCACGGATTGGCTATGCATCTTCCAACTCAAGGGGTACAGCTTTACAGAAATATATGAAGCTATCATGCGAGGGTTAGGAGAGTCGCGGGCAGTCAGACATTAATTGATTGCTAGCTTGCAAGCAGGGCCCACCCTCCTCCTGTAACTGATTAACCGTGTGTTACTTAGTCTTTATTGTCTGTACATGTCCCTGCTTAATTGTAAAGTGCTGCGGAATATGTTGGTGCTATATAAAAAAATAATAATTATTATTATTATTATTATTGGACTGAATTCCAAGGATGTATGATAAAGAACTTACAAGTATTCTTACATGAAATGCATCTGTCTAATCAACTCTGAGAGATCTACATAATAATGTATAGAGTTTGACTTACGAAAACATGTGAGAGATCTGATGTAAAAATGGCCAAATACACTGGATGTACAAAGCACCATAGGAAGCAGGTAGCCAAAAATGTACATGTCCACCAATATAAATGTAGTTATTTACCATTACTAACAAACTTAAAGTCTGAAAACATTTTATAAACAAGAATAATCTGCATTTATCTGGAAATGAAGCATGGCTCCAAACTACTTATCTAGTCTATGGCCGATAGAAAGGGTGTGGAACTGAAAAGTCACGGAAACTTGGTATAGTACAATAAAAAAAATAGGCTAAGGCTAATATGTTTACTATAGCAAACATATCCTAGTATTTTTAATGCCCAAATGGGGTACCCTTACTCCAAAGCCTCACATGTCCAGGTCTAGAGTCACAATGGCTAGTGCACTGCTTTCAACAGATCATTGTTTTTCCTACTTTTGTAGTTAGATGTAGATGAGAGATTGTTTTTAGTTATCTACTTCAGTTCCTGTAAATGGCAGAGCCAGTTTCACTAATCCTATTTGAGATCCCAAAATACACAATAAAATGGTGACCGAGGGAATCCAGCTGGTGGAACTCTTGTAGTGCTAATTAGTGGAGGTATAAGCAACCTTTGTTTTCTCTTTAACCACTATAAGGAGGATGTCCTCACATTGTGGATGAACATCCACACATGACTGTGACACCAAATGTTGTGTTTTTGTTTTTTTCCTTTTTTAAAGCACGTGTATCAATATGCAATTTAACTGATTAATTTTATTTTCACCTTTATCAAGGCATAAAAACCATAAGGCATGTATAACATGTAAAAGTGGTAAGCTATACAGTTTTTACAGCTAAAGTATGTAAAATAAATTGTTGTTAGGGCCCTTTCACATCAGCGTTTTTGAAATTCGCAGCAGATGCGGTGAAAAAACCGCATCTGCCGCGATTACCACATACCGGCTGCACTTGCGGCGCGGTTGCGGTAAACGCCATGCAAAGTATAGGCGTACTTGCGGCAGGTGCGGCAAGTGCGGTTTTGCACTTGCGGCAGGTGCGGCCGCGAAAAAAAACGCTGATGTGAAAGGCCCTTACCTGTAAAAATCCTGATTCCCTGGAAAAATGAGTGTATATTAAAAGAAAGGCTATCGGAGAATTTGATAAAATCTGGAGCCCCTGGCTCAATACCTCGGGTTTGCCTTCTCAAGTTTTGCTACAGGAGAATCTGTTCCCTATGCTTCGTTAATTATGGTGCCCCTCTATCCCTTCTTGTTTTATATGTTCTCCTGCTTTATGAATAGGTTTCATGACTATGTCTATTGCCCACACAATTTTGTATTATGTACTTGACTATTCATAGTTCTATATTGTGCAAGTTTTGTTCCATATTGTTCCCCTAAAAATATTTTTTGTGTGTCTCCCTTTTTCGACTATACATACATAGATCGCATTTTAAGGGACCCACAGTTATATTAGTTATAATGTGATATTGGGTGGGGGGTTATGTTGTGTATGAGAGGTATGTCTCAAATTTGTATGTTTAAAAATGCTTGAGCTTTGTCTCAATTTGTACGTTAAAACTGTTTATTAAAAATAATCTGATTTTAAAAAAATTATGATTCTAATTGCTGCATTGTGAAAAGAGTGCAGTTTTCAGATGTAGTTTTAATCGCACCTGTGAAAACCTATGTCATGGACCTGCTCCATGCTTCAGTCACCAAGCACTGCTGTATTCATTCTGCAGGCAACACTAGTCATTGAGGGGGTGCTAGTTCCTGAATCTCTGAGTGTTGCAGGTTTACTCTTGCCTCTGAGAATAGGGTGCTGGGACCTGTAGTGCCACCCTGCGTAGTAGTATGGTTGTGTGTGCTACTCGAATGGAGGAATCAGCTCCTTACGTTGGCCATTAGGACAACATCATAACCTACTAATACTCCCAGGTGGTGGCACTACCCTGAATTATAATGCAGTCAGTGATAGTCATCTCGATATGAATGTAAAAGCGTTACCGTATTTTTCGCACTATAAGGCGCACCGGATTATAAGGCGCACCTTCAAAAAATGACTTTTAAGCCGTCTTGGTCCATATATAAGGCGCACCGGATTATAAGGCGCACCATATTACCATAAAAAAAAAAAAAGCTCAGACTCCAGTATCCCTGTGTAGCCTCCCATCACCCTCCAGCATCCCTCTGCAGCCTCCCATCACCCTCCAGCATCCCTGTGTAGCCTCCCATCACCCTCCAGCATCCCTGTGTAGCCTCCCATCACCCTCCAGCATCCCTGTGTAGCCTCCCATCACCCTCCAGCATCCCTGTGTAGCCTCCCATCACCCTCCAGCATCCCTGTGTAGCCTCCCATCACCCTCCAGCATCCCTGTGTAGCCTCCCATCACCCTCCAGCATCCCTCTGTAGCTCCCCACCACCCTCCAGTATCCCTGTGTAGCCTCCCATCACCCTCCAGCACCCCACACAGTCAGACACACACACACTCAGACACACACACATTCACACTCAGACACACTCAGACACACTCAGACACACTCACACACACACAAACTGATTTTTACTTTTTATACCGGTACTTTTGCTTACTGTACTGTGTGGCAAGGCACTCTCAGCGCTGGAGCCCTCAGTCAATCACAGCGCTGGAGCCCACAGCCAATCACAGCGCTGGAGCCCACAGCCAATCACAGCGCTGGAGCCCACAGCCAATCACAGCGCTGGAGCCCTCAGCCAATCAGAGGCTATGGGCTGACGTCAGCTGGCCTCGGATTGGCTCAAGGCTCCTGGGCGGAGCTGTGATTGGCTGATGGGCTCCTGGGCTCCTGGGCTGTGAGCGCGCGCGATACAGCGGCGGCACCGGACACCAGACAGCAGGGACGGCGGCTGGTGATCGCGTCCCCGCACAGTGATGGAGGCAGGCACCGGCACCAGCATGGATGGCGGGGACGGCAGCTGGTGATCACGTCCCCGCACGGTGATGCGAGGCAGGCACCGGCACCAGCATGGATGGCGGGGACAGCGGCTGGTGATCGCGCCCCTGCACAGCGATGCCAGGCAGGCACCGGACAAAGGGGGATGGCGGGGACGGAGGATATTGCGGCACAAAGGTATGCCTTATTTTCTGGGGGGTGCCAAATATTTGCAGGCAAACGGCACCCCCTTAGCACTCTGGGAAAAATCCGTATATAAGGCGCACTGCACTATAAGGCGCACCTATGATTTCTGGGAAAATCTTAGTCTTTTAGGTGCGCCTTATAGTGCGGAAAATACGGTAATCTATGTCACAACTATACAAATCTACTCACCAACTACAGATTCTGTGGAGAAGAATGTTGAGCTATTCAATGATCAAACTCAAGAAGAAATGGACAAGATGCCAAAACAAGACTTACTCTTTATGATGGGAGACTTGAGTGCCAAAGTGGGTCATGGCAAATATGGATCCAATGTTGGAAACTTTGGACATGGTGAACGAAACGAGGCTGGATGAAGATTTATTGACTTTTTTACAACAAATCAACTGCCCATCTTCCAAACTGTCCTTCTTCCCAAATCACAAACTGAAACTCTGGAAGAAAAATATGACAAAAAGGTGCACATAGGGTTTCTCTGTGAGAAATTTAAAAAAGTAATGGATATAAGGTAATGATGGGCGAATCCTAAACTACTCGGAATCGCTAGACTCCGACGAGTCTGAGTCCAGGGCTCGCTACTCGTTGCGAGTCTAGCGATTCCAATGTTAATTAATGGGGAGGCGAGTATTGCAGCGATTCCTCTGCTGCCGGACCCTATAAGGGGTCTGGCAGCAGAGGAAAAACCTGCAAATCCCCATGTTATTCTTTTAAAGCCAGCGGCAAAAAGCCGCTGGCTTTTAAAGAATAGTAAAAAAAAAAAAATAAAGGATTGAACCGGGGGAGGGGGATGGGGGAATAGGGGGGTAGGGGGGTGATTAGGGTGGAGAGGGTGGGGGGTGCACCGGATCGGCCGGCTACTTACCGCTGCCTCCGCCGGTGCCGGCTGCAGACTCGCTCCCCGAGTCTCTGCTGCTCTTTCCGGAGATTCCCGAACGCTGACAGAAGCATTGAATAAATTAACTTCCGTCACTGCTCGGGAATCTCCGGAGCAGAGCGAGTCTGGTTGACAGCAGAGTTCAGCTCAGGTCATAATGACCTGAGCTGAACCCTGACTGTTTAGTCAGTTCTCAGCTCTGCTACATCCCTGTCTGTCTAAGCACAGACAGGGATGTAGCAGAGCTGAGATTGTGTTTTGGACTACGTCGGAGGATTTTTTTAATTAAAGATGGAGTCCCTAATGGTTTTTTTTTATTTCTAATAAAAAAATTTTTCTCTGTGTTGTGTTTTTTTTTAAAACAATTTAATAGAAATTCATGGCGGTCAAGTTTAATATTGGTGTGACCGCCATAAATTTCGGGCTTAGGGCCAGCTGATAATACAAAGCTGGCCCTAACCCCTTTATTGCCCAGTGAGCCACCGCACCAGGGCCACTGGAAGAGCGGGGTTCAGCGCCAGAAGATGGCGCTTCAATGAACGTGCCATCTTCTGGGGCGGCTGCGGGCTGCAATTTGCAGCGGGGGGTGCCCAGAAAGCTTGGGCCTCCCTGCACTGCGGATTCCAGCCCCCAGCTGACTAGCTGTACCTGGCTAGACATAGAAATTGCGCGGAGCCCCACGCATTTTTTTTTTATTATTTCATGAAATTCATGAAATAATAAAAAAAAGAGGGCTCCCCTATATTCTTGTGTCTGGCCAGGTACAAATAGGCACCTGTGGTTGGGGGCAGCCCGTCGCTGCCTGCTGGATTCGGCTGGTTACAGAAATATGGCGAAGCCCATGTCAAATTTTTTTCTGACAAATCCATAAAACAATATAAATAAAAGGGACTGCATCTTTATTAACCCCTGGACCATGGGCGAGGGGTTAATAAAGATGCAGTCCCTTTTTTAGGATTGTTTTATTGATTTTTCAGAAAAAAATTACGTGGGCTTCGCCGTATTTCTGGAACCAGCCGGTTCTATGTCTAGCCAGGTACAGCTAAGCAGCTGGGGGCTGGAATCCGCAGCGCAGGGAGGCCCAAGCTTTCTGGGCACCCCCCGCTGCAAATTGCAGCCCGCAGCCGCCCCAGAAGATGGCGCGTTCATTGAAGCGCAATCCTCTGGCGCTGAACCCCGCTCTTCCAGTGGCCCTGGTGCGGTGGTTCACTGGGTAATAAAGAGGTTAGGGCCAGCTTTGTATTATCAGCTGGCCCTAAGCCCGAAATTTATGGCGGTCACGCCAATATTAGATATGACCGCCATGAATTTCTATTAAATTGTTTTAAAAAAAACACAACACAGAGAAAAAATTTTTTATTAGAAATAAAAAAAAAACCATTAGGGACTCCATCTTTATTTAAAAAAATCCTCTTCCATCCGACGTAGTCCAAAATGCGATGTCCACTCTGCTACATCCCTGTGCATAGATGTACATGTCTATGCTGCACAGGGAGTGAGCAGACTGAGAACAATCTCAGCTCTACTACATCTCTGTGTACAGACACAGATGTCTGTACACAGGGAGAGCAGGCGGGCTCTAGGACCCCGGAGCTGCCGCAGCCTGCAGGACCCGGAGCCCAGCAGAGAGCAGACAGCCGGAAGAGAGGTAAGGAGAATTTCTCCCCCCTCCATTCCTTTGCTCCCTGCTCGCTCCCCCAGCCCAGTCCTAACTTAGGATTAGGACGGGGTGGGGGAACCGGACTCATTACTGTGCGAGTAATCCCTGCGATTACTCGCACAGTAACGAGTCGGGCGAATCCCTTACTACTCGGCGAGTACCAAGTAGTAACAAGTAGATTCGCCCATCCCTAATATAAGGTTTTCCCCTTTTTGGGGTTTTGTCAAGCCACAACCACTGAACAAGCTTGTAATAAAGAATGGAAACAGAAAGGGCAAACACTGTGCTGCCGGGATACTAAGGGGCTTCCAGAAAATTGGCTAGTAATAAAGGAAAGTGATTTATTGATACGCATTTCGAAGTTTAAGAGATGTAATAGCTAACATAAGAAGGATAAGGTTAAAGAACATAACAAGAAGCTCTATCTTTGATATCTTTGATACATTGACTATAGAAAACCTTTAGATTGTGTTGATCACCAGAAACTTTGAAATACCATGAAGGATATGGGTGTTCTAAACCATCTGATTAGTCCTAATGGAATACGCTGACATAGCATGGTTCAAAAAATAGCGAGGCATCAGACAAGGCTGTATTCTGTCACCATTTTTCTTCAATTTATATGCAGAAGCTATTTTCAGGAAGGCTGGACTTATAAAATAGAAGGAATCAAAATTACTGGATGTATCAACAACAATCCTAAATATGTAGACAACACACTATTGTTAGCAACAAGTATAGATGGAATTAAGGACTTTTTACGGAGTGTCAAGATGGAAAACTTAAATATGGAATTCCTATTCAATACAAAGAAGACAAACATATTGACTACTGCCAGATGAGACTGGGACACATTTGAGATGGATGACGATTAACTGGAAGTTGTAAAGGACTTCAACCTATTCAGATCAATGATCACTCAAGGTGCAGCAATGACAGCTGATGTCAATAGGACAATAGCTATGAGCAAATCAACAATGAAGTCACTAAACAAAGTCTTCAAATTGAAGAACATTTCACTGGTGACAAAGACATGACTTGTACATAGTCTGGTCTTTTTCTATGGTAAGGTATGGATACAAAACCGAGACAGGAGAAGAGTCAACACCTTTGACAAACAGTGCTGAAGAAGGATGTTATCAATACCATCAATGGCAAGAACATACAAATCAATTTTGGAAGAAATCAAGCAAACATGTCACTCGAAGCAAGGATCACCAAGCTGCGACTTACCTATTTTGGACACATCATGCAAAGATCAATCACTAGAGAAGGACATCATGGTTAGAAGAATAGAAAGAACATGGCAAAGAGGCATACCAGAGGCAACTCGATGGCTTGATACTATCAAGAAAGCGGCAGAAAAGACACTGGTGGACTCATCTACACTTGCACAAGATTGATGTTTATACATAGCCTTCATCCATCAATTTGCCATGGCTTCAATTCAGGTTAAAGGCCATTAAATAATAAATACAGTAATTATAATATAGCTCTTGTTCACATTGTTTGACCAGCCCATTTATCCTGTGTTATTCCTATTTAGGCTGATAAGTAAATCAAAGTAGTGTAGAGTTTCATGAAATACGGTATATGAGCATGCTCAGTCATATCCCACTCCACCCATGCTTTACCCATTTAGGTTAAGCTGATCAGTTGTGTAATGAAAATGGCAAAAGATATTTTTTAAGGTGTTTTATGAATTTGCCATAAACAGCATAATGAATTGGGCCCATTGTTTAATAAAAGGACATACAAAAAAAATCAGATTTGAGAATAAATACCTAATTATCTTAGATAAGTGGTATGAAAGTATTTCTTAGTGCCTCTAGCTTTCTTATACCATCCATGAAGATACCTATGCACTTTCCAACTCTTGCTTTGTAATATCACTTATTTGTGTTTGCCATTAAAAAGTTTAAGATCTACTATATAAAAAATATTTTGGCTATATACACGCTATGAGTATTTGCAATGGATTATTATTCAGGAAAAACAGTTGGCTGGAAAATTGCCTGTGTAAAATGTGAGTCTTGATCTGGTTTTGTTTTTTTTCCACATCCATTTGAATTGATGAAAAAAACGGAAAAAAGCTGCAAAAGACACCATATGTGAACATAGAGTTTACTTTGCAACCAAAGCTTTTACTATTATCAGTAAAAGCATGTATAGAATGCAGATATTTGCTGCATTTTTTTGGGTGTGGATTACCTGTGTTCTTTGTCTGCATGTTAATACAGTACATGTTATTAACTCCCTTACGACCTATGATGTACTGGGTCTGCCCTACGTCGCCACCCTTCCTTTGATATGAGCTCATACACTGAGCTTGCATCATACCCACACTTGCTGGCTGATCTGATCAGCTGATATGTGCAGCTCTCATGGCCACTTTACACCCACCAACTTATCTGTCCAACTTCTGACCAACTTGCTGGTTGCAGTGAAATCATGGACACATTGTTCCATTTGAACACAGCCACAAAATGGAACAATGTGTCCATGATTTCACTGCAAGCAGTAAGTTGGTCAGAAGTTGGACAGATAAGTTGGTGTGTGTAAAGTGGCCTTCAGATGTGGTCAGATCAGTAACCCGCCTGCTCCTGTTAACCCCTTAGATTGCACTGTCAAGCACTGACAGCACAATCTAAGACACCACAGCATGGATAGAGCTGTCCCCGCCACCATCGGCAACCCTGTGACGCGACAGCGAGGGATCAGATGATGACCCCTGTCACCGTCATGACTCACATCCTGGGAGCGCTGCCTCACAGATGATAATTTCTGCTTTTCAGAATGATGCTGAAGCATCGCTCTGAACAGGACAAGCGATCAAACACTGCAGTGTTGAGGAGCCAAGCAAAATAAAGAAAAAGTGAAAAAAAAGAAAAAAAACAAACTAAAATTCAAATCACCGCTTTGTCCCATTGGAAATAAAACTATTAGAAAAAAACTAAAACTTATTTGGTGTCATCTGATCTATCAAAATATGAAGTTAATTAATCTGATCGGTAAACTGTGTAATGGAAAAAAGAGTCAAAACTCCAAAATTACGGTTATTTTTGATCAATGCAACATTGCAATAAAATGGAATCAAAACATCGCATCTACTCAAAAATGGAATAATTAAAAATGTCAACTCAAAATGCTAAAACATAAGCCGTCACACAGCCCCAGAGCTCTAAAAAAATGAGAACGCTACAAGTCTCAGAAAATGGCAACAAAAGCGGAATTCTTTTTTGCACACTTCTGAGTTTTTTCTTTTATCACTTAGTTAACAGTAAAAGTATACATGTTTAGTATCTATAAACTTGTACCAAGCTGAAGCATCATAGCAAGTTGTCAGTTTTACCATATAGTGAACATGGTGAATAAAAAAGCAAAAAACACTTGGAATTTTTTTCTTATTTTCCAGTACAATATGTGGTAAAGTGAAGGATGTCACCCAACATTGCAACTCATCCCATAAAATACCTGCCTTCATATGCTATATTGACGGAAAAATAAAAAAGGTATAGCTCTTGAAAGAAGAGGAGAAAAAACTAAAATGAAAAAAACAAAAAATATCTGAGGGGGGGTAAAGCGGTTTAAGTTAAATGTATACAACCTAACCCATGCAAAAGATGCTGTGGAAATTCAGCACAAATGTTGTGCAGCCTTTTTGCCGTTTCTTATACCTTTCCATGGGTAAAAAAAAGAAAAAAGCAGCATAAAAAGCTGCAAGAATTGACATTTTTTTGCTGGTATTGTAAAATGCAGCTTCTTTTATGTACAAAAAATACACCAAAAAAGATTGCAAAATGCCATATGTGAACCTAGCCAAGAAAGTGATTCGAAAAAACACTTTGATGGTTCAGATCCACAAGGATAACAAGGCAGCATCAAATTAAATCTCAGGAATCTCATCCACTTTGCTGGTGCTGTAAAACACTGTTTTTGTTGTGCAGCAAAAAGTGACAAGTCCATTGTGTGGACAAGCCCTTAATAAAGAGAGCAATGATTCTATCCCTGTATACTGTAAAAGACATGTTATATATGAAAAATGAATAAAAATGGTACATGCTGCATTTAAAAAAAAAAACTGAGGTGAAAAACATCCATGTGACTAGCTCTATTACGTATCATTGCCACAATATTTCAGTCTGTTTCAAAGCTGATGAAATATGGATGACACATGTGTGAAAGAGGACTAAAGAGTCCAGCAGTCATTAGTAGAACACTGTGGATGTGATCAATCCTATTTAGCAATGGCCAAGTAGCAGAAAATTAGATAACCCAATTTGGTAACCTTGTGACCTCCTAAAGTGTAGCTGCTCTTGAAAAAAAGCCTTAATTGGTGTCAGTAACCAGTTGCTCAAAGCTGGAGAATGATGAAGTGATTTGTGTCATTAGAGGTTGGCCCACCTCCCCTCCGATGGACTGGATTATTTCCACAAACGACATTGCACTACTAGCTTTATTCTAATGTATTTTCCAAATAATAATGGACATGACATTATCCATCGTAAGCTCATGGGCACTGATGTCATGTATGTCCATATTATTATTATTGCTTACCATGATACATTTTTTTTTTACATAAATTTTACTTCAACCCAAGTGTGCTACCCGAACAGGGTGTTTAGGGTTACCAGTGCCTCTGCCAATTTGGGACTTCCTAACAAGACACTTTACTTTTGAGTGGCAATCTTTGAGTTTGTTACATTAACCTAGTTAAAATCTTGGTATGGCTTATATTCCATATATATATATCAATTTAAAGGAAAATGTCCCTGTGCTTCCATATTGAATCGGAGGCACATAAGGCTAGCTTCACACCATGGTTCTTGGCATCAGGTTCTTTCCGGTTTGAACAGGACAGAACCTGATCCGGTTTTCCCTCCCATGTATCCCTATGGTGCCAGATTGGTTCTAATTGGCCATCCATTTTTGTGCATTCTATGCCGGATTCGTTTTTGTCCGGTTTTTCACCGTCCCCAAAAATAGAGCCAGCTGCATTTTTGGGCTCCGGTGAAAAAATTGGACAAAATCAGACAGTCCCAAATCCAGGGCGATCCGGGGCCTATAACATGGGAGTCTATGGGCGCCGGATCCGTGAAAAAATCGGATTGTTTCCCGGATCCGATTTTCAGTACAGAGCATGCTCAGAAATCCTGCTGTTCAAACTTTAGCACTATGGACAGCACTACTTCCTGCACAGGCAGTGATTTCAGCACCAATCATGGCAGCAGAGCAGACACAGGCAAACTTCAGGACCATGGACAGTGGCAGAAAATGGATCCAAAAAATAGGATCCAGGACCATATTTGGCCACACTTTCTACACATCCTGTGCTGTCAGGTTTTATCAGGGTGATCCTACAGGATCCACCCTGACAGACAAATACCGTGGTGAAAAGCTAGCCTAATATGGGCCTCAAGAGGATGTATCCTCAGAGTTAAAGGGATACAGAAAAGATTACAACACTTAAGATCCCAGTGATGATTATCAAAAAATAATATACTCACAAAAACTACTCAAAAAATAGCAGCAATAGAAAAACTCACTAGCTGCAGCAAAAAACAAATCTAACACAGCACTTAAACAGGATGCAGTCAGACTCCGATTAATAGAGCAAACACAGGTGCACAGAACTGATAAAGATCACCATCAACCTGCCAAGACATGGGGAAGGTGATTTGCTATGCACAGCTGAAGGTTTGCATGCATAGGACGCCATTCACATTAATACACATGATGCAGAGTGTCTGATAGCTACCCACCGATCCTGCCACCAGACCAAATGGGCAGCCCAGCACAATGCTTCTGCACCACTCGATGAATGACGCCCCATGGGGCCCAGCTGCCACCCGCCAAGATGATAAAAAAGTGCAAGAATTTTTTTATGATAAACAAAAAATTCTTTAATGGGGTATTAGATTGTTTTTGCCAAGATTCTTTAAGCTCGTAATCCACGTTAAGGATCCCCATGCTTACGAGTACTAACAAAATATTCACAAAAGCTACTCAAAAAATGGCAGCAATAGAAAAACTTACAAGTTGCAGCCAAAAACGAATCCAACACAGCACATGCCGGTGTCCCACCATGGCTCCTCCATAGCTCCACCCATTTTGTCAGAGCTGATTTATACGGGATTGAAAATGCCAAAGGTTTCTTAATTTTTTCACAATTCCATCTTGCACAAAAAGTTTGCAATCTTTCAAAATGTTTGTCACTCCTATGGGGGGAAAAAGTTTATTAGTTCTATAATATTAGTTTAAAAAATGCATTTCTAAAGTCTTCATGGTTTATGTGAATTCCTAAAGTTTATAGTTTGTAGTAAAAGTGTATCTCCATTTTCTATTACTTACTTGAAATGTAATTATAGTGAAATGGCAAAAGATACTGCCAAGAAACCTACCCTGCTTTTAAGGGGTTTCCAGGTTTCAGCAGTTACTTTGTCAGAACTCATAGTCAGCAGTGAACAGTGTGTGCTACACACAATCAAGATTCCCCTCTATTGAGAAAAGTGAAGGGATATCTAATCATGAAATGACAGCCAGTACGTAGATCACATACTAGTCATTGCACAAAACCGCATTCGATGTAATAATTTAGGGGAATCCTGACAATGTGCTCAGAGCACACTGTCAGTATTCATTAATTTGCAGTGTCACAGATTGAATTCAGAAATGTTATACAAGCACGGAAAACCATTTCATTGTGTTACTTTAAACAGAACATACAACAAAGCGAGGGAGCAAAACCTATTAATCCAAAGCTTTGGGTTGACCTGCTTTAGAACACAATCTTTGCTGGAACCACCAACAGTCTAGAGGAGGGGTGGGCAACTCCAGTCCTCAAGGGTTGCAAACACTTCATGATTTCAGGATTTCCTTAGCATTTGACAGTTGGAATCATCTCCTGTGCAGAAGATTAAATAACCAACTATTGAATACATAGGAAACCTTGAAAGCCTGTAGTGGGTGTGGCCCTTGTTGTCCACCCCTGGTCTAGGGTTGCATTTTTACTGCACATGATTGTGAGTAGACTGTTTCCTCATCATTCTTCACAGTCCATACTAGACATTTAAGGGAACCTGTCAGCTGATTCTTGTTGCTCAAACCCCAGCCAGCTTGAATTGGAGCTTGGAAGTAGTAATTTCAGCCAGGCATGTTTCCTCAAAAATGTTCCCCACCTCTTTAGTTGCATGACGGGTCTCTCCCATGTGTGTACATAGTGTGACGACCATCCACCGTGAGGCCGAGCTGCTGGTAGGCAGCACCCCGAGAAACCCCGAGACCCTTAACCCCTACACAGGGATCTGGAATTACAGCGGAGCCCAGGGGGTAGCTGCCTATATGAGCAACAGAGCCGGGGAGGTCGCCAGGGGAAAATCAAGACCCGAAAAACGAAGTCAGAAGTCCGAGTCAAAACCGAGAGGGCAGCGAAGGTACAAAATCGTCAGGCAGTAGCAGAGTCAAAAATCCAGGCAAAGGTCAAGGGCAAAACCAAGAGGGCAGCTGAGGTACAAAATCAATAAGCAGAGGCAGAGTCAGAAATCCAGGCAAGGTCAGACACGAAACTAAACACACACACTATCACTGGGGAACCAAAACTATATCTGGCGGCCTGCAAGCCAGGCTCCAATGTACTTGAAGGGCACGGCTACCTCCCATAGGCTGGATCTCACAACCTGATGACCTCATCCGGACCGCCCCTAGATCCAGGCCAGATGGAGATGCACGACTGGCTCCACCCACGCCACCTCTGACAGAAGAACGCAGGCTGCGCCTAACGGACACCTCTGCAGGGCCCGCTCCTCTGCGACCAACACCACCCAGAGGGGGAACACAGCGGCGCTCAGTGACAGAGGCAGACGTCGCGGGAGCAGTTCCATATGAGGACAAGGCCCTCCTATCACCGGCGCCACCAGCCGAAGGAATACGGCTCCTCCCAGCGGCCGAGGCAGGAACACCAGCCACCGAGTCCAATGGCGATGTGACACATAGGGTAAGACCTGTCAATCACCTGAGAAAAATATACCCAACTGCAATCATGCTTCCAGGCTTTGATTTTTGCTGCCTGTGGTTTATGTTGCATGAATTAGCTAGTGGGTTCATTTAATGTTCATGAGACAATTTATTGTAAAATAATTTTGCATCATTAAAATTGGTAATCAATTACATTTTTTTTAAACTTGTCCACCCCAAAACATGTGTTTTTAGAGGATTTCCTTTAAGTGTAATTAAATCATGTTGATAATTTAGATTCCAATATATCATAATTGCTGTGTGGGACTAAAGGGTACTTCACACACTGCAACATCGCTAACGATGTCGCTGAAACATCACAGGTTTTGTGACGTAACAGTGACCTCTCCAGCAATGTTGCAGTGTGTGACACACATAAGTGACGTGGCCCTTGCTGTGAGGTTGCTGATCGCTACAAATCGTTCAGGACCATTTTTTGGTCCTATGTCTCCCGCTGGTCAGCACACATCGGCGTGTGTGACAGCGAGAGACCAATGATCAGCGACCTCCCAGCCAATGCCCAGCGCCACAAATTAGATGCTGGGCACTGATAACCAGTGTAAATATCGGGTAGCTAAGCAGCGTACTTTGCTTAGTTACCCGCTTTTTACCCTAGTTACAAGTGTCCTCCCGCTTAGCCCAGCCTGTAAGCGGGAGGAAACTGGTAACCAGGGTAAACAACAGGTAACTAAGCAGAGCGTACTGCTTAGCAACCCCATATTTACCCTGGTTAACAGCGATCTCGCTGCTGACTGGTCACTGTTGAGTCTGCCTGTTTGACAGCTCAACAGCGATTGCATAGAGACTTTTCAGCGATCCCGGCCAGGTCAGATCACTGGTGGGATCGCTGGAAAGTCTCCGCATGTAAAGGGGCCCTAAAATACAAACCATCAGAGGCATAATTATTAAATTAGCTTAACAAGAAGAAGTGCCTTAGAAGTGTCTGAAGACCATTCATGGTCCATCAAACATGAGAAGCTTTCTTTACTCACAGTATGGCCTATTATTTTTCAGTTTATTACCACTATTGTAATCTTCTATTATAATCTTTTGAGATCAGCAGCAAGTGTCTAATTTCCCTGCATTATTACAATAGAATGCATAAAGCATTAACATTAATGGATTGTCCATGTAATATTTGGGAAGGCTGGAGCCTCTGTAACGGCTCACCGCTGTTTTATTGTTGAAGATTTAAAGAGATTGCACCATCTTCAATCACTAGGAGCACACTTCTACCCAGTTTCCCAGCTTCTTGCTTGCCAGGGGGTGGTACGCTCTTGATTGACAGTATGAACCAGCGGTATTATTCTGCCACTGGCCTTAACTATGTTCTCTCTAATTCTGCAAGCAGAGGCAGTTTTGACTGCAGCTTCTTGCCAGATCTTGTGATCTAGCCATCTTTGGAGCAGCACTTTCAAATTACCTAAATGCTTTGGATCTAAGGGGTAAAATGTCTCCTTGTGGAGAGTGACATTTCTAACATATCTAAGTGAGGAGGTTTAGAAGCAATACAATGATCCACTGGGATAATAGATATACAAATTGCCTCTTCAGAGAGGATGAAGACTTGAACTACAGTACTACCTATTGAAAGTAGCAATCCTAAAAGTCAATATTAACCCTCTAACTAGCCATTCCATATGACTTAACATGCTTTGAATAAAGGATCTCAAGAGAAGAAATCTGGCTTCTGGTGACCTTCGTAACTTTAAATATGACATCACAATGCCTACACTGGCTGACGCCAATAATATGTATTTCTTAAAAAGAAAAAGTACACAGGGCATACAATGCACATAAGTAAATACACAACATTGGAAGTGGAACATGTGAATGTCCCAGGAATCTTATAATCCTGTTGTGAGTTGGGGACCTGAATCCTGTCTCTGGTCTCTATGTGAGCACAAGTCTTGCAGCTCTTCATATTGTATGGATAAGTTCCTGTGGGGACATTTTATGTTGGCGAGACTGGACAACGGCTAAGAGTAAGGATGAGGTCTCATCGGCACAAAATTACACACAAGAAAATACATTTTCCAGTAGCCAAACATTTTTCTAATCAAGGACATAACATTTAAAGTATGAAAGTTTTAATTTTGAGAGGTAATTTCAAATCACAAAAACATCGATGGGTCTGTGAATCCAAATTTATTAGAACTTTTGACTGCATCCAAAATGAGTTGATTTTAAGTGATGGATTTATGGCTCATTGTAACATCTGAAGGATGTTGTTCAAACACACTGAAATGTTAAGACACTAGGTTTTCATATAAATGAGAGTCATAAAAACTTTGACATCACTAAGCCTGGCTGATTGATGATCTTCTCCAGGCTTTGTTTTGCTTTGTTTATTTATTTAGTTAAATGTCCATTCATTCTAGTTGTTCATGTATATAGTTTGAGTTTCTTTCAACATTTTGTCATACCATGCCTGATGAAGGGACCTAAGACATCTCGAAAACTCGCCTTGTAACATCACTTATTTTATTTTTGTTAGCCATTAAAAGGTATCACAATTACAAGATTGTTATCTTGTTTCTCCCACTAAGAGCAATCAACATTTCTTTAAAAAGGTATTGGCATGCACACAATAAGAATTTGGAGTCTGGTTAAGATGCTAGTGAATAGATCTACGGAATTCACAACTGTAGAATCCAGAAAGAGGGATCACTGCACACTATTGCATTTAGAGAAATACAGTTTATTCCAGTTGAAAAAGATGTGACTAGGGAACTAATGTTTTGGCCAAAACACCAGCCTTGTTCACATAAGTCGCTATGGATCCTGTGTTTCAAATTAAGCACAGTAAAGAATGTGGGGACACTTGTTGGCATACGTGTAGAGGCTCTGTACAATTTGTAGAATATGGCCGCCTCATTAGTGTAATGAATATGCACGGCATCCCCCCATCCATCAGCGGCGGGGGAGCGGTGCATATTGCAATACACTGGCCCCCAGCAGTGGTACACAGCCCCCCTCCTTATTATGTGTCCCCCAGGCTGCGGCACCTGTTAAAATAACAAACCTTTCATTCTTCACCCTTCCGGCACCGCTCCTCCGGTCCCGGCTTCTTCCTGCTTGTGCCGGTGTCATGTGACCGGGCACAGCTGATGACGTCATCTCCTGCGCCCGGTCACAGCACTAGAAGCTGGCACAAGCAGGAAGAAGAAGCCGGGACCGGAGGAGGGGCGCCGGAAAGTTGATGTATGAAAGGTTTGTTATTTTAACAGGTGCCGCAGCCTGGGGGACACATAATAAGGAGGGGGGGCTGTGTGTCACTGCTGGGGGCCAGATACAAGGGACCAGATTGTTATTTTAATATGTATCGCAGCCTGGGGACACATAATAAGGAGGGAGGGCTGTGTGTCACTTCTGGGGGCCAGATACAAGGACCAGATACAAGGGACAAGATTGTTATTTTAATATGTGCCGCAGCCTGGGGGACACATAATAAGGAGGGGGAGCTGTGTGTCACTGCTGGGGGCCAGATACAAGCCTGTATACCACTGCAGAGGGGCCTGTATACCACTGCACAGGGGCCTGTATACTACTGCACAGGGGCCTGTAATACCACTGCTGAGGGGCCTGTATAACACTGCTGAGGGCCTATATAATACCACTGCTGAGGGGCCTGTATACCACTGCACAGGGGCCTGTATACTACTGCACAGGGGCCTGTATACCACTGCTGAGGGGCCAGTATAATACCACTGCTGAGGGGCCTGTATACCACTGCACAGGGGCCTGTATACTACTGCACAGGGGCCTGTATACCACTGCTGAGGGGCCTGTATACCACTGCTGAGGGGCCTGTATAATACCACTGCTGAGGGGCCTGTATACCACTGCAAAGGGCCTGTATACTACTGCACAGGGGCCTGTATACCACTGCTGAGGGGCCTGTATACCACTGCTGAGGGGCCTGTATAATACCACTGCTGAGGGGCCTGTATACCACTGCACAGGGACCTGTATACTACTGCACAGGGGCCTGTATACCACTGCTGAGGGGCCTGTATACCACTGCTGAGGGGCCTGTATACCACTGCACAGGGGCCTGTATACTACTGCACAGGGGCCTGTATACCACTGCTGAGGGGCCTGTATACCACTGCTGAGGGGCCTGTATAATACCACTGCTGAGGGGCCTGTATACCACTGCAAAGGGGCCTGTATACTACTGCACAGGGGCCTGTATACCACTGCTGAGGGCCTGTATACCACTGCTGAGGGGCCTGTATACCACTGCACAGGGGCCTGTATACTACTGAACAGGGGCCTGTATACCACTGCTGAGGGGCCTGTATACCACTGCTGAGGGGCCTGTATAATACCACTGCTGAGGGGCCTGTATACCACTGCAAAGGGGCCTGCATACTACTGCACAGGGGCCTGTATACCACTGCTGAGGGGCCTGTATACCACTGCTGAGGGGCCTGTATAATACCACTGCTGAGGGGCCTGTATACCACTGCACAGGGGCCTGTATACTACTGCACCGGGCCTGTATACCACTGCTGAGGGGCCTGTATACCACTGCTGAGGGGCCTGTATAATACCACTGCTGAGGGGCCTGTATACCACTGCACAGGGGCCTGTATAATACCACTGCTGAGGGGCCTGTATACCACTGCACAGGGGTCTGTATACTACTACACAGGGGCCTGTATACCACTGCTGAGGGGCCTGTAAAATACCACTGCTGAGGGGCCTGTATACCATTACTGAGGGGTGCTATATACCAGTGACGGGGGCTATATAATAGGATCGGGGTCTGCTGCATTTCATACCCTAGGCTTATACGAGAGTCAATAACTTTTACCAGCTTTTGGGGGCAAAAGTAGGGGGGTCGGCTTATACACGGGTCGGCTTATACACGAGTATATACGGTAAATAGAAAGCTGCATGACTGTGTGTAATTTTTCACAATTTTATTAGGCAGAATTTAAATTTTGGCATGGCAGCAATATTGGTTTTCACCCCAATGTGTCAGAAAATGCCAAATGAACAACCTAGCAGAATCAATCAACAACTTGTTATTTTCTGGTGGATACATTCCATAACCTACCTGAGAAAGCCCTAAATAAATGCTAACAAAGTGAACCTATGCACTGCAATGTAAAAACAACTTGCTGTGCATATATATTTAGTCTTTTGAGCTTCTTTGAACTGCTTCAAATCTCCAAGCCAATAAGGTTTTTAAAAAAAGTTGCATGACCATTCTTCAGATGGCCTCCAGTTGGAAGACTTAAAAAAATATATATATTGGCAACCACCACAAAAAACGACCTAATGATGCAAAAAAAGGCGCTTCAAGAAGTACACCACTGCCGATTTCTGTTTAAAAATCTCAGTGGTTATGCTAGTGTCTAAAACACAGTGTGGGCATACCATTGCAGAAGACAATTCTGTTATGTACACCATATCATAGAGATTATTAAAGAGAAACTGAGATGTAGAAAAATACTATTAACCTACTCATATGGGGTTAATCTGCAGGTTAATAGCATTCAGAATCTGGCCAGTGCCTGCACATTGAACCCTGCTACCGGAAGGAAGTGAACTTTAATCCTCTCAGGAGCATTCCAGTTTCAGTCCTGGGGGCGATGCCAGCACTAGTTCAGTCACTTCTGTGTATGGAGAGCGGCAGCTGTAACTGATTGACAGCTACTCTGCATTAGCTACGATCAGTCAGTGTGGGGGAGGGTGGTTATAGTCCCCGGTCTCCATACACAGAGCAGTGACTGAAGGCACGCCGACACTGCCCCACGACTGAAACCGGAACACTGCCGAGAGGATTAAAGTTAATTTCCTCCTAACAGAGGGGTTCATTGTGCAGATGCTGGACAGGTTCAGAATGATATTAACAATCAGATTAACCCCATATCAGCATGTTAATAGCATTTTTATCTTGTGACAGGTTGCCTTTAATATCAAGTGTATTATAGCTGGTGTTAACGTTTGGTAACGTTAGGCACTTTGATATGAGCACTCGCCTTATTATTTATGAAGCATCTGCTTTCTACTGTGAAAAGGTTAATTTTCTTGCTATTAATATGCACATTTTGCCATTATTATTTGAAAAAAAAAAACCACAATTGATTACTGAAATATGAGGCTCTGCTGCAAATGGTGTAATAGTAATATCTTTCTGTAATATTGCCTGCATGTCATTAGTTCTTGCTGCTAACGAATGCCCCTGGTCTCCAGAAGAAAGTGAGAGGTATATCATTACATTAATAACATGTAGGTCATATTTTTGTTTTTTCCTTCATTTCCGCCTTCTTCCAGTAATGCACACTGCTAATTATGTGCAATGGCTTTTATTCCACATCCCGGTAACATTATCCCTGGACTCTAATTGCTAGGATTTCAGAAGGACATTTTTGTTTGGAAAACAGTATAATCCCAGTTAAAGGAGGCCTACATTTGTAAAGGGTTAGAAAGTAGTGTAAGTAGAATAACTTGCCAAAACAATCTTTATGGGAGTACTCAGCTGAAGTACATCAAACCTTATACATTCTACGTGATTTTAAACTGGAACTGTCACTATACACTCATGGCCACAAATATTGGCGCCTTTGAAATCATTCCAAAAAATGAAGTATTTATCCCAAATTGTTATTGCAGTTACACATGTTTATTTCCTGTGTGTTTTGGAACAACATAAAAAAAATAGAGAAAAACGTGAAATTGAACATAATTTCACGCAAAACTCCAAGGATGGGGCGGAAAAAATTCTTGCCACCTTTTCAAAATTGAAAATTGTTTCAAGCATCTAATTCTTGTTAAAACTCACCTGTGGCAAGTAACAGGTGGGGGCAAAATGAAAATCACTTCAGATTCAAAAGGGAGAAGTTGACTCTTTCTTTGCATTGTGCTTAGTGTGTGCCACATTAAGCATAGAAAACAGAAAGAGAAGACGAAATCTGAAAACTTGAGAACTAAAATTGTAGAAAAATATCAACAATCTCAAGGTTACAAGTCCATTTTTCTAGATTTTGATGTTCCTTTGTCCACAACATAATCAAGACGTTTTCACTCCATGGCACTATAGCTAATCTCTATGGACATGTAGGCCAAATAAAGGTCTTAGTCTGCCGGCTGTAGTGACTTGTTCAGATGTTAGCAACGTTTATTTGATAAAAATAAACTTTTTCATTTGTCCTGCCAATTTGCATTAGTTCCTGAGCATCAGAAGGGTTAATAAACTACCTGACAGCAGTTTTCAATATGTTGAGGGGTGCCTAAAAAAGGTACCACAATGGAGCTTTTTTCCAATGTATAGGTCCCCCAAAGTCACTTTAAAACTGAATAAGTTTTTAAAAAAATATGTTTTGTGAAAATCCTTAAAAATCTGAAATAGATGCTAGATTTTTAAAGCTTCGGACATCCAATCAACATTAAAGAACGTTTTAAAAAATGTGAGATAAATGGTATTTATTAACATATTGAAAATTTGCTAAATTTTGGGAAATTTTGTCAAATTTCTGATATTTTTATAAATAACTGCAAAACTTAAATTCACCATTAACATAAAGTATAATGTGTCATGAAAAAAATTCTTAAAATCACGGATATGTTAATGCATTCCAAAGTTATTTCCACATAGAGTGACACTGTTGAGATTTGAAAAACTTGGTGTGGAAAGTAAGGCGCTAAGAGGAAAACGTAAGTTTCTTTTGTTAATAAAGGGGCTGTCCCATGTTTGTTCTCCAGGTTGTTGGGGGGTTGATGGGCTTCTTGGCAGTTCAAACCAGCAGGAGGCCAAGCCACCATCACTTTCAGGCCATATAGCAGGTGTGATCTCCTTTCAGGTATGTGCTCACAGTCCGGAGGAGCTGTGTGTTGGACGCAGCTCCTCCAAATCTGCTGTGTAGGAGCGGAAAGCCGGCAACCCGCACTGCAGCTCCAAACACGCTGCAGTCGGGTTAAGCATAGTGAGGATGGGATTTCTACAAATACTATCCACTATGTCGATACTGTACTACGCAACATTATGGGCGCAGCGGCAAGACACTGCGTCCAAAATGCTGCATATACTGACCGTGAGTATGCAGCCTTCCAGGAAATCAGACACTGCAGAGGTGCTCGGTAACCTAACAAATGAGCTGTAAAGCATATATATATAATGATAAATTCCTCCAATCTTGAGAACGGAAGGATTTTTAATCAGGAGTAAACTACAAAGCCACTTGTTTTTACAAATGCTTCACAATTGTAACCCTTTTCCTATTATAATTCTGATAATAAATTCCCTTTGAAGCATTTGAAAGGGCCATTAGGTGTGCAGTTCCTTCACTTTGTCTTGAAATGGCACTGACTAAATATTTTAAAATCACCTATCAATAACTAATAAATTATTTTAATCCCTATAGTACACGACCTCAGAAATTATTTTAACTGGCAAATAATTTCTTGGTTTCTAGAAACTAATCCCACAATAGTTGTCAATCAGCTTTTACAGATCCTGAATGACACTTGAGACAGCTGTCAGGTAAAGCCAAGCCCTTCCCCATTTACCTTTGCTGACGTCCTCTGATCCTCTCAGTCAACTTTTACTATAGCTCAAGCATCATACTTAAAGGGATCCTCTCGGCTATCTATTCCATTGTAAACCAAGAGTTCTCCTGCACACGTCATTGTGCCTCAATTACCATAAAACCTCTTTGACCCAGATCGGCTGTGGCATTGTTGAAAAATGTTTGTTTTAGGGTGTGTCCTCACGGTCAGTATACGCAGCATATTGGATGCAATCTCATCCTCTCTATGCTTAACCCAACTGCAGCGTTTTTGGAGCTGCGGTGTTGCCGGCATTCTGCTCCTCCTCCGCATGTTCATTTCATGCTGCAAAGTCGGATGCGGCTGCCACAGAGAGACTGCAGGGAGAAGCCACCCTGCACCCGCCACACATGGTGAGTACAGGGCGCTGCGGTCTCCCTGCGGCCACCCGCGGCTTCACTCAGGTCCGGAGGAGCTGTGTTCAACATGCAGCTCCTCTGGACCGTGAGCACATACCCTTATATTTATGCAAATTTGGCTGCAAGTTCACTGTTGGCTATCCCAGTGCACTGAAAGTTCATGTCTCTTTTGCTGTTCTTACTGTTCAATGCTGTCCAACCATCATTATCTCAGAAAATTAAAGTAGGGAGGATGAAGGGTCTGAGAGTTAAAATATGACCTCAATAGGTATCTGAGGCTTCACCTTGTGTGGTTGTGAGAGTCACAACCACTATAAAAGCATATCACGACTGCTGCAGACCTCAACATGGAGGATATAGAGTAGGGAGGATGAAGGGTTAAACACGATGCTGCTGTATTCCATGAAACATCAAAGGGTGAATATGACATTGATTTATTAGTCAACGCGTTTCAGGGCTCCCTGGCCTCTTCCTCAGGACAAATCTATATCATATTGACATGTTTCAGGGTGCTTCAGGGAGCCCTGAAATGCTTTGACTAATAAATCAATATTATATTCACCCTTTGATGTCTCGTGGAATATGGCAGCGCAGTTTTCAACCCTTCATCCTCCCTACTTTAATTTACTGAGATAATAACCATTGGTTTTCATTGTCTGTAAGCCATAATCATCAAATTAACAAAAAAAAACACTTGAAATACATTACTCTGTGTGTAATGGCTCTATATAATATACAGTGCCTACAGTAGTATTCAACCCCTGCAGATTTAGCTGGTTGACACATGCGGAATTAACTTGGCATTGTGACATTTGGACTGTAGATCAGCCTGGAAGTGGGAAATGCACTGCAGCCACAAACATTTTTTTTTTTTTTTTTTTTTTTTTTTAAAGCGTTAAAAGTTAATTCAGAGGGTCATTTATTATTCAACCCCTCAAACCACCAGCATTCTGTTTGGTCCCCTAAAGTATTAAGAAGTAGTTCAGGCACAAAGAACAATGAGCTTCACATGTGTGGATTAATTATCTCTTTTGCTAGCCTTTTCTGACTATTTAAGACCTCCCAAACTTGTGAACAGCACTCATACATGGTCAACATGGAATGACAAAGGAGCATTCCAAGGCCATCAGAGACAAGATCGTGAGGGTTCACAGGCTGCAAGGAGTACAAAACCCTTTCCAAGGAGTTGGGCCTACCTGTCTCCACTGTTGGGAGCATCATCCGGAAGTGGAAGGCTTATTGAACTACTGTTAGCCTTCCACGGCCTGGACAGTCTTTGAAAGTTTCCTCCCGTGCCGAGGCCAGGCTTTGTCCGAAGAGTCAAGGCTAACCAGGACAACAAGGAAGGAGCTCCGGGAAGATCTCATGCAGTGGGACATTGGTTTCAGTCAATACCATAAGTAACGTACTCCACCACAATGGTCTCGTTCAAGACAAGCCCGTAAGGTTCCTTTACTTTCAAAGTGTCATGTCAAGGCTCATCTACAGTTTGCTCATGATCACTTGGAGGACTCTGAGACAGACTGGTTCAAGGTTCTATGGTTGAAGAGACAAGATCGAGATCTTTGGTGCCAACCAACACGTGACGTTTGGAGACTAGATGGCACTGCATACGACCCCAAGATACCATCCCTACAGTCAAGCATGGTGGTGGCACCATCATGCTGTGGGGCTGTTTCTCAGCCAAGGGGCCTGCCATCTGGTCCGCATCCATGGGAAGATGGATAGCACGGCCTACCTGAGATTTTGGCCAAGAACCTCCGCTCCTCCATCAAGGATCATAAGATGGGTCGTAATTTCATCTTCCAAACAACAACGACCCAAAGCACACAGCCAAGAAACCAAGGCCTGGTTCAAAGGAAAAAATCAAGGTGATGGAGTGGCCTAGTCAGTCTCCTGACCTTAACCCAATTGAAAACTTGTGGAAGGAGCTCAAGATTAAAGTCCACATGAGACACCCAAAGAACCTAGATAACTTGGAGAAGATCTGCATGGAGGAGTGGGCCAAGATAACTCCAGAGACCTGTGCGGCCTGATCAGGTCTTATAAAAGACGATTATTAGCTGTAATTGCAAACAAGGGTTATTCCACAAAATATTAAACCTAGGGGTTGAATAATAATTGACCCACACTTTTATGTTTAAAATTTATTAAAATTCAACTGAGCAACATAACTTTTTGGTTTGTAAGATTTATGCTTCTGTTAATAAATCCTACTCTCGTTTGCAGTTTGAAGGCTCTAACTTATTTGCATCTTATCAAACCAGCTAAATCTGCAGGGGGTTGAATACTACTTGTAGGCACTGTATGTGTTTCACTTTATGTATTGAATTACTGAAATAAATGAACTTTTTGGTGATATTCTAATTCATCGAGATGCACCTGTACATGGAGCAAATGGCTGTAAGTTGTGGTGTAAATCTCTCACAGCAGAATATTTTGGAAACAATGGAGCCATAAAAGGCACAAACACCTTAATATATGAGCACCTTAGGTTAGCTAAGTTACCAAAGAGACCGTCTTAGAAGTCACTAAATAGACATCCTCTTCCTGGAGCATAATAAGCCGTGTAGTCTTCTCGTTATTGTGTTTCTGAACGATCATGTCACCAACAAGAAATGCAATCTAACAAACAAGCAAAACAAATGCATAGTTACACTTTGGTGTCATAAATCTTCCACATCTGGCCTCCATTGGGAAATAACCTTGTATCACCCAGCTGTCAGGATGTGGAAGAGTATAAATCCTCTTTTTTGGTCAAGTACCATGTGCTCTGTAGAGATCTATCCCTAGTAAATTATCCATCCCATCATTTCACCCAGCTTTTCTTTAGTCTGAGTAATGAATTACACGAATAGAGATTTCATTGGAAGGCTACTACAACACATCAGTATAGTCCGGCATGTGACTGAGCTTCTAGTGCTCTGCTTAGGTCTGCGGTGTCATTGCTATTGTCAGGACCGTTCTAGAACTCGTCAAAATTGGCTACAATATGGTAAGATGGGGTTCATTCTGTGCAGAGAAACTGCCTATTAAGGCTGCCTTCAGACTTGCAGATGCCTCCGCAGCGTTTTGCAGAGGCATCTGCAAGTATCTGCATGCAGACCGCGGCCCCTATGTTTATAATGGAGCGCACGGCGGTCTGCAGATGCTTGCAGACCGCCGTGCGCTCTCATTGCCCGCCATTAGTGATCTGTGCGCAGGCGGATGTCTGCGCACAAATCACACACTCTCGCCCGCACCAGGGACGCAACATCTCGCGTCCCTGGTGCGGACGAGAGTGTGTGATCTGTAGGCAGGCATCCGCCTGCGCACAGATCACTAATGGCGGGCAATGAGAGCGCACAGCGGTCTGCAAGCGTCTGCACACCGCCGTGCGCTCCATTATAAACATAGGGTCTGCGGTCTGCATGCAGATGCCTCTGCAAAACGCTGCGGAGGCATCTGAAAGTCTGAAGGCAGCCTAAAGATGTTGTTTGGAAATAGTGATATTATTAGGAAGCAGACACAGAAAATAACTAACAGACTACGGCTATGTGGCACGATGAGTATTTGGTTGCAGAAATTTATGTACCAAATCTGCATCTCTTGGCAGGAAAATGCACCAAAAACGCAATGAGTTTTCGTCATGCGCTTTTCATGTATTCTTTAATAAAAATATGCTTCAAAACGTAGCAAAATGGACAGGCTGCAGTTTTAGTTCTGCACCAGATCTGCAAGGGAAAAATGAGCAACATGCACAAAACGTCAGAATTTTCCTTGACTTTACTGGCATAACAATTGGCATGCAGTTATGTGATAAAATACGCACTTTGCTCTTGATCCGGTGGCACTGTGAGTTGGATGCAGTGCCTCTGGACCTGAGGGAACCCACAGGTGAGTACAGGGAGACCACAGCCACCCTGTGCCCATGATCTGCGGTGGTGGGTCCAGGGTGGCTTCTCTCAGGAGATCACTCCTGACTACACAGCATGAAATTAACATACTGCGGAGCTGTGAGAGCACGGCAACCCGCACCGCAGCTGAAATCATGCTGTGGTGGGGAGAAACATAGAGAGCATGGGATTTCTTGAATACCCATCTCCTATTCTGGTACTATACAAAGCAGCATTTTGGATGCAGTGGCAATATTCTGCATCCAAACAGTGCAATTCCTTATTGTAAGTATGCACTCTTAGGCTAGGGTCTGACTAACGTCAGCCCTCAGCCTGCCGGATCCGTTAAAAACGTAGCCTCTGGCAGGCTTAGTGCATAGCGTTATCAGCATGTAACTCTATGCGCCACCTGCCTATGTATCCCTATGGCAGCAGGATGCTTACTGTAGCCACCGGCTCCATAGAGAATCCCCGGATATGCGCTATTGCAGAGCGCACAGGAAACGTGGTTTGCAGCGTTTTCCTGTGCCCTCTGCAATAGCGCATATCCTGGAGTTCTGTGTGGAGCTGGCGGGTGCATGAAGCTGCTGGTTGCTATAGAGATGCATACACAGGTGGCGCATAGCATTAACGCTATGCGCTCAGCCTGAGAGTTTGTAAGTTTTTCACGGATCCAGCAGGTTGAGGGCTGACGCAAGTCAGACCTTTGCCTTATACTTCGGAAGATGGTATATTTGTGATTTCTATATCTGCAGCTATAATAATTTCCAGTCAAACCCTCTAACTTCAAATTATGGGGCTGAAATACTTAAAGGGTACCTGACATCTGATGCATGATCCCTAATCTGTGCATAGTATGTATTAAGCATGGTCTGTACAATCTCAGCCAGATATGTTTAACTCTGAAGCACAGCAATGTTTCAGATTTTTATTTATTATTATTTATAACACCATTTATTCCAAGGTGCTTTAGATGTGTAAGGTGGTATGCATAATAGCAACATGAACAATATAAGGCACACACAGGTACAGGAAGAGAGAGGACCCTGCCCGCATGGAATCACAGTCTATAAGGAATGGGTGAAGATAACACTTAGAGAAGGTAGACCTGGTCATGTGGTGGTAAAGTGGACTGAAGATCACTGGAGGTTGTAGGCTTGTCAGAAGAGGGGGGTCTTCAGGTTCTTTTTGAAGGTTTGCAAGCTAGGCAAGACCCTTCTGCCATGCCAACATCAGATGACCTCTTCGCATTGATGTCCTGTGCTTCTCGCTTTTGCCCTGTGCCTTGTTCTTTGTGACTTTGTCCTTTGGTTTTCTGCTTGAAGCTATGTGGTGTCTTGTAGTCCTGATGCGTGTTACACCTTGCCCATGCTCAGCTGCCACAGACCCCAGTTGCTGCCTTTGTCTAGTCTAGTTAGGCCCAGGTCCCTGCTGTGGTCCAGTAGGTCCATTTACTTCCCTCATGGACAGTCTCCTTCCTGGGGAGGAAAACAGCTGCCCATGGTTCTGATAGCATGTATCAGATGTCAGGTTTCCTTTACTTGATCAGCAATATGCTTTATTTATGAGGAATTGTATCTTCTAAAGTGGGAAACCATCTGGACCTGTGGGAACTAATATAGCATAAAGATGTCTTTTTTTATATTTCAAAATGACATTTATAAGCCAATATTGAATCTACTAATTTTAACACCCCTGCCAGACTTAATGCGCCCATTTGACTGGGCATCACTGCAGGTAAATGACTGGCGGCAAACTTCCTTGCTGATTGGTTGGTGCTTTGAATGCTGAGCGCATGGTAATTTGCTGATTGCTGCTTTAATTCCTGTAACTACTCCCTTTTTATAAGCTCATCATTTTGATAAGGTCACTCCACCCAAATGTTTTTTGATTGTGATGAATTTTACATTATAGATATCATTGATCTCTGCTAGTGAGGTAGGCCACATAATTAGGTCTTAGTCTTTTATGCCTCTTTTGGAGAGGGTATTCTTCATACCTAATCTTTATCCTACAGTCATATTGCTGCAGTTAAAGTACAATTCTCATTATTCGTTGGAGTCAGGCTTTTTAATGTAATGGTTTCCCAACAGCTGCGTCATGCTAGCGAGTCCAAGGTCCTACAACTCTGCTTTAGTTAAAAACACCTGCACTGTGAACACTGAGGCTTGGTGGGTTTCCAGTTAGGGGTACTTAAGGACTGGAGTCTGAAATATTTGACCTAGGTCATGGGACATTTTTGAGGAAATATCTCATCCTGGGATATCTACACATCTGTTGTCCTTCACTGCAGCCCGATGACTCTCAATCCTCTTGGGGATGTGGTATCTGCTCATTTTTGGTTATGACATCACTTGGAAGATGCAAATTGATGATTGTGTTTTCCTGTCAGAATAACTTAGTGATTTAATAAATTATGACTGCAGACTTTCAGTGCACCAGGATCTAAGGCTGTGTCAGTATTCGATTATAATATATTACAATCTATTTCTATACTTAATAATAATGCAAAAAATGTTGAGTTTGAAATGCTTTAAAAAGGATAAGAGATTATATAATAATAATAATTCTTCACTTGTATAGCGCTATTAATTCCATAGAACTTTACATACATTTGCAACACTGTCCCCACTGGGGCTCACAATCTAAACATCCTATCAGCATGTATTTGGAGTGTGGGAGGAAACCGGAATACCTGGAGGAAACCCACACAAACACAGGGAGAACATACAAACTCCTTACAGATGTTGTCCATGGTTGCTTTTGAAACCAGTACCCTGTGATGCAAGGTATATGGGTCAAGTATATTTGAGCCATATAAAGGGTTGGCTTAAATGAACTTATCCTGGTGATCAGAATTTTGCAGTTGGTCCTCCTTTTGTTTTTGTTTTTTTACCACTATCAGTAATAGTTTTCACCAAGTATTTTTATCAATTCATCTATGATCTGATTGCTTTCCTTGACCACTGTTAATATAAGCAATTATTGCTCTCTATATACCATTTGATTTGGCCGAGCAGGAATACACTATGTGATATTTCAATATGTGGGATCCACTTGATTTGGATCGCAGGAATAGAGTTAATTCAGTCATAATTTAATTACCGTATTTTTCGCTTTATAAGACGCACCTGATTATAAGACGCACCCCCAAATTTGGTGAAGGAAAAGAGAAAAAAAATTATTTTTTAATGTTAAATGGGGTCCATCTTATAATGCCAGTGTCCGTCTTACAAATAATATATATGAGGACTGGAGTTGGGGACCTCTGTACTATGGCACTTCACTGTAGTAGAACACCTCACTGTAGTAGGACACCTCACTGTAGTACTATGGCACCTCAGTGCGGTGTGGCACCTCTGTCTAGTAGAATTATTACATTTTATTGTAGTACAACACCTCAGTGTAGTATTATAGCATCTCACTATACTATGTCTTCTCAGTGTGGTATATATGGCATCTCAGTGTGGTATATAGGCAACTCAGTGTAGCATACCACCTCAACGCAGTATATATGGTACCCCAGTGTAGCATAGCACATCAGTGTGGTCTATATGGCACCTCAGTGTACTATATCGGTCAGTGTAGTATGGCACCTCAGTGTGGTATATATGGTACCTCAGTGTAGCATACCACCTAAATATGGTATATATAGTACCTCAGTGCAGCACAGCACCTCAGTGTGACCTATATGGTACCTCAGAGTAGCACAGCACCTCAGTGTGGTCTATATGGTGCCTCAGTGTAGAATGTCAGTGTACTAATCAAAACAAAAGGGTTTGGAGAAGGCGCAGGCTATGAGAAGTACCTGGTGGTCTAGTGGGGGGCTCAATTAATGTTTGTGGGGGTTTACTCTAACCTTCGGAGGTTGTGCCACTCCTGCACAACCTTGTTGTGAATGGGTTAAACACCAGGCACCGCTGGCGACGAATCCTCCATAGAGCAGTCCCTCTTCCGGTCAGGTGACTCACTGGGACCGATCACATGACCGATGACGATGATAATACGTCACCACAGGTCCTTCATCTATCAGCAGTGATCCCGGCAGAAAGCAGCTCCTTCATTAACCCTCGGCGTGGATGTGATTGGTTAGTAGAGAAGCACTACCTCACTTCCACTTGCAATGCCTCAGCTCAGGAACTCTGGCTGAGGCCGACACAAACGGCCCTGGGGACACACGGGCGGCTGCGGCGGCGATGGAGAGAAAGCAGGCTTACCATGGTGGCTATGGTGACCTGCAGGGCACAATGACGTGGGCAGATAACGCGCCGGGGCTGCTAAAAGGGAGTTCACATGTGACTGCAGCTGCTGAGCTGCGGGACTGCTCCATACACTCCTGTAATATACGCTACTCCCCCGCTGTTGACTGACAGTGAATATTACTGGAGATAATGAGCGGCCCCACGTGACTACGGGGCCGCTGCTGCAGCCTCCTCCAGCCTCATAACAGCCCCTGGACACTGCTCCACAGCTCCCCCCTGCCTCCCCTACAGCACAGCTACTAGTTTCGCTTTATAAGACGCACCCCCCACTTTCCCCCAAAATTTAAGGGAACAAAAGTGCGTCTTATAAAGTGAAAAATACGGTATGTTTTTATGGTGTTAACTGATGATTCAGTGTTTTTAACTAGGTAGAACAAAAGTTATGTTTTAGATCTCACCATTTGCTTTTTGTACAGGTAAATTGCAGCCAGTCATGCATTAGATACTGTCAAATGTAAGGCTGGCTTCACATTAGCGTTTGCGAGCGCAGCGCACCGAGCGCAGCCAAACGCTTGCGCACATGCGTTCCTATGTTTAACATTGGAACGCATGTGCCTGCGTTCGGTTGCGAGGGCGTTCGGATGCGCATAATTTGTGTGCCCTCCGAGCGCACTCAGAACGCAGCATGTTGCATTTTTTGTGCGTTCGCGGGCGCTTGTTTTATCTGCAAGCGCCCCCAAGCGCACAAACCATGCATTGAAGGCAATGGATCCACAGTGTCCTCCGCATGACAGCGCAGGAGAACGCTGCGGATCTTTCCCAGTGGCCGCCTGTTATCAGCGGCAGCCACCGGGAGATCAGCTATAGGCCTCCACTGATCTCCCGCCGGTGACAGCGGAGAGAAACAGCTCTGACAGCTGTTTAAATCTCCCGCGCCGACACCGAATAGGTGATGTCGACGCGGGAGATTTGAAACAGCGATCAGCTGTTTCTTGTCCCCTGCACCGATATCACCTATTCGGTGTCGGCGCGGTAGAGCTGTCAAATCAGCTGTTTCTCCAAATCTCCCGCGCTGACACCGACGGGAGATCAGCTGTGGCCAGGAGGAAGAGATCTCCACCGCTGATCTCCTCCTGGCCGCCCCCGAGACAGCTGATTGGCTGGCCGGGGTGCATACTAATGTGAACGCATGCGGAGATTCTCCACTGCGTTCACATCAGTATGGGCTGCGTTTGCACTGCGTTTGCGTCTCCATGCCCTGCGCATGCAGACACAAACGCCAGTGTGAAGCCAGCCTTATACTTGTTGGCTCCCCAAACAGAGGAACAAAACTATGCCCCTGAAGAATGCTGGTCTTGGTAAGGAGGCATATGCCTCTTTATGAAATAAAACCATTGAAAAATTGACATACACCTCAGTATGCTCCTCCGTAGTGGTGTAACTAGAGTCCTAGTGCAAAATGTGGACAGGGGCCCCCACCAGTATGTGGGGCAGGTATATGAACCCCTGTAAGACTACATTTACATATTCAGTTTTTGGTCAGTTCCTCACATTAGTTTTTGTAGCCAAAGCCAGGAGTGGATGAAAAATCCAGAAGTGGTGATGTCTTTCTATTATACTTTTCATCTGATTGTTACACTCCTGGATTTGACTGTAAATACTGATGTAAAATACTGACCAAATACTCAATGTGTAAACGTGGTCTAATAGAAAGACATCACCACTTCTGTATTTTTCATCCACTCCATGTCTTGGTTTACAAAAATTAATGTGAAAAACTGAAAATGTGAACGTAGCCTAAGGCCTCTTTCCCCATTGATGATTTGCAGCAGATCCGGCAGATTTACCGCATCTGCCATGCAATGGCTGCACTTGCGGCAAGCTCTATGGGGCTTGCGGCAAATGCAATTTTTGCCATGATCCGGCTCTTGCGGCAAAATTTTTTTTTAAATGCTGATTTGAAAGGGGCCTAATAATGTCTCCTCTCCTGTGCCCCTTCCTATAATAATAATCCTCCTCCAGCCAAACACATTTAAACATAGGCTGGGAATACATTTGGGCAGGCAATTGCATTCACTGCATCCAGATCTGGATGCAGTGAACGCAATTGCCTTCACACACATTTTGTTTCCAAAATGTGTGCTCTGAACTGCTATGCGGTAACCGGATTGCTCCGGATGTGTAATCCGGAGCAATGCGGTTACTGCATACTTTGCTCATCCCTGCTGCTGCAGGGATAAGCAAAGTGTTAAATGTGTATTAACACATTAAATATGAATATTAGCTGTGGGTAACATGTCTCTAGGGGGTGCCCACTCCCCCTAGAGACATGCTGTCCATTCCTCTCAGCATGTTAGGGGTTCATAAGCCATTTACAGTAAGCCGGCTATTGTCCGCTTTGTACAAATGTATGTAGTAGAGACAGTAGAGCAGATACTGTACGTAATGTACGTATAGTATCTGCCACTGTCTGAGGTCCTGTAACCATTAACATTAGGTCTATGGTCAGCGTACCGCCATAGATCTAATGTTAATGGTTACAGGACCCTGGACAGCGGCAGATACTATACGTACATTACGTACAGTATCTCCTGTACTGTCAGGGGAGCCGCGGCTTCATTCATTCATTTGTACAAAGCCGACAATAGCCAGCTTACTGTAAATGGCTTATTAACCCTTAACATGGTGAGAGGAGTGGACAGCATGTCTCTAGGAGGGGTGGACACCCCCTAGAGACATGTTGCTGACAGCTAATAGTCATATTTAATGTGTTAATACATATTTAACACTTTGCTTATCCCTGTGATGAGCAAAATATACGGTAACTGCATTGCTCAGGATTACACAACCGAAGCAATCCTGTTATCACATTGCAGTTGATAGAACCGCTCCGAAAACTGCAGCCTGCATGATTTTTAGCGCAGGCTGCAGATCCGGAGCCGGTAACCAGATTGCATGTAAAGCAATCCGGTTACCATGGTTGGCTCCTATGGAGAGGGTTTCCTGACCCAGTTTTGAGCTTTTTGAAAGCTCCAAACCGGATCAGGATTTAAAAACATGCCGCATCTGTGACCCTATCCTTAGACAAATAAAGGATTATTCTTACCTTTACCCACTCCTGCAGTCAGCAATGCCCTCTTCCTTTTTCAAAGCTGGGGAGCGCGCGGAGCATATGTCATGGACATATGGAGTGTTGGAGTGATGTCATGGACCGCATGCAATGGGCACGTTGACAACAGCTGCCAGCCTCTGATAGGCCAGTGACCACTATAGCTATTGCTGTGCAGGGAGTTGGTGATCTCTGCACCGCAATACATTTCATTTTAAAATGAGGCTGGCATTGCTGGACTCCCTGACTTCACGGGACTTATTGCGGTCACACTCTCTGTGTCTGCGATCGTTATGCCTCTGCTCCTTCCTTGTTTCACTCAGAAGAGAAGGGAAAATGGTGTTATCATAGCTGCCAGTGTTCTTATTCAGTTGTTGGTTTGTGCACTCTAGTCCAGACTACAATGTACAATTCTGAAGTTATGACTGCTAGCAGACACTCATCCAAGAGCTGTCATTAGACACAACAGGATAGATTTCTGTTTGGCAAAAAGTTGAATATTTAATTCAACTGATGATTGATTGATCAATAAACCACTATGACCAAATCCAAAACCAAGGATACACGCAGATCTTATTGACATAGAATCAAGAGTTTATGCCCCCTTTTACTTGTTCCTTTATACTGCATCTTTGCAGTCTACTCGAAGCTCGAGAAGCAGAAATCTCTGAAGCTGACCTCACTGTAGTAAGTCAACACCTTTGAGGATAATATTGTGGTCTAGAATTATTTGCAAGGAAATTATTATTAAAGTGTTAAAATAACAAAAATCTGTATTTTAATATATAGTGTAACTTTGACTTTGTTTCTAGTAATGAGGACAAGAGAACGTTATTGTTCTAAGCGCTTTATTGCTCCATTGCCAAAACTGTAAAGCTTGTCCTAAAGTGTGGAATCATTAATCCTATGTCCTCTCATATATCACAGTGTAAGTTTTCATCCCTAGCCAGATAATTCTGTTCTCAATCAATCTACTCCCACAGGGGATGTTACTTATTGATATTATGCCAGATCTCATCCATATATGCTGACGAGATACAATTGCAGAAAAGTCCGAGTCGGCCATGACCCTGTGGTGGATTTCATCATTCCTTCTCTCTTCTCAAACTAATAGGAGGGGCTGTCATAAATACAAACCTAGCAGCTGACAATTAATAAGTGGAAGTGTATGTATTGATTGATACTTTATACAAGATGGACAGAGCGAGGTCTTGGGTTTTGCTGTGGTTGGAATTTTTTTTCTGGGATACAATATATAGGCTGCTTTTCAAGCCATCATAAGAAATACAATAATATACAATCCCCAATATTAAAATTGCAACATCAAGGAGGAAAAGCTGTAATATTCTGAAACTCACAAGATAGACATATTACTGTTATGTAATTAATTAAAAAATGGAAACAAAATTTTCAAAAGATCTTGATTTATTCAGTATGGAGTATGAACGCCATGTTCACTTACACCAATTGGTTGTTCTCAGTGACATCATTAATGGCTGTCTGAAGGATGTTCTGTCAATCTGAATGCACTGGGCACCAAATTATCAAGATCCACCGCTGGCAGCTGCCTTTGTAATGTAAACCAATGATATGATAGATGAACCCAAAGGGAGAGAAGTCTGGAAAGCAATGGTATGACCATTTCTCCAAAATGCTTTGGCTACTGATATCAGCCTAAAGGAATGCTCACATTAGCTTATAGCAGCTAATGTTTCATACATGAGATTCGGATGCTAATGCAATCTCTCCTACAAGCGTGAGCTGAGTGTCATGTGATCCGATTCTCTTGCATTTGAGAATCTAAGAACAGGTGCAGAGGAAATGGAGAGCTTAATGTCCCAATCTTCTCCATTGTCTATCTCTGCGTATGTCGGACTGCACTCAGATGAAATCTGAGCGCAGTATAATGTTTTGCTTTCACCCATTGACTTGAATGGGTGCATGTCATCTGAGATATGCTGCCAATTGCAGCATGCAGAGATTGGTTTCCTTCCTAATGCTGACTTAGAATGAGAAAGAAAACAGTTGGCACTGCTCTGTAATATAACATTGCAGTGTGGGTTATCCAATAAAACATCAGATTGCATTATACTCTATACACTAGAGTGGATGCCATGTCCTGCAACATCTCAGGACTTGTCTCTCATGGAGCACATCTGGGACATCATTGATCAGCAATTAGAGCTGCCAGCAGTGGATCTTGATAATTTGCTTATCTATCTGCATTTTGCATGGCAGAACAGTCCTCAGATAACCATTAGTAACTTCATTGATAGCAGCTAAGAGGGGTAAGTGCCAGGAACTCTGCTCTCATACTCAATACGGATTAAAAAATATTTCCATTTTTAATAATTTGCAGATAAGTAACCTGTATCCATGCTGTGATTTTCATAATTCCACTGTTTTTGCTTCTTGGTGTTGTAATTTCTGTGTTGAGGTGTGTTTTATTGCTTATGTTGGGGATCTGAGCTTCAGATGTACTTTTAGAAGTTAGGTTCGTAATTTAACACAATTCAAGTTCTGAAAAATTCTCATTGGTCAATTATTTTTGTTTAATTTTTATATATCCTTTAGTAAACCTGTATTATTTTAACACACTGAACTGATCAAAGCTTAAAATTAAACTTACAGTTCTGATAAAGAACTAGAACTCAGTTACACTTTGATGAAAATCACATCTTGCAGTCCCACTCTGATGTCTCTAATACCTCGGGGCTATGCGATTCCGTCTGATCTCTTTTGCCAATACAAGACCTTCTGCATCCCAGGGGTACATAAAGTCAGCTTTCACACTAACACCCCTTGTCCACATGGGCACAGAGAGGCATGGGCAGAGAGAGAGAGTGATCCACATAACTTTTGGTGTGGCACAACACATGCTCACAACCCTGACAGACTTTAAGACTCTTTTCACTTGCCCCAGTAAAACAGAGTCCTGCCAGCCCAGCAGAGCTGTCACCAATTTCTTGTTAAGCATAAGCCCTGGTCCGTTACAGTTGTTCTGTGCCAGAAACCAACCAAGGTAGCATGTAATATTAACTGAAGACACTGATCGAGATAAAAGAGCAACCCAGGATTAAATTATTTAATAATTATTATTATTTAATCAACGTAAGGTCTCACTAGTCAATAACAATATATAAACTATGGCTATTTAGATATTCAAATAAAAGTAATAGGTTGCAGAAGATGTCTGCAGTTGACAAATCAGTTAACAGTGCCTTGTTGCTGGTGGCCACATGGATGTGATATGGAGTCCGAGGATTTCATGGTTACTCCCCACACATGATGTGAACTCCTTCCAGTGAACCATGCAGAAATATGATGGGTACCTTTTTAACTCCTTGGTCAGTCACTCTCTCCCAGCCCCCCGACTGGTCATCCCTGATTCCCTGCTCCTTGTTCCTGGGCTGAAAGATTCTAAAAAGCTATGAAAGGTCATAACCTCCCATTGAGAGATCCAAGGGAGATAGTTCTGGTGTCATCGGATCCAGCTGGGTCCCCTTTACATTGGCAAACCAAAGGCTACTGCTAGACGTTGTCCGTATCTTCCCTTCCCGGTTGCTAGGGAGTATCCCGACCCGGGTGTATGTGTGTGGTTTGCTCTTTCGACTACAGTGATATGATTTGTGTAGGACTTGGTTACACTGTAACTTCCATAATTCTGTATAATATCATGGTGCCAATGAGACTACAAATTTCTGTTTTGCAGCTATCTGGAAATAGCAGTTGCCTGTCTCTAAATACATACAGAGCCAGACATGTCTCAAAGAGGGGATTTCTTCCTGCCATCTCCACATGGCATCATAGTTTTGAAGGAGAGCTTCTTCCTTAGCTAAATTACTTTTTGTCACCTCTCCAGCTGACTGTGGAACCCTATGTTAGTGTGAAGGAAGCATCCTATTTCAGACTGCTACTCTGAATGACAGGTGCAGGTAAAGGTGAAGTGATATTCATGTTACAACTGTAGAAACATCTTGGGGATTTATAATTCATTGGCAATATCTCCCATATTCTTTACACATTTTATCAGCACCATTACTTTGCTCACTTCTGCTTTTAATTTCCTCTAGTCTCCTCCTCTCTTATTTACAAAACTGTTTGGATGGAGCAGGTGTCGTTGGATCACTCATTGTTGGTGGATTTGCAGACAGATTTGAGCAGTTTTTGGGAAAGAATGATCAGTGCATGACACAAAAAGTGACAAGTGGTGGAAGGACTTTATTATTCTTATGATATATTACGGTAAATTGTTTCCTGCATTCATTTGTACTGTTAATTTAAGAAAAAATAAATAGGTGTATTTGCCTTTTAAATCTTGTTTGGTCTAACAACTCCAATTACTGAAGTTATCCTCTTTTAATATTGATTACTACTTTTCACTCAGCTAAGCCTGGTAGGATCAAGTATAACTAATAAGCATATAGCCTCAGATGGAGATCTGAAATGTGTGACCAGTGGCAAAATACTGCTGCTCCCATTCAGATGGAGATACTGCATTCTGGCTAGCATGCAGTAGCCCGTTGTGGTATCTCCAATAACAGTGTGAAAAGGGTGGACCTGGGGCAAGCATCAGTGCTATTTTCAACTTGATTTATGTGCCCATGGATGAACATCCATCAAATTAAAAATGATTGTGGATCAGAGAGCCACTAGATCACCGGCATATCAGATACCAGCAGGTTATGTCAGTGTACATCTGCAGGTGGCATAATGATGTTGCTGTATTGCAATGCCTGTGTCGGTAGATGAAAGATCAAGATAAAGTTTCTTGCGGTGGGAGCAGGGACAGGTGACAGAAATGGTTATTCCCTTATTTTAATTAAAGAAAAAGTGCCACAATGGAGATAATACACTTTATGAGGGCCACAGGGGGAACTTTATACTGCAGTGGGGTCACTATAGTGTAAGGAGGACAGTTCTATTGTGAAGGGATCACCAATTATATTCACTTTTTCGAGACACTGTTAATGTAGAGAAAACAAAGTTTATTCTCTGTGGCCAGGAGAATATTTTTTTTGACTTGTGTCATGTAAGGTGCACATGCGTAGCAATACGTTCCTCATGCGTGACCAATCTGTGTGTACCTGCTGGGAGCTGGCGAGTGCACCTTTGATTGATCATGCTTGTACCTTTGACTACCCTCAGAGACATGCCATTGAAGTATCTTGTTGTGCCACCTATTGTCGCCAACACGCACCAGAGAGTAGCATCTTGACTGCTGCCCAATTTGTTGCCTGCTAACTGTATTTGTATGCATTTTTGAATGTCATTTCACCTAATCTGTTGGCTGGGGCAGCCTGTTAGCCCAGCCCAATAGTAAGTCAAGCCACCTGCCAACCCTTCACCCAGTTACCATGGCATGAGCTGCATTGATTAGCTACTTATAAGACGCTGCATATTTTTGAGATTACTAAATGCAGCTCATGCAATGTGTACTGTCTGGGGAGAGAATGTGATGACGTATGATCATTTACTGTATATTATGGTTATTGTTTTGCTTGGTCCCCCTCTCCCCAGACAGTAACCATGATGTGCTGTATATAGTCACATCAGTATCTTTACTAGGCTAAATGCCAGCCAAATTAACCGACTTATAGCATTGCATGACTGCAAATCGGCTTCATACAGTTATGGCTGAAAGTGATGGCACCCTTGAAATTGTTCCAAAAAATTTCTCATTGAAAACTATTGCAATTACACGTTTTGTTGTACACATGTTTATTTACTTTCTGTGTATTGAAACAACTAGAAGACACATGACCTAGTAAGTAAACCCAGATTTCAGATATGGAGCCAGTGGCGTAACTACCGGCATAGCAGCTGTAGCGGTCGCTTTGGGGCCCGGCGCTTGTGGGGGGCCCGGACCCAGCGCCGCTACGCAGCCGCTGCTATACCGGCAGCTGCGCCTGCGATACAGATACAGGGGCGGACTGGCCCGGCGGGCCCCGACACTTTGGGGCCACGCTCACTAAGTCCCGCCCACATACCCCCCTGGGTGCTGTAGGGGGGGCCCGGACGGAAAGGGGGGCCCATTGGTCCCCTGAGCGCCACATGTCATACAAGGGGGGCTTAGGGGCAGGGGCGTAACTAGAACTGGCAGGGCCCCATAGCAAATTTTTGAACGGGGCCCCCTCCAAGACACGCCCCCCAATGACACGCCCCCTCCAAGACACGCCCCCCAAATGACACGCCCCTTCAAGACGCACCCCCTTACAGGCCCCAGCAGTATATACAGCAGCCCCAGTGGTATACCGCAGCCTCTCCAGTGGTATATACAGGCCCCAGCAGTATTACAGCAGCCCCAGTGGTATACAGCAGCCTCCTCAGTGGTATATACAGGCCCCAGCAGTATTACAGCAGCCTCCGCAGTGGTGGTATATACAGGCCCCAGTGGTGGTATACGGGGCCCCTGGTGGTGGTATATACAGGCCACTGGTGGTGGTATATACAGGCCCCTGGTGGTAGTATACAGAGCCCCTGGTGGTGTGGTATATACAGGCCCCTGGTGGTAGTATACAGAGCCCCTGGTGGAGGTATATACAGGCCCCTGGTGGTAGTATACAGAGCCCCTGGTGGTGTGGTATATACAGGCCCCTGGTGGTAGTATACAGAGCCCCTGGTGGAGGTATATACAGGCCCCTGGTGGTAGTATACAGAGCCCCTGGTGGAGGTATATACAGGCCCCTGGTGGTAGTATACAGAGCCCCTGGTGGTGTGGTATATACAGGCCCCTGGTGGTAGTATACAGAGCCCCTGGTGGAGGTATATACAGGCCCTGGTGGTAGTATACAGAGCCCCTGGTGGAGGTATATACAGGCCCCTGGTGGTAGTATACAGAGCCCCTGGTGGTGTGGTATATACAGGCCCCTGGTGGTAGTATACAGAGCCCCTGGTGGAGGTATATACAGGCCCTGGTGGTAGTATACAGAGCCCCTGGTGGAGGTATATACAGGCCCCTGGTGGTAGTATACAGAGCCCCTGGTGGTGTGGTATATACAGGCCCCTGGTGGTAGTATACAGAGCCCCTGGTGGAGGTATATACAGGACCCTGGTGGTAGTATACAGAGCCCCTGGTGGAGGTATATACAGGCCCCTGGTGGTAGTATACAGAGCCCTGGTGGTGTGGTATATACAGGCCCCTGGTGGTAGTATACAGAGCCCCTGGTGGAGGTATATACAGGCCCCTGGTGGTAGTATACAGAGCCCCTGATGGAGGTATATACAGGCCCCTGGTGGTAGTATACAGAGCCCCTGGTGGTGTGGTATATACAGGCCCCTGGTGGTAGTATACAGAGCCCCTGGTGGAGGTATATACAGGCCCCTGGTGGTAGTATACAGAGCCCCTGGTCATGTGGTATATACAGGCCCCTGGTGGTAGTATACAGAGCCCCTGGTGGTGTGGTATATACAGGCGCCTGGTGGTAGTATACAGAGCCCCTGGTGGAGGTATATAGAGGCCCCTGGTGGTAGTATACAGAGCCCCTGGTGGAGGTATATACAGGCCCCTGGTGGTAGTATACAGAGCCCCTGGTGGAGGTATATACAGGCCCCTGGTGGTAGTATACAGAGCCCCTGGTGGTAGTATACAGAGCCCCTGGTGGTAGTATACAGAGCCCCTGGTGGAGGTATATACAGGCCCCTGGTGGTAGTATACAGAGCCCCTGGTGGTGTGGTATATACAGGCCCCTGGTGGTAGTATACAGAGCCCCTGGTGGAGGTATATACAGGCCCCTGGTGGTAGTATACAGAGCCCCTGGTGGAGGTATATACAGGCCCCTGGTGGTAGTATACAGAGCCCCTGGTGGTGTGGTATATACAGGCCCCTGGTGGTAGTATACAGAGCCCCTGGTGGAGGTATATACAGGCCCCTGGTGGTAGTATACAGAGCCCCTGGTGGAGGTATATACAGGCCCCTGGTGGTAGTATAACAGAGCCCCTGGTGGTAGTATACAGAGCCCCTGGTGGTGTGGTATATACAGGCCCCTGGTGGTAGTATACAGAGCCCCTGGTGGTGTGGTATATACAGGCCCCTGGTGGTAGTATACAGAGCCCCTGGTGGAGGTATATACAGGCCCCTGGTGGTAGTATACAGAGCCCCTGGTGGAGGTATATACAGGCCCCTGGTGGTAGTATACAGAGCCCCTGGTGGTAGTATACAGAGCCCCTGGTGGTAGTATACAGAGCCCCTGGTGGAGGTATATACAGGCCCCTGGTGGTAGTATACAGAGCCCCTGGTGGTGTGGTATATACAGGCCCCTGGTGGTAGTATACAGAGCCCCTGGTGGAGGTATATACAGGCCCCTGGTGGTAGTATACAGAGCCCCTGGTGGAGGTATACACAGGCCCCTGGTGGTAGTATACAGAGCCCTGGTGGTGTGGTATATACAGGCCCCTGGTGGTAGTATACAGAGCCCCTGGTGGAGGTATATACAGGCCCCTGGTGGTAGTATACAGAGCCCCTGGTGGAGGTATATACAGGCCCCTGGTGGTAGTATACAGAGCCCCTGTGATAGTATACAGAGCCCCTGGTGGTGTGGTATATACAGGCCCCTGGTGGTAGTATACAGAGCCCCTGGTGGAGGTATATACAGGCCCTGGTGGTAGTATACAGAGCCCCTGGTGGAGGTATATACAGGCCCCTGGTGGTAGTATACAGAGCCCCTGGTGGTGTGGTATATACAGGCCCCCCGCTCTCCATTACCTGCAGCAGGCAGTCGCGCCGCTGATCGCAGCCACAGCCTGTAATGTAGTGTGACGCTGTAGCCGGCGATACAGGAAATAGAGCGGCGCCGGCTACAGCCCACATGACAGGCAGATCAGCGAGACTGCCCGCCGGTAATGGAGAGCGGCCGGGGGGACGCAGCGCGGCAGCAGTAATGGAGGCAGCGGTCAGGGGGCCCCGAGGATAGCGTGTGGGGGCAGCGGTCAGGGGCCCCCTAAGCAGTGGCGTAACTACCGGCATAGCAGCCGTAGCGGTCGCTTTGGGGCCCGGCGCTTGTGGGGGGCCCGGACCCAGCGCCGCTACGCAGCCGCTGCTATACCGGCAGCTGCGCCTGCGATACAGATACAGGGGCGGACTGGCCCGGCGGGCCCCGACACTTTGGGGCCACGCCCACTAAGTCCCGCCCCCATACCCCCCTGGGTGCTGTAGGGGGGGCCCGGACGGAAAGGGGGGCCCATTGGTCCCCTGAGCGCCACATGTCATACAAGGGGGGCTTAGGGGGCCCCTGACCGCTGCCCCCACACGCTATCCTCGGGGCCCCCTGACCGCTGCCTCCATTACTGCTGCCGCGCTGCGTCCCCCGGCCGCTCTCCATTACCGGCGGGCAGTCTCGCTGATCTGCCTGTCATGTGGGCTGTAGCCGGCGCCGCTCTATTTCCTGTATCGCCGGCTACAGCGTCACACTACATGACAGGCTGTGGCTGCGATCAGCGGCGCGACTGCCTGCTGCAGGTAATGGAGAGCGGGGGGGCCTGTATATACCACACCACCAGGGGCTCTGTATACTACCACCAGGGGCCTGTATATACCTCCACCAGGGGCTCTGTATACTACCACCAGGGGCCTGTATATACCTCCACCAGGGGCTCTGTATACTACCACCAGGGGCCTGTATATACCACACTACCAGGGGCTCTGTATACTACCACCAGGGGCCTGTATATACCTCCACCAGGGGCTCTGTATACTACCACCAGGGGCCTGTATATACCTCCACCAGGGGCTCTGTATACTACCACCAGGGGCCTGTATATACCACACCACCAGGGGCTCTGTATACTACCACCAGGGGCCTGTATATACCTCCACCAGGGGCTCTGTATACTACCACCAGGGGCCTGTATATACCTCCACCAGGGGCTCTGTATACTACCACCAGGGGCCTGTATATACCACACCACCAGGGGCTCTGTATACTACCACCAGGGGCCTGTATATACCTCCACCAGGGGCTCTGTATACTACCACCAGGGGCCTGTATATACCTCCACCAGGGGCTCTGTATACTACCACCAGGGGCCTGTATATACCACACCACCAGGGGCTCTGTATACTACCACCAGGGGCCTGTATATACCTCCACCAGGGGCTCTGTATACTACCACCAGGGGCCTGTATATACCTCCACCAGGGGCTCTGTATACTACCACCAGGGGCCTGTATATACCTCCACCAGGGGCTCTGTATACTACCACCAGGGGCCTGTATATACCACACCACCAGGGGCTCTGTATACTACCACCAGGGGCCTGTATATACCTCCACCAAGGGCTCTGTATACTACCACCAGGGGCCTGTATATACCTCCACCAGGGGCTCTGTATACTACCACCAGGGGCCTGTATATACCACACCACCAGGGGCTCTGTATACTACCACCAGGGGCCTGTATATACCTCCACCAGGGGCTCTGTATACTACCACCAGGGGCCTGTATATACCTCCACCAGGGGCTCTGTATACTACCACCAGGGGCCTGTATATACCACACCACCAGGGGCTCTGTATACTACCACCAGGGGCCTGTATATACCTCCACCAGGGGCTCTGTATACTACCACCAGGGGCCTGTATATACCACACCACCAGGGGCTCTGTATACTACCACCAGGGGCCTGTATATACCACCACCAGTGGCCTGTATATACCACCACCAGGGGCCCTGTATACCACCACTGGGGCCTGTATATACCACCACTGCGGAGGCTGCTGTAATACTGCTGGGGCCTGTATATACCACTGAGGAGGCTGCTGTATACCACTGGGGCTGCTGTAATACTGCTGGGGCCTGTATATACCACTGGAGAGGCTGCGGTATACCACTGGGGCTGCTGTATATACTGCTGGGGCCTGTAAGGGGGTGCGTCTTGAAGGGGCGTGTCATTTGGGGGGCGTGTCTTGGAGGGGCATGTCATTGGGGGGCGTGTCTTGGAGGGGGCCCCGTTCAAAAGTTTGCTATGGGGCCCTGCCAGTTCTAGTTACGCCCCTGTATGGAGCACTATATTGCAACCCAATATACCTTGGCAATCTTCAGATTTCATGATGTCTTGCACACAGTCAAGGCACCCAGTGCCAAAAGCAGCAAAACAACTCCAAAACATTCTTGACCCTTCACCATATTTGACTGCGTGTACTGTGTTCCTTTCTTTGTAGGCCTCATTCTATTTTCGGTAAATAATAGATTTATGCTTTTGGAACAATCAGTAATAGTCAATGTTCTTCCTAGCAAATCCCCTATTTACAAAAGATGTTATGCTGACAATAACAATGATTTCTAGGCCATCCTAAAAATATGTTTACTAGTGATGAGTGAGCATGCTCGCTGGTACTCGTTGCTCACCCGAGCATCTCAGTACTTGAGATGCTCAGCGAGCATCGACTACCGGCGAGATGCTCGGGCTGATGCTCAGCTCCCCCTCCCTGCATGTTTGCGCTCTTTACAGAGCCAGCCCACATGCAGGGATTGGCTGCCACACACTGTAATGCCACAGCCATTTTGGTTGTGGCATTACAGTGATTTGCTGGCCGCACAGCATCATCAGGTCTATATAAGACCCAATGGCGCTGTGCTCGTCACTCTGCTCCACAGTCAGCTAGTGTCGGGAGAGGTGCTGCTCAGCTAGGGACAAATTTTGTGTCTTTTAGGTAGTGTGGGTACCTAGGGTACATAATCCATTTAAACAAACAGTCCTTCTGAGGACTAATTTAGCTGTATACAGGTAGGCAGGTTATATAGCAGAATGCGGTGTAGCACAAGAGGCTGTATTCCAGTCACATAAAGGGCTGGTGTAGCAGGCTTCCAATAGCCATCTAAACAGTCCTTCTGAGGACTATTCTAGCTGTATACAGGAAGGCAGGGTATATAGCAGACTGTGATGTAGCACAAGAGGCTGTATTCCTGTCACATCTGGGGCTGGTGTACCAGGCTTCTAATATCCATCTAAATAGCCCTGAGGACTAATCTAGCTGCATACAGGCAGGGTACATAGCAGACTGTGGTGTAGTACACGAGGCTCTATTCCAGTCACATCTGGGGCTGGCGTATCAGGCTTCTTATACCCATCTAAACAGTCCTTTTGAGGATTAATCTAGCTGTATACAGGCAGGCAGGGTATATAGCAGACCGCGGTGTGTAAACTAAACTCCTTTTCAGGATTAATCTAGCTGTATACAAGCAGGGTATATAGCAGATTGCGGTATGTAAACTCTTTTTCAGGATTAATCTAGCTGTATACAGGCAGGGTGTATAGCAGACTGCGGTGTGTAAAAACCTTTTCAAGATTAATCTAGCTGTATACAGGCAGGGTATATAGCAGATTCTGATGTGTAAACTCCTTTTCAGGATTAATCTAGCTGTATACAGGCAGGGTATATAGCAGACTGCGGTGTGTAAACTCCTTTTCAGGATTAATCTAACTGTATACAGGCAGGGTATATAGTAGACTGCAGTGTGTAAACTCCTTTTCAGGATTAATCTAGCTGTATTCAGGCAGGCTATATAGCAGACTGTGGTGTGTAAACTAAACTCCTTTTCAGGACTAATCCAGCTGTATACAGGCAGTGTATATAGGCAGTGTATATAGTGCTCTGTTTAAAATGCGCAAGGCACGTGGCAAGGGACGAGGAACTGGACGTGATGGTAATGGTGCATGCAGATGCCGAGGCCATTGGCAAGCTACAATTGTGCCACAACAAACACCCACATCTTCTCACCCTTCCTGTCCCAATTCCTAGGGGACTGCAGCACACCACTATTAAACCAAGAGCCATGTCAAAATGTTGTTGGATAGTTGGATAGCGGATATTGCTTCCAGTCAGTTTGCCACCACCACAACCACCCAGTCTTCCACACAGTCAAGTCTCAGTAGCCGTGAGTCTGGGGCGCATATTCCTCACCCTGAGCCTCCTTCCTCCCACCATGCTGAGTGCCCGGACAAAACTGGTCCTACACTTGGACACTCTGAAGAGCTGTTCACTTTTCCATTTATAGATTCAGGACTCTCGCCCGCTCCACTTGAAGGGGAGCTAGAGGAGATCGCTTGTGGCGATGCCCAAATATTTGAGCAGCCACGGTCGCACGAAGGCGATGGTGGGAAAGTGTCACAAGAGGTGGACGATGATGAGACACAATTGCTAGAAAGTCAGGAGGAGGACCAGGGTGCGGAAGTGGAAGACGACGTGGTGGATGATATATTAACTGACCCAACCTGGCAGGAGGACATGCAGAGTGAGGACAACAGTGCACAGGGGGAGGGAGACGTAGCACCCCAACAGGCAGGAAGAAGCAGTGTGGTGAGCGCAGACAGAAGGCAGGCAACCGTTCCCCCTAATACCAACACGACGGACGTTGCCAGTACAACTGTTAGATCTTCCCGATTCTGGCTGTTTTTTAAGGACTCTGACGATAATTCCAAAAAGGCCATTTGCACTACATGCCATGCCAGTATCAGCAGGGGTAGCAAAACTATGAGCCTGACCATCACCAGAATGACAAGGCACATGGCAGCAAAGCATGCAGGGCTGCCAAAAATTGGGAGGCACTCCAATGCCCCTTGAAAGAGACGTGGAGGAGGGCCTCATAAAATAATGTTCTCATTGTTAGAAAGTGGGTCTCCCATAGTGTTGCCCTATGCAGGGCTGCCAAAGATTGGGAGGCACTCCAATGCCCCTACGAAGAGATGTGGAGGAGGGCCTCATAAAAACAATGTTCCCATTACAAAGGAGCGGGTCTCCTATAATTGTAATGCCCTTACTCTAAGTATGAACTGACAAACATTTACCCCTGGGGGTATACATTAATATACTGTATAACTTTTATTTTCTTACGGGCATCATAAACACCCTTTAAAAATCTTATGTGGGTGTTGCATCATGGACCACGGTCACCCTTGTGATATGGTGGTGGAGGACGAGGAGAAGGAGGAGGACTAGAGCAAATAGCCAAAATCATGAAGCGTATACCCATGTGTGGGGATGAAGAGGAGCATGGGAATATACCTCCCCAAAAAAGACAATGGCTTTGAGTTTATATTACGCTGCTATCATTTGGTGGTGTTGAGAAGTCTGACCCAATCCAGCCCTTGTTCATTTTGATAAGAGTCAGCCTGTCAGCATATTCAGTTGACAGGTGGGTGCGCTTATAAGTAATAATTCCCCCTGCAGCACTAAAAACTTGCTCTGATAAACAATAGCGGCAAGACAGGCCAGGACTTTCAAGGCGTAGAGAGCAAGTTCATGCCACGTGTCCAGCTTGGATACCCTATAATTATAAGGCACAGAGGAATAATTGAGGACTTTGGTATGGTCGGCAAGGTACTCCTTCAGCATCTTTCGAAACTTTGCACTCCTTGTGAGAGTACCCCGCGCCTCAGGGCCTGTGCCATGGTAGGGGCTGAGAAAACTCTTCCAGAACATTGACAGTGTTCCCCTGCCTCTGCTGGATTGGAGCTGTGTCTCTCTCGTCTGTACTCCTTGGTTGTCCACTGAACTGTGACCTCTGTCGCCAGCGTTTTCAGATGGGAATTTTTTAAATAATTCAGCAACACCTCGGGAATAAGAGATATAAAGTTCTTCTTGTAGCGTGGGTCTAAAATTGTCACCAACCAGTAGTGAGTGTCAACCAAAATTTGGAGACCGCGAGGGTCACAGGACAGGCAGTGTAACATAAACTCAGTCATGCGCGCCACACTGGTGACAGGCAACACTTCCATGTTCTCAACAAGAGAACGACTGACCATGCTCTCCTCTTCCTCCTCCTCCTTGTCCTCTGGCCATCCACACTGAACAGACGGTATGACAGCCAGGCAGTTAGTACTGTCCATAGCGCATGAAACTAGTTCCTGTTCTTCCTCCTCCTCCTCCTCATTGTCCACCAATCCATGTTGGGATGAGATGAGGCTGGGCTGTGTGTAATAATCAACCTATATGGTTTCTTGCTCATCATGCTCCGGCTTCAATGCATCCTCTTTGGTTTTGAGCAGAAAACAGAGAAGCAGGATGGTGACGCCACTCATCATCTTGGTGGAGTCCTCAAAGTTTTGGAGAATGGTACATATGTTAGACACCCATGTCCACTCCTGAGGTCTGAAGCGAATACCGATGGCCTTGTTGATGCTGGTAGTCAACAACTGACCTCTTCTGCTCACAAATCCTGACCAACATCAGCAGTGTCGAATTCCAATGCGTGGGGACATCACAGTCTATGAGCCGGAAGCTTCAAATGCTGTTGAAAACCGGCAAGGGTGGCCAAAGCAGTAGGTGACTTTCTAAAGTGGGCACACAGGTGGCGTACTTTGACGAGCAGATCCAACAGCTACGGGTAGGATTTAAGAAACCGCTGAATGATGAGGTTGAGCACATGGGCCAGGCATGGGACATGTGTGAGCTCGCCTCACTTCAGAGCCGCCACCAGGTTCCAGCCATTGTCACACACGATCATGCCTGGCTGTAGGTTCAGCAGTGTGAGCCACAGATCTGTCTGCTCTTTCAGAGCTGTCTAGAACTCTTCAGCATTGTGCGCTTTGTCACCTACGCATATTAGCTTCAGCACAGCCTGTTGCCGCTTGGCCGAGGCAGTGCTGCAGTGCTTCCAGCTTGTGATGGATGTGGAGGCTGAAGAGGAGGAGGCTGAGGAGGATCACGTGTGGGAGCTGTAGATTGTGGGGGCAACCCTGATTGAGTTAGGGCCCGCAATCCTTGGCGTCGGGAGGACGTGTTCCGTCCCAAGGTTCGACTGGGTCCCAGCTACCATTATGTTAATTCAGTGTGCCATCAGCGAGATGTACCGTCCCTGCCCACAAGCACTTGTCCACGTGTCTGTGGTTAGGTGGACTTTTTCTGGTAACTGCGTTGTTGAGGTACGGCTAATGTTTTGGGACACGTGCTTGTGTAATGTCGGGTCGGCACACCTCGAGAAATAGTGGCGGCTGGGGACCGAGTATTGAGGGATAGCCACTGCCATCAGGTTGCGGAATGCTTCCGTCTCCACTAGCCTATAAGGCAACATTTCGAGCGCAAGCAGTCATGAAATGTGCAAAATCAGTAGTGTGACCTTTGGGGCGTTGGCTGCGTATTTGCGCTTGCGTTCCATGGACTGGGATATGGACAACTGAACGCTGTGCTGGGACAAGGATGTGGACATAGTTGCTGATGGTGGTATTTCAGATTGTGCAATGACAGGTGCAGGACAGAAGGCATCTTTGCATACACTATGGACAGGGGACTGGCTTGCACGCACAACAGTGGAAGAAGCAGTGGCATCACCTGCAGACACTGTTCCTGGACCCTCGGATTCAGCCCAGAAGCCTGGGGTGGGAGACCCACTTTCTAATAATGGGAACATACATTATTTAATGAGGCCCTCCTCCATGTCTCTTCCAACGGGCATCGCAGTGCCTCCCAATTTTTGGCAGCCCTGCATAAGGCAACACTATGGGAGGCCACTTCCTAATAATGGGAACATTATTTAAAGATGCCTTCCTCCACGTCTCTTCCAAGGGGGATTGCAGTGCCTCCCAATTTTTAGCAGCCTTGCATAGGACAACACTATGAGAGACCCACTTCCTACTAATGGGAACATAATTGAAAGAGGCCCACCTCCAGGTCTCTACCAAGGGGCATTGGAGTGCCTCACAATTTTTGACAGCCCTGCATAAGGCAACACTATGGGTGACCCACTTCCTTCAATAAGAAAAAACGGAGGGCACCGCAAATTTTCAGAAGTGTAAGCTAGGGGATCACTAGACAACCCAGGAGGATTGAATGCATAAGGAAGAAGGAAGGGGATTCTCAAAGCAAGTTATACAACCCAGGCAATTAAGGTTTTTCAAATAAGTCACAAATTTTATTAAAGGACAACACAAAGAAACAGGTCACCAAGATAAAAACATTTAAAAGACTGCTAATTACAAGAAAGCCAATAATGGTATATATTGGACAAAGGACCCACTTCAGGAGCCCAGGGTACCCAGTGGTGTTTTTTAAATATAGGATAACAATGGTTATATAGCAGGACAATAAATGTAGCCCCCGAAAATGGCAAAGCTGTTCAAAAATTGCATAAAACTCTGACAAAACTAGGATTGCCTTTGACTTGAATTGGTCTCATTACTGTGCAAGTAATCGCTGGGAAACTCGCAAAGTAACTGCTGTTCCTTTGCGAGCTGAGTCCGGCTGTCTGCTCTGTGCAGGCTGCCGCAGCTCCAGGGTTCTAGAGCCCGCCTGCTCACAGAGATGATGTAGCAGAGCTGCGATTGTTCTCAGTCTGCTCATTCCCTGTGCATAGACATCTATATCTATGCACAGGGGATGTAGCAGAGAGGACATCGCGTTTTGGACTACGTCGGACGGAAGAGGATTTTTTAATTAAAGATGGAGTCCCTAATGGCTTTTTTTTTTTATTTCTAATAAAAAAATTTCTCTGTGTTGTGTTTTTTTAACCCTTTATTGGAGATTCTTAGTGGCCGGGTCAAACGTGGCCTGACATTAAGAATCTCGGGCTTAATACCAGCTTGTATAACAAAGCTGGTATTAACCCCTTTATTACCCAGCGTGCCACCGCCACCAGGGCCGCTGGAAGAGCGGGGTTCAGCGCCAGAGGATGGCGCTTCAATGAACGCACCATCTTCTGGGGCGGCTGCGGGCTGCAATTTGCAGCGTGGGGTGCCCAGAAAGCTTGGGCATCCCTGCGCTGCGGATTCCAGCCCCCAGCTGCTCAGCTGTACCTGGCTAGACATAGAAATTGCGCGGAGCCCCACGCATTTTTTTTTTTATTTCATGAAATTCATGAAATAATAAAAAAAAGGGCTCGCCTATATTCTTGTGTCCGGCCAGGTACAAATAGGCACCTGGTGGTTGGGAGCAGCCCGTCGCTGCCTGCTGGATCCGGCTGGTTCCAAAAATACGGCGAAGCCCACGTGAAATTTTTTTCTAACAAATCCATAAAACAATGTAAATAAAAGGGACTGCATCTTTATTAACCCCTGGACCATGGGCGAGGGGTTAATAAAGATGCAGTCCCTTTTTTAGGATTGTTTTATTGATTTTTCAGAAAAAAAATTACATGGGCTTCGCCGTATTTCTGGAACCAGCCGGATCCAGCAGGCAGAGACGGGCTGCCCCCAACCCCCAGGTGCCTATTTGTACCTGGACAGACAGAAGAATATAGGGGAGCCCTTTTTTTTTATTATTTCATGAATTTCATGAAATAATTAAAAAAAATGCGTGGGGCTCCGCGCAATTTCTATGTCTAGCCAGGTACAGCTAAGCAGCTGGGGGCTGGAATCCGCAGCGCAGGGATGCCCAAGCTTTCTGGGCACCCCCCGCCGCAAATTGCAGCCCGCAGCCGCCCCAGAAGATGGCGCGTTCATTGAAGTGCCATCCTCTGGCGCTGAACCACGCTCTTTCAGCGGCCCTGGTGGCGGTGGCACGCTGGGTAATAAAGAGGTTAGGGCCAGCTTTGTATTATCAGCTGGCCCTAAGCCCGAAATTTATGGCGGTCATGCCAATATTAGACATGACCGCCATGAATTTCTATTAAATTGTTTTTAAAAAAAACACAACACAGAGAAAATTTTTTATTAGAAATAAAAAAAAAAAGCCATTAGGGACTCCATCTTTAATTAAAAAAATCCTCTTCCGTCCGACGTAGTCCAAAACGCGATGTCCTCTCTGCTACATCCCTTTGCATAGATATAGAATGATGTCTATGCACAGGGAATGAGCAGACTGAGAACAATCTCAGCTCTGCTACATCAGGCAGCAGGCAGGCTCTAGGACCCTGGAGCTGCGGCAGCCAGCACAGAGCAGACAGCCGGATTCCTTACTGTGCGAGTTTCCCAGCGATTACTTGCACAGTAAACGAGTCCAATGCAAGTCAATGGCAATCCTAGTTTTGTCAGAGTCTCTGACAAAACTAGGATTGCTTCAGGCTGAAGCTTCCGAGACACATCTGCAATTTGTAAATCGCACACTACTCGCTATTACTCGCTTCCCCATTCATTAACATTGGACTCGCTAGACTCGCAACGAGTAGCGAGTCCCGGGCTCGGACTCGCTAGAGTCAAGCGATTCCGAGTAATTTAGGACTCGCCCATCACTAGGGACCACCATATGTTGGTTTTTGGTTTTACTAAATATCTGAGGTTCTTAAAGGTGGATAAATGCCATAATGTATGTATGTGGGAATATATTATATACAGTGTGCAGGGCTGGGCTCCTGGTAATGCCGAGTAGGTGGTCCAGGAATGGGCTGCATTGGCTCCAAACTCTTGTAGTAGTTTTTTTGTCTTTGGGTGAAAGTACTGGTATCAGTTGTGCCTGAATACAGAGCCATCGGTCCAGTGGCATAACTTGAAGCTTATGGGCCCTGATGCAAAAGCTCCAATGGGGCCCCCATTTGTTGCAAATCTTTACTAGCAATAGTCTTTTTCTATGGGCCAAAAGGACTTTTGGGGTGTGATCGCAACCCCTGCCACTGTTGTAGTCATGCCCCTGCATCGGTCCCCGCATCATCACTCACTCTGACAATTTTTCATTTTGTGATAGTTCTGTATGTTGGAATCTTGTCAGTGACAACTTGATGAAAAGCCTATAGTAAAACTATACCAAGCCACAGGCCCTGTTGAATAGATACAAGATATTTATAGCCCTTAATTTTTAATCTAAATATGAGAAACCATGATATATAGAAATGTGTTCAGGAACATAAACCATGCAGAAGATTGTTTGCCTGTTTCCTAGGTTGTGATAAATACAATTTAAATGGAAACAGTGACCTCTTGTGGTCGTTTTTGCTAACTGCATGTGATTATTTTGAAAACCAAGTGCAAAGTATTATGAAAGGCAAAATTAACCCCTTCATGACCTTGTAATTTTCCATGTTGGGCATTTGTTTTTTTCTTCTCCTCCTTCCAAAAGCCATAACTATTTTATTTTTGCATCCCCAATGTTACTTGTTGTTTGAGGGATAAATTGTACTTTTGAATGACACCATTCATTTTATCATGTAATGCACTAGAAAGCAGGAAAAAACATATATTTACTATGTTCACTGGCTCAGTACGAATATGCAGATGGCAAACGTATAGTTTTTGTTTTGTCTGTTTCTATTTAAGGGGTGAAAAAAAAATTCAGTAATTTTGTAAGAAAAAATGTTTTGCCTTTGTCGTCTTTTTTCATGACCAGTAACGTTTTCATTTTTTATTTCTGTTTTAATTTATTTTCTATTTTGATAGATCAGTTTATTACAAATGCAGTGATACAAAATATTTTTATTTTTTTTCTTGTTTTATTTATTTTTTTTTTTTAACCATTATGTTTTTATTAAAGTATATCAGAGAAGATTACAACAAATATGCAAATCACCAATTAAACACAACAAGGCTCTATCATCAGAAATGAAAAATCGAGCCTAAGAAATAAAGAAAATTATCATACATAACAATATACAATGAATAGGAAAGATAGTTGAAAAAGAGAGGGAGAATGGGGGAGGGTAAAGGGGCATAATTAGTCTTCACCAGTATAATTTCAGGTTGTACTAATAAGAGATATATGACATTATGACATTAGTGTATTGCCAAGATAGCCTGTTTCAGGTATACGCTGTGAGTTTCATCTGTATCACATTCAGCTTATTCACCTGTTGATTACTATAACATTAAAGATTGATTGTACCCAGGGGTCCCACCAGTTTATAATTTTGTTTCTCGTGTGGAGATCATGAGCCAAGAGAGACTCATGTTGAAAGTGCAGATTTATGCGGTTAATCAGTTCCGCCCTAGATGGAGGGCTTGGAGACTTCCATTTAGATGCTAGGCACAGTCTCGCCACTACTAATACATTAGTAACAATAGGGCACAATATTTTAGGGATAGAGTCAAGTCCCATGCCCAGCAGGGCAACCGGTGACTCCCAACACCAAAGGGAGCCCTGTAAGGAGTCCAAGTAGGTCCTCCACCTCACCCCAGAAGGGTTTTATAATGGGGCAATCCCACCAAATGTGTGCAGGGGTCCCCACTGTGGGGCAACCGCACCAGCACTGATGAGATGTAAGGGAGTTTCTGTTACCAAATTTAGCCACTCGGTCTGGGGTTAGATACCATCGTAATTGGAGCTTCTTTGCCTGTTCCAAGTGGTTTATGCACGACGAGTAAGGGGACACATAAGTGGCCGCCCTCTGCCAGGCCTCTAAGGGGGCAACAAACCCCAAATCCTTCTCCCACTTAGTCATATACGCGAGCTTCTGTTTGGAGTGTTGGTTCAGAATCGCTTTGTAGATGATGGAGACACCGCCGGAGCTGGCGCCCCTCGACTTGAAGAATGTCTGTAGAGAGCCGCTAAAAAACTCCTGAGAGCAAGCAGGCAGGGAGACAGAGGCCAGAAAATGGCGCAATTGTAGGTATTTGAAAAAGTCGTTTTTGGGGATAGCATATCTGTCCACCAAAGCCGAGAAGGATCTCAAACCACTCTCTTCCATAATTTGGTGCAAAAACTGAATTCCTTTCAATTTCCAATTTCGGAGAGATATGAGCCCGATTGAATGCTCCACTGCATCAAGTGTGACATATCAATGTAGGAAGGATAGTAGCTCTCTACCCTCTTGAGACCATATCTTCGTTAGGATTCTCATAGAAGACAAGCCTCCCGGAGCCGGAGAATATTGCAGCAAATTGTTTTTCCAGTAATAGTCTAGTGGATTGTTTGGGGGCAAAAAAGGTTTCAATTTGGAGCCACGGAGAGGTCTGTCCCTGAATCCACCAACTCCTAGCTGCCTCAAGGTGCACTGCTTTATAGTAAGAGTGAATGTCTGGGACTCCCAACCCTCCCATTGTGGCGTGCAATGTGAGAACCCTTGTTGCTATTCGGTGTGGCTTCCCTTGCCATATAAATCTGCCCAGTAATGATTGGAATGCTCGCAGAAATCTACCTGGAACAAGGAGGGGTAGACACCTCAGCAAGTATAATATCTTAGGAAGATAGGTCATTTTAACAATTTGGATCCTGGCCATCCACGACAATAGAAGGCCAGAATGGCCCTCTAATTCCCCTCGGATTTGTCTGAGCAAGGTCTCACAATTATGGTGAACAATTTTGTTTAGTCTAGTTATGTGCAAACCTAAGTAGGTGAAGCCTTCCCCTGCCCAGGCAAACGAGAACTGTCCCTTGATTGCCTCCTGCTCAGATTCTGCAATATTAATGGGGTAGAATGAAGATTTAGACATGCTGAATTTGTAGCAAGATGCCCGGGAGAACTACTCCAGAACTTCCAAGATTTTCGGGATTGTGGAAGGGAGCTGCGAGCACATGAAGACCACGTCATCTGCATAGAGCCCGATCTTATGCTCCACAGAGCCCACTTCCACCCCCCGAATTTCAGAGTCCGCCCTCACCACCGCAGCCAAGGGTTCCAACACCAAGGCGAAAATTAGCGGGGAGAGGGGGCAACCCTGCCTGGTCCCATTGTAAATGGTAAATATAGAGGACATGAATCCCGAGGCCTTAACTGAAGCGCATGGGGAGGAATAGAGGGCCATGACGGCCCTCTGGAAGTCGCCTACTATTCCAAATCTTTGGAGAACCTCCTGCAGGTACCCCCAGTGCACCCTGTCAAACGCTTTTTCGGCATCAAGGGACAGGAATGCACTGGGAGCCCCTTTCCTCTCCATGATCTCCAGCAAGTCCACCAGCCTCCTTGTACCATCACTAGTCTGTCTCCCCGGGACAAATCCCACCTGCTCCAATCCCACCAAGGAAGGTAGTAGTGCTCCTAGTCTATTAGCAAGGAGTTTAGCATATAATTTTACATCACAATTTAATAAGGCGATTGGACGGAAGTTGCCCGGGGCGTCAGGTGTCTTGCCCGGTTTGGGAAGAGTAGCTATAACTGCCTCCAACCCCTCTCCTCTAATGTTTCCCACTCCACGCCAATAATTGAAGAGGTCTAGTAAGGGTTTAGTTAAAAGCTGCGAAAAGCAGGAATAATACTGGAATGAGAACCCATCAGGTCCCGGTGCAGTTCGCTTTTTGGCAGAAGCTATAACTCCCTGAATCTCCCTTTCAGTAAAGGGCGCATTAAGTGACCTAAGTTGTTCCTCAGAGAGGGCAGGAAGCTTAGCCCGATCCAAGAAGGCTTTAATAGAATTAGGTGAAGGTTGTGGGACCGAATCCGAGTTTCGTAAATTATACAAGGAGTGGTAATAAGACCTGAATTCATCCACTATTCCCATAGGATTGCGTACTGTGGTGCCATCTCCTCTACGAATGTAGGGGATTTTTGACTGAAGTTCTCTTTTTTTAATTCTCCTGGCCAATAGCGTTCCGGCTCTGTCTCCCATACCATAGAACCTCGCCCCGGATTTTTTGAGTTGATGCTCCGCTCGGACAAGGAGCAGAGTGGGGAGCTTTCGCCTGGCCGTCAGTAAGTCGGGGGGCTGCGCAGCCAGCTGCGTGCTTCTCTGAAGGGCCTCGAGGGTTTTGATTTTTTCCAGTAATGTGTGTATGGTCTTATCATGCTTTCTTTTGGCTACAGCCGCTATTTTAATGAGCAGACCTCTCAGAACTGCCTTATGGGCAAACCACAAGGTGTCCGGGAGTATATCAGCTGTGGAATTTTCTTTAAAGTAAAGCTTGATAGCCTCAGAGAGTTGCTCTACATTAGAAGGGGAGGACAAATGGTATGTATTGATTTTCCAGCTAGTTGGTGGGCGGAGTGCAGCAGAGTCGGCTATCCTGAGTGAGACTTGAGCATGATCCGACCACGTGATGGACCCTATGCTCGCATCTAGGCTCTTTGGCAGTAATGAGTCATCAATCAGGAAGTAGTCGAGCCTGCTCTGTAACCTATGGCGATGCGAATAAAAAGTATAGTCCCTTTCGTCTGAGTGCATATATCTCCACACATCATGGAGGTGATGAATGGAGATTATAGGACCCAGCTCCGACCGATAGAGGGATGATTTGGAGCAATCCAATTGTTTATTTATTGGTATGTTAAAGTCTCCAGCTATAACCCTGCTACCTCGCGCTACAGAGATTACCTTAGATAAAAAAGACTTCATGTACCGCACCTGGCCTGTGTTCGGCCCATAGATAGAGGCAAGTGTGTAAGGGTTGTCATTAAGGAGACATAGTACAATCACGTATCTACCCGCTGGATCAGATATTCTTTCAATCAACTTGAATGAGACCAACCTGTGGATCAGGACAGCTACCCCAGATTTTTTAGAGGCTCCCCAGCTAAAAATTGAGTCGGGTATAGAGCTGAGGCCAATCTGGGGTGGTCCTTCTCCAGCAGGTGGGTCTCCTGCAAAAATACAACATCACTCTCATTCTTCTTCAGTTGCTGCCAGAGTATCGCTCTTTTACACGGGGCGTTAAGGCCATTAACATTGAATGATACCATAGTAATACTCATTTTTGTTAGATAACAAGACTTCAGCTTAAGCAATACAGTTCAGAGTGTGTATGTGCACCACTTTTGTTAAAGTAAAAAACTTTAACCTGCCGCAATAGGTGAAAGGATGAAGACAGGAGGGAGAAAGGAAGGTGGGGAGGAGGGGAGAAAGAGAAGAAATAAAGAAAGAAAAACAAGAACAAGTAGAGATACTGATTGCAGAACAGCAATCACATATACATGCAAACTTATAAAAAAGTGTAAGTAATATCCAGTCTCCTCCCTGCAGAGCTGGGGGGAACTGGAAAATGGGGGGGGGTGTCGATGTGAGCTTCCAGATTCTCCCGTCCTCGGTTAAGGCGGGAGAAGGTCAACCTGATGGAAAAGTGACTCACTGCTCACAACCCGCAGCCTAAATAACCGGAAATCTAGGCTGGGAAATCAACTTAACCGGCATCAGCAAGTTCCATTACAGTTGTTAATAATCAGTTCTCTGCCTCTTTAAGAATGGAGGGACTTCCAGGGTTTCCCTTCTGTTTCTTAGAGGCAGCAGGAGGAGAAGTTGGGGGTCGTTGTAGATTCCATACACCAAGGGCTGTCTTAAGTTTAGAAGGTGACGTAAAGACATATCTGTTGCCTTTATATCTAAAGGATACATTTACAGGTGATCCCCACGAATACTGTATGCCTCTGTCCCGAAGCACCTTGCAATGAGGTGCAAAATCCCTTCGTCTTGCCAGTGTGCCTTGACATAGATCTGGGTAGGCCTGCCATCCCTTGTAATCTCCAGAGAGTAGGGGTTGCTGTCTCAGTTTCTGCAGGACCATGTCTCTAGGTTTGGGGGAGAGAAGACACACCAAAACGTCTCTGGGTAAGTCCTGCCTGATGTTAGGGGGCCTTGGAAGCCTGTATGCTTTTTCTGGTAATAGCTCCGTGACAGGCATGTCTGGCAAGGTTGAGCATAGGAATATATGCACTATTCCTTTTATGTCCTCCTCTCCCTCTGTTTCTGGGATTCCTCTAAGCTTCAGGTTGTTCTTTCTTAGCTTATCCTCTAGATCCCATGTTACTGCTCTTAAGGTTTTAATGTCCTGATCCACTTCTTGATAGCTGTCTGCCAGCTCATTATGAGCTGTGGCATACTCCGCCATTTTAGCTTCCAGGTGCTGTGTGCGCTCCCCCATGGCAGCCATATGCTCCCTCAGCTCCCCTATGCAATCTCTAATGTCTGCCTGCAGGGATTTGCGCATGGTATCAAACAGGCCCCTTAGGCAGCCCAGCGTGACCGGGTTGTTATCATCTAGCTCGTCTCCCCCTGACCTCAGGCTGTTTGAGGTGTGGGAAGAGCGGGACGAGCGCGCTGTGTGGGATTCAGCCGGCGCCATTTTAGAGCGGGAGGCCATAGCGGGACCTGGGGAGAAGAAGTCCGTCACCTTAGGCGGCTGTTCTTTGTTCCTGAGAGACTGTCTCGGCATCCTGCTGATCCTCTGGGCGAGCTGCAGCCGATGCCTCCGTCTATGTCCTGCTGGGGAGGCTGAGATTGTTAGAAGTCGCCTTGGAATAGCTGCTGAAGCCGGAGCTCCGGCATCAAGCGTCCTGCATGGTTGGTGCCAGGGCACGCCTCCCACTTGTTTTATTTTTAATGGGGGTGACTTGATTTGTCATTTAAAAAAATTTTTTTCCGCTTTTTATTGTACTTACTAATGCCCTTAGGAGACTTGCACTACTCTACAGCACAAGCGATCACATGATTGCAGCTTCATCAGCACTGCTCTGTACAGCAGAAATCACAGTCTCCTATGAATGCCGCCTCTCAGCCAGCATTGACAGGAGGATCCTAATGACAGACAGAGGGGTCATCAGCTTAGGGTGGCTTCACACCACGTTTTAATCCGATCCGGGACTGTCTGGTGTATACCAGACAGCCCCGAACCGGATTTTGGCCCCATAGTATCCTATGGGGCCAGATGGAGCTGGATGGCAGCTATCTGCCATTCGGTTTCCATATGTTCAGGTGAATCCAGGAGGACTCAGATTTTTCTCCCGGACACAAAAACGCTACATGCAGGATTTTTGTGTCCGGAGAGAAAAATCTCCCCACACCGGATTCTCCCGGATTCTCCTGGATCCGGGGCAATCCGGCGCTCCCTAACATGGGAGCCTAGGTGGCTAGATTGTCCAGATCCGGGATGATCTGGGAACCGGACACCTGTGGCCCGCGAGCCGCGGTCCTGAATCATCAGCAGCGTCAGCTGTGTCCGGCTGCACACCGGACCGGAGGGCATATTAGCCCTCCGGTTATGTGTGCTGATCCGGTACGTGGCTGTCAGGTTCATCCATGACAGCCCTGGATCGGATTAAAACGTGGTGTAAAGCCAGCCTTAACCCTGGGTGTCATGACAACCTATCGGCATCTCCTGTTCATGTTACAGGCACGCCGATGGAAGGAAGGAATGACTCGCCTCCTGCCGCTGCTTGTTAAATCCTGCTGTCAGAGATTTTCAGTGGCATTTAACTGGTTAACTGCCATGGACGGATAGAGGCACATGTTGGCTAATCAGATGAGCCGACATGCACGGGAAGGGCTTGGGCACACTCATCAGAGTTTGACTGAGGAGACTCTGAAAGGGCTGGAGCAGTGACCCTGAACGGCTTCTCCCTTTCTGGACGGGACTGTCAGCTGCTTGTGTTTTAGTGCAGCTCCAGACTCCCTGTCCAGAGAGGGAGAGGCCGTTCAGGGTCACTGCTCCAGCCCTTTCAGAGTCTCTTCAGTCAAACTCGGATGTAACTAGGAAAGTGTGTCCAAGCCCCAAAGATGCAAGCTCAGTATGAGAGCTTGCATCAAAGGCAGGGAGACTACTTTTGACATACAGGTACATCAAAGGTCATGGAGGGGTTAAGGCCATGGTTTCATATAGTGTAACTATGTATTGTTGTTGTTTTTTGTACAGATGTTGCCATCAGAATACAGAGTAACTATCTGCTCTTGCATTTGTTGCTGCACATTTCATACCTGTTTTCACCTTTTTATGCATTATAGGTGCAGATTTGACATTTTCTTTATGCAGGTTTTTTCTTCATGCACACATGTTGGGATTCTGCACCTAGAAATCATTTGGGGTTTTTAAATATGGTACACTTTTTTTAGACTCCCAATAGAAGTCTATAGGAAACACCTTTCAAAAAATTGCACTTTTAAACATGGAATTTCTGCATGAAAAAGATGCAGAAAAAAAATTTGTCTCGGAGTATTTTCACATTTGGATTTGGTGCAAAATGTGTGTTTTTTTCTTGTTTCAGTCAAAAATGAATTAAAAAAGTGATGAAAACTCATGTATGCACACAGCTTTAATGTTACCTAGGGACATGGTCTTACACAAGCCAAAAAAGCAAGTTTGTAGCCAAGAAAAGTCGTACCATAACTGCTGATTTACAAAAAGGAAACCAAGACAAAATCAACTTCACTGACTACCTGCACCAGGCTTTGTATGATACATGTGTTGCCTATAAGAAACTAATTGTTTCAATCTTTGACATAACTAAAATTTAGAAAAGATGTAGTATAATATTAAAAACTATTTTACAATAATATTTTAGCAGTGATGTTATTCATGGACTTGGGGAGTAATAGAATGAATAATAATATATCTTGTGTATATGTGTCTTGACAGCTACTTCTGGACTGTATCTTCCGAAAAAAGAATTCACTGAAAGTTTACACCTAGATCAGCCTGCTGGGTCAATGCTATTACAGGTCCATGCACTGAGTGACCACCCGGGAGAGGTTCCACACTTCAGCCTGTGCAGGTGGACCCATATCCATCAGAAGTACATTCACTTTTTCCATGTGGATGGACGGACAGGAATCCTTTATCTCAATGAGACCTTAACCAGTGAAGTCTTCAATGAACTAAGTAAGTGTAAATTGTAGCAAGGCTTGGCTGATCTTCTCCTTAAATAAATATGTAAAGTGTCATTACTAAAATAGTAAATACTACGTGTTTGACATTCACTCCAGTCTTGTAGACGGTGAATTGAGAAAAGAGCACAGGTGCGCAACCTGGAGAACCCGGATCCTGTGCCCCAGGGCCCAGGATACAAAAAACATGTCCCTGTGGTCAGAGCCCCAGTGATGGGTTATTATCCTGTGGAAAGGGGATAACTATTTCAAAAATAACCCTTTAATGTAAACTATATTTTATAAGTATTTCCTAATATCTATATATCATATTAAGGATGTGTGTCTTTCTTGCGAAGGTTTAAATTCTTAAAGGACCAAACCACTCTATTACAATGGCCAAATTTTACATAACATTCTGGAGTTGAATTGGGAGAAAAAATCTTTCTTTCTTTCTTTCTTTCTTTCTTTCTTTCTTTCTTTCTTTCTTTCTTTCTTTCTTTCTTTCTTTCTTTCTTTCTTCTTTCTTCTCTCTCTCTCTCTCTTTCTCTCTCTCTCCCTCTTTTTTTCTCTCTCTCTTTCTCTCTCTCTCTCTTTCTCTCACTCTTTCTCTCTCTCTCTCCCTCTTTTTTTCTCTCTCTCTTTCTCTCTCTCTCTCTCTTTCTCTCTCTCTTTTCTCTCTCTCTTTCTCTCTCTCTCTCTCTTTTTCTCTCTCTCTCTTTCTCTTCTCTTTTCTCTCTCTCTCTCTTTCTCTCTCTCTCCTCTTTTTCTCTCTCTCTCTTTCTCTGTCTCTTTTTCTCTCTCTCTCTCTTTCTCTCTCTCTCTCTTTTTCTCTCTCTCTCTCATTTAGTATATAATCACCAATAATATGTGTCACAAGCTTCCAGCGGTTATATCGCTATCCCACAATGCACTGCGCCGCCCGGAAGCCGCGCCATATTAGCAGACCCAAGTGATAGGTATGCTAATATGGCGTAGGCAGCTGCACAGGCAACACAAGCCCACGCTGCACAAGCCACCTGCAGACCCCTGCCAACCTCCCACCGCACCTCTCCCGATGCCGCTGACCCTGCAGACTGCCCACACACCCCTGCAGTAGACCCTTGCACCCCTCACTCCGGTGCCCACAACACCCCCTGCAGTAGACCCCTACACCTCCCCTCTGGCATTCTCACCCCCCCACCGTAGACCCCCGCACCCCCCTTCGGTGCCCGCAGACCCCTGACAACTTACTTACCTATTCGAATAAGACCTTTAGTGATGTCACAGTCATGTGATCAGTCACGTGACCGTACATCACCGTAGCTCCACCTCCTGTAGTCTACTTTTCACTGCTTCCCAGCTATGACACGGAGCTGTCACAGCTGGGAAGGACTGAAGGGGAGGCAGAGGGGGGGAGCTGAAAGACTAAAGGTGAAACAGAGACATAAGAGGGGACCAGAAAAACTAGAGACACAGAAGAGGGGTGCAGAAAGGCAAAAGAGGGGGAGCACAGACACATAAGGGAGGACCAGAAATACTAAAGAGAGGACAGAGAGAGGGAAGGGGGTGCAGAAAGATGAAAGAGGGGAGCAGAGAGGGAAGTGGGGAAGAGAGACATAAAGGGGTCCAGAAAGATTGAAGGGGGGCAGAGAGACAAGGTGTGACCAGAACGACTGAAGGGGGGCAGGGACTCTGAAGGGGGGCAGAGAGACATAAGAGGGGACCAGAAAGACTGAAGGGGCAGAGAGATGAAGGAGGTAGCATAGACATGAAAGGGGGGGCAGAGAGACATAAGGGGGGACCAGAAATACTGAAGGGGGCCAAAGAGATGAAGGGGGGGACATAAAGATGAAAGGGGCACAGAGAGATGAAGGGGGGGGACAGAAATACTGAAGGGAAGCAGAGATACAAAAAGGGGGACCTAAAATACTGAAGGGCAGCAGAGAGACATAAAGAGGACCAGAAAACTGAAGGGGAGGCAAAGAAACAAGGGCGACCAGAAAGACTGAAAGGGGCAAAGAGACATAAGGGGGACCAAAAGACTGAAGGGGGGCAGAGAGATGAAGGGGGGAACATAGAGATGAAAGGGGGGCAGCAGAGAGGAAGGGGGGCTGAGAGACATAGGGGGGACCAGAAAAATACTGAAGGGGAGCAGAAAGACATAAGGGGGACTAGAAACACTGAAGGGGCAGAGAGATGAAGGGGGGGGCAGAGAGATGAAGGAGGGCGCAGAGACAAAAGGGGGGGAGCAGAAAGGGAAGGGGGGCTTAGAGATATAGGGGGGACCAGAAATACTGAAGGAGAGCAGAGAAACATAAGGGGGACCATAAACACTGAAGGGGGAGGCAGAGAAACAAGGGGGAGACCAGAAAGGTTGAAAGGAGACCAGAAACACTGAAGGGGAAGCAGAGAGACTGTAGGGGAGCAGAGAGACTGTAGGGGGAGCAAAGACAGGGAAGGGGGAGAAGACAGACAAAAGGAGGCAGCAGAGAGAGAGAAGTGGGGCAGAGAGACATAAGGGGGGCCAGAAAGACTGAAAGGTTGCAGAGAGACGATAGTGGAAGGGGAAGCAGAGACAAAAGGGGCAGAGAGACATAGGGGGGACCGAAAGATTGAAAAGGGCAGAGACACCAGGGGAGACCAGAAAGACTGAAGGGGCAGAGAAACAAGGGGGGACCAGAAAGACTGAAGGGGGCAGAGAGACTGAAGGTGGGGAGAGAGAGGAAAGGGGGAGCAGAGAGTGGGAAGGAGGGGCATAGAAACAGAAGGGGAAGCAGAACCAGGGAAGGGGTGCAGAGAGAGAAAAAGGGAGCAGAGAGTGGAAGGGGGGTACAGAAACAGAAGGGGAGCAGAGCAAGGAAAGGGGGGTAGAGAGACAAAAGGGGAGAGCAGAGTATGGGATGGGGCAGAGAGACGAAAGGAGGAGCAGAAAAAGGGAAGGGGGGCAATAGACAAAAGGAGGTAGCAGAGAGAAGGAAGGGGGGCAGAGACAGGAGAAGAAGAGAGACAGAAGAGGGGGCAGAGACACGGAAGAAGAGAGACAGAGAGGGGGCAGAGACATGGGAAGAAGAGAGACAGAAGTAGGGCAGAGACATGGGGGAGAAGAGAGAGGGAAGGGGGCAGAGACACAGGGAAAAAGACAGAGGGAAGGGGGGCAGAAACATAAGGCGGAGCAGGGGGCAAAGAGAGCACAGGGTGGTCAAAGGGAGCGCAGGGTGGCCAAAAAGAGCACAGAGTGACAGTGACGCCCTCCGATGCAATACATCGGGCCTATTTCTAGTTGATATATAAATATATATGTATAGGTGTATATAATATATAACACAGGGGACATTAGATCGGAGTGATTACCTTTACTACTTGAGGGAAAAATAGTTTATGTTGCTGTAACTGTTTTGCTTTTCATCAATGGAGTTATTTGAGTAGTTTTTTTACTGGACAAGCTAACTTTTTGGTACCATAAATTTTTCATTGCCTCCTCCGTGCCTCAAAGATAGAAAAGTGGCTGAAGTGGACATTCTCTTAGCAGGTGATCCTAATACAGGCACATTCAAACATGTCTTCATAGAAAGGATTTTGCAGAAAACACTTATCATCTACGTGTTATCCGCACCATACTATAAAAGCTTTTCCCTTTGGTAAATTTGTTAAGCTAGGTATACACTATTTAGGTTGCAATTTAACATTATTAAACATATTATTTTAAAATATTCCCTGATTAACCAAGATGGCACTAAAAAGGTGAAAGGAGGAGGTTGTGGATGTGTTGAAGAGACTCATATGTAAGTAGGATAGTGTGTTTCCACCTTATGGGGGATCTCCAAAGCCCTTTAGGCTGGAAACACACTATCCTACTTACATCTGAATCTCTCGGATGAGACTCGGATCAGTGACCCTGAACGGCCTCTGCCTCTCTGGATGTGGAGTGTGATGCTGCACAAAAACACAAGCAGCTGACACTCCGTCCATAGAGGGAAAGGCCATTCAGGGTCATGATCTGAGTCTTGTCCTAGAGACTCGCATGTAAGTAGGATAGTATGTTTCCACCATTAGGCTGGAAACACACTGTCCGTGTGATATACGAGTCACTCGGACAAGTGTTAGATCATTAACCCTGAACAACCTCTCCCTGTCAGCAACTCCACACTCCCGTCCTCACAGGGAGAGGTCGGTCAGGGTTAATGATCCGACACTTGCCTGAGTGATTTGTATATCACAAGGACAGTGTGTTTCCAGCCTTACCCAGTGCCTCACACTTCCACATCTGGAGGTCAGAGAAGCTACTTGTCCTATTAATTAGAATAGGATGAATGCTCAGTGCTTGCTGATTACTGGCAATAGTTGTCAGACACAGTGTCAGTACCACCTCTCATGTTAAAGGTGATGAATAACCCCATTAAGCATTTCACAAAGTTCATAAAGTTAGGATGACTTGTATTGTAAAGGTGACTTTCATAATATTTAAGAATGTTTTTGTTGGAGCAGTTTGTAATAAATGGAAATGTTAACTTTCATCTTTCCTCCTTTTTTTTCTTTTTTGGAAGGAAGCTTATCAATATACATATTGCGGTTCAAAGTGAAGGTGTCTACCTCTGAGGATCAAGTCTGTGACAAACCCCAGACACTTGCAGAGATTATCTTGTCATTTAAAGACTACAGACTTCCCAACTGCTCCTCTCTACAACCCAAGGACCTATGCTTCGGGGACACTCAACTTTCTTTTCACATCAAAGAGAACCGACCTCCAGGCAGATTCTTCCAGTTCTATCCACACTTCTCTGCTCATCAGTGTCCAAATACCAGTGTCAGCTACTCCTTAATATTAGGTAAAAGCTTACTAACCATGTCTCCATTGTTGACTAATGTGAAGCTTCGCGCATTTACAATATATACTGCATTACTGATTGCCAGCAGCATAGATGGGTCACTCTTCTCTTGTTAATCAGTTGCTGAGCTATGTAAAAGAACAAGATAATTGACTCTTATTAATTAATACAAAGGAAGACTAGTAGATACTAAAATTACACTAGAAACTCAAATTGTCACTTAGTAAGGAAGAGAAAAACTTTAATGCCACCCAATAAGGGTAGAAACTCAATCAGCTGAGAACTAGATTATGCAGATTTAAGTCAGGGATCAGGCTTTAAGACCATTGACGCTATATATATGTATTTTTTACGTTTGCAATCTTCAACTTTTCATTCATTTTTAGACACTGATATGCAGTTTGCATCCTGCTACATTGTTTAAAGGGGTTCTCTAGGCTTAGAGTGCGCTGTCAGGATTTTCTGGTACAGGGAGTCACTGGTGAATGACTGCAAATATGTGATGGGGTCACATGCCGATGAGACATGAATACAAGTGAATTGGGCAAGGACGAATATGTCTAGTCGGAATGTAGCTGAAAATATGAAATCACATGCATGCGGTCACATGACTGCCTAATTCTAGCCCCAGAGAATCCTTAAAGTGTTTGCAGTTTCCTTTCTCTTGTTTAATCTACTGTGCTTAAGCTACTCTGCCTGCCTACTCCTATCTCTATCACTGAGAGAAGGAAGGGGGAGACCTGATAGAGTTGGTAGAGCTCTTGCGGGTTTGGGGTAGATTTTGCAAAACCAAAGAGCCAGCTATGTGAAACAGCAAAATAGTGGCAAATTATAATGTGAACTATTAAGAAATGCTTAATTTTGCTTTTAAGAAAGAACTGTAGTATTAAAAAAATATATAAAAAGGTGTATCTTGACTGGTTAACCACTAGAAAGACCAGCATCACATAAGAAATACTGATATGTTTCAGAGGGTTTCTGAGTAGACCACTGATGCCTTACTTCATCCCACGAAACTCAACAAAACTCATAGCAGAATGACGTGTCCTTGTTGGAATCCAAACAGCTATTCTTGCTTCTTCTTATTTGCTCTCAGTTTTAAATATCCTACCCCCTGCATATTCTGGTGCCCACACTGACCAAGCATTGTCAATGCCTTTAAATGTTGAATATGAATCTTCCATCTGTGGCGCCCCACTGGTAAGTGCGCTTGAGTAGGGGTACTGCACCCAAGACAGCGCGTGTGGTACCCCAGTCATTGGAGAGTGTGATGTCAAACTGAGGCTCTCATCCCTGCACTCCTACACTTAGGTTAGGGGACATATTGGTCAACCCATTGCTAGGGAACTAGTCTCATGGGAGGAGTTAAGGAGTAGCGAAAAGAGCGGGAAGGAGAGACAGTTAGTGGGTAGTTGGAAGAGAGAGAGAGTGTGAAGCGAGTCCTAGAGGGAAGTTGCAGTGAGGGCGTTCGAAAAGGAGCGGTGACCCAGACAGAGGGGAGAGACCCAGTGCCAGACTTTCCAATTACACGGTCTGGGGGAATTCCAGTCCCGAACGGGGAACCGGCTCCGAGTCGTGGTACAGGCGAGTCCAACCCTGAGCCACCAACATTGGTAGGTCGCAGGTCTGTTAAGCAGCCCCTGACCTTGTCCACAAAGCACAAGCCTACCAAGAACTCCAAACCGGGTTGAGCCCCTTGGAGAAGCAAGGGATCCTCATTACACCCAATGGGCCTGGTAAGAAGTGGGTTTGTGCAGGGCAGCATATGGAAAGTAAAGAGAGCGCAAGGAAGCACACAGAGGGACTGAAAGTAAAGTGAAGGAACATCTAAGAGAGCCTCAGAGAGACATTGCACTCTTCGGTGATGACCCGGCCAGCTCCTGATCCTGTGTAACTGTATACCTGACTTGCCATGAAGATTTACCAGTAAACATCAGTACAGAGTTATCCAGCTCCTGTATTTCATTCCGATAAGTACTGTGACAACAAGTGTTCCAAATCCTGCCCTGGGGACCCTGCATCTCCTGCGGGGAGCTACAACATCTGGCTGGCTACCCACTGTCCCCAGAGGTCTTCAGGCAGTGCTGGTGCCATCACCAGGTACCGCAGGTGGTGTCATGAGACTTAATTTTTTTAAAATTTTTATCCCTCAAAACAACCCCCCTTTTTAAGCTACCACCAGGGCCACGACCCCAGGCAGGCCACCAGTGACATCCCCTTACAGTAAACGCCCAGGTACCGAGTCCCCACGGCCTTGGGGCGGGTCACATTCAGCCATGGGGTTTGACACCCTGCAAATTATCACACAAAGTTCTCTTTTTAAAATTGCATGTTCGTACAACACTAATCTCTGGAGACCGGCAGGAGGGCATGGAAGTGACTGTGCCCCTGGCATACAGGGTCATCTTAAACCGCTGTGGTTGTGGAGCTCAGATTTAGGAGCACGTAAAGTTAAGACTCGTTAATTGTTGAATGTGTAAGTACTTTGCCAGAATTGTGCACACAGCTTCTTAAAAATTAACCTCTAGAAAACTTGAGTCCAGAAATCTAAAAATATTTTTCATGGAAAGAATCCAACGTATATATTTACCTTTACTTTTCCTATGCAGACCGTCAGCTCCCTTTCCAGTACAAACCTGTTACATCTGAAGTTCTCCTGATTCATCCCTTGGACAGAGAAGAGAGGGAGGACTATGACCTCGTAGTTAAATGCATAGTAAGGAACAGTACCAGAGAGGTAGAGGTCGAGCAATCATTCCGGATCAAGGTAGATGATGAAGACGACAGTCCTCCTTTCCTACCAGATGGAACTGATACTGCAAATGTTACAGTAGAATATGAAAGAAAGGAAGTAAGTGACTATAAATGAGAAAATCTGTTTGATTTTGTCTAATCAGACTCTGATCAGAGTGTGATCTCATTTTGTTGGATGTTGAGAAGATGGGAAAAAAATTCTTCATCCTCTCCATTCTGTCAACTCATGAGAATTGAACTCCATGAACTCCACTTTATTAATGATATTTTTTATCACAAACGCATTGATTTACAAGATCAAGTGGGATCCAATTTATGGATACAAATCATGCATGCTGTTAGCTATTTCTCCTTGGACAGACACTGGCCGTGGAAGAAATTGGACATGTGCTTTGCCCCTTAAAATTATATTAGTTTGAGTGGAATTCAATATTTTGTCGAATTGCACGCAGAACAAAATCCAGATGTCTGCTTAAGGTTGCGCTCACATCTGCGGAAAAACTCGACGAGTGCAATCTATCAAATTGCACTAACAACGATGTTAAACTATAGTGAAATGCTCATTTTCTTCAGTGAGAAATTGGCTGAGGAAAAAATTAAGCATGCTGCATATGTCTGCGGATCTCGCCAAGATTCCCCCAATGCAAGGGTATGGGTGCGAAAAAAACGCACATCACTGGGACAATGTTTTTAGCATGGTCTTTTCAATGCTGTAAAAAGTAAAGAAAAGATAACATAGATAGCACAGATATCATAGATAAAAAAGTAAAAATGGTTACATAGGATAGATAGATGATAGGATAGCTACCCTATTTCTCAGAAAATAAGATATATATAAATTTTTGCTCCCAAAGATGCGCTCTGTCTTTTGTTCAGGGATGTTGTATATCTCCATGATCTCTATCATCACCTTGCAGCCCCCATCATCCCTAAGCAGCCTCCAATATCATGTTGCAACCCCCATCATCCCCATGCAGCCCTTAATATCCCCATCATCCTCATGCAGTCCCAATATACCCATCAGTCCCCGGAAGCCCCCAATATCCCCATCATCCCCAGTATCCCCATCATCCCCTTGCAGCCCCAAATATTCCCATGCAGCCCCCATCATCCCCCCTCAATATTTACTTGCAGCCATCAATATCCTCATGCAGCTGCCAATATCCCCTTACAACCCCAATATCCCCTTGCAGCCCCCAATATCCCATGCAACCCTCAATATATCCCCGCAACCCCTAATATCCCCATCATCCCCTTCCAGCTCCCAATATTCCCATGAAGCCCCCCAATATTCCCATGTCGTCCCCATTATTTCCATGCAGATCCCCATCTTCCCCTTGCAGCCCCCAATATCCCTATGCAGCCCCCAATATTCCCATGCAGCCCCCAATATTCCTATGCAGCCCCCCCACACACACACAGTCTCTCACACACACTCTCTTACTCTCTTATTGATCTGCCGCTGCATGTCTTCTGGGCCACAGGGCGCCACACTGAACTCGCTCAGCCACCGTACATGTATGAGAAGGCTGCTGGCGTCTCATTGGCCAGCGGTTTTTCGTACATGTATGGCGGCTGGGAGAGCTCAGAGTGGCAGTGCTGTATTTAATCTGGCGTTGCTCTGAGCTCTCCAGCTGCCGGACAGCGGCGGTGGGTGGGCGGACAGCAGTGGCGTGTGGATATCGGCAGCGGCTGAGGTGGGATAAAAGCGGCAGCAGTGGCAGGAGGGCAGACAGTGGCACAGGTGGCGATGGGTGGACAGTGGCACTCCCGGAGGACAGCGGTGGTGGCGGGTGGACAGTTTTGGCAGCGGGCGGACAGCAGCTGGGGTGGCGGGGGCAGGTGGACTGTGGCGGTACTGTCCAATGAATACCTAGAATCATAGCTGTATGCCCTGTCAGGCAGGCATGCTTAAATAATACAGTTTGATATGTCTTATTTTTGGGGGATGCCTTATATTTAGCAGTTCTGCAAACCCTTCCCCCCCCCACTATGTCTTATTTTCGGGGGATGTCTTATTTTCGGGGAAACATGGTAGATCGAGCTTACCAGTCTCCCGCTGCTTGCTTCCTGGGCCGCTCATTAAGTTTCATGCATATTCACTGCATTGGCCAGCAACAGCCAAATACAGACTGTGATTGTGCAAATGCAGTCTGATTGCAACAGCCAAACTTTACACATTAGTGTATGGCAACTAACCTGCCATCATAGTGGGTAAAATAAATAATGGGTAAAAATGTGAAGTGCTTCAATGTATTTTTCAGTCTCAGCATGGATAAAGCAAGCTGCCACCTTAAGCCGCCTAGTTTTACCTAGGCTGCTGGGGGCTGGTATTCTCAGTGAGGTGGGGGCCCATAGTTATTGGGCACCCAAATGCTATAGATTAGCAGCCCACAGCCACCCCAGAAATTGATGCATTCATTAGAAGCGCTAAATTCTGGCGCTTTACCCAGCTGTTCCTGATGCCCTGGTATAGTGGCATCAGGGTAATAGAATGAGTGAAAATGACAGCTCATAATTGCCAGCTTGTCTTTAAGCCGGTATTGATAATGTTCAGGTCTCTATGAGACCCGCACATCACCAATACTGTGAGGAAAGAGTTAATAAACACAGAGAAATCCTTTATTACAAAGAAAACACAGATAAAAACCCTTATTACAAAAAAACCACATTAACACATTGTAGAAGTGGCCTCTTGTCATCGCTGCCTCCTAGTACAGACTGAGAGAGTCGAGAGCTGCGGCCGAGTGAGTACAGGTTACATAGCGGCTACAATGGTACCTAAGCTGTGAGTCAGTGAGGTCATACACATGACATACACTTGTCATACGGATGTCAAAATGCATGACACTCGCATGATACTTTGCTACTTTTCTTGCTGAGATACGTGACAAGAAAAGATATGCAGCCAGAAAAGATACGCAGATGTGAGTGACCTTAACAGTGATTCTGCCACAATAGGGTTCTGCACATTGTGCATGATCCTAGAGCTCAAGAGGACACAAAATAAGGCCTCATTCAGATGTCAATGTATAAACGCATACGAGAAAAATATGGTATGGGTGTCATCAGTGTTCAGTCTGTGTGTTTGTTTCCACCATCAATGTGTCATCAGTGTACGGTCTGTGTGTCCATTTTTACCATCAGTGTGTCATCAATGTATAGTCCAATTGTCTGTCTTTACCATCACTGTATGTCATCACCGTATCGTCTGAGTATCCGTTTTTACCATAAGGGCTCGGACACACTCATCCGAGTTTGACATACGAGTCTCGGAAAGGGCTGGAGCAGTGACCCTGAACGGCCTCTCCCTGTCAGGATGGGGAGTGTGGAGCTGCACAAAAACACAAGCAGCCGACAGCCCCGTCCTAACAGGGAAAAGCCGTTCAGGGTCACTGATCCATCCCTTTCTGAGACTTGTCCGTCAAACTCGGATGTACTAGAGAGTGTTTCCCTGCCCTTAGTGTGTCATCAGTGTTCGGTCCGTGATTCTGTTTTACCATCAGTGTGTCATCGTTTACTGTCCGTGTATCCATTATTACCATCAATGTGTCATCATTGTATGGTCTATATGTCCATTTTTACCATCAGTCAGTCATCAATGTTTTCCACTTATGGATAAATAAAGTATTAATTTGATGAGCAAAGAGTTAACATGTATAATGATTGTGGACCAGCCAGGTCCTGCCTACATGAACATGTGGGTCGTGTCATGAAGCCTGCGTTGCACATCAAGTAAACATAATAAATCTTGTGGACGAAGATAAGAAACAGACGGCACTCACCAGGTAGATGAATGGTCCTGGACTCGTTGAAGCAGAGAACCCGCGAAACGGCATGCCCTGCCATCGCCCGCCAATTCCTCACTCCCTCTCCCCACTTTGAAGTTAACCCCCCTGGTTGACTAAACAAGGAGCTTCATCTACCCAGGGAGCACAATCTGTAAAGTATTAAATTGCACAGCTTCCATATTTGCTATGTTAAACACGTACAACAGATTGATGCCATCCATGTTCTGTATGTTTTTCCACATTAGCTTTTTTTATCCTCTCATATGTTTGTACATTGTAATAACCCGCTTGATAACCTGTCTTGGTATTGTAGTTCACCGATTCCCTTAATCTCAGTCACTCTTTTCTGCACCTGCTCTATTTCACTTATGTCCTTCTGATACACTTGAGCCCCAAATTTTACACAGTGTTTCACGTGTAGTCGTACTAATGTCTTGTATAAGGGCAAAATAATGTTCTTCTCTGAGCATCTATGTCTTTTTTACGATTTTATTTACCTTGGCAGCAACTGCCTTACACTGGTCACTTAAGCTGAGCTTAGTGTCCACCTGAGATGCCCACCGTCCAAAAATTCCAGGATAATCAATGTAGAAAATGGACACTTTTTGCCCTCTCTAAAAGAAAATAAAGATGTCCATGATTTTTTGATGTATTTTAAAGCTGAATTAACGTATATAGATTATAAAATTATAAAAGCATTAGTTGCATTCACTGTGAACTGTAAAATGATATCAGATTAATGAGCTGTGGACATGTATCACTTATTATAATAATTAATTTATTATGGTTTTGAAACATGTCCATTAAAATAGTTTCTCTGTGATATTTTGATAGGCTGTCCAGAAAAAAAATAAAAAGTCAAGTTGGCAACTTTGCTGTCTACCCCTACATTAAACACAAAATCTAATAAGAAGAAGGATCCGGCACTGCTATAGACTTTGGTTTCTTGATGCCATTCAGTTAGGCAGCATGTGAGTGCACTTTACGGCGTGCTCACTTAATCAAACAGGCAATAGTCACATTCAATATTATGCAGAAAAAACATGGCACTCACCCATTACGGTGCTAGTAGTCTCTATTCCAGGTGACATGGTACAGGCGGCAGGGAGGGGGATGGAAGACAGTGGACAACGGCCTGTTTCGTGCTGATCAAGCACTTCAACTGGTCCAGTTGACCAGTTGAAGTGCTTGATCAGCATAAAACGGGGCATTGTCCGCTGTCTTCCACCCCCCTCCCTGACAGTTGTACCATGTCACCAAGAATAAAATAAAGAGACTACTAGCACCATAATGGGTGTGTGCCATGTTTTTTCTGCACAATATTGAACTAAACACAGATTTGTCACCTTAGTATTTCTGCGGCAAATGCGGTGCTTCTGTTGAGTCAAGCGAGTGACATTTAATGGAGAATTTATGGTTTCCCTGATTTGTCATCTGTCTCTGTTTCTAATCGTGATAATGACAAATAATTGTGCATATTTTTTTTTTTTAAATTAATAAAATAAAAAATCATAATTTAAAAATTAGTAATTTTCTCATGGCTTCCCTACAACATATTTCGCACTTAAATACAAAGCTATTTAGCAGGAAATGGGACAGATTGCAACCACTTTTTATACTGTTTCCTTCTTATCTTTCTAATTGAAGGTATTTAAAATATAATAAGGTACCAGTGTGTGCAGAATATAGATGAACACCCCGACTTTTTGTGTAAATGGACCTTTTGAAGTTCATTGATCTCTAGTGATTGTTGAATTTTCTGATCTGGAAAAATGAAATACAACCATGTTGCATGCTGGAAATTTCCTACATCTGTGACTATGAGATTAAGACTTAGTGTTTTCTTCTTGCACAGGGTACCGTTCTTGGGTCGCTGTTTGTCAATGATCTTGACACAACACCTGTCTATCCAATAGACAGTAGTCACAATAGATACACCGAAACCATCATGAATAATGAAACATTTGTACTAGGGAGATTCCAAATCAAGCACAGCCTCAAAGAGATTCAATTCCTGAGAAATTTCAGCACGATTCGAGGAACAGTCCATGAATTTAGTAAGGAAATAAATGTATACTATGTCAATCTTCATTTCTGTAAATATAAAGGGTGGTTCAGTCTTTATAAAAATAATCTATTAATTTGCTTGTTGAAAGTGATGGTGTCGACTGTTGAGTACAACTGTTTACTTAAATAATAATTGGTGGGTAATAAAGGTGTTCTTTTTGGTTCAACATTTAGTATTTATTTAACTGAAATAAGCAATTTTCAGCCACTAAATCAGGGGTGGGGAACCTCAGGCCCCATGCGGCTCTTGATGACCTTTTCTGCAGATTCCTGGGGACCACAGTGCTCAGGCTGGCAGATGAATTTTGCTGACTGCCTGCCATTTAAATCAAGTTCCCAAGTGATCTCTATGCTCCAGCCTCAGCCTCCCCAGCAACGTATATGCCCCCAGCCTCTCCGTTGATGTCTATGGCCCTAGCAAACCTGGAAAAGCAGTTTAGACGCAACATGATCAATATCACCTAACATCACAGCCGCACCAAAGAGAAGCAGCCCCAGCCACCAAAGTAGGGATGAGTTGATTGTTTGGCCAAATATAGCAGAGGAATTTTCAAGGTAATAATTTTGTGGGTCCCCGAAGGATGGTAGAAATTTCCAAATAGCCCCCAGCAGAAAAAGATTCCCCACCCCTGCCCTGAATGAAGATCTTAGGTGCTGCCCCTCTATAGGCGTTGTGTTGAATTTCAGAGTTGTCCAGATTTAAGAATGTTGTAATTGAAGTTTGGCATAGTCAGCTCATCACAGCACATGAGGTATGAATATAATGTTCTTGTTTCTTCTTTGGCAGAGCTCCTGCTGAAACAAAATATTTCCATAGCTAGAAATGCATCATATCAAGTGGTGGTTTTGGTCAATGACGTTGAGTATCCTCATCCCGGTGGAGAAATTAAACTGTACTTCAATGTCATAATCAAGCCTGTTACAGTTCGATTCCCTAATATAACGTACCAGTTCACTGTCAACTGTAATGCCAACCGCTATGCCCAGGTAATATTATTTCCACCTTCTATTGCTTGTGAATATATCCCTGAAAAGTTTGTGAAAAAGTTAGAAAAGTTTCAGCTTACCGTAGAGAATTAGTGCAGGAAGTGGTTTCCAGGGTGGTGCATGCATATAAGGAAAGCTCTGCTCAGAGCTAATGACAAAGGCTACAAGGAAAAAAAATCCAGCAACAATGTCTTTCAAATTTTCTTGGAAAAAGTTATAAGAAAAAGCCAGACAGCATGTATGTGAGACCGGGATCAGGGAAATGATCAAAAACAATCAATAAGGGCCCTTTCACATCAGCGTTTTTCGTAATTCGCGGCAGATGCGGTGAAAAAACCGCATCTGCCGCGTTTGCCGCATAACCGTTCCACTTGCGGCGCGGTTGCGGTTTTTCCCATAGAAAGTATAGGGGGACTTGCGGCAGGTGCGGCAAGTGCGGTTTTGCACTTGCGGCAGGTGCGGCCGCGAAAAAAACGCGGCTGACCGCGGTTTTTTTCGCTGCCGCACCTGCCGCAAGTGCAAAACCGCACTTGCCGCACCTGCCGCAAGTCCCCTATACTTTTCTATGGGAAAAACCGCAAACCGCGCCGCAAGTGGAACGGTTTATGCGGCAAACGCGGCAGATGCGGTTTTTTCACCGCATCTGCCGCGAATTACGAAAAACGCTGATGTGAAAGGGCCCTAAGAGTAATCCAAGTTTTTATTATCAAAAACATACAGGAACTGACAAGACGTTTAAAAACAATTAAAAGGTGGAAAACACCACCGCAACTGAGCTGTAACCCTTGGAAAAAGTTAGAAATCCAATTTCTGCTTTCATTGTCTATGGGGCTTACAGTAAGTGTGCGACAGACGCGTCAAGTGCAGTTGCGGCAGATGCGGGCACGAAAACAAACGCAGTCAGCGGCGTTTTTTTTTGCAGCCACAACTGACGAAACCACACTTGCCGCGTCTGCCGCACACTTACTGCAAGCACCATAGACAATGCATGGGGCTTGCCGCAAGTGTTCCGCAAGTGCCGTCATTTAGATACGGATCTGGGCAAAACCGCCAGTGTGAGAGCACCCTTACTGGATTTTTTTCCTTGTTGCCTTTATCTCTCAGAAGTTTGTATTATTATGTAGGTTGAAATCTAAATCAAGGAATGCCTTCTCTTATTTAATTGTCTTTGTCGGTTCTTCTTGGTCATTAGCTTGCACTGCAGGCAACTCACTAGTGGGAACATGCTGCTCTGAGTAGCAGAAAAATTGCTGTAAAATCATAGTGTTACCACAATAAAAGCTCAATGTGTCCTCATGGGAAGTAAAGTCCTGGATGATCTTTCAATTATTTAAAGAGTGTACCTGGAGTATTTGTGTGACATTTGTTAGTGACTTTGTTTTACAAAGTTGTGATAATGTGATGATTTACCCTCAGTTTGTGTGCAATCATCTGACCCTTCATAGCTTGAGCTATAATTGGTTCTCGCTATTAGACAGTACAACCATGAATCACACAATACACTACCTGACTCACAAACCTCTATCAGTACTTGCTATCCACACAGTAGATTAGCAGACAAGTGACAACAAGCCACCGCTATTACACAAATAATTGTACTGATTCAATTCCAAACATGTCCTATTAAATGGAGAACCACTTCAAGGCGTCCTTTACCCTTTGGGATTTTTTTTACTTAAATTCATGTAATTGGAACTAAAAATAATTTTAGCAATTGGATTACATTAAAAATGTTGTCATGTTTGCCTTTCATAGCCCCTGTGTTGCACTGTCTATTGCTGCCTGTAGGATGAATTAAGGAAGGTCAGACAGAATTTCAAACACCGTATTGGTCATTATTTCAGCTCCTCATAGCTTTTTATTCAGTGAATGTGGCCTCCTAATGCTGCAAATTCAACAAATGAGCATTTTCAGTTCTTCCAAACATATCAAATGTTTAGAAACTCTACTGTGCTAATAATTTGGAACAGTGCATTTAGAGGTTTTTTAATTTTGAAGATTATACTGTTATCATTGGGAGGTTTCTTCAATAAAATTTGACGTATTTTTCTAACGGTGGATGACTTTTATTACACTGTCTGTCATTTCACCGACCATTTAGGAAAATCAGAGAAAAAGAATATTTGCATAATAATTTGGAACATGGTGTGTATATATAGGGAGAGACTTTTCTGTCAACTAGAGAGGTGGAGAAGAAGCCGGCCAGGGGTGGTGCTGGACTAATATGACTATTGCTATAGTCCCGGTTAGCTCATCAAAGAATTTGCCTTTTTTTTTTTAAGTAAAAAACATTCTTGGCTGCAATTGTACAGTTGGGGTTGGGTAGTATGAATCAAATGCAATGTTCTATTTTAAAAAAAAATAAATAAATTATCCTTAAAGGTGGAAAACTTTGTAAACATATTCATCATATGTACAGTATACAGATAATTTCTTATGTCAGTCTGTCCCATTATAATAGATGTCCATTGATCATTCTGTTATATGACATGTTCTAATGTTATTTTACTCTGATGTCATTTTTGTGATCCAGATAGGAAGAGTATGCATTGAAAACTGCTCACTATTTAAAGGCGTCAACGTGATTTACACGCTTCAGGCTTCAAATTCCACTTATGCCTTTGACATTCTAAAAGGACCAGGGGATATGTTTGCAACCCTTTTCGTCAATGATTCTACTGCTTTGGCCAGCCATGATAGCAGGACGATCCTTTATACACTTTCAGTCTCCAATTCACAAGTCAAGGAGCCCTCCAAGACACAAGTAACTATCATCATAGAAGGAACTTGTAAGTGCCACTATTCTATAAATGTAATATACCGAAAGAATAATGTATTCTAGAAGTAATAGTGCTAAGGTTGGAAATATGCACTGCACAAAATTGTGTTGGCCACTTAAATCAACCTATAAAAGAGTTGTTAATAAGGATGTCATGAATTTACCGTATATGGGTAAAAAAAAATACATGAAGGAAATTGCTAATTAAATTACCGTGGTCATAGAACTGATTGTGTGGGCAGTAGCATTTAATTTTACCCGCTACCATATTGATAGTAATATATGTATTCAATTATTCAAACCTATTTTACTATCCTTGTTTTCTAGCAGTTATAAATGATGAAGAAAATTGTCCACTTTCATGTTCAGAAAACAAAAACAGACAGGATTGTGAAGAGTGCAGTGGATTTGGGTCCCTCACTGGAAGATGCCAATGGAGACAGGGGTTTGGTGAAGGTGAGACATAAATCTCCTACTTAGAAAACTTGTATAGTCAGATGTGGCAGTTTGTATAAAAATTTTTTTACTAGAGCATCTAAAAAGTGAAGTTGTTGGCCATAAAGTGAGAAAAAAGATAATGCTGGAAACCTAAAATACTGTTGTTTCAATGTATGTTCAGAATTTCTTTTCCTTCTGGAGCAATCAGTTGGAAACAGCGCTGTAGATGAGTACATTGTATTCCTCCAGGCTTTCAAAACTAAGATGCTGTACACCAAAGGATTGCTCTCAATATAGAGCTATTTGCAGCCATGGAAGAAAGTGTTGGCACCCTTGAATTTGTTCTACAAATGAAGTGTTTTTCACTCACCCATGGATCATCATGGAGAGAGGGGATCCACAATTCAAGGAAAGGAAATCTACTGAATGAAATGGTGGTACCTTTCTCACACATTGGTTGGTTTCTTGTCCTTGATGAGGAACTGCGGAAGGTGCAGCATGCACCAGGATTCATCCAGGCCTCGACTCATCATTGCAGGCATCAGTTCTTTTCCTGGCAGCGGCCAGAACGGGTGGCCCTGGAAGCTTGAAAGTGGGTTCAGATAGACTTATACTAGCGTTCAGACATGGAAGTGGCACCATTTCTTTGGCATGAGAACCTAGGACACTTGACCCAGAAGTGGTGTTCCACTTCCGGGTTAATTCCAGAGGAGGCCTTACAGAGGAAGGGGCTGTGCCTGGAAGGTCTTGTACTTTTTAAAGTGTTATCTGAAACACTAGTAGAGCTGTCTTGCACCAGCCTAAATCTCTCCAGCAGAATAGAGAGTGAAGGAGTAGCAGCCGATTCAGCAGCAGGAGTAGCCTGAACAGCGGCAACAGGGGAAGCCCTGGTAGGATCACGGCATTCAGCAGCCACACCAGTATCACAGTAAGGGTGGAATACGCTTCAGTAGCAAGCATTCCAATGAGAGTGGATAAAAAAGTTTCCAAACTGTGGCGCTTCCAGAAAACTAAAAAAGCTATAATATATTTTACTAAATGTGGGCCCAATGTTATCGCATCGGGAGGATAGTGTCTGTGTGCTGTCTCTTGTCTCTGTGCCTGTCTCCCCCTGTGCGCTGTCTTCTCTCTGTACCATCTCTCCCTTGTGCCTTTTTCTCTGGTCTGTGCTGTCCCCCCCATGTGCACCGTCTCACCTGTGTGCGCTGTCTGTCTCTCGTGTGTGTGCTGTCTCCTGTGTGCGCCATCTCTCCCGTGTGCGCTGTCTGTCTCTCCCATGTGCGCTGTCTCTCTCTCCTGTGTGCGATGTCTGTCTCTCCCATTTGCGCTGTCTTCCCCTGTGTGCGCTGTCTCTCCCGTGATCGGTCTCTCCCGTGTGCGGTGTTTCTGTCTGCCTGTCCCCCTGTGTCTGTGTCCCCCTGTGTCTTTGTCCCCCTGTGCCTGTTCCCCTGTGTCTGTGTCCATCTGTGCCTCTGCGTGTCCCCCTGTGCTTCTGCCTGTCCCCCTATGCTTCTGTGTGTCCCCCTGTGCCTCTCCTCTCCCCATGTGTCTGTGTCCCCCTGTGGCTCTGCCTGTCCGCCTGTGCCTCTCTTCTCCCCCTGTCTGTGTTCCTCTGTGCCTCTCCCCCTGTGTCTGTGTCCCCCTGTGCCTCTGCCCATCCCCCTGTGCCTCTGCCTGTCCCCCTGTGTTTGTATACCCCTGTGCCTCTTCTCTCCCCTCGTCTCTGTGTCCCCCTGTGCCTCTCCTCTCCCCCTGTGTCTGTGTCTCCCTGTGTCTCTGTCTGTCCCCCTGTGCCTGTGTCCCCCTGTGTCTCTGCCTGTCCCCCTGTGCCTGTGTCCCCCTGTGTATCTGCCTGTCCCCCTGTGCCTGTGTCCCCCTGTGCCCCTGTGTGTCCCCCTGTGCCTGTATCTCCAATGCCTATATTCCCCTGTGTCTCTGTGTCACCCTGTGCCTGTGTCCCCCTGTGCCTCTGTGTCTCCCTGTGCCTCTGTGTCTCCCTGTGCCTGTGTCCCCCTTTGTCTCTGTGTCTCCTCTACCTGTCACTTGTGTCTCTGCATCTGCCTCTCCCCCCACACTCTGTCCTTTCCCCTCGCCCCCCTCAGTTCTCACCCCCACCTGGTTATACTGATGCCGGCTGAAGACTCCAGGAATAGACTCTGCCTGGAGCAGGTCATGTGAGAGGGCAGGCTGATGTGACGTCACACAAGCTGTCACATGACCCGCTCCAGGCAGAGTGTATTCCTGGAGTCTTCAGCCGGTATCAGTATTGCCAGACTTGCCAGGCAGGGGTGAGAACGGAAGGGTGAGGTGGGCGAGGACGGAGCGGCAGATGGCGGGGGTTCCGCTGGCGGTAGTGTGTGGCAGTACTGCCGCCAACGGACGCCATGTTGTTGCACCCTACTTGGGTGTATAATTGCTTTGTGGCTTCCTTTACAACTGAACGGAAGTTGCCACAAGGCAACTATATAAAAGATACAGCTATAAAGATTTTATTATTGTTTGTACTTTATTTAATTGTTGATAAAAAGAATTAAACACAACACATTTCGGCTAAATAGTATTAAAAACATTTTTCCATAGATGATATCAAAAATCATTCCATCCTTCTTTGAGAGATGTTTCTTAAATAGTGATTTCATTCCCCTGAAGTGAGTGGGAGCCAAAGAGCACGTCCACTGCAGATGGAAGGATGCCACACCTAGCTAAAGGCGAGCAAAGAACTGAAACCGATAATATAGACAGGACAAAAACAGCTCTAAAAACAAAAAAACCTTCGTGGGTGATGAGTATTTCTATATATTTAAAAAAAATAAATAAATAGGCACACATATGGCATTATTTAAGTGTGTGTGTGTGTATGTGTGTGTAGGTCAATGTGACCCCTCGAGCCCACAACACATTACCCAGCCTTCTCCCCGATTAATATGTTTGTTTTGCCTTTGGTGAGGGTTTAAAGTACACAAATAGTCAATCTCATCCAACAAGAGTAATTTACTGAAACAGTCTCATAAAACACAGGCACAGTCCTCAAAATGTTACAGTCTTGGGGAGTTTTTATCTTTGGCGCAGACTGCTCCCCCATTGCAATACCTCCAGGTTTATGTCCACTATGCTCATCATCCCAGCTCCTGACTGAGCACTCATCAAGTCCCCGCCAGCTTCTGCCTTGAGCTCCTGCTCTAAGAAATAGCTGGGGCCATACATTAGGACAATGTTCATCTGCTGCCAGTGCCGAATCCACCTGCTTATGGTGGCGTCCACTGTTGGCAGCGGATCATTCAGGATACTTTCAAGCATGTTGACAACAGAACAGAGCTTTAATTAGCAGTAAACAGGTACAGATATGATAGGCTTTGTGGAATCAGGAATATACATAAGTGTCTCTGTGCAGCATCAGTAGGCTGCTTCTCCTCTCATGCACAGACACAGGAAACTGGGTGCAGTCACAAGGTCTTTCCTGTTTGTGAGCCTTTGGGAGTCTTTTTTTTTATCTAACTTTACAAACAATACACAAACCTAGCAATAGAATACTTACATACACAGGAATGGAGTTGTTGCACTAAACATATTCCAACATCCACTATATGAGAATCAGTGGCAAAGCTGAATTAATACATCAGCTTATGCTTCAATGGTTCCTTTTACTTATTTTTGGGACTCTTCTAATTACCTACCATTGTAAGCCCCTTTTATAGACCAAGCCCTTCCCACCAAGAACATCCACAGTTAATATTAATAACTTTCGGACACCAAGGGAGCAGGCATTACCGTCGCCACAAGAGGGCCAGAAATACACAGTTACACATGTACTATACATAATTATGCATCTACTATAACTCCCCCTTGCATGTATATATGTTAAAGTCTCAGTGTAAGGTTAATACTGTCCACTTGGAGATCCTCTCATGCTTTATAATCCAACTGATTTGTGGGAGAGGCACTGCCCTTTGATTCAGTAAGTTTCCTATCCTTGAAGGGTGGATCCCCTCCCTTTGTGGTGGTGTCAGAGGTTCTGAAAAATCACATTACCAGTAAGTAATTATGTATTTCTGCTAGAAAATTATTGCAATTGCACATAATTTGCTAAACATGCTTGTAACCTATAGTAATAATAGTGGAAAAAAAAGCGAACTTATCAAACTGTTGCACAAAAGTCCAAAAATAAGCCAAACAAAATTGTTGGCACCCTAATCTTAAAATTTGGTTCTACATACATTTCAGTAAATAACTGCAATCAATCAATCTAATCATGTAACCATAAAAAGGTTTCCTTGCTTTTGACAACTTTCAACTGGAAATTTGGACCACCCTTCTGTTGCAAACTGTTCCAGGTCTCTCATATTTGAAGGGTGTCTTCTCTAACAGAAATTTTAAGATCTCCCCACAGGTGTTCAGTGGCATTAGATCTGGACTTCTTGCTGACCACTAGTGAATTCTTCAGCGCTTTGTTTCCATCTATTTCTGGGTGCTTCTTGAAGTATGTTTGGGCTCATTGTCCTGCAGGAAGACCCATAACCTAGGATGTAAACTCATCTTTCTGACACTGGGCATTACATTGCGACCCAAAATCCTTTGATACTTTTCAGATTTCACGATGCTTTGCACTGAGTCAAGGCACCCAAAAGCAGTAAAGTAACCCCAAAACATCTTTGAACCTCCACTATAATTGTCTTTGCGTACTGTGTTCTTTCCTTCGTAGGCCTCATTCCATTTTCAGTAAACAGTAGAATGATGTACTTCACCAAAAAACTCTATCTTAGTCTCATCATTTTTTGTGTCTTTGTTAACAGTGGCATCTTCTTGAGTCTTGCCAACATTTTCTGTCATGGCTGCACTTAGTGTCTCTGTATAAATTGAATAAAGACCACTGCATCATCCCACTGCATGCCCAGCCCATTCACTATCACCATTCTGTTATCAGTCACTATCAACACACAAACCTCTTCAGATGCATAACTGATAACACAAAAGGGCTTATTTTAATATTTATACATAGTGAAATATCATGTTTGATGATCACTTGCACTAACCCCCTTCTCCAGAAAAGTTGTTTCTTAGGTAAAAAAAATTAAAAAAAATTATGATGTCTCTTTTCTGTTTGAATTACCTAATTTGTGTATAATATTGGATAATGAAAATATTAAAGGTAATCTGTCAGTGGGATTGACTTTCTTACAAAGTCTATGGGCATGAATGTCATAAGAAGCTAAATAAAAAGATGTATTGATATCAGCAATATATTTTGTTCCAGAAAAATCCATTTTATTCTTACATGTAAATGAGCTGTTCCAGGCTATGGACACCGCATTGCAACTTGCCTCCAGAGATTACAGGGTGGGCCATTTATATGGATGCACCTAAATAAAATGGGAATGGTTGGTGATATCAACTTCCTGTTTGTGGCACATTAGTATATGAGAGGGGAAAACTTTTCCAGATGGGTGATGACCATGGCGGCCGATTTGAAGTCGGACGTTTTGGATCCAACTTTATTTTTTTCAATGGCAAGAGGGTCATGTGACACATCAAATGTATTGAGAATTTCATAGGAAAAACAATGGTGTGGCTGGTTTTATTAATAATAATCTTTATTTATATAGTGCCAACATATTCCGCAGCGCTTCACAATTCAAAGTTCATGTTTAAACAATCATAATTAACAGTAATTAGAAAATACAATGCAATACAATACAAAAAAACAATATAATATATTACAAAGCATATTACAATACAATAATTAGAGCAAAATAATGACAGCCCTGCTCATAAGAGCTTACAATCTAACAATAAGGTGGAAGTGACACAAAGTACAGGGGCTTATTTACAATGATGATATAGTCAACTTGAGGAGTTGGGGAACAGTTAGGAGCAGTATAAGAGGTCACCAACCATTATTTGTGGTCCACTTGAGACTGGTGGAGTGGATAGGCTGTGTCTAGATGACTTTGACTAAGGATCATGATAGGCTGTGCTAAAAAGATGTGTTTTTACAGATCCCCTGAAATTATGTAAGTTGTGGATACACCTAATTTCTCGGGGTAGAGCATTTCAGAGAATTGGTGCAGCTCGGGAGAGGTCTTGGAGCCGGGAGTGCGAGATTTGGATTAATACAAAAGTGAGTCTAAAGTCACTTCCAGAGCGAAGAGAACATGTGGGTTGATGAGGGTAGAGATGTAGGGAGTTGATGCACTGTGAAGGGCTTTGTGGGTGAAAGAAAGCAATTTGAATTGGATTCTAAAGTGTATAGACAGCCAGTGCAATGACTGGCATAGAGCAGAAGCGTCCAAGTAACGGTTAGCTAGATAAGTGATCCTGGCTGCTGCATTAAGGACGGGCTGGAGAGGGGAGAGTCTAGTGCCAATTAGAAGAGAATTACAATAGTCAAGGCGGGAGTGAATCAGGGCCACAGTGAGGGTTTTTGTGGTTTCCAAGGTGAGAAAGGTCGAATTCTAGAGATGTTCTTCAGGTGCAAGCGTCAAGAGCGGGTGAGAGATTGTATATGTGGGGTGAAGGAAAGATCAGAGTCAAACATAACATCCAGACAGCGAGCCTGCTGACTAGGCATTATTATGGTGCCGCACACTAGAGAGATGTCATATTTAGGGAAGGTTAGTGGAGGGCAGATGCAGAAGAAGTTCAATTTTGGAAAGGTTGAATTTCAGATAGAGAGCAAACATGATATTAGAAACTGCGGTTAGACAGTTTTAATGTAACTTTATTCTTTCATGAGTTATTTACAAGTTTATGACCACTTATAAAATGTGTTCAAAGTGCTGCCCATTGTGTTGGATTGTCAATGCAACCCTCTTCTTCCACGCTTGAGACACTGATAGCAACACCCAGAAGAAATGCTAGCACAGGCTTCTAGTATCCTTTGTTTTAGATGATGCACATCTCGTATCTTCACAGCATAGACAATTGCCTTCAGATGAGTGATGAGGCAAACTTTTTTGTGAATGGTGAAGTTAACAAACAAAACCACCGCTATTGGTCTGACACTGACCCACAGTGGATAGATCCCTCCAAGACTGTTGGAAGACACAAATTATGGTCATGGTGTGGTTTATGGGGTACAAAGATAGTGGGCCATTCTTCATCAATGGAAACCTCAATGCCACTGGATATCTGAAATTGCTACATGATTCAGATATCCAGTGGCATTGAGGTTTCCATTGATGAAGAATGGCCCCACTATGTTTGTACTCCATATACCACGCCATCAATTTTTGTGTTCCAACAGTCTTGGAAGGATCTATCCATTGTGGGTTAGTATCAGACCAATAGCGTGGTTTTGTTTGTTAACTTCACCATTCACAAAAAAGTTTTGCTCATCCACATCTGAAGGCAATTGTCTATGTTGTAAAGATACGACATGTGCAGCATCTGAAACAACTGGATATTGGAAGCCTGTGCTAGCCTTTCTTCTGCGGTATTACTATCAGTGTGTCAAGAGTGGGAGAAGAAGGTTGCATTGACAATCCAACACAATGGGCAGCACTTTGAACACATTTTATAAGTGGTCACAAACTTGTAAATAACTCATAAAAGGATAAAGTTACTAATTAAAACCAAGCACAGCATTGTTTTTCTTATGAAATTCTCAATAAGTGTTATGTGTCACATGTCCATCTTCCCATTAAAAATAATAAAGTTGGATCCAAAATGGCTAATTTCAAAATGGGCACTATGGTCACCAACCATCTGTAAAAGTTTTCCCCCTCCCATATAGTAATGTGCCACAAACAGGAAGTTGATATCACCAACCATTCCACATTTTATTTAGATGAATGCATATAAATGGCCCACCGTGTATTTTTAATGAATGGAGGCATTGCCAGTGTGAGACATGTACCTAACAACGACCATAGAACATTGTTTCATTACAAACATTTAGCAGCTGCAGCTCTCACAGCTCTGCTGTATTGTAAGAATATTGCAGCCTTGTCTATGAGATGGAGGATGAAGCTGAGAGTAACTTGCAGATGTGTCAGTTTATAATCGTACACAGCTCTACAGGAGACCAGAGAGCGGCCATCACACATCACATGGTGACGCCTCCTTCTATATAAATAATCTGTGGATGCAGATTCTCATGCAGATTCTCGTGCAGATCAGTGACCATAGTCTGGAACAGCTCATTTACATAAAAGAAAAGTGTGGTTTTCTCTGGAATAAGGCATCAGATCGCAGATATCAAGCTGTCAAATTATTCAACTATGACCAGAATGCCCACATAGATGGCTTAGGCGGGTTACCACTACTGACAGATTTAAGGAAGGATTGTGTGTGCTCCACTAACATTTTCCTTTCTTCATGTTAAAGGGATCACAAAAAACTATTCTACTTGTACACCAAGTATCCTTACATGCCCCGACGGGATGTGTGATGCTGTGGAAAGAAAAGACTCTAAAATTTGTCCCCAGGATTGCACAAGTACGTTATTTATTACTTTGCATACTTTAGTTTTCTATAAATTTGACAGTATATTAAACTTTGGAGAAAAAAGACTAGAAAAGACAAAAGCGCAATAGGGTTTTACGACCTAATTAAAAACCAGGGAGCCAATGAGTGATAGTGTTCACCTGATACAGAAACACACTATAGAACAGAGTAAACCAAAAGAGGTGAACCGGTTAAATTCTGCACTTCCGAAGCTCCAATGATGAAACCAAAATCAGGACTTCTTGAGATTCGGTTTTATTTGTCAACCTGTTTTGATGAGCAATCTTCAACAGGACAAACCAAAAAAATTGCATTCAGTCACAAGTGTGATTGAAAATACATACAACATTCAACTAAAGGTACTGTTACACGCTTCAATGTCATTTAGATATCACTAACGATCTCATGGGCGCGTGGTCGTTAGGACATCTTTTTTATATCGTTGGTGAGATGTCACACATCTAGATATCGTGGACAACCACCAACGATGTAGCGAGCAGCTATCGTTAACACAACTCAGCGAACATACTTGTTCACTGTTGTGAATTGGAGAAGTCGTTAACGACATCGTTATAACAGTGTCACACACAATGATGCAGCTGGTTGGCTGATCGAGGAACATGTTCTCAAATCTGTGATCAACGATCCAACGATTTATTGTAGTCGTATCTCGGTGTTACACGCAACAACGTTCTAACGATGTCATTTGAATGACTCCAAACCCGTGACGTTTGAGCAATATCGTTCATGATGCTTACCGTGTAACTGGGCCTTAAGTGTGTACTTCAGCAAACCCCTGAGGTCATATAACCAGAACTAATCATCTTGTGTGAATCACAAAAAGTTTAGTATAAAGGAAACAATTAAATCTTGATGGAAGAAGACATTCATAAGACTAAATACTAGAAACAAAATTTGTTTAAAACGGACTGATGGGAAAAAAAAGAGGGAGGGTATATGTAAATGGAGATTGAACTTGCAATTCTGTGGTCAATGTAAAAAACAAACAAATGGGTACATGGATGTGAGCCACCAGCCATGTATGAAAAAAAGAGCTGAAAAGAAAGGTTGCTATAAAATGAAAAACTACAATAGAAACTAATGGTGGCTTCACACCTGGCGACGTCGCTAGCGACATCGACGAAAAAGTGACGTATCAGCGATGTCGCTAGCGACGTCGCGCTGTGTAAATGAGCGGCGCGACCGCGTTTTATCGCCGGTCGCAGGTTGACAGGTTTACGGGAAGAACCGTAAACCTGTCAACCTGCGATAAGGCTGGATCGCGCCGTGTGACATCGCCAGAGCGATGTCGGCGGCGATCCAGCCTATACCGCAGCGTTGCTGCGGATTGCTCGCTGGGCTAAGCCCAGCCCAGCGAGCGATGTCACCGCCCGCATCGCTGCGGTGTCGCCGGCCGCAGCGATGCTGTGTGACAGCTGGCCAGCGATGTCGGAACCGAGTGGGCACCCGCGCATCGCTTCCGACATCGCTGGCCAGGTCGTGCTGTGTGACGGCACCATTAGTGTCATTAGTGGAGATGAGTTAACTTTCCCCGAACATGTTTACCAAATTCGGCACGAACATTGAAGATTTGGTTCGCAATCGGGAACCAGAACATTTTGCTAAAAAGTCAGCGAACTCGTTGTTTGTTCGTTAATTGATCGGATGAAAAAAATCCTTACTGCGTTTGCAGTGATGCTTTTGTTCTACCTTTCGACTGTGTACAATAGTGGGCAGGACGTGTTTGATGAGGGGAGGGGGTGGGGAGAGATCAGAGGAGCATTGGAACCTCATTTTGTTTTCCTGTCACTTACTGTGAGGATATATCAGGCCGGTAGCCAGTCAGGGCGCATAAACCATCCACAACTAGCAGACACAAGGGCTAGTGCCATTGGCTGGCTAAGTCACATGTTACTCAGGATGTAAGAAGTGGCCATTTACCATCGTTGCCATTTTCAGAGTGTTACTGCTATGGACAATGCTTCTGCCGCTGCTCTGTGCTGCACAGTTTTGCTCCATCACACAGACAGATAGGCTAGCTAATCGATCTCTTATTAAATATAATATTAGGGCAAGAAAGTCCATCTGGACATAGGCATATTTTGCTAAGATCAGATGTTTACTAAATTTGCGTGCATTGCCAAAGCAACAAGTGATTACCAAATGTTTGTGGTTTCACTAAAAGATATTTTTTTTTGGCCTCAAACAAGCGATCGTCAAACCATTGTGGTTCCCCTAAAAGGGTTTTTTTTTTTGGCCTCAAACAAGTCATTGCTAGATTTTGTTGTTCTCCTAACAGGCTTTATTAGCCTTCAAAAAGTTATTGCCAAATTTCTATTGCCAAATAACCTTTTTTTGGACCTCAAATAAGTGATTGCCAAATCTTTGTGGTTCCCCTAAAGAGATTTTATTGGCCTAAAAAAACTCATTGCCAAATTTGTGTCTGTTGTCAAATAACCTTTTTTTAGGCCTCAGACTACTGAATGCCGAATCTGTGTGCATTAACAAAATGAGTGGGAAATCCTCAGGTTGTGATGCAATGGAGAATAGGGGTATTTTTTTAAGTTACGTGGGGTAGGTGCTACTGTTAATGTTACTGAAAGCTGTACTGACCAAACACCGGCTTGTCATATCCAAAGCCAAGTGACAACTTCTGTTACTGGGCGGGCTACTCCTGTCTCTTTCTTCGGCAGCAGCAGAGTGATGCTACTTGTGGATGAGGACCTAAAAGAGCTTTTACTACAGTTCAAGCGCTGCATCAAGTGGCCTCCCCTCCTCTTCCTCCACATCACACACAGTATAGTCCTCAGAGGTGGCACCTCAATTATCCATGTTTTCCCCCATGTCACAACTTTCCATCCGCAGAACTGACTGTGGGGAAACACAGATGGACGATTCTGCAGAGATGTTCACACATTCTATTTCATGGGCATCAGAGGTCTGCTTAAAAGAGTCACAGGCTCAAGTGGAGGAAAGCATCTGCACTGATGCCCAAAATATTTTGGAGTTAAATCTGTGGACGGACAAAGTAGGATCAGAGCAGAATCCAAAACCTCATAACCAGATGTTAACCCCCAGGGGTGGTATTGATGATGATGAGGAGGATATCTGAGGAGCACCGGCACTATACTGTATGCTCAGGGCAGAAAGAGGAGAGTGACTCTCAGGGTAAGAAGTGGGACAACAGAGAGGATGATAATGAGGAAGAGGAGGTTTGAGATTGGACTGTGTGATAACGATGCAAACCTGATGGCAGACCTATGCTGGAGCAAACTTACACATGTGCTATGCAAGGCACATGTCCTTAACCTGGTTGTAAAGCAATTCCTACACTACTATCCCGGCATGGATGAACTGCTGCAGAAGGCATGGTCGCTGTGTGCTCACTTCCACTGTTCACACCCAATGGTTCATCGATCAGCTATGCTACAGACGTCTTTCGGACAACTGGTTAACTGATAGATATGCAATATGGAATTTCACTTTGCACATGTTGCAGTGACTGTTGAAGCAGGCAACAAGCCCTGGTGCAGTATGTCGTCACACGTAGAATGAGTCAAAGCAAGCCAAAGCAAATGACACTTGTAGAGTGGACATAATCAAGGACCTCTGCATCCTTCTGTATATTTTCAAATGGCTACTTAGATGGTTAGCGCTGATAATGCCATCATCAGCATCACTATTTGGTAATCTACATGCTGGTAGCAAACTTTTAAAAGTTTGCGGAATGAGATGGTGGTCGCAGAGGAAGGGTTGGAAAATGAGGAGGATACAAAATGGATACCAATATCTCTATGGTCCGACTCTTGTCGCACAGGCGGGTGGCATAGGAGAGTGAAGTAGAGCTCATGGTCCAGACAAACTGTTAGTGAAAGTGCAGGAGTCAAAGAATAACTGGAGGAGAATGAGAATGAAGAGATTGTAGGCTTCAAACATGGAGAAGTGGCCTGAGCTTCATCAGTTAAACCTTGGAGGTTTAGTCACTGCCTGGCAGCCAGTGTTTTCTAAGAATGTGTCTTCAGCGCTGCTGGTGGTGTCCTGATGGATAAACAGATGCATCTGTTCCATGAAAGTGTACACTACCTAACTTTCATCAAGATGAACAAGTCATGGATCTCCAAGGACTTTTCCACAGCAGTCGAAGACTGGGCAAACAAAGCAACTAGGCTAGTACTTTTCAGTGTGCTGTATTTATCTCGCTATTATATAAATTTTATTCTGGGTCAATTTTAATTTTCAAATGCTAGGCCATGCCCTGTTCCAGTCCCTGTACATGCATGCAGGCTGTCCAATTATTCAATTATTAGTCTGGGTCAATTGATGCTACATTTTTTAAAATATGGATACTGTTCTTGGGGTCTACTTGTCATGTCCTATTAATCAGAATTATTAATTGTTTTAGTGCTATCTATTGCATTTACTGTGTTGCCAGGCAGAAGCATTGCCTTGGTGTTTTGTCCTTCTCTTCCTGTAACTTCTGGAATGTCAGTTTTCCCCTCCCTTCTTCCCCATGTAATCATTCTGCAGCCTTTTTTATTATGGACAGATGTTTTACTGCTTTATGAAGAATCACTCTTTTTACCTACTGCATTGTACCTCAATGCAAGCTTTTCAGTGAAAAGCATCTCCACTTCTCCTGGATTCTTATACGAAGTCTGTGTGGTTGAGTTAAATTATCTGTGACATCTTCATATGAATGTGAGTTCGGATGATATAGACACTGAGCATATAGGTAGTTTAGCCACCTATCTCTGCCCTTTGAAGCTGAAGTAGAATATTCCTTGTTGTATGTTTCCTGAATTTAGCAAGGCTCTCTGAACACCATGCTTACACCTGTCATCATCTCATCTCCCTGTTCCTGATCAATGTTTAAAGCTTTAAATGCTGGGCCTGGCCTTGTCCCATACATCCATAATGCATCATGATAAAAAAAATTATCTGGGGAAAAGATAGCTCTTTTCCTGATTTCTATTCGTAATTTGAGCTGTTCTGGCAGCTTTTAGGATCCCCGAAGGTGTTTTCTATGCCTTTTGGTTTTGCCTCCCATTGAGTCCAATGGGGTTTGGGATGGTCAGCGAATTGTAGGCTGAACTAGGCAAACTTCTGAAAGTTCTGCAAATTGAACCAAACTCCAAAGCTCACGTCTAGTCATTGGGGACACTATAAAAAGCGAGATTAGTGAAATATTAAATAGGTACAAGGTGTAATAAGAGGGCAGTGTGAGGTGTAGAAATAAAGAATTAACATTAAAACTATTGACAATTGTACATGGAAATGCAAAATGTAAATAACATTTAAAAAAAGTATGTGTTATATATATATATATATATATATATATATATATATATACAACATGTGTACATGTATACAGCTCTGGAAAAAAATAAGAGACCACTGCAAAATTTTCAGTTTCTCTGCTTTTTCTTCCTAAAGGTATATCATGATGCAAAGAAAACAAGTTCTTATTCATTTAGAAACAGCAATACTCATGTTTTAACTCATGAAGAGTTCAGAAATCTATATTTGGTAGAATAACTATAATTTTTAATCACAACTTTCATTGCGTCTTGGCATGCTTTCCACCAGTCTTTCACATTGTTTTGGGTGATCCTTTGCCACTCCTGGCACAAAATTAAGCAGTTCTTCATTGTTTGATGTCTTGTGACTGTCTCATGTCATGTAAAGCTAGAAAAAAAGCCTTTCATCAATGGAGAAGCAAAGGAGAGCCAGACTGAAATTTGCAAAGACCATAAAGATTGGACCATAGAGGACTGGAATAAGGTAATCTTCTCTGATGCGTTTAATTTTCAGCTTTGCCCAACACCTGGTCGTCATGGTGAGATTAGTACGCCCATCTGAGTGACATTGTGTGGAGGATCGCTGATGATCTGGGATGCTTCAGCAAGGCTGGAATAGGGCAGGTTAATCTTTGCGAAAGACATATGAAACAAGCCGCATATAAAGGTTATCCTTGAAACACTTGCTTCCTTCTGCTCAGGCAATGTTCCCACCTCTGGAGACTATTTCTTCCAGCAGGACAATGCCACAAGCCACACAGCTAGGTCAATCAATGTGTGATGAAGGAGCACCACAGTCAAGACGCTGTCATGGCCAGCCCAATCTCCAGACCTGAACCCCATTGAAAACCTCTGGAATATAATCAAGAGGAAGATGGATAGTCACAAGCCATCAAACAAAAAATAACTGCTTAAATTTTTTTGCCAGGAGTGGCATAAGGTCACCCAAAAGCAGTGTGAAAGACTGGTGGAAAGCATACTAAGACGCATGAAAGCTGTGATTAAAAATCATGATTATTCCACCAAATATTGATTTCTGAACTCTTCCTGAGTTAAAACAAGAGTATTGTTGTTTGTATATGAATAAGGACTTGATTTCTTTGCATTATTTAAGGTTGAAAGCACTGTTTCTTTTTTATTATTTTGATGATTTCTCATTTACTACAAATAAATACAAAATTTTTAGCTTTGAATTTCGGAGAACTGTTGGCAGTATATTATACACTAAAAGAACAATGAACAGGGTGGGTCATTTATATGGATGCACATAAATAAAATGGGAATGGTTGGTGATATCAACTTCCTGTTTGTGGCTCATTAATAAATTGGAGGGGGAAAACTTTTCCAGATGGATGGTAACCGTGGTGGCCATTTTGAAGGCAGCCATTTTGGATCCAACTTTATTTTCAATCGGAAGAGGGTCAGGTGACACATCAAATGTATTGAGAATATCATAGGAAAAACAAAGGTGTGTTTGGTTTTAACGTAACTTTATTCTTTCATGAGTTATTTACAAGTTTATGACCACTTATAAAATGTGTTCAAAGTGCTGCCCATTGTGTTGGATTGTCAATGCAACCCTCTTCTCCCACTCTAGACACACTGATAGCAACACTGCAGAAGAAAGGCTAGCGCAGGCTTCCATGATCCGTTTTTTCAGATGGTGCACATCTCATATCTTCACAGCATAGACAATTGCCTTCAGATGAGTGATGAGGAAAACTTTTTTGTGAATGGTGAAGTTAACAAACAAAACTATTGCTATTGGTCTGACACTAACCCACAGTGGATAGATCCCTCCAAGACTGTTGGAACACAAAAATTGATGGTGTGGTGTGGTATATGGGGTACAAAGATTGTGGAGCCTTTCTTCATCAATGGAAACCTCAATGCCACTGGATATCTGAATCATGTAGCAATTTCAGATATCTAGTGGCATTGAGGTTTCCATTGATGAAGAATGGCCACAATATCTTTGTACCCCATATACCACACCATACCATCAATTTTTGTGTTCCAACAGTCTTGGAGGGATCTATCCACTGTGGGTTAGTGTCAGACCAATAGCAATGGTTTTGTTTGTTACCTTCATCATTCACAAAAAGTTTGCCTCATCACTCATTTGAAGGCAATTGTCTATGCTGTGAAGATACGAGATGTGCAGCATCTGAAACAACAGATACTGGAAGCCTGTGCTAGCATTTCTTCTGAGGTGTTGCTATCAGTGTGTCAAAAGTGGGAGAAGAAGGTTGCATTGACAATCCAACACAATGGGCCGCACTTTGAACACATTTTATAAGTGATCATAAACTTGTAAATAACTCATGAAATAATTAAGTTACATTAAAACCAAGCCACACCATTGTTTTCCTTATGAAATTCTCAATACTTTTGATGAGTCGCATGACCCTCTTACTATTGAAAAAAATAAAGTTGGATCCAAAGTGGCTAACTTCAACATGGCCGCCATGATCATCACCCATCTGGAAAAGTTTTCCCCCTCCCATATAATAATGTGCCACAAACAGGAATTTGATATTGCCAACCAATCCCATTTTATTTAGGTGCATCCATATAAATGGCCCACCCTGTACATTTTATTCAAAAATATACCTTATAAAGAGAAAAATCAGAGAAACTGAAAATGTTGCAGTGGTCTGTTAATTTTTTTTCGGAGCTGTATATGTATATATTTGTGTATATAGTATGTCAGATGATCTGAAAAAGAAAATTATAGATATACTAAATACCATTGACCCAAGAGATCAACTGCCAAGCCTCAGCAAAAAAATTACATTAGACAGTATACTGGAAGATGCCAATAAAGCACTTGCATTAATACCTACCACCAACATAACTCAAACTAATAAACTTATCTATGCCACTGCCTCAGCAATCCTGAAAATGCTTGGCTATACAACCAACAAGAACAATAAAAGTTTGTGCCCACCTTGGAAAATAAGACTGGAGACAAAGATCAAGGGGATACGAAGAGAAGTCAGCCAAATAACAGGCGTACAGAAGGGTTTAAAGATCAAGAGTAAGACCTAGCTGGACAAGTACAGAGATCTGACACCATACGAAGCCCTAGAGACTGCTAAACACAGGCTCACAGCACTTGCTGCAACACTAGGGACATACAATAGAGAAGCTGAGGTCAAGAGGATAAATGCCTTTCTCCAAAGAACCAAGGTGTACTCCCAATTGCAGAGTAAAAGCACAGAGGCAGCAATTCCACCAGTAGCAGAGACTGAACAATGCTGGAGGAACATATGAGAGAATGAAAAAACACACGACACTAGTGCAAAATGGCTGCAACATCTGAGAATGAAACACCGTAACCACCTAGAACAGGAACCTATTGGGGGCTAGGATATTTCTAATGATGGGTGCATTTCTAAAGATGGTACCTGAGTGTCTGGATATAAAGTTATTCAATATAGGGTCATTGAGGAGCAGCTACCAATGATCAGATATGATTTTTCTAATTGTGTAATTTTTAACACAATATACTGTATGGTAATAAAGTAGTACTCAAAATTAGTGGTGTTTTGGGGTTCCTGTAGGTTAGGGTCATGTCTGGTAATGGAAATCACACTTTACTACTCTTAAAAGCTCTGTTTATCAACTTCTTTGGGTAACCTCGCTTTATGAGCCTGTTTTGGAAGATCTCTGTCTGCAGTTTGAAAGTAGAATTCAGAGAACAATCCTTGTAGATTCTATTGTATTCGGTAAATGGGATGTTAATCAACCAATTGGAATAATGACTGCTGTTGAAGTGGACATATCCGTTACCATCTATCTTTTTAAAATACGTTTTGGTTAAGGTGTGGTGTTCATATTGGAATATTGTGAAGTTAAGAAAATCAATGCTTATAATATTGATATTTGGCATAAAAGTGGAAAAAACAAAAAAAAACAATCAATGGAATAAATCCACGTGTCAGATGCATTGATTGTATTCCCAGAATTATCCCAAACAAAGAACAGGTCATCAATGAGCATTTGTAAAAGATAAAATTCTTAAAGAACACCCATCTCCACCTAGAGGGGTTCTGGGGTGTAATACAGCAAAGTGCTTGTGCTGTAAATCCATAGAACATAAATCAATCCGTCTTTCTTCTACCTTTTAATGGGGACGTTTTCCCTATAAAGTGGTTTATGAACTGTCAAACCAGGTAGGTCATTTATCTTGTTGAATGCCCATGTAAGAGCAATACGCTGGCAGGATAACCCAACCATTGCACAAACTAATGAATACCCACAGGCCGGTGTGCTCAAAGGTTTTGTTTCATGGGCTATCTAGACATGGGATTCCAAATAAACTGTTAATTTAATAAAAATTGTTCCTATCAGAAACCCTTTAGAACTTCAATAGGAAATAGGGATTTCTATGCACATTATTCTCATTATTAATAGTTTTTTGTGGATTTTTACGCCTAGGCCTTACTGTCTCTTAATACTCTTTCTGCTTAATTTATATTTCGATAATCTCACTTTTTTTCAATCCATTGTGCTCTGTTTTCCATACATGGCTGGTGGCTCACATCCATCTACCCATTTTTTTTAATTTTTTCCATTGACTGCATGAACCAAAGATCAATTACCATATGCATAAACCCTGCCCCTTTTTTCCCACCAGTCATTTTTAAGTAATATTGTGTATTTAGTCTTATGAATGTCTTCTTTCATTAGGCTTTTATGATTTCCTCTATATTACAGTTTGTGTGATTCACACACGATGATATCATTCTGGTCATTTGACCTCAGGGGCCATTGAAGCACACGCTTAGTTGACTGCTGTATGTATTTACACCCACACTTGTGAGTTGAGGGCAATTTTGTAGTTTGTCCTGATGAAGATTGGTCTTCGAAACGCATTGACTGTTAAAACGCATCTCAACATACAGTATACTGCTTTCTACTTCAGTATAGCAAACTGCAAATTCTCTAACTTATTAGTGTTTACTAAAAAAAACACTCTCCTCCCCTATGTCATGGCAATTGCTCCTCAAGCTTTAAATGAAGCATAGGGAGACATGCTATTTATTATTATTAGTTCCACCCAAATAATTTATTGTAAAGACTATACTGACCTCTGGAATGGGTGGTCTCCGGGCCTCCATTCTCCCCTCTTCCAGGCTCTTAGCACACCCGCTGGGTGTCATCATTCCATCTCATGTGTTGAAATTCCCGCCACCTCCATACAGTATGATGTGCACCCGGATGTCAGTTCCGGTCCAATGCATTGTGGGGGCTTATTATCAGGCTGTCCAGTCTTGCTCCATGCGCAGTGCATATGTTGAAGCCGCCTGTACACCTGATTAATCCCCACACCGAACTGGAACTGTCGTCCGGGTGCACGTCATGCTGTATGGCAGAGGCGGGAATTTCAGCACAGGAGACGGAATGATGATGTCCAGCAGGGCGTGCTAAGAGCCTGCGAGGAGAAAGAATGGAGCCCTGGAGACTGACCATTCCAGTCTATTTATGTAGACTGGATGTAAGTTATTAAATAATTTTTCAGAAGCTTTATAGTGTAGTTTTCGGTCAGAGAGGGATGACTAGGGATGTGCTAGCATGGTGGAAGGACAAGTAGTGATAGAATAGGGACCTAGAACGAGTTGACATATTTCCTTTAACAAGTTAACAGCTGTGGATGGAGCATCTCTCCATTGTGGCTGTTAGAGGCAGATGACAGGTGAATAATTCAGCCTTCATCTTCAGGAAATGATGTAGTCTCGTCATGCGAGCCCGCATCCAAGGCAGCAAAACTACTTATGATGGACATGGTACACCATAAGTTGCCAAGAGGTAAGGTTAGTGCTCTCTAGCTGCATATGGGTACTGCACAAATGTTCTTACCTTCCAGGTTTCCAGGCTCAGCTTATGACTAGCTGGGTTGGTGAAACATTACTTGTGTGCCACACACTGCACAGATAATGTCACGCCAGGTCGGTGAGTCAAGTGCCATACCAAGAAACATAAAACTGGAAAGTCACACCATTCCCGTCCAAGGCCGGACACTGCTGACTTGAACCATTATCTGGGATTGCACACAGATCTCTATTTGCAACTCTAGACATTACCATTTACATTGTTTTGATTGGACTAAAATGTTCACTTATTGACTTGTGTGCACTTATTCTTTGCCATATATTACCTGATTAGCACTTTCATCTTCACAGATCAGTCATGTCTCCTTCTATTATTAACCATATGTCATATAGAGCAAATCAAAAGCACTTGTATAACATGAGGATTTTGTTTCTTTTTGGGATTCAGGGTTAGCAATCATAGGTGGACATGAGCCGGAGTTCCAGGAATAAAAGCAGGTCATGGCACCTGTTACTGCATCCTCTCTGAAAAATGCTACTGTGAAAAGGATATTGTGGAGGGTAAGAAATTTTCTCTAAATGTACAGGCAATTATAAACACGAGTAACTTGTGTAGTATTATTCTTAGGCCAGAGACACACTGAGCGAGACACATGCAAGATACTCGTACGAATCTCGTATGCCTCACCCGACACGGCCGCCGACTCTTTGGACAGGAGTGTGTCAGTTGCATAGAAACACATGCAGTTGATGCCCTCCTGTCCACAGAGCCAGCGGCCGTTCTGGGTGAGTCATGGAAGACTCGTGCGAATGTCTCTCATGCGTTTTGCTCAGTGTGTCTCCGGACTTAAATTGCACATTGTGTTTTAGTACATTGCTACATTCTATGCAAATCTGCTAGTTTCCTGGCTCAGTGTGCATGGATAGACCTATAATAACATTACTGAAATTATTTTATTGCAATAAATGTGATTTAAAAAAAGAACCTTGGAAAATTAATTTATAAATATATCTGGTTTGTTTTACAGTTCAGTTGTGTGATGATGCTTGCAAGACTGTTATCGCTTGTGGAGTATTCCTGTGCTTTATCATCTCTGTTCTGTTGTCCTCATACTTTATTCACCGATACCATAAAAACTCACCAAAGCCCCCAATAGCATCTGCTGAGATGACCTTCCGTCGACCTGCCCAGTCTTACCCAATTAGTTACTCCTCAACAAATGCACGGCGACCATCTCTAGATTCAATGGAGAATCAAGTCTCGGTGGATACATTTAAAATACCAGTAGGTTTCATAGAGCCCAGAGTTTTAGATTGTTTTTAATGATTAATAGCCTGTTTAAAGGGTGTACAGAATGCATGACCATTTGGGAGACTGAGTACTTCTTCCTGCAGTAGAGCAATGTGACACGAGTGGGGGGAGACTTGGTGTGCTTCATATTGTGTGTATGTATTGTGGATGATTTATACTGCATGTGTTGGGGAGAACTTTGAGAGCTTTATAGTGTGTGACAGGGGACTGTGGGGACATGATACTTTGTGTTATGGAGAGGACTATGGGTACATTATACTGTGAGAGTTTGTGTGAGTGTGTGTGTGTAAGTAAGGGAGGGGACTGTCGGGACATCACACTGTGTGTGTGTGTTAAGGAAGAGGACCTTGGGCGCATCATATTGTGTCTATATCACTATATGGTGGCCATATAATGGTAGATACCAGTCCTGCAGAGCATTAAAGAGGACAGGTCACACCCCTGCTGCATGGAAATCTAAATGCAGCACTGAATGCAGCATGTCTGCTGCATTCAAGGAAGGGGTCCCCCATATGCCTGTGTGCTGTGTACCCCGAGATATAGGCTTAGAAAAACTTACAGTTAGAAGCCATGAAGGCAGTCCCTGAGACTAGAGTGAGCACGATTGACTAGGGGGCCATTCCCTCCCCCTCTGCCTCTTTGCTGCTTCTGCTGTGCAGGCTCTGCCCTCCTCCCCTCCTGCTCTATGTCACTCAGAGCGGATGCAAATCATTGGTCCTGACTTTGGCTCTAGATTCCTGCCCTGGTGTCTGAACAAAGCATAAACAGCACAGCAGGAGGCAGCACAGACGGGTAGAGGGGGAGGGAATGGCCCCCCAGTCAATCGAGCTCACTCCAGCCACAGGGACTGCCTCCATGGCTTCCAACTGTAAGTTATTCTAAGCCTATATCTTGGGGTACACACCACACAGACACATGGGGGACCCCTTCCCTGAATGCAGTAGACATGCTGCATTCAGTGCTGCATTTAGATTTCCATGCAGCAGGGGTGGTGACAGGTCCTCTTTAACTACATTACAGTAGAGTTGTATATAGTGACTTACAGGTGATGTTCTTTCTTATGGAGTTGTTCACTTTTCTCGTGTTTTCCATTTGGCTCAGACCAGCACACAAGTTCTTCCAGACACTGCTCATTTAAAGAGTTTACAACAAAGACACATATGACTTCTCACATTTCCAGCACTGTCGTCATCTATTCCAGAGCTGCACAATCTCCTAATCCCTGTTGGAAACAGTAACAATCCTCACTGTGGTTCTGATCCACTCCCGTCTTAATTATTGTAATTCTCTATTAATTGGCCTCCCTCTCAATAGACTTTCCCCTATCCAGTCCATCCCTTAATGCAGCTACCACAGTAGCTAAACAACTGCTTACTGGTCCCCACAGTAGTTCCTACATTGTAAAATGTGTTTCATATTAGTACCCACACTGTTTGATTGCCCAAAAGGGCCTCCAGAGTTTGACATCCTCACGCATTAGCTTCCACACTGTATAAGGATCTCCACATTTGCTCCTGCAGTATATAATGACCCCCACATAAGCTACAACAGTTTATAATAACCCTCAATTTAGTTGCCTCACTGTATGACCCCACCACATTAGCTCCCAAACTGTATAATAACCCCCACATTAGCTCCCAACATAGTATAATGACACCCATATTAGCTTCCATTCTGTACAGTAACCCCCACATTAGCTCTCATGGTAATAATGACTAGAGATGAGCAAACCTTTTTAGGTTCGGTTCGGTTGGTGAATGAATGCATGGATGTTTGGTGGCGGTGTTCGGCCCGAACTTGACCTAAGCCTTCAATGATTGGCAGTATGGTGCTCTGCTCACAAGCCTTAAGCAAACCACTTCCTTTAACATCCACACTACATCCAATAACCCTATTTTTACTTTCAGAGCAAGCCAATCCAGCTCTTGAAGTGACTCACACTGGGCTGAGCACCAAGCACACCCGAGCACAGTGCTGCACGCTCCTGCACTATAATATGCAAATCACCCAAACAACAGCCTCGAAAAAGCCCCAAACAGGTTCGCTCATCTCTAATAATGACCCCCACCAAGGCCAACTCCTAGTTTTTGTGGGCCCCGGGTGAAAGAGTCTCAAGGGGACCCTTTAACACTCTGCCCACCCCTGAACCCCTCCTCCGCTGCTGCTGCAATCTGTACCTTAGGCTGTACCCCAGCTTTAGACATCAGAAAATAGGAAAAACATTTTTCCAGTGAAATAAAACTTCCCTAGCTGTGTAAAAGTAAAACATCCTTAGCACTAATTTTAATGTACTAGGGTAGAATAGGGAGGTAAGGCATCTATTGTCAGTGTCTTTCTGCAGATTATATGTTAGACACACACAGCTCTGCTATATGCCCATAGACATACATGGCACTGCTACATGCACATATAGACATGCACAAAGACATACACAGCTCTGCTACATAGACATATAGACACACACAGTTCTGCTACATGCAAACTATATACAGACACAAACACACACAACCCTGCTACATGCACACTACATGTACATACAGACATGCACAGCTCTGCTACATGCACATGCAGTCACACAGCTATGCTACTTGCATATACAGACATGAAGCTCTTCTACATGCACACTTCATGCACATAGACATACACAGCACTGCTGCATGCACAGAAAGACACACACAGCTCTGCTACATGCACACTGCATGCAAATATAGACATACATAGCACTGCTACATGCACATACAGACACACACAGCTCTGCAAAAGATATATTTACTTACATACACAAACACACACATTCTATACATTACCACATCTTGCAGTTTTTGATCAATACAAAGGAGGGAGAGGTGCCACTGGGACACAGGCTGCACAGAGGCTGCAACATTTAAGCAGATGCAGGACCTGCTGATGTAGAACTCAAGCACCTTTCAGTCATGTGATTAATCACATGATCAGTCACATGACTGAAAGGTCCTGTAATTCCTAGTGAAGAAGGTCCTTCAGCAGCGGCTCCTGAACTTCCTTTAACTCACAGTAAGTTTCCTCTCCTGCTCTGCATCGATCACATAGACCAGCAAGGGAGAATGTGGTACCCTGTGAGTAAGTTTCCCCTCTCCGCTTCTGCTCATTAATGGTGAGTGGACCCCCTTATTTATCCAGGACCCCTGTACTTACCTGAGTGCCCCAGGTGGTGAGATCCACGCTGTATAGTGGCCTCTACGGTGTGTGTATTTTGGGGCAAGACTTTTAGGGCATGACACTGTATTCGTGCTGGAGGAAAGGACGTTGGGAGCATCATACTGTTTGTGTGGGTATGGGGAGGACAATTAAGGAATTATATTGTCTGTGTGTGTTTGTGTGTGGTGGCATCCTGTGTGTGTGGGGGGGTGCAGGGGAGGGGAGATCTAACTGTGGGGCATTATACTGTGGGATTAGGGTCATTTTGGTATATTGTTGAGCATATGGGGATAAATTATGTGAAGCAGATATGTATGGGGGCCATGAAATTGTCGAGTTATATCCTAGTAGGTGGGAACACTGTGTTTCACAATACATGTCTCTCCATCTGTCTTTAGAAGTTGGGCAATATGCCCTTTTCTGACTAAGCCCATGCATGGTGTCCCATTCATAAAATATATATTTGGTGGGAAAGGCCCAATTAACACTTTTGTTATGGGGTTCAATGATTTCTATGTTCACTTATGAATAGCACACAGGATTTCTTGATTTCCTCTCCACTTCACCTTGATCTTTCAGGCTGGGTCCTTACTAGTCTCCTCTCCTTTTTTTTTGTTGTTGCCTAGTCGTTATCCGATCGCTGAATAAAACAGATAAATGCACCAACACATCACCATTGTGGCTACTGTTTGACTGTAGCGGTCAGAATCTGACTATTATAGAAGAGGATGAGAGGAGATTGGTGGTAGACCTGGCCAGCAGGATGGAATGGGTGTGGATCCATTGTGCACACTAGGGTCATATGTTAATTAAAAGAAAGCTGTAGCCATTCACAAGTCAGTTTTATGTTGACCCGTGTTTGTAAGCAAAAATAAAGAGTAGAATCTATGCGAAAAATAGACCTTTTTTGGGTTGTGGAGCCACACGAGGTTTTGACTGTGAAAATACTGATGAAACACTGACCAAAAAACTGATGTGTGAATGAGGCCTAAATAGAAGGACCAATTGTAAACATTGACTATGGTATTTTTGAATAGACCTTTGGAGGACTTCAAGAAAGATTGTAAATCTAGAAGTCTCAGTACATATATTTTTTTGGAAAATATAGTGGTATATTTATTTAGATATTGAGGGTGAAAAAAAACATTTACCATAAAGTTCATTCAGGAAAAAGGGGATTTCGAAATCTTCTATGTCAATGTTTTTTTGCTGCTTTTGGAATAGGCATTAATGTATCTGGGAAACCTAATACATTTCCAAATGTGATTTTCATTGTCTTTTATTTCCATCTAAAGGAGGATCCAAAGTGGGAATTTCCAAGAAAAACTTGGTTTGGGTAAAACTCTTGGTGAGGAGAGTTGGTAAAGTTGTTAAGCACAGCATTTCGGTTGAAAGGTAAGCTGGTTACCCACAGTGGCTGTCAAAATGTGAAGGTAGAAAAGAATATTTATATTTTTTGTCATAAACCATAACACAATCAATCTTCATTCAAGTATTTTATTTCTTTTGCACTTCAAATTCAGGATTTTGTGACAGTTTGTACATTATTGATATGGCAGCAGTATAATGATACCCCATTATGTCAGATGCTGCTAAGCTTGGCACAAACTCAGCTAGTTGACACTAGTGAGCTGCTTAAACTCTATTAATATGAAGACTGAAAATAAAATATTAAAATGTACATAATTCAGTTACAATATTAGATGTTAAATCACATCCATACATTATCAAGACTCACATAGCCTGGAACCGCACTCCACTTATTTTACGGGTGGTGAATGGCAAGTCAGTCTTTCAAGCACAATCAGCAAGATCGGAACACTACTAAAGTAACATAACATAGTAACATAGTTTTAAGGTGAAGGTAGACTTTAAAGGTACCGTTATACGCTTCAAGTTGAATGATGTCGGCAACGATCTGGGTGCGCGCCGTCGTTGCCGACATCGTTGGGAGATGTCACAACATTTAGATATCATGGACAATCAGCAATGATGTTGTGAGCAGGGATCGTTCGCAAACACCGCAAATGATCCTGCTCATTGCTGTGAATGGACGAAGTCGGCCGTGACATCGTTATTGCGGTGTCACACCAAACGATGCCGTAGATGCTTAAGTTGAAGTTGACAGGTTTTGTTGCATGCAGGAAAACCTGTCACTCTGACTTGAACAACTATCGTTGTTGAATCATGCGTTTACACGCAATGACGCAACAAGGATGTCGTTTCAATATCGTTCCAGACGTCACTTTTGAACGATGTCGGAAACTATGTTGAAACGTGTAACGGTCTTAAGTCCATCTAGTTCAACCATAGCTAACATTTGATCCACAGGAAGCAAAAAAAACATTGGCAACACTAAGCTCCACATTGGGGAAAAAATTCCTTCCTGACTCCACATACGGCAATCAGATGTTTGAAGTGTTTGAAGGTCTTTAACTCTCCTCTGATGTCAGATTTTAAATGGGAAAAAAAGATTGGAAATTCGGGATTTCAACATGCCTGATTGAAGTAGAATTCACTATCCCATTATGGGAGCACTTTTTGCATTATTTTTTCCTTCTGTGGCAGGGACTTTGGAATTGATCTCTCCAGAAAAGAATGTAAAAAATTCAAACTAACTTGGCCCTCATGTCTTTTCACAGAAAGTGCCTCCCAAAGTGAATTACGGATCTTCTTTCTGAATTTAACCTCTTAAAGCAGGTTAATCATCCACATGTCATCAAGTTGTATGGGGCTTGTACACAAGATGTAAGTACATCCCCATCATACTTATATCCTGTACATCATTCTTCAGCTGTCTACTTCAGTCTAATCTAATCTGTTCTTGTATTGTACTAGCTATCTGTTACTATTCTGTACTTTACGGATCCTCAGTAGGCGTAGTTATGTGGTGCTTGTAACAAAAAAATTAGGAATGTTAATGTAAGGTGCATTTTTATGGCAGAAGCAAATGGATAATGATCCTTTGTACACTATCATATAGAATATGGATGTTTGTCTCTCTAATATTACTTGTTTTTTCCTTCTATTGATTCAGGCCCCTTATCTCATAGTAGAATACGCAAAGTATGGTCCTTACGAAGCTTTCTAGGAAAGCTCGCAAGTAGGACCCAGTTCGTAGGTGGTGACTCAAATCGTAACTCAGCTATTTGGATAATCCCGATGAAAGAGCCCTGACAATGGGAGATCTGATCTCTTTTCATGGCAAATATCTAGAGGAATGCAATATTTGGCGAAATGAAGGTATGTAAAACTATATATATTATATTGAGCTGTTGTCATCTATAATATTTAAATTTTCTGCAGTGTTAAAAATTACAGTGATTTATGCCGATTTTCTGTTTTAACTTTTTAAATGTACAACTTATTTAGCCTAACTTGTATTGCACAAAAAATGTTGTGATATTGAGTGTTTGTGCGACATTTGCTTACTTTTTGATAAGCGCAGGAGGGGTTTGGCAGAGGTCACCCTATAAAGTCATTATTAGTGAACCACAGAAAAATTTCACTAAATGCACCAATCATGAAGACTGGTGTATGATCAGGGTCATAGTGTTTTCTTTGAGGCCACTTCATACATTCTTTTATTCATTTCACATTCATATCTGCTGTGAACCAAACACATAAAGTTTCCTATGCTTTCCTTGTAATAGTAAATGTTGTTTTATGACTTTGTAGAATCTGATGTGTTACTGCAATAACCTTACATTTTGATTATGTAATTAATGTATCTATATAGGATAGATTTTTTTCATGCATGTACACAGTTGATATGAACCTGATGAAGGCTCTTTTTAGCAACCTGAGCCGAAACATGTTTTAGACCCGTATTGTTCAATAAACATTTAAAAATATACAAGGACTCAAATATCACTGGAAAAGGACGCCATTATTACTAGAATTTTCAATATTTCCCATTATGTAGATTAAATAAGCAGTTCCTGGAGTTTCACAAAATCTCTCATGTATAGGAAAAATTGTTAAAAAAAAACAATTGTGGCACCCAAGAGCTAGGTTCCCACAGTGGCATTGCCTCCTTACAGGGTGATGTCATGCCTGGAAGCAAGAAGGGGTCCCCTATCAGGTACACGAGCATTCAACACTTGTCCTGACTTCAGACCGAAGCGGGAGCTCTGAACATGGATTTAGGGGAGCTTCCCTATACATTCTGGCCTGGGAGGGGTAAGGAGAACAGTTTCAGTTGAGAACAGTACAGACATCCTGGGGATGAGGCAGTGAGCTTATCCCAGGACAGAGGAGAGCTATGAGCAGAGGTGAAGCTGAACCGGGAGTGGAGCTGTGGCCAAGCTCACCCCAGAGGAAAGCGCTAGAAACCGGATCGCGGAGTCTGTGGTTGTTGGGTATGAAGTCCTTGCAGCTAAATCCGGAGTGCAGAGGATTGTAAGTCCTGGCCCTATTTAACACCCGGGGCAATGCAGCAGTGCCCGGAGCTGCCATGGAGAACGACCCTGGAATAGGCTCGAGCTGCGTGCCATATGGGCAAAGACAAGTCAAGTAGGAAGAGGGCTGCAGTGCAGCTTTAGCAGCAAGGTCCAACAGCACTGTGCAGAAGGAAGACCTCTACAACCACCTGGCTAGGTGGATCCCTAATTTTCCCAGCTACCCGAATCTACATTTCATCGTTGCCAGAGCCCCAGTCTACATCAACCACCATCAAGTAAAGTAAAGGATAACTTCAGCTATTGTGTCTTTCAGTCATTTATTGCAACCTCAGTCTTGCATAGACTGTATCAACTGCCCTAGGGTTTCCGCTCTACCCATGGAGAGCCATACCATCTCATCTGCAATACCAACAGCCCAGAGGATCTGCACTGCAGCGTCGGCCATCCATCTCCATTACTGAAAGAAAAAGACATTTTTGTTACCCTACCAATGTTGAATTGGCTACATGCCTGTGGGGCCCCTCCGAACAAGATACTACATTAGCGAGAAAGAGGAGCGTTTTGCCCCCAAGCATGTCAGATGTTAATAATGATTCATTACTGCAATTTTCTTGCTTTTATCTATAAAAACATGCATAGAAATAACATTTTCCCTTACAGTATACATCTTTTTCATTATCATCATTTTACAATTGAATTTATATAAAGTGAACAGGTGCACATTTTAGAAAAGAGCCAAAAAACGTTCCCAATAGAGGTCTAACTCTCCTATGTCTGTCTGTCTATGGTCTAAAGATTCTAATGGGGAAATTCAATGAGTTCCTATAATAGTCAGCTTTTTTGGTGTCCAATGCAGCTACTATTTAATGTGACTCTCATCACAATATCTCACCACTCAAAATTTATATAGCTGCCTGAACACATCTACCATTCCACTCCAGACTAAAAGGTAACTCATATAAATTTACCTATATAGTTAATTGCAAGCTTACCATTAGAATGTTTTTAGGAGAGGTGTGGAGTCTGGTGACCCTTCCCCCCAACACCACGGGTGCATCACGAATACATTCCCATTAAACTCTCCCATTTTAACATGGCAGGCTACAGAACCGGTCAAGCCTTGAGACCTTCCAAAGAACTATCTGATCTGGTCCCAATTACCCCATGGTCCTGGGTGGGCGTGTCACAGTCGCTATGCAATAAGAAACCTTCTGCTCCAATGCCACTATTCTGGTAGTCCCATTGTATCTCTTATAAATCACCTGACCACTTCAGCCAAAATAGCAAAATCCCAAGAATTGTAAGAGTGGCTCGGATGGCTTGACATAAACCTGATAAACAAAAGGGAAAGCAAGGTCATAAATTTAGTCTGGTATAAAGGGATAGACCGTCAATCTTAAAATTGTTTCCTTCCTAGCAGAGTAATTTGACATGGTTGCAATCAGTCTATTCTGTGTAGATGTGAGATCTTGGCAAATTTCTCCAAACTTCTCCAAACATGTCTCCTGCGCTCTTCAGCACAATAGACTTGTTGGGAAAAGCTAAGCATTTTGCTCCTAGAAGTCTAAGGTTTCACCCATTGTTTGTTCATATGAGGCACAAAAGAAGGGAAGGACAGGAGAAACGGTTTTATATTCCTGAATATACCTATAGGGTAGGAAGGACAAAATAACCTTTTTCTTGTGGTGTTTAATGATTAGAATTCCAATTAAATTGCTTTTATTACAATTTGTATACACTTTATATAGCATAGATAGCTGAATACCTTTGATTTCCCCAGCTTGTTCATCGAGATCTGGCCGCTCGAAATGTCCTAGTGGCAGAAGGTCGTAAAATGAAAATATCTGACTTTGGTCTTTCTCGCGATGTTTATGAAGAGGATTCATATGTAAAGAGAAGCAAGGTAATCCCACTACTACTCCTATCATTCATTTTCCAGAGGTACAAATAAAGGGCCTTTTCAGACAGTAGCCCATGCACAACATGATTACGGACCCAATTTGTTTTTTGCATTGATGGTATGGCTCATTCCACAGCGATTTACAAACATCAGCAACATTGACAACAGATAGATATGTAAAGTGATATCCTTTAGGGGTACTTCACACACTATAACATCGCTAGCGATGTCGCTGCAACGTCACAGGTTTTGTGACGTAACAGCGACCTCTTCAGCGATGTCGCAGTGTATGACACGCACCAGCGACCTGGCCCCTGTTGTGAGGCGCTGTTCACTGCACGTCGCTCAGGACCATTTTTTGGTCCTTGGTCTCCTTCTGGTCAGCACACATCCGCGCGTGTGACCGCATGAGACCAGCGATCCAGCGACCTCACAGGCTGGTAACCATGATAAACACCGGGTAACTAAGCAGCGCGCGCTGCCTAGATACCCGGTGTTTATCATGGTTACCAGCGTCTTCTGCGCTAAGCAGGAGGACGCTGGTAACCATGATGAACACAGGGTAACTAAGCAGCTGCGCTGCCTAGATAACCAGTGTTTATCATGGTTACCAGCATCCGCTACACTAAGCAGGAGGACGCTGGTAACCATGATAAACACCGGGTAACTAAGCAGTGTGCTGCTTAGTTACCCAGTGTTTATCATGGCTACTAGCGATCTCACGACTGCTGAGTCGCTTGTGAGTCACTGGTGAGTCTGTCTGTTTGACATCTCACCAGCGACTCCAGAGAGACTTTCCAGCGATCCCAGCCAGGTCGGATCGCTGGTGGGATTGCTGGAAAGTTTCTGTGTGTAACTGGGCCCTAATGGTGCCTTCAAACCTGGCGACGTCGCTAGCGACATCGCCAAAAAAGTGACGTATCAGCGATGTCACTAGCGACGTCGCGCTGTCTAAATGAGCGGCGCGACCGCGTTTTATCGCTGGTCGCAGGTTGACAGGTTTACGGGAAGAACCATAAACCTGGCAACCGGCGACCCGCGATAAGGCTGGATCGCGCCGTGTGACATCGCCAGAGCAATGTCGGCGGCGATCCAGCCTATACCGCAGCGTTGCTGCAGATCGCTCGCTGGGCTGAGCCACCGCCCGCATCGCTGCGACATCGCCGGCCGCAGCGATGCTGTGTGACAGCTGGCCAGCGATGTCGGAAGCAAGCGGGCACCCTCGCATCGCTTCCGACATCGCTGGCCAGATCGTGCTGTGTGACAGCACCATTAGATTTTGCTGTTTTTCTTGTTATCACTTGGTATATGATGTTATCTTAATGGATATACATTATCTACATATTCTTATCCATGAATGTGGATGAAGAGGTCATTAGTAGATAGTGAGTCATTTACTGTATTGCATTTCCCTTTATTTATTCATCTGTTGTAATTCTTGAACAACTCAACAATTCTAGAGTTCATGTGTATTCTAAAGATCGAGTATTATTTCAACGTATTGAATGCTGATATCGTCTATAGTGCATTATATATTGTAAATTAATAAGTACCTAATTGCAGATTTCAGTGTCATAAAAAATAAAATAATGGGAAATAAAATAGTATTTATCTTATTGGCGTGATGATTGTAAGAAATGAGAAATGTTTCACAAGTAAACTAACTAAATATGTTTCCTTCTCCTTGATTAAGATAGGTGATATTGATAAATTCTGTAATTTTATCTTGTACTAATCTAGAAACACAAATGTTTATTAGCAACTCCTTCTATTTTCCAGGGAAGAATACCTGTAAAGTGGATGGCTATAGAATCCTTATTTGATCATATATACACCACACAAAGCGACGTGTAAGTTTTTTGCTTTGGATCTTTAAAGAAACTGTTAATATTTTTTTAGCCCTAACAACAAAAAAAGCCAGTAAGAGATTGAGGCATAAATGAATGACTTTTTTCACTCTACAAAGTAAGGATTAATTCAGACTGTTTTGATGCACTGAATTTTAGCAAACCTTATAAGGTGCATAAGTTCTATCACACATGAAATGACCCAATCTACAGATATATCAGAACTATTAGACTTAAGGCCCCATTACACGGTACGAGATCGTGAATGATATCGCTCAAACATGACGGGTTTGGAGTCGTTGAAATGACATCGTTAAGACATCGTGGCGTGTAAAACCGAGATACGACTATGATAAATCGTTGGATCGTTGATCGCAGATTTGAGAACATGTTCTCAAATCAAACAATCCTCGATCAGCCAACCTGCTGTATCGTTCTGTGTGACACTGTGATAACGATGTCATTAAGGACTTCTCCTATTCACAACAGTGAACAAGGATCCTTCGCTCGGTTGTGCAAACGATAGCTGCTCGCCACATCGTTGGTGCGTCGTTCACGATATCTAGGCGTGTGACATCTCACCAACGATGTCAAAAAGATGTCCTAACGACCGAGATCGTTGGTGATATCTTAACGACATTGCAGCTTGTATCGGTACCTTTAGTCTGGGGTATGACTAGTGTATTGTATTGGATGTAAGAGCATTGGATGCAAAATTTTTGTGACACTGAGTCTCAGTCTCTCACAGCTGCAAAGGAGAGGGAAAGATTAATCCCCATCTCCTCCATTGCCGGCCTCGGAGTGTATTGCACTGTACTGGGATATCTGCATAGTGCAATGCAATGTTTTACTCGCACCCATAGACTGTTATGGGGGTGAGTGATCTGAGACTCGCAGACAGCATGCTGATATGGTTTCCTTAGTCTTAGTAGTCACACCATGCCGTAAATCAGATTTACAGCTATAATTCCAGATATTTGTATGAAGCCTAGAGAAATGATGAGTTGAAGCTTTAGTAACTATGTTCCCATGATGAGTTGCAGATTTTCTGCACCAAATTGAAAAATATTATTATCTGAGATTCCTCAATGGTTGATACCTTTTAATGGCTAACTGAAAAGATGGTATGAAAAAGCAAAGCAAGCTTTCGAGACTCTATGGTCTCTTCATCAGGCTTAATGATCTTTAGTGGCCATACTGTCTCGAAAGCTTGCTATTATTTACTATCTTTTCAGTTGCCATTAAAAGGTATCAACCACTGAGGACTCTCAGATTCTAATATTTTTCTATCTACTGGCTAGCACGGTTCAAACATTTTTTACTGCACCATATAGCTCATTTAACTATTTTAGCACCTTGTGCTACATGCATATTTTTCCCTTTGTGTTTTTCTCATCACATTTAAGTCTATGAAATAAATACATAAATAAAGAATATTTATCGCAGGAGGAGTTGACATGTTTCGAATTTTTAAAATGCCCCACAGGTCAGATTGTGCTGCTTAATAAAGCACAGTAGACATGAGATTTCTATAAATAACATACACTTCACAGGAACGATAAAACACTGCCATTTTTGCATAGCAAAAACTCATCAGGGAACTTAACCTTAGGGTATGTGCACATGACATCTTTTTCAGCCAAATTTTGTTTAAAAAAAAAAACGATAGAATGAAAATCTGCATTTCTATGTGAAAACAAGTGGAGCTTAACAGACAACTTGACATTTTTTGGAGCATTTTGCCATGGTTTTTGCTTATAACCTGTGTAGATTCTTTTTTATTCAATTATGAAGAAAAGAAAACAACCAGAAACCAATGACAAACAAGACTTCACAAAAAACGTTGACTTGCACTTTAAAAAAAATGGCAGCCAAAACCATCAAAAAGACTGTAAGAAAACAATTAAAAAAAAAACTGCACAATAGACGTCTTAGGAAAATAAAATGCTGAGATTCTTGAAGCATCTTTTGCTTGAAAAAATGTTGACTGCTCTCAGTAGTAGAAACAAGATAACAATCTTGTAGTTGTGATACCTTTTAATGGCTAACAAAAATATAATAAATGATGTTATAAGGCGAGCTTTCGAGACGTCTAAGGGTGCTTTCACACTGCAGCACGATCCAGTCCAGGACTGTCCAGGATGACCCTGACAGCCGCGGACTGGATCAGCAGACAGGATTAGAGTGCTAATTTGCCCTCCTGTCCGGTGTGCAGCCGCACGCAGCTCCTGCTGCTGATAGGTCAGGACCGCAGGCGCCGCAGTCCTGACCTGTCACCGGCTGCAGCTGGCATGCGGCTGCACGCCGGACAGGAGGGCAAATTAGCACTCCAGTCCTATCTGCTGATCCAGTCCGCGGCTGCCAGGGTCATCCCGGACAGCCCCGGACCGGATCACGCCGCAGTGTGAAGCCACCCTTAGGTCCCTTCATCAGGCATGGTATGACAATACATTGGAAGAAACTAAAATATATAAATGCACAACCAGAGCAGACACAAGGTATAATGAATAGACATTTGACTAAATAAACAAAGAAAAACAAAGGCTGGAGAGGAACATCAATCAGCCAGGCTTAGTGGTGTCCAAGTATTTATGACTCTCATTTATAGGAAAACCTGGTGTCTTAAGACTTGAAAAACTCATCAGGTTTGTCCTAGTTTCCAAAACGTCTTGTGCGCATACCCTTGAGTCCTCCATACACATTAGATTAATGTCAGCTGATATTGGTGGGTTTGGCCAAAGACCTAATGTGTTTGAAGGCACCCGTCAACTAACGATTGGGAGATATGTTGATCACATGTCTGATTTAGGATTGCTGATTGCATTTTTCTCCATGAGATAAGCCAGCTAAGAACACGTAAGAACTTGGCTGAGTATGGATCGTCAGATGGCTCTAAGCAAAATGATCAGCCTCATGTGTATGGCCAGCCATAGAGGTGTTTCATAAGGGCAGGGACACACTGTCCGACAGACATGCGAGTTAGTCGGACGAGTCTCGGATGATTAGCTTGGAATGGCCTCCCCCCTGTCAGGACAGGAGTGTGGATCTGCTTATAAACGCAAGCAGCTGACGCTCCCATCCACCGAGGGGGAGGCAATTCCAAGATAATCATCTGAGACTCGTCTGACTGACTCGCATGTCTGTCGGACAGTGTGTCCCTATCCTAATACATTTTGTATACTGAGTCTGCCATGTGTGTCAGGAAAATTTGGTGTATAAGCCAAATTTATGAGCCCCCTTTCTACCTACCGAAGCCTAAATAGTGTAATTAATTTTTTGGTGAATGTTTACGCTATTTAATTCTGCAGAATAATAGTAAAGTACGCTATAAGCAACAAATCTGTCTATACAGTGCTTTAATAGGTGCTATACATGATAAATCATATGACATATAGCCTGAAGATGCTGCAAAACAGTTGAGAGTAGGCTAACATTGTTGCTCTTTGCAAGCATTGAATAACTCCATCTAGAGATGATAAAGTCTTTCACTATTTGCATTCACAACTGCGCTTTTTACAGATCGCTCTTGGGCTCAAGAATAGATCCATAAAAATAATTGACATGTCAATTTTGGGCACTTTTGCATGCGCTTTCTACTCACCTCGCCACACTCCCCCGGTGATCTCCAGTGATGTCCCCTCATACTGAGGCCGCAGGACCTATGGGAGGACCTAGGACTACACCATGTGACATCACCCGGTCACATGCGCAGGCTGTAGAGTCCTAGAGGCAGTGACACTGCTGCCTAAGGGGATGAGAGGATATCGTTGGAGATCACCTAGGGAGCTTGGCAAGAGAGTAGAAAGTGCAGCAGAATAACGCAACACATTCACACACACAGGGCAGCGCTTGGTGAGGATCCATTCTTGGAGCAGTTTCTGCACCAAAGACGGATCCTCACAAAATGCAGCAAAAGCTCTGTGTGTGAATGTAACCTTAGAATCCAGATCCCAACCTTATAATACTGACATGGTTCATATTGAAGATATTTTGTAGAAGTATTAATTACTGTTCAACATATATATTTGTATGGTTTTATGATAATAGGTGGTCCTTTGGAGTTCTTCTATGGGAAATTGTTACTCTTGGTGGAAATCCATACCCAGGTATTGCACCAGAACGCCTCTTTAATCTTCTTAAAACTGGCTATAGGATGGAAAAACCAGAGAACTGCAGTGATGAAATGTAAGTCTGGCGTCTTCTGATATCACCTTGTAAATTTTGATAAATAACAATGTTATTGTATATAAGAACCACAGAACAAATGAAGAGTGAGTTCACGTCTGTGATATAAATTAGGTGACTTAAAATGCCTGAAACATGGAGAAGTGAAATATACCTATATATTAAAGCACATTTATACAACTTGCAAAAATTAAAAATGTGTGGATCAAAATGAAGTAAATTGCATTAATTTGTCCTATAAATTTATAGGTATAATCTTATGCTGAAATGTTGGAAGCAGGAGCAAGACAAGAGGCCAACGTTTGGTGAGATAAGTAAAGAATTGGAGAAAATGATGGTGAAAAGCAGGGTGAGTGTAAAAGGGAGCCGGGACCAAAGAATCTATGCTGAAATATATATTTCTCTAATTTAGTATATATAGAAAACAATAAAACAAAAAGTACTGGAAGGGAGTACTATTTAAATTCTATTTTTTTAATAATGAATACAAACTTTATCTAATATCTGAAATATACAGATATGATGTTGAAAAGTATATAAAAGAAAACATGGTATAACTCAGTAGATTGGAAGGTGGGGTTGTGTCACGGTGTAGTGAGAATACTGATAAGGGAATGGTAGTTACTGGCAGGGTGACCAGGGAAGACTAGTCTGACCCTAGTCTAGGAACCCTGAATGGCCCTGATCCCAAAGGTATCTCTGATGGTGAGAAGGTCCCTAAAACTCCTCCACCAGCCCTGCGCTATTTCCCCCTCACCTCCCTCCACAGAACTGGGATACAGCAACTCCAAAGGAAAGAACTTCAGCAATACAAACACACAGGTCAGCACAGCACGGCTTCCAGGCAGAGAGTGAAACTCTATTAGCAGCACCACCTGGTGGAAGGAGAGGCTACTAAAGGCTAGGGGGAGGGGAGTTCAGGTGAGTCACACATTAACCCCTCTTAAAGACAAACACATACACAGCAGCATCCAGCAATGTCAGCGCGTGACAGTACCCCCTCTTTTGAGAGAGGCCTCCGAACTCGACTACGGCACATCCGAAATAAGTCCACATCCCCTGAGCGACGAAATATGGAAGACATTACGGGTTGTCAAACCTGGGGGTAGGTCAAGGCGGTACAGCACAGGATTACAAATGGCCGATATCCGAACGGTCCTATAACCCCAGAACCAGTAGCCCCAGCAGCACACCTCCATCTGACGTGTTTGGATAACACCCACACATACTAATGAACTCTCAGGTCTGGACCTGCACGTTTATTTCCAAATCTGCAGTCACAGTTAGAGGGCACACATCCAGGACGGTAAACTGCAGCAGTGTCCTCCCAGGGCCCAGGGCTCCCTCCCCTGGAGTGCACAGCAGGAACCACGTCCCTCCCCAGCCCCTCCTCCTGGAACATGCCTAGACCCACCATTAATCTGAGGCATAGTCTGGACTCCACCCCCTATTCCAGGCTCACTCCCATTCACTTCTGATAGTGGAGTACGAGTCGATGCAACCAGTACGGTTGAAATAAGTGTAGCTAGGCAATTGCTCACACAGAAAGCCCCCCCAAGTTACAACCTTTCTGGCCCGCCAGTCAATCACTGGGTTGTGTTTCTCCAGACAGGGAAGGCCCAATACAATGGGAGTGGGCAGGTTCTCCAAGAGGTGACAGGACAGAACCTCCTGGTGGAGAGTTCCTATTCTCAAGTTCACATTATGCACCACTTGGGAGAGGACCTTCTTGCTGAGTGGAACTGAGTCAATTAAGGCGATGGCAATGGGTCTCACTAAAGCACTGCTGGTGAGACCATGAGTCTGAGCAACGCGAAAATCCATCAAATTGACTCCCTCTCTGCTATAGACCAGAACTGGCACAGTCTCAGTTTTACCATCCACCACCACCTTGGCAGACAGTGTGAACAGAGACTTAGCGAGGAAGGAAAGATAAACTCACTGGTTGTCTCCTTCTGAACGACACAAGGTAGGCTGCTTATGAGACTGTGCAGTCTTGGAGCAAAGCGGACAAACCTTAATAAAATGGTCAGATTTTCCACAGAAAAAACATGTTACGCCCACTTGGTGAACAGTAGCCACAGGAGGTTTAACACAAGAACCTACTGCCCTCAACTGCATGGGTTAATCGGGTATAGTTTCCTCAGCAGGGATAGGTACAGGAGACATAGTAGGTTTCAGTCTCTCCCTCAGGCGTCTGTCAACCCGTATGGCTACGGACATTGCAGCCTCCAATGACTCAGGTGTGGCGTACTGAACCAGGGTGTCTTGCAGCCTAGCTGACAAACCCAAGCAGAACTGACTCCAGAGGGCTGGGTCGTTCCACTGGGTGTCAGTCGCCCATCTCCGAAACTCCGAGCAGTACTCCTCCACTGCTCGTGTGCCCTGCTTTAGTTTACAGAGATTTGACTCAGCAAAGGTCACCCTATCAGGTTCGCCATACACCTGAGCCAGAGCAGCAAAAAACCCATCCACCGACCGCAACGATGGTGAGTCGGCTGGGAGGGAAAAGGCACAGCTCTGGGGGTCCCCTTTAAGAAGGAGACTATAATCCCCACCCGCTGTTCCTCACTTCCCGATGATTGGGGCCGGAGCCTGAAATAAAAATATTTTTCTCTTCCCCCAGAAAACCTATCTGGAAGAGAAACCTTAGGTTCTGGCATGGCCTGAACATGAGCCTACACCAGGTAACCCACGACTTGCTGCAGCTGTTGCACTACCTGAGTCCGCAGACCAGTTACATCTTCAGAGATGGTCTGCATCAGGCGAGAAAATGCATCAGCTGAGGCAGTCTGAGACATAATGACTCAAGGAAAAAGGTATGGGCTGCTGATAATGTCCTGGTGTAGTGAGAATACTGATAAGGGAATGGCAGTTACGGGCAGGGTGGCCAGGGCAGACTAGTCTGACCCTAGTCTAGGAACCCTGAATGGCCCTGATCCCGAAGGTATCTCTGATGGTGAGAAGGTTCGGGCCTCCAGCCTCTTCCTAAAACTCCTCCACCAGCCCTATGCTATTCCCCACTCACCTCCCTCCACAGAACTGGGATACAGCAACTCCAAAGGAAAGAACTTCAGCAACACAAACACACAGGTCAGCCCAGCACGGCTTCCAGGCATAGAGTGAAACTCTATCAGCAGCACCACCTGGTGGAAGGAGAGGCTACTTAAAGGCTAGGGGGAGGGGAGTTCAAGTGAGTCTCACATTAACCCCTCAACCAGCAGTTGAACCTAATAGTGAATGCAGTTGTGGAGCCCAGCACAGGAGGCCAGTACCTTCTCAACTATCAACCACGCAGCTCTTAAAGACAAACACATACACAGCAGCATCCAGCAAGGTCAGCTGTGACAGGTTGCTCTTAAAACACTTGGGGCACCATAGGGTTTACTACCAGAAGCAGGTGAAGGTAGAGGGCATATAGAGTTAAGGTGCAGGCATGACCCAAGCTACATAATCTCTATTAGCAATTGTCCCTTCTCTTTCATGTCTTTTCCAGATCGTTTGAATTATTATCAAGGCCTAATAATCTATCGCACAGCTCTAGAATTTGAACTCTTCACATGTACACCATCCCCATGACACCTATACTCCCAATAACTGCTAGAATAAATATGACAGCCCAAAGCAACCAATAATGACCCTGCGTATCTGCCAGGTTAGAAACAATTTGAAAGCAATTATATGGTCATGGCTGCTTCCCTAAATGTTTTCCACCATATTCCACATATTAGGACTTCATTCAGATGCCTGTGTATCATGTTCCAAGTATGGCTGCAGGCCTCCGTAAGAGCCTCATAAATGTCTGTAAAGGCTGTCAAGTTTCAGTCAAGAGTCCTTGCTCGGATCATGATACACAGGTGTGTGCATTCCACCTAAGGATGCATTTATAATTGAAATTAAGAATGGCGAAGATGAACTGAAAAACTTCCAGGGATGTGCACCTACTGTCCACGGTTTATAACGCCACTGGTCAGTAGTGCTTTTTTCCTTTTGATATAAGGGGAAAGCTTTAACCCTTTAACGAGCAGTATGATTTAGGATTTATGCTCCATCAGAGCCCCAATCTGCAGATGTTGCATTTCTGGGTGATTGTCCGTCGTCTGTGCAAAGTATGGGATCTGATCTGGCTGTATGAGAGGCTAAGATGTGGTGTAAGAGTCCCTTTACACGCCACCACTGGAAGGTAGCAACTGCCGGGTACTGGGGATAATTGTGCCTGTTGCCATGAAATTGCTACGAAATGGCGGCGTGTAAATAGGGCAATTCCTCGCAGTTGACTGAGATACCTGTTGCTGAGCCGTGCTCAAAAACCCAAGGTAACACAAAGGCACAATTGCCATGGTAGTGGCGTCTAAATGGGGCACAGGCATAGATTTGCATCGCCTAGTGAACTCCCAGGGGCGTGCCACAGCGTCATGGATACCACGCCCCATCAGCGATCATTGGTGGGGGCTACTGTGTTACGATTGGCTGTCCCTTCACAGGGCGCCATATTAAAAGAGCTGATCATTCACACTACACAATTGCAATGGCATCATGTATTAGCCAGCCTTCCTGCGCAGGCTGGCCAATCATGATGCTATTGCATTGTCCAATCAGCGTATTAGCGTCACGGAATACACAACTCTGTCACGCCTATGTACTTGCGACACAAAATTTGTACGCCCATATTCCTTTGGGGTAGCGGCGTGTAAAGCAGGGAAGGTATTCAACAGGAAGTTATCCGTAGGATCTGTCGGCACTTCAGGGGAACAAAGATACCTTCAGTGGAGAACGCAATGGCGGCGTGTATATCGATCGCGATCGGTATCCACCGTTAAAAACGTGCACGTGCGGTGGATACCTGTTGCTAGGCACTGTGGCGGTGTGAAAAGGTACCTTAAGCGATAAAATTTCTCCTTGTGGAGATTGACACACCAATCCAGCATGCCAATAGTGAGGAAACATATAGCCACATGCTCCTCTGGGAAGGATCTTCAAGAAGGAAGTAGACGAACTCTAGGCCAACTATTGAAAGTAGAAATCCTAAAAGACTTTTTAACGAGTCTTGCAATATGACTTAGGATTTATTTCTGGTCAGAACTCCACTTTGCAGACACTGCAATTTGGGGTGATTGCAAGCAGTGTCTGCAAATTGGGGTTCTGATCTGGCATAAATCCTAATTCATATTACAAGGCTCGTTAAAGGGTCAGTTTTGACTTTTTGTAATTAAAATCAAGGAGACAGAGAGGCGCAGATTGTGCCTTATCACTAATGACACACAAAACAAAAGCTAGATACTAGCTTGCTCACCTGGTTTGGTTGTGATAACCCACAACCAGCTTGAACGCCTGAGTTACAGCTGCTGCAAAACCTCCACGTGCACGTGGGAAAACAGATAGCTAGAAAGGAATGGTGTCTCATGGTCGCGCTCGTGCTTCAAAAAATTCACATATGCCCTGAGGAAGGTGCAAGGTGTGCACCTAAATGCGTTGATAGAGTGTGGAGGAATAAAGGGGGTGATGGATGAAGCAGTGTCTTCCCAGTGCATTTTTTGAAGCAGCAGCGCGGATTGTGAGACACCATTCCTTTCTAGCTATCAGTTTTGACTTTTGGAATTACTACTTCCAATAGGTGGCACTAGAGTTTGTCTACTATTTGCATATGTCCCTTTGATACTTTTGCACATCTTCTTATGCATCATGTATCATGCTTTGATAATATATATGATATATTGAAAGCATTTGTGACGTTCGTTTTCTACTCCACATTCTAGGATTATTTGGACCTTGCGGCCTCTACTCCTGCAGACTCCATGCTCTATGATGATGGCCTTTCTGAAGAGGAGACACCTTTGGTGGACTGTAATAATGCCCCAATCCCCAGAACTCTGCCTTCAACATGGATTGAAAACAAACTCTATGGTAGAATTTCCCATGCGTTTACTAGATTCTAGCTGCGCTTTCCAGTAGGACAAATGCCATCTATCTGAACATTTCTAGAAATCTGCTTCTCAACAATACCAGGGCTGTGTCTAAGAAATCAAACTCTGCTCTAAAACCTGTTTACTTTGATCTTGAATCTTGAAAGTAATATATATTTTTTTTGTTTTTAGCAAAATTTAGATGCCAATGGTTAATATCTGCAATAATGTCCAAAGGAAGCATTTTCCATAAAACACATGCTAAAGAATAGGGTGGGACTTTATGTACATAATAGATACCTAACCCATATCTGACATTTTATGGAGAAGGAACAATACTTAATATATACATTTCATAGGATATCTCCATATCTTGCTTTATAGGGAATTATCTTGACAATAGCTACTCCACAAAAGCATCATCTACTATTCAGCAATCATTCCATTTATGAACCTTGACCTTAAGTGCAATCATAGTGCGACCTGCTAATGCATCCAGTGAGTAGTAAGGTCTAGGCATACATACTAAAGATGCATGTGGGATCTATCATAGGATCCGATAGATCATGTAGTTCCCACTAGGAATTGATCCATTTTATTTACATAGGCAAGGAACTGCTTTTCCTAGTTTGAACAAGGAGAAGACAAATCATTCATATGAATGTACAAATGTAGCTAATGTTCTACAAACACTTCAAAGTAGAAAAACTGTCATTGTCATTGACCATAGCAACCAATCACAGAGCAGTATTCATTTTATAGGCATAGAATCCGAAATGAAAGCTTTGCTGTGATTGGTTGCGTTGGGCCACGGATAATTTTCATAAATCTACCCCATTGATTCCACACAATCAAAAAGTTTCAATTTAAGGCCCATGCAACCATGTGACTTGAAGAAAAAAAAACAAGGGCATTATTTATCAAAGTCCTAAAAAAACTCATCTAAACCAAACATTTATTTTGTTCAATGTGACTAGTATGTTACATGGCCATAATATGCCTCTGTAGGGATTCCCAAAATAGTTTTTACCTATCCTTCAGAAAACATATACCTGGTGTCTACCTTAATAGGGCCCAGGAGTATGCAGATACTGTCTAAAATGCTCTATGGCCTAGGTGCAACTGCTACATCTGCAAACAGTGTAACTACTCTCCTTGTTCTTGACCTTAGATATCATGAAGACTTTCTGTACATATTTCAAAGGGTAAAATTAGTCACGATGGGGTCTTCAAATTCTGAAGTGTTAATTAAAAGACTTTAAATAACTTCTACTAAAGTTGACATCCTCCCTTCTTGAGGAAGACCTAGCAATTATCTACTTGATGATACCATATTATCACACTAAGAGTATCTTACTATAAGTTAATGACCATAAATAAATGAAAGTATAATATACAGTGTCTTGAAAAAGTATTCATACTCTGAACTTAAAGGGAACCTGTCAGCTAGTTTGTGCCTCCCCAGCTATCACTGTCTATAGCTGCAGCTTTATAATACTATTCTAACCATCCCTGTCTGAGCTCGTAGTGTAATGTGAAAGATGAAATAAAAGCATTTATACACTTACATTTCCTTATGTAATGAGACAGTCAGTCCCCAGCTTGGAGGACGGGGACTGTTTGGCAGGTTAATAGTTAACATTTCAGCCTTGTGCTAGAACATGTTGGGAGACCTGATGTGATGTCACAACCATGTGACTGCAATAGGCGGAGCTAAGTTCACATAGAACATTACATATTTGCTGGCTTAGCTCTGCCCACTATAGTCACATGATCGTTACATCACACAGGTCCTTTAGCTATCCAAGTTAAAAGTGAGTTAACTATTATCCTGCCAGACAGTCTACCTACTCCAAGGTGTAGACTGAAATGTAAGTGTATAAATGCTTTTATTTCATCTTTCACATTACACTATGAGCTCAGACAGGGATGATTAGAATAGTATTATAAAGCTACAGGCACAGATAGTGATAGCTGGGGGGGCATAAACTGGCTGACAGGTTTCCTTTAAATGTTGTGATTTTATGAGATATACTAACACAAAGTAGCAAGTATTTGTGAAGTGTAAAGGAAATAATACATGGATTTCTAAATATATGAAAAATATAAATCTGAAAATTGTGAAGTGTATTAGTATTTAGCCCGATGTAGTCAGATATCCCTAAATAAAATCTTGAGTGACCATTTGCTTCCTGAAGTCACCTGATTAGTAAATTGAGCCAGCCTGTGTGTAATTTATTCTCAGCATAATTACAGCTGTTCTGTGAAGGCCTCAGAGGTTTGTTTGAGAACATTAGGGATCAAACAGCATCATTAAAACCAAGGAGCACACCAGATAGGTCAGAGATAAAGTTGTAGAGAAAAATAAAGCAAGATTGGGTTATTTAAAAAAAATGACAAAGCTCTGAATTTCTCATGGAGCACTTTTCAATCCATGATCCAAAACCAGAAGGAGTGCGGCACAACTGCAAGCCTTTCAAGGCATTATTATTATTATTATTTATTATATAGCACCATTAATTCCATGATGCCTTACATGAGAATGGGTCATATACAAATACAGATATAGATTACAGTGAACAAATTAACAATGACAGACTGGTACTGGGGGGAGAGGACCCTGCACTTGCAAGCTTACATTCTATAGGACGATGGGGAGGAGACAGTAGGTTGGGGGTAGAGGTAGCTCCAGTGGTGGTGAGGTGACTGCGCGGTGGTGGTAGTAGTGGTTAGGTGGCGTCTCCAATGGTGGCGGTGAGGCAGCCTCCAGTAGTGGAGGTGGTGGAGTGCCAGCTTTGGTAGCAGTAGGGTCATTCGAGGCTGTAAACTTTCCTGAAGAGATTAGTTTTCAGGTTCCATCTGAAGGATCCGAGCATGGTGGATAATCGGACGTGTTGGGGCACAGAATTCCATGACATGGCCATCTACCTAAACTGACATACCAAGCAAGGAGAGCAGTAACTAGAAAAGCAGCCACGAAGTCCTTGGTCACTCTGGAGGAACTGCAGAAGTCCACAGCTCTAGTGGGAGAATCTATCTACTGGACAACTATTAGTTGTATACTCCACAATTCTGGCAATTATGGAAGAGTGGCAAGAAGAAAACCAATTTGAAAGAAAGCCATAGGAAGTCTTTTTAAAGTTTGCAAAAAGCCACATGTGGTCAGGTGAAACTAGGGTAAAATGTTTTGGACTAAATCTAAACACTATGTATGGTAGAAAATGAACAATGCACATCATCGTAAAAACATTATCTCCACCGTCATACATGGTGGTGGCAGCATCATGCTGTGTGGAGGCATTTCTTCACCCATACAGGGAAGTAGGTCAGAGTTGGTGAGAAGATGCATGAAGCTAAATATGGGGCAATCTTAGAGGAATACCCATTAGAGGCTGAAAAAGTCTTGATACTGAGGCATAGGTTCACCTTCAAGCAGGATAATGATGCTAAACAAACTGCTAGAGCTACAACGGATGATTTAGATCAAAGCATATTCATGTATGTAAATTACTCAGCCATAGTCCAGACCTACAGTAAATCTAATTGAGAATCTCTGGCAAGACATGAAAATTGCTGTTCAAAGATGCCTCCATTCAACCCCACTGAGCTAGAGCTGTTTTGCAATGAAAAATTAGTAAAAATGTCATCTAGATGTGCATAGCTAGTAGAGACATACCTAAAAAGACCTGCAAAAGTAATTGTAGTGAAACAAAGTGTTGACTCAGGGGTCCTGAATAAAAATGCAGTTTTTAGATTTACATTATTTAACTATTTAGAAAACCATGTATTATTTCCTTCAAAAATACTTTCTGCTTAGTGTTGGTAGACCATAGAAAATTTTAATATACATTTGTTTGTGGCTGTAATGTGAAAAAATGTTGAAAAGTTCACGCGGTGTGAATACTTTTACAAGGCACTATCTGTATTACATAACTAAAATAGTTGGTTAATTCCATCATGTATTAGTAAAGTTGTATTTTAAAGTTGAATGTATTCACTTATCAAACGCATATTCTTCTTTTTACAAGGTCTGAGTGTCTAAGTTAGCGTTTACATCACTGGTAGTTTGATTTTTGTAAGGTGCCACTGTATTTTAAGTTACATATCGATTAATGGCTAGAATATCTTACACATTGTGGTTCTGAAGATCCTATCCTAATCATGTATAGAAGAAAATACCCAGAATACAGATAGACCATCCCCCAATTCTAACCATATGACCATATTTCAAAGTAATGACCACATTAATCCTATGAAACCGTATGAATCAGACTGAATGTTTCAGGTTAGTATGTTTTAAAGGGATCATGTCAACAGGATTGTACACCCTAAACAAACATCATCTATGTAAAGCCTCTGAAATGTAGATGATAGCCAAATCTTTGATTAAAAGTCCATACCTTTGTTTTCTAAGATTGGAGGTGTATGCAAATAAGCTCACAAACTGCAGGGGGCTTGGCCTGCATTTACGTTCTTGGGCTCTATCCCTTCTTCTTATCCCTCCGCCAACCTCCTGTTTGTGGTAGACAGGCCACTTTTTTCTGACTCTTGCTCCCCTGCCTTAGTCAGGTGCCATCATTCCTGAAGGGCATCATGTGGGCAGTAAGTTCCTCATAATGCTGAGAGCCACTATCCATCTGCGCTGCCCCTGTGCAAAATCTCAGGTGGGTAAGCAGGTCACAGAGAACAGTAGTTGTCCATCATAGACAAAAGGTGGCAGGAAAATAAAATGGAAGAAAAGCTAGTGTGCTTTAATTGCAGACCAAGCCAATAATATTTTAGCATATGGATGCACAGACTTATAACACAAAGGTATGGACATCATTAATATTACAGATGTTTCTCATAGATGACCTTAGTTTAGGGTCTAAAACCTTCTGACAGGTTCACTTTAAATATCCACTTTTCATTTAATAGTTAATGTGAATCTGTCACCAAGTCTCTGAAACTTAAAGGGTGTCAGGTGATTTTTGTGTACCATACTAACAGTATCCTGAAATAGGGCTTTGGTAGTCCTTTCAGAATATATAACTTTTATTCCTATACATGGTCTCATTGTGTTTCTATAAGTATTTGAAATTCTATAGTCTCGTGCTAATAAGTCAATAGTATGTACATTTCTCATGTATATTCTCATGCCCGACCATCTGTGCAGTGTCATTGATTGATGCAGAGTGTCAGTATTCATTTCAACGTGAAAGTAAACTGGAAGCTGTGACACCCCCTCAGCAGCACACTGTTAGTGTATTTGTCTGGCATTATTGTCCCAGATATGATCAGCATCATGTTACACACATTCTGGGGAGAAAAGAGAGAGAAAAGCAGGTGATGATTACAGAGTGGACACCGGGAGCTGCAAATGGCACCACCTCCTCCCCTGAAGGAATGAGACATAGCTTTACAGACAGAGGTGTTGTGTCTCGAGCTGTGTCGCTCATTCTTTTGGGAGAGTAAGGTTGTGCCATCCACAGCTCTCGGTGTCAACTCTGTAATCATCACACTGCTTATCCCTCTCCTTTCTCCCCAGGTGGTATGTCACATGATTCTGACCAGATCTGGTACAATAATGCCAGACTATTACACTAACAGTGTGCTGCTGAGGGGGTGTCACAGGTACGAGATTACTGTCAAATGAATACTGATATGACACCCTGCACCAATCACTGATGCCGTAGAGAGGGGTGGGCAAGGAAGTATACTTGAGATATTTTCATACTATTGACTAGTCAGCAGGAGACTATAGAATTTCAAAAGCTTATAGCAACATAATGAGGCCACGTATAGGCATAAACATTATATATACTGAAAGGGCTACCCAAGCCCTATTTCAGGATACTGTTAGAATGATACACAAAAATCACCTGACAGATTCCCTTTAATCTGAAAGCAGAAAAATGAAGGGACCCTGAATATAGCGATGTTTTTCTATGTCACGTTTTGATGAAAATCAGTATTTTATCAGCAGGATATTACTAGAGGACTAGTAAACCTGCTGGCAGGTAGTCAAGCATATTCATTAGCTCTATATAACCCCACCACTGATTAGCAACTTTCTATGTACATGGGCAGAGGGCTGCCAACCAGTGGTATAGGCAGGTTTATACATAGCACAGCATTCAGATAAAACAGCAAACAGACTAGCAAGTGACAGATCACTGAAATCAGGATCTCTGTCCCTACATCATGCTCCTCTCAGATGGGGGTAGCAAAAACCTGGAGACAGATTTTGTGGAAAGAATCTAAAATTACCATCTGCATTGCATACATTTATGGAAAAATCTAAATGTAGCCTATTTCTGCCAAATTAGCTCATATTCTCAATGTTATCCACCTTATATTCTAGTTTTAATAAATCAAAATTAATAGATTCATGAATTAATTTGTCATTAATGTCTGTTGGTGGAGATAGCAATACATATCATCATTATCAGATTTTATGATATTAGAAAAACAGGATGCTTGTCAGGGTTATATTTGGTTGTTTTATTGCAGCTCTTCAATTATCAAGTTTATAAGGTCTAGGTGCACTACTACACACAACCACAGGCAAAAGTGGCACTCCTTCCCATACAACCCCTTTAAACTCACAGCATTACAAGAGAAAAAACTTGTATTCTGATGATGTGTGTACAAGCTATTTTACATTATGTCTCGTGAAGATTTGTTTTTATGTTGTCTCTTGAGATGTCTCTGGTATAAGTGTCTTGTTGTGTTGGTGACCTGAGACAGTAAGCATAGTTCTTGCCAAAACTCCTTAATTTTTTGCTTCTGATTTTCAGTAATGAAAGAATCAGACTTGGGATTTTCCATTATTCTGTGTTCAATACCCATACACAATAAGGGGAAGAGTCTTACCAATGTGTGTAAGAATATTAATATTGATTGACCCTGGATTATAATATCTCATACATTGACCTCACAAAAACTCAGTCTTAATTTGCAACCTTACGTGGTGGACTTCCTCTTAGTATATTCTGGTTACTCTCGTATTTCATAACTGCTTCACAGACATAAGCCATTGTTATTGCCTTGGAAATGCAAAAATTTTAATATACTCTTTTAAAGAACTGTAGCTATCAAATCCAAAATGTTTATTATATACTGGAATCCATTATCTCGTTATATTGACGATCATTATCCAGAGTTCTTTAAGACAGGACTAGACCTTGACTTTGTGACTACATCAAGTGACCTAGTCTGTTTAATTTAATGAGGTAAATCAAAACTGGTGGGAAGGTAGAGTAGTAGTCCATCAAATTTGATTCAATGTTAACAAAATAAAAAAGTACCATGAAAAAGACATTTTGTACTCCAGTTTTAATGAAGGGAGTGCTGGAGTAAGATGCACCTAATTCATTAAAACTCGACTTCAAGAATGAGGCATCTTACAACAAGTGATCGCCTCCGCCAGAAATGTTAAGACATAACGACTTACTCCAGATAGGAGTATATTTCTAACACCAAAGTGGTGTAACCTTTGAAGAACTTGCCAGTCAGGCTTTGCCATGTCCTGCCAATGTTCCTCTCATTGTATCAGAACTTGCAAAAACAACAAAAGTAGCAACATTTTTACTCATCTAATGGTACATTTAAACGCCGCCACAGGAAGGTAGACACCGGCAGGCATCGGACACGATTGTGCCTGTTGCCTTGAAAAGACCACGATGTGGCTGCGTTTAATTCAGGACTTTCCTTCCTGTGTCTTCCTGAAGGAAGGAAAGTCCTGAATTACACGCAGCCACATCGTGGTCTTTTCAAGGCAACAGGCACAATTGTGTCCGATGCCTGCCGGTGTCTACCTTCCTGTGGCCGCGTGTAAATGTACCATTAGATGAGTAAATGTACCATTAGAGTTACCGTATATACTCGAGTATAAGCCGACTTTTTCAGCCCTTTTTTTTGGCTGAAAAAGTCCCCTCGGCTTATACTCGAGTCACTAAACTTAAGTCACTTCACCTGCCCTTCATATTGCTCCTCATCCCCCTTAAAAGCCCCCCTGCTGCTTCCCCCTGTCCTCCTCCTGCCACCCCTCAGTATTTGGTGCCACCGGCCGCCGGTTACCGTCCTCCTCATCCCCCTCAAAGCCCCCCTGCTGCTTCACTCTGTCCTCCTCCTGCCACCCCTCAGTATTTGGTGCCGCCGGTTACCGTTTCCTCATCCCCCTCAAAGCCCCCCCCTGCTGCTTCCCTCTGTCCTCCTCCTGCCACCCCTCAGTATTTGGTGTCGGTTACCGTCCTCCTGATTCAGATCTCCCGCGCTCCTCGCTCCTGCATCCCGGATCCCTCCGCTTCTTCCCCGTCGTCCTGCGATGAGGCGGCCTGGATCCCTCCGCCCTGTCTTAATGGTATGGCGGCCTGGATCCCTCCGTCCTGCTCTGGCGATGTGCGGCTTGGATCCATCCACCACATCCCTCCGTCCTGCTGTAGCGATGTGGTAGCTGGATCCCTCCGCTGCATTGCTCTGTCCACCCCACGCCCAGTTCCACACTGCACACACAAAAAAAGTCCCCTGCGCCAGACATTGACCTAATGCACAGTGTGGCTACAGGGACTTTATTTACGTACAAGTGTCTAAGAGGAAGGAGGTGAGGCGCCATTATAGTATTGTAAGTTTATTTAGCATAATATAGTAGGGAAAGGAAGAATAGTGAGGGAAAGATGAGTAGAGCAGGGGAAAGATGTATTCTCAGGGAAGTACAGTAGTAATAAAACAGGAGAAAGAAGACTAGTGAGGGAAAGGAGAAGCAGTGCAGGGCATAGAATTAGCTGGGTGCTTAGGGAAAGATCAATAAAGCAGGGGAAAGATGTAATTTTATTCATTTCTAGTTTTATTTTTTAAATTTTTCAGTAGCTGCTGCATTTCCCACCCTAGGCTTATACTCGAGTCAATAGGTTTTCCCAGTTTTTGGGGGCAAAATTAGGGGCCTCGGCTTATATTCGGGTCGGCTTATACTCGAGTATATACGGTACACAAAAATATTGTGATTTTGAAGTTTTTTACTCCACATTTCTGGGGAAAACACATAAATTCCAAATTTTACTTCGTTGAACTACTAATTTACTAATACGGTATATGGCCAGTTTTTTAAAGGTGCAAATGAGGGTCTACTTCATTTGACTTTACAGTTAAGGGAGTTATCCATGATTTATTAAAGAAAAAAAAAGTGCCTAAGCACTAACAGGCAGATAGCTGCCACTTACCTGCTTGTTGTACCCAAGCACCGTTCAACGCTGTCACCACCAACAAGACCACTCCTGTCAGCGAATTTTGGACGTTTCCGCTGACGTCACGTCAACAAAGGGGTGGCTTCTCCCTTCTGTCGACGAGCGTCAGAGCCGACGTCATGCTGATTGACAGCCAGCTCCCCCAATCAGATAGCGGGAAACCAGTTGTCAATCAGCGTGACATCAGCTGTCCCATGCCTTCCAAAGAGCGGAAAGGCCACCTCTGCTCTGTTTTCCCCGCCTTGCTGTCTCTGGCAGGAGCAGTCTGTGCCCGCTCTGAGCCGGTGGTGAACGGAGGTGAACAGAGGTGATCAATGCGGGGCACAGCAGCCAGGTAGGTGGCAGCTACCTGCCTGTTAGTGCTTAGGCACTATTTTTTTATAGCAATCCCAGATAAGATAGATGGAAAGGGCCAATCAGTAAAATACATTTTTTGTTAAAGCACCATGGTTAATGTTCAGCTGAATTTTTAGACATTTTTTTGTCAATTGTGTTGTGTGTCTTTGTAGCAAAATCAATGGCTTATGTTCTTTCTCATTAAAGGGAGTTTTGCCAAGGGCCTTACTGTCTGCACGTGAAGCTATTACTATATATTTTTGGTTCTTCAGTGCAGAACAAATGATGTCTTTTCATTTTTAGGCATGTCTTATCCGAACTGGCCTGAAGAAAGCCCCGTTCCAATCCCGAGATTCGATGCCAATAAGTCTGTTTTTTCAAGATATGCCAATGACTGTGTTTATTCTAATTGGATGATTCCACCCGCAACGGCAAAATTTTTGGACAAGTTTGATAGCTAAATATCAATATTATTTATCCCTAGAAGGTAACACAATTGTGAGCGGGAAAGAATAAAAAAAAAGATAAATACCTACCACACAAAGAATAAATGGAAAGTCCATTGGCTGGTTCTTTGTGCCAGTGAAAAGTGGTCTAACCAACGTTGCTCTCGTGTGTCAGTTGCACCAAAATTTTAGCTTGACCTACCTCTAAGGCTGCTGGAGAGGGCTGCACAAGTCACTTCAATCTAATAAGTACATGTGTGTTTATTTGTGTATGTCATATACATATATACACACACATACACAATAAACATGTACATTATTGTATAATTCCCCAGCAGCAAGAGTGGGCTCTGTTATTCTTTCCTATAACATATCAGACCTGTAAACCAAGCTCCGTAGAACCTTTTTTGTATATGCTGCTGTTGCACAAATACTCTACTCAGTACACTCATGTATGTGTTGCTGTGAACACAAAATATACTTATTTTTGATCATATGTTAATTTAAAAAAAAATATTTTTAAAGTGTAAGTTAACAATTTTATTTAATCCTTGTGGACACCTTGGTACAAGAGAACCGTTTGTCTCATTTGCTGGTGGTTAAATATAGAGGTAAAAAACCTTATGTATATGTGTACATATTGCATCTGCTGTATATGGAGGTACGAAATATACATTCAGACATAGTGTTATATGAAAAAGACTGGATTTATTATCACTTGTATCTACAATCAGAATAGTTTGGACCTCTCAATTAAAATGACATAGAAATTGGTTTGTACTGGGGACTACTGGGACCTTAAGAATGACTTAAAAGGTCACCTATAAATGAATATATAACAAAATTAATTCTATTTTGAATATTTCTCTGGTATACCCCGTTCATGATTTTTTTTTCTGTATTTTTTCATTCTACTATAGCACAGATTTACAAACCCAGTCTCAGTCACTTATAGATACATTCATACTACTGACAAGTATGGCGTCTTCACCATGATGTCAAGTCTAAACAATTCAATGAAATAGACACAAACACAAAAGAAGAATTTTGCTAGGAGAAGCCAAATAGCAGTTCACTTTTTGGTTTCCAATTTTATATTCCTTTTATATGTATTTTTTTAAGTACAGAAAATGGTATATTTTAGATATAATTTCAGTTTATTACATGATGTGTTTGAGGATTGACTGCCTACAAGGATGGCTTCTGGATGACGAAGCAAGACATCATTTTCTACCTATGAGTCTCATCACGCTGTACCGATTGTTTGATTAGCTTTGCCTCACATGCCATGTCTCGCCAAGCCTGAGCCTTCCATATACTTGGTTTTGTGTCTTATACTTGAGGGGCCTTTACAAATGGTTCAGGTGCGTCTGTCTCAAAACTCAACTGTTGTTGTCAGACTGTCATTTTAAACTGTGATTTCTAGATGCTGCACAGTATGGATATATTACTATGTATCTGCTCTACCATGAACCATGTCATTGACAAATTGTATAATAATGGAAATAAATCATTCTGTCACTAGAGTAATGTACCAAAGAGAGATGTTAAATTTGATTTTAACTTGAATATTTTATTTTTTTCTTTACTAAAACTTAACTGTCATCAATAAGTTGTGTTTTGTGTGATTCCAGGGAAAATCATCAACTTGTAAGTATGGAGTGCAGTCTAAACTAATTCCTTATAAATGATCAGCCTTTAAAGACATTGTATTAAACTTTTCATTCTAATATGCACCTATTATTTTTTATTTATTTTTAAAACCTTCATTAATTTCAGGCTGCTTTACATCTGAAGAAGGTTCACATACATATATTACCTATCAAGTACAGTATGCACAAACAAACAACAACATACTAATACAAAGGGCACAGGACCCTACTCTTAAGGCCCTGTCACATGTGTCAATGTCGCTAGCGACATCGCTGAAAAGTGATGCATTCAGCGTGCTGTGTGACAGCGGACGCAACTGCGATTTATCGCTGGTTGCAGGTTGACAGGTTTACCAGCATGAATGTAAACCTGTCAATCTGCAACCAGTGATTAGGCTGGATCACACCGTCTGACACCGCAATAGCGATGTCGGTGGCGATCCAGCCTATTCCGCAGTGTTGCTGAGGATCGCTCGCTGGGCTGAGCCCGCCAGCGAGCGATGGCTCTGCCTGCATCGCCGCCGCGTCACCGGCAACATCCTGCCGTGTGACAGCTGGCCTGCGATGTCGGAAGCGAAAGCACACCCGCGCATCGCTCCCGACATCGCAGGCCAGATTGATGCGTGTGACAGGGCCTTTAGGCATTACAATCTACAGGTGTATATGGTACAGAAAGCAGGCGACATAACTATTAGTCACTGAACATGCGTCCGACGGGGTCTGTGCATGAGGGGGTCCTCTGATGCACCTTCATCTGAAATGTCTGATGACGTAGAGAGCTACCAGCTCCCTGCACCCCAGTATCTGCACATGCTCTGGCCAATCAGAGGACCGCAGCTGAGGTTGCCATGCCGAGCACTGCCATCTGCCACCTTACATCTGCATTGGAAGATGAAGAGGATACATCTTGTCATGTGAGCAAGAGAAATGAGAGGGTTTTTTTTAGTTTTTTTTTCTAAATGTGCTGGAGAAGAGGATGGGGGACATTATTACAGGATCGGTCAAGGACAATAGCCATTGTTACAATAAGGAGTCCATTATTACAAGATGGGGGTCATTATTCCAGGAAAGGGGATAGGACAGGAGATATACAGTGATACCTCGGTTTTCGTCGACTTCGGATATCGTCAGTTTCGGTTTTAGTCGATTCTTTTAATGAAGTCGTGTCTCGGTTTTCGTCAGTTTTTGTCCGTACAACGCTACTAATTTACCCATAAAAATGTGATTCCCCTTCCAAAAAATAAAATGTGCACCCTCTCTCCCCTCCTCAGCATCTCCCATACACCAAAAAGAGCTTTTTTAAAAATAAAATAACATAATAAATATTTTTTTTCTTTAAATTAGTGTTTCATATTCCTTTTACAGTCATTTCTGAGTGATTCGTCATTAACCTCTATCTTTATTCATTACGGAAATGGTTTTTTTGTAGGTATTTTTCAGTGTCTAGAACCAATTAATTCATTTAACATTGATTCCTATGGAAATCATTGCCTCAGTTTTTGTCAGTTTCGGTTTTCATCAACAGTTGATGAATATCGATGAAAACTGAGTTATCACTGTATTTACTGGATGAGGCCAAAAGGAGAAAATATTACAGGACAGGGACAAGGATGGAGGACATTCTTAAGGGAGTCTGTACATCCCACCAACATATTGCTTTGGATCCCATAGGTTTTTAGTTACGCCACTGACTCCTTTCTAGTGGTATGGTTACCAATCGCCAGATACTTAAATGTCAAAGAGTTACTTTCTAGTTTAGAAAATAAAAGTGGAAAGTGGCAAATATAGTTATAGTTTTTATAGAAATATATAAACAAATCCTATGAAAAATTTTGCAATAATTTATGGATCTTTCATGTAGACAAATTGCTCCCAACAGTGCATGTTTTCAGGATTTTTTTGTATTACACAGGCAGGGCCTTAATAATGATTCCATCACCTGTTCAATCCTAATAAAATCCTGAAAACATCACCTGTTGGGGGTCGTGAGGGCTGGAGCTTGGAAAACTGATAGAAGCAAACGCAGAGTTCATACACATGTCTCTGTTGTAAAGTTATAAAATGCGCTTTGCTGAATACTAATTCATTTTTTTCAGTAATTCAATACAAGAAGTGAAACGCATATATTATATAGAGTCATTACAGAGTGATCTATTTCAAGTGTTTATTTCTGTAAATGATGATGATTATGGCTTACAGCCAGTGAAAACCCAAAAATCTGGATCCTGAAAGCGTTGACTGATCAATACTATATTCACCCTTTGATGTCTCGTGGAATATGACAGCGCAGTTTTTAACCCTTTATTCTCCCTACTCTATATGCACCACGCTGGGGTCTGCAGCAGACGTGATATGCTTTTATAGTGGTTCTGACTCTCACAACCACACAAGGTGAAGCCTCTGATTCCTATTTAGGTAATATTTTATCTCTCAGACCCTTCATCCTCTCTACTTTAATTCTCTGAGAACCTTTGGGTTTTCATTAGCTGTAAGCCATAATCATCAACATTAACATAAATAAACACTTGAAGTAGATCACTCTGTTTGTAATGACTCTATATAATAGATGTATTTTACTTTATGTATTGAAATACTGAAATAAATTAATTTTTTGATGATATCTCTAATTCTTTGAGATGCACCTGAATATCTAAGGATTCCACAGTGAGATCAGTGAGAAGCAACATAAACAAGGTTAGGCTAATACTAAAATCCAAACAAATTCTAGTGTTTCTGCTGCAGTCCTAAGGCTCGGACATTACTATTGAATGAATCATTTTTCACAAAGATTGGGGTGTCGGTGACTTATTTAATTGAATCTAAATTTTTCACTTTAGCTCTGACATTAAAAATATTAAACAATCTGTTCATTATACAATGGAAAGTTCCACAATCTTGTAAAATATATATGTAGACTAAAGTATTAAACTAAAATTTATTTATCGAAATTTTTATTACCTGAAGTCCGTTGGCTGCGCACAATGGGTTAATACATTTATACCTAGCTGGAACAGAAAATAAATTAATGAGCAATAAATGCAATCATCAATTAAGTAGACACTCCCATGTCCTCTACAATAAGGGAAGTAGGGACACTCCACACCATGTAAGTTCTTGCAGCAATAGTACATTTGACTAAGATATGTCTGTGCTTCCTACAGACTCCACAAAATATAAATTCAAGGTAAATAAATTTGTCTTTCCTGGTCGTCCTATGGCACCACAAAATGGGAATTGACAAGCAATAGGCAACCAATATATTCTAGGGTTGAGTGCAGCACCCCGCTACTTGTTCTAGCATACTTTTGTCAAAGGCAGAATCATCTGTAGCAGAGGTGACTAGATTGTAATGTTTCATGAATGTGGATACTGACGCTAGGTAGCAGCCCTACAGATATGTTCTAGTGATACGTAGCACAATACGGAGGCTGCCTAAGTTGAATGGGCTCTGATGGGAAGCAATGGGTCCTGATAAATCAGCAAGTAAGTATCACAATTTAAATTCTTTATCCACCTGGCTATTGCCTTTGCCAGTTTTCCATCCCAGGGTCCTCCAAACTGAAGAAATACATTTTCATATTTCCTAAACGGCTGAGCTTCCTGGAAATAAAGAAATAGAAATTTGTTGTAGAGCGAGTGAAGGTTCCATTCTGCTTCAATTAGAGGATCAGAAAACAGGACCGATACAAATAGCTCTTTAAAGACGTTAAAGGAAGAACCTACTTTTGGCATAAAGCCTCGTGAACTGGAATTGTACTGTATGTAGGCATGGATCCCTGCATGATAATGCCTGGAATTTACAAACGCTACGGACCTTATATCTGACTGTTCTGTCAAGCACCATAAAGATTCTACATATTTTGGCATAGATTTTTAGTGTTGTCTGCCGAGAAAGTTATAATGACCTGCTCTGTTAGTCCAAGGGCAGCAAGATTTTCCCGAACAATTTCCATGCCATCAGATGTAGTCTGGCTTAGTTGAAGAGATCCACACTATAGGTAACTTCCAATATATGCCTTTTGATAAATGCCTCACAAGAGGAAACCAATTTCTTTGAGGTCAGAAGGGAATGATGGCTATTACTTCTGCCATCTTCTCTTTGTGTATATTAATTCTTAAAGTATTTATCAAGATCAAAGACCAACATGTAGTTTTGATTTTCGTAGTGTGATGAAAGCCATAGTGTTGAATTCGGAAAACCTTATCTTGCTTGTAATCTGAAGAAATATTTTGTTGCTAAGATCCATTCTCCTGGCAGAATCTTGATGCAACTGAACCAATTACATTATAAATGTCCAGATTATTGACCACTGTAATATTGTGGAGATTTACTTCTGGCCAGATAAAGATATGCCAACATTCTGCTGCTAACCAAACACTTCTGGTTAAGCCTTGTTTGTGTAATAAACTGAAGCCAGATAGTCAGAGCTGACTATTATTGCCTTCTGATAGAGAGAGCTAAACATGACAGTGTGCCAGCCTTATTGTTTTTAGTTCTCTGAGGTTGGACGATAGGTGACTTTCTTGGCTTGATCAAGGTTTTTGAAACCTAGCTATCATCGACATGGTGGTGACAAGCGGAGATTGCTGCCTTCGTTTTGAGAATTTTGAGATCATTGCATACTGAGCAGGAAGTGACTTGCCGTCCCTTAGATGGGAAGGGGATAACCACCATAACAGATCTTGTTTAGTGGTCCAGAGCAGCCACTTAAATGATAGTAGGACAGGATGCTTCATGGCCCAGTGAAGAATACCTGTCTTAAGATAGCCCATGGAGCTCATCTATGGTAGAGGTCAGTGAAAAAACCCTCATTGTGGGTGACCCAAGGTGAATGAACCAGATGAATTACACTGTTCTGAAACTTATGAATCCTCTTGCTGGACAATCTGACTGAAAAATAGTGGAAATTCATGATGAATCCCAAGAATTACAACTTCATGGAAGGGAATAGCTGAGACTTTGACTGATTGATTAGGAACTCTTGAGAGGTCAGAAAACCCAGTTCTCTGGAGATGGTCCTTCAGCTGCACCTCAGAGAAAGCCTTTATCACCAATCATTGAGATAAGGGACTATGCATCCCTTGAGGCCTGAGTACTGCTGCAAGCACCACTGTTATCTTGGGAAAGACCCTTGGCGCAACTAATATGTCAAACAGGAGATGGGTAAACTAAAAGTGGAACGAGCCCCACATTATAGCTAGGTAAAGAAATCTTCAATAAGATGTGGTTGATAGCAATTCTCCAGAAAGGGGATTATCTAATACAGACCGAATAGTCTTTTGAATTTTTTCTTCTCTAGGAAGTTGTTCAGGAAAGTAAGATCTATCACCAGACATCACTTTCCTCTAGGTTTGGCAACTGGAAATATGATGGAATATATCCCTAAGCCTTCTTGCTGAGCTGGAACGTCTTCCAGTGCCTCTTTTTGTACACATTCGTGAACTAGACACCAAATCACTGGATTTTTGCTTTGATTCATTAGAAACTGGTCAGGGGGGAACTCCTTGTAAGGAACTCCTTGTAATGCTCGTGGGTAGACCCATTGGGCTGTGGTACCAACCTCCACCTCTAGGAGCGTAACTAAGTGACTACCTTGTTTTCACTTTTCATGGTGAGTTTAGGTTTGTGCTGGAAGGTAGCTGCCAGGTGTTATTCCAGGGGATCTTGGTACCTTGACAGCTGTCCCCCAGGTTGAGAATGCAGGCACGGGCAAAGATGAAGGTAGGTACAGTATCTGGTGCAGTCAGGTACAGACTGGACGGTTGGTGCAGCGGGTAAATGTAGTAGGCATAGTAGCATGGCTGGTACAGTGGGTAGATGACAATAGTTGGTATGCACACAATGTAGTAGTGAGATGTACTGGGTGTAGAATGATTCTGTAATAATGTATAGAGATTCACTACACACTCTAGAAATTGCAAATTAGGTGAAATTTATTAACAAGAGGAAATGAAGCGACTTCAATCAACGTTTCGACGCTACCAGGGATTTTTTCATTAGTCACTGGGAAAAGATAAATATGAAATAAAAAGTATAGTAATACGCAATATACAATATAAAAGAAAGCAGACAGTAAAAAACATGTGAAAAAGACAACATAATGTATCACAAATCACATTGACTTATAAATATAGAGGGAGAAAATAGGGACCCAGAATATTACAGGTATACACAGACAATTATACAAAAAATGTATATTTACAACATCTATAGTCCTGGGAATAGTCTGAGTATGCATCAATAAACACTCAGGTTGAGTCTGTTAGAAAATGCATCGCACTGGGGTATGAGAAATAAAGCCAGAAGGAGGGGAAAAAAGTGCAGTGGGTAGGGTAGGTTTAGACTGATGCAGAGGGTGCGACAGCTAGGCTGGTTCAATATCTGTACTAGCAGACACTAAGACACAGGGATGGGTCAGAAAAAGGAATATCACGGCATAGTAACTGGGAACCGGGCTCGGACAACTGGCAGCATGTGTCTAGGCAATAGACCATGTTCAAAGAAAGAAAAGATCTGATGGTCTTTATGTTGTGGAAACAACAACCCTTTGCTTTCAGTGAGAGCCTTAAAGAGAATGTGTCATCAGGTGTATGCACTACATGTAAGATTGCAGAGAAACCTATCAAACATTGGGAAACAAATGCAGCATATTAGCGGTTCCCTGAAAAATGCCCACAGGAAAATTACCCACTTGAAAAATGCCCACACGGAAAACTGCCATTTGCAGTTTCACAAAGTTTCAGATCTCTGATATTTGAGGTGCAGGTGAGGATTCCCATGATCTGTGATCATCTTGTGAATTACAGTTGACCTAGTGCAGAAATGCTGAAGATCTGTGGTTTGTAGCAGTCTATCACTATCTGCAATAGATAGATCCAGTCTGCTCTCATCTCTTAAGGCCACTTTACACACCAACTTATCTGTCCAACTTCTGACCAACTTGCTGGTTGCAGTGAAATCATGGACACATTGCTCCATTTTGTAACAATGTGTCCATGATTTCACTGCAACCAGAGATCTGTTCAGAAGTTGGACACAGAAGTTGGTGTGTGTAAAGCGGCCCTTATGGCCACTTTACACGCGGCTACATTTCTAGCTTATCCACAGGTAACTTACTGGCTGCAGTGAAATCATGGAGACATGGTTCTATCTTGTTGCTGTGTACAAATGGAATAATGTCTACATGATTTCACTGCAGCCAGTAAGTTACCTGTGGATAAGCTAGAAATGCAGCCGCGTGTAAAGTGGCCATTAGTGATTCTGCCTTACTCCTCCCTCCCACCAGCGCAAAACAGCAGAACCGAACCAGCAGCAGATTCAGAGGAGCCATCACTGCTATCTGTACTCACAGGAGTATCACTGGATTATCTGTGGAGTTACATGGGACTGCAGGTCCAATACATTATCATCTTAGTGGGAGTCCACCAAAAGAAGGGTGCTGCTGTCAGAGATAGTTGGTCCTGGATGCATTATCGAAGGGATTTTGATGATTGACAGTCACGCGAGTGCTTTCTGTATGGTCATGCGACTGTGGTACGAGTGTGATGCTATTATGCATTTTTTTTATCAGCTACCATCAGTGTGACATCCATGTGACCTATACCTCTATACTATCCCCCTTCCCTGCAGAGTATCTCACCTACACCTCTATACTACTACCTTGTATTGCATGACATCTCACCTATACCTCTATACTATCCCACTGCCCTGCAGAGCATCTCACCTATGATTCTTTATTATCCTATCCTGCAGAGCATGTCACCTACACCTATACTGTTCCCTGTTCTGCAGAGCATCTCACCTACACCTCTATACTATCCCCCTGCCCTGCAGAGCATCTCACCTATAATTCTTTATTATCCTACCCTGTAAAGCATCTCACCTACAATTCTATGTTATTCTCCTGCTCTGCAGAGCAGCTCACTTACACCTCTTTACCATCCCCCATCTTGCAGAGCATCTCACCTACACCTCTATACTATCCCCCAGTTCTGCAGAGCATCTCACCAACACCTCTATACCATCCCCCATCTTGCAGAGCATCTCATCTACACTTCTATACTATCCCACAGTTCTGCAGAGCATCTCACCTACAACTCTATACCATCTCCGTCTTGCAGAGCATCTCACCTACACCTCTATACCATCCCCGTCTTGCAGAGCATCTCATCTACACCTCCATACTATTCCACAGTTCTGCAGAGCATATCACCTACACCTCTATACCATCCCCGTCTTGCAGAGCATCTCACCTACACCTCTATACCATCCCCTGTCTTGCAGAGCATCTCACTTACACCTCTATACCATTCCTCGTCTTGCAGAGCATATAACCTAAAATTCTATATTATTCTCCAGTCCTGTTTTCCTGTTGGCAGTCATGTCTGTGGGCATTTTTCACATATCAGGTGAACATCCTCACCTGCACCTCAAATATCAGAGATCTGAAACTTTGTGATACTGCAAATAGCAATTTTCTATGTGGGCAATTTTCCATGTGGGCAAATTTCTGTGTGGGCAAATTTCCGTGTGGGCAATTTTCCATGAGGGCAATTTTCCGTGTGGGCAATTTTCCGTGTGGACAATTTTCCATGTGGGCAAATTTCTGTGTGGTTAAATTTCTGTGTAGGCAATTTTCCATGTGGGCAATTTTCCGTGTGGGTAATTTTCCATGTGGGCAATTTTCCATGTGGGCAACTTTCCATGTGGGCAATTTTCCATGTGGGCAATTTTTCGTGTGGGCAATTTTCTGCGTGGGCATTTTTCCTGTGGGCAATTTTCCGTGTGGGCAATTTTCTGTGTGGGCAATTTTCCGTGTGGGCAATTTTCCGTGTGGGCAATTTTCCGTGTGGGCAATTTTCCATGTGGGCATTTTTCCTGTGGGCAATTTTCCTGTGGGCATTTTTCCTGTGGGCATTTTTGGTGTGGGCATTTTTCTGGTCACCCATATTAGCATAAGTGCAGCACAGGCGGGTTGGGTTTCTTTGTATTATTCCACTGTTTTCTCGAAGTCAAACCCTCTCCCCTCTCTCTCTCCCTCCCTTCCTATCACCATATACCAGCCCCAGGACACCTGACATCATGGTGAGAGCACAATGTCAGGCACCTATGTGGCTGAGCTTAGCACACTCTCCCCCATATGCGTGCCTGCCATCTTCACCGGGTTCTCACTGCTTCTTTGGTCACCAGAGGGCAGGAGAAGGCTCTGCCCCCACCAGTCTGCGCGTCCCCGGTCTCCTCACAGTCACAGACAGCAGAAATATCCAGGAGAGGACACCGTGGAAGCACAGACTGGAGGGGGAGGGACCTTCTCATGCCCTCTGGTGACTGGAGAAGCAGGGAGTACCCAGTGAAGCCAGCAGGAATGCAGACGAGGGAGGGAAGGATTGATGAGCTCAGCCACATAGGTACCTGACATTGTGCTATCACCATGCACTATGCCAAGTGTCCTGGGGCTGGTATATAGTGACAGGAAGGGAGGGAGAGAGGGAGGGGAGGAGGGTTTGAGTTAGAATAAACAGGGGAGTAATACAAAGAAACCCAACTCCACATAGTGACATTGTGCTGCACTTATGCTACTGTGCTGCACAGTTTTCTCTGTGTTTGATAAGTTTTCTCTGCAATCATAAATGTAATCATTGAAGTAAAGGTATGATTGAACTCAGCATCCCAATGCCTGTAAGGCACTGAATTCACTTTATAGCTCTAAATCCTGTTAGTTGGTTCCCTTTAACACAGATATTTTAGGCATACATCTCTTATTGTATTGTTTTGTTGTTTACCTGCTATGTTTGTTTAAGCACCAGTGCCTTATCAGTGCTCGGTCACAGCAGCACATGAACCCAAGTCCGTCAATGTCTATAGAAATGTATATATAGAGCCTGGTGTCGGTGAGGGCAGCTCTTTGAGTTCTGCTGCATAGTTAAATCCACAAATGTTGATGATGTCAGAACTGTTGCATCTACTAATCTAAGTAATACATTGTTGGATTCAGGGTATCTTTGTCTACATCATGCTTCTTTCAGAAGAGGTAGCAAAACCAACCGACTGATCCCTTTTAAGTATGTCCTTCAACTGGGAACCAAATAGACCTGATGGCTAAAAGGGTAAGGTGCAGAAGTACATTTTTGAAGGGACATCCTCTGACCACTGTTTGAGCCATAAAGCCTTTCTAGCAGAGTTGGAAGTGGCTAAAGACTTTATGGTGCCCTTTAGAATATCAAGTGAGGCATCAAATAAGATATCTGCAGCTGTTTTAAGAAGAGGATGTTTATCTAAAATCTCCTCTAGTGAAACCCCTTTTTCCAAATTGTCAGATAACAGACTCAGCCATGTTCTCTCTGCTCTAGTGACCACCACAGATGCTTATGCGTTTAACTACTGGGTAATGGGCATGATTATTATGCCCATTGGCCAGCATGTCATGCCAGCCTCGGGTAGTACTATCATGCATGCCCATTGCCCAGTATGTCCTACCAGCATCTGTGGTACTATCATGCCCACCCAGCATGTCCTGACAGCCACTGGTGGTAGTACTAGTATAAGAGTACCACAGAGGCTGGCAGTACATACTGGGCAATGGGCATAATAGTGCCACAAAGGCTGGGAGGACATACTGGGCAATGGGCATGATAGTGCCACCAGTAGACTGACTAGGCGGTCTCCAGGGCTCTGTCTCCCCTCCTCGCTGCTGTTTGGCTAGGTTAACATTGCGTTTATGCTGTGCGTTACAACAGATCCATTGGAAATCATCACAAACGCAATGTACAGTAGACTTGCATTGCAAAAATGCATACTAACGCTTCCAAAAATAGGGATGCGTTTGAAAGTATGTGTTATTTGCAACGCACAGGAAAACACGGTCGGCGGGTGGAGGCCAGCTGACCGCTTCTCTCACAGCCGTGTTATAGTATCATTCTGTGCCTGCTCATCTGTCAGCAGACATATTTGTCTGATGGCAAAGATGTAGCAGAGCTGAAGACAGAAGACCTGTGGATGATTTTTTTTATTAAAGATTTTTTCTCTGTGTTGTTTTTTTCTGTTTACTAGAAATTCATGGTGGCAATGTCTAGTTTGGCGTGACACCATGAATTTCAAGCTTAGTACCAGTTGATGATACAAAGCTGGTACTAACCCCATTATTACCCAGCGTGTCACCCCTCACCAGGGCCGCTGGAAGAGCTGGATAAAGCGCCTGGAAATGGTGCTACTATGAATGTGCCAATTCCAGGGGTGGCTGTGGGCTGCTGTTTTCAGCGTGGGGGGCCCAGAATGCTTGGGCCTTACTGAGCCGCCTGGGGCAGTGGGGACTCGGCTATCCGGGCCCTCGCTGTAGTTGAGGGATTTCACTGGTGGCCTGCCCGGACTCGTGGCCCCGGGGACCTAACTTAAAGAAGGGGGATATATATTGGGAGTAGAGTTTATGAATAGTTCATGTGATGCCACCGGCAGCTTGTGGTGATTGAGCGCCAACGCCGCTTCAGACCTCCGGAGGGTGGTGGTATAGGCGCTAAGGTGGTACCGCTCCCAGCAGGTGGAGCTGACCCTCTGGGGTAGGGATGCATCGGTGATTATGAAGGTGCTGAGAATGGATGGATGGATCACGGTGTAGCGGAGAGACAAAGACACGGAGGCTCGTTCACTCTACCTGGGTACTTTACTGGAACGATGCAGGTGATGATACAGTTCACAGCAGAAACAGTTTTAGGACGAAGTAGCTGGCTGGGTAGTCACAACGAGCTGCAAAGTCTCTGGGAGTCTGCCGTGAAATGCCTGCTTGGATCTACCATGTGTCCCGCTGCCTGTGCCTGTCTTGAGGTCGCCCGCTTAATACCAGGCCCGTTGAGGTGCTCTGAGATCCCCGCTCCTATTCTCATTCTCTCTTCCTCCTGGTCTGGGACTCGACCCTGGTGGGTGATCCTGGTGTGTCTATTCCTCCGGACACGGTGTCGGGGTCGGTAAACGGGCCGCAAAATCCGGTGTTCTTGGTGAAGGGTTAAACTCCCTCCCCGTCTTTGGAACTGGTGCTCTGGTAAAATAGACCAGGGTTCCCTCCTGAGTATGGGTGCTGGGAGGGGTTCCCTCCTTCCGTCTGGGCTGCCAGTTTTCTCGCGCCAGGCCCCCTCCCTGCGAGTCCTCCTTTCTTCACTCGGAGGCTCCCTGCCCTCCGTCTTTCCTCAGTGCTGACTGAACTCACTCTGTCTCCTCCCTCCTCCCCTAATTCTCCCCCTAGGGACTAACTCCACCTAGGCTCGAATGTGGGAGCGCTAGGATGGGAGCCACACAAAGGAAATTTGCATTCCATTGTGACAGGGGTTATCGCACACTCATTTATGGGTGCAGTACCCTAATTGTGACACCTGACCAGGTGGGGCACCACATTACCACGCTGAGAATCCCAGCCCCCAGCTGCCTGATTTTACTTGGCTGGCGATCAAAATATGGCGGGAACCCACATATTTTTTTCTTTTTAATTTTTTTTAATAATTAAAAAAAACAAAAAACAAACATTGGGCTTTCCTGACTTTTGATCACCAGCCAAGGTAAAGCCAGGCAGCTGGGGTGGCAGGCTGTAGCTGTCCACTTTATCTGTGGTGAGAATCAAAAATTCTGTGGAGCGCAACGTCATGTTTTTAAAAATTATTTCTTTTCACATTTCTATATGTGACAGACCCAACAGCCAATCACAGATGCGGTCAAAGAGTATGGGCATCTGTAATTGACTGTTCGAGTAATCTACAATCAGCCCATACATTCTCGTTTGGTACTATGTATAGGCTGCTTTCAGGTTACTCAAGCAGCCAATCACAGATGCCATTCTCTGTGTCAGCGTCTGTGATTAGCTGTTGGGCCTGTCACACATATAGAAGTGTGAAAAAAAATGATAAAAAAAAAATGCCATAGCGCTCTTTGATTCTAAGTGCAGATAAAGCAGACAGCTACAGGCTGCCCCCCCAGCTGCCTGGCTTTACCTTGGCAGGCAATCAAAAGACAGAGAAGCCTAACATTTGTTTTAAACTAATTTAAAATATTTAAAAGAAATATGCGTGGGCTCCCGCCATATGTTGATCGCCAGCCATCAAAAACAAGGCAGCTGGGGGCTGGGATTCTCTGCATCGTAAGGCCCAAGGCCCATTCATCATAGCACCATTTCCAGGTGCTTTACCAAGCTCTTCCAGCGGCCCTGGTGGTGAGTGACACCCTGGGTAATAATGGGGTTAGTACCAGGACAGCTTTGTATTATCAGCTGGTACTAAGCCCCAAATTCATAGTGTCACAGCAAATTAGACATGGCCACCATATATTCTAGTAAACAGGAAAAAAACACAGACAGAGCACTGTTACTGTGTAGTGCGGTGCTATGTTACTTTTTTTGTCATTTCATGTAGTGTAGAAATCTTGGGAAAAGTGTGGATTGTGCTTTGGAAGTGATCAGTCATAGCTAACTATGTTATTTTCTGCAGATATAAGTCCTGCATAGAAGACATGATATCAGTCTGCCACAGATAAAGAACTTCACCTAGAGACATCACTGGTGAATATGTGTATTACCTATACACACACTGACACTATACACAGAGCTCCTGTGTATAAGGTCACTGTTGATGACTGTATAACCTGTACACTATATACCGAACTCTTGTGTATAATGTCACTGGTGATCACTGTATAACCCGTACACTGACCCAATATACAGAGCTTTTTTTACATGTTTATTGTTTTAGTATTATTTGTCATTATATGGTGGCATTATGTGCTTTGGTCATGACATAACAATATTTGTCCCTTCTATGTGGTATTATCCGGTCACTATGTGGTGGTAATATGTGGTGTCATGGTGTGGAAGTATTTATATCTTGTATGTGGTAGCATTTGATCACTATGTGGTGGTATTATATGCTTTGGGCATGGTGTGGCGGTATTTGTGCCTTGTATGTGGCATTATTTGCGCACTGTGTGGTGGTAATATGTGATCTGGTCACGGTGTGGTAGTATTTCTGCCTTCCATCTAGTATTATTGGACTTGGTAGAGTAGATTGTGGTTGGTCATTTGTTTTATCTGATATCAATAAGGGGAAACTTCTTTATTTCCAATAGATATTAAATACTTGGATGTTAAACCCCTCCCTGTCCTGTGACACAGCAGCAGAGATGCAGTTATAGAGGTTCGCCAGAGAAAGCAAGTTGAGCATTTGGTGAGATTTTTCACCTTAGTATTTATAAGAAAAAAACAGGAGTGGGTGAGTAATGCATAAAACAATTATCTCCGATTGCTCCACTTTTGGTTTTGTCTTACAAATACTGAGGTAAAAAAATCAAATACTCAAAGTGCCACATTTCTCTGATGGTGCGGATTTCCCAACAAATAAGTGATCACCTTCCTAACCTGCAGATCGCTGATAACTTGTTTTCACCAAAAAAATCCCTTTAATGCAAACTACAGTAATTGTATATTGCAGTAATGGTGAGCGCACAGTGATGTGCGGGAGTCGCCTGTGTTTTACAGTCCACACTCCACTATAATGGGTATAACGGCTAACAGGTATTTGCAAATAGCAGAAGAATGGGTGGGCCCGGGTGGGCCCCTGGAGTCAATTTCCCTGGTGGGCCACAGATACCCCAGCCCGGTGCTGGGCAAGTGCTGCAGAGCTACAGATTGTCTACAGATTGTCAGCTCCTATTCCCAGGTGTGGATGGGCCACTGGGACAAGATCCTTTCTGTAGAAACTCCGGGGACTGTCAGACAGTACTGAGAACAGCAGGACAACCAGCAATACAGGGTCGTCCATATTGTACTTTGGCTCGTGGCTGATAACTTCTGCTATTAATAAAATAAACAGTAAGTTACCTGTGGAAAACCTGTTACCTGTAGCTGCGTGTAAAGGGGCCATGAGAGTGTGTATGTATGAGAAAGTATGTGTGTATGAGAGTGTGTATGAGAAAGTGTGTGTGTGTGAGTACGAGAGTATGTGTATATGAGTGTGTATGAGAAAGTGTGTGTGCATGAGAGTGTATGTGTATATGAGTGTGTGTGTGTGTGTGTGTATGAGTGTGTGTATGTGAGTATGTATGAGAAAGTGTGTATATATGAGTGTGTGTATGAGTGTGTATGAGTATGTATGAGTGTGCGTGTATATGAGTGTGTATGAGAGTCTGTGTATGAGTGTGTAAAAGTGTGTGTGTGTAAGAGTATGTGAGTGTGTATGAGAAAGTGTGTGTGTGAGTGTGTGTGTGTATGAGAGAGTGTGTGTATGAGAGAGTGTGTGTATGAGAGAGTGTGTGGGTGTATAAGAGTGGGTGTATATGAGTGTTTGTGTGAGAGTGCGTATGTGTGTATGAGTGTGTGTATGAGTGTGTATGTCAGCGTGCATGTGTATGTATGAGCGTGTATGTTTAAGTGTATGAGAGGCTGTGTCTATGAGTGTGTGTATAAGAGTAGGTGTATATGAGTGTGCGTGTATATCTGCGTGTATTAGAGTGTGTGTGTGTGTCAGTGTGTATGTGCGTGTATGAGAGTGTGTGTATGAGCATGTGTGTGTGTGTATGGGAGACTGTGTGTACGCAAAAAGAAGAGAGACCAGGTTGGGACATCACTACAAAGTTGCATCAGCATGGTGACATTACTACAAGAGGACCAGGATGAGGACATTACTACAAGAAGAGGACCAGGATGGGGGCATTACTTCAAGATGAGGACCAAGTTGGTGACATTACTACAAGATTGGGATGGGACATTACTACAAGAAGGACCATAATGGGGGACATTAATATAGGATGGGGACCAGTATGAGGACATTATTACAAGAAAGGGACCAGGATTACTACAAGGGAAGACCAGATGAGAACATTACACAAGATGAGGACCAGGATGGGGACGTTACTAAATGAGATCAGGATTTGAACATTACTACATTGAGCAAAAAATTCTGGAATTACTAAAAATGTCTCTTAGTAATGCGACCCCCTGATATCAATTTTTATCTATGTGCGGCCCACCAACCCAGCCGAGTTTGAGACCCCTGATCTAAGCATTGTACATCTTATCATATGCATTACAGATTATAGTCAAGTCACAGTGCCAATTAATCCTATTACAATTGTAGTTATAGCTGTATATATTTCTCAATCACAAGTATTATGTAGTTGCTATATTCATGTACGGTCGTGCATGCTATAATCATATAGTCGAAACTGGATATCAATGGTTGTGCACATGAACAGAATTTATGTTGATTTTATGTATCCTGAGCTATACTAAAACATTCTGATCTATATAGTCGCTGCGTGCACCCATATCTTATCTAGCATCCAACTACACAAAAAAGGGCAGACATTTCTGCCATGTAATTCAATAACATGTACACAGACCTAATCACACATGGAAACCAGCTCACAAGTAAACCACAGATACAACAACCTTTAATGGTACAGAACTGATTACTACCTGATAATGGCGCTGCTTCACCGACCTGGCGTCCTGGTTTCACACTACGAATTTTGCATTTCTGATGCTGTCCGATAAAAATCGGACAGCATCGGACCGATTTTGGCCCCCATGCAGCCCTATGGGCATCGGACCGAATCGGATGTGCACTAAATGGCATCCGATTTGGTCCGATCCGATTCTAACCGATTTTGTCCGATTTTTTTATCGGTGCAAAAATCGGAGGATGCTCCGATTTTTGCACCAAAAATAAAATCGGACAAACTCGGATTGGACCAAATCGGATGCCATTTAGTGCACATCCGACCCGATCAATTTAACATGGGGCCCTATGGAGCAGGGTCCGAGGAAACATCTCATGTTTCCTCAGACCCGATTTTAGAGTACTGAGCATGCTCAGTACACTAAAATAGCTCCTAACAGTAAAGTAAGGGGTTGAAAAAAAAAAATCTATGCTCACCTGTCCACGAGTCCCTCGGCGTCTCCCGTGTCTCCCGGTGTCTTGCTGTTCTCTGCTGACAGGACCTGCCGTGATGTCACAATCACATGACCGCCAGTAACCAGTAACTGGCAGTCACATTACTACCGGTTACTAGGTAACCGGCTGTCATGTGAGTGTGACGTCACGCGAGGTCTTGTCAGCACAGAACAGCAAGACACCGAGAGACACGGGAGCGTGTGGGACCGTGCAGGAGTAGTGGACAGGTGAGAAAAGATTGGAGAAGAGGGGGAGCACATTGGAGGACCGGGGGAGAAGAGGGGAGGACGGGGAAGCACATTGGAGGACCGGGGGAGAAGAGGGGGGGACGGGGGAGCACATTGGAGGACCGGGGGAGAAGAGAGGGGAGGACGGGGGAGCAGAGCTGAGGACCAGGGGAGAAGAGGAGAGGAATGGGGAGCACATTGGAGGACCGGGGGAGAAGAGGGGAGGACGGGGAGCAGAGCTGAGGATCAGAGGAGAGGACGGTGGAGAAGAGAGGAGACACAGGGGAGAAGAGGAGAGGACCGGGCAGTAGAGGGGAGAAGTGGGAATACCGGGGAAGAGTCAGCTGACTGCTGTCAGGGAGCGAGGTGACAGGAGGGCGGGAATCGGATTTTACAAACATCGTAGTGTGAAAGTAGCCTTAGATGTCAGCTGTAGTGTGTACTCCATATAGAGATCTTGATTTTTTGTAGGTCAACTAACAGACAAGGGTATAAATAGCTCTTAAATGCAGAATTACGTATATAATTTTTTGTACATCTGTAAGTTTTGTAATTATCTTATTTTAGACATATAAAAAAAATGCTGCTATATCGACCCCATTGATAAAGCACCTGGCGAAACGCGTCTGGGGGCACCCGCACACCTATATACCCTCCCTGATATGGGTAAGTCATGAGGATACAGACAGGAGTAATCCTGTGCATCAGTATAATGGGTTTGGTGCTTTATTGTCTAACACCTTGTGGGATACGGAATGTGCTGAGTGATCTGCCTATGGTGGGGATAGACTGTGGGGACAGTGACATGGATATATTGTCCTGTGAATGATAAAAAACAGAGAGGGGCGCTCCTGGTGCAGTATCAGGGGTCAATGGGGGAAAGGGGGTCGGTGGATTGTTGGTGCTCACCTATCCTGGTTATGCTGCCAGCATAACCAGGTGTTGTAGCCTTGCTGCGTCTCGTGCAGCTGCCGTCTCTCCCTGCTTCCAGGTCTCAGGCTGACACGTGATCAGTCACACGGTCTGACATCAGCACAGGTCCTTGAGAGCTTTAGCTGTTAGATCCCCATTCTCCACAATGACACAGTGTTATCAGAAGCAGCTCTGCACCGCTCACCAGGGGTGCTTGTAGATTAGTAAAAGTTAAACAAGCGGTTTAAGCAGGCGCATTCTGAATAAACTCCGGGAAGTTTGTCCAATTCAATTATAAAACTTCTTTAATGAGTATTACTGGTCTCTCTCACTACGCGTTTCGGCGTACTAGCGCCTTCCTCAGGTGATCCGCGTTTCGGCGTACTAGCGCCTTCCTCAGGTGATCCGCGTTTCGGCGTACTAGCGCCTTCCTCAGGATCACCTGAGGAAGGCGCTAGTACGCCGAAACGCGTAGTGAGAGAGACCAGTAATACTCATTAAAGAAGTTTTATAATTGAATTGGACAAACTTCCCGGAGTTTATTCAGAATGCGCCTGCTTAAACCGCTTGTTTAACTTTTACTAATGGATATATTGTCCAGCACTGATCTATAGGACATCTCATACCTGGACGGTGTATACTTAGCAGCACAGTATACTATCCATATTCCATAGGAGACATATATGAGGGCACTAACCCTATTAATTCATGTATCACTGACTATATCATATCAAAGAATGAGGGTTGAATACTCCAAACTGGGATTTTAATAGTCACAATGTCACTTTAAAAATTGATCATGTCTAAAATAAACTTGATATAAGATGTATTTGTTAATATGTGCTATGGAATTGATTTATGTGTGTTTTTAGCATATTACATAAAATCAGTAAATATACATAGCATGGCATAGTTTGATACTCTTACTATGAAATGGAGCCAAAAACCTCCTTCTTTGTTTGTTTCACATAAGGGTATAAATAGCTCTTAAATACAGAATTATGTATATAATTTTTTGTACATCTGTATGCTTTGTAATTACCGTATATACTCGCGTATAAGCCGAGTTTTTCAGCTTTGGGCTGAAAAGTCCCCCCCTCGGCTTATACGCGAGTCACTGTATACTGTATACAGTGTATACAGTATACAGTCACCCCCCCATCAGTACACAGGCCCCCACCTTACTGCCGCAATCCTGTAAAAGAATACATTAGTATACTTATCCATGCCGCTGTCCCGCCGCCGCCATCGCGCTCCTCCATCTTCATATGGCTTCTACCGGCTTCTTCCGGTGGGCGCAGGCAATGACGTCATTGTCTGCGCGCCAGAGGAGGAAGCCGGAAGACGCTGGATGAAGCTGGAGGAGCGCGATGGTGGCGGCGGGACAGTGGCAGGGATAAGTATACTAATGTATTCTTTTGCAGGATTGCGGCAGTAAGGGGGGGCTATATACTGATGGGGGAGACTGTATATACCACTGGCTGGTGCTGCTGCTTTATACTACTAATGGGGCTGCTGCTGTATGCTACCACTGGGGCTGCTGCTGTATACTACCACTGGGGATGCTGTATACTACCACTGGGTCTGCTGTATATACCTCTGGGGCTGCTGTATACTACCACTGGGGCTGCAGTATATACCTTTGGGGCTGCTGTATACTACCACTCGGGCTGCTGTATATACCTCTGGGGCTGCTGTATACTACCACTGGGGCTGCTGTATATACCGCTGGGGCTGCTGTATACTACCACTGGGGCTGCTGTATATACCTCTGGGGCTTCTGTATACTACCACTGGGGCTGCTGTATATACCTCTGGGGCTTCTGTATACTACCACTGGGGCTGCTGCTGTATATACCACTGGGGCTGCTGTATAAACCTCTGGGGCTGCTGTATACTACCACTGGGGCTGCTGCTGTATATACCACTGGGGCTGCTGCTGTATACTACCACTGGGGCTGCTGTATATACCTCTGGGGCTGCTGTATACTACCACTGGGGCTGCTGTATATACCACTGGGGCTGCTGCTGTATACTACCACTGGGGAGGCAACTGTATACCACACTGCTGGGGGCTGTATACCTGTGCTGGGGTCCACCCTCGGCTTATACACGAGTCAATAGGTTTTCCCAGGTTTTGGGGGCAAAAGTAGGGGGGTGTCTTATACACGGGTCGGCTTATACACGAGTATATACGGTATCTTATTTTAGACATATATAAAAAAAATGCTGCTATATCGACCTATATGTAAAATATACTGCACTTGCACTTTTTAACTTCCTCTAAAAAATCCTGATGTGACCAATAAAAACTATTATGGTGGGTTTACACACACCAATTTATCTGTTCAATCTCTGAACCAATCTCTGGTTGCAGTGAAATCATGGATACATAGTTCCATTTTGTGGCTGTGTACAACATGGAGCAATGTATCCATGATTTCACTGCAACCAGAGATTGGTTCAGAGATTGAACAGATAAATTGGTGTGTGTAAACCCACCATTATTGAATTGCATGAATGGACGTCTGACCGTTATGTTCTTTTTGTGGTTTGGGATAGGAGATAACTTGATTTCACCCGATAACCCCTTATAATTGATTTTTACACATTAATCAAATACTGTGATCCACTTATGAACCAATTTTATAGGCACGTTCACCATCTTGGGGCTAGTACAGCAGGGGTGGGGAACTCCAGTCCTCGAGGGCCGCAATCAGTGCAGGTTTTCACGATTTCCTCAGTATTGCACAGGGATTGGAATCATCACCAGTGCAAGTGATTATGTTATCACCTGTGCAAAACTAAGGAAATCCTGAAAACCTGCACTAATTGCGGCCCTCGAGGACTGGAGTTCCCCACCCCTGTAGTACAGTATCAGGCAGTTATGATGACATCATAGCTCTGAATGACATCACAACTGATATAGAATGTGCAGAGATCTGCTCGGGAGACATCTTGTGCCACTTGGACCTCACAGCTGGAGGGGACGAGTCCAGGTAGGGAGTGCTCTACTATTACGGAGTTATGGAAGCCAAAACCTCCCGCAATCAGCTGTTATTGCAGGAAGATGTCTCTGTCCCTACAGGACACATGCGGTATTACAACCTTTTTAGGGGAAAGGAGAAGGGGCAAGTGCTGCAGAGCTACAGATTGTCTACAGATTGTCAGCTCCTTTTCCCAGGTGTGGATGAGTCACTGGGACAAGATCCTCTCTGTAGAAAACTCCAGGGACTGTCAAACAGTATTGGGGACTGCAGGACAACTGGCAATATAGGGTCAGCCATATTGTGAAGGACTGGCAGATACCATGCATTGGACTTGTACTTTGGCTCGTGGCTGATAACTTCTACTATTGATATAAATAAGATTAATAAACCTGTATCTGCTGTCAGAGCCGCCCGTTATGCTCAGGACCAGTCGGCCACTGCCAGGTGCTGAATCTTCCTATTGGCCCCATTATTTTCCCAATACAGCAGCGTTACATTTTCCAGTCCAGTGATTCCCTCAAAAAATATTAATGAGCGTTTCTAAGATTCAGATGATTTTCCTCTATAGTTAATAATTACATTTGGGAGGATCCATCATTACATTACTGGTATAGTTACCAAATGTAGGATTATTTGATGTGACTTTTTGGACTTTCCCACCAATTCATTATTAATTGCACTGTTCGTCCTGAGTTGTCGGGTTCTTGGATACAATGCCAGAACTACAGCGAGGACTGAAATAAGATTTGAGGTATTTATGTCATTTAGGGTCTGTGATACCGCCCGTGGGCACTACAATGCCTATCATGATTGGGTGAAAACCTGTGTTTGGGCATTCAAAAGGGAAGGAACAAATTTAAAGGGAATGTCCATAAAATATATTTTTTGTACCCCATCCAAAGGGCTCAGACTGCCTTAAAAATGAAGGTAGTAACATTTGGATAGGAGATAACTTGATTTCACCGGACAACCCCTTATAACAGACTTTGACACATTAATTAAATACTGTGATCCACTTATGAAACTTTTATAGACACATTCACCATCTTGGAGCTGGTACAGTATCAGGCAGTTATGATGACATCATAGACTCTGAATGACATCACAACTGATATAGAATGTGCAGAGATCTGCTCCGGAGGCATATTGTGCCACTTGGAACTGACAGCTGGAAGGAGATGAGTCCAGGTAGGGAGCACTCTACTATTAGGGGTGTTATAGCAGCTAAAACCTCCCGCAACCAGCTGTTATTAGGCCTATATTAGGAGGTTGACTATGTAATAACGGTTTGTAGAGTCTGATCTATTAAGTTGAATGTACATATGTTTGTATACCCACATATCTATATGTTATGTAAACATGTACATACACACATACTGTAGGTGGGGACAACTCCATATGGTTCCATTCTTGGGTAGTTTTGCCTGTTTCATGGACAAATTATAGCATTTTGTAAGAAGTCTAGTTGTGAATGCTATTTCTCTCTGTAGTCAGCTAATTTTTTCCTGTTGTTGGATCACCGGGTGACCTGTGAGTTGTCAGGAATGGGCAGTATGGAGTCCTGAGTTTTCCTTTAGGACATAGGTCACTAAATAATATGGATAAAATAGAAGGGACCCTTTAAATGTGTCTCATGATTATTAAATGAGGGGTTTTGCCAATTTATTAAATGAACTCTCCCTTGATCCATAAAGCAGGAGTGACCATTCTGATGACATCACAAGGCACATGACATCACAAACATTCTGTGACATCACCGACATTCCATGACATCACTGACATTCTATGACATCATAATTAGAATAGAAAGGACAAAGTTCTGAACCTGAATCACTTTGATTTTAGGTCCTGGCAGTACGAAGGTGACAAGTCTAGGTGAGTATCTCTCCCCTCCCGGACACATGATATACTATAGGACGGATGGCACACCATCTACAAGGTTGATCGTCTGAATGCCCAGCTCGACTACCCATCTGTCCTGAAGACCCAACAGCTTTTTGAGAGTTGGGTGGAGGATATCATCTCTGAAAATAGGTTCCACCATTGATTCCACGGTGCTGTTCATGAGAAAGGGATACCATTACTCCATTCAATCACCTGTATAGATATGACTAAATGTCATTAAAGATGGGGTGAATGCTTAGTCTAAAGCTATGTTTGCATGTTGCATTAAACCATAGGATGATCACATCAAAGATGACCGTCTGATAGGGCAGCTCGACTACCCATCTCTGATGAAGACCCAACAGCTTTTTTGAAAGATGAGTGGAGGACATCATCTTTGAAAATAGGGTCCCAGCTGCTGTGCCCCCTTAGTTTAGAGCCCTCGAATCAATAAGGAGATCGGAATTTACTGTGTGTTGGTGGGACGCAAGTCTGGACAGCTGTCGTCATCCTATTAGCTATTATTATCACTATTATTATTTATTTATACAGCACCATTGATTCCATGGTGCTGTACATGAGAAAGGGAAACCATTACTCTATTCAATCACCTGTATAGATAAGACTAAATGTCATTAAAGATGGGGTGAATGCTTAGTCTAAAGCTATGTTTGCATGTTGTGTTGAACCATAGGATGATCACATCAAAGATGACCGTCTGATAGCCCAGCCTATCTACCCATCTCTGCTGAAGACCCAACAGCTTTTTTGAGAGATGGGTGGAGGACATCATCTTTAAAAATAGGGTCCCAGCTGCTGTCCCCACTCATTTCAGTTTAGCGCACACGAATCAACGAGGAGATCGGAATTTACTGTGTGTTGGTGGGACGCAGCACCATTGATTCCATGGTGCTGTAGATGAGAAAGGGATACCATTACTCCATTCAATTACCTGTATAGATAACACTAAATGTCATTAAATATGGAGTGAATGCTTAGTCTAAAGCTATGTTTGCATGTTGCGTTGAACCATAGGATGATCATACAAAGTGACCGTCTGATAGCCCAGCTCGACTACCCATCTATGCTGAAAACCCATCAGCTTTTTTGAGAGATGGGTGGAGGACATTATCTTTGAAAATAGGGTCCCAGCTGCTGTCCCCCTCATTTCAGTTTAGCTCTCTCATATCAACGAGGTGATTAAAATTTACTGTGAGTTGGTGGACGCAGGTCTGGACATCTGTCGTCATCCTATCAACTATAATTATTATTATTATTATTTATTTATACAGCACCATTGATTTCATGATGCTTTAGATGAGAAAGGGATGCCATTACTCCTTTCAATTACTGATAGATAACAATTAAAGTATGTGTGTGTATGCTTTATTAAAGATGGAGTGAATGCTTACGTTTAAGGCCATGTTTCACATGTTGCGTTGAACCATGGATGATCACATCAAAGATGACCGTCTGATATCGCAGCTCAACTACCCATCTCTGCTGAAGACCCAACAGCTTTTTTGAGAGATGGGTCGAGGACATCATCCTTGAAAATAGGGTCCCAGCTGCTGTCCCCCCTCAGTTTAGCACCCTCGAATCAACAAGGAGAATGGAATTTACTGTGTGTTGGTGGGACGCAGGTCTGCACAGCTGTCGTCATCCTATTAGCTATTATTATCATTATCATTATTATTATTATATTTATACAGCACCATTGATTCCATGGTGCTGTACATGAGAAAGGATACCATTACTCCATTCAATTACCTGTATAGATAAGACTAAATGTCATTAAATATGGGATGAATGCTTAGTCTAAAGCTATGTTTGCATGTTGGTTGAACCATAGGATGATCACATCAAAGATGACCGTCTGATAGCCCAGCTCGACTACCCATCTCTGCTGAAGACCCAACAGCTGTTTTGAGAGAGGGGTGGAAGACATCATCTTTGAAAATAGGGTCCCAGCCACTGTCCCCCCTCAGTTTAGCGCCATCGTATCAATGAGGTGATCGGAATTTACTGTGTGTTGGTGGACGCAGTCTGGACAGCTGTCGTCATCCTATTAGCTATTATTATCATTATTATTATTATTATTTATTTATACAGCACCATTGATTCCATAGTGCTGTACATGAGAAAGGGATACCGATTACTCCATTCAATTACAAGGATAGATAAGAATTAATGTATGTGTTGGTATGCTTTATTAAAGATGGAGTGAATACTTAAATTTAAGGCCATGTTCACATGTTGCATTGAACCATAGGATGATCACATAAAGATGACCGTCTGATAGCGCAGCTCGACTACCCATCTCTGCTGAAGACCAACAGCTTTTTTGAGAGATGGGTGGAGGACTTCATTTTTGAAAATAGGGTCCCAGCTGCTGTGCCCCCTCAGTTAAGAGCCCTCGAATCAATGAGAGATCGGAATTTACTGTGTGTTGGTGGGCGCAAGTCTAGACAGCTGTCGTCATCCTATTAGCTATTATTATCATTATATTACTATTAATATTTATTTATACAGCACCATTGATTCCATGGTGCTGTACATGAGAAAGGGAAACCATTACTCTATTCAATCACCTGTATAGATAAGACTAAATGTCATTAAAGATGGGTGAATGCTTAGTCTAAAGCTATGTTTGCATGTTGTGTTGAACCATAGGATGATCACATCAAAGATGACCGTCTGATAGCCCAGCTCGACTACCCATCTCTGCTGAAGACCCAACAGCTGTTTTGAGAGATGGGTGGAAGACATCATCTTTGAAAATAGGGTCCCAGCCGCTGTCCCACTCAGTTTAGCGCCATCGTATCAATGAGGTGATCGGAATTTACTGTGTGTTGGTGGGACGCAAGTCTGGACAGCTGTCGTCATCCTATTAGCTATTATTATCATTATTATTACTATTAATATTTATTTATACAGCACCATTGATTCCATGGTGCTGTACATGAGAAAGGGAAACCATTACTCTATTCAATCACCTGTATAGATAAGTACTAAATGTCATTAAAGATGGGTGAATGCTTAGTCTAAAGCTATGTTTCCATGTTGTGTTGAACCATAGGATGATCACATCAAAGATGACCGTCTGATAGCCCAGCCCATCTACCCATCTCTGCTGAAGACCCAACAGCTTTTTTGAGAGATGGGTGGAGGACAACATCTTTGAAAATAGGGTCCCAGCTGCTGTCCCCCTCATTTCAGTTTAGCGCCCTGAATCAACGAGGAGATGGGAATTTACTGTGTGTTGGTGGGACGCAGGTCTGGACAGCTGTCGTCATCCTATTAGCTATTATTATCATTATTATTATTATTATTATTGTTATTTATTTATACAGCACCATTGAACCATGGTGCTGTACATGAGAAAGGGATACCATTACTCTCATTCATTTACCTGTATAGATAAGACTAAATGTCATTAAATATGGGATGAATGCTTAGTCTAAAGGCATGTTTGCATGTTGCGTTGAACCAAGGATGATCACATCAAAGATGACCGTCTGATAGCCAGCTCGACTACCCATCTCTGCTGAAGACCCAACAGCGTTTTTGAGAGATGGGTGGAGGATATCATCTTTGAAAATAGGGTCCCAGCTGCTGACCTCTCCATTTCATTTAGCGCCCTCGAATCAACGAGGAGATCGGAATTTACTGTGTGTTGGTGGGACGCAGGTTTGGACAGCTGTCATCATCCTACTTAGCTATAATTATATTATTATTATTATTTATATTATACAGCACCATTGATTCCATGGTGCTGTACATGAGAAAGGGATACCATTACTCCATTCAATTACCTGTATAGATAAGACTAAATGTCAATTAAAATGGGGTGAATGCTTAGTCTAAAGCTATGTTTGCATGTTGCGTTGAACCAAAGGATGATCACATCAAAGATGACCGTCTGATAGCGCAGCTCGACTACCCATCTCTGCTGAAGAACCAACACCTTTTTTGAGAGATGGGTGGAGGACATCATCTTTGAAAATAGGGTCCCAGCTGCTGTCCCCCCTCAGATTTAGCGCCCTCGAATCAACGAGGAGATCGGAATTTACTGTGTTGGTGGGACGCAGGTCTGGACAGCTGTCGTCATCCTATTAGCTATTATTATCATTATATATTATTATTATTTATTTATACAGCACCATTGATTCCATGGTGCTGTACATGAGAAAGGGATACCATTACTCCATTCAATTACCTGTATAGATAAGACTAAATGTCATTAAATATGGTGTAATGCTTAGTCTAAAGCTAATGTATTAGGCATGTTCTGTGCTTGAACCATAGGATGATCACATCAAAGATGACCGTCTGATAGCGCAGCTCGACTACCCATCTCTGCTGAAGACCCAACAGCTTTTTTGAGAGATGGGTGGAGGACATCATCTTTGAAAATAGGGTCCCAGCTGCTGTACCCCCTCAGTTTAGCACCCTCGAATCAACGAGGAGATCGGAATTTACTGTGTGTTGGTGGGACGCAGGTCTGCACAGCTGTCGTCATCCTATTTGCTATTATTATCATTATTATTATTATTATTTATTTATACAGCACCATTGATTCCATGGTGCTGTACATGAGAAAAGGATACCATTACTCCATTCAATTACCTCGATAGATAAGAATTAATGTATCTGTGTGTATGCTTTATTAAAGATGGAGTGAATGCTTAAGTTTAAGGCCATGTTCACATGTTGCATTGAACCATAGGATGATCACATGAAAGATGACCGTCTGATAGCGCAGCTCGACTACCCATCTCTGCTGAAGACCCAACAGCTTTTTTGAGAGATGGGTGGAGGACATCATCTTTGAAAATAGGATCCCAGCTGCTGTCCCCCCTCAGTTTAGCGCCACCGTATCAACGAGGTGATTTGAAACTACTGTGTGTTGGTGGGACGCAGGTCTGGACAGCTGTCGTTATCCTGTTAGCTTTTATTATCATTATTATTATTTATTTATACAGCACCATTGATTCCATGGTGCTGTACATGAGAAAGCGATACCATTACTCCATTCACTTAGCTGGATATATAACAATTAATGTATGTGTGTGTATGCTTTATTAAAGATGGAGTGAATGCTTAAGTTTAAGGCCATGTTCACATGTTGCATTGAGCCATAAGATGATCACATCAAACATGACCGTCTGAGAGCGCAGCTCGACTACCCATCTTTGCTAAAGACCCAACAGCTTTTTTGAGAGATGGGTGGAGGACATTATCTTTGAATATAGGGCCCCAGCTGCTGTCCCCCCTCAGTTTAGCGCCATCGTATCAAAGGGGTGATCGGAATTTACTGTGTGTTGGTAGGACGCAGGTCTGGACAGCTGTCATCATCCTATTAGCTATTATTATAATTATTATTATTATTATTTATTTATACAGCACCATATATTTCATAGTGCTGTACATGAGAAAGGGATACGATTACTCCATTCAATTACATGGATAGATAAGAATTAATGTATGTGTGTGTATGCTTTATTAAAGATGGAGTGAATACTTAAGTTTAAGGCCATGTTCACATGTTGCATTGAACAATAGAATGATCACATGAAAGATGACTGTCTGATAGCGCAGCTCGACTACCCATCTCTGCTGAAGAGCCAACAGCTTTTTTGAGAGATGGGTGGAGGACATCATTTTAGAAAATAGGGTCCCAGCTGCTGTTCTCCCCTCAGTTTAGCGCCCTCGAATCAACGAGGATATAGGAATTTACTGTGTGGTCGTGGGACGCAGGTCTGGACAGCTGTCGTCATCCTATTAGTTATTATTATCATTATTATTATTATTTATTTATACAGCACCATTGAACCATGGTGTTGTACATGAGAAAAGGATACCATTACTCCATTCAATTACCTGTATAGATAAGACTAAATGTCATTAAATATGGGGTGAATGCTTAGTCTAAAGCAATGTTTGCATGTTGCGTTGAACCATAGGATGATCACATCAAAGATGACCGTCTGATAGCCCAGCTCGACTACCCATCTCTGCTTAAGACCCAACAGCGTTTTTGAGAGATGGGTGGAGGACATCATCTTTGAAAATAGGGTCCCAGCTGCTGTCCCCCTTCTTATCAGTTTAGCGCCCTCGAATCAACGAGGAGATCGGAATTTACTGTGTGTTGGTGGGACGCAGGTGTCGACAGCTGTCGTCATCCTATTAGCTATAATTATCATTTTTATTATTACTATTATTAATTTATATAGCACCATTGATTCCATGGTGCTGTACATGAGAAAGGGATACCATTACTCCATTCAATTACCTGTATAGATAAGACTAAAAGTCATTAAATATGGGGTGAATGCTTAGTCTAAAGCTATGTTTGCATGTTGCGTTGAACCATAGGATGATCACATCAAAGATGACTGTCTGATAGCGCATCTCGACTACCCATCTCAGCTGAAGCCCCAACAGCTTTTATGAACGATGGGTGGAGGACATCATCTTTGAAAATAGGGTCTTAGCTGCTGTCCCCACTCAGTTTAGTGCCATCATATTAACGAGGTGATCGAAATTTACTGTGTGTTGGTGGGACGCAGGTCTGGACAGCTGTCGTCATCCTATTAGCTATTATTATCATTATTATTATTATTATTTATTTACACAGCACCATTGATTCCATGGTGCTGTACATGAGAAAGGGATACCATTACTCCATTCAATTAGCTGGATAGATAAGAATTAATGTATGTGTGTGTATGCTTTATTAAAGATGGAGTGAATGCTTAAATTTAAGGCCATGTTCACATGTTGCATTGAACCATAGGATGATCCCATCAAAGATGACCGTCTGATAGCGCAGCTCGACTACCCATCTCTGCTGAAGACCCAACAGCTTTTTTGAGAGATGGGTGGAGGACATCATCTTTGAAAATAGGGTCCCAGCTGCTGTACCCCCTCAGTTTAGCACCCTCGAATCAACGAGGAGATCGGAATTTACTGTGTGTTGGTGGGACGCAGGTCTGCACAGCTGTCGTCATCCTATTTGCTATTATTATCATTATTATTATTATTATTTATTTATACAGCACCATTGATTCCATGGTGCTGTACATGAGAAGAGGATACCATTACTCCATTCAATTACCTGGATAGATAAGAATTAATGTATCTGTGTGTATGCTTTATTAAAGATGGAGTGAATGCTTAAGTTTAAGGCCATGTTCACATGTTGCATTGAACCATAGGATGATCACATGAAAGATGACTGTCTGATAGCGCAGCTCGACTACCCATCTCTGCTGAAGACCCAACAGCTTTTTTGAGAGATGGGTGGAGGACATCATCTTTGAAAATAGGATCCCAGCTGCTGTCCCCCCTCAGTTTAGCGCCACCGTATCAACGAGGTGATTTGAAACTACTGTGTGTTGGTGGGACGCAGGTCTGGACAGCTGTCGTCATCTTATTAGCTATTATTATCATTATTATTATTATTTAATTATACAGCACCATTGATTCCATGGTGCTGTACATGAGAAAGGGATACCATTACTCCATTCAATTAGCTGGATAGATAAAAATTAATGTATGTTTGTGTATGCTTTATTAAAGATGGAGTGAATGCTTACGTTTAAGGCCATGTTCTCATGTTGCTTTGAACCATAGGATGATCACATCAAAGACGAACGTCTGATAGTGCAGCTCGACTGCCCATCTCTGCTGAAGACCCAACAGCTTTTTTGAGAGATGGGTGGAGGACATCATCTTTGAAAATAGGGTCCCAGCTGCTGTCCCCCCTCAGTTTAGCACCCTCGAATCAACGAGGAGATCGGAATTTACTGTGTGTTGGTGGGACGCAGGTCTGCACAGCTGTCGTTATCCTGTTAGTTATTATTATCATTATTATTATTTATTTATACAGCACCATTGATTCCATGGTGCTGTACATGAGAAAGCGATACCATTACTCCATTCACTTAGCTGGATAGATAACAATTAATGTATGTGTGTGTATGCTTTATTAAAGATGGAGTGAATTCTTAAGTTTAAGGCCATGATCACATGTTGCGTTGAACCATGGGATGATCACATCAAAGATGACCGTCTGATAGCGCAGCTGGACTACCCATCTCTGCTGAAGATCCAACAGCTTTTTTGAGAGATGGGTGGAGGACATTATCTTTGAATATAGGGCCCCAGCTGCTGCCCCCCTTATTTCAGTGTAGCTCTCTCGTATCAACGAGGTGATTTAAATTTACTGTGTGTTGATGAGATGCAGGTCTGGACAGCTGTCGTCATCCTATTAACTATAATTATTATTATTATTATTTATTTATACAGCACCATTGAGTTCATGTTGCTTTAGAAGAGAAAGGGATACCATTACTCCATTCAATTAACTGGATAGATAAGAATTAATGTATGTGTGTGTATGCTTTATTAATTATGGAGTGAATGCTTATTGTATATTGATAAAAGCATCCATTGTCCTGGATTGTGAGCTCCTAGGGGCAGGATGCATGTCTTTTACTTTCCAGGTCGGCTCTCCTCAGCCTATAATTACATACAGATATACTTCAATAAGCAGCAGGTCACACGTGTTCCAGGGAGATATCCGATCGCCAGAACTTCCCCCTGAGGTAGAACTCTCCGGGGGTTTTCTTCGCCTTCCTCTGGATCTCTGGGTCTGGTGGCTTATCAGGTCCGCAATGTCACACAGAATGTAAAAAGGTTTAGTACCGTGTTAGCCAGTTGAAAACATGTTGATTGCTCTCAGTGAGAGAAACAAAATAATAAACTTGTAGTTGTGACCAGGCCCGGAGCCAGCACCCGGCATACCCGGGCAGATGCCGGGGCCCTGAATCAATGAAAGGGCCCACAGCTGTGTGTGAGCGGAATTAGAGGAGCCATGCTCATACTCCCTCTCTCCTCTCCTGCTCTGCACTGATCTATGTGATCGGTAGACAGCAGAAGAACAAGCTAACCGGGAGCTAAATGGAGGCAGAAGGATCAGTCACATGACTGAAATCAAGGTCCTAGAAGAAACTGCTTAACTTCTGCAGCCTCCATGCAGCTCCTGCTCTGCACGGATCAAAATCATCTGAATGTGGTAATATATGTGTATGTGTATGCATCTGTGTGTATGTGTGTCTGATTATGTATGTGTGTCTGTATGTCTCTGTGTGTATTTGTATTTGTGTATATGTATATGCATGTAGCAGAGATGTGTGTGCTTGCATGTGCATGTAGCAGAGCTGTGTGTGTTAGTACGTGTATGCATTGTACATGTAGCAAAGCTGGGGTATGTAGTGTGCATGAAGCAGAGCCATATGTGTATCTGTATGTGTAGTGTGCATGTAGCACAGCTGCGTGTGTCTGTGTATGTTCATGTAATAGAGCTGTGTGTGCATTATGTGTAGTGTGCATATAGCAGAGCTTGTGTGTCTACATGTGCGTGTAGCATATAGCAGAGCAGTGTGTCTACATGTGCGTGTAGCAGAGGCATCAATGTCTATGGGCATGTAGCAGAGCTGTGTGTCATATATAATTTGGATGGTTGGAGGCGGAGTGTAAAAGGGACCCATTAAGACTCTTTCGCCCGGGGCCCACAAAAATCTGAAGCCGGCCCTGACTATCGACACAGTACGTTGGGAGCTTAGCTTATCAAACAAAAAAAATATAAAACTTCAGGAGTTAATTAATAAAATGTTGTCCAAGGAAAAATCTACCCTTCAGGATTTCTAGCGCCTTTTAGGCAGCCTTAATTTTGCATTGCGGATTCTCCCAATGGGTAGACCTTTCTTGCGTAAATTATATGATACCACAAAAGGTTTTTCGGCACCGGGTAGTTATATAAATCTGACATCTCCTCTGCGAGAGGACCTTTTGGTATGACATTGGTTCTTGGTGGACCTTAACAGAATCTGTTGTTTTCCGGATGATTTTGTCAGTGTGGAGTCCGTTGGTTTTTATTTTCATGCAGATTTTTCATCGGGTATAGGTCTTCTTTTTGGTCATTTCTGGAGTTTTTCCGCTTTGCCAGTGGCAGTTGCGTCTACTGGGTATTTTTATAAGGCAGTTTGTCGGGAACTATTCGCCGTGTTTTCAATTCAGAGTGTTTGGGGTGTTGCACTAGCAAATAAGAGGTAAATTTTTTCTTCCGGGTGTAGTGGCACGATTTTTACTCTTAATGCTCTTACTTCCATATTGGATATTGTTGCTAAAATATCGCGTCAGGTGGTATCTTTGTGTTTACAACATAACGTGTGGTTACAGGCCATTTTTTCTGAGGACTCTGTTAATCAAGCGGCCCTTCTCGTTTCTCAGCAGTGATGGGTCGACTTTCGCAGAGTTCTACCTCTATCGGACCTGGACGAGATCCCTTTCCGGTTTCCCTATGGGCAATTTTCATGGACTGACGTTTTTTTCATACGAAATTATCTCGCTCACTCAACATGGGCCTCTTATTCGGCCGCATGGCGTATGTGAGCTGTGTACATTCTGATGTCAGTTTTGTTTTATCTTTCTGCAGGTTTTGTGTTTCCAAAGGGTATGGTCACCCAGCATTGACCAAAATACTATCAGGCATTTCCTTTTTTCAGAAATTGTATGGGGGCACCTCCCTGATTTGTCTTTTCCCTGTACGTCTATTCCTGAAAGGCTTCCGGAAGACTCATTTTCATCCGGATTGTAGGAGGCCTATTTCGTTTGATTTATTGCCCAAATTGTGGTTTATTTTGGACAAAATATGTTACAATAAATTTGAAATTTCTTTGTTTCGAACCTGTTTTGTGATAGCCTTTTTTACAGCCCTTTGTATTAGCGAGCTGATTCCCTATAGTAAGGCTGCCTTCAGACTTGCAGATGCATCTGCAGCGTTTTGCAGATGCATCTGCAAGTCTGAAGGCAGCCTTACTAGCATCTGCATCTGCATGCAGACCGCGGCCCCTATGTTTATAATGGAGCGCACGGTGGTCTGCAGATGCTTGCAGACCGCCGTGCGCTCTCATTGCCCGCCATTAGTGATCTGTGCGCAGGCAGATGCCTGCGCACAAATCACACACTCTCACCCGCACCAGGGACGCAACATCACGAGAGTGTGTGATCTGTACGCAGGCATCCGCCTGCGCACAGATCACTAATGGCGGGCAATGAGAGCGCACGGCGGTCTGTAAGCATCTGCAGACCGCCATGCGCTCCATTATAAACATATCTGCAAAACGCTGCAGATACATCTGCAAGTCTGAAGGCAGCCTAAGTCCCGTACATGATGTGACAAAATGGACCCCTTCAATGTAGGACATATGATGATTTCTTATGTAACTCAGACATATCATATTGTATATAGGCTTGTAAACTTGTATTGGCCAAGGAGAATTTCCTACAGTATTTTCATAGATTACTTTAAGTTTAGCATGGTAATGTAATTATCTAACCTGTTTGTCATTGAAGGCCAGAGAACTTAATTATGCTAATCGTCCATTGTCTATTACCCTGTGAATGTTGATTCCATGTACAGGGGCCCCAGCCATGATTGTTTAAGTGTCATTGATTGCAGACTCAATGTCTCATACTAACATTCCATTGTATCACTGCTAGGTGCTATATCAATCAGCATTTGGATTGCAATAGTACTAAAATATGTTAAATGAGGAATGGAGTTCAGCCAATGAAAAGACTGTGTTATTGCACCAATCGTGACGTCCCCAATATCCTACAATGAGGGCTTAGGTATATAAGGAGGACTGTTCACTTTGACCAGCAGATTGGAGTTAGATTCTGTCTAGTGGCCTCAGTCTAGGGATTTCGGTCCCGGCTAGAGGTCCACTGGATTGAAGATTGGAGATTGAAGATTGGATACAGGCAGCTAATCTAGGGTCTTCGGATCCGGTTAGCGAGCCATAACCCTAGGCCTAGGCATTTCGGTGCCGACCAAGGGGACCAGAACACGGACTAAAGAACCACAAGGACTTCAGTATCGGATTATCGGATTATCGGATTCGGCTGTGATAGACTGCTTAAGGACAAGGAAGCAACCCAGGTTGGGACAATACAGTCACCTGGCTACAGACTTTGCCGTGCTACATTCTAAACCCTGGTGAGCCAGTGGAAGGGTGAGACTCTGTTGCCTGTTACATTTTGTGTTTTGCTGGTTATGTGTTATATGCTGTTAACTGTTTGGGGATCCAATAAAGCCTTAGTATTGTGATTCCCTCACCCTGTGTTGTCTGAGTAGTGTTCCGCCCACGGTTAAGGAGCTCGGGCGTTCAGTTGGGGATGAGCCCTGGTCCACGTTGTCTTTGTAAAGGCGGCTGGGCCAGAGGACGAGAGCACCCACTGACCCCCGGGTCTCCACACATGAGGTCTTTTGGTGGGAGATATCCAGCTTTTTGATAATGCAGTAGTACTGTTGATCCGTTCCTCTAAAACGGATCAGCTCGGGCAGGGTTCTCGCATTTGCTTGAGGAGGGTTCCTGATTCCTTTCTTTGTCCTCTTCTTAATATGAAACATTGGATGGACATTCACCCTCCCGTCCCTGGTTCCTTGTTTCTCCATCAGAACAGGGATCCAGTAACTAGTTTCCAATTCCGATCTATTCTGAACAAATGTTTGATTAGATTGAATTTAAGTCACTTAAAGATTTCTTCGCACTCGTTCAGGATCAGTGCTGCTACCGAGGCATCGAGATCGGGTTTCACTGAGAAGAAAATTCGGGCAATGGGTCGATGGACCTCTGCTAGGGCCCTATTATACATACGACCGGACTTGGTACCTAATTTTTGATCTGTTTTCCTTTTAGGTCCTCTTATTGTATGGATAGTAGGCCATTCATTTATCCATTGGGCCAAACAGAGGGCCATGGTACAGCAGTAGTCGGAAAACCTTTCCTTTGATCGCAGTTAAGTTTTGTTATTTTGGCATAGCGTTCGCGGAATGAGGTTAGCTACTTTATGCAAATGTTTAAGCTACCTTTCGTCTGTTTTTCATCTTCCTGATGCGCTTTTGCTCCATGTAGGCGGGAACGATCTCGGGAAGATTCCTACTTTGAACTTTTTATCTTATTTTCAGAGGGACTGTCATCTGATTAAGGACATGTTCCCTGGTGTTACCATCTTATTTTCCGAGATCGTTCCTCGTTTTATTTGGTCTTCGGAGAATTTGAAATTCCATGAATCCATCAGGACTCAGGTTAATAAACTGATGGAAAGATTTTTTACCTCCAGTGGGGACATGTCTTACAGGCACGTATATGTGGCAGGGTTTCTACAGGGGTGCTACAAGAATGATGGAGTTCACTTGAGTGACATTGGTCTCGACATCTTTAACCTTGGGTTTTAGAATGTGTTGGAGAATTGGCTGTGGCTTTATTGGGGGGTCTCATGCTAGGCGCATTTTGCCTATTGGAATAAAATCGCCCATTGTCTTTGGGCTGATTTTGGCAATTTGTTTTGGTAATATTCATTGATTAAATGCTTTTTGATATTTATGAGTGGCACTTTGAACTTGTGGTTTTAAATATTTATTTGATGAACTAATAAAGCTGATTTACCTTAATAAAGCCACAATTTATCCAACATAAATTTTTGTGAGTTGTCAAGTTATTTTTAGCGGTAAGTATATTATGGGCTTTGTGTTGCCATGGATTGTCCCCTAAGCTATTGCGGGGGACATCATGGCTACACAGGCCCTGTTAGTGAATGGACAGTTGTTGATTGGTCAGGATGCTGTCCAATGGTTGTGTTTTAGTTATGCTCCTATCAGGAGCGGAGTAATGCTGGCAGTTCTCCACCTCTCAGTGCAGCTGGCAGCCTCTTGCTAGGTGCAATGGATATTTTACATGGCTAATTTTCGGTGCATTTTTCACAGTTTTATGTCCTATTTGGTGATTTTTCACTTCTTAGGTGGACTCTGACAACTGTCAGATGAGGTATAGTTACAGCCTGTGATTGGCTCTCAGATAAGTCGCCAAGCCTGAAAGGTTATTTAAGGGGGAGGTTCCTGTCAGGTCTGTCAGACCGTGACAGGACATCAAAAGCCTCCACCCTCCCAGAGATTTAAAAAAAAAGAAAAAATGGTAAGCATTTGAATAATGATACCCTATTTATATGATATGGTTAAAAAAAAAAAAAATACTATATTTGCATTATGGAAAAGACCAGTTACTCTTCTTTTTCGCTCTCCTTATGTCGAGTGGCTTTGTTGGAGGGGTAAAATCGCCCATTGTCTTTGGGCTGATTTTGGTTATTTGTTTTGGTAACATACATTGTTGAAACATTTTTTGATATTCATGAGTGGTTCTTTAAACCTGTGGTTTAAATATTTATTTTTACCATAATAAAGCCACACGGCCAATTTTATCCAACATAAATTTGTGTGAGTTGTCAAGTTATTTTTAGCAGTAAATATATTATGGGCTTTGTGTTGCCATGCTTCTGAGGACACATCAATACCTCTGCACACATAATTAACGACTTCCTGGCATGAGCGTTTTGAACCAGATGCATCATCACTTTAAATAGGGCACACAATTGGTGTCTTCCCGCTGTGGAAGAACTTACTGTCTGCCAATATAGAGCGCGCATGTCAGATGAAAGCGCATATTAAAGCAGTGTTCACACAAAGTGCTTGCCTCCTGCGTGTGACATTAGTCCTCGTCAATGCCTGGAGCACCACCATCTCTCTCCACCATCTGTGATCACATGGAATCATGTAAAAAAAGGAAAAAGATTTCTTGTCTGCTAAGCAGCCCTGAGAAGCTAGGCAGCAGGAACACAGGCTTACATGATGAAGCAGGCAGCTGTACACTGTGCTTAACAGGTCACCATGACTGAGGGACAAATATTACTTGTATCCTGTCGCCCAGGACTAAGTTCTACCCCAAGTGAAAAGAGAACCCCCTTGTATACAGGGGGGGGTACAGGCAGCAGGAGCACATACATGTATACAGCACCTGCACCTAGTAAGGTTAAATCTTCCGTTCCTGCAAGTAGAAAGAAAAATACATAGTGCGGGGTCTCCTTATTCCCTTTTAATCTAGAGCATATGGGCGTGTCTACTCCATTGATGATTGTACTAATTGCTCATTAACCTATCTTCTGTTCCAGCTTGGAATTAAATATTAACCCATTGTGTGCTGCTGTAGGATGACCAGAAAGTGAAGTTTTCTTCTATTGTAGTCTTTAAATATGAATCTTCAATCATTTTCTTCTAGGTAGGAGATACAATCTTTTCTGGTCATACAATGAACAAGGTGGTATTCCTTGCCTGAGTGGATGAGAGTGCTCTTGGAATCTGCCATGCAATTATCACCTGACCAGAAGAGTTCATGATGCTAATAAAACCTGGTGGTTTCCATCAGGGGACTAATGATCATGGCACGGGGGTACAGGGGCCGGCCAACCTCAGCCCCTGCTTCAGCTAGATCATCACTGGATTACATCACTGCACAGACACGTCATGTTCCTGCAGTACGATAAAAGCTGCCAGCCAAACAGTGGCCTGCAGCTAATGTCAGCAGTATTGCGACAAGGGGCGGCACATGACAATGACGTCATGTGCCATGGCATGCGCTCCGATGTCAGCTGCCGGTCGCTATATGCTGGCTACAGAGGACACCGGGCAATGGTGGAGTGGAGAAAAAGTGTGTAGAATTTTTTTTCGTTTGTTTTTTTAATTATGGGTTAGAGCTAGAACGGGGAAATATATGTATATAGGATAGGAACAATGTATACCAGGAGGAGACCGATATATATCAGGAAGAGGACCATATATGAGGATGGAGGACATATATACCAGGAGGAGGACCATATATACCAGTAGCAGGGACATACAGTATATACCAAGATGGGGAGATATACCAGAAGGAGGACCATATATGTCAGGAGTAGGACAATATATATCAGGATGAGAACCATATAAACCAGGATGGGGGACATATGTACTAGGAGGAACAAGTGGTACAGCATGATGGGGACTATATATACACCATGATGCAGACCATATATACCAGGATGGGGAGAACAGATACCAGGATGGGGACCAGATATACTATTATGGGGACATAAATAGTAGAATAGGAACCATTATAGACCATGTTTTCCAGGATGAGGACCATGTATACCAGGATAGGGACCATGTATACCAGGATGGGGACCATATATAGGATGTATACCAGGATTGTGACAATGTATACTAGCATGGGGACATATATACCAGAATGGGGGACACATATATACCAGAATGGGGGACATAACTACAAAATGAAGGATGGACATACAACCCATTGAAAAAAATTATGGAATCACCTTGCTCAGAGGATGTTCATTCAGTTGTTTGATGTTGTAGAAAAAAGCAGATCAGAGACATGGCACAAAACTAAAGTAAATTCAAATGGAAACGTTATGGCTTTCAGAAACACTAAAAGAAATCAAGATAAAAAATGTGGTAGTCAGTAAGGGTAATTTTTTTCAGACTAAGCAGAGGGAAAAAATTATGGAATCATTCAATTCTGAGAAAAAAATAAATCACCCTGTAAATTTTCATTCCCAAAACTAACACATGCAACAAATTAGATCTGCTTGTTAAGGGGCCGTCACACGCGTCGATATCGCTGTCAATGTCACTGCTGTGCTTGACGTTGCAGCGATATTGACACGTGTGACATGGTATATCAACCAGCGATAAATCGCTGGTTGATGGTCGCCAGGTTTTCGGACAGGACCGAAAACCTGGCAATGGTCGCCCAGTGGACACGCAGCATTGCTGCGTGTGACACCGGGAGACGTGCGATCAGCCAGCTCCCAGCGCCTTTCAGCAAGTGCTGGGAGCTTGTATCCATGGTAAACTGCGGGTATCTAGGCAGCGCACGCTGCCTAGATTCCCGATGTATACCTTGGTTACCAGCCTTCTCAGCCCACCGGCAGGTATCCAAGGTACACAGCGGGTAACTAGGGACCCTAGTTACCCGCTGTGTACCTTGGATACCAGCAGGTGAGTGGAGAAGGCTGGTAACCAAGGTATACATTGGGTATCTAGGCAGTGTGCGCTGCCTAGATACCCGCAGTTTACCATGGATACCAGCCTGCTCCCGCTAACCGCAGCCTGGCAGCGGGAACAAGACATTGTGGAAACGATATTTAAATCATGTCCACGACGTCGCTGGTCCACTGATTGCTGGTGAGTCTGCCTGTGTGACAGCTCACCAGTGATCAGCCGTCAATGTCGCCAGTGATCAAATTGCCTTCAGTCTGCATTTAAAAAGGAGTGATCACACATTGGAGAGCTGTTGCACCAAGAGGACTGACATGAATCATGGCTCCAACACTAGAGATGTCAATTAAAACAAAGGAGAGCATTATTAAACTCTTAAAAGAGGGTAAATCAACACACAATGTTGCAAAAGATGTTGGTTGTTCACAGTCAGCTGTGTCTAAAATCTGGTCCAAATACAAACAACATGGGAAGGTTGTTAAAGGCAAACATACTGGTAGACCAGGGAAGACATTAAAGCATCAACACTGGAGACTTAAAGCAATATGTCTCCAAAACAGAAAATGCACAACAAAATAAATGAGGAACGAATAGGAGGAAACTGGAGTCAATGTCTGTGACCAAACTGTAAGAAACAGCCTATGGGAAATGAGATTTACATACACAAAAGCTAAACATAAGTCATTATTAACACCTAAACAGAAAAAAACACTGTTACAATGGGCTAAGGAAAAGCAATCGTGGACTGTGGATGACTGGATGAAAGTCATATTCAGTGATGAATCGCGAATCTGCTTTGGGCAAGGTGATGATGCTGGAACTTTTCTTTGGTGTCGTTCTAATGAGGTTTATAAAGATGACTGTCTGAAGGGAACATACAAATTTCCACAGTCATTGATGATATGGGGCTGCATGTCAGGTAAAGGCACTGGGAAGATGGCTGTCATTACATCTTCAATAAATGCCCAAGTTTACATTGATATTTTGGACACTTTTCTTATCCCATCAATTGAAAGGATGTTTGGGGATGATGAAATCATTTATCAAGATGATAATGCATCCTGCCATAGAGCAAAAACTGTGAAAACATTCCTTGAAAGAAGACACATAAGGTCAATGTCATGCTCTGCAAATAGTGCAGATCTCAATCCAATTGAAAATCTTTGGTGGAAGTTGAAGAAAATGGTCCATGACAAGACTCCTACCTGCAAAGCTGATCTGGCAAGAGCAATCAGAGAAAGTTGGAGCCAGATTGTTGATGAGTACTGTTTGTAACTCATTAAGTCCATGCCTCAGAGACTGCAATCTGATATAAAAGCCAGAGGTGGTGCAACAAAATACTAGTGATGTATTGGAGTGTTCTTTTATGTGTTTGTTTTTCATGATTCTGTAATTTTTTTCTCAGAATTGAGTGGTTCCATAATTTTTTCCCCCTGTTTGGTCTGAAAAAAATTACCCTTACTGACTACCACATTTTTAATCTTGATTTCTTTTAGTGTTTCCTAAAGCCATAAAGTTGCCATTTGAAATGACTTTAGTTTTGTGCCATGTCTGTGATCTGCTTTTTTACTACAACATTAAACAAATGAATGAACATAATCCGAGCCCGGTGATTCCATAATTTTTGCCAGGGGTTGTATTTACCAGAATGGGGGACTGTCACGGTCGCGCTCGCGACCCATGAGGTAAGGGGAATGTGGACCCACTGGACCACAGGGGGGACCCGGGCCTGCCCAGACTAGGGAAGAACAGCAACCGGGTTCTGTGGCAGCTGAGCATGTGGGCTAGGTGGTAACCTGCAGGACAAGACGACACCGCACACTTCAGGTATAGCAAAAGTAACGTTTACTGAACAAGGACACGGAACATCAAGGACACGGAACATCATGGACACGGAACATCAAGGCAAGACATCGGGGTCATCTCGGACACAAGGCAAGACATCATCAGGCAGGACCTCAGGACCATCTCGGACACCAGGCGGAACCTCGGGATCATCTCGGACACCAGGCACGGACACCAGGCAGAACCTCAGGTCCATCTTGGACACCGACAGTCAGGACGTCTGGACTCCATGCAACGGACACGGCTCCAGACCGGGAACAGCAAGACACAAGGAGGAACAAGACAAGGACGTTGGCACCAACACAGACAAGACGGGTCCAGGGACACAGACATCAGCTCTCCCCGAACTGGTAGCAGGCAGAACAGGAGCTGTAGACAAGGCAGACCAGGAGCAGCATGTTGGACCAAACACACTGGGCTAGGTTAAGAAACCTAATGCGAGGCTCTGGCGACGCCCAACAGGGAAGAGGAACTTTAAATAGGAGCTGACCCTCAGCTATAGGCTGGGGACAGCAATTCAAGCGCACACCCTCCATCTTACTAAACTGGGGAAGGTGTGGCGGCGCGCACCCTAGGCACAGTCAGAACCCATACAGCATAGCCAGCACAGGAACCGATGCCCAGAGCACCTGGCAGCGGCTGCAAGCCTAGACACACGTGGAAAGTCATGCACCAGCTGCAGAGGACCTCACAACCCGCGGATAGCTTCCACAGCGGGAGCCAGGGTCCACACATGAGAGGTAAACAGCGGAGCACTGACACTACAACACATGTGCAGCTACGCAGCGGAGCTGGGAACTGAGCAGAATCCTATCCAGGTAACATACTACAGTCTCCCAGCTGGACAGGGGGGGAAGGAGCATTGGGTGAAAGCGCAGTAACGCCGAGGGAACCAAGACACCAGACCACCGGCGTTACAGGGACATTACTACATAATGAAGCCGGGGGGGAGGGTAATATGTATATCTTCATAGGATTTAGATTGATACAAGGGTCCAAATATCTATCTGACCAACTTGCATCAATGGATGTGGGAGGGGGAGCCAGGTCCAATTTCACACTGGGGCCCATCAGACCCTAGTTGTGCCACTGGTTTTCATTCATTATTATAAGTAAAGATCTTAAAAATCACTATATTCCCTAGTTAATAATAAAGAAATGTAAAATCTATAAATAATTGGTATTGTTCTGTCCATTTATGCTCAGAAAGAAAGTGTTTGTAGTTTAACACTTGTTACAACCTGCAGAGGTAATATGTAATCCCTTTATGATGTTTAAATGTGTTTACCACAAATTAGCTACATTCCTACAGATACAGGTGTCTTACCTTTTAAGATTCAATGTACTCTGTGGGACTGTCCTCCTGCTTCCCCAGGAAGAAGGTAAGATTGTTCACACAAGCCCGAGCTCCAGGCTAATAAGGAACAAGTCCACTGTTCCTGATTGCTCTCTACAACTTCTTCACCTGTGTAGATAATCCGGAGAGGAATGTAGTCCAGAATATTGTATGTTTATGTTAGAATCTGTGCATGCAGGTCATGATGCAGCCACTGCAACAGTAGTATTGTATAGTAGAAGTGTATTATGCCCTGAAATCCTCCATCTTAGTTAAGGTTCTCTGCATTGTATACAGCTAGGTAATACCCCTGTGTAGGACTTTTGCAATTAATCTGTCCACAGTTAGGCTAGGGCTACATTAGTGTTGTGGCCTCCATCATGGGGGGGGGGGGGTTCGCCAAAGAGCAGGATTCCGGCAGCATTAACGCAGCATTACCATAATGTAACGCTGCCTTAATTCTGCCAATAGAGTCCATTGCCATTTGCTGCATTTTCCTGTGCGCTATGAAATAGCGCGAGATTTCAAACTCCGGCACTTTTGTGCCGGCGTTTACATGCACTATGGAGTCCATCACCCATAGGACTCTATTGGTAGCGTTAAGGCAGCGTTACACTACGGTAACGCTGCGTTAATGCTGCCGAAATCCTGCTCTTTGGCGGACCATCCATGACGGAGGCCACAATGCTAATGTGGCCCTAGCCATTAATGTACTAAATGTATATTTCTGTGATGTGCCCAGTACTGACTGAGACTTCTTGTGCTTTGTAGTTTTTACCGCAGATTAGATTTTGAAACATGGCGCCATGCCGCCGCTTGAATCTGATTGGTCGCTCGCAAGCGAGCGACCAATCAGAATTCCAGTGCCAGTACTGGGCAAATCCCAGCTGCCTCGCGGCTCCCCGAAGCTCAGCCGCGGATATGCCCGGCACCGAGATCCCCGGCGCGAGGTAGACGGGAGCCGAGCTCCGGCTACCTCGCGCTCGCTCCGTGCCCCGCTATTCTTATTGGTCGCTCGCGGCTGCTGGCGACCAATCTGAATAGCGGCGCGCTGTATGGCGCCATCCTTCAAATACACTGTACTCAACTCAATGTATTTGAAATATGGCGGCATAGCGCGCGCTGCTATTCTGATTGGTCGGCCCGCTGAAGGCGCCGACCAATCAGAATAGCGGCGCGATCAATGCCGCCATATTTAAAAGACACTCAGTACACTGTATTTGAAGGATGGCGCCATACAGCGCGCCGCTATTCTGATTGGTCGGCGTGCTGAACTCGGCGACCAATCAGAATAGCGCAGCGCTCTATGGCGCCTTACTTCAAATACACTGTACTCAGTGTATTTCAAATATGGCGGCATAGCGCCCGCCTCTATTCTGATTGGTCGGCGCCTTCAGCACGCCGACCAATCAGAATAGTGGCGGCCGCTATGCCGCCATATTTGAAATATTTGTTTATTCGTTACGAGTAGCGAGTCCAATGCAAGTCAATGGGAAATGCGAGTAATATGCTGCTGGACCCTACAAAGTGGTCTAGGGGCTGAGGAAAAGGCTAAAATGGGTACACTATTGTTTAAAAGCCGGCGGTAAATAGACACCAGCTTTTAAACGATCACTCAACTGATGCCTGTTCCTTCGCTCCCCCGCCGCCCAGTGCTTCACTCCGTGCCTGATCCTAACCCCTCCCTGTCTGCTCCTCCATTCCCCGCTGTCTCTTCTTCCCCCAAATCTGTGCCCCCTCCTCCACCTGTAAGTGAGCCGCCATTAAAATAGCCAGCGGGAAATTCGGCAGTGACAAGACTTGTCACTGCAGGCTTTTTCAAATGATCAGCTGATGCTTTTCCACCGGCTAGTTCAATGGCAGCTCGCTTCCAGGTGGAGGATGCGGCACAAAGTTGGGGGAAGAGAGAGCAGGGGAATGGAGGAGCAGACATGGAGGGGATAGGATCGGGAATAGAGTGAAGCACCAGGCAGCTGGGGAGTGAAGTACCGTGCGGGGGAGCGTGCATCAGTTGAGTGATTGCTTAAAAGCCGGCGGCTTTTTACCGCCGGTTTTAAAACAATAATGCACCCATTTCAGCCTTTTCCTCAACCCCCAGACCACTTTGTAGGATTCAGTAGCATAGTTCTCGCATTTCCCATTGACTTACATTGTACTTGCGAGTAACAGAAGTAGATCTCGCAAGTACAGAGTATCCCGATTACCTGTACTATTCTGCGAGTAGCGAATAGTAACGAGAATACTCGCTTATCCCTAGATGACACCCTTGAAATTGTTCCAGAAATGAATTATTCCTCCCAGAAAATTGTTGCAATTACACGTTTATTTCCTTTGTGTGTATTGGAACAACACAAAAAAAAACTGAAAAAAAGCAGTCAAAGTGGACATAATTTCGCACACAACCCCAAAAATGGGCAGGATAAAATTGCTGACACTCTTTACTTAGTATTTGGTTTCACACCATTTGGTATAAATAACTGTAATCAGTCAATTTCTATAACCATCAACAAGCTTCTTACACCAATAAACTGAAATTTTGGACCACTCTTCTTTTACAAATTGTTCCACATCTCTCATATTTGAAGGATGCCTTCTCCCAACAGCGATTTTAAAGGGTAGCTGCAATTTTCTTTTTGTATTAAAAATGATTGATTATATAAACAATTATTTTTAATACAAAATTAAATATATTAACTTATTTTTTTTATCAATTTTTTTGCAGCCAATGGGGGCTGCCATTTTTCCTTACAGAAGTGTAGGAGTCGCTGCACAAAACTTACACGGGAGCTCTGGTTATTGGAGTCAGCTGTTGGCCGCCAACCCTATGCTTTGAATTGGGCTGCATCCTGCTGTGATCTGGGCACGCCCCCTGGGTTGTCCATCCTGGGTTGTCCACATTGAAGCAGAAGGAGGAGATCAGCACCATCTTTCTGAAGCCCACAGCATATGCTATGGCCTATGACCTCAACTTTCCCCTATAACCACACTAGCTGCGCGGTTATAGAAGGAGAGAGCTGACCAAGGACGGCAGATCCTGGGGAGAGAGACGCAGCGAGAGCAACAGAGTCTGGGGTGAGGTGAGTATAGGTGGTGAGCAGGGTCGGCTCCAGATTTTTGTGGGCCCCGGGTGAAAGAGTCTTTATGGGTCCCTTTTACACTCCGCCTCCACCCATCCAAATTATATATGACACACCGCTCTGCTACATACCCATAGACATTGATGTCTCTGCTATAACGCACATGTAGACACACAGCTCTGCTATATGCTACACGCACATGTAGACACACAGCTCTGCTATATACACACTACACATATTACACACACACAGCTCTACTACATGAATATACACAGACAAACGTAGCTGTGCTACACGCACACTACACATACAGATACACATATGGCTCTGCTGCATGCACACTACATACCCAGCTCTGCTACATGTACAATGCATACACGTACAAACACACACAGCTCTGCTACATGCACATACACACACACACATCTCTGCTACAAGCATATACATAAACACAAATACAAATACACACACATACAAATACACACAGAGACATACAGACACACATACATAATCAGACACACAGACACACACACATACACACAGATGCATACACATACACATATATTACCACATTCAGATGATCTTGATCTGTGCAGAGCAGGAGCTGCATAGAGGCTGCAGAAGTTAAGCAGTTTCTTCTAGGACCTTGATTTCAGTCATGTGATCAGTCACATGACTGGAACTGGCAGATCCTTCTGCCTCCATTTAGCTCCCACTTACCTTGTTCTCCTGCTGTGTACCGATCACATAGATCAGAGCAGGAGAGGAGAGAGGGAGTATGAGCATGGCTCCTCTGCTTCCGCTCACACACAGCTGTGGGCCCTCTCATTGCATCTGCCCGGGTATGCCGGGTGCTGGCTCCGGGCCTGGTCACAATTACAAGTTTATTATTTTGTTTCTCCCACTGAGAGCAATCAACATACTTTCAACTGGCTAAACCTTTTTACATTCTGTGTGATAATGCAGTGAACACATGATTGTCTTGTAAGGGCCATGTAGTGGCCAAAGGTGGAAAGCTGCACCCCAAGCTGTGTCTCGCCATGATGAGGCTTTTAATAATAATATTGGTATTCATTGAGGGTGGGGCTTAACTAATAAAAGAGCTTGTAGTGTGCAGGTGAGAGTCCCAAAATAGTGATAGACCGTTGAAACCTTATCCCACTCCCAATTAATTGGACCCTTCAGGTCGTATCCGGGAATCAAAACTAGAAATGGTATGGGAACCATTAACTAGAAGCACCTCTCCTGATGCTGGCCCCTGCCCCCTTACTTCCGCCAGGGCCCCGGATTACAGCTGGTCTCTGGTATTTGTGCTGCAAGTCTGATCCTTGCACTACATTTGTGTACCCGGGAGTTTTATATAAATCCCACCAAAATGTGATTCAGATATGTCCTTGAAGAAGCCATTGAATTGAATAAACTTTGAATCTTTGGGCTCCATTAACCTTTTTTCGGGTGTGTCAATAATTTCAAACAGCACAATCCAGTTTTTCATGATTCAGTTGGAAGCTTTGTGTAAAGATTTGAATGCACAACTGAATGTAGTGTGAATGGATCCTATATCCTTCACCACCCCAGGGGACCCCCATTAAGGAGTATGGCTCTTGGGCTGCTGCAGTTATGACCACCACAGGGGCAACTTTGGTTTTTTTGGGCTCTAATGTAATGAATATCTGAAAAGAGCCCTAGAGAAGCAATGACATTAGGCAACCCAGAGGTGTGGTCTCAAGTCAGGTTTAGTGTTGAAGACTTTCTGACTTTTATCTATTGAGTATGAGTACCATAAAAACTGCTGCCTAAGGCTGTAAAAGACTTCATGTGTCCAGCAACCATAGTGGATGCCCATTTTCAAACTATTCAGTGTTTTTTACCGCCCTAGTGGGTCTAAGATACTAGAACCTGAAGTCCCACTCATGTCTCGACCTATCACCACAAATTACTAATGGGGGTGCAGGTAAAGCACCCAGACATCAATGCTGCCACTTACAGGTTTATCGACTGGCTTAGCAGCCCCATAACATGTAAATCTATAGAAGACCCCGACCCCATCCACTTTTTGTATCCTTTTTTATGTGGAGACCCTGCACAGAGCACATGACTGGTCCCATCTCTATACGTCTCCCATTAATGGCTGGTTATAATAAGGAAACTAGTGATGTGAGGAATCCATCGAGATGTTCTCATCCATCAGAAATCCCATTAAAGAGAACCTGTTGCTTTCCATAAATCTGTATTTTGCTTTGACATTGTGTAAATATGGCTGTTCTGGAACCAGTGGTTCTTTTTGTGTGCCTGCCCCTCTGTCCTTCTTCCTCATATGTAAATTGTCTTTTTATCCAAGTGTGCTATGAGGAGTGGGATATATCAAGAAAATCCTCCCCACCCCCAACCTGATGGACAGATGTGTGTACATCTCCTCTGATGGACAGATGTTTGTACATCTCCTCTGATGGACAGATGTGTGTACATCTCCTCTGAACAGATGTGTGTACATCTCCTCTGATGGACAGATGTGTGCACATCTCCTCTGATGGACAGATGTGCGTACATCTCCTCTGATGGACAGATGTTTGTACATATCCTCTGATGGACAGATGTGTGTACATCTCCTCTGATGGACAGATGTGTGCACATCTCCTCTGATGGACAGATGTGTGTACATCTCCTCTGATGGACAGATGTGTGCACATCTCCTCTGATGGACAGATGTGTGTACATCTCCTCTGATGGACAGATGTGTGTACATCTCCTCTGATGGACAAATATGTGCACATCTCCTCTGATGGAGGCGGCTCTGTGGGTCATTATTACACATATAGGGGTTGTCCAGCACTTCTTCACCAGGCAGTGACTTTGCTCTGGGAGATATCAGTCAGGACATGTATATGATTAACCTAAATCGTGTATCTGTCCTATCCTGATAAATAGGTGCATAATTTGGCACAAATCCTCCTAAGTTTCTCCTCTTCTTACTATAGCTGGTGTGAGGCACCGCCGGCATGATCCTCATGGCCGGGGCGCGTCACATGCAGGATCAAGGTATGATCCTGTGCACACTGGCCGGTTTGACTGATAATGCTGTGTGAACCAACTGTGAGACACAGGGTTTCATGAGCCTAATGAGCGGCAGTGAGAGTGGGATGAGATCGAGGAAGCCCTAAGGAATGTAAGGGCTGAGTGCTGACAACCCGGAACACAGGGAGTTAACCCGAGCTGTGTGAAAGGCTGATTATCAGCAGCTAAGGGGGTGTGTCCATATGGGAGTGGCTGGCACGATAAGTCAGCCAGCTGAGTGATTACAGTTTAGATCCATTTTCAGCCAGACATCAGCCTGAGAGGATGTGGGCTGATTACCAGCCTGAGAGCTGAGCAGAGCCAGTCTGTGTGAGGGACTGGGAATGCAAGTCCATGCCGCCATGTTGAGATGGTGAAGGGAGCATGCTAGCTCCATGCCGGTGCCGAGGTCCGCGGTTTTGATAGCACCTGGTGGGGAAGCCGTGGCTGAACCCGGTGGAGACTGGTCCGGGCGTGGTGTGAACCACGTCCGGGAAAGGAGCCTTGGGGGGACGCTTGGTGGACCCGTTACACAGGTAGCGAGACCCGGATCCGTGCCCGGTAAGACAGCGGTTCCCGTGTAACGGAGTGAGCTGTGTGTGAGTAATGCCAGGCGGGCATAACCGCTATTGGGTCCGACTAGGCAGTCGGTAAAGGACCCGTTGATGTATGTAGGGGCTTAGGCAATTGCCCTGAATGTAAGATGATGACCTATGTAAGAGCGTTGTATAATAATGTGGGGAGAGAGTGACCCAGCCAGTATGGATGATGTTGGAGGCGTTCCGTCCCGTGGGGACGAGAGGGAGGCTTGCCCTGCTGCTTGCAGAGGGTACCCGTCCCTCAACCACGACCTCTAATGGTGTGGGTGTGCCTGTGGTGCCAGACACAGGGGTAATAGGGCTCCTAGTAGGTAACGGATGAGGTTCCCGTGTACTATGGTTTGCCAGTCCCTGTAATGGGCCATGGAGGAGCCACAGTCCCTGGATGATGGGCTGTGAGCGTGTGGAAGAAATGTATGTGATCCATGGACGTTTGAATGATGGATCACACATGGTATGTAAGGCCCGGTCAGGCAGGAATCCTGACTACGGGGTAATGTATATCATCAAGCTGGGTGACTAAAGCCAGGCGGCAGGAACCGCCATTGGGACCCACAGGGCCCGTTGAGGCGTATGTAACGAAGGTCAGAAGCAGGGGTTAAAAGGGCTCCTAGAGTGGGGACACCATGGTTGAACCAGGTGGACTCTGACCGGGACGTAGGCGGAGATACGTCCAGGAAGGAGCCCCTTGGGGATACATAACATACCCGGTACTCAGGTTGCTCAATCCCTGTCATGAACCCGGAGGGGTCATCGTCGAAGTATATCAAATGTATTTATTATAAATGTACTGTGAAATGTATATAGGCCGGAGGCCGTAGCCACCACGGGAGCTGTTAGTAGAGCTCCAATGGGGACAGAGAGATGGTTACAGGTCCCGGGTTACTATAAGCGTTGTGTGCAATATATGTAATGTTATATGTAAATGTATGGTGTATTTATGTATGGTGTTTATAATCAATGTGATATGTGTCAAACATGCTACCCGGGTTATGCTATTAATACGTGAAAATAAACGGGTAGACATTGGTTAAACTTATAAACACGTGTTTTGTCGTTATGCAAGCGGGTTCCCCGGTTGCTACCTCACATATGGTGGAGAATGCGGGCATGCCAGCCCGCTGAGTGAGAGCAATGATGACTCGGGCGTGGTACAGCCGAGGGCTGTGGTGTAGTGGCGCCTGATGTGGACGTTCTTATATGGACAATTCTGATTGGTGCACTGTAAATGGACTTGGTTGCTATGGGCGACCGCACGACGCACCCTAGCATCTGGCCGGTGACCTGGCGAGGTCACGAAGACGTCGCACTCAAAGTACCGGGCGGCCCTAGGGGTCCCAAAGTCAAAGTCGGCGTGATCAAGGTTCCGGTTGCCTGAGGGGTCACGAAGTTGCCAAGACAGCGCCACTTCCGGATTCTCATAGGACTCTATGAACGGTGTTTGCCCCTGCTGGTTTAAGCAAGGAGGGGGGAGTTTGGACAGGAGTCACAGGTGTACAAACCGGGAGCGGTGCCACAAGGTGTTGTATGGTGGCCCGGCTCCTATGGCAGTGTGTTCATCCCCCACTGGTCTGAACAAGGAGGGGGGAGGTAGGACACGGGTTACCGGTGTCCTAGGTGTACAATCCGGCAGTGTGCTTAACCTTTACCCACAGGTGTGAGCAACGCTGTCGCCCGACTTGTATGGCAGTGTGTTTGACCCCCTACCCACGGGTTTAAACAAGGAGGGGGGTATGTGAGGCACCGCCGGCATGATCCTCATGGCCAGGGTGCGTCACATGCAGGATCAAGGTATGATCCTGTGCACACTGGCCGGTTTGACTGATAATGCTGTGTGAACCAACTGTGAGACACAGGGTTTCATGAGCTTAATGAGCGGCAGTGAGAGTGGGATGAGATCGAGGAAGCCCTAAGGAATGTAAGGGCTGAGTGCTGACAACCCGGAACACAGGGAGTTAACCCGAGCTGTGTGAAAGGCTGATTATCAGCAGCTAAGGGGGTGTGTCCATATGGGAGTGGCTGGCACGATAAGAGTCAGCCAGCTGAGTGATTACAGTTTAGATCCATTTTCAGCCAGACATCAGCCTGAGAGGATGTGGGCTGATTACCAGCCTGAGAGCTGAGCAGAGCCAGTCTGTGTGAGGGACTGGGAATGCAAGTCCATGCCGCCATGTTGAGATGGTGAAGGGAGCATGCTAGCTCCATGCCGGTGCCGAGGTCCGCGGTTGTGATAGCACCTGGTGGGGAAGCCGTGGCTGAACCCGGTGGAGACTGGTCCGGGCGTGGTGTGAACCACGTCCGGGAAAGGAGCCTTGGGGGGACGCTTGGTGGACCCGTTACACAGGTAGCGAGACCCGGATCCGTGCCCGGTAAGACAGCGGTTCCCGTGTAACGGAGTGAGCTGTGTGTGAGTAATGCCAGGCGGGCATAACCGCTATTGGGTCCGACTAGGCAGTCGGTAAAGGACCCGTTGATGTATGTAGGGGCTTAGGCAATTGCCCTGAATGTAAGATGATGACCTATGTAAGAGCGTTGTATAATAATGTGGGGAGAGAGTGACCCAGCCAGTATGGATGATGTTGGAGGCGTTCCGTCCCGTGGGGACGAGAGGGAGGCTTGCCCTGCTGCTTGCAGAGGGTACCCGTCCCTCAACCACGACCTCTAATGGTGTGGGTGTGCCTGTGGTGCCAGACACAGGGGTAATAGGGCTCCTAGTAGGTAACGGATGAGGTTCCCGTGTACTATGGTTTGCCAGTCCCTGTAATGGGCCATGGAGGAGCCACAGTCCCTGGATGATGGGCTGTGAGCGTGTGGAAGAAATGTATGTGATCCATGGACGTTTGAATGATGGATCACACATGGTATGTAAGGCCCGGTCAGGCAGGAATCCTGACTACGGGGTAATGTATATCATCAAGCTGGGTGACTAAAGCCAGGCGGCAGGAACCGCCATTGGGACCCACAGGGCCCGTTGAGGCGTATGTAACGAAGGTCAGAAGCAGGGGTTAAAAGGGCTCCTAGAGTGGGGACACCATGGTTGAACCAGGTGGACTCTGACCGGGACGTAGGCGGAGATACGTCCAGGAAGGAGCCCCTTGGGGATACATAACATACCCGGTACTCAGGTTGCTCAATCCCTGTCATGAACCCGGAGGGGTCATCGTCGAAGTATATCAAATGTATTTATTATAAATGTACTGTGAAATGTATATAGGCCGGAGGCCGTAGCCACCACGGGAGCTGTTAGTAGAGCTCCAATGGGGACAGAGAGATGGTTACAGGTCCCGGGTTACTATAAGCGTTGTGTGCAATATATGTAATGTTATATGTAAATGTATGGTGTATTTATGTATGGTGTTTATAATCAATGTGATATGTGTCAAACATGCTACCCGGGTTATGCTATTAATACGTGAAAATAAACGGGTAGACATTGGTTAAACTTATAAACACGTGTTTTGTCGTTATGCAAGCGGGTTCCCCGGTTGCTACCTCACATAGGTCTTAGTGAATGCGCCATTGTGATTATTCCTGACCCCCCCTGTTTTGTCCTGTGGCTACTTGTTGTCCCTGCGACACCTCTTTAGCAATTTTCCTCCTTTTCCTGAGTCTCCAGTCTTCTGCGTCTCTCTGACCTGCTCTTCACTCTTCTTTCAGGTAGTGTATTATATAGGACCCATACAATGTGAGTGCCCCCATCACCGAGACAGACCCCCATAGTGATGTGACTTATGACAGGTGACATTATCATGGCCGGACTTTTGTGATGTGAGTGCCCCAATTATCGAGAATGACCCCCATAGTAACATGACTTGGGACAGGTGACGTTATCATGGCTGGAGTCATGTGACCCGCTCTGTGTACGGCGCCCCCTTATCTTGCAGCTGCCATGTATATAGATGAGGTTTTTTCGGACGAAGTACCTTGTTGACCGCGCTGCTGCCAGAGAGATGGAAATACCAATGACACAGGACGTCTGAGTACTGGTGATAGAGGTTTATTTCCAACGCGTTTCGGAGCCACGTACCGAGCTCCTTCCTCAGGGAACATGTTCCCTGAGGAAGGAGCTCGGTACGTGGCTCCGAAACACGTTGGAAATAAACCTCTATCACCAGTACTCAGACGTCCTGTGTCGTTAGTATTTCCATCTCTCTGGCAGCAGTGCGGACAACAAGGTACTTCGTCCGAAAAAACCTGATCACAGCACCGCACCTCGTGGAAGTACAGTCCCTGCAGCAGCTGCATTATTTAAGCGATTACGCTGGTTGTGTGCTACACAACCAGACCAGGTGAGCAAGTCTGATTCTTTCACATTTTTCCTGTCTATAAAGGATAAGACCCTATGTGCGCATTCTCAACCCTCTAGATGTATATAGATGAGACACTTTATTGGATGCCGGATCAAGTCTGGTTCTAGTTCTGGAGGTTTCAGCGATTGTCACTGTGTAGGGTGAAGTGCAGACAAATAAGACACAAAATACAAAATATATAATCTCTAATTTTTTTATTTTTTTTGGAATAGCAATAAGCAACTTTGTAATGAAAATATTACAATAAATTAAGAGTCACGGTGACTCTCAGGTCCGATGGAGACCACAGAACTTGCTGCGGACATTGCGGACCTGATGAGCCACCAGACCCAGAGATCCAGAGGAAGGCGAAGAAAACCCCAGGAGAGTTCTACCTCAGGGGGGGAAAAAAAATTCCTTCCTGACCCCAGTTCTGGCGATCGGATATCTCCCTGGATCACATGTGACTTGCTGCTTATTGAAGTATATCTGTATGTAATTACAAGCTGAAAAGAGCCAACCTGGAAAGGAGAAGACGTGCATCCTGCCCCTAGGAGCTCACAATATAGGACAATGGATGCTTTTATCAATATACAATAAGCATTCACTCCATATTTAATAATGCAACAACTTAAGCATTCACTCCATCTTTAATAAAGCATACACACACAAACATTAATTCTTATCTATCCAGCTATTTGAAAGGAGTAATGGTAAACGGTTCTCATCTAAAGCACCATGAAATCAATGGTGCTGTATAAATAAATAATAATAATTATAGTTAATAGGATGACGACAGCTGTCCACACCTACGTCTCACTAAAACACAGTAAATTTCAATCACCTCGTTGATACAAGAGACCTAAACTGAAATGAGGGGGGACCGCAGCTGGGACCCAATTTTCAAAGATGATGTCCTCCACACATCTCTCAAAAAAGCTGTTGGGTCTTCAGAAGAGATGGGTAGTCGAGCTGCGCTATCAGACGGTCATCTTTGATGTGATCATCCTATGGTTCAATGCAACATGTGAACATGGCCTTAAACTTAGGCATTCACTCCATCTTTAATAAAGCATACACACACATACATTAATTCTTATCCATCCAGCTAATTGAATGGAGTAATGGTATCCCTTTCTCATGTACAGCACCATGGAATCAATGGTGCTGTATAAATAAATAAATTATAATAATAATGATAATATTAGTTAATAGAATGATGACAGCTGTCAAGACCTGCATCCCACCAACACAAAGTAAATTCCGATCACCTCGTTGAAACGAGAGAGCTAAGCTGAGGGGTGACAGCAGCTGGGACCCTATTTTCAAAGATGATGTCCTCCACCCATCTCTCAAAAAGCTGCTGGGTCTTCAGCAGAGATGGGTAGTCGAGCTGCGCTATCAGACGGTCATCTTTGATGTGATCATCCCAAGGTTCAACGCAACATGTGATCATGGCCTTAAACTTAAGCATTCACTCCATCTTTAATATAGCATACACACACATACATTAATTCTTATCTATCCAGCTATTTGAAAGGAGTAATGGTATCCCTTTCTCATCTAAAGCACCATGAAATCAATTGTGCTGTATAAATAAATAATAATAATTATAGTTAATAGGATGACGACAGCTGTCCTGACCTGCGTCTCACCAACACAAAGTAAATTTCAATCACCTCGTTGATACAAGAGGCCTAAACGGAAATGAAGGGGGACAGCAGCTGGGACCCTATTTTCAAAGATGATGTCCTCCACCCATCTCAAAAAAGCTGCTGGGTCTTCAGCAGAGATGGGTAGTCGAGCTGCGCTATCAGACGGTCATCTTTGATGTGATCACCTATGGTTCAACGCAAACATATGAACATGGCCTTAAACTTAAGCATTCACTCCTTCTTTAACAAAGCATACACACACATACATTAATGCTTATCTATTCAGCTATTTGAAAGGAGTAATGGTATCCGTTTCTCATGTAAAGCACCAGGAAATCAATTGTGCTGTATAAATAAATAATAATAATTATCGTTAATAGGATGACGACAGCTGTCCAGACCTGCGTCTCACCAACACACAGTAAATTTCAATCACCTCGTTGATACGACGGCGCTAAACTGAGGGTGACAGCAGCTGGGACCCTATTTTCAAAGATGATGTCCTCCACCCATCTCTCAAAAAAGCTGTTGTGTCTTCAGCAGAGATGGGTAGTCGAGCTGCGCTATCAGACGGTCATCTTTGATGTGATCATCCTATGGTTCAATGCAACATGACAACATGGCCTTAAACTTAAGTATTCACTCCATCTATAATAAAGCATACACACACTTACATTTATTCTTATCTATCCAGCTAATTGAATGGAGTAATGGTATCCCTTTCTCATGTACAGCACCATGGAATAATGGTGCTGTATAATATTAATATTAATAATAATGATAATAATAGCTAATAGGATGACGACAGCTATCCAGACCTGGTCCCACAACACACACTGTAAATTTCCGATCACCTCGTTGATACGAGGGCGCTAAACTGAGGGGGGACAGCAACTGGGACCCTATTTTCAAACATGATGTCCTCCACCCATCTCTTAAAAAAGCTGTTGGGTATTCAGCAGAGATTGGTAGTCGAGCTGCGCTATCAGACGGTCATCTTTGATGTAATCACCTATGGTTCAATGCAACAAGTGATCATGGGCTTAAACTTAAGCATTCACTCCATCTTTAATAAAGCATACACACACATACATTAATTCTTATCTATCCAGCTAATTGAATGGAGTAATGGTATCCTTTCTCATGTACAGCACCATGGAATCAATGGTGCTGTATAAAATAAATAATAAAAATTATAGTTAATAGGATGAGGACAGCTGTCCTGACCTGCGTCCACCAACACAAAGTAAATTCGATCACCTCGTTGATACGAGGGTGCTAAACTGAGGGGGACAGCAGTTGGGACCCTATTTTCAAAGATGATGTCCTCCACCCATCTCAAAAAGCTGCTGGGTCTTCAGCAGAGATGGGTAGTCGAGCTGCGCTATCAGACGGTCATCTTTGATGTGATCACCTATGGTTCAACGCAACATGTGATCAGGGGCTTAAATTAAGCATTCACTCCATCTTTAATAAAGCATACACACACATACATTAATTCTTATCTATCCAGCTATTTGAAAGGAGTAATGGTATCCTTTCTCATTAAAGCACCATGAAATCAATGGTGCTGTATAAATAAATAATAATAATTAGTTAATAGGATGACGACAGCTGTCCAGACCTGCGTCTCACCAACACACAGTAAATTTCAATCACCTCGTTGATACAGACGCCTAAACGAAATGAGGGGGACAGCAGCTGGGACCCTATTTTCAAAGATGATGTCCTCCACCCATCTCTCAAAAAAGCTGTTGGGTCTTCAGCAGAGATGGGTAGTTGAGCTGCGCTATCAGACGGTCAACTTTGATGTGATCATCCTAAGGTTCAACGCAACATATGAACATGGCCTTAAACTTAAGCATTCACTCCATCTTTAATAAAGCATACACACACATACATTAATTCTTATCTATCCAGCTATTTGAAAGGAGTAATGGTAACTCTTTCTCATGTAAAGCACCATGAATCAATTGTGCTGTATAAATAATAATAATAATAATTATAGTTAATAGGATGACGACAGCTGTCCAGACCTGCGTCTCACCAACACACAGTAAATTCTGATCACCTCGTTGATACGACGGCGCTAAACTGAGGGGTGACAGCAGCTGGGACCCTATTTTCAAAGATGATGTCCTCCACCCATCTCTCAAAAAAGCTGTTGGGTCTTCAGCAGAGATGGCTAGTCGAGCTGCGCTATCAGACGGTCAACTTTGATGTGATCATCCTAAGGTTCAATGCAACATGTGAACATGGCCTTAAACTTAAGAATTCACTCCATCTTTAATAAAGCATACACACACATACATTTATTCTTATCTATCCAGCTAATTGAATGGAGTAATGGTATTCTTTCTCATGTACAGCACCATGGAATCAATGGTGCTGTATAATAAAATAATAATAATAATAAAATAATAGCTAATAGGATGACGACAGCTGTCCAGACCTGCGTCCCACCAAACACACGTAAATTCCGATCACCTCGTTGATACGAGGGCGCTAAACTGAGGGGGACAGCAGCTGGGACCGATTTTCAAAGATGATGTCTCCACCATCTTTAAAAGCTGTTGTGTTTCAGCAGAGTGGGTATCGAGCTGCGCTATCAGACGGTCATCTTTGATGTGATCACCTATGGTTCAATCGCAACAATGAATCATGGCTTAAACTTAAGTATTCACTCCATCTTTAATAAAGCATACACACACAACATTATTCTTATCTATCCAGCTAATTGAATGGAGTAATGGTATCCCTTTCTCATGTACAGCACCATGGAATAATGGTGCTGTATAAATATAAAATAATAAAATGTAATATAGCTAATAGGATGAGGGACAGCTGTCCTGACCTGCGTCTCACCAACACAAGTAAATTCAATCACCTCGTTGATACGAGGGCCTAAACTGAGGGGGGACAGCAACTGGGACCCTATTTTCAAAGATGATGTCCTCCACCCATCTCAAAAAAGCTGTTGGGTTTCAGCAGAGATTGGGGTAGTCGAGCTGCGCTATCAGACGGTCATCTTTGATGTAATCACCTATGGTTCAACGCAACAATGAACATGGGCCCTTAAACTTAAGCATTCACTCCTTCTTTAACAAAGCATACACACACATACATTAATTGCTTATCTATCAGCTATTTGAAATGGAGTAATGGTATCCTTTCTCATGTAAAGCACCATGAATCAATGTGCTGTATAAATAAATAATAAATAATTATAGTTAATAGGATGACGACAGCTGTCCTGACCTGCGTCTCACCAACACAAAGTAAATTTCAATCACAACTCGTTGATACGACGGCGCTAAACGATAAAGGGGTGACAGCAGCTGGGACCCTATTTTCAAAGATGATGTCCTCCACCACTCTCAAAAAAGCTGTGGGTCTTCAGCAGAGATGGTAGCGAGCTGCGCTATCAGACGGTCACTTTGATGTGATTACCTATGGTTCAACGCAAACATATGAACATGGCCTTAAACTTAAGATTCACCCTTCTTTAACAAAGCATACACACACATACATTAATGCTTATCTATTCAGCTATTTGAAAGGAGTAATGGTATCCGTTTCTCATGTAACAGCACCAGGGAAATCAATTGTGCTGTATAAATAAATAATAATAATATCGTTAATATAGGATGACGACAGCTGTCCAGACCTGCGTCTCACCAACACACACGTAAATTTCAATCACCTCGTTGATACGACGGCGCTAAACTGAGGGGGTGACAGCAGCTGGGACCCTATTTTCAAAGATGATGTCCTCCACCCATCTCTAAAAAAGCTGTTGGGTCTTCAGCAGAGATGGCTAGTCGAGCTGCGCTATCAGACGGTCACTTTGATGTGATCATCCTAAGGTTCAATGCAACATGTGAACATGGCCTTAAACTTAAGAATTCACTCCATCTTTAATAAAGCATACACACACATACATTAATTCTTATCTATCCAGCTAATTGAATGGAGTAATGGCATTCCTTTCTCATGTACAGCACCATGGAATCAATGGTGCTGTATGAATAAATAATAAAAATGATAATACTAGCTAATAGGATGACGACAGCTGTCCAGACCTGCATCCCATCAACACACAGTAAATTCCGATCACCTCGTTGATACGAGGGTGCTAAACTGAGGGGGGACAGCAGTTGGGACCCTATTTTCAAAGATGATGTCCTCCACCCATCTCTCAAAAAGCTGCTGGGTCTTCAGCAGAGATGGGTAGTCGAGCTGCGCTATCAGACGGTCATCTTTTTTTTTTTTTCAACTTTAATTTTTATTCATTTTTCTTAACAATGGAAATATAACACATAACATGGCAATGCAGTCAAATGTACAAAGTGCACCTCTTATTACCAAGAACTATTAATGTCAGCTTGCGTCCTCTTTTTATTACAGCTGTAGTGAATCCACAGAAAGGTCCCACATCTGCCACGTTCGGATAAATTTGTCCATTGAATTATGGAGTGTGGCAGTCAGGTGTTCCATCAATCGAATATCTTTTATTCGTGCATACCAATCAGATAATGAGGGTGGAGCCCTCTTCTTCCAGTGGAGAGATATCATGCATTTCGCCGCCGTAAAGAGATGTAGCAGAAGTTTACTCTCAGATTTAGTCAAACCTGGGGGAAAAAGATTTAGTAGACAAACAGTCGGGTCCAAAGGCAGGCGATGGTCTAGAACCCGGGACACTACCGTTACAACTGATCTCCAAAAGTCACAAATCAATGGGCAGGACCAGAAAATATGATATAAAGATGCTTTTTTGTGAGCACATCTCCAGCAGTTATCAGGTATGGTTGGGTTAAACCTATGGAGGAGTTCGGGCGTATAATACCATGTCATCAGTATTTTCATCTGGTTCTCCTTGTACAATGTGTTAATTGACGTCCTAAACGTTCTATCCCATATGACCTTCCACATCTGGCCAGAGATCTCTCGCCCCAACCAAGCCTCCCATCTTGTCATATAAGCATGTTTTATAGGACCCCAATTACCTCGGGAGTTCAAAATAGAGTATATATTAGATTATAAGGCCCCTTGTAGAAGCTCCCTGAGAGCAAAGATTTTCAAATTGAGTTGGACCTGAGTGTTTATTGGATCCCATGGCTGACATGTAGTAATGTAGTATTTGCCCATATGAGTAACACAGACTGTCTGGTAACTTATATAGTGAGCGCAGTTCGGTGAATGGTCTTGGCTTGCGTGTAAGCGGATTTATTATGTCACGAAAACAAAAAAGGCCTACCCCAGCCCATTTATGCATTGTGGTTAAATCCATAGCCTCCGACAGTTGCGCGTTATATAGGAAAGGTGTCAGGAGAGATGTGTGTGCCGCCAGCTGAAATTTGATTCTGCATCTATTCCATATGTCTCTGGTAAAAGCCATTGGGCCCAGCAACATTCTAGAGAAGATCTCTGAAGGTTTGCCCCATATCAACGAGGCAGGGTGGTGAGGGGCCAGCCACAACTGCTCCACCTCTGCCCATCTAGTGCATGCTGGCAATGTCGACCAGTGGGACAAATGGCGCAAATGCGTTGCATAGTAATATAGCTTAATATCCGGGCAAGCAACACCTCCCTCCTGTTTTGACGCGTAGAGGACTGAATCTGGTATACGGTGTCTACCCAAGTGCCATATGAACTTCATTAGTAATGACTGGATTCGTTTTAGCGTTACGACGGGTACTCTGACTGATATCGTTTCAAATAAATATAAAAAGCGGGGGAGAATGGACATTTTAATAGCCGCAATCCTACCCAGAAGCGATAACTTAAGGGCTGACCATCTTGTAAGTTGGGATTCTACTTTGCGTATTAAGGGTGGGAAATTAGCCTGAAATAAGGTTTTATAACTAGAGGTCATATTGATCCCCAAATAGCGTATGGATGTTGTGCACCATTTGTAGTTATGGGTTTGTTTAAGGAGGTGAAGTTTAGATTTTGGAATATTTATGGGTAAAGCCTCGGTCTTCGCAGAATTAATTTTATAGCCCGACAATTTAGCATATGACGTAATAACCTTATGAAGGTTAGGTAAAGAAGTAACGGGGTTTGTTAAAGAGAGAATCACATCATCCGCGAACAGGGCGATTTTGAATGATCTACTTTTAAGGTGGATTCCTAAGATATCAGGGTTATTCCTAACTTGTGCAGCCAGCGGTTCAATACTGAGAACATAGAGCAGGGGAGAAAGGGGGCACCCCTGTCGCGTCCCATTTTTTATGGGCAAATATTTAGAGTGGGCGTGAGGAAGGCGAACCAGAGCAGTGGGTGATGAATACAGCCCCTCAGTGCTGTAACAAAAGGCCCCGAGAGGCCGAAGTGGTGAAGAGAGCGGAACATAAATGACCAATCCAGCCTGTCGAAAGCCTTTTCTGCGTCTAAACTCAGCAAAAGGGCCTCCCTCCCCTCCCTGTTGGCCACCTCAATCAGGTCCATAACACGCCTAGTATTATCTCCCGCCTGACGGTATCGCACAAATCCCACCTGGTCTTTGTGGATCAGATGTGGAAGCCACGTCCCCAGCCTTTCCGCCAGTATTTTGGTGAAAATTTTTAGATCTGAATTTAATAGGCTGATTGGACGGTAGCTTGCACATTCCATTGGGTCTTTACCCTCTTTTGGGATGACGGTAATATAGGACCGGAGAATTGAATCAGGTATCTCCCCTCCCTCCATAAAAAGGTTAAACAGTGAAACCATATGAGGAGACAAGATATCTGTGTATGTTTTATAATAAAGGTATGGCAACCCATCAGGACCTGGTGCCTTGCGACCCGGTAGTTCTTTTATAGTTTTCTCAATCTCCTCCACCGTGATTTTCCGATTTAGATCGTCTAGACCTGACTGAGAGAGTTTAGGTAGGCGACACGATGTGAGGTAGTCGTCTAGGATTGTGTTATGTCCTCTCTGAGTCTTTTGTGGTGTGAGGGAGAGGGAATAAAGGGAAGAGTAGTAATCATAAAATATATCTGCTATTTTAGCCGGGTCATAGTGAATCACGCCCGATGGATCTTTAATACCGTATGGGGAGTTATTAATAGCTTGATCTCTCAGTCTTTTAGCTAGCATTGTGTGTGCTTTATTACTATACTCATAGAATTTCTGCCTAGAATATCTAAGCAGAACCTCTACTTTATTGTGGGAAATGGTTTTTAGTTGGTTTCTCAGATCTATCACCTCCTTCAAGAGCAGTTTTGTGGGGTGAGTTAATAATCGTGCCTCTGCTGTCTTCAGTTCCCGCTCAATTTTAAGGTATCGGGATTTGGTATCTTTTTTGATCTTGGATGATAATGCAATGCACTCTCCCCTGAAGACCGCCTTATGGGCCTCCCACAGGACAGACAATGACGGAGAAGAGGGGGCGTTTTCAGTGAAATAGTTTATTAGAGACTTCCTCAATTTATCCCGTGTGTCTTTATTAGTCATAAGTGACTCGTTCAATCTCCAATGGTTTAACTTGGGGGGGTCAGGTGTCAATTTAAGGTCAATCGTCAGAGGGGCATGATCGGACCATGATATACTGCCAATGGTCGCGGATGTCAGAGAACGCAATGAGATCACGTCCCCAAAGAAATAGTCTATACGACTATGAGAATCATGGGGATGTGAGTAAAACGTAAACTTCCTATCTGTTGGGTTGTCAATACGCCATAGATCATACAATGTGCTTCCACGTAGTAGTTTCCGAAATCCAATAGAGACATAGTCTGCTTTTGTACGTCCATGACGGGAGGATATGGGAACCAGTCTATCTCTTGTTTCAGAAAATACCATATTAAAATCGCCGCCAATTATCTGGGCCATTCCTCGTTCAGGGTGCAAACGGGCTAAGACCGAAGCTACAAACCTTATCTGGTTAGAATTAGGGGCATATAGGTTGCACAACATAATTGGTATTCCCCCTATGTTCCCATAGACAATGGCAAATCTGCCCTGGGGGTCAAGTTCTGATTTGGTTACTTGAATTGTACAGTGGCGGGAAATCAGGATTGCCACCCCAGCTGTTTTAGTCGTAGCCGTGGCAGAGAATGTAGTGGGAAACCAGTGTTGCGCAAATTTAAAAGACCCCTTATCCGAAAGATGGGTCTCCTGCAGAAAGACAATATCTGCTCTGGACTCCCGCATCTCCCGGAGAGCAAGCCGTCTCTTCAGGTCTGAGTTTAGACCCTTAACGTTGAGAGTGAGTAGTTTAACCATTATAGGATAAAGATTCACCTAGAGCATTTAAAGGGGGCTTGGATGGGGGCCTGACAGGTTCACAGATTTGGAGAACAGTATCATGAGGACTCAGCTGAGAGATTGCAAACATACAAGTACCGCATTTCTGAACATAAGTAACAAACTGTACATTTAAAGAGAAGAAGAAAAAAAAAGACAGAAAAAACATTGGATGAATACAATAGGACAACAACGTGTCGTCCCAAAACGAGAGCCGAGTGTAAATTGGCGTTAGCCACTTAGGGCCGCCACCAAGGGCCTCTGCACAACGAAACCAGTTGTGAGATTAGTAACACAGCTCTCGTCTGTGGGGGTACACGTCGAACCTACGAGAGCAGTTATCATACAGAATCCCGCTCCCAAGAGCTGCAAATTCTTACTAAGGAGCCAAGATCAGTATATCTATAATCCCACACATGGGGGATAAGGGAAAAGAGTGTGCATTCAAGTCAGTCATCATATGCTATAGTCACCCATCACGCGTTTCCATCCTCCTGGGGACTCTCCGTGTCGTTTTACGCGGGGTAGACTGCCGCCAAGTTTGCTGCAGAGGAGGCAGCCCCAGCGGCATTGACCAATCCGGCAGATCTGGTTGTTCGATGGACAACGCGCGGCAGAAGGACTCCAAATCTTCCGGGCCTCGCAATGTGGCCACTCGCTCTCCCTTCTTAGCTGAGAGGCTAAAAGGAAAGCCCCACCTGTATGGAATATGGCTGTTTTGTAGAATGTTTAACAGCGGTCTCAATGCTCTCCGCTGCTGTAGAGTAATCCACGAGAGGTCCTGAAAAAGCTGTATCTTTGTGTTATTGTGGGTAATTTGTTTGAGTTGTCTTGCTTTTGCCATAATATCTTCTTTTAGGGAGAAGTCCGTAATACGGCAGATTATGTCTCTGGGGTTTCCCGTCAAGCTTTTCGGTCTTAAAGCCCTATGAGCCCTGTCCATTTTGATAGGGTGTTCCGCTGGGCGGCGTAACACCGAGTTGAAGACCTTTTGCAGAGTAGCCACTACATCTTCCGTATCTCTCGTCTCCGGAACTCCTCTGATCCTAATGTTGTGTCGTCTTCCCCTGTTGTCTAGATCCTCAACGTGTCTTTGGAGATCTCTTATGACGGAGGCCTGAGCAGCTGTTTGGGACTGTAAATGTCTTATAACTGTTCTAGCTTGGTTGTGGTCCTCCTCCAATTGATGTACCCTCTGGGTCAAGGCTACCACCTCCCGTCTTGTCGCCGCCAGTTCCGAGCGACAGGTGTTTTTAATCTCAGCAATCAGTAGTTTAAAGTCTTGCTTGGTTGGTAGCTGTTGTACGTATTGCCACCAGTCAGAAGGCGGGGGAGGGGGGTAAAAGCCCTCCCGGGACTGCCAGGTCAATGCAGGGTTTCGGTATACGGTGTTCTCTCTAGAATCATCCAGTGGGGACTCAGGTCTAGTTGTCAGTTCTCTAGGCTCAATGGATCCATTCAGAGTCTGTCGGACCCGGCTCACCGGACGGGATGGTCTCTGGGGGCGACTGGGTTCCTCTAGAGCTTGGGTTGCCCAATTATCTCCTGCCCAGGTAGATCCCCACCAGTTTTCGTCAGTGGGATCGGATAGGGTTCTCCGGGCATTGTCATCTTCTGGGGACACCCAGTAATGAGCAGCGATGTTTGGGCTCCCCAGTAAGCCCCTTTGTAGGTTGGTGGAACTCTCTATGTGGTCTTCTATAACCTCCCCAGATGTAGAAGGGGGTAAATTGGGGTATCCAGTGTTCTCCCTCTCTATATCATACATATCTGGGGTCTCATCATGTGTGGGGTCACATCTCATTTTTAATGGCTTCAGCACAGGGGTATTGTCCCTACTTATGTCAGGTGAAAGATCCCTTATTGTTGTCTGTGGCTTTGCTGCAGCCAGGGGAGCTGGAGAGGTGACCAATGCTTGAGGCTCCGCCCCCACTACTCCAGAGGTGTCAATCTGCTCACCTCATCTTCCCCGCCCTGCCAGAGCTGCAGGCGCGCGAAAGCTCCCGGAAGAGGGAGATGGAGCAGCTCCACCCGCCATCTTGGGCCCCCTGTCCGTCTCCAGTGCCCGTCCCTCCTCCTCCTGCTCCGGGCTCTCCACAACAGCGGCGGTCCGGCGGGGACCGCATTGCGGCGGTGTCGCGGCTGATGCGCCGCTGCCATTCTGTTTGGCCGCTGGTGCAGGGGCTGGGTAGTGGGTGGGTGACTCACCGGCGGCTCCCGGTCCCGGCTGTAGCTCCTCCGGGCTCTCCACAACAGCGGCGGGTCGGCGGGGACCGCATTGCGGCGGTGGCGCGGCTGATGCCCCGCTGCCACTCTGTTTGGCTGCTGGTGCAGGGGCTGGGTGGAGGGCGGGTGACTCACCAGCGGCTCCCGATCTCGGCTGTAGCTCCCCGGCAGGAGCAGGGGCAGCTTCTCCACCCCGCAGCAGGTATGAATCCAGGGTGGAGGGTGCCTGTGTCCCTGCGTCCTTGGGCTGTTTCTGTGGTTTTTTCTTTCCCATCTTGGGACTCCTCAGGCTAGTTTAGGGGCTAATTTAGGCTCTTGGGTGCAGGAGCTCCAGCCTCACACGTCTGCTCCCATGGAAGTCCGGACACGCCCCCCCAGACGGTCATCTTTGATGTGATCATCCTATGGTTCAACGCAACATGTGATCATGGGCTTTAATTTAAACATTCACTCCATCTTTTATAAAGCATACACACACATACATTAATTCTTATCTATCCAGCTATTTGAAAGGAGTAATGGTATCCCGTTCTCATCTAAAGCACCATGAAATCAATGGTGCTGTATAAATAAATAATAATTAAAGTTAAAAGGATGACGACAGCTGTCCAGACCTGCGTCTCACCAACACACAGTAAATTTCAATCACCTCGTTGATACGAGACACCTAAACTGAAATGAGGGGGAACAGCAGCTAGGACCCTATTTTCAAAGATAATGTCCTCCACCCATCTCTCAAAAAAGCTGTTGGGTCTTCAGCAGAGATGGGTAGTTGAGCTGCGCTATCAGACGGTCAACTTTGATGTGATCATCCTAAGGTTCAACGCAACATATGAACATGGCCTTAAACTTAAGCATTCACTCCATCTTTAATAAAGCATACACACATACATTAATTCTTATCTATCCAGCTATTTGAAAGGAGTAATGGTAACTCTTTCTCACGTAAAGCACCATGAAATCAATTGTGCTGTATAAATAAGTAATAATAATTATAGTTATTAGGATGACGACAGCTGTCCAGACCTGAGTCTCACCAACACACAGTAAATTCTGATCACCTCGTTGATACGACGGCGCTAAACTGAGGGGTAACAGCAGCTGGGACCCTATTTTCAAAGATGATGTCCTCCACCCATCTCTCAAAAAAGCTGTAGGGTCTTCAGCAGAGCTGGCTAGTCGAGCTGCGCTATCAGACGGTCAACTTTGATGTGATCATCCTAAGGTTCAATGCAACATGTGAACATGGCCTTAAACTTAAGAATTCACTCCATCTTTAATAAAACATACACACACATACATTAATTCTTATCAATCCAGCTAATTGAATGGAGTAATGGCATTCCTTTCTCATGTACAGCACCATGGAATCAATGGTGCTGTATGAATAAATAATAATAATAATAATAATAATAGCTAATAGGATGACGACAGCTGTCCAGACCTGAGTCTCACCAACACACAGTAAATTCCGATCACCTCGTTTATACGAGGGCGCTAAACTGAGGGGGGACAGCAGCTGGGACCCTATTTTCAAAGATGATGTCCTCCACCCATCTCTCAAAAAAGCTGTTGTGTCTTCAGCAGAGATGGGTAGTCGAGCTGCGCTATCAGACGGTCATCTTTGATGTGATCATCCTATGGTTCAATGCAACATGACAACATGGCCTTAAATTTAAGTATTCACTCCATCTATAATAAAGCATACACACACTTACATTTATTCTTATCTATCCAGCTAATTGAATGGAGTAATAATATCCCTTTCTCATGTACAGCACCATGGAATTAATGGTGCTGTATAAATAATTAATATTAATAATAATGATAATAATAGCTAATAGGATGACGACAGCTATCCAGACCTGCGTCCCACAAACACACTGTAAATTCCGATCACCTCGTTCATACGAGGGCGCTAAACTGAGGGGGGACAGCAACTGGGACCCCATCTTTGATGTAATCACCTATGGTTCAACGCAACAAGTGATCATGGGCTTAAACTTAAGCATTCACTCCATCTTTAATAAAGCATACACACACATACATTAATTCTTATCTATCCAGCTAATTGAATGGAGTAATGGTATCCCTTTCTCATGTACAGCACCATGGAATCAATGGTGCTGTATAAATAAATAATAAAAATTATAGTTAATAGGATGAGGACAGCTGTCCTGACCTGCGTCTCACCAACACAAAGTAAATTTCAATCACCTCGTTGATACGAGAGGCCTAAACAGAAATGAAGGGGGACAGCAGCTGGGACCCTATTTTCAAAGATGATGTCCTCCACCCATCTCAAAAAAGCTGCTGGGTCTTCAGCAGAGATGGGTAGTCGAGCTGCGCTATCAGACGGTCATCTTTGATGTGATCACCTATGGTTCAACGCAAACATATGAACATGGCCTTAAACTTAAGCATTCACTCCTTCTTTAACAAAGCATACACACACATACATTAATGCTTATCTATTCAGCTATTTGAAAGGAGTAATGGTATCCGTTTCTCATGTAAAGCACCATGAAATCAATTGTGCTGTATAAATAAATAATAATAATTATCGTTAATAGGATGACGACAGCTGTCCAGACCTGCGTCTCACCAACACACAGTAAATTTCAATCACCTCGTTGATACGACGGCGCTAAACTGAGGGGTGACAGCAGCTGGGACCCTATTTTCAAAGATGATGTCCTCCACCCATCTCTCAAAAAAAGCTGTTGGGTCTTCAGCAGAGATGGCTAGTCGAGCTGCGCTATCAGACGGTCAACTTTGATGTGATCATCCTAAGGTTCAATGCAACATGTGAACATGGCCTTAAACTTAAGAATTCACTCCATCTTTAATAAAGCATACACACACATACATTAATTCTTATCTATCCAGCTAATTGAATGGAGTAATGGCATTCCTTTCTCATGTACAGCACCATGGAATCAATGGTGCTGTATGAATAAATAATAAAAATAATAATAATAGTTAATAGGATGACGACAGCTGTCCAGACCTGCATCCCACCAACACACAGTAAATTCCGATCACCTCGTTGATACGAGGGCGCTAAACTGAGGGGGGACAGCAGCTGGGACCCTATTTTCAAACATGATGTCCTCCATCCATCTCTTAAAAAAGCTGTTGGGTATTCAGCAGAGATGAGTAGTCGAGCTGCGCTATCAGACGGTCATCTTTGATGTGATCACCTATGGTTCAATGCAACAAGTGATCATGGGCTTAAACTTAAGTATTCACTCCATCTTTAATAAAGCATACACACACATACATTAATTCTTATCTATCCAGCCAATTGAATGGAGTAATGGTATCCCTTTCTCATGTACAGCACCATGGAATCAATGGTGCTGTATAAATAATTAATATTAATAAAAATGATAATACTAGCTAATAGGATGACGACAGCTGTCCAGACCTGCATCCCATCAACACACAGTAAATTCCGATCACCTCGTTGATACGAGGGTGCTAAACTGAGGGGGGACAGCAGTTGGGACCCTATTTTCAAAGATGATGTCCTCCACCCATCTCTCAAAAAGCTGCTGGGTCTTCAGCAGAGATGGGTAGTCGAGCTGCGCTATCAGACGGTCATCTTTGATGTGATCATCCTATGGTTCAACGCAACATGTGATCATGGGCTTTAATTTAAGCATTCACTCCATCTTTAATAAAGCATACACACACATACATTAAATCTTATCTATCCAGCTATTTGAAAGGAGTAATGGTATCCCGTTCTCATCTAAAGCACCATGAAATCAATGGTGCTGTATAAATAAATAATAATTAAAGTTAAAAGGATGACGACAGCTGTCCAGACCTGCGTCTCACCAACACACAGTAAATTTCAATCACCTCGTTGATACGAGACACCTAAACTGAAATGAGGGGTAACAGCAGCTGGGACCCTATTTTCAAAGATGATGTCCTCCACCCATCTCTCAAAAAAGCTGTTGGGTCCTCAGCAGAGCTGGCTAGTCGAGCTGCGCTATCAGACGGTCAACTTTGATGTGATCATCCTAAGGTTCAATGCAACATGTGAACATGGCCTTAAACTTAAGAATTCACTCCATCTTTAATAAAGCATACACACACATACATTAATTCTTATCTATCCAGCTAATTGAATGGAGTAATGGCATTCCTTTCTCATGTACAGCACCATGGAATCAATGGTGCTGTATGAATAAATAATAATAATAATAATAATAATAGCTAATAGGATGACGACAGCTGTCCAGACCTGCATCCCACCAACACACAGTAAATTCGATCACCTCGTTTATACGAGGGCGCTAAACTGAGGGGGACAGCAGCTGGGACCCTATTTTCAAAGATGATGTCCTCCACCCATCTCTCAAAAAAGCTGTTGTGTCTTCAGCAGAGATGGTAGTCGAGCTGCGCTATCAGACGGTCATCTTTGATGTGATCATCCTATGGTTCAATGCAACATGACAACATGGCCTTAAACTTAAGTATTCACTCCATCTATAATAAAGCATACACACACTTACATTTATTCTTATCTATCCAGCTAATTGAAAAGAGTAATGGTATCTCTTTCTCATGTACAGCACCATGGAATCAATGGTGCTGTATAAATAATAATTATAATAATGATAATAATAGCTAATAGGATGACGACAGCTATCCAGACCTGCGTCCCACAAACACACTGTAAATTCCGATCACCTCGTTGATACGAGGACGCTAAACTGAGGGGGGACAGCAGCTGGGACCCTATTTTTAAAGATGATGTCCTCCACCCATCTCTTAAAAGAGCTGTTGGGTATTCAGCAGAGATGGGTAGTCGAGCTGCGCTATCAGACGGTCATCTTTGATGTGATCACCTATGGTTCAATGCAACAAGTGATCATGGCCTTAAAGTTAAGCATTCACTCCATATTTAACAAAGCATACACACACATACATTAATTCTTATCTATCCATCTATTTGTAAGGAGTAATGGTATCCCGTTCTCATCTAAAGCACCATGAATCAATGGTGCTGTATAAATAAATAATAATAATAATAGTTAATAGGATGACGACAGCTGTCCAGACCTGCGTTCACCAACACACAGTAAATTTCAATCACCTCGTTGATACGAGAGAGCTAAACTGAAATGAGGGGGGACAGCAGCTGGGACCCTATTTTTAAAGATGATGTCCTCCACCCATCTCTCAAAAAAAGCTGTTGGGTCTTCAGCAGAGATGGCCAGACGAGCTGCGCTATCAGACGGTCATCTTTGATGTGATCATCCTATGGTTCAACGCAACACATGAACATGGCCTTAAACTAAATGGTGCTGTGTAAATAAATAACAATAATAATGATAATAATAGCTAATAGGATGACGACAGCTGTCCAGACCTGCATCCCACCAACACACAGTAAATTCCGATCACCTCGTTGATACGAGGGCGCTAAACTGAGGGGGGACAGCAGCTGGGACCCTATTTTCAAAGATGGTGTCCTCCACCAATCTCTCAAAAAAGCTGTTGGGTCTTCAGCAGAGATGGGTACTCGAACTGCGCTATCAGACGGTCATCTTTCATGTGTTCATCCCATGGTTCAACGCAACATGTGATCATTGCCTTAAACTTAAGCATTCACTCCATCTTTAATAAAGCATACACACACATACATTAATTCTTATCTATCCAGCTATTTGAAAGGAGTAATGGTATCCCTTTCTCATCTAAAGCACCATGAAATCAATGGTGCTGTATAAATAAATAATAATAATTATAGTTAATAGGATGACGACAGCTGTCCAGACCTGCGTCTCACCAACACACAGTAAATGTCAATCACCTCTTGATACGAGAGACCTAAACTGAAAAGAGGCGGGACAGCAGCTGGGACCCTATTTTCAAAGATGATGTCCTCCACCCATCTCTCAAAAAAGCTGTTGGGTCTTCAGCAGAGATGGCTAGTGGAGCTGCGCTATCAGACGGTCAACTTTGATGTGATCATCCCAAGGTTCAATGCAACATGTGAACATGGCCTTAAACTTAAGCATTCACTCCATCTTTAATAAAGCATACACACACATACATTAATTCTTATCTATCCAGCTAATTGAATGGAGTAATGGTATCCCTTCTCATGTACAGCACTATGGAATCAATGGTGCTGTATAAATAAATAATAATAATAATGATAATTATAGCTAATAGGATGACGACAGCTGTACAGACCTGCGTCCCACCAGCATACAATAAATTTTAATCACCTCGTTGATACGACGGCGCTAAACTGAAGGGTGACAGCAGCTGGGACCCTATTTTCAAACATGATGTCCTCCACCCATCTCTCAAAAAAGCTGTTGGGTCTTCAGCAGAGATGGGTAGTCGAGCTGCACTATCAGACTTTGATGTGATCATCCTATGGTTCAATGCAACATGTGAACATGGCCTTAAATTTAAGCATTCACTCCATCTTTAATAAAGCATACACACACATGCATTAATTCTTTTCTATCCAGCTAAGTGAATGGAGTAATGGTATCCCTTTCTCATGTACAGCACCATGGAATCAATGGTGCTGTATAAATAAATAATAATAATAATGATAATAATAGCTAATAGCATGACGACAGCTGTCCAGACCTGCGTCCCACCAACACACAGTAAATTCCGATCACCTCGTTGATACGAGGGAGCTAAACTGAAGGGTGACAGCAGCTGGGACCGTATTTTCAAAGATGATGTCCTCCACCTATCTTTCAAAAAAGCTGTTGGGTCTTCAGCAGAGATGGGTAGTTGAGCTCCACTATCAGACAGTCATCTTTGATGTGATCATCCCATGGTTCAATGCAACATGTGAACATAGCCTTAAACTTAAGCATTCACTCCATCTTTAATAAATCATACACACACATACATTAATTCTTATCTATCCAGCTAATTGAATGGAGTAATGGTATCCCTTTCTCATCTAAAGCACCATAAAATCAATGGTGCTGGTGCTGTTTAAATAAATAATAATAATTATAGTTAATAGGATGACTACAGCTGTCCAGACCTGCGCCTCACCAACACACAGTAAATTTCAATCACCTCGTTGATACGAGAGAGCTAAACTGAAATGAAAGGGGACAGCAGCTGGGACCCTATTTTCAAAGATGATGTCCTCCACCCATCTCTCAAAAAAGCTGTTGGGTCTTCAGCAGAGATGGGTAGTCGAGCTGGGCTATCAGACGGTCATTTTTGATGTGATCATCCTATGGTTCAACACAACATGCAAACATAGCTTTAGACTAAGCATTCACCCTATCTTTAATGACATTTAGTCTTACGTATACAGGTAATTGCATGGAGTAATGGTATCTCTTTCTCATGTACAGCACCATGGAATCAATGGTGGAACCTTTTTTCAGAGATGATATTCTCCACCCAACTCTCAAAAAGCTGGACAGATGGGTATTTGAGCTGGGCATTCAGACGATCAACCCTGTAGATGCTGTGCCATCCGTCCTATGGTATATCATGTGTCCTGGAGGGGAGATACTCACCTAGGCTTGTCACCTTCGTACTATCAGGACCTAAAATCAAAGTGATTCAGGTTCAGAACTTTGTCCTTTCTATTCTCATCATGATGTCATAGAATGTCAGTGATGTCATGGATTGTCGGTGATGTCACGGAATGTCGGTGATGTCATGTGCTTTGTGATGTCATCAGAATGGTCACTCCTGTTTATGGATCAAGGGAGAGTTAATTTAATAAATAGGCAAAACCCCTCATTTATAATCATGAGAACATTTAAAGGGGTCCCTCTATTTTATCCATATTATTTAGTGACCTATGTCCTAAATGAGAACTCAGGACTCCATACTTGCCCATTCCTGACAACTCAAGATCACCGGTGATCCAACAACAGGGAAAAATTAGGTGTACTACAGAGAGTAATAGCATTCACAATAGATTTGTACTAAAATGCTATAATTTTCCATGAAACAGGCAAAACTACCAAATGCCATATGGAGTTGTCCCACTACGTATGTGTGTATGTATATGTTTCTACATATAGATAGTGGGTATACATAAATATGTACATTCAACTTAATAGAGCAGACAGGCCGCATCATCAATGAGCCATGTGAGCGCTCTGCTCAGGCGGAGTCCCTGAGACAGGGGCGGCAGAGCATCAATGGACATGCTCTGTGCTCTGCAATCTGTGGGTTGTCAGTGTACTGTGTAGAGCAGCTGGGTCGGAATGTGAGGGAGGAGGCCCCTGGCTGCTTACTTTCATACAGCAGAATTGACTCTGCTCCTCAGCGTCGCTCTCCAGCCAGAGAGTGTGATGATGGTAATCGAGCATCATTACTCGATCATGCCCTGTGTTCATCGGGACTCAGGTCTGTATATGGGGGACTCTGCTGTATATGGGTTGGGGTACTGTATATGGGGGGCTCTGCTTATATGGGGGTCTGTATATGGGGCTTCTGTATATGGGGGGTGCTGTATATAGGGCTGGGGACTTTATATGGGGGAGCTCTGCTGTATATGGGGCTGGGGTTGTATATGGTGCTGGCTGTATATGGGTGGGTTGCTGTATATGGGCTGGGGGTCTGTATATGGGGGGGCTACTGTGTATATGGGGCTGGGGCACTGTATATGAGGGAGCTCTGCTGTATATGGGCTGGGGTACTGTATATGGGGGGCTCTGCTGTATATAGGGCTGGGGTACTGTATATGGGGGGCTCTGCTGTAATGGTGTCTGGGGTCTGTATATGGGGAGCTCTGCTGTATATGGGGCTGGGTACTTATATGGGGCTTGCTGTATATGGGTGGGCTCTGCTGTATATGGGCTGGGTACTGTATATGGGGAGCTCTGCTGTATATGGGGCTGGTTGTGTATATGGGGCTTGCTGTATATGGCTGGGTATATATGGGGGCTCTGCTTGATATGGGGTGGGTCTGTATATGGTGGAGCTCTGCTGTATATGGGGCTGGGGTACTGTATATGGGGGAGCTCTGCTGTATATGGGCTGGGGTACTGTATATGGGTGGGGTCTGCGTATATGGGGCTGGCTGTATATGGGACTGGTACTGTATATGGGGGAGCTCTGCTGTATATGGGGCTGGAGTACTGTATATGGGGGAGCTCTGCTGTATATGTGGCTGGGGTGCTGTATATGGGGGAGCTTTGCTGTATATGGGGCTGGGTTGCTGTATATGGGGCTGGTATACTGTATATGGGGGGGCTCTGCTGTATATGTGGCTGGGGTGCTGTATATGGGGGAGCTCTGCTGTTTATGGGGCTGGAGTACTGTATATGGGGAGCTCTGCTGTGTATGTGGCTGGGGTACTGTATATGTGGCTGGGTACTGTCTATGGGGGAGCTCTGCTGTATATGGGACTGGGTACTGTATATGGGGGAGTACTGCTGTATATGTGGCTGGGGTCTGTATATGGGGGAGCTGTTATGGCTGTGTATGTATATGGGCTGGAGTTGCTGTATATAGGGGGTCTGTATAGGGGTACTGTATATGGGGGGCTCTGCTGTATATGGGCTGGGGTACTGTATATGGGGGAGGCTCTGCTGTATATGGGGCTGGAGTACTGTATATGGGGGAGCTCTGCTGTATATGTGGCTGGGGTGCTGTATATGGGGGGCTTGCTGTATATGGGCTGGGTTCTGTATATGGGGCTGGGTAGTACTGTATATGGGGGCTCTGCTGTATATGTGGCTGGGGTCTGTATATGGGGGGAGCTCTGCTATTATGGGGCTGGGTACTGTATATGGGGAGCTCTGCTGTGTATGTGGCTGGGTACTGTATATGGGCTGGAGTCTGTTATGGGGGAGCTCTGCTGTTATATGGGACTGGGGTACTGTATATGGGGGACTCTGCTGTATATAGGGCTGGGGTACTGTATATGGGGCGGGGTACTGTATATGGGGGCCTGCGATATGGGTGGTACTGTATATGGGGGAGATTCTGCTGTATATGGGGACTGGGTCTGTATATGGGTGGGGTACTGTTATGGGGGCTCTGCTGTATATGGGCTGGATGCTGTATATGGGGGAGCTCTGCTGTATATGGGGCTGGGGTACTGTATATGGGGGAGCTTGCTGTATATGGGGCTGGGTTGTTGTATATAGGGCTGGGGTACTGTATATGGGGGGGCTCTGCTGTATATGGGGCTGGGGTACTGTATATGGGGGAACTCTGCTGTACATGGGGCAGGGTTGCTGTATATGGGGCTGGGGTACTGTATATGGGGGAGCTCTGCTGCATATAGGGCTGGGGTACTGTATATGGGGAAGCACTGCTGTATATAGGGCTGGGGTACTGTATATGGGGGAGCTCTGCTGTATATGAGTCTGGGGTACTGTATATGGGAGGGCTCTGCTGTATATGTGGCTGGGGTACTGTATATGGGGGGCTCTGCTGTATATGGGGCTGGGGTGCTGTATATGAGGGTGCTGTTTATGGGGGAGCTCTGCTGTATATGGGGGCTCTGCTGAATATGGGGGAGCTGTATATGGGGCAGCTCTGGATATGGTGGGCTTTGCTGTATATGGGGGGGCTCTGCTGTATGTGGGGGTGCTGTATATGGGGCAGGGGTGCTGTATATGGGGGGCTCTGCTGTATGTGAGGGTGCTGTATATGGGGGGTTCTGCTGTATATTGGGGGCTCTGCTGTATATCGGGGGCTCTGCTGTATTTGGGGCTGGGGTGCTGTGCTGTATATGGGGTTGCTGAGCTGTATATGGGGGTTCTGTGCCGTATATGGGGGTGCTGTGCCATATATGGGGTGCTGTGCCGTATATGGGGTGCTGTGCCGTATAGGGATGGTGCTGTATATGGGGGTGCTGTTCTGTATATGGGGCGGCTTGTGCTGTATATTGGGGTGCTTTAAATGGGGGTGCTGTGCTGTTTATGGGGGTGCTGTATATGGGGCTCCTGTGCTGTATATGGGCTGTGCTATATACAGGGTGCTATGTTGTACATGGGGTGCTGTATAGTATATGGTTGGCTATGGGGTGCATTATACTATAAGGAGGACTATGGGGGATGCATTATAGTATTTGGAGGACTATGCATGGTGCATAATATTTTATGGAGGGCTATGCGGGTGCTTTATAATATTTGTAGGTTTATAGGGTGTATTATGTTATATGGAGGGCTATGGGGGTGTGTGTATTATAATATATGGAGCCAATTATAATATATGGAAGTCATTACAATATTTGGAGGGCTCTGTGGGGGCAGGATAATACTTGCAGGGCTATGATGTAGCCTTTATACTTTATGAGGGGCTATTTTAGGGCTGTGTTGGGGTCTATTATACAGTGTCAAGAGGTTTAGGGACCATTATACTATATGGAGGGCTGCGAGGGGGCACAGTTGGGGATCATACTGTGCCAGAGTAGTTGAGGGGTACTGTATGGTATGTGTGGAGAGTACTGTGGAGGAATTCACTGTGGGGGAATCATAATGTTAGGGGGACACTTTTGGTGGCATCATACTTTATGGGGGCAATGAAATGATCAATTCTCCAGCCGGTTGATCGGCACTTGTCCTCCTTCCTGCTCCCACATTGGGGGATGATGGGTTGGCAGATGGATGATGTGGGCTGCAGGGGGACATTGGGGGATGTTGGAGGCTGCAGAAGAATGATGGAAACATTTGAGGATGATGGGGGCTGCAGAAGGATGATGGGAGCTGCAGACAGATATTGGGGTATGATGGGGGCTGCAGATGGATGTTGGGGATATTGGGAAATGATGGGGGCTGCAGAAGGATGATGTGGGCTGCAGGGGGACATTGGGTGATGATGGAGGCTTCAGGGGGGACATTGGGTGATGATGGAGGCTGCAGGAAAGGATGATGTGGGCTGCAGGGGGACATTGGGTAATGATGGAAGCTGCAGAAGGATGATGGAGACTGCAGGGGGACATTGAGGGATGATGGAGGCTGCAGATGGATGATGGAGGCTGCAGGGGGACATTGGGGGATGATGGGGGATACGAAGGATGATGGAGGCTGCAGGGGGACATTAGGGATGATGGAAGCTGCAGATGGATGATGGAAGCTGCAGGGGGATATTGGGTGATGATGGGGGCAGCAGAAGGATGATGGAGGCTGCAGGGGGACATTGGGGGATGATGGAGGCTGCAGAAGGATGATGGAGCCTGCAGGGGGACATTGAGGATGATGGGGGCTGCAGATGGATGATGGAGGCTGCAGGGGAATATTGGGGGATGACGGGGGCTGCAGATGGATGATGGAGGCTGCAGGGGGACATTGGGGGATGATGGGGGCTGCAGATGGATGATGTAGGCTGCATGGGGACGTTGGGGATGATGGGGGCTGCAGATGGATGATGGATGACACAGTTTGGTTATGCTGGTCTGTGATGACAATTACTTTACAGTATGTAATAAATGTTCATTTTTTTTGCTCATCAATAAATGTGAATTCTTCATGGAGATAAGACATCCCCTGAAAATAAGACATTGCGCTTCTTTGGGGGCAAAAATTAATGTAAGACGGTGTCTTATTTTCAGGGAAAGAGGGTATTAGCTCCAGACAGCCCCGCGTGTGGTGCTTGTGATTGGCTAAGTGTTTCGGAGGAGGGATGGTCTGTTGGGGAAGACGCGCCATTTTACCAGCTTAGTGCAGTGGCGGCTTGTTGATGCTCAGACTGCAGTCGTTGCATGTGTGGAGGGTGCCGCATGGTGACATGTCTGACTAGTCAGTGCAAGGCAGTGATCACATTGGAGCTGCCCAGAGTTTTGTAGGTGTGTGCCATAGATAACAGGTGGCAAACAGTGCTGCCCCCTGTGCTATAAGGCTGCAGCCACCATTGTGTGACTGTAGCTTGTGCTAAGCTGCCATTGCCATTAATGATCCTTATTGTGGATTCTTCTATGTGATTCTTGCATGTGCGTGTGATGGTGCTGACATCCTTGTGCTTGGGGGGGGCGCGTCGTTTTAAAGTTCGCCTCAGGCAGCAGATAGGCTAGGTTCACCCCTGAGAGCAGACTCTACAAATCGTTATTACATAGTCACCCTCCTAATATAGGGGGCCGTTATACCACGTGTCCTGTAGGGGAAGCTACTTCCCTCATTAATAACAGCTGATTGCGGGAGGTTTTATCTGCTATAACACCCCTAATAGTAGAGTGCTCCCTACCTGGACTCATCTCCTTCCGGCTGTCAGTTCCAAGTGGCACAATATGCCTCCGGAGCAGATCTCTGCACATTCTATATCAGTTGTGATGTCATTCAGAGTCTATGATGTCATCATAACTGCCTGATACTGTACTAGCTCCAAGATGGTGAATGTGTCTTTAAAAGTTTCATAAGTAGATCACAGTATTTGATTAATGTGTCAAAGTCTGTTATAAGGGGTTGTCCGGTGAAATCAAGTTACCGCATATACTCGTGTATAAGCCGACCCGTGTATAAGCCGACCCCCCTACTATTGCCCCCAAAAACTGGGAAAACCTATTGACTCGCGTATAAGCCTAGGGTGGACAATGCAGCAGCTACCGGTACTGAAAAATTTTAAAAATGAAAATAGATACGAATAAAATGTTGAACTTTTATTTTAAATAGAAACAGTAAACTACCAATGCAGCAGACCACCGTCCTGTTATAAAGCCCCCTATCACTGGTATATAGCCTACCATCCCTTTATATAGCAGCCATAACTAGTATACAGTTGCTGCCAGCAGGGGTAATACAGGCCCCCCAGCAGGGGTAATACAGGCCCCCCAGCAGGGGTAATACAGGCCCCCAGCAGGGGTAATGCATGCCCCCCCAGAGGGGTAATACAGGCCCCCCCAGCAGGGGTAATACAGGGCCCCCAGGAGGGGTAGTACAGGCCCCACAGCAGGGGTAATACAGGCCCCCCCACAGGGGTAATACAGGCCCCCGGCCCCCCCACAGGGGTAATACAGGCCCCCTCACAGGGGTAATACAGGCCCCCCAGCAGGGGTAATACAGGCCCCCCTACAGGGTAATACAGGCCCCCCCCACAGGGGTAATACAGGCCCCCCAGCAGGGGTAATACAGGCCCCCCAGCAGGGGTAATACAGACCCCCCCACAGGGGTAATACAGGCCCCACCACACGGGTAATACAGGCCCCCCCACAGGGGTAATACAGGCCCCCCAGCAGGGTAATACAGGCCCCCCCACAGGGGTAATACAGCCCAGCAGGGGTAATCTCACCCCCTCGGTCTGCAGGCACCCGGGTCCTCCAACTGCTCCGTCTGCGTGCGCGGCTTCTAATATCGGCGTCTTTCCCGCACTTCCTGTTTGAATGTGATCAGGTGACCGCGGTCACATGATCGCATTCAAACAGGAAGAGCGGGGAGGACGCCGGTATTAGAAGCCGCGCACGCAGACGGAGCAGCTGGGGGACCTGGGTGCCTGCAGACCGAGGGGTGAGATTACCCTGCTGGGGGGCCTCTGTATACATGGGGGGGGGCGGGGAGGCAGCGGGGGATGCTCATTCTGCAGCCTCCCCCCGCCTCCTCCTGCCTCCTGCAGTGCCCGGACACAGCCCCCACCGGTGTGCACAGTATATGACTTGTGTATAAGCCGAGGGGGGACTTTTCAGCCCAATTTTTGGGCTGAAAAAGTCGGCTTATACACGAGTATATACGGTATCTCCTATCCAAATGTTACTACCTTCATTTTTAAGGCAGTCTGAGCCCTTTGGATGGAGTACAAAAAATATATTTTATGGACATTCCCTTTTATTATGTTCCTTCCCTTTTGAATGACAGGTTTTCACCCAATCATGATAGGCATTGTAGTGCCCATGGGCGGTATCACAGACCCTAAATTACATAAATACCTCAAATCTTATTTCAGTCCCCGCTGTAGTTCTGGCATTGTATCCAAGAACCCGACAACTCAGGACGAACAGTGAAATTAATAATGAATTGGTGGGAAAGCCCAAAAAGGCACATAAAATAATCCTACATTTGGTAACTGTACCAGTAATGTTATGATGGATCCTCCCAAATGTAATTATTAACTATAGAGGAAAATCATCTGAATCTTATAAACGCTCATTAATATTTTTTGAGGGAATCACTGGACTGGAAAATGTAACACTGCTGTATTGGGAAAATAATGGGACCAATAGGAAGATTCAGCACCTGGCAGTGGCCGACTGGTCCTGAGCATAACGGGCGGCTCTGACAGCAGATACAGGTTTATTAATCTTATTTATATCAATAGTAGAAGTTATCAGCCACGAGCCAAAGTACAAGTCCAATGCATGGTATCTGCCAGTCCTTCACAATATGGCTGACCCTATATTGCCAGCTGTCCTGCAGTCCCCAATACTGTTTGACAGTCCCTGGAGTTTTCTACAGAAAGGATCTTGTCCCAGTGACTCATCCACATCTGGGAACAGGAGCTGACAATCTGTAGACAATCTGTAGCTCTGCAGCACTTGCCCCTTCTCCTCTCTCCTAAAAAGGTTGTAATACCGCATGTGTCCTGTAGGGACAGAGACATCCCCTTGCAATAACAGCTGATTGCGGGAGGTTTTGGCTTCTATAACTCAGTAATAGCAGAGCACTCCCTACCTGGACTCGTCCCCTCCTGCTGTGAGGTCCAAGTGGCACAAGATGTCTCCTGAGCAGATCTCTGCACATTCTATATCGGTTGTGATGCCATTCAGAGCTATGATGTCATCATAACTGCCTGATACTGTACTAGCTTCAAGATGGTGAATGTGCCTATAAAATAGGTTCATAAGTGGATCACAGTGTTTGATTAATGTGTCAAAATCCATTATAAGGGGTTATCTGGTGAAATCAAGTTATCTCCTATCCAAAACCACAAAAAGAACATAACGGTCAGACGTCCATTTATACAATTCAATAATAGTTTTTATTGGTCACATCAGGATTTTTTAGAGGAAGTTAAAAAGTGCAAGTGCAGTATATTTTACATATAGGTCGATATAGCAGCATTTTTTATATGTCTAAGATAAGATAATTACAAAGCATACAGATGTACAAAAAATGATATACCGTATATACTCGCGTATAAGCCGAGTTTTTCAGCCCAAAAATTGGGCTGAAAAGTACCCCCCTCGGCTTATACGCGAGTCAGTGCTGTATACCGATGTATACATCGGTACATACCGATGTATACATCGGTATACAGCAGCCCCCGTAATCCAGGGCCCCCCCAGCCTCTCTCCGGTCACCTGGAAAGGAAACTATACTTATCAGTGTCCGCTGTCCGCGCCCGCTCGCATCTGCCGACATCGCGATCCTCCATCTTCATGCGGCGTCTTCCTGTTTCTGTGCTCGTCGCAGCAATGACGTCATTCCTTGCGACGCGCACAGGAAACAGGAAGACGCCGCATGAAGATGGAGGAGCGCGATGTCGGCAGATGCGAGCGGGCACGGACAGCGGGACAGTGATAAGTATAGTTTCCTTTCCAGGTGACCGGAGAGAGGCTGGGGGGGCCCTGGATTACGGGGGCTGCTGTATACTACCGCGGGGGCTGCAATATACTACCACTGGGGCTGTATACACTGCTGGGGCTGCCTGTATACTGCTGGGGCTGCCTGTATACTGCTGGGGCTTCCTGTATACTGCTGGGGCTGCCTGTATACTGCTGGGGCTGCCTGTATACTGCTGGGGCTGCCTGTATACTGCTGGGGCTGCCTGTATACTGCTGGGGCTTCCTGTATACTGCTGGGGCTGCCTGTATACTGCTGGGGCTGCCTGTATACTGCTGGGGCTGCCTGTATACTGCTGGGGCTGCCTGTATACTGCTGGGGCTGCCTGTATACTGCTGGGGCTTCCTGTATACTGCTGGGGCTGCCTGTATACTGCTGGGGCTGCCTGTATACTGCTGGGGCTGCCTGTATACTGCTGGGGCTTCCTGTATACTGCTGGGGCTGCCTGTATACTGCTGGGGCTTCCTGTATACTGCTGGGGCTGCCTGTATACTGCTGGGGCTGCCTGTATACTGCTGGGGCTTCCTGTATACTGCTGGGGCTGCCTGTATACTGCTGGGGCTGCCTGTATACTGCTGGGGCTGCCTGTATACTGCTGGGGCTTCCTGTATACTGCTGGGGCTGCCTGTATACTGCTGGGGCTGCCTGTATACTGCTGGGGCTGCCTGTATACTGCTGGGGCTTCCTGTATACTGCTGGGGCTGCCTGTATACTGCTGGGGCTGCCTATATACTACCACTGGGGCTGCTGGGGCTCCTATGTACTACCACTGGGGCTGCTGGGGCTCCCATGTACTACCACTGGGGTGGCCTGTATACCACACTGCTGGGGGCTATATACCTGTGCTGAGGTCCACCCTCGGCTTATACACGAGTCAATAGGTTTTTCCAGATTTTTGGGGCAAAAGTAGGGGGGTCGGCTTATACACGGGTCGGCTTATACACGAGTATATACGGTACATAATTCTGTATTTAAGAGATATTTATACCCTTGTCTGTTAGTTGACCTACAGGAAATCCAGATCTCTATATGGAGTACACACTACAGCTTACATCTCTTATAAGGCTGCCTTCAGACTTGCAGATGCATCTGCAGCGTTTTGCAGATGCATCTGCAAACATCTGCATGCAGACCGCGGCCCCTATGTTTATAATGGAGCGCACGGCGGTCTGCAGATGCTTGCAGACCGCCGTGCGCTCTCATTGCCCGCCATTAGTGATCTGTGCGCAGGCGGATGCTCTTACTCTTACACACACTCACATACACACACTTTTACACACACTCATACACAGACTCTCATACACATTCATATACACACACACTCATACATACTCATACACACTCATATACACACACTCATATACACACACTTTCTCATACATACTCACATACACACTCTCATACACACACACACACTCATACACACCCTCATACATACTCATATGCACTCTCATACACACACACTTTCTCATACTCACTCATATACACATACTCTCATACTCACACACATACTTTCTCATACACACTCACATACACACTCTCATGCACACACTCATATACACACACTCTCATACACACACACATACACACTCGTATACACACTTTCATACACAATCACATACACACTCCCATACACACACACTTTCTCATACAACGTACACACACACACACTTTCTCATACACACTCACATACACACTCTCAGACACACACTCATATACACACACACTCTCATACACACAGTCACACTCACTCTCTCTCTGTCACACACACACTTTAACGATACTGGGATACACTATTCAGGGGGCCGCCACAGTGCACTGTGTAAGGGACCACCATGGAGTGTTGTGTAAAGGAGCGCCACGGTGCAGTGTGCTAGGGACTGCGGCTTTATTATTACTTCCTGTGGCTGCTATGACAAGCTCCAAGTCTCCTTCCCCCAGCTACAGTTGTGGCCAAAAGTATTGACACCCCTGCAATTCTGTCAGATAATACTCAGTTTCTTCCTGAAAATGATTGCAATCACAAATACTTTTGTATTATTCTCTTCATTAAGGCTACGTTCACACATTTGCGTATTTTGCTGCACTTTTTTGCGCGTGCTTTTTGCCGCGTTTTTCGGCCGTGCAAAAAAGCGCAGCAAAATACGCAGGGGCTTTCACACACTGCGCTTTCTTCCCCCCAGAAAGCGCAGTGATGTCACAGGGGGGGAAGAATCCTGCTTCCTCCTCCCCTCTGTGACATATGTGACCGCCCCATTAGATTCCACAGTGTGTTAAAACACACTGTGAAATCTACATTAAACAAAAGCAAGTTAATGAAAAATAAAAAAGAATCAATACTTCACCTCTCCGACGCCTTCTCCCGGTGTGCGATCTCCGATTCCAAGTCAGATCTCTTCTGACAGGACCTGTGATGACCTCAGAGGGGGGCGTTCCCGGGGCAGTCCCATCGCTGATTGGCTGCTCGCGGTCACATGACCGCGAGTGCCCGGGAACGCCCCCTCTCTGACGTCACCACAGGTCTTGTCAGAAGAGATCTGACTTAGAACCGGGAATCGCACAGCGGGAGAAGGCAGCGGACAGCGGGAGAAGGCGTCGGAAGGTAAGTATTGATTCTTTTTTATTTTTCACACACTTGCTTTTGTTTAATTTAGATTTCACAGTGTGTATTAACACACTGTGGAATCTAACGGGCGGCCACAGCTGTCACAGAGGGGAGGAGGAAGCAGGATTCTTCCTCCCCTCTGGGAGAATACGCAGTAGTAGCTGCGTAAACAATTGACATATCAATTGTTTACGGAGCTGCGTTTTCTCCCGGAAAACGCACTGCGTATTTTTACGCAATGTCTGCACTGCAAAGTGAATTTCCCATTCACTTTGCAGGCAGACAAAAGGCACATTGCGTATTTTGAAAAGCGCGCGTAAAAAAAACGCGGCAAAATACGCAATGTGTGAACGCAGCCTTAATTTGTCTTCAATGAAAAAAACACAAATAGAATTGTCTTAAAGCCAAATTGGATATAATTCCACACCAAACATAAAAAAGGGGGTGGACAAAAGTATTGGCACTGTTAGAAAAATCATGTGATGCTTCTCTAATTTGTGTAATTAACAGCACCTGTAACTTACCTGTGGCACCTAACAGGTGTTGGCAATAACTAAATCACACTTGCAGTCACTTGACATGGATTAAAGTTGTCTCAACCTCTATCCTGCATCCTTTAATCCATGTCAAGTGACTGCAAGTGTGATTTAGTTATTGCCAACACCTGTTAAGTGCCACAGGTAAGTTACAGGTGCTGTTAATTACACAAATTAGAGAAGCTTCACATGATTTTTCTAAACAGTACCACATTGAGCATGGAGAAAAGAAAGAAGACCAAAGAACTGTCTGAGGACTTGAGAAACCAAATTGTGAGGAAGCATGAGCAATCTCAAGGCTGCAAGTCCATCTCCAAAGACCTGAATGTTCCTGTGTCTACTGTGCACAGTGTCATCAAGAAGTTTAAAGCCCATGGCACTGTGGCTAACCTCCCTAGATGTGGACGGAAAAGAAAAATTGACGAGAGATTTCAACGCAAGATTGTGCGGATGGTGGATAAAGAACCTCGACTAACATCCAAACAAGTTCAAGCTGCCCTGCAGTCCGAGGGTACAACAGTGTCAACCCGTACTATCCGTCGGTGTCTGAATGAAAAGGGACTGTATGGTAGGATACCCAGGAAGACCCCCCTTCTTACCCCGAGACATAAAAAAGCCAGGCTGGAGTTTGCCAAAACTTACCTGAGAAAGCTTAAAACGTTTTGGAAGAATGTTTCTCTTTTTGGGCAAAGGCATCAACATAGAGTTTGCAGGAGAAAAAAAGAGGCATTCAAAGAAAAGAACACGGTCCCTACAGTCAAACATGGTGGAGGTTCCCTGTTGTTTTGCACTGGAGACTTCTAAGGTGGCCAGCAATGAGTACAGACCTGAATCCCATAGAACACCTGTGGAGAGATCTACAAATGGCAGTTTGGAGAAGGCACCCTTCAAATATCAGGGACCTGGAGCAGTTTGCCAAAGAAGAATGGACTAAAATTCCAGCAGAGCATTGTAAGAAACTCATTGATGGTTACCGGAAGCGGTTTGATCGCAGTTATTTTGGCTAAAGGTTGTGCAACCAAGTATTAGGCTGAGGGTGCCAATACTTTTGTCCGGCCCATTTTTGGAGTTTTGTGTGAAATGATCAATGTTTTGCTTTTTGCTTCATTGTCTTTTGTGTTTTTTCATTGAAGACAAATTAAATGAAGATAATTATACCAAAGAATTTGTGATTGCAATCATTTTCAGGAAGAAACTGAGTATTATCTGACAGAATTGCATGGGTGTCAATACTTTTGGCCACAACTGTACATCAATGGAAGCCGGAGGGCCAATCAGATCACAGACCCACAAGTGACATTGGCGTATGACGTCACTTGAGATTTATGATTGGCCGACATCACTTGCGAATCTGTGATCTGATTGGCACGCCAGCTTCCATTGATGTAGCTGAGGGAAGGCGGCTTGGAGCTTGTCGTAGCGGCTGCAGGAAGTGATAATAAAGCCTCAGTCCCCAGCACACTGCACCGCGGCAGCCCTTTATACAGCGCACCATGGCGGCCCCCTGCACAGTGGATCCCACAGCATCCTTACGTTGTCCAAGTGCCGCGGGCCGCACTTTGAAGCCCCCGGGCCGCGTGTTTAAGACCCTGCTTAGATGACAATGCTTAGAGATGTAAGCTGTAGTGTGTACTTCATATAGAGATCTGGATTTCTTGTAGGTCAACTAACAGACAAGGGTATAAATATCTCTTAAATACAGAATTATGTAATTTTTTGTACATCTGTAGGCTTTGTAACTGTCTTATTTTAGACATATAAAAAAGCTGCTATATTGACCTATATGTAAAATATACTGCACTTGCACTTTTTAACTTCCTTTAAAAAACCCTGATGTGACCAATAAAAGCTATTATTGAATTGCATAAATGGACGTCTGACCGTTATGTTCTTTTGGTGGTTATGTATATTACGGTTTGTCCGTAGTCCTTATTAGTGTGACGCTGGTACCTCAATATTGAGGTTGTCACATAGGTTGATGTCCGAGATGCTGGTTGCATTCATTTGGTATCTCCTATCCAAATCTGACCACCAGGACTGATTGGCAAAACAGACGACTATTTTTCATCACTGCTCATGCTCGACCACCGGTCCATTCATTCCCTATGTGGGCGCTGAGCACTATGCTCATTTTTTTCCAGCAGCCCCATAGAGATTGAATGGTGGTCAGTCATCTGACTATTGGCTTCATCTTGTAATAGGATTAAAGTGCCCCAACCATGATAAAACCTCCCCGATCTGCCGCCCAGTGTGGAGCACCCCCTGATCAGGACGTTATCGCCATCCTGTCCCAATTAATATGGCATTATTATCAGAAGATCATATGTAAACATTACCAAGATATCCCCACGTTTGGCCTTCATGGCAAATCAATGTATTGGTGGTGGCGAGATTGGAGAGAATTGGAGAGGAGGCGAATGTGTGTGTGTAAATCTATTCAAACTTTGTGGAAGGAACAGTGTTACTGCCACTCTACGGACCCTCGTTCTTCCAATAGGGGGGACCTGGGGTGATCTCCACTTTTTGGTTCTGTCCTTGACACAATGAAAAAGGCAGACTAAGCCTGCTCAGCCAATCACTGACTGAGGAGGTCCCTGCTGTGGCTTCTGATTGGCTGAGACAACACTTCACAGCTTTTTTTAGAGCAATCAGAAGGGATCGGGTGTAGAGATCTGTTAAGTTTCAGAACAGGATCTTGGGGGAAAGAATGATTGTCAAGTGAATGTTACCATCTTCATTATTTTAAGGCAGTCTGAGACCTTTGGATAGGGGGCAAAAATGTATTTTGTGGACATTCCCTTTTAATATGTTCCTTCCCTTTTGAATGACCTCACACAGATTCTCATCCAATCATTACAGGCATTGTAGTGCCCACAGGGCGGTAACACAGACCCTAAATGACATATAAATACCCCAAATCATATTTCAGTCCTCACTGTATCCAAGAACCAGACAGCTCAGGATGAACAGTCTAATTAATAATGAAGTGGTGGGAAAGCCAAAAAAAAGTCACATAAAATAATCCTACAGTAATCTAACGATGGATTCTCCCAAATGTAATTATTAACTATAGAGTAAAATCATCTGAATCTTAGAAACGCTCATTAATATTTTTGGGGAGAACATTGGACTGGAAAATGTAAAGCTGCTGAATTAGGAAAATAATGGGGCCGATAGGAAGATTCAGCACCTGGCAGAGGCCGATCGGTCCCGGGCATGACGGGCGGCTCTGATAGCAGATACAATTTTATTAAGCTTTATTTTATTAATAGCAGAAGTTATCAGCCACAAGCCAAAGTACAATATGGACGACCCTGTATTGCTGGTTGTCCTGCTGTTCCAATACTGTCTGACAGTCCCCGGAGTTTTCTACAGAAAGGATCTTGTCCCAGTGGCCCATCCACACCTGGGAATAGGAGCTGACAATCTGTAGCTCTGCAGCACTTGCCCAGCACCGGGCTGGGGTATCTGGGGCCCACCAGGGAAATTGACTCCAGGGGCCCACCCGGGCCCACCCACCCTTCAGCTATTTGCAAATACCTGTTAGCCGTTATACCCATTATAGTGGAGCGTGGACTGTAAAACACAGGCGACTCCCGCACATCACTGTGCGCTCACCATTACTGCAATATACAATTACTGTAGTTTGCATTAAAGGGATTTTTTTGGTGAAAACAAGTTATCAGCGATCTGCAGGTTAGGAAGGTGATCACTTATTTGTTGGTGGAATCCGCACCATCAGAGAAATGTGGCACTTGGAGTATTTGATTTTTTTCCTCAGTATTTGTAAGGCCGGCTTCAGACTGCGTGTCTGATCCGATCCGTAGTTGTCCGCTTGAGGCAGACAGCCGCGGACCGGATCAGCACACAGGACTGGGGGCTATTATGCCCTCCGATCCTGTGTGCAGCCGCACGCAGTCCCGATGCTAATAGGTGAGGACCGCGGGCGCGCGGTCCTGACCTGTCAGCTGGTTCAGCTGCGTGCGGCTGCACACAGGATCGGAGGGCATAATAGCCCCCAGTCCTGTGTGCTGATCCGGTCCGCGGCTGTCTGCCTCAAGCGGACAGCTACGGATCGGATCAGACACGCAGTCTGAAGCCGGCCTAAGACAAAACCAAAAGTGGAGCAATCAGAGATAATTGTTTTATGCATTACTCACCCACTCCTGGTTTTGTCTTATAAATACTGAGGTGAAAATCTCACCAAATGCTCAACTTGCTTTCTCTGGCGAACCTCTGTAACTGCATCTCTGCTGCTGTGTCACAGGACAGGGAGGGGTTCAATATCCAAGTATTTAATATCTATTGGAAATAAAGAAGTTTCCCCTTATTGATATCAGATAAAACAAATGACCAACCACAATCTACTCTACCAAGACCAATAATACTAGATAGAAGGCAGAAATACTACCACACCGTGACCAGATCACATATTACCGCCACAGAGTGCGCAAATAATGCCACATACAAGGCACAAATGCCGCCACACCATGCCCAAAGCATATAATACCACCATATAGTGATCAAATGCTACCACACACAAGATTTAAATACTTCCACACTATGACACCACATAGTGACCGGATAATATTACATACAAGGGACAAATATTGTCATGTCATGACCAAAGCACATAATGCCACCATATAACAAATAATACTAAAACAATAATCATGTAAAAAAGCTCTGTATATTGGGTCAGTGTACAGGTTATACAGTGATCACCAGTGACATTATACACAGGAGTTCTGTATATAGTGTACAGGTTATACAGTCATCAACAGTGACCTTATACACAGGAGCTCTGTGTATAGTGTCAGTGTGTGTGTATAGGTAATACACCTATTCACCAGTGATGTCTCTAGGTGAAGTTCTTTATCTGTGGCAGACTGATATCTTGTCTTCTATGCAGGACTTATCTCTGCAGAAAATAACATAGTTAGCTATGACTGATCACTTCAAAGCACAATCCACACTTTTCCCAAGATTTCTATACTACATGAAATGACAAAAAAAACAACATAGCACCGCACTACACAGTAACAGTGCTCCAGTGTCATCCTGTGCCTGCTCATCTCTGTCAGCAGGCATATTTGTCTAATGGCAAAGATGTAGCAGAGCTGAAGACAGAAGACCCGTGGATTACGTCGGAGCGAGGGCTTTTTTTTTATTAAAGATGGAGTCCTAAATGTGTTTTGTGTTTTATTTTTAATTAAAAAAAATTTCTGTGTTTTTTTTCTGTTTACTAGAAATATATGGTGGCCATGTCTAATTTGCTGTGACACCATGAATTTGGGGCTTAGTAACAGCTGATAATACAAAGCTGTCCTGGTACTAACCCTATTATTACCCAGGGTGTCACTCACCACCAGGGCCGCTGGAAGAGCTGGGTAAAGCACCTGGAAATGGTGCTATGATGAATGGGTCTTGGGCCTTACGATGCAGAGAATCCCAGTCCCCAGCTGCCTTGTTTTTGATGGCTGGCGATCAACATATGGCGAAAGCCCACGCATATTTCTTTTAAATATTTTAAATTAGTTTAAAACAAATGTTAGGCTTCTCTGTGTTTGGATTGCCAGCCAAGGTAAAGCCAGGCAGCTGGGGGTGGCAGGCTGTAGCTGTCCACTTTATCTGCAGTGATATAAAGAAAGAGAGAGAGAGAGTTCTATTGCCCATGTAACTAAAACACGTATTTATTGTCCACACCAGTGTATATTGCAAAAATAATGCTTTATTAAATGCAGTGGATAAAATAAACAGACGTGTCCAAAGTAAAAGATGACATGATTTTATGACAAGGGAGGGAGACAGAGTGACAAGCGGGCAAGACAGGCAAGGACTGTATATAAAGGTTCAGAGGGATAGTAAAAGTGCAAAGTGCCAAAGTGCATAGATCAGGGTAGATGCAATTAACCTATGTAGAGGTAACAAACCCCTGATCTAGATAAACAATAAAGTGCACAGTAATAACTTACCCATGAACCTAGTAAAGGGTCCCTGCCAAGTCTGCCCGCTGGTCCAGTAGCCCGATTAACAGTTTCTCTGTAGAGCTCAGGGACATTCTGGAGAGGGCCTTCGAGGCGGGATTATCCCCAAAAAGGTCATGGATGGACTCCTTGTCGATGCACCGGTAACCCCCACCTTCTACCTTTTACCTAAGGTTCACAAGAACCCAGAAGTCCCCCCTGGGCGTCCGATTGTCTCTGGCATAGGAGGGCTGTTTGATGCAACTTGTAAGTTTATCGAATATTATCTACACCCATTAGTGGAGAAGCTGCCCTCCTATGTCAGGGACACCTCGGACGTCCTACGTAGGGTTGATGGTTTATATTTGGAGAAGGATGGGGTGCTGCTGGTGACCATCGACGTGGAGTCCCTGTATACCAACATAGGGCATGCTGATGGCCTTGAGGCAGTTAGCTATTTTTTGAGTATGTCTAATTGGAATCAGGATTTGAGAGATTTGATCCTGGAACTACTGGAGTACATATTAACACATAATTTCTTCGTGTTTGGGGACCGGTTTACTTGCAGCGGTGCGGCACAGCGATGGGGGCGGCCTGCGCCCCGTCATATGCAAACCTCTTCCTGGGTTCGCTGGGAGGGGGGGATCTTTGGCGGGGGGCAGGCACTCGTCCCCCATGCGCTGTGCTGGCTCCGCTATATTGACGACATATTTGTCGTCTGGAGTGGAACCGTCCCCGAACTCGAAATGTTCGTCCAGTCCTCAATAGCAATAATCTCAACATAAAATTAACCTTCAAATATGCCAGGGATGAGATCGACTTTTTAGACATTAAGGTGACCATCAAAGAGGATGGAGAGGTGGCTACAGATATTTTTAGAAAAGACACCTCAGTGAATTCTCTCCTCCATGCTACCTCGTCACATACACCGTCAACCATCAGAGCAATACCGGTCAGCCAATTTTTGCGGCTTCGACGTATTTGCTCTGAGGGGGACGTGTTTAATGAACGTGTAGCAGACATGAAGGAGAGATTCCAAGACAGAGGCTATAGCATGAGGAGCATTAAAAGGGGCTACACAAGGGCAAAGAAGACCCCACGCTGTGACCTCTTAGCAAGCAAAAATCATAAAAATAGCGAGGAGGGATCCCCTGTTTTGAGATTTATCTCCACGTATAACAATCAGTGGACAGCAATCAGGGGAATCCTTACTCGCCACTGGGGTGTCCTAAAAACTGAGCCTACTCTATCCTCTGTTATCCCAGATCGACCCCTGATGACTGCCAGGAGGGGCCGGAGTCTGAGAGACAGACTGGTGCACAGTCATTACATCAAAAAACCTTTATTTCCCTTTAATACTGGACGTGCACTAGTCGGCTGTTTCCCATGTGGCTCCTGCCTGTCCTGTAGAACCAGTATCATTCGTACCAAGCTCTTTGGGAACCATGATGGATCTAGGGAATTCAACATAGGGAAATATATCACGTGTAGCACTTCAGGTGTTATTTACCATGCTACATGTGGTTGTGGCCTCGTGTATGTGGGTCTGACAACCAGGGAGTTGAGGCGTCGGGTGAGGGAGCATGAGAAGAGCATAATGGCGGCTGAGAGTGTGGAGGACCTGAGTACTCTGCGCACCCTCCCTCGTCATTTCAAAAAATTCCATGACTGCAACCCAGAGACACTGAGAGTCTGTGGGATAGATAAAGTGCAGCTTGGGATACGAGGAGGGGATGCTAAAAAAGAACTAGCCAAGATGGAATGCCAGTGGATCGTGACTTTGGGCACGATGTCACCGGCAGGCTTGTATGAAAGACTCAGTTTTTCGCCTTTTCTGTGACCCCTGACTCTTCTTTTTGCAAAATGACGCCCTAGCACCCAGGGGTCAGCCCAATGTGAGTGCCACTACTGTGATGTTTTTTAGACATTCTAGCCCTGTATTGTCCTCCTATATTCGACTACTTATGTGTAATGGTTTTTTAAGGTGCTTTGGTAATACGATCTACATGCCATTAAGGCTGGGGTATATATAGGGATTCTTGATATATGTATTTTAACCCTATGTGTCTGGGTGGTCAAAAACTCTCCCTGACCGCTCTTTTGGAGTTAGCATGGCCTGTCTGAATCATGCTGCCCATGAAAAAATGATCGCTGTTCGGCGTATCCATAGTTGTTTTATTGGATTGTCAGCTTTTTAATTTGTGCTTTACTCACCTTTTTAGATTCACTTATTATTTTTCGTACTATGGGATTTGGTGATGTGAGTCGACCTATAGGAGCGATGGACTGAACCTGTATGGGACAATACAAGAGCTATGGAGGAATTGGGAGGAAAATACACCATTGGAGGAATGCAGGCACTATATCGCCTAATATGAACTGACTTCTGTCAGTATATGTGTTTATATATGACTTGTTGTATAGTTGGCACTATATCCTGCTCCTTCCCTGACTCCTTTTTGTCTCTGTTCTATACTCACTGTGCTTTAGTGCATGTCTCTCTAGTCTGTTTGCCCCACGATTGTTAGTGCAGAAGTGACATAAAAGTTTAAACTGTAGTGACTGGGATCATTCCCTGATCACTACTGACATGCCCTTATCTCTGCCCTATTCCAAAATGGCGCCAGACGCTGTGCGCATGCGCACTGGCAAACCGGAAGTGGGCGGCGAGGGGGACTTCTATTAAGGGTGCACCGGGGGAAATGACGTCACCTGATGAAGGTGCCAGGATAGGCGCCGAAACGCATAGGAGAGAGGAGGAATAAAAGGATGGAAATCGATTTGGCTCTTTGGTGAGTTTATTTAACCCTGAAGCAGCGCGGACCGTGAGACACCAGCACTCCCATCATTTCTTTTATTTTTGCTAATTTTGCAATATTCTACTGTACATTGCGTTTGTGCTGATTTCCAATGGATCTGTTGTAACGCACAGCATAAACGCAATGTTAACCTAGCCAAACAGCAGCGAGGAGGGGAGACAGAGCCCGGGAGACCGCCTAGTCAGTCTACTGGTGGTACTATCATGCCCATTGCCCAGTATGTCCTCCCAGCCTTTGTGGCACTATTATGCCCATTGCCTAGTATGTACTGCCAGCCTCTGTGGTACTATCATGCTAGTACTACCACCAGTGGCTGTCAGGACATGCTGGGTGGGCATGATAGTACCACAGATGCTGGTAGGACATACTGGGCAATGGGCATGCATGATAGTACCACCCGAGGCTGGCATGACATGCTGGCCAATGGGCATAATAATCATGCCCATTACCTAGTAGTATGTCTTGCCAGCTCCAGCCAGGGGTCCCAGACAGTTACCTCCTCATCCATCCTGCTGCTGGCTGGGAACCCTGTACAGTGCAGCATGTAGTGTGAATGCCACACTATGGAAATGCTGCTTTTACTACAGCCAAGTGGAGGCGAGGGCCACATAGAGATTAAAGGGACCCCATCAGGAGCGGACATGGGTCCCTATAAGGGGCGTACATAAAGATCATGGGGCCCACTCAGGGGTGTGCATAAAGATCATGGGGCCCCATCAGAGGCGTACATAGAAATCATGGGGCACAGTCAAAGGCGAGTATAAAAATCATGGGGCCCAGTCAGCGGTGTACCGTACATAGAGATCATGGGGTCCCATCAGAGGCGTACATAGAGATCATGGGGCCCTATCAGAGGCGTACATAGAGATCATGTGGCCCACTCAGGGGCGTGCATAAAAATGATGGGGCCTAGTCAGCGCCGTACATAGAGATCACGGTGCCCCATCAGAGGCGTACATAGAGATCATGGGACCCACTCAGGGCATGCATAAAAATCATGGGGCCCAGTCAGCAGCGTAGAGATCATGGGGCTCAGTCAGGGGCATACATAGAGATCATGGGGCCCCATCAGAGGTTTACATAAAGATCATGGGGCCCAGTCAGGGATTGTACATAGAAATCATGGGACCCCGTGAAGTGAGGATCTCACTGCCCCAGTATGGTGCCCTCCAGGTGCTCCCACGGAGTTTGCTTCATACTAAGGCCTGTGATGCCCTGTGGGAGCTCCCTAAGGGCACCATACTGGGGGCAGTAGTAGAGACAGCATCTCCAGTGTGACATTCACCTCACACTACATGATCCCCAGCCAGCAGCATTACAGATGGGATGGTGGAGGCTGGAGCACTGTCTGGGACCCTTGGCGCCAGGCTGGTGACTGAGGAGCCCATCTCTTCTGTCAGAATATGTCCAGAAACATTTAGCAATACTGGTCCGAGTGCAATTTGAGTTTTTCTCGTATTGCACAAGCGCGATTCTCACACCAGTGTGCCTCCACCCTAAAGCTGAACAGAGTTGTCTAGGTAGAGGTAGTGGCCCCTTCCAGGTACTGCAGATCTGTCCTTATTCATCTGAATAGGTGAGGAGGTGAGGATGTGTAATACCCAGCAGCAGCCACTACACAGTTGATGGCGCTGTGCTGCTTAGATCTGTAGAGGTGCTGGGCACCAGAGGCCCGATGTAGTCAGCAGTGAGGCAGGGCCAAAGTGCGGCGCAAACCCAACACAGCAGCTCCTGATCCAGCTGGCTCCTCGGTACAACAGTTTAGTTCTTTGGTATCGGTTCATTAAAGGACAAATCACAGAGTCAATAAACAATTTTAAGGCTTCTTTACTATAACTGTTGAATGTGTGAGTTGGGGGTGGGCTTTTACATCGACACATTTGGCTGCAGGCTGCTCCCTCAGCCTGTTACCTTCATACTTAAGTCCTTAAGCATCATTGATGCACACCATGAATTCAAAGAGTCTTTTGGTCAATTCTATCCCTACCCCAATTATGGGGATAAATCCATAGGACCAACAGGGAACCGCCAGACAGTATTCTTACCCTGCGCTCACAATGGAGATCCGTCTATCTTCAGACCACTGCATGGGGTCCATTGAACTGACACCGGAGAGGACAGCCACTGTTTGGGTATCCACCAGGGCAGGTGTCAATCATCAACACTGAGGAAACATGCTTGGCTGAGGTTTTGTCCCATGATCTAGGTTACGCATTGTGAACTTCCAGCTATCCACCCAGCTTTGCTATACTCACTGCTTAGATACTGTGCATATAATGTGTGTTAGGTACGCATTGTGAACTTCCAGCTATCCACCCAGCTTTGCTATACTCACTGCTTAGATACTGTGCATATAATATCTATATCTGTTGATATTTTCTTACCTTTCATGTGTCTGCTTTTTGCCATTCCTCATGATCAGTGTTGCATGACCTAGAGTTAGTTCTCCAGGCCCTTCCCCTGTTTTATTACCTCTGTGTAACCCCCATCATCTACTCACTTCTTCCACACACTAATCAACACCTGAAACCTATTCGGCTACAGATTTATTCAGAACCACAAGTCTGATCCAGACTTAGTCTGATCCATGCATCTTCCAAACTACATCTTTCAAAGTACATTTTCTAAGTACAATACTTAGAAATAGACTAGAAATGGACTGGAAACGACTGGCAGGTAAAGAAATATAAATCCCCCACAATGTTTCCCTTCTAATCTCTACCACCCTTACTACTTCATCTCATATTAACTCCTGCAATCCCTTCCACAAGTAAGGAACTAGTCATCAGTCCACCCTTCCTCCCCAGCCATCTGACCTCCTCTTGACTACTATTTCTCCCCATACTGGCTGTATCACCTTGTCCTCGGCTCCACCACCCTGTCCAGGACTGCTAGATCTCATCCCCATCCACATCTCCCCTGGACTGTAGCTCATACCTTGGTGGCATCCCACCCCGGACTGACCCCTGGATGCCTCACCTGTCCCACGGCTGCTCCATCAGCCAACCCAGCAATCGCCTCTGTCAACCCCGACCGCCTCGACTGATCCCCCAACTTCCCCATCTGACCCATCCATCCGACCCCCCACCTTACATCTCATCCCCTGGTCATCACCTCATCCCATGACCGCTCCCCACTGATGACCATTCACCCACTACCACAACTTTCCCCACTCTGCTTCTGACCCCTGCTGCCACACTCACTCCCTGTTCTCCGTATGCAATGTTCCCGCTACTCCTCACTCTCACTCCCATCCTTCTCCACTTCCTACTACCCCCACTTATCCCCCCTCCCAGCAACAAAATACTGCTCTCACCCTCTATCCTGCCGAACCACCTCACCTACTTCACCAACCTTTTCATTCACTTTCAATCCTCAATTACCAAACAAGCACGCCCGCCTCGCAAGCTCTCATGCTCCCACCTGCTAACCTCGGCCTACTCCTCCTCCTTGCCGGTGACATCTCCCCCAATCCTGGCCCCCCCCGCAACATCCCAACAACCTTCATCCCGCGACCCACCGCCAACCCTCGCAACCTCACCACCACTTGCTCTCGCAACCCCACCAACATCAGACCCATTCCCCCAACCCATGCCCCACCTACCGCTCTAACCGGCGCACTCTGGAATGCCCGCTCAGTGTGCAACAAACTCCCCGACATCCATGATCTCCTTATCTCCAGGAAACTGTCATTCCTCGGCCTCACCGAGACCTGGCTCACCCCTCCGACACGGCCTCCCCTGCTGCACTATCCTACGGCGGCCTCAGCCTGTCCCACACCCCCCGTCCCTCTGGCAAACAAGGCGGTGGAGTCGGCATACTGCTGTCCAACTCCTGCACCTTCAGCCCCATCCCCCAGCCCCCATCCGTCACCGTCCCCTCCTTCGAGGCCCACTCAGTCCGAATCTTCTCCCCCTGCAACCTCCAAATAGCCATCATCTACCACCCCCCCGGACCCACCGCCTCCTTCCTTGACCACTTCACCACCTGGCTACTTCACTTCCTCTCCACTGACATCCCCTCCATCATCATGGGCGACTTCAATATCCCCATTGACACTCCCCGCCCAGCCGCCTCCAACCTTCTTTCCTTGACCACCTCCCTAGGGCTCTCCCAATGGTCCTCCTCTCCCACCCACGAACAAGGCCACACGCTTGACCTCATCTTTACCCGCCTTTGCTCCCTCTCTAACCTCACAACCTCGGTACTCACACTGTCCGACCACCATCTCTTGACCTTCTCCGCCCTCTCCTCCCCTACCACACTACCCCCCTCTCCGCAAACTTGATCACCCTCGCCGAAACCTAAAAGATCTTGATCTTCCTTTATTCTCTGAATCACTCCTCCCTCTCACCGACCTACCCTGCGCTGACGACATTGACATTGCCACCACCCTATACAACACCACCATAACGAACGCTCTCGACCTAGCCGCCCCCCTCACTCTCCATGCTCCACGCATTAACAGGCAACCCTGGCACACCACCCTCACTAAAAACCTGAGACGGGCGTCCAGAGTCGCCGAGAGGAGATGGAAAAAGTCTCACACCCCCACTTTGCTCTATTCAAGCAATCCATCACTGACTTCAAGACGGCACTCGCTACCGCCAAGCAAGTGTTCTTCTCATCCCTTATAACCTCTCTGTCCCGCAACCCCAAGCAGCTCTTCAAAACTTTCAACTCCTTACTTCGCCCACCTGCTCCTCCCCCTTCTCCCCTCATCTCTGCTGAAGACTTTGCGACCTTCTTCAAGGAGAAGATCGACAAGATCAGAAGCAGCTTCGGTCCACTATCCCCACACCTCCCCTTCCCACCTACACTGCCCTCCTCCTCCATCAGCCACTTCCCCCCCATAACTGAAGACCAACTCTCCTCCCTCCTGTCAAAATCACACCTCACCACCAGCGCCCACGACCCGCTCCCATCCCACCTCATTCCCAACCACACCTCCATTTTCATCCCAGCCCTCACCCACCTCTTTAACCTTTCACTTAGCACTGGTACCTTCCCCTCGGCCTTCAAACACGCCCTAATCACGCCCATCCTAAAAAAACCCTCACTTGACCCTACCTCTGTCTCTAACTATCGCCCCATATCTCTTCTCCCATTCGCCTCTAAGCTACTTGAACAACACGTCCACTCCGAACTGTCCTCTCACCTCTCCTCGTGCTCCCACTTCGACCGCCTACAGTCCGGCTTCCGACCCCTCCATTCCACCGAAACAGCCCTGACCAAAGTCACCAACGACCTACTGACCGCCAAGAACAAACACTACTACTCCATCCTGCTACTCCTTGACCTGTCTGCCGCCTTCGACACGGTTGACCACTCCCTTCTTCTCAGGATCCTGGAATCCCTTGGCATCACCCACCTTGCCCTCCCTGGATCTCCTCATACCTAGCGGACCGGACCTTCAGCGTCTCCCACTCCCACACCTCCTCCTCACCCTACCCCCTTTCTGTCGGAGTCCCCCAAGGTTCGGTCCTGGGACCCCTACTTTTCTCCATTTACACTCTCGGCCTAGGGCAACTCATCGAGTCCCATGGCCTCCAGTACCACCTCTACGCCGACGACACCCAAATCTACCTGTCCGGCCCCGACATCACCTCCCTACTCTCGAAAATCCCTCAATGCCTTTCCGCCATCTCATCCTTCTTCTCTGCTCGCTTCCTTAAACTCAACATGGACAAAACTGAATTCATAGTCTTCCCCCCAAGAAATTCCACCCCACCTCCCAACCTATCCATCTGCGTCAACGACTGCCCCATCTCCCCAGTCCCCCAAGCCAAATGCCTCGGGGTAATCCTTGACTCCTCCCTATCCTTCAAACCCCACATCGAGGCCCTCACCACATCCCTCCGGCTCCAGCTCAAGAACATCTCACGGATCCGCTCCTTCCTCACCCACGACACCGCTAAAACACTCATCCATGCTCTTATCATCTCCCGCCTTGACTACTGCAACCTCCTTCTCAATGGCCTCCCGGCTAACTCCCTCACACCTCTCCAGTCTATCCTCAACTCCGCTGCCCGACTCATCTATATGTCCTCCCGCTACTCCCCTGTCTCCCCCCTCTGCCAAGCCCTTCACTGGCTCCCCGTCTCCAAGAGATCCCAATTCAAAACACTAACCATGGCGTACAAAGCCATACACAACCTGGCTCCACCATACATCTCCGACCTGGTCTCCCGATACCTACCCTCACGCAACCTCCGCTCCTCCCAAGAACTCCTCCTCTGCTCCCCCCTCATCACCTCTTCGCACAACCGAGTCCAGGACTTCTCCCGGGCATCTGCCTTACTCTGGAACTCCCTACCCGAACACGTCAGACACTCTCCTAACCTGAGTAGCTTCAAGTGTCACCTGAAGACTCACTTGTTCCGTCAAGCCTACAACCTGCCATGAGACCCAGGCGAACACCCCATACCTGACATTCCCCCATCCTACTGTATCCTAACCCACCCCTCATAGACTGTGAGCCCTCGTGGACAGGGTCCCTGCCCCTCCTGTACCTGTACGTCCTGATCGCCTAGATTTAGTGTACTTGTTCTTGTCTCCCTCAACCTCATGTAAAGCGCCATGGAACCTAATGGCGCTATATAAATAAATAATAATAATAATAATAATAATGATCTAAATGATGGGCTGTATTCTGGGGTAAACTTTAGGGCCTGAACAATTTAAAGGGAGGCTTAGATTCCGGATACTATCTCCTACTGGGGAACTTTCCTCTCGTCTTACATGATACAACCCCTTTTATTGACTATGCCCCATCCACAAGCAACACCCACTATCAATAACCTTGTTTGGCTAATGGGGTTCAGGGAGCAGCATCTGCCTTTAACCAGAAGAGGGCCATGTATACACTATGGAATATGCAGTTTCTTAATGCAGACGCAAAACATAAGTTATCTCTTGAGTGATAACAACACCTCTGGCCTTCCTAAAGCTCCATGACTACTCTGCATTAGCTTCGGCTAAGTTATAACAGCTGATCATTAGGGGTGCCGGATGATGAACCTCTACCAATCTGATATTGATGACCTATCTTAAGAATCAGTATTGATGCAAAAGTGGAAAACTAACACTTTAAGGGTACCTTTACATGCGGAGCTTTTCTAGGAATTTCACTGGCAATTTGCTGGATGCAGTGAAATCATGGACACATTGTTCTATCTTGTTGCTGTGTACAAATGGAACAATGTCTCCATGATTTCACTGCAACCAGGAAGTTACCTGTGGATAAGCTAGAAATGTAGCCGCGTGTAAAGGTACCATAAAGGATTGGAAAAACATGGCTGCTTTGTTCCATAGACAGTGCCACACCAGTCCAAAGGCTCTTTGTGATATTGTATTTATGTCCTGTTTTTGGGAGAAAGCAGCATGTCTTTTTAAGGGTCCATTCACATAATGTATTTTTAGGTGGGATTTACGCAGGCTTGCTCTAGGAAATATCATGAAAATAATCCAAAGAATCTGCCTATTCATTTTTAAAGGGAACCAACCACCCCCAATGACCCCCCCGGACTAATAATATCGTTCCCTACTTGCAGCACATACATGTGCTGCAAGGTTTTTTGCTACAAAAACTGCTTTTTATAACTTAAGATAATGCTTTTGAAACTTTATACCGAAGGGACGGGTGGGCGTAACTTACATGGTGCTAAAGCCGGGTTGCAGCTGCCATTCATCCTGCTGTGCTCGTCACATCAGTAACGGCCAGCCCTTTTTGCAGCGTCCCAGGCTGGTGCACGGGATGTCATGCCCGTGCACACGTCATCAGCTACAGCCGGGAAGCGAGCGCGCGCTCTGACTTCCTGCGCTCGGCTGTGGAAGTCAGAGCGCGCGCTCGCTTCCCGGCTGTAGCTGATGACGTGTGCACGGGCATGACATCCCGTGCACCAGCCTGGGACGCTGCAAAAAGGGCTGGCCGTTACTGATGTGACGAGCACAGCAGGATGAATGGCAGCTGCAACCCGGCTTTAGCACCATGTAAGTTACGCCCACCCGTCCCTTCGGTATAAAGTTTCAAAAGCATTATCTTAAGTTATAAAAAGCAGTTTTTGTAGCAAAAAACCTTGCAGCACATGTATGTGCTGCAAGTAGGGAACGATATTATTAGTCCGGGGGGGTCATTGGGGGTGATTGGTTCCCTTTAAATACATATTAGCCTATATGGTATACAATCATGCCAGCAGGCTGTATCAGCCAATTATAGCATGTAGCAACTCTACACAGTGTCTATTAGAACAAAGAGGAAAAATGTGGAGTTTTAGAATGCTTAGAAAAAACTTTTTTATTTATTTTAGAAAGTATGCTGGGCAGACAAGGTGATGCACAATTGTGCAGGATAAAAGTAACATACAGGCTTGTAGATGTTATACAGAAGACTTGGCAAGTGTACAAATATACAGAGCAGTCACAAAACACAGAAATGTTACATCCGATGATGGTGTATATATGCTGGACATAACACTATTACACTTATAAATAAAGGGTATTTAGGAAATTCCTTTTCCATATACTTCAAGTGTCATATCTCAGACTGTAATACACATCTCATGTGAATGACTGATCTAAGGCATCTTTATGCACAGGGCAGCATAGGTCTGAAGCAGGGTTTATGTACCGTATATACTCACGTATAAGCCGAGTTTTTCAGCCCACAAATTGGGCTGAAAAGTTACCCCCTCGGCTTATACGCGAGTCACTATACGGGCACCCCCCCCCAGAGGTATACAGGCCCCCCCATCAGTATACAGGCCCCCCCCAGGCTCGGGAAACCTGTAAAGGAAGATGATTATACTTATCGCTGTCCGGCTGCCGTCCCCGCTCTGCATCGCGCTCCTCCATCTGCATCGCGCTCCTCCATCTTCCGGGTTCCTGTCGGCGCCGAGAATGACGTCATTGTCGGCGCAGAACACAGGAAGTCGGAAGCCGGAAGATGGAGGAGCGCGATGCAGATGGAGGAGCGCGATGCAGAGCGGGGACGGCAGCCGGACAGCGATAAGTATAATCATCTTCCTTTACAGGTTTCCCGAGCCTGGGGGGGGCCTGTATACCTCGGGCTGCTGCTGTATATACCCTGGGGGGGCCTGTATACCTCGGGCTGCTGCTGTATATAGCCTGGGGGGGCCTGTATACCTCGGGCTGCTGCTGTATATAGCCTGGGGGGGCCTGTATACCTCGGGCTGCTGCTGTATATAGCCTGGGGGGGCCTGTATACCTCGGGCTGCTGCTGTATATAGCCTGGGGGGGCCTGTATACCTCGGGCTGCTGTATATAGCATGAGGGGGGCCTGTATACCTCGGGCTGCTGCTGTATATAGCCTGGGGGGGCCTGTATACCTCGGGCTGCTGCTGTATATAGCCTGGGGGGGCCTGTATACCTCGGGCTGCTGCTGTATATAGCCTGGGGGGGCCTGTATACCTCGGGCTGCTGCTGTATATACCATGGGGCTGCTGCTGTATATACCATGGGGCTGCTGCTGTATATACCATGGGGCTGTTGCTGTATATACCATGGGGCTGTTGCTGTATATACCATGGGGCTGTTGCTGTAGATACCATGGGGCTGCTGCTGTATATACCATGGGGCTGCTGCTGTATATACCCTGGGGCTGCTGCTGTATATAACCTGGGGGGGCCTGTACACCTCGGGCTGCTGCTGTATATAGCCTGGGGGGGCCTGTATACCTCGGGCTGCTGCTGTATATACCATGGGGCTGCTGCTGTATATACCATGGGGCTGCTGCTGTATATACCATGGGGCTGTTGCTGTATATACCATGGGGCTGCTGCTGTATATACCATGGGGCTGTTGCTGTAGATGCCATGGGGCTGCTGCTGTATATACCATGGGGCTGCTGCTGTATATACCCTGAGGCTGCTGCTGTATATAACCTGGGGGGGCCTGTATACCTCGGGCTGCTGCTGTATATAGCTTGGGGGGGCCTGTATACCTCGGGCTGCTGCTGTATATAGCCTGGGGAGGGCCTGTATACCTCGGGCTGCTGCTGTATATACCATGGGGCTGCTGCTGTATATTCCATGGGGCTGCTGCTGTATATACCATGGGGCTGCTGCTGTATATACCATGGGGCTGTTGCTGTATATACCATGGGGCTGTTGCTGTATATACCATGGGGCTGCTGCTGTATATACCATGGGGCTGTTGCTGTATATACCATGGGGCTGCTGCTGTATATACCCTGGGGCTGCTGCTGTATATACCCTGGGGCTGCTGCTGCTGTATATACCCCTGGGGCTGCTGCTGCTGTATATAACCCTGGGAAGGCTGCTGTAACACTGCTGGGGCCTGTATATACCACTGGGGAGGCTGCTGTATACCACACTGTTGGGGGCTGTATACTACCACTGGGGAGGCCTGTATACCATCGGGGGGGCCTGTATACCACACTGCTGGGGGCTGTATACCTGTGCTGGGGTCCACCCTCGGCTTATACACGAGTCAATAGTTTTTCCCAGATTTTGGGGGCAAAAGTAGGGGGGTCGGCTTATACACGGGTCGGCTTATACACGAGTATATACGGTACTATCAATATAAAGCATAATAGCTGCAATCCAAGACCAATCTGTTGTCAACATTTCGCTAGCCCAAGCAATACATTACCAAGAAATCAAAACAAGCTGGTGCAGTGGGGAAGTATTCCCTGAAGTACCCCTACGTACGTTTCGCATGTTACAAGTCAAATAAAGTGCAGTGTTTCATCATGGGGATACCATCGTCCCCTCAATCTGGGCCTTAAATAGTGACCAAGTCTGGTCACATGATCAGATTTAGCCAGTCGCAGCGCCCACGTCGCACACGTATGTTGATAACAGATTGGTCTTGTATTGCAGCTATTATGCTTTATATTGATAGTACATAAACCCTGCTTCAGACCTATGCTGCCCTGTGCATAAAGATGCCTTAGATCAGTCATTCACATGAGATGTGTATTACAGTCTGAGATATGACACTTGAAGTATATGGAAAAGGAATTTCCTAAATACCCTTTATTTATAAGTGTAATAGTGTTATGTCCAGCATATATACACCATCATCGGATGTAACATTTCTGTGTTTTGTGACTGCTCTGTATATTTGTACACTTGCCAAGTCTTCTGTATAACATCTACAAGCCTGTATGTTACTTTTATCCTGCACAATTGTGCATCACCTTGTCTGTCCAGCATACTTTCTAAAATAAATAAAAAAGTTTTTTCTAAGCATTCTAAAACTCCACATTTTTCCTCTTTGTTTTTTTATTCATTTCTAGAAGACGGATCCGTATGGGTCCATGAAAAAAAAAAACAGATCTATGAAACAGATCCAATTTGTTGTTTTGAGCATGCTCAGAAGGAAGGTATAGCTCCTCCCACCCCTATCTCTCCTAACTGATGATGGATCTATTAAAAAAAGGTCCATGGACATTCGTTGGCATCCATCTGCACAGATCCGTGCCTGTCCATGTGGTTCATTAAAATTCAAGGATACATACAGATTTGCAAATCGTCAGTGTGAAAGCAGCCTAAGCTACACACACAGATCTGAACAATTAGGCTAGGGTCACATTTGTTAATAGAATTACTCTCATGGCGGGTTTACACGTTGCGATATCGTAGTACGATTTCAATGAAAAGTCACGTGGTTCGATCGTTGGAGCCGATATCGTTCCTGCGTTGTATGGTGTGAACGTCCAATACGATGCAGGAACGATGTCAATGCGATATCGGGGATTGAATGAGCGTGCTCTCCAATGCTTCGATATTGAATGGAGATTGGAGCCGGATCGTGCTGTGTGACAGCCCAACTACGATGCGATTTTAAACGTCACCCATTCACTCCCACGTTAAATGTTCGATCCTGGGTTGGGGGGCGTAGACATCGCACGGACGTTATATTCCGATATCGCAGCGTGTAAACCTCCGATGCGATGTGGGAGAAACGTGGACTAAATGCGCGCTCCCGCGCCATTGAGTTGCGATATCGCAACGATATTGAAACGTGTAAACCCACCATCACTGCATCCAGATCCGGATGTGGTGGACCCAATTGTCTTCCCACACATTTTGCAAGCATAATGTGTGGCAGAAGCCGCAATCCAGTAACCGGATTGCTCCGGATGTGTAATCCGGAGCAATCCGGTTACCGTACAGTTTGCTCATCCTGCTGCTGCAGGGATGAGCAAAGTGTTTTAAACTGTAATAAAAGCTTAAATATTAATAATAATTCTGCCCATCATGTCTCTAGGGGGTGCCCACCCCCTCTAGAGACATGCTACCCACTCAGGTGGACATGTAATGGATTAATTACTCCTGTACAGTAAGCCAGCTCCTGGCGGCTCTGTACAATTTTCTGAATGAAGCCGTCTGCTCCTCTGACAGCGGTGCGCATACTATATGTAATGTACGTATAGTATGTGCGCTGTCCGAGGTCCTGTAGGCTTTTACAGTAGATCTATGGCGCTGCGCTGCCCATAGATCTACTGTAAATGGCTACAGGACCTCGGACAGCGCACATACTATACGTAGATTACGTACAGTATGCGCACTGCTGTCAGAGGAGCAGGCGGCTTCATTCAGAAAATTGTACAGAGCCGCCAGGAGCCGGCTTACTGTACAGGAGTAATTAAACCATTACATGACCACCTGAGTGGGTAGCATGTCTCTAGGGAAGGTGGGCACCCCCTAGAGACATAATGGGCACAGTTATTATTAATATTTAAGCTGTTTTAACAGTTTTAGCACTTTGCTTATCCCGGCAGCAGCCAGGATAAGCAAAGTATACGGTAACTGCATTGCTCAGGATTACACATCTTGAGCAATCCGGTTACTGCATTGCGGGGCTTAGAACCGTTCCGAAAACTGCAGCCTGCATGATTTTTCAGGCTGCAGAGCCGGATGCGGTAACCAGATTGCATGTAATGCAATCCGGTTTTTATAATGGGCTCTTATGAGGAGCGTTTCCTGCTCCGGTTTTGAGGTTTTTGAAAGCTCAAAACCGAATCAGGATTTGAAATTAAAAACGTAAGTGTGACCCTAGCCTTACTGAACAAAATTGTTGGAATTTGAGGTGCCAAATGAACATTGCCAAATTTGAAATTGGCGAACATGTTTGAGCAGTTTGCTCAACTATGTTCAAAAGTACAACTCGTCCCACAAAAGACAAACCCTCATATGGCTATAATAACATAAAAATAAAAAAGTTATGGAAGAAGGCTAGAGAAAAACAAAAAACAGAAAATGGAAAATCACCTGGGGGTGAAGATAACAAAGTCTATACTCACCTTCTGTTCTGCCGCCATTCCAGCGCTGTCAGTAACCGTGACTCGGGGCTCATGTGACATTCTGACGTCACACGCATTTTCTTCTCTTTGTTTTCGGACATAAGAGCAATCAATAGAAAGTAAGCAGAAGCTGCAACTGTGGTGCCCCACTAAGAGTGCGTCACAAAAGGGTACTGTACACTTTGTTTTGGTAATGGGTAGAATAAGTCTGAAGCTCCAGCACCACATACAAACACTTATGGTACCTTTACACGCCGCCACAACAGGATGGATACCAACGGCAACTTCACGTGCACGAGCACAGCCGAACGGTTACCAACGGGAACCGCACCCTCTTTACACGCCGCCACAAGGTGCGCTACGCCACGCTACATCTACAGCTAGCTACATCGCCGGGTGTCGCAAGTAGCCATCTGTAGCTCAATTACACACCGCTATAACCAGCTACTATGGGCGGACCTGGTGCAGCAGGGACAGGACATAGGCGTGCCACAATTGAGAGTACGAGCCATCCGTACGCTGATAGGACAAAGCAATAACATCCTGATTGGCCAGGCATCGCAGGAGGCTGAGTAATACAGCACGCTCGAGCGATTGTGTAGTGTGACTCGTCAGCTCCTTAAATATGCCTCCCTAGGCAGCGACTACCAATCGTCATGCAGCAGCTTCCACCAATGATCGCACATGGGGCGTGGTAACACGGAGCCAGGGTCACGCCTTAGCTACATTGCAGGCTGTCCCGAGTTCCCTTCCGTAACGTCTTTACACGCCGATACAGCTCGCTACAATCGGCGATGTAGCCATATGTTTATGGGCAGTGCACGGATACAGAGGTATCTGTAGCCGGCTGTGTCGTCCCGTCTTCACACGCCGCTACTACGGGCGATATTGGCGCTACAAGCTACATTTGTAGCCTGTAGCGGGTTGTATCCATCCTGTTGTGGCGGCGTGTAAAGGTACCATTAGGGTACCTTTACACGCCGCTACTGGAGGATGGATACAATCCGCTACTTCACGTGCACGAGCACGCCTAATCGGTTACAAACGGAAAACGCACCACCTTTACACGCCGCCACAAGGTGCGCTACGCTACGCTACATCTGTAACTAGCTACATCGCCGGGTGTCTCAAGTAGCTATCTGTAGCTCAGCCTACCAGCTTTACATGCCGCCACCACAGAGTGATCTGGGAGGAACAAAGGCAGGACGTAAAACAAATAGGCGTGCCACAGTCCTGTACGCCGCGCCCAAACCACAACCATTGGCCAACACTACGGAGTTGTGATTGGGCACGACGGAAAGGGCGGATGGGCGAGACGTGACGTACTAGTGATCGGAGTGTGGCACGGAATAAGCGCTTGTGACATGGCGGAGCATGGCGAATGCATCGAAATCGATGGTAATGCGTCACGCTGGAGCGGTGGCCAGTCACATACCCCGTGTGTATAAAAGTAGCGGTTCTGGGCTATGTGTGCGTAGTAGAAGTGTTTGCCTTGTCACGCACGATCAGCGCTTGTGACAGCGGCGTGTGGCGATTGCGCTAAGGTGCGTTTGTGCGACACACAGTAGCGGCTTACAACACACAGTATGTGCGTTTTCTGTTGAAATTGTATCTGTGCCAACTCTGGCTAACTATGTGTGAATACAGGCCCAATGGTGTTCATATATGTGCTAACAGATGTGAATGTAGTGGAACAGCTCCCAAGGCAACATGTCAAACATCTGTGTGACAGTGTATTTGAAAACACTGAGAAGAATATGTCCTGCATCAATGTGCTGTGTGCAGGGGACCCTCTGCCTACAACAAAATAAAGGCTCATGTACGCACAATGCCCACAAACACTGTTGGGCAAAATACTTGTAAAAAAACATGGCTACCCACACATATTGTCTGCACAATCCCAGCCAATAGGTGGCTATAGAAGCTCTGGGAAAGGAAGGTGTGTCACAGTCCGCGCTGCCAGGGAATCCGCTCGTGAATAACGCTAGTAGTCGGTGTTCAAATCAATCCTTTTTATTCATCCAACGCGTTTCAACGCCCTCCTGGCGTCTAGACGCCAGGAGGGCGTTGAAACGCGTTGGATGAATAAAAAGGATTGATTTGAACACCGACTACTAGCGTTATTCACGAGCGGATTCCCTGGCAGCGCGGACTGTGACACACCTTCCTTTCCCAGAGCTTCTATTTTCGTCTACCCGAGTGGAGACCGGTGGAAGTCCAGCAGCAGCCATCAGGACACTTATTCTATCAGGCCTTCTAACCAGTTGTGGGTGGCACAACTGGACTAGGTGAGTGGAACCGTTTTCTCACCTGCTTGTTTTAGTGTCTAGTGATAAGGGCACTATTGCGCCTCTTGTCCCCCCCCTCTCTTTCTTGTATAATAGGTGGCTATGACATCCCTGGCCCCCACCAAAACCTTCATCACATTGCGCTCTTCCACCAAGTAATCAGGCTCACACAGATTATTTTGGATCCAACATAAAAAATTTTAATATAATGCATTAATCGTGACCTAGGATTGGAAAAAAAAAAAAAACAGAAAGTAAAAACAATGGACAATTAAAGTGCATGTCACATTCTTGAACCACATTAAAGGGATAACAAATTGACCACACATTGAAACCTGTGCAGCAACACAAAAAAAAATAGCATACCTAAACTAACTAACTAACTAATGAAACCTTATGCACATAATGAAACCAAAGATCCAGAAAATGGTAAACAAAAAATAAAAGGGGCGCAGCTAACCTGCTGTCACCTCCATTGCAACCTCAAATACATCTCCCAGAGCCAGCCACACTACATGGCCTGGTTCTGCCAGCTCACTGCACCAGACCCATTGAAGTAGGAGCAGTAAACATCTCTACTGTCCCTGGCCTCCTGCCGAGTGCGGCCATGGCTCTGCGGCTGGAGTGGCACAATCACATGGCCCTCATCACGCCAAGACCCTGGACGGAGCTCCCCTGTTGTAGCGTCTGCATTATCTACATAACCTCCTGGCGTGTATGATGCTCTATCCCTACGACGCAGGAAGTTATGCAGCACACAGCAGGCCAGCACTACCGCATCAATAGACTCCGGTTTCATATGTATAGGCGTATGAAAAACCCGGAATCTATTCGCCATAATCCCAAACGCATTTTCAACTACACGGCGGGCCCGGGATAGCCGGTAATTGAAAATGCGTCTCTCAGAAGTAAGGGCCCTCTGGGGATATGGCGGCAGTAGGTGTTCCTGAAGTGGGAATGCTTCATCCGCAACAAACGCAAAGTTGAGATGTTCGGTCGTGTCCTCATTTGAGGGTAAGTTTAGCCCACCACTCCCTAGTAGTGTTGCCAAGGAGCTGCGTGCAAACACCCCCCCATCTGAGTTGCGACCGTTCATTCCAACATCGACGTAGAGGAACTCATAGTGCGCATCCACTACAGCCATGAGGATTATACTACAATACCCTTTGTAATTGAAAAACAAAGAGCCAGAGTTGGCAGGTTTGGTAATCCTCACGTGCTTACCATCCAATGCCCCGCCGCAGTTGGGGAAGTTCCACCGGGTTTCAAAGCCTCGGGCTACTTCCAGCCATTCTGCGGCGGTTAGAGGCATTTTCATGTAGGCTGGCTGCAGAGCTCTCCAGATGGCCCAACACGTTTCAGGGATCAGGCGGCTCAGCAGGGGCAGGGAGACACGTGACAAGTATGTGAGGGATGTCATGGACTGCCCTGTAGCCAGGAACCGCAAAGTGATAGCCAACCGCTCAGCAGCTGATACTGATGGTCGCATTATAGTGTCCTGACGCGCTATCATTGGCCCAACACGCTCCAATAGGAAGGTGAAACAGTCCTCGGGCATACGGAGATAGTTTCGGTAATCATCAGGATTGTTAATCTCCAGCTCCCGCAACAGCTGCATCTGGCCACGGGTTTCCCGCCTGCGAAGCCAATCCCGGGTCCACAACCACCGCTGTCTGCGCCTCATCAACCTTTCATACCGATCCTGAAGCCACATTTGCTCTTCCACCAACGCAAGAGCCACGATAACATTGCGGTCATGGATATTCTGCATCCTCAATATCAGCACCTGTAGATGAGAAAACACAACATGAGTACATAGAACAATATGTGGCCATGTCAGCAGGTTAAGCAAGCCACACCTCTTTTCGATGACACACTATAGCCAAGTGGATGGGATCTCTCGTGTGGACCCAAAACACATCCCTGAAGCAAGGGATGGCAAACACCCAGTAGTCACCCCAAACAAAATGTAACACGGCCAATGATAGTGGCCTCCTATACATCAACTTCAATCGGAGGGTCTCAAAGTCACACATCTGCACCTAGGTGAGTTAGAAAGGGACATGTGTCACCAATAATGTCACTCAAAAATGTCCCATAATCCATTAGACAGACCATAATTAAAATTGGAAAAATAAAAATAAACCGAAAAATAAATCTTACGTACCACGATATGCCAGGTAGAGTAAGCCTACATGAACCAAACAACATTGCACATGAGTGAGGATGGTTAACCATGGTTACATATGTTTTTGCTGGTGTTATTTTTGCTACACATCTGTGCTATGTCTGGAGCGCCACACCTCAAAGCCATGTGTGATCCTATCCCCGTTGGACCCAGTCTCCATTGGCCACAACCAGTATGCAGAAATCGATCCAGTTGACATCAGTAACACATTTCTGTCTACAGTCCTGCAGCCATTCTCCTGTATGGTGTCTGGAAACAAACACAGCAATGTATCTCTACAAAAATGTGAAGGCCAAGACAAAATGCCTACTCAAATTCAACACAGTACACTATATCGTCCCCAACAATACAAACCCCTATATAGTCAGCTCAAGCAGTCTTCTGCGCTCAACATATGCACCCCACCCACCACAAATTCCATGTGTGTCCACAAATACTTACTTAATGGGTCTGGCCAGCAAGCGTAATGTTTGCCGGAATGCGCAGCTTTTCAAGGGCCGCCAACCTATCACGATTCAGCGATCTCCACCAATTAGCGGCAGTTAATTCCGCACCCAGGTGTCCCATCACGATGTGCGTAATTGTGTCCGCTGTGATTGGTTTAGCGGACTATAAAGCCAGGCCAATGGCCACTACACCTTGTCCAGACGTCGATGTGCATTGAGCTACTGGTGTCCTGTTTGACTTCTGTTGCTCTGATGGTAAGCCTTCTCTTTAGCGGTTTCAATGAAATTGTAATGAACGCAGATGCTTCTGTCATAGGCCGCTTAGGCAATGTGTGTATGGGCATGTTTGATACGGCATGTAATTTGTGGCCTGTATTAATACATATGGCTACGTTATTCTCTGTAGGGCAATAGCCAGGTAGTGCCTCTACTTGCATTGTGTAAGTATAGATTGCACCTTGATGTTATTTTCGATGCCAACAGATAAAGGTGTGTTTTTTGCCGGTACTTCACATCACTATTTGATGGGTGGAATAATTGCCCCGTTCATTCCAGGGATGTTTGGTACATGTGTTAAAAGTGTTGTCCCATGGCTGTTGGAACACCAACATGATCATGTGTGTGCCCATTAGATGTAGTATGTGCAGTGTTGGCACACACCCAGCCCTCCTTTCCCATATGGTTAACCTTAACCATTTGGGACAGTGCACAGGTACTAGCTTGCACACAATGTGTTTGCTCACATGTTGGCCTAGAGGTAGGTACGCACACACCGTGTAGAGGTGTGTTGAAATAGGTACATTGGGGTATTACATCTTGTACTAAACATGTGTAGGTGGACACAGATATCCGGAGATTGATAATTTCTGGACACGTGTTCGACTTTGGAGCGGTGTGACATTGAGAAAATGGCCCACACACGCGCAAAGTTGAAGTCAACCAAATAGCAGCATATATTCTCCATGTTCCAACTTTATGAGCATGTTTATGCTTTTAAAAAGGTTTTAAAGTTCGGTATGGCTTGTGTAGTGACTGTCTGTTTTCTGGTGTGTTTTGTCATCGGCAGATGCCGAGGGGTACTGTGGAGTTCGAGACCCAGCTTCTCACGGAGTATCAGCGGCACGAGTGTCTGTGGCGCTCCTCGCTGCCTGAATATAAAAATCAGGCAGCGAGGGCCGAGGCCTATAGGCCTCTTGTGGCTCTAGCCAATCAGATGGAGTCAAGGGTAGGCAAGAGGTGGGACAGGCATATGGTGGCACTAAAAATTAAGAACATGCGGGCGTCGTTCATGTGGGCTCACACTGAGTACCAGTGCCGTCGCTCAGGGGCTGGAGCTGAGGAGGTACCATTACCTACCCTATGGTACTATCCACTCTTCACCTTCATCCTGGGCGAGGCTAGCTCGCGTGCAACGACGACCAACTGCCCCGATGCTGCGTCCCATGTAGGCCCGGCTGAATCACCATCTGCGCCACAGGAGGTGGGTAATTGTGTTACAGTGGTGGCCCACAATGTTTCCTTCACATGTGTGCTTGTCTAAATCCTTTACACCAACCATTTTGTCATATTTTTATCCTTGGCGTGGGAAACCTTTGACTGTCAATAAATCTGCCCTCCTTCCAGGAATTTGTAGGATGTAAATTCTATGCAGAGAGCCGTATTCCAATGTTGCATCTTCCACAACATATTTTTATGTTTAGGTTACTTATTTAAGGGTTTCAAAAATGATTGTGGTTTGAATGTAAAGAGCCACATAGTACCATCTAGTAAATGGTGCTGCCACACATGTGTGTTGGCTCTGGTGCAAGTGGGTTATAGGTAGTTGAATGTGGGGTGGATTTTCATCATATTAGGAGTCCAAACGGCAAGGTGGCCAATATCTGTCTTTGGCCAGGACAGCCCCCAGTATCAAGGTGTTGTGGTGACATGTAATAATGTGGTTTACGGCTCTGTGACTAACACCTAATTCTGTATTGAGCTGAGTACCTGGAATGGTAGAGGTGAGTGCACAGGAGAAGTACTGGTCTTGTGGTCTTTAACCTTTGGTGGTTTTTTTTTTTTTTTCTTTCAGATCTTGGTTTGTTGGCTTTTTGTGTGTGGGAGTGGTATATTGAGTCCTGTGGACAATGTACTGAGTGGATATTGCCTTCACTAATGAGGTTTTTTTTTTCTCCCCCCACAGGCCCCTGAAGAGGACGGCTCCATTGCGGAGCAATCTGTCGCTGATGATGCTCAGCCAGTGACATCTGGGGCTGAGCAGGAGGGCGAAGCGAGTGATGTGGGTCCAGTCCCAGGTCCCAGCTCCAGTATCCATCGACGAAGACGTCCCGTACCACCTGAGACGGAGCTGGGCACCTGGGCCCGACGCGTGCTGTTAAGCGAACAGCGGACCCACATCTCAAGCTACGCCCTCTACATGAGCGACAGGTTGCAAAGGATGGAGCCGCTCCAAAGACAGATCCTTCAGCGGGTCTTCAACACTGCCGCTGATGCTGCCGAGGATGGGGCCCTTCAATGGGGATGCCACATCCCCCCCCCTGTGCCACATGACTTGTGGCCCCTTTCCCCATCGCCCCCATCCCGGCCCTGGAGAAGACTGGCCCCGCCACAGACACCCAATCCCCCCCCAACACGTCGTCGTCGATCAAGACGCTCTCGGGCAGGTCGGGGCTGCCATGAGAGGAGGGGGGAGCCGGCATTGTCAGAGCCGACAGAGGATGAAGAAGTAGGACACTAGTAGCCAATGCACATAATTGGCACTCTGGACTATTTAATATGGAGAAAGCTCCTTGTTTATTTTGTTTCTTCTGTTTTTTTTTGTTTAAAAAAATTTAGTTGGCAGAATTACAGCATATGATTTGTTTATGTTTGTTATGAGTTCTGGCTGCATTAAATTTTTTTGTGTGACACAATTGTGTTTTTTTTTGGGTTAAGGATTGTGGGGGTGAGCGTGGGTGAATGGTAGTGGTCACAATATAGGTTTTCCAAAGCCACACAATATGGCCCAATGCCCTCAGAGCAGGACCACCATCGGTTCCTTTGTAATGTGTTTGCACTTTGACAAAGGGATGTGGTGATGTGGCTGACATAGGTACCTGATGGTGAGGTTTATGCACCAAATATTATTGTTGTGACATGAAGGAGATTACAAAACACTTAACCAAGCATTTTATTGAAAACATACATGTGTGACAGCCATTTGCCACAATACACAGAATGCTTTGGCCAGATAGGGCTAGGCAGTCCACACTTGTGATGGTCCCAATGTGGGACAGTATAGGTAAAGAAGGCAAAGGGCTAGGCAGTCCACACTCGTGATGGTCCCAATGTGGGACAGTATAGGTAAAGAAGGCAAAGGGCTAGGCAGTCCACACTCGTGATGGTCCCAATGTGGGACAGTATAGGTAAAGAAGGCAAAGGGCTAGGCAGTCCACACTCGTGATGGTCCCAATGTGGGACACTATAAGAAAAGAGCCCAACGGGGGCAAAAAAAAAAAAAAGATGAAATTTTAAAGCCAACAAGGCAACGTTTGTAAATTTTTTGGTCCAACTAGGACAACTGTTTTTGGGGCCATGTTTGGCCGGAAAACATTGCAGCCATGAACTTCATGGCTGTGAGTCATGTTCTGGCCGTAGGCCCTCAAGCATTTCACCCAACCGGGCAAGGTCCTGCAGGCCACGCTGTAAAGCCCTGGTCATGCGGCCGACAAACGCCTGATGGGCAAGGATGAATGCCTCCATGGTAGGGACACCTGTATTGGGAGTAAACACACATTTTAGTACACAGCAGTCGCTGGTGATGGCTAGTCAGGACTGCCCACAAGCATCCCCTTACCCTGTTCCTCCAACTCCACATCACCATCAGACGGGGAGAGAGATGGGGTCAAGCTCCATCCTGATGCACCCGCACGTTCCCCATCTGCAGAAATGGTTAAACAACATTCTTAACTATGTTTTGAATAATCTTGTTGTCCAAGAGAAAATTTAACTAACAGTGTGCAGGGTGTATGTGGCAACATAACACACCTCCATAGTCACTGTGTGGGGACATGGTCACCCCAGGACTCGCCACTGAGCTCGAGACAGTGGGAGGTGGTGTGACTCCCGGGCTGGGGCTCCATGGCCACATTACGTGGTTTGGGGGCAAGAGGGGTCCTGGGCAAACCCTCCTCCGGCCCGTCAGGTGCTTCAAGGTCGTCGCCCTCCTGTGGGGAGGTGATCTCGTCCTCCTCCAGCCAACCAGATGACGACACCTCGTCACATTCCAGCGGACTTGCAGCTGATGACAGCTCCTCCAGGTCCTCTGTCCCGGTAGGTGAGGGCAGGTCTGGCTCCTGAGGCCCTGGGGAAGGTGTTGAGCTTGGGGCCAAGGGTGCCACTTCAGCCAGATGTGGCGGTGTTGTGGATGGGCCACCTGGGGGTGGGGCATGGTGCCCTTCTTCAGATGACGATTCTGCATCTATTTTTTAAAAAACATAACAATAACCTTGATTAATTCGTCACAAAACATTGTTCTCCTACATATAGCTTGTGTGCCTATGTATTTGAGGCATAACTTAGAATGAAGCAGGTGATGCTGGATGCATACACTCATGTTGTATGCATGTACTGTGCGTGGGAAACATTGTTTGCGCTGACTGGAGGACCACAACACTGTGAAGATGTGTTTGATTGTGTAGGCCACACTGTCCCTTGTCATATGTTTCCATCCATTTTTGTGTATTTTGGGACATGCACATGTGGCGGTGTGTGTTTTGGCCCAACAATTACTCACCACGCAGCCTGGCAATCCTGGCACGGATGTCCAGTATGCGACCCGGGCACTTGTGCTTTAAGTCAGCGATCTTTTTTTGGATCGCTTTTACTGTCCTCTCTACCCCCAGTTGGCAGATCAGGGACCGCTGGATCCGGCGAACGGTGCGCCGATTGCGCAGCCTGGGGTGCCGGTGGTGATGGTGGCCCCAATAGTCATGACGGTCACACTGATCAATCAGGATGATCAGCTCCGCCATCCCCCACGTTGCAGCGCGGTGAACGGCTGCCATGACTGCTATGGTGTGTGCAGAGGTAGGGCTGGCACCTTGCAGGCAGAGTGAAAATGAAACCAACGTCATGACGTCATTACGGCCGCTGTCGGGGTGACGCACCTTTTTAAGTAGCCCAACGCGCAGTGACACGGCCGACACACTTATGCGGCACCTACTACAGAAGACCCACAGTGCAGTGCGTACAACACGGCTATGATCTGTGTGCTGAATAATAACTTACGATGTGGTATGGGTTTGTGTGCATCTGTGTGCGCGCTGCGCGCAGTGCCACACAAGGAACACTTCTACGGCAGCTGCTGTACAATAAGCCAGAGCGGTACGTAACACACACTTGTGCGCTGTGTACAGCATTATTCGTTATCATGTGTTGAGAGAATGTGCACACTGTATGAAGATCATGAGGCATTTGCTAATTTTCTTTCGTCAAGTCTGTGTCCGCGTAATTGTACTAATATATGATCGTGCATACGGCGCGTATGTGTAGTGCTGAAGGGACAGCTCATCCAAGATGGAGGGCTGTGAGGCAAGGGCCAATCGTAACGCAGCATCTTCCACCAATGATCGCAGATGGGGCGCGGTAACACGGAGCCTGGGTCACGCCTTAGCTACATTGCAGCTACATCGCCGGGTGTCCAGAGTTCCCTTCTGTAGCTTCTTTACACGCCGATACAGCTCGCTGCAATCGGCTTTGTAGCCATCTGTTTTCGAGCAGTGCTCGGAAACAGATGTATCTGTTGCGGCTGCCTCCTACCGTCTTCAGACGCCGCTACTACGAGCTATATTGGCGCTACAAGCTACATTTGTAGCCTGTAGCGGGTTGTATCCATCCTCCAGTAGCGGCGTGTAAAGGTACCCTAAGGGTACCTTTACACACGGCTACATTTGTAGCTTGTCACCAGGTAACTTACTGGTTGCAGTGAAATCATGGATACATGGTTCTATCTTGTTGCTGTGTACAAATGGAATAATCTCTCCATGAATTCACTGCAACCAGTAAGTTACCTGGTGACAAGCTACAAATGTAGCCGTGTGTAAAGGTACCCTTAGTGTTAGAGGACCAATTAGACACCCGTTACAGCGGTCCTGGTGGGAGGAGAGGCTAGGTAATAAAGCAGTGGGGAAAGCAGCAAGGAGTTAGAACAGCAGAAACAAGAGTGTGAAGAGTTCAGTCAGAAGGGAGCTGCAAAAGATCAGAGCAGCAGATGAAGCAGAGCTGGAAAGCTACAGAACAGCAAAGAAAAGCTAACGGGGAGGGCACCTTAACCTGGTGACCCAGAAGAGAAAGGGGCCAAGAATAGAACGGGTAACCGAATGCCCTAGCCAGAGGTGTATCTAGGTTCTCTGGCACCCGGGGCAAGACTTCAGTTTGGCGCCACCCCAAAGCGGTCTGAGTAGTCGTCATGTGACCGATCATTCATATATCATTTGCACACTTACAGTCATGTGCCGACGAGCTGCAATACCTAATTCTCTCAATGTTCAATGAGAAACAAAGTATATTACATGCTGTTAGGATTGGGCTACAGGACTTAGCATTTGAATGAAAGGGCTGATCCAGGTGTGACATGAGTCTGTAGTCCCTCTACGTGACTGAAGGCCTCGGAATTCTCGCAGTGCGTGGTCTGCACACTGTCAGGATTCTCCTGTGTTAATAGAAGATTGGACGGTCGTGTGAGCACATGAATGCAATTCTTCATTCTTCGTTAAGTTCATTTTCATTGATCGAGATCTCGCATGTCTAGTCAGTACGTGACTGCATGTATGTAAATCGCATACTTAAGTTTCATGACCTCTCACCTCCAGCAGCAGAGAATCCTGACAGTGAGCAGTGTGTGCTCTGTGAGAATTCAGAAGTCTACAGTCACATAGAGAGACACATGGAGTGACTGCAGACTTATCACAAATGTGGGACAACCCCTTTAATGCTTCTAACAAATAAAAACATAGAACCCTTAAATTGTGACGGCACAACACTTTATGAACGTAGCCATGTATCACATAATCTTACAGGTTATAGATTGTTACATGTGTACAGGATCAGAATCAATAATAGCACAAAACTGCATCACCAGACCCACCAGGGGTACAGAAATACATCCATATAACCTCCATCAGTACAGAAACACAGCATCACAACCCTCATCAGTACATAAATACACCAGCAGACCCACCAGAGGTACAAAAATGCATCCATATAGCCCTATCAGTACAGAAACACAATGTCAAAAGCCTCATCAGTGCAGAAATACAACACCAGACCCACCAGAGGTACAGAAATACATCACCAAAGCCCTCATCAGTAACAAATTTCATCAATCATTAGAACCACCAGAGATGCAAAAATACATAACTAGAACCCCCATCCATATAACCCCCATCACTATAGAAACACAGCATCACAATCCTCATCAGTACAGAAATTCATCATCAGTACCAACATCAGTAAATAGTAAAACACTTGTAATGTCAGGTCAGACCCATACACATTTATGCTGCATGAATCAACAACCCCTACTACTTCCTTAACAATGATAATGAGTACTGGAAGTTGTTGTTACCAGTCACCATCAGATCTTACAGGAACTACAGTACTGATTAGAATAATACAGTAATCATTTACATCCGGGTACCTTATAGATGACCTTGTCTCGGATTGTGATCTTTTTCTTTTCTTCATCTTGTCTTGACACCATAATGACTCTTCACATCCACAGCTCATCTCTGGAGAAGTCCATCTTAACCGGTCTTCAGCACATCCCGACACGATATCTTTAAAAATAGCAAAATGATCAAAATTCTCATGAGTAAAAATATCTGCCCTATACTGAGCCCCGTAATAAATAATTGCTCCTCCTCACTGTTCTCTGCACAAAATATGGTTTACACACTGTTCCTCTTCTGGCACATGCCCTCAACACTGCCCCTCATCACACTGCCCTCACCTCTCCATACTGGGCTCCCTGGTCACAGTGTCATACAGTCAGCAAAGCCTCTATATACACCAGCACAGCCTCTATATAGAGTCAGCACAGCCTCTATATACAGTCAGCACAGCCTCTATATACCCCAGCACAGCCTCTATATACAGTCAGCACAACCTCTATATACAGTCAGCACAGGCAGCCTCTATATACAGTCAGCACAGCCTCCATATACAGTCAGCACAGCCTCTATATACCCCAGCACAGCCTCTATATACAGTCAGCACAACCTCTATATACAGTCAGCACAGCCTCCATATACAGTCAGCACAGCCTCTATATACCCCAGCACAGCCTCTATATACAGTCAGCACAACCTCTATATCAGTCAGCACAGGCAGCCTCTATATACAGTCAGCACAACCTCTATATACAGTCAGCACAGCCTCCTATATAGAGTCAGCAAAGCCTCTATATACTGTCAGCACAGGCAGCCTCTATATACAGTCAGCACAGCCTCTATATACTGTCAGCACAGCCTCTATATACAGTCAGCACAGTCTCTATATACAGTCAGCACAGCCTCTATATACAGTCAGCACAGGCAGCCTCTATATACAGTCATCACAGCCTCTATATACAGTCAGCAAAGCCTCTATATACAGTCAGCCAGCCTCTATATACAGTCAGCACAGCCTCTATATACCCCAGCACAGCCTCTATATACAGTCTGCATAGCCTCTATATACAGTCAGCCAGCCTCTATATACAGTCTGCATAGCCTCTATATACAGTCTGCATAGCCTCTATATACAGTCTGCATAGCCTCTATATACAGTCAGCACAGGCAGCCTCTATATACAGTCAGCACAGCCTCTATATACAGTCAGCACAGCCTCTATATACAGTCAGCACAGTCTCTATATACAGTCAGCACAGCCTCTATATACAGTCAGCACAGGCAGCCTCTATATACAGTCATCACAGCCTCTATATACAGTCAGCAAAGCCTCTATATACAGTCAGCCAGCCTCTATATACAGTCAGCACAGCCTCTATATACAGTCAGCACAGCCTCTATATAGAGTCAGCAAAGCCTCTATATACTGTCAGCACAGGCAGCCTCTATATACAGTCAGCACAGCCTCTATATACAGTCAGCACAGCCTCTATATACAGTCAGCATAGCCTCTATATACAGTCAGCACAGCCTCTATATACAGTCAGCATAGCCTCTATATACAGTCAGCACAGGCAGCCTCTATATACAGTCAGCACAGCCTCTATATACAGTCAGCATAGCCTCTATATACAGTCAGCATAGCCTCTATATACAGTCAGCACAGGCAGCCTCTATATACAGTCATCACAGCCTCTATATACAGTCAGCAAAGCCTCTATATAGTCAGCCAGCCTCTATATACAGTCAGCACAGCCTCTATATATCCCAGCACAGCCTCTATATACAGTCTCCATAGCCTCTATATACAGTCAGCCAACCTCTATATACTGTCTGCATAGCCTCTATATACAGTCTGCATAGCCTCTATATACATTCTGCATAGCCTCTATATACAGTCTGCATAGCCTCTATATACAGTCTGCATAGCCTCTATGTACAGTCTGCATAGCCTCTATATACAGTCAGCCAACCTCTATATACTGTCTGCATAGCCTCTATATACAGTCTGCATAGCCTCTATATACTGTCTGCATAGCCTCTATATACAGTCTGCATAGCCTCTATGTACAGTCTGCATAGCCTCTATATACAGTCTGCATAGTCTCTATATACTGTCTGCATAGCCTCTATATACAGTCTGCATAGCCTCTATATACAGTCAGCACAGCCTCTATATACAGTCTGCATAGAGTCTATGGTACATATAATCCCCCTTCCTGCTGCTGCTCTCAGTTAAAAACAAACAATCTGATCATACTCACCTTCCATCTACTCCCGGGGCTGTGTCCTCCTCAGATTCTTCCCCACCACATCCTTATAGCAGCAGCTCCCGGGACTGTGGAGCTTCCTCCTTCCTGCACCAGTGTGATGAAGTGGGAGGTTGATGACTCATCACTCTGCTACAGTAGGCAAATGTGGAAGCTCCACTGCTGTCTGGAGCCAGCACATGGCTAATCTGCATCGCATGCAAATTAGCCATGTGCACTGGGAGCTCAGGCAGCACCCAGCTCCTTGCTGCATCTGCCTGATGTGCCCCTTGTTCACAGGGCTGTCTGTACCTAAGAGAGAGAGACCGGGCACAGGGGGAGAGAGACCAGGCACAGGGGAAGAGAGTCCAGACACATGGGGATAGAGACCAGGCACATGGGAAGAGAGTCCAGACACATAGGGCGTGAGACCGGGCACAGGGGGAGAGAGACCAGGCACAGGGCGATGGACAGAGCACACATTGGGAGAGAGACCAGGCACATGGAAAGAGAGACCAGGCACATGGGGAGAGAGTCCAGACACAGGGGGATGGACAGAGTGCACATGGGGAGAGAGACCAGGCACATGGGGAGAGAGTCCAGACACAGGGGGATGGACAGAGTGCACATGGGGAGAGAGACCAGGCACAGGGCGATAGACAGAGCATACATTGGGGGAGAGACCAGGCACATAGAAAGAAAGACCAGGCACATGGGAGAGAGTCCAGACAGAGGGGGATGGACAAAGTGCACATGGGGAAGAGAGACCAGGCACATGGGGAGAGAGACCAGGCACATGGGGAGAGAGACGAGACACATGGGGAGAGAGACCAGGCACATGGGGAGAGAGACCAGGCACAGGGGGATGGACAAAGTGCACATGGGGAGAGAGACCAGGCACAGGGGGATGGACAAAGTGCACATGGGGAGAGAGACCAGGCACATGGGGAGAGAGACGAGACACATGGGGAGAGAGACCAGGCACATGGGGAGAGAGACCAGGCACAGGGGGATGGACAAAGTGCACATGGGGAGAGAGTCCAGACACAGGGGGATGGACAGAGTGCACATGGGGAGAGAGACCAGGCACATGGGGAGAGAGTCCAGACACAGGGGGATGGACAGAGTGCACATGGGGAGAGAGACCAGGCACAGGGCGATAGACAGAGCATACATTGGGAGAGAGACCAGGCACATAGAAAGAAAGACCAGGCACATGGGGAGAGAGTCCAGACAGAGGGGATGGACAAAGTGCACATGGAGAGAGAGACCAGGCACATGGGGAGAGAGACCAGGCACATGGGGAGAGAGACGAGACACATGGGGAGAGAGACCAGGCACATGGGGAGAGAGACCAGGCACAGGGGGATGGACAAAGTGCACATGGGGAGAGAGACCAGGCACAGGGGGATGGACAAAGTGCACATGGGGAGAGAGACCAGGCACATGGAAAGAGAGACCAGGCACATGGGGAGAGAGTCCAGACACAGGGGGATGGACAGAGTGCACATGGGGAGAGAGACCAGGCACATGGGGAGAGAGTCCAGACACAGGGGGATGGACAGAGTGCACATGGGAGAGAGACCAGGCACAGGGCGATAGACAGAGCATACATTGGGAGAGAGACCAGGCACATAGAAAGAAAGACCAGGCACATGGGGAGAGAGTCCAGACACAGGGGGATGGACAAAGTGCACATGGGGAGAGAGACCAGGCACATGGGGAGAGAGACCAGGCACATGGGAGAGAGACGAGACACATGGGGAGAGAGACCAGGCACATGGGGAGAGAGACCAGGCACAGGGGGATGGACAAAGTGCACATGGGGAGAGAGACCAGGCACAGGGGGATGGACAAAGTGCACATGGGGAGAGAGACCAGGCACATGGAAAGAGAGACCAGGCACATGGGGAGAGAGTCCAGACACAGGGGGATGGACAGAGTGCACATGGGGAGAGAGACCAGGCACATGGGGAGAGAGTCCAGACACAGGGGGATGGACAGAGTGCACATGGGGAGAGAGACCAGGCACAGGGCGATAGACAGAGCATACATTGGGAGAGAGACCAGGCACATAGAAAGAAAGACCAGGCACATGGGGAGAGAGTCCAGACACAGGGGGATGGACAAAGTGCACATGGGGAGAGAGACCAGGCACATGGGGAGAGAGACCAGGCACATGGGGAGAGAGACGAGACACATGGGGAGAGAGACCAGGCACATGGGGAGAGAGACCAGGCACAGGGGGATGGACAAAGTGCACATGGGGAGAGAGACCAGGCACAGGGGGATGGACAAAGTGCACATGGGGAGAGAGACCAGGCACATGGAAAGAGAGACCAGGCACATGGGGAGAGAGTCCAGACACAGGGGGATGGACAGAGTGCACATGGGGAGAGAGACCAGGCACATGGGGAGAGAGTCCAGACACAGGGGGATGGACAGAGTGCACATGGGGAGAGAGACCAGGCACAGGGCGATAGACAGAGCATACATTGGGAGAGAGACCAGGCACATAGAAAGAAAGACCAGGCACATGGGGAGAGAGTCCAGACACAGGGGGATGGACAAAGTGCACATGGGGAGAGAGACCAGGCACATGGGGAGAGAGACCAGGCACATGGGGAGAGAGACGAGACACATGGGGAGAGAGACCAGGCACATGGGGAGAGAGACCAGGCACATGGGGAGAGAGACGAGACACATGGGGAGAGAGACCAGGCACATGGGGAGAGAGACCAGGCACAGGGGGATGGACAAAGTGCACATGGGGAGAGAGACCAGGCACATGGGGAGAGAGACCAGGCACATGGGGAGAGAGACGAGACACATGGGGAGAGAGACCAGGCACATGGGGAGAGAGACCAGGCACAGGGGGATGGACAAAGTGCACATGGGGAGAGAGACCAGGCACAGGGGGATGGACAAAGTGCACATGGGGAGAGAGACCAGGCACATGGAAAGAGAGACCAGGCACATGGGGAGAGAGTCCAGACACAGGGGGATGGACAGAGTGCACATGGGGAGAGAGACCAGGCACATGGGGAGAGAGTCCAGACACAGGGGGATGGACAGAGTGCACATGGGAGAGAGACCAGGCACAGGGCGATAGACAGAGCATACATTGGGAGAGAGACCAGGCACATAGAAAGAAAGACCAGGCACATGGGGAGAGAGTCCAGACACAGGGGGATGGACAAAGTGCACATGGGGAGAGAGACCAGGCACATGGGGAGAGAGACCAGGCACATGGGGAGAGAGACGAGACACATGGGGAGAGAGACCAGGCACATGGGGAGAGAGACCAGGCACATGGGGAGAGAGACGAGACACATGGGGAGAGAGACCAGGCACATGGGGAGAGAGACCAGGCACAGGGGGATGGACAAAGTGCACATGGGGAGAGAGACAGGCACATGGGGAGAGAGACCAGGCACATGGGGAGAGAGACGAGACACATGGGGAGAGAGACCAGGCACATGGGGAGAGAAATCAGGCACATGAGGAAAGATAGAAACTCTACGCAGGTGTTCAGTGGGATTTACTGTAGATGTGGACTTCTTGCTGCCACTTCAGAACTCTCCAGCACTTTGCTTCCATCCATTTCTGGGTACTCTTGAAGTATACTGCTAAAAAAAAATAAAGAAAGCACTACACCATTACATTGCGTTATTAAATGTTCCCTTTATTTTTTTGAGCAGTACATATTTGCAGTCATTCTCTTGCTGGAAGAAGTCAGTCATGGCCGAAAGTGCTGGCATCCTTGAAATTGTTCCAGAACATTAAGTATTTCTACTGGAAAATTATAGCAATTACACAGGTTTTGTTATACACATTTATTTTTTTTGGTGTGTATTCGAACAACGCGAAAACAAGGCAAATAGTACATAATTTCACACAACACTCTAAAAATGGACCTGCCTCAGGTCTCTTATAGTTAAAGGGTGGCTTTTCCCAAAAGCGCTGTTTTTCGGCACACAGAAACGCGACATGTTGCATTTTGTGTGCTTCCGAGAATGTATGATTTGTGCGCATGGCTCTGCAAGTGTACAAATCATACATTGGGGTGAATGAGAATGCAGTGACACAATTAATCATGCGTTTGGCATTGCGTTCCCGTATGCAAACCAGACGCAGTGGAGCCGAACGCAAATGTGAAAGTAGCCTTAAGATGTCTCCACAGGGGTTCAATGGGATTTAGATCCAGACTCATTGTTGGCCACTTCAGGACTCTCTAGCACTTTGCTTACATCCATTTCTGGGTGCTCTTGAAGTATATCTGCAGTAATTTTCTTGCTGGAGGAAGTCAGTCAGGCGAAAGTGCTGGCATCCTTGAAATTATTCCAGAAAATGAAGTATTTCTATTGGAACATTTTAGCAATTACTCAGGTTTTCAAAAGGACAGAGGCAACATACAAAGAAAACCTACATTTGGGGTCATTATCCTGCTGGAAGACCTATAATCTAGGATGTAAATTCAGCTTTCTGACACTGGGCACTACGTTGTGACACAAATTCCTTTGGTAATCTTCACATTTCATGATGTCTTGCACACAGCCAATGCACCCAGTGCCAGGTGCAGCAAAACTGCCTCAAAACATCTTTGAACCTCCACCATATTTGACTGTAGGTACTGTGTTCTTTTCTTTGTAGGCCTCATTCCATTTTCTGTAAACAGTAGAATGATGTACTTCACCAAAAAGCTCTATCTTAGTTCCATCTGTCCACAAGATGCTTTCCCAGAGTGATTTTCTCACATACATTTTGGCAAGCTGCAGTTCAGCTTTTTCTGTTTCGGTGTCTGACGTGGGGTCCTCCTGGGTCTCCTGCCATAATGTTTCATTTCATGTAAATGTGGATGGATGGCCTGCAGGACAGCTTGAATTTCTTTTGAGCTTGATTAAGGCTGCTTATCCATCATCCAAACTATCCTGCATTGCATTCTTATGGAAATTTTTCTCTGCCGTCCCCATACAGGGAGATTAGCAATAGTGCCATGGACAAAAGGAAAATCAAAATGGCTGCAACCAGTAATCAAAGTTAATCCCTTCATGAGTAAGGACGTATGTATGGGTATGTCCTTGGTCACCTCCCTCCCTTTGATGCAAGCTCACATGCTGTGACTGTATCATTCCCTGCACATGCAGCCGACATGTACAGGTAATTTCTCCCATTTTCCAGTACACTATATGGTAAAATAAATGATGTGATTAAAAAAAACAACTCGTCTCGCTAAACACAAGCCCTCGTATTGTTATATTGATGGAAAAATAAAAAAGTTATTCTTCCTTCTTCCAAGAGCCATAATTTTTTTATTTTTCCATCGATATAGGCTAGGGTCACATTGGCGTTTTTTGTTTAAAATCCTGATCCGGTTTTGAGCTTTAAAAAAGCTCAAAACCGGACCAGGAAAGGCTCCTGATAGAAGCCTATGCAAAACACCGGATGGCTTCACAAGCCATCCAGTGGCCGGATCCGGCACTGCTGCCTGCGTTTAAAATCATGCAGGCAGCAGTTTTCGCAGCGTTTACCGGGACCGCACTGCGGTCACCGGATGGCTCAGGATGTGTAATCCTGAGCCATCCGGTAACTGCATAGCTTGCAGTTCCCGATCTGGCAAGTTAATAAAGAGTTAAAATAGCTGACCTAAATGACTTTTTGAGGTCTGTAGGGGGCTTAGACCCCCCTACAGACCGGCCGGCGACTTCTATAGTGTTCTTCTACAATTTCTCAATGGTCACAGGCTCTTCGGAGCCCGTGCATGTAAACCAAAGGGGCCCCCCGTATCACTATACTGGGGTGCATAGACCCCTGTATTACAAATAAGCTGTATTGATGTCTAGTAAGGGTTAAATGTGTACATTTGCATTGTAAGTATATACTTACAACATTCTTTCGTAGGCAGAGTGAAGGAAATCCATGGGCGGGGCTGTGTGCAGCAGCCTCCGCCCGCTCCTTCTTGATGCCCGCCCCCTCTGGCCGTAATCCAGTGTTTTGAGGGCGGGGACGTCGTTAAAGGGGCGTGGCTAACTATGTGCCGCGGTTAGCCACGCCCCGTTAACGACGTGCCCGCCCTCAAAACACTGGATTACGGCCAGAGGGGGCGGGCATCAAGAAGGAGCGGGCGGAGGCTGCTGCACACAGCCCCGCCCATGGATTTCCTTCACTCTGCCTACGAAAGAATGTTGTAAGTATATACTTACAATGCAAATGTACACATTTAACCCTTACTAGACATCAATACAGCTTATTTGTAATACAGGGGTCTATGCACCCCAGTATAGTGATACGGGGGGGGGGGGGGGGGCCCTTTGGTTTACATGCACGGGCTCCGAAGAGCCTGTGACCATTGAGAAATTGTAGAAGAACACTATAGAAGTCGCCGGCCGGTCTGTAGGGGGGTCTAAGCCCCCTACAGACCTCAAAAAGTCATTTAGGTCAGCTATTTTAACTCTTTATTAACTTGCCAGATCGGGAACTGCAAGCTATGCAGTTACCGGATGGCTCAAGATTACACATCCTGAGCCATCCGGTGACCGCAGTGCGGTATTCAGCACACAGTTTTGAAAAAAACTGTGTGCGACCGGCATTGCGTTCACCGCATCCGGATCCGGATGCGGTGAATGCAATTTAGGTTTCCAATGTGACCCTACCCATAGATATATGAGGGCTGTCTTTTTTGTGGTACGAGTTGTACTTTTGAATGACGTCATTAGTTTTACCACATAATACACTGGCAAATGGGGGAAAAAAATCAGAGTGCGGTGAAATTGCAAAAAAGAATGTTAAATTACACTATTTTTTTAAATTTATTTATCATGTTCACTACATGGTAAAACTGATGTGTCAGTATTTTATAAAAGTAAAAGTATAAAAATTCCTAAAGTGGTGAAATGCAAAACAAAAGTGAAATTACACATTTCTTTTTTGGCTTTTTTAGTGACCATGTTCACTATATGGTAAAACTGACATGACAGTATGATGCCTCAGGTCGATACAAGTTCGTAGATACCAAACATGTATACTTTTACTGTTACCTAAGTGGTGAAAAAATGTCAGAAGTTTTTAAAGAAAAAGAATTGTGCCTTTGCTGCCATTTTCCATCACCTGTAGTGTTCTCATTTTTGGGGATCTGCGGCTTTGTTACGGCTCAGGCCGGCTTCACACCACGGCCTGATCAGGTCAAGGGCTGTGCAGTATAAACCGGACAGCTCCGGATCCGATCTAGAAACAGAACCAGAGGGCAAATATGCCCTCTGGTCCGGTTCGCAGCTGGATGCAGCTGAGCGCAGCTGCAGCTGCTGGAATTTCAAGATCTTGATTAGCGGGCAGCTAGCCGTGGTCGTGAAATCTCTGCAGGGGCAGCTGGTGGTGCTGAAGTTTAGCAGCGCTCGCTGCTAAACTCCAGCACCTGGTGTCCCGTTCCCGGATCCGATGTTATGTCAGATCCAGGGTGATCCGGCGCCATAGACTCCCATGTTAGGGAGCGCTGGATTGTCCTGGATCCGGGAGGATCCGATTTGGGCAGATTTTCGCCGCGGACACAAAAACGTTGCAATCCTCCGGGATCAATAAAGTTTATCTTATCTTATATTTTTTAACCTTTTCTTTATTTACACTTGTATTGGGCGAGGGTGTCCACCACTAGTTGGGGGGTTCTGGCCGGGAACATGTATACCACATAACTGCGGTGCCCAGTGCAGGAGCTGGGTAGATTGATGAATCTGCAGTCACACAGAGTACAGACAACCCCTTTAATGGATCTGTTCTCCATAGACTCCCATGTTAAAAAAGCAGATCTTGCACAACTTTGTTCCCGATGGATCTCTGCAGGATCCGCTCTGCTGATGAGAACTGGACTCAGCCAGAGATCACCAGCTTCTTCTTTGACAATTGTCCGTGCACTTTGATGCCAGATCTGATGTCCAGAACCGGTTTGGACAGAAGGAGGCAGTGATCTGTGAGGTCAGATTTAACCCTTTATTATCACACCCTTCAGTCCCCACACTGATGTCACTTGTATGATGTTCTGTGCGTTCCTGTGTGCTCCCTCTGGGCTCCGGATCGCATTGTATTGTATTGGTATATTTTCTATTCATTATTAAATATATAAATGGATGTTATTGATGAATGATCTGCAGGATGAGCAGCCCCCTCCGCGTGCAGGTGAGTGGCGGGGGGCTGCTGTCTGTCTGTCCAGCCCCGGGGATGGGCCTGCTCTCTCCTCCCTCACTGTCTCATTTCCTCGCTCACAGGAAGTGTCGGCAGTGGAGGCTGCTGCTTTGTGTGCAGTGTGTGGATGCGGCATGTAGTCAGTGCACACTGTGCGGTGGATGCGGCATGTAGTCAGTGCACACTGTGCGGTACCTGCGCTTCCCGGACACACAGGAGGACGCCAGTACTCAGGTAATAGCCCATTCTATGGCAGGCTCATGGTGGTGAAATTACAGGGTTACTCTCCTCGCCTTCTGCCCTTGTGTTTGGGGTTCAGTAAATAGATTTGGATTTTTGCTCCTGGTCCACACACTGCTTATTTCTTCCTATAATGGACAGCACTTTCCTCCGCCTGAGCTCTCATTACAGCTGTGGGGGTTTTCTTGCCTCTTTGTAGCTGACTTTTGTTATATAGACTTTTACAGATATGTGGTATATTGTATATGTGTTGTATTGTTGTATAGACTTTTACAGATATGTGGTATACTGTATATGTGTTGTATTTGTTGTATAGACTTTTACAGATATGTGGTATATTGTATATGTGTTGTATAGACTTTTACAGATATGTGGTATATTGTATATGTGTTGTATAGACTTTTACAGATATGTGGTATATTGTATATGTGTTGTATTTGTTGTATAGACTTTTACAGATATGTGGTATATTGTATATGTGTTGTATAGACTTTTACAGATATGTGGTATATTGTATATGTGTTGTATAGACTTTTACATATATGTGGTATATTGTATATGTGTTGTATTTGTTGTATAGACTTTTACAGATATGTGGTATACTGTATATGTGTTGTATTTGTTATATAGACTTTTACATATATGTGGTATATTGTATATGTGTTGTATTTGTTATATAGACTTTTACATAAATGTGGTATATTGTATATGTGTTGTATTTGTTGTATAGACTTTTACAGATATGTGGTATATTGTATATGTGTTGTATTTGTTATATAGACTTTTACATATATGTGGTATACTGTATATGTGTTGTATTTGTTATATAGACTTTTACATATATGTGGTATATTGTATATGTGTTGTATTTGTTGTATTTGTTATATAGACTTTTACATATATGTGGTATATTGTATATGTGTTGTATTTGTTATATAGACTTTTACATAAATGTGGTATATTGTATATGTGTTGTATTTGTTGTATAGACTTTTACAGATATGTGGTATATTGTATATGTGTTGTATTTGTTGTATAGACTTTTACAGATATGTGGTATATTGTATATGTGTTGTATTTGTTGTATAGACTTTTTGCTGTCATAGATCTGAGCTGCCATACTAGGCACATTCATGGACCATATGTGTATCTATGATGTTCCATTGTTCGGTCAGAATCTCACGAATAATGTTAATGTGTAGGTTGTTTAATATTTTGTGTGTGAAAGTACAGTCACAAGTATAGCATTGGGTCTAAATGCCAGATTTAGGAAAACTATGACCCATACTTAGGCATACATTAGTAAGGCTGTGGCCAAGTGTATGCTTTTATCCCTTTCATATGGTTCTAGAGATATGGGCTTTTTCATCTATTGTATTTAATCACCCACTGCTGATTTTGGCTACAAAAACTGCAACAGCACTCACGTAAAAATATGCAGCAAATACGCAGTGTGTGAACGCACCCTAAATGTTTCTGGTGTTTACAGGGGGCGATGCTCAGGATTGTGGTAATAATAGAATGGTAAGGGTTAGGCTACTTTCACATAACGATTTTAAGGGAGCCAATGCTGTCCGATATAAATCGGACAGCATCGGCTCCCTTCTGATGCCTGGAATCGGATGCCAAATAGGCATCCGATTCCGGCATTAAATCGTAGCTGTTTACAACCTTTTATTCCGCACACCTTGCAAGGAGTTAGTGCTTAAGGCTGCCTTCACACTACGGATTTTTCAGATCCGATGCTGTCCGATCAAAATCGGACAGCATCGGATCCGAATTTGGCCCCATGCAGCTCTATGGGCATCGGACCGAATCGGATGTGCACTAAATGCCATCCAATTTGGTCCGATCCGATTCTGTCCGATTTTATTATCGGTGCAAAAATCGGAGCCTGCTCCGATTTTTGCACCGAAAATAAAATCTGACAGAATCGGATCGGAGCAAATCGGATGGCATTTAGTGCACATCCGATCTGACCCGATCCCTATAACATGGGGCCCTATGGAGAAGGGTCCGAGAAACATCTGATGTCTCCTCGGACCCGATTTTACTGTACTGAGCATGCTCAGTACAGTAAAACTGCTCCTAACTGGGAGCACAAGGGTTAAAAAAAAAAAAAAAAAGTTTATGCTCACCTCCCCCCGAGCCCCCGCCGTCTCCCGCCGTCTTCCTGCAGGCTCCCGGTGGCTCCCGCAGGCTGCAGAGGTCTTCTACATGTGTACAGGACCTGCGGTGTCAGTCACGTGACCGCGGGTTCCACCATGGTATCCCGCGGTCACATGACTGTGACATCACCGCAGGTCCTGAAAAGCAGAAGACCTTCTGCTGACACCGGGAGCCTGCAGGAAGACGCCTGCAGGAAGACGGCAGGGGCTCGGGGGGAGGTGAGCATAAACTTTTTTTTTTTTTTTTTTAACCCTTGTGCTCCCAGTTAGGAGCAGTTTTACTGTACTGAGCATGCTCAGTACAGTAAAATCGGGTCCGAGGAGACATCAGATGTTTCCTCGGACCCTTCTCCATAGGGCCCCATGTTATAGGGATCGGGTCAGATCGGATGTGCACTAAATGCCATCCGATTTGCTCCGATCCGATTCTGTCAGATTTTATTTTCGGTGCAAAAATCGGAGCAGGCTCCGATTTTTGCACCGATAATAAAATCGGACAGAATCGGATCGGACCAAATTGGATGGCATTTAGTGCACATCCGATTCGGTCCGATGCCCATAGAGCTGCATGGGGCCAAATTCGGATCCGATGCTGTCCGATTTTGATCGGACAGCATCGGATCTGAAAAATCCGTAGTGTGAAGGCAGCCTTAAGCACTAACTCCTTGCAAGGTGTGCGGAATAAAAGGTTGTAAACATTACATAGAGGTTGAAACCAGAAATTGTAACAATTGGTGTATATTTTAAATAAACATCCCAAAGAAGGGTCAAACAAATAACTCCGGGCAACCTTTTATTCCGCACACCTTGCAAGGAGTTAGCGCTTAACCCTTACCATTTTATTATTACCACAAGCTGTATACAGTAGGGGGGTCATTCGCAGGATCACCAAAAGGGTAGAGCAGCAACTCTAAAGGCCATGTTAGGGTACTTTCACATCAGCGTTTTTTGAAATCGCGGCAGATGCGGTGAAAAAACCACATCTGCCGCAATTACCGCATAACGGCTGCACTTGCGGCACAGTTGCGGCAAGCCCCATACAATGTATATGTGGGCTTGCAGCAGGTGTGGCAAGTGCGGTTTTGGCACTTGCGGCAGATGCGGCCGCGAAAAAAACCGTGGTCAGCCGCGTTTTTTTCGCTGCCGCAAGCCCGCATATACATTGTATGGGGCTTGCCGGACTGTGCCGCAAGTGCAGCCGTTATGCGGTAATCGCGGCAGATGCGTTTTTTTCACCGCATCTGCCGCGATTTAAAAAAACCGCTGATGTGAAAGCAGCCTTAGGCGGCCGTCACACGCACAGATACCTATAGCGATATTGTAAGTGATCACGTGCACGCGCAATCGCTTACAATATCGCTCACATCGCTGGTGAGATGTCACACAAACTCACCAGCGATGTGGATCCGCGATCTCGCTGGTAACTATGGTACACATCGGGTAACTAGGCGCCGCGCGTCGCTTAGTTACCCGACGTGTACCATAGTTACCATCTCCCAGCATAGGCTCTGCCGCTGGGAGATCGTTCATCGTGGTGTTATACACCACGATGAAGGAGATCGTGAAATCGATCATCGCTAGATCTGAGAACTGGACCTCAGATCAGCGATGTCACGATCAAGCGATTTCACATCGTGAATCGCTTGATTACATGCATCGATTTTAAGCCCGATATCGCTTAAGCAATCAAAAAGGAGATCGCTTAAACGATATCGGGCAAGATATCTGTGCGTGTGACGGCCGCCTTACACACACAGTTATCTGTTCAGATATTGGTCACAGATCTCTGGTTGCAGTGAAATCATGGACACATTGCTCCATTTCGTGGCTGTGTACAAATGTAACAATGTGTCCATGATTTCACTGCAACCAGAGATCTGTGACCAATATCTGAACAGATAACTGTGTGTGTAACGTGGCCTTATAGGCCGCTTCACACGCTAGGATCTCGTTAACGATATCTTTGAAACATCACGGATTTGTGATCGTTCAAACGATATTGTTACGTATAAACGAACGATGTAGGAAGGAATAATCGTTGGAACGTTCATCCAAAATTTGAAATCCTGACCTCAAATCTATCGTTCGTTGCTGGGAAGCAGCAACATCGTTCAGTGTGACACCTTTTTGAACGATGTCGTTCATATTTCTCCTATTCATGCCGCTGTTTAACATCGTTCAAACATTCTTCTCAAAATAGCTGGCACATTTCCAAATTTAAGATCGTTAACGACATCCTTGTGTGTGACAACGCACTAACGATGTCGAAAGGATCGTGGTCATGTGACATAGGTAACGATCTTGTTCACCTATATCCTAGCGTGTGAAGCGGCCTTTAAACACTTGTATAATACTTGTTATGGTGGGTTTACACGTTGTGATATCGGCGTCCAACTCCAACCAAAAGTCACGTGGTTCGGGCGTTGGAGCCGATATCGTTCCTGCGTTGTACGGTGTGAACATCCGATACGATGCAGGAACGATGGTAAACCGATATCGGGGGTCGAATGAGCGTACTATTCTACCGCCCGATATCGGATGCCGGTTGGAGCCGGATCGTCCCGTGTGACAGCCCAACTCCGATGTGTACTGCCACGTCACCCATTCACTCCCATGTTAAATGGGTCGTTCCTGGGTTGGTGGGCGTACACATCATCGGGACGTTGTATCCCGATATCGGCACGTCTAAACCGCCGATGCGATCAGGGAGAAACGGGCACTAAATGCGCGCTCCCGCGCCGTTGTATTATGATATCTGAACGATATCGCAACGTGTAAACCCACCATTAGCTCCGGTGTACATCCCAAATTAACTACGATGCTCAGGATGCCCCGGGGTTATGTCTTTAGGCTTCTCTAAATGTTGCTGGTTTTTACAAGGGCGATGCTCAGGATTCCCCGGGGTTGTGTCTTTTGCTGCTCTAGATGTTGCTGGTTTTTACAGGGGCAATGCTCAGGATTCCCCAGGGTTGTGTCTTTTGCTGCTCTAGATGTTGCTGGTTTTTACAGAGGGCGATGCTCAGGATTCCCCGGTGGTTGTGTTATTTTTACAGGTGCAATGCTTAGGATTTCCCGGGGTTGTGTCTTTGGGCTGATCTAAATATTGCTGGTATTTACAGGGGCGATGCTCAAAATTTACCGGGGTTGTGTCTTGGCTGCGTTATTACCCTATGACCAGCGCCCTCTTCTGAACACCATAAAAACTAGAACTCTAAGGCCCGCTTCACACTGCGGCGTGACCCGGTCCAGTTCTGTCCGGGAGGATCCAGACAGCCGCGGACCGGATCTGCACACAGGACTGGGGGGCTATTATGCCCTCTGGTCCGGTGTGCAGCCGCCACACAGTTCCCGCTGCTGATAAGTCAGGAGCGCGGGCGCCACGGTCCTGACCTGTCAGCGGCTGCAGCTGCGTGCGCTGCACACCGGACCAGAGGGCATAATAGCCCCCCAGTCCTGTGTGCAGATCCGGTCAACGGCTGTCTGGGTGAAGCGGCCCTTAAAGTCCCATCTCTTGATTCATGTGGTGGATACAAAAATATTGGAGTAACGATGCAAAAGCTGACCCCTTTCACCTGACAACTGGTGCTCCTTGAGACCCACTTGAAGCAATATTAGTTTAATATGATTTTATTACAGCTGCAGGTGCCATTTTGTTTTGCTTTTTTTTACTCTGCCAAATCGGGCAACATGGGATAAGGCCTACTGGTAAATTTGCTGTATGGCAAAGGGAATGGTGCAAGCCTTGTACAGTGTGCTTATATTGATACTTTTCTACATTAGGCCATATTCACACATTCAGTATTCAGTCAGTATATTACATCACTATTTGTAGGACAAAATCAGGAGTGGAACAGATGAAAGCATAAGGCCACATTCACACACTGAGAATTTGATCAGTTTTTTTTACCTCAGAATTTGTAGCCAAAACCAGGAGTGGGTGAAGAATACAGAAGTGGTGATGTGTTTCTATACTTTTCCTCTGATTGTTCCACTCCTAGTTTTGTCTTACAAATACTGAGGTAAAAATCTCACCAAAAACTCAATGTGTGAATGTGGCCTAATAGAAACATGTGCACAACTTCTATATATTTCACCCACTCCTGATTATGGCATACAAATACTGAGGTAAAATACTGATCAAAACCTGAACTTGTGAACGTGGCCTTGATGCATAGTCACAGTAGTGTGTGACTCGCATGAGTGCAGTGTGAGGAAATCTTGCATTGTACTCGGCCCCATGTAAAGCTGGGGTTCCAGCGACCCGATCAACGATCCGACCGGTCCAGGATCGATGGAACATCGGTATGTGATTGCTGGTAAGATGCCACACAGGCAGATTCACCAGCGATTCCCCAGCGATGCGCCAACACCCGACTGTCCCAGGGATCTGTTGGGTGTCTCGGGTGCAGCGTGGGGATCGCTGGTTGTTGCCCCTGTCACACATGCCGTTGCATGTGTGCCAGCGGGAGACTAGCGACCGAAAAATGGCCCTGGCCATTCCGCAGCAATCAGCGAGTTGATCGCTGGTCGCTGCGGCATGTAACACGCAGTAACGTCGCTACCGAGGTCACTGCAACGTCACAAAACCTGTGACGTTGCAGCGACATTGGTAGCAATGTCACTGCGTGTAACCCGGCCTTAAGACGATGCTACAGCTCAGATATCAGCATACTGTGATTTTCAGTGAGTCTTGGATCATTCACACCCATACAAATCTATGGGTGAGATTGAAACATCGCAATGCACTCAGCAGACATCCGAGTGTAGTGCGATATTTGCCAAGGTCGACAATGGAGGAGATGGAGATACTTATCTCTCCCTGTCATCCACACCTGTGATCCGATCTCCTTAGGATGGAGTTAGACTAGTGTATGGCATTGGATGCGATATGCTAATGACATTCGGCTTGGGCTCTGCTGCAAGCGTGAGCCAAGTGTCATCTTCTGTCATCTGATCCTGTGATCATATCACAGGTACGGAGGTGAGGAAAAAATTAATCTCCTCCATTGTTGGCCTCTGCGTATATCGCACTGCACTCTGATGACATCCGAGTGCCGTGTGATGTTTGACCACAGCCATTGAATTGTATGGGTGCAAATGAGCCAAGACTCGCTGCCAATCGCAACATGCTGCAATTTCTTTCTCTTTTTTTTCTTAGGCCAATTTGACCTGAGAAGAAAATAGCAGATGAGAACTGCCCCACAGTAGAACACTGATCCACCATCAATGTAAGATTTGCACTCGCTTTTTATACACTTGTGTGCAAGAGCCCTTTCAGTCATAATTTTAGTGTGATAAAATAATTACAGGCATGCATAAATCCACCTAGAAATACATATTTTAGTAATATCACCAGGTAATAAATAATTAAAATAATTAACAAATAAATTAAAGCTCTCCCCTGATCTGATCAGCCGACACGTGCAGCTAACAGGTGCACATGGATAGGAGATCCGCCCACTGCTGTTAACTCTTTAGATCAAGCACAGTGCGCTCTACAATGCCGCAGACGGGATAGCGCTATTCCCCGTCACCATCCCCGGGCCTGGAATGGGTTCACAAGGTGCCGAAGTGTTGCCATGACAGCAAGAGGTCAGATGATGACCCCTGTCATGACTCACTTCCTGCGAACACTGGCCAAGCACCAGCGATCACAGGAGATGATTATTTTTGCAGTACTGAGGGATGCTGAAGGATTGCTCTGTACTGCAAGAGCGATGAGACTGTGCAATGTTAAGGCGCCCTAAAAGGCCAAATAAACTAAGTAAAGAGTGAATAAAAAAGGCTTTTCAAAATCTGAAGAAAAAAACAAAAAACCTAAGTTCAAATCACGCCCCATTGAAATTAAAACTATTAAAGAGATACACATATTTGGTATCGCTGCATTCAGAAATGCTCGACTTATCAAAAATATATAATCAATTAATCTGATCAGTGAACTGTGTAATGGAAAAAAATAAAAACAGCACATTTAAAGGGAACCAACCAGCAAAAAATCCCTATCTAACCTATAAATATCTGTCCCTGGAGGCTTAAAGGGATCCTGTCACCCCCAAAACACCTCTAAAGCTATTAAAAGCTGTCCCTACAGCATAGTAACACTTACCCTACACTCCTTTTAGCTCCTAAAAGCACCAAGTGAAATAGGAGAAAAATGTTATTACAGTACCTCATTAGGGATGATAATGAGTAACGATGCTATTCATAGTCACCCTGGCAGGCTCTCCCACTTAATGATATCAGATTAAAATGCGCGCCTCCCCGCCGCTCTGTGCTGTGCGCATGCGCAGTGCGGGTCTTGAAGCTAACAGCGGCGCGGGTGTACATACGTCACCCGGCGCCGGAAATGACGCGATTCGCGTCACCCAGCCCCACTACAGGCCGGCCGAGACAGCACAGAGCGGCGGGGAGGCGCGCATTTTAATCTGATTAGAAGATCACGCCTATGGAGGCGTGATATCATGAAGTGGGAGAGCCTGCCAGGGTGACTATGAATAGCATCGTCACTCATTATCATCCCTAATGAGGTACTGTAATAACATTTATCTTCAATTTCACTTGGTGCATTTAGGAGCTAAAAGGAGTGTAGGGTAAGTGTTACTATGCTCTAGGGACAGCTTTTAATAGCTTTAGAGGTGTTTTGGGGGTGACAGGATCCCTTTAAATTACTATTCTAACCATCCCTGACTGACTAAATCTAACTAAGGCGGCCGTCACACGCTTCAATATCGAGAGCGATATTGTTAGCAATCACGTGCACGCGCGATCGCTAACAATATCGCTCACATCGTTGGTGAGCTGTCACACAGGCAGACTCACCAGCGATGTGGAGCAGCGAGATCGCTGGTAACTATGGTACACATTGGGTTACTAGGCGCCGCACGGCGCTTAGTAACCCGACGTTTACCATAGATACCATCTCCCAGCATAGGCTCTGCCGCTGGGAGATCGTTCATCGTGGTGTCACACACCACGATGAGGCAGATTGATCAAGCGTTTATCGCTTGATATGAGCTCCGGCTCACAAATCTGCGATCTAACGATCAAGCGATTTTACATTGTAAAATCGCTTGATTGCACGCAGCGATGCACAAACGATATCGCTTAAGCGATCAAAAAGCAGATCGCTTAAACGATATCATGCATTATATTGAAGCATGTGATGGCCGCCTAAGTACACCCACAATAAATCACTTTTTAGACTTACCAAATTCTTGTCTGATGGGCGTTCCTCCAGGGTCTTTGACCGATAGGCGGGTCTCCTCGCCGCGCTCGCACCCGCCTCGCTGCTGTCCATCTTCTTCCAGGATTCAAATTACCCGCCCATCGCGTCCTCACAATGAGCGCGTCACTTCCGCCCGCCGCGTCACTGGTACACCCAGGCCGGCTTCCGAGCATGCGCAGATGCCATGCTGAAGCCGGCCTGGGCGCGTCACAGACCCAGCGACGCGGCGGGCGGAAGTGACGCGGGGCCTGCAGCACGTGACCCGCTCATTGCGAGGACGCGATGGGCGGGTAATTTGAATCATAGAAGAAGATGGACAGCAGCGAGGCGGGTGCGAGCGCGGCGAGGAGACCCGCCTCGCTGACAAAGAGCCTGGAGGAACGTCCATCCGACAAGGATTTGGTAAGTATAAAAAGTGATTTATTGTGGGTGTACTTAGTTAGATTTAGTCAGTCAGGGATGGTTAGAATAGTAATTTAAGCCTCCAGGGACAGATATTTATAGGTTAGATAGGGATTTTTTGCTGGTTGGTTCCCTTTAAGTTTATTTTGCTCACTGCAACAGTGCAATAAAATACAATAACGAGTGAACAAAACATCACATCTACCCAGAAATAGTACCATCAAAAATGCCAGCTCAAGATGCAAAAAATAAGCCATCACAACAGCCCCAGATCCCAAAAAATCAAAACGCTACGAGTCGCTGAAAATGGTGAGAAAGGCAATAGTCTTTTTCTTTTTCTTTTTTTTTTTTTTTACACAAACTTTGGATTTTCTGATCATCATAATGGGAGACCCAGACAATGGGGTTTAGGGCGCTGCCCTCCGGAGGTCACACTAGGTACTACAAGTTTGTAGCACCGCCTCCTCCGCTTATAAACCCCCACCGTAGGAGACATCCTCAGTTTTAAACTTAGTGTGCTCGGAGGATCACGCTTTGCTTGCACTTCACTGCATTCTCACAACTTACGTGATGGCGTATGAAGACAAGGTAAAATGGTCCCATTCGGGACCCTCGACAGCCTCCCCGCTCACCCTTGTGGAACACGCTGGTGGAGGTACCGGAGGGTTTTTAGCCTGGACACTTTAGTGTTCTCCCGGTACGCTGTCGTGCTCCTTTCCTTTCCATCCCTCCATGGAGGCTCTGGATAGGGGGAGCCTGGAGCCTTGCACAGCTCCGCTCCGTCCGAGGCCTCCCTAAATGGTGCTTACAGACCGGACGGAGCCAGCCCAGTCCGAGGCCTCCCTAAATGGTGCTTACACTCCGGACTGGTGCTGTACCCCCGTCCGAGGCCTCCCTAAAGGTGCTTACAGACCGGACCGGCACTGAGGCACCTGGTGTGTCTCCTGTGTGCCTGGGGGTAGTGTCTGTCACTGTGGTGTCATGACACTCAGACCGCGCGGTTACCCTCGGGTCCGCGGTTCTGGCGGTGACCCTGTGCTGGGGTCTCCCTGGCTGACCGCCCTGTGTTTCACAGGGGCTGAGGCTGTAGACTGCGGGTGTTTTTATGTGTACATGCAGTCTGAGAGTGTGTGTGGTGATATTCACTCTCGTTTCCCGCGCTGCGGGCTCCGGCACCTCCATTGCTGAGGCAGTCTGGAGGAGGAGGAGGCAGCCCTTATGGTGACATCACCGCTGGGCGTGTTGTGTGTTCTTCCCGCGTGTTCCTGGCTCCGCCCACATCTTCACTGTCGGCGGCCATCTTCTCCCTCACTTCCCGGCTGGGATCTGAACTGCAGCGCGTGTCGGCACTTGCAAGGGAGACCGGAACTCGCGGAGGTCACACACACACACCGCTTCCTCCTACCGCTTTACTGCGGTCGGTAAGCCACCGGGATTCCCGGTTTGTTTGTGAACTTTGGCTTATATTCCCCTCACTGTGGAGATGTCCTCAGCTGGGAAGCATGCTGCTAAGGCGGCGGTGGCCACCATTGTCTGTACTACATGCAACGGGACACTGGTGGAGGTGTCCTGCAATAACTGCGGACGCCCAGAGGCCCGATCTGCTACTATTGAGTCTGCAAATCCGGGATTATACCCTGAGGTTCAGGTGATCCCAGGGCCATGGGAAACGCAGAATAAGATCAATGAATCTCTGCTGTCCCAGATGTCCTCCATGTCGCAAACCCTGGAGGCACTGCATAGGAGACTGGAGAACCCAGCTACTCCTCCTAGTTACCCCCGGGTGTCTCTTACTTCTGCTGTAAGACCCCCTAAGCGAGCCCGTGAGGCTTCTCCTGAGCTCCAGACTCTCTCTGAGGAGGAGCGTTCCTCTGATGGTGAGGAAGATGATGGGGGTTCTACTCTTGGGTCTATGTCTGAACCTCCAGATGGGGTGGAGGATCTGGTGTCCTCCATCAATGAGACATTGCGTCTTGTCACTCCTCCTGAGGAGGTGACTGTACACCCCAAGGAGATCTATCAATGGCTGCGGCCAGAGGCTAGACCAAGTGGCTCCTTCATGGACCACACTAATTTCGGAAGGGTGATTAAAGCTCCCAGGTTGCATCCTGGGCGGCGTTATGTCCGTAAAACTAAGGACAATCGCTTTCCCTTTCCCCAGGAGGCGCTCCAGGAATGGTCGCAGTCTCCCAAGGTGGATGCTTCCATGACTAGGATTGCTGCGCGCTCCTTGTTTTCTGCCTCTGATAGCTCCTCGTTGAAGGATGCTACTGATAGACAGGTCGAGCAACTCGCCAAGTCTTCCTATGAGGCTGTGGGGTCTTCGTTTGCCCCTAATTTTGCCGCAGTCTGGACCCTACAAGCGATCACTATCTGTTTGGATGGTATCACTGATCTAGCTAGGTCCAGTCCAGAGGTCCTGGCTCTCACTGAGAGAGCAAGGGCCTATGCGGACTATGCCAGGACGGCATCTTTGGAAACTGCCACTCGCTCTGCTGTGGCCTCGGCCAATGCAATTGCGATCCGCAGGCTATTGTGGCTGCGTCTCTGGGACTCAGATGCCACATCTAAGAAGATTTTACAAAATCTTCCGTTCGCTGGTGACAGGCTTTTTGGCACCGAACTGGACAAATTGATAAAGGATTCTGCTGAGTCTAAGATACCGCAGAATAAGCCTAAGCCACGGTACACCGTGAAAAGGAACCCTAAGCAGTGGTCCTTTCGCTCCGGTTCACAGTCATCAACGGCGTCCACTCGCTCAGACCGAGGGGGCAAGCCTGCTACTCAGTGGCGTTCCAAGAGTCGTCAGAAGAAGCCGGCGGGGGCAGCGGCTGCCACCCCCAAGCCCGCTTCGACATGACTCGCTATTTCATCCTGCCTCCCCACAGGTGGGGGGCCGCCTGTCCCGCTTTCAGGACAAGTGGTTTCTTCACATTCAAGATCAGTGGGTTCGAGACGTAGTCTCAAGAGGTTACAGGATAGAGCTGACGTCACAACCAATACACCGATTCCATCGGTCGGTTCCATCTCCAGAAAAGGCTCAGGCTTTTTACCTGGTGTTGGAGGGACTCCGCAGAGACGGAGTGGTGGTCCCTGTGCCCACGGAAGAGAGGTTCAGGGGTTTTTACTCCAACCTCTTTATTGTCCCAAAGAAGGACGGCTCTTTTCGCCCGGTTTTGGACCTCAAGTTGTTCAACCGTCACGTGTTGGTTCGGAAGTTCCGCATGGAATCCCTGCGCTCAGTGATCGCGGCTGTGTCACAGGGAGACTTCCTAGCGTCCATCGATATCAGGGACGCTTACCTTCACGTCCCCATTGCACCAGCTCATCAGCGCTGGTTGAGATTCGCAGTGGGGGAAGAGCACTTCCAATTTGTGGCACTGCCATTCGGGCTAGCCTCAGCACCACGGGTGTTCACAAAGGTGATGGCCTCCATGATGGCTCTCCTGCATGCGCAGGGACACGCCGTCATACCCTATTTGGACGACCTGTTGGTCAGGGCGCCATCGGAAGACCTTTGTCGGGTAAGCCTGGAGGTGACCATGAAGTCCCTGGAACGGTTCGGGTGGCTTATCAACATTCAGAAGTCGACCCTGGTTCCGACCCAGTCATTGACATATCTGGGCATGGACTTCCACACGGACTCGGCCCTGGTGTCCCTACCTCAAGCCAAGCAGCTTGCGATCCAATCAGGAGTGCAGAATGTCCTCCTGTCTCCACAGTCATCCCTACGGGTATTGATGAGACTGGTGGGTCGCATGGTAGCGGCGATAGAGGCGGTGCCGTTCGCACAGTTTCGCCTCCGTCCTCTCCAGCTGGAGATTCTTCGCAGATGGGACAAGAGGACGATCTCTCTGAATCGGCTGGTGACACTGTCACAACCAACCAGGGACTCTCTACAGTGGTGGCTCCAGCCACTTCACCTGTCACGGGGCCGGTCCTTCCTAAAACCGTCATGGTTAGTGGTGACCACCGACGCCAGTCTGAAGGGCTGGGGGGCGGTGTTCTTGCACCACAGGGCTCAAGGCCTCTGGACTCAGTCGGAGTCGGCGTTGCAGATCAACGTTCTGGAGATCAAGGCGGTCTATCTGGCGCTACTGGCGTTTCAGAAATTCCTGTCAGGACAGCCCATTCGGGTACAGTCCGACAATGCGACGGCCGTCGCCTACATAAATCATCAGGGAGGGACCAGAAGTGCTCAGGCCCTCGCCGAAGTCCACCGCATTCTACTCTGGGTGGAGGAAAACGGCTGCCTGATCTCCGCAGTTCACATCCCAGGGGTCGAGAACTGGGAGGCCGACTATCTGAGCCGACAGGGGATGGACGCCGGAGAGTGGTCTCTACATCCAGACGTCTTCCGGGACATCTGCGGCAGGTGGGGCACTCCGGACGTGGATCTGATGGCCTCACGGCTGAATCATCAGGTGCCCCAATACATGGCAAGATCTTGGGATCCCCAGTCTCTGGGGGCGGACGCCCTGATTCTGAGCTGGTCCAGATTCCAGCTGCCATATGTGTTTCCGCCTCTGGCTCTGATTCCCAGGGTCCTGTGGAAGATCAGGACAGAATGCAGAGTGGCCATTCTAGTGGCTCCAGATTGGCCCAGGAGGTCTTGGTACCCGGACCTGTGGCAACTGTCAGGCGGACACAGGTGGGCTCTTCCAGAACGCGCAGATCTACTCGCGCAAGGGCCATTCTTCCACCTCAATTCCAGGGCCCTCAGATTGACTGCATGGCTCTTGAGGCCTGGCTGCTGACATCCAGAGGTTTCTCTCCTACAGTGGTTGCCACTATGAATCGGGCAAGGAAACCTGTTTCCAGGAAGATATACCACAGAACGTGGAAAATCTTTTTTACCTGGTGTGCCTCTGGTGGCCGCTCACCGTGGCCTTTGTCTATCCCGACATTGCTGGCCTTCCTACAGTCGGGGTTGGAGTTGGGATTATCCCTTGGCTCTCTGAAAGGTCAAGTATCAGCACTTTCAGTGTTGTTTGACAGGCGCTTGGCGCTCCTCCCGAAGGTACGTCAATTTCTGCAGGGGGTGTCTCGGGTGGTCCCGCCCTATAGACGACCTCTGGACCCTTGGGACCTAAACATGGTCCTAACGACACTGCAGAAACCGCCGTTTGAGCCACTGAGAGACGTCTCTCTCTCTCGTCTGTCCCAGAAGGTGGTCTTTCTGGTGGCGATTACGTCTCTGAGAAGGGTCTCAGAATTGGCTGCACTCTCGTGCAAGTCACCCTTTCTGGTGGTTCACCAGGACAAGGTGGTGTTGCGCCCACGGCCTGAATTTTTGCCGAAGGTGGTTTCAACATTCCACTTGAACCAGGAGATTGTTCTCCCATCATTTTGCCCCGCTCCCGTTCATCAGGTTGAGCGCGACCTCCATACTCTGGATCTCGTGAGAGCTGTACGCATTTATGTGTCCAGGACCGCCTCCTTTAGGAGTTCGGATTCCTTATTTGTCCTCACGATGGGTCGCTGTAAGGGGTCCGCGGCTTCAAAGTCGACCTTGGCCAGATGGATCAAGGCTCCCATTCAGGAGGCTTACCGGTCTTCTGGTTTGCCTCTCCCGGTGGGTTTGAAGGCACACTCTACTAGAGCTGTAGGTGCCTCTTGGGCCTTGCGACATCGAGCTTCTGCTCTACAGGTGTGTCAAGCGGCCACTTGGTCCAGCCTGCACACTTTCTCTAAGCACTATATGGTGCATGCCCATGCCTCTGCGGATGCGAGTTTGGGCAGGCGGGTTCTCCAGGCGGCGGTTGCCCACCTTTAAAAGGGAACCATGTGTTATCCGTCTTGTTGAGGAACTATTCCCGCCCTGGGGTATTGCTTTAGGACATCCCCATTGTCTGGGTCTCCCATTATGATGATCAGAAAAAAGAGAATTTTGTTTACGTACCGTAAATTCTTTTTTCTTGAATCATCAATGGGAGACCCAGCACCCACCCAGTTGTTCCGTTGCATGTTTGCATTTGATCTGTTCTCTGTTGAGACAGTGTTTCCGGGTTGTTACACCGTCTGTGCACGGCATTCTTCCCGATGTTTCGGGTGTGGTTTATTTCTCCTCGCAGCTTATGGACTAAACTGAGGATGTCTCCTACGGTGGGGGTTTATAAGCGGAGGAGGCGGTGCTACAAACTTGTAGTACCTAGTGTGACCTCCGGAGGGCAGCGCCCTAAACCCCATTGTCTGGGTCTCCCATTGATGATTCAAGAAAAAAGAATTTACGGTACGTAAACAAAATTCTCTTTTTTTTACACCACGTTTGATATCTACGAACTCGTACCGACCAGGGGAGGTCATACTGTCAGGTCAGTGTTGCCATATGGTGAATAAAAAAAAAACATTGTTGAGTTTTGCCTATTTTTGCAATTTCATTGCACTTGGAATTTTTTTTTGCATCTTCATTTAAAAGTATGACTTGTCCCGCAAAAAAACATGCCCTTACATGGCTATATTGGCGAAAAAACTTAAACTTGTTGTGGCCTTTTCACACTGTTTTTTTTTTTTAAATGCGGCAGTCGCAGTAAAAAAAAAAAAAAAAAAAAGCATCTGCCGCTTTTTCCGCCTAACGGCCACACTTTCTGCTCACTTGCGGCAGGCCCCATATGCATTGTTTATGGGGCTTGCGGTAAGTGTGCAGCAAGTGCGGGTCTGGAAGTTGCGGAGGCGAAAAAAAAACGCGGTCAGCTGCGTTTTTTATTCACTACCGCAACTACCGTAACCGCACTTGCCACACACTTACCGCAAGCCCTGTACACTTACCGCAACTGCCGCATTTTTCAGAAAACCCTGGTGTGAAAAGGCCCATAAGTTGGTTTCACACTGCAGTTTTTTCCCTGATCAGGTTCCATCAGGTTTGTGTGCCAAAACCAGGAGAGGAATGTGCAGAGAAAAGCTATAATTGAAAGTTTGACACTGTTCTGAGTTTTGGAGCCACTCTTGGTTTTGGCACACAAACCTGATCAAACCTGATCAGGGGAAAAACTGCAGTGTGAAACCAGCCTAAAAAGGGGAGGAAAAATGGAAAATTTCCCAGGGGTGAAGGGGTTAAAGAGCTTTTGAGACAATTGACCAATTATTTTTAGTCCCTTTGAAAGAGGCAGCTACATATTAGGGTATGTTCACACGCGGCAGATTCCTGCTTTTACACAGCGCTTTTGAGCGCTCGCGTAAAGTCAGTGCAAAACAAAGCCAGTTACGCCTTCCAGCAAAAGCTATGGCTTTTGCTGGAAGGCGTAACCGGCTTTGTTTTGCACTGACTTTACGTGTGTGCAGACACGGCGTATTGCCACATATTTTTTTCGCGTATGTTTTCACTGCAAAAGTGCCCACGCAAAAAGAATTGGCATGCCAATTCTTGGCTTTTTTTTCAGCGTGCTTTCCCCATAGGCTACATGTTAACATGGCCTCGAGAAAAGCGACGTTGGCATGCAGTAGCACTTTTATGCGCGCAAAAAAGCACCACTGCCGATTATACAGCACAATGTGCCGTGTGTGAACGTAGCCTTAAAGAGCTGCAATTATTAAACCCTTACTCCAATTAGGATGTGAATATCCTTAAATTAAAGGTGAGTCTACACTGTAAAAATATACTGATTATATAAGTGTGTCTTTGGTAAACAGTTAAAATGCCAAAACGTGTCTCACCGTCCAAATATTTGTGAACCTAACCTATATACGGTAGCATAATAGCTCAGATGGTTTTATCTGCAGCTGCACTTCTCAGATGTGCAGACGCACTGTGTGACCAGCCAGGATAGGCTCTGCCTGTATTGTGTCCTTTCTCCAACCAGTGTCTTGATCCATGACCCCATTGAGTTGTGGATCAGAAGATTGGATCAGTGTCAAGAACTAGCAGAATTGCCACAAGTGTATGATCTTGTCCAGCCTCCAGTTTTCTGCCTGAGCAGAACAAGGCTTTGTCACACCCAAGAGGACTAGATTTTCCATCACAAATGTGGAAAAACTTACATTTCTCAAATTGAATCGGGCATACTACAGGGCTGTGAAGTCAAAGTCTGTCAGTTTTGGAGTTAGTTGAGTCGGAATCTGATTCAGAGAAATTGAGGAGTCGGAGGTTTGGCTTACCGACTACATACCAGAGCTGTGGAATCAGAGGTTTGGCTAACTGCATACCAGGGCAGTGGAGTCGGAGTCTGTGTCCATGTTGGTGCCGTCGGAGGTTTGGCTTACTGACTTCACAGCCCTGCATGCTCATGCCAGTGATTAGATTGTTCCTATGCTGTACAGTCATGGCCAAAAGTTTTGAGAATGATACAAATATTAATTTTTACAAAGTCTACTGCTTCAGTTTTTCTAATGTCTATTTGCATATACTCCAGAATGTCATAAAGCGTGATCAGCTTAACAGCAATTACTTGCTAAGTCAATATTTGCCTAGAAAATGAACTTTAACCCCCAAAACACATTTCAACATCATTGCAGTCCTGCCTTAAAAGGAGCAGCTAGCATTGTTTTAGTGATTGTTCCATTAACACAGGTGTGGGTGTTGGTGAGGACAGGGCTGGCGATCAATCAGTCATGATTAATTAAGAATGACACCACTGGACACTTTAAAAGGAGGCTGGTGCTTGGTATCATTGTTTCTCTTCAGTTAACCATGGTTATCTCTAAAGAAACACGTGCAGCCATCATTGCATTGCACAAAAATGGCCTAACAGGGAAGAGTATTGTAGCTAGAAAGATTGCACCTCAGTCAACAATATATCGTATCATCAAGAACTTCAAGGAGAGAGCTTCCATTGTTGTCAAAAAGGCTCCAGGGCGCCCAAGAAAGACCAGCAAGCGCCAGGACCGTATTTTAAAACTGTTTCAGCTGCAGGATCGGACTACCAGCAGTGCCGAGCTTGCTCAGGAATGGCAGCAGGCTGGTGTGAGTGCTTCTGCACACACTGTGAGGCGGAGACTCTTTGAGCAAGGCCTGGTTTCAAGGAGGACAGCAAAGAAGCCACTTCTCTCCAGAAAAAACATCAGGGACCGACTGATATTCTGCAAAAAGGTACAGGGAGTGGACTGCTGAGGACTGGGGTAAAGTCATTTTCTCTGATGAATCCCTTTTCGATTGTTTGGGACATCCGGAAAACGGCTTATTCGGAGAAGAAGAGGTGAGCGCTACCACCAGTCTTGTCTCATGCCAACTGTAAAGCATCCTGAAATCATTCATGTGTGAGGTTGCTTCTCAGCCAAGGGAATCGGCTCACTCACAGTCTTGCCTAAAAACACAGCCATGAATAAAGAATGGTACCAGAATGTCCTCCAAGAGCAACTTCTCCTAACCGTACAAGAGCAGTTTGGTGCCCAACAATGCCTTTTCCAGCATGATGGAGCACCTTGCCATAAAGCAAAGGTGATAACTAAATGGCTCCGGGAACAAAACATAGAGATTTTGGGTCCATGGCCTGGAAACTCCCCAGATCTTAATCCCATTGAGAACTTGTGGTCAATCATCAAGAGACGGGTGGACAAACAAAAACCAACAAATTCTGCCAAAATGCAAGCATTGATTATGCAAGAATGAACTGCTATCAGTCAGGATTTGGTCCAGAAGTTGATTGAGAGCATGCCAGGGAGAATTGCAGAGGTCCTGAAGAAGAAGGGTCAACACTGCAAATATTGACTTGCTGCATTAACTCATTCTGTCAATATAACCTTTTGGTACTCATAATATGATTGCAATTATATTTCTGTATGTGATATAAACATCAGACAAACACAAATAAAAACCAGAGGGCAGCAGATCATGTGAAAATATCATTTTGGTGTCATTCTCAAAACTTTTGGCCATGACTGTACAATGTAAATGAATCTGTCCTAGCAATTTTTCAGGATTCCTAGTTTACCCGTAAACTTAGCAAGTGTGAACTAGTCCAAATTTTTCTTGCATAATGAAATGGTGGAAAAAAAAACACCAGACTTATAAATTTTCTTGTACTTTCAGTAGCACCTTCAGTTTCTTCCCATGACCTCTGCTGCAGTCACTGGCTTCAGCGATATCATGTCTGTGTATATGGTCCAGATCTGGGGCAGTGAGCGATTGCTCTGGTATGCTTTGGACAAACCCTTTTACATTTAAAAATTAAAGACGACACAAAATAACAAAAATGTTCCACAGGGACTTCAGAATTCTTCTCCCCAGACATTGCGTCATAATTAATGATGCTACATGTCAGTTACTCCCTCTTAATTTTCTAGTTTTAGAAGTGTCACTTTTGGCTCCCTGATCCCATTCTATTTTATGAGTGTTCCCTTTGAGCTTCAAAGTCTTGTATAGTCAGATGTCTGCTGTGGAAATACAAGTACTACCGTGGGTTCTTCTGTTTGCAGATGTGCAAAATATAAAGAGGTCTATAAATATGGATCTCATTCTAATCTTCAATTCTGGCAAGATAAGACTCACTTATTAACAGGGGTTCTGATAATAATAATAATAATTATTATTGATAAAGAGCATATCTAAAGGGGTATTTCAGTTAAGGGGCCGTCACACACGTCAATATTGCTGTCAATGTCGCTGCTGCACGTGACGTTGCAGCTATATTGACGCGTGTGACATGGTGAATCAAACAGCGACATATCGCTGGTTGACGGTCACCAGGTTTTCGGACAGGTCCGTAAACCTGGCGATGGTCGCCCGATGGACACACAGCATTGCTGCCTGTGACACCAGGAGACGCGCGATCAGCCAGCTCCCAGCGCTACTCAGCAAGTACTGTGAGCTGGTATCCATGTAAACAAGCGGGTAACTAAGCGCCATGCGCTTGTTTACATGGATACCAGCACGCTCGCTGGTACTGATCGCTGGTGAGTCTGCCTATGTGACAGCTCACCAGCGATCAGCCGTCAATGTCGCGATCAGATCGCTGGTGACATTGACGTGTGTGACAGGACCTTTAGACAGCTTACCACCATGCTTTCATAGACAAGTTGTAATCAGAGATAGCCAGACTGCTTGATAAAGGCTGTTGTCTAGCCGAAACGTCGCGGTCCAGGATTTAAATCAACATTTTTTTACCACAGTAAAGGAAGTGCTGCTGTCCATTTGTTCTGCTATATCCAGTATCTTGGTGATGTTAGGCTGGCTTGCACCTGAATTGTTATTATAGTGCTGTTCCATTGAAGGCATCAAAATTATGAATTAACACAGGTGGATTTATATACTTAACAAAAAAGTGTGAAACAACTGAAAATATGTCTTATATTCTAGGTTCTTCAAAGTAGCCACCTTTTGCTTTGATTACTGCTTTGCACACTCTTGGCATTCTCTTGATTAGCTTCAAGAGGTAGTCACTGGAAATGGTCTCCCAACAGTCTTGAAGGAGTTCCCAGAGATGCTTAGCACTTGTTGGCCCTTTTGCCTGTACTCTTCGGTCCAGCTCACCATCTCGATTGGGTTCAGGTCTGGTGACTGTGGAGGCCAGGTCATCTGACGTAGCACCCAATCACCATCACACCTCCTCCTCCATGCTTCACGGTGGTAACCATGCATATAGAGTCCATCCGTTCACCTTTTCTGCGTCGTACAAAGACACGATGGTTGGAACCAAAGATCTCAAATTTGGACTCATCAGACCAAAGCACAGATTTCCACTGGTCTAATGTCCATTCCTTGTGTTCTTTAGCCCAAACAAGTCTCTTCTGCTTGTTGCCTGTCCTTAGCAGTGGTTTCCTAGCAGCTATTTTACCATGAAGGCCTGCTACACAAAGTCTCCTCTTAACAGTTGTTGTAGAGATGTGTCTGCTTCTAGAACTCTGTGTGGCATTGACCTGGTCTCTAATCTCAGCTGCTGTTAACCTGCGATTTCTGAGGCTGGTGACTCGGATGAACTTATCCTCTGCAGCAGAGGTGACTCTTGGTCTTCCTTTTCTAGCGTGGTCCTCATGTGAGCCAGTTTCTTTGTAGCGCTTGATGGTTTTTGCAACTGCACTTGGGGACACTTTCAAAGTTTTCCCAATTTTTCGGACTGACAGACCTTCATTTCTTAAAGTAATGATGGCCACTCGTTTTTCTTTACTTGGCTGCTTTTTTCTTGCCATAATACAAATTCTAACAGTCTATTCAGTAGGACTATCAGCTGTGTATCCACCAGACTTCTGCACAACACAACTGATGGTCCCAACCCCATTTATAAGGCAAGAAATCCCACTTATTAAACCTGACAGGGCACACCTGTGAAGTGAAAACCATTTCTGGTAACTACCTCTTGAAGCTCATGAAGAGAATGCCAAGAGTGTGCAAAGCAGTAATCAAAGCAAAAGGTGGCTACTTTGAAGAACCTAGAATATAAGACATATTTTCAGTTGTTTCACACTTTTTTGTTAAGTATATAATTCCAATGTATAATTCATAGTTTTGATGCCTTCAGTGTGAATCTACAATTTTCATAGTCATGAAAATACAGAAAACTCTTTGAATTAGAAGGTGTGTCCAAACCTTTGGTCTGTACTGTACATGACACACTGAACAATGTGGCTTAGGCCCCCTTTATACATCCGTGATTCCAGTATGTGTGGCATCTGTTTTCACACGTACCAAAGATGAAGATATATACGTATACCCATTATAATCTAAGTGCTGATTACATGCCTGTTTTTTTCCTGGCAGCATAGACTCTTACAAGTAAATCGGTCCATGTAAATTCATAGAACACACAGATAACATCTAAGTGACATCTATGTGCCAACTTCCAGAATTAAATTCAAGAAATTACAGATTTTTATGTGCAAAGATAGTAGAAAAATAGCTGTGAAAAAGCAGATACAGATGGGAAAGTTCTCGAACTGAATGGGTACAGCATGCTGACAATGTCCGCATGCATCTCTGACACACAGTTGTCTGCTGTAATTAGCAGGCTTAGTGAAAGCAAAAAAAAATGTGCAGTCCCCCGGGATATTAGGATAACCAGTGCTGGTAGTGCGGACAGCTGGGAGCTGCAGCCCCAGCAGTGCGCTGTATCTCAGCTGATTATTGCAAATAGAGGCTCCATCACGCTTTTTTAAAAATCATTTAAATAAATAATTAAAAAAAAATGTCATGGGGTCCAGTGTAGATACAGCGGACAGCTGGAGACTGGTATTCTAATACTGGAGTGGCCCATCGTTATTGGCCCCCCTTAACGTCAAAATAGCAACTCTTAGGTGGTCCACTGTTATCACATCCATTAGATGTGACAAACGTGGTGCTTACCCAGCTCATCTGATTACACTGTTGTGTGGCAATTGGGGTAATATAAGGGGTTAATGACTGCTGTGATTTGTCAAAAAATCACTGCTGTCTCAAGACCCAGGGATGGTACTGGAGAGGTGTCTATGAGACACCCTATTACCAACCATGTAAGTATGAAAAAAGTACAAACACACAAAATCCTTTATTTTAAATGAAAAACGAAACAAAGCAAAAAACACCCTCTTTCACCAATTTATTAACCCCCCAAAAAACACCCCACAGGTCCGACATATTCCATACACTATGTCCAGCAAACATCTCAGCTCTGCTACATCTAGAGACTGTGATCAGTGGTGACATTACAAGATTTGACCGCTCACTGTGGCTTCTGGTCACCTTGAGAGTTGTCAAAATGACCTGAAGTATACTGACTGCCAGATTGTTGGAACGCATGTCACAGTGCAGTCTGACAGTTCCACTCTGCGTTCACCTAAAGTCACTTCTGACGATTCACACAGCACCTGCTGTGTGAATCAGAAACAACCCTAGGTGAACTTAATGCCAGACTGCCGGAGTGTGTGTCACTGTAGCAGTGCTCTTGACAGTCCGGTAGCTGTGAGAACCCGAAGCCTTAAAGGGAGTCTTTAAGGTACATTTTAAGGTTTTTTGAGTTCCCAGCTGTTGGGACACCAGCAGGCTATGAACTTTTGAAAGAGTTCACAACCTCCAGATGTGCCAACAGCTGTGAACTTGATGACCCTTAAAATCTCCTTTAAACATCCCTTTAAGTGAGCTTTTACGCTTCCTCAAAACTTTAGGTGTTTGGACACCTGCAGGCTTTGAACCTTTGGAAGAGTTAACAACCTCCAGATGTGCCCAGCAGCTGTAAACTTAAAACCTCCCTTAAACATCCCTTTAAGGTTAGCAGCCAAAATAACTGCCGGAAGACCCAGTGGCTGAGAACCTTAAGGTTACCTGAGTTCACAGCCATTGGATCTTGCAGTAGCTTTCAATGTGGTGACTTTAAAGGCCCAGTTACACACACAGATAATTGTGCAGAGATTGTTCGCAGATCTCTGGTTGCAGTGAAATCATGGACACATTGTTCTATTTTGTGGCCGTGTACAAATGTGTCCATGATTTCACTGCAACCAGAGATCTGTGAACAATCTCTGCACAATTATCTGTGTGTGTAACTGGGCCTTAAGAGTGTTTTTAAACTTCCTTGAGTTTTGGGTTGTTCCAGCTGATGGATGGATAGATCCTTGGATGAATAGATGGATAGGAATAGATATATTCAGGGTTGGACAAAATAATGGAAACGCCTGGAAAAATTAACAAAAGTTAGTTTAATATGGTGTAGGTCCACCTTTTGCGGCGATTGCAGCTTCAATTCTCCGAGTTATGGATTCATACAAGGTGATATCATTGGCCCCGTGGATCTCCACAAAATAGCACCTCAGATCATCACAGAACCTATGCCATGTTTTACGGTTGGGAGAAGGCAGTCTAGATGGAATGCTTCTTTCAGCTGTCTCCAAACGTACACTCGGCCGGAGGTCGGAAAATGGGGTAAACGATGATTCGTCTGAGAATATCTAATGTTTCCACTGCTCGAGGGACCAATTCTGGAGGTTTCTACACCACTCTAAATGCCTTTGGAAACATTTGTCATTGAGAGCACGGTTTTCTAATTGCAGCTCTTCTGTGGAATCCAGATTTGTGCAGCTCCCGACGAACAGTTTTCGTGGAAACTGGGTTCTGTAGGTGTTCATTGCAAGTTCTGAAAAAAAAAAAAAAAACTCTGTTTAATGCTGAAGAAGAGGGAGAGAATGATTGGCAGGGGGTGTGAATCTGCCCTTCGGCTCCAGCCCCTAGCTACCTTCTTTCCGGCTGCAGGATGTAAGTATTCTAAGTGTATTATCTCGGGGTACAGGGCTGCTCAAGTGCTGGGGGACCCCTTGCCTGGATGCTGCAGACATGCTGTATCCAGTGCTGTAATTAGATCACCATGCCAGGTTTGGTGACAGGTCCTCTTTAAATAAAAAAAAAATAATCATTTAAAAAAAAAAAAATTGCATGGGCTTCACCCTATTTTTGATCGCCAGCCAGGTAAAACCCAGGCAGCTGGGGGGTGGGATTATCAGCCTGGTAAGGCCCAAGTGTTCTGGACCCCTATGCTAAAAATCGCAGCCACCCCTGAAAATGGCGAATTTTTCATAGCACTGTTTTCTGACACTTTACCCGGCTCGTCCAGTGGCCTTGGTGGCGTTGGCATACTGGGTAGTAATTGGGAATGTGCCAGCGCTTTGTATTGTTTGCTGGCACTGAGTCTGAAATTCATGATGTCAGCCCAAATTAGACCCAGCCACCATGAATTTCTAGTAAGCATTAAAAAAAATACAATACAGAGAAAAAAACATTTTAATAGAAATAAAAACACATAGACATTTTGGAACTCCATCTTTATTAACAAAAACCTTCCCTCTGATGTAATCCACAGGCAGAGCATGTTCAGCTCTGCATCATCGCTCTGAACAGACACACTCGTCTGTTCAGGGGGACAAGCAGGCTCAGACTGTCATGAGAAAGGTCAGCCAAGTTCACAGATGAGCCGTGAACTCATGTGACCCCGACTCTGACATCACTATGAACACTGCTGTAAACTAAGCGGTTCTTGGCAGTGATTTGGTGATGTCAGAGTCGCACAGCTGAGCGGCTTCATGAGCCTGTCTTTGTTTAGGGCAGCGCATAACTGCGTGCCGACAGACTGAGGGCTTCAGGGTATGCACAATGCGCATTAAGAAGCCGATCTGTACACCACATGGCTAACATGAGTGCGCATGACCGGATATCACATGGCCATCGCATCATACTTGAAAATAGGCACAGATTACGAACGCGGGGAGCACACATGGGAAGCAGGATATCACACCCACCGGGGCGTGATACACAGAGTGAGGGGGGAATATGGAGGATGAGTGAATGCCCACGATGGCTACAATCTGGTCGACACCATGATAATTACCATACATGAATGTAAGTGATCAAAGCTGTTTTCACAGCGATTACAGTACACATTTAGGTCAGAAAGGGATGGTGAGGGATGTACTAGGAAGCTGCAGGGACAGGTTGTGATAGATTTGGGGCTATAAACTAGGTGACAGGCTCCATTTAAGGTTATTTGCACATTTTTAAGTATTTTTCCAGAAATGTATGCATCTCCCAGCAGCATAAAATATGTACATTTTGATGCTTGTTTTTTCCCCACTCATTAGTATGGGTGAAGATTTCATCAAAAACAGAAAGAACTCAAAGAATTCACATACTGTTTTAGCAGGTTGATATCTGCCAGTGTTAATACTGCTCTTGTCCTTTAAATGAAAAAATTGCTACTACAGTAACTTAGTCTGGCCAGTAGGGGTCATCAGACAAAAATATATGAGTGGCTTAACCATGGCTACCAAAGCTGCTGCTAGACCCTGCCCATGAGGAGGTGGTTGGAGAAAGAGGTCCAGAGTCAGCGAGTGGGACTCAGAGGTCTGAGATTAGCACGAAACTAAAGTTTGATGGTGTTGGGGAGTGAAATCAGCCCCTGTGAGTAAATCTGGCTGTGTGACTGTTTATAGTTAATCTAGTCAGGTAGGGAAAGGTAGTTGGGGTTTAAAATGTTTTAAGGGACACCTGGTCGCAAGGACTGCAGAAGGAGTTCAGTATGTAGAGACTTCATCCAGAGTGTTTGTTAGGCTGGAAACACTGTCCGTGTGATATACAAGTCACTTGGACGAGTGTCGGATCATTAACCCTGAACGACCACTCCCTGTCAGCAACTCCACACTCCCGTCCTGACAGGGAGAGGTCATTCAGGGTTAATGATCCGACACTCGTCCAAGTGACTTGTATATCACATGGACAGTGTGATTCCAGCCTTAGTCTTCATTTGCATCTGTATGTATAATAGGACTTTGCATGCGCAGTGCGGGGCTTGAAGCAAACAGAGCGGCGCGGGTGTAATACGTCACCCGGCGCCGGAAATGATGCGATTCGCGTCACCCAGCCCCACTGCAGCACGGCTGACGCATGACAGAGAGGGGAAGCGGCGCATTTGAATCAGAGATAAAGATCACGCCTATTGAGGTGTGTTATCATGAAGAGGGAGAGCCTGGCTGGGTGACTATGCATACAATAGTTACTAATTATAATCACTAATGAGGTACTGTAATAACGTTTATCTTCATTCTCAGTAGATGCTTTTAGGAGCTAAAAGGAGTGTAGGGTAAGTGTTACTATGCTCTAGGGACAGCTTTTAATAGCTTTAGAGGTGTTTTGGGGGTGACAGGATCCCTCTAAGCCTAGTGGCCTGACGTTAAAGCAGCAAGTTCATTTCTATAGCAATACTTATTGCTGGTTGAGAGAGTGAATATCCACTCAGGGTGCCCATTCTGAACATACACATAAGGGTGGAATCACACTGTCCGGGTGATATATGACTAACGTCCCCGTTACACGGCACAACTCGTTTACGATACTGCTTAAGCGTCACGGATGTGGAGTCGTTCAAGCGTCATCGTTAGGACGTCGTTGCATGTGACTCTGCAACGTTGTAAAGATAAATAGTTGGATCGTTGATCGCAGGTTTGACACCATGTTCTCAAATTACGCGATCAACGGTCAGCCAACCTGGCATATCGTTGTTTGACACCGCGATAACCATGTCGTTTACGACTTTGCCCACTCACAGCAATGAGCAGGTATAATTCGCTGGTTTGTGTGAACGATACCTTCTCACAATATTGTTGGTGAGTCGTCCACGATATCTAGATGTGTGACATCTCCCCAACGATGTCAAAATGATGTCTGAAACGACCGCACGCCCACGAGATCGTTGCTGACATCGTTCCAACGTTGTGCCATGTAACGGGGCCTTAAGTCGGATGTGTCACAGGTGAGTAACTTGGAATGGCTCTCCCCTCTCTGGACGAGAGCGTCAGCTGCTTCTGTTTCTAAGGAGCTCCACACACCCATCCAGAGAGGGAGAGGCCGTTCAGGGTCACTGATCCGAGTATCGTCCGACTCGCATGTAAGTAGGATAGTGTGTTTCGCTCTAAGGGTGGAAACACACTGGCTTGAAAAAATGCAGTCCGATTGTCGTTCCCGAGAGTCTTAAGGTACCGTCACACGCGGCAATATTGCTAGGCAATTTCACTGGCAATTTGCTGGTTGCAGTGAAATCATGGACACATTGTTCCATTTGTAGACAGCAACAAGATAGAACAATGTGTCCATGATTTCACTGCAACCTACAAATTGCCAGAGAAATTACTAGCAATATTGCCGCGTGTGACGGTACCTTTACGAGTGTCGACCGTGTTTTGGTCCGTTTTGCATCCAACTGCTATGCGACTGTCATTTTTCTCAGATCACATCTGAGTGGTGTCCGTGTGTAATCCATTTTTTCTCTCAGCAGCTATTTAGTGTATAACCATTTACAGGAACATTTTACAGTGTTCTCAGCTGTAGAATGATAATGTATCAGTGAAAAAAAATGGATGCCTCTTGTATGGTCCATGTGTGGTCCGTGATTTTTTTCAGACCCATAGACTTGCATTGACGAGTCTCGTGCCTGAATCACATACTGTCGCAGCATGTTGTGATTGGTTTCTCGTCCATCAATCGGATGAGAAAAAAACACCCGATACTCTCAAATGTGCTCTCTGACATTGAATAACATTGGTTGCGACTGAAATGCGAGAAAAACTCACATTGCAGTCGTCCGACTTTCTTGCCAGTGTGTCCATACCCTAAAGGGCCTGTCACACGCGTCAATATCGCCTGCACGATATCGGCTGCACGTGACGTTGCAGCGATATTGACGCGTGTGACATAGTGAATCAACCAGCGATAAATCGCTGGTTGATGATCGCCAGGTTTTAGAATCTGTCCTAAAACCTGGCGATTGTCGCCCGGTGGACACGCAGCATCGCTGCGTGTGACACCGGGACTAGCGATATTCCAGCTCCCAGCAGCTCTCAGAAGCGCTGGGAGCTGGTCTCCAAGGTACACTGCGGGTAACTAGGCAGCGCGCGCTGCCTAGATACCCGACTGTGTACCTTAGTTACCAGCCTCCTCCGCTCACTGGGTGAGCGGAGGAGGCTGGTAACTAAGGTACACGTCGGGTATCTAGGCAGCGCGCGCTGCCTAGTTACCCGCAGTGTACCTTGGAGACCAGGCTGCTCCCGCTTCCAGCAGGCTGGCAGCGGGAGCAGGACATCGTGGAAACGATATTTAAATCGTTTCCATGATGTCACTGGTCAATTGATCGCTGGTGAGTCTGTCTGTGTGACAGCTCACCAGCGATCAGCCGTCAATGTCGTCAGCGATCAGATCGCTGACGACATTGACGCGTGTGACAGGACCTTAAGCAAAATATACACTGTGTACTTGCTCATTGTTGTTCGCTTTGTTAGCTGTGATAAGGGATATCGGGAGAAAGAAGGTACCCGCAATTCATTGTAATTAGTGTGGGAGGTGGGTGTAAGATTGTATACTTGGGAGAACCATTTGCCACAGTCAAGATAAAATCTCGGGTGGGCCCCATACTGGAGAAGGGTTTGAAGTGGTGTAGCCTTGGGTATATTTCCCTCTTCTGTCAAGCTGACACTTAGGATTTCCCAGGTTTTTTTAACTTGTAATGTGTGGTTCGTGGCTGGTCCATATCTTGCCTGAAATCATATGTTATTTGTTGGGAAGTTCTAAAAAGAAAGTTTGGTTTACTATCACATCGTAGTCAGATTCGCCATAGCATCGCCGGATTCCACATTCACAGTGACCGGTGGAGGTTGTTAAACTGTAGAGATTTAAATCTGCTCCAGATCTTGAAGGAGAAACTAAAGGCCACGTCACACGCGTCAATATCGTTCACAATATCGTTGCAACGTGACCATTTTGGTGACGCTGCAGCGATGTCGTGAATGACATTGTTGCGTGTGACACCTATCAACGATCAGTCGTTGATCGCAGATTTGTGAACATGTTCACAAATCTATCGATGGTCGCCCTCTGGACATCGCAGCATCGCTGCGTGTGACAGCGGGAGACCAGCGATCAGCGAGCTCCCAGCGCCTCACAGCAAGCGCTGGGAGCTGGTATCCGCGCGGCACTTAGTTACCCACCGTTTACCTTGGATACCAGCTTGCTCGCTGGTCCGGATCGCTGGTGAGTCTGCCTGTATGACAACTCGCCAGCGATCTGAACGATGTTGTTAGCAATCGCGCGTGCATGTGATCGCTAACATTGTTCATTAAATTGAAGCGTGTGACGTTGGCCTTAAGTAATGTGATCATGACACTTCAGGATTCTGATTTACTTTGCTGGCTTCAGGAAACCGTTCAGGTTTTGTGACAAATGTGCAAATGATTAATGCGACAAAAAGCAATGTGTGCACACAACCTAAGGGCCTGCAGTTTTTACAGAAAGAACACCACATCTGTCCATAAGCTGTCTGGCATTTTAATTTTATTTAAATTTATTTAATGGCATTCAGCTTGCTTCTAAGCTTTGACAACATAATGGATGAATGCTCTGTAGGAAGTTCGATCTTATGCGAGTCTAGATGAGTCTTCTGCTCGTTTTTCTCGATAGTATCAAGCCATCGGGTTGCTGGTTTGCCTCTTCACCTTCCTTCTATGCTTCTAAACCATGGTGTCTTTCTTCAGTGATTCCTTACTTCTTATGATGTGTCCAAATTAGACAAGTCGTAGTTGTTGATTCTTGCTTTGAGTGTCAGGTCTGGCTTGATTTGTTCCAAAATGGATTTATTTGTTCTTCTTGCCATCCAGATATTAATAACAACGTTCTCCAGCACCACATTTCGAAGACATTGATTCTTCTTTTATCTTGTTGGTTTTTACATTTTAGTCTTCTGAATTGAGCTGTTCATAAAGGTACCGTCACACGCGTCAATTTTGCTAGCAATTTCACTTGCAATTTGCTGGTTGCAGTGAAATCATGGACGCATTGTTAACATTTGTACACGGCAATAAAATAGAGCAATGTGTCCATGATTTCACTGCAACTAGCAAATTGCCAGTGAAATTGCTAGCAAAATTGCTGTGTGACGGTACCTTAAGGGTACCTTCACACGCCACAATATCTGCTGGCGATATGAGTCGATCTAACATGCGAGTGCATGTTTTTCTTGGTCGCCTCAGATCGCCGATGGCGGAATTACACGCCGCAATCTCGCCCTGAAAGAAAGGCGATGCGTCGCCCCGGAAATCGCCTCACCCACAGTGAAAACAATCCGGTCGACTTCCTTCGCCGCTTCACACGCCGCAATACCATAGGCAATGTGGGCGTACATGGTCAGCGCAGCGAGGAGATAGGCGTGCCACATTGGTTTACACCACGCTCCTTGGACAACGTAACAGCGTTATGATTGGTCAGCCTGCTCTGGAAGGCTGGCTAATACATGACGCCATTGAAGATGTGTGTGTTGCTGAACGGACAGCTCTTCAAATATGGCGCCCTGAGAACTGACAGCCAATGGGAACACAGTAGCCACCACCAATCATCGAAGACGGGGTGCGGACTCCAGCACGCCTACGGGAAATCATAGGCGACGCAGATTCCATCACTATTGCCCTATCACACGCCAAAACCCGGAAATCTCGCCTTCATGATTGCGGCTGATTTTAGGAATCAGGCGACGGCTGAGAGGCGATTTATCATCAACAAATTCCCCAATTATACGCCGCAACTGTGAGGCAATTCCACGGCGATTGTTCCAGGGCGACATATCACCTTTCGGATTCAAAGCCGCGGTTGCAGCGTGTGAAGGTACCCTAAGGGGGGTTATTCCGTAGAGGACACCCTCTTTAGTAAGTCTTCTTGTAATTTGGACTCTGTTGTTGAGTCCTTTTAGGCATTCTTTCTAATGTTATATGGTGATTAATGCTCACGCAGAATCTGCTCTGCATCACGTTGTAAGTTAATTGGAAATTTAATTTTTCCTATCTTTTTAATTGAACATAAAAAATGTATTTGTTCCTGTACATGAGGTCTGATTGCTACAAAAGCTTCCAGATGGCATTTGCAAAGCTTGGAATTGCTTAGAAACCCAAGTTTATTGTGGTTTGTGTTTACTAAGCTTCCGTTTCTAATGTTTGCATGTAGGGAAGCCACGAATTTCTTAAGTACTTGCACAGGCACACGTGACGCTTCCTTCAGGAGGCCAGGTTCACTGTGTAATTTTAAAATACAAGAATTTAGTACATTTTCGTCAGTATTTAGGCATTATGTTACTGTGGATGACAGGCACCTCATTGTCTAGAAATGAGGTGACTCATACGTGAGGTTAGACGGCGTATACCCATCACTGACATTTTCCTATGGAGAAATGAGTAATCTTTCTGCTTGATCACAATTATTACTTGGTGCTAGGGCTGGGCGATTTTGGGAAAAATCAAAATCTCGATTTTATTTTAACCTATGGACGATTTTCGATTTAAATCTCGATTTTTTTTTCTATTTTTTTTTTTTTGCTTTTCTTTGATGAATAAAGAGAAAAAACTGAACGGAGCAGGTTCCCCAGGTATATAATCTATGAGGGGGAGGGGATATAGGACCCAGGTATAGAATATATAAGGAAGGGGAGGCGATATAGGACCCAGGTATAGAATATATGAGGTGATATAGGACACAGGTATATAATCTGTAAGGAGGGGGAGGGATATAGAACACAGGTGTATATTATAGAATATATAAGGAAGGCGAGGGGATATAGGACCCAGCAGGTATAGTATATATAAGGAGGGAGGGGATATAGGACCAGTCACCCAGGTATTATATAATCTGTAAGGAGGGGGAGAGATATAGGACCCAGGTATAGTATAGAATATATATAGAGAGGAGGATGGAATATAGGACCCGGTCCCCAGGTATAGAATATATAGGGAGGAGGATGGGATATAGGATACAGATATACAATATATAGGGAGGAGGGATATAGGACACACAGGTATAGAATATATGAAGGGATATAGGACATGCGTCTGTGTCATGCGTGACATGTGTCACAGGTATATAATATATAGGGAGGGGAGGGGGATGGGATATAGAACACAGCAGGTATTATAGTATATAGCAGAGGGAGAGCTCGGTATATACACATTACACACAATTATACAGTATGGCACCCATGTGCAGAATATTTTTGGCACGAACCGTTTGATCTAAATGGGTCCTTGTGTCTGGTTCTTGCCGGCCAGAACCAGTCAGGTCACCATATGAAGCACACGGGACACACGACCGAACTAACAGAATATGAGAAGATTTACAGCAAAAAGGGATTAAATAAATAGAATCGCAGAGATTTGGGGAATAAATAAAATGAAGAAGTTGAAAAGTGATAAAATCGTCACATCGAGATGCAAAAACAGGTGGTGACACGACGGTACAGACCGGACAGTGACAGGTCAGGGGGTGAAATATGTGCAGCAGGGACCAGATTGGATTTTTTTTGGGGAGAGGGGGTATATGTGACCCCAAGTTGCACAACACCCTCTCCCTCCTCCCCCATAGTCCCATAGCTCCTCTGGGGGTCTTGCCCAGTCCTCCGCCACACACAAGGGTAGTCATTCCAGCAACACCCACAGGGAAGCATCACCGGAGCCACAATAGAGAGCCACACACATGGGGAAGCGCCGCCGGGGCCACACACCAGGGGGCCACACACCAGAGGGCCACACACACACAGGGGAAGCACTGCCGGGGCCACACACCAGAGGGCCACACACACACAGGGGAAGCACTGCCGGGGCCACACACCAGAGGGCCACACACACACAGGGAGCACTGCGGGCACACACACCAGAGGGCCACACACACACCAGAGGGCCACACACAACCCAGAGGGCACACCACACACCAGAGGGCCACACACACACAGGACACGGGGCCACACACCAGCACAACACACACCAGAGGGCCACACACACACAACCAGAGGGCCACACACACCACACACCAGAGGGCCACACACACACACCAGAGGGCCCACACACACACACACACACACACAGAGGGCACACACACACACACACACCACAGGGGCCACACACACACACACCAGAGGGCCACACACACACACAAACACACACACAGAGGGCCACCACACACACAACCACACACACCAGAGGGCACACACACACACACCCAGAGGGCCACACACACACACAGAGGGCCACACACACACAGAGGGCCCACACACACACACCAGAGGGCCACACACACACACACCAGAGGGCACACACACACACAACACACACACCAGAGGGCCACACACACACACACCAGAGGGCCACACACACACACACACACACCAGAGGGCCACACACACACACACCAGAGGCCACACACACACACACACACACCAGAGGGCACACACACACACACACACCAGAGGGCCACACCACACACACACACACCAGAGGGCCACACACACACACACCACACCACACCAGAGGGCCACACACAACACACACACACAACACACACCAGAGGGCCACACACACACACACACCAGAGGGCCACACAACACACACACCAGAGGCCACACACAACACACCACACACAGAGGGCCACACAACACACACACAGAGGGCCACACACACACAGCAACACACACCAGAGGGCCACACACACACACACCAGAGGGCCACACAACACACACACACACCAGAGGGCCACACACCACCCACACCACACCAGAGGGCACACACCCCAGAGGGCACCACCAAACACACACACCACAGGGCAACAACACACACACCACACCACACACACCAGAGGGCCACACACCACACACACCAGAGGGCCCCACACACACACACCACACACACCACCAGAGGGAACACACACACCACACACACCAGAGGGCCACACACACACACCAAGGGCCACACACCGCCCACACACAGGGCCACACACACACACGAGGCCACACACACACCCAGAGGGCCACACACACACACCAGAGGGCCACACAACACACACACCAGAGGGCCACACACACACACACACACACCAGAGGGCCACACACACACACACACGAGGCCACACACACACACACACACCAGAGGGCCACACACACCACCACACACACACCAGAGGGCCCACACACACACCCCGAGGCACACACACACACCAAGGCCACACACACACACCAGAGGGCCAACACACACACAGAGGGCCACACACCACAACACAACAGGCACACACACACACACCAGAGGGCCACACACACACACACACCAACCACACACACACACACACCAGAGGGCCACACACACACACACACACACCAGAGGGCCACACACACACAGGCACACACACCACAGGGGCCACACACCACACACCAGAGGGCCACACACACACCACACAACCACCACACACACCACAACACACACAGAGGGCCACACACACCACACACACACACCAGAGGGCACACACACACACACACACAACCAACCAGAGGGCCACAACACACAACACACACACACACACACCAGAGGGCCACACACACACACACAGAGGGCCACACCACACACACACACACACCAGAGGGCCACACACACACACACACAGAGGGCCACACACACACACACCAAGGGCACACACACACACAGGGAGCACCGCCGGGCCACACCACCAGAGGGCCACACACAACACCCCACCAGAGGGCCACACACACACACACCAGAGGGCCACACACACACACACACAACCAGAGGGCCACACACACACACACACACACCAGAGGGCCCCACACACACACACACACACCACACACACACCAGAGGGCCACACACACACCAGAGGGCCACACACACACACACCAGAGGGCCACACACATCAGAGGGCCACACACCACACACCGAGGGCCACACCACACACACCAGAGGGCCACACACACACACACCAGAGGCCACACACACACACACCAGAGGGCCACACAACAACACACACACACACACCAGAGGGCCACACACACACACACACCAGAGGGCCACACACACACACACCAGAGGGCCACACACACACACACCAGAGGGCCACACACACACACACCAGAGGGCCACACACAACACACACACCAGAGGGCCCCAACACACACACAACACCAGAGGGCCACACACACACACCAGAGGGCCACACACACACCAGAGGGCCACACACACACACACACACACACCAGAGGGCCACACACACAACACACACCAGAGGGCCACACACCACACCAGAGGGCCACACACACACACACCAGAGGGCCACACACACCACACAACCAGAGGGCCACACACAACACACACACCAGAGGGCCACACACACACAGAGGGCCACACACACACCAGAGGGCCACACACACACACACCAGAGGGCCACACACACACACAGGGGAAGCACCGCCGGGGCCACACACACACAGGGGACGCACCGCCGGGGCCCCCGGCCGCACACAGAGTTGCACCCACCATCTTTCCTCCTGGATCCGGCCTGTGCCCGGGGAAGCCCCGCTCCTCGGCCTGTTTTGTGGCGGTGCCGGGTCTGTCCTCCGCCATCAGGAAGTGTCAGCCTCCGGCCCGGAGCGGCGCAGGCCGGGAAATACACGCGTTGCTACGCAACCGCTCTTAAAGGGCCCGCAGACATGAGCTGGTGCCGGGTGACACAGAGCAGAGGAGCGCTGCCGGGGCCCTCACACAAGACAGCGGGAGGCCGCACCGACACCGGAGTATGGCCAGCACCTGGTGTGAGGAGGAACGTCATCCTACACTGAGGATGGCTGCACCGGAGCACCCTCACGTGCTCTAAACAGCGGTCCGGCCGCCATTTTTAATCGAATTTGACGATTTGGACTAAAACCAAATCGTGGCCACAGCAGGGGGCGAATTAATCGAATTAATTCGATTAATCGCCCAGCCCTACTTGGTGCACATCTGATATTTTTAGTTAAACCTTGGGTTGGGGTACATGTTCCCAATCCGGCTTCCTCGCATTCTGGACGCAGCATGTTTTCTCTTGTGGAGATGCTAATAGTCAGTGTGCGGACATACTGTCCGTGCCCACAATCAGGATTCTGGCTGCAGCATATTTTCTAAGACAGAGTTGGAGTCAGTATAAAATGGACCAAGTCCAACTCCTAAAATATGTAATAAACTGGGTACAGTAGTTCAATGCATGTGCTGAATATTGTGAATTATGTTCTATCTAAATATTTTGATTATTGTATCATAATAATGATGGCTTACTGACTCGACAGCCCTGGTTTTCCCGCTCAGAACACTAGCTTCTCCACAAGAATAAATTGACATTATTTGAAAACTCTCGTCGTAGGTCTGTTTACGCAGCGCTAGAAAGAAGCAAAGTGAGCAAGAGATTTGTATAAATCCATCCACTGTGCTTGTACTGTACAGCGCAATGTTATGAACGCATTGAAAACATACTGCATCCGAAACACTGCTAATCCTGAACCTTCCCCATCTGTAGTCATTGTGTTGTAAAGCAGCAGTAGCTGAAAAGATTGATGTATGGGTTTGTGGGACAAAATTCAGTGTCATCAGATCATGACCTATTGTAATTGTAAAGAGGATTTTAGACATCTGTGAAACACACCCTTGATGGCCTCCTTGTCATACGAGGCGAGGCGGCTGAGCTTGGGTTTGGAGACGTGCATCTAGTCCATACATTATGGTCTGTTTGTACAGTCTAAATTCTGCCTTTTTTTAAATGTTTATAATGTTTTATCTTCATATCAGACACTCTATTAAATATTAAAATATATTGCAATCTGAGAGTCCTCAGTGGTTGATACCTTTTAATGGCTAACTGAAAAGATGGTAAACATAGCAAGCTTTCGAGACGACTCAGGTCTCTTCTTCAGGCTGAAAATGACACAAATTCTGAAGACACATACATTTATACATAAGCAATAGAGGGAAAAAAAAAAAAAAAAAAAAAAAAAAAAGAAAAAGGAAGGGGAAAGAAGAGAACAGAAAAAAAAAAGGCAAAACAGTGTTATATGCTCTGGTGGATATGACAGGTGACGCAAAGCAGAGTCGGGTAGGGAGGGGTGGAGGAGCAGGGACACAGAAAGCAGATTTCTAAGATAAGCGGAACCAATTGTATTAGGTAGATGGTTAGTAACCCATGGAGACCTGAAATTACTTAGTTAAGTTCTTCAGAGCAGATTAAGTGAGAGAGTTCACAGAAGTGTCAGGAGTTCATTGTCCTATGATTTCAGTGTGTAGCAAGCTGTCTCCAAATGCACTTTCATTTTATATATAAAATGCATGAATCTGCTATCCCCAAATGTCCGTTCATTTTACATAGAATCCCATAAATCCATGTGAAATATTTAGTCCGGTTTCGAGTGTGTTGAAGGTTGTTATCAATTTGTATTCCCAAATTCTTCTCTCTCTCTGAGATTTGAAGTCACTCTTTAAGATGAGCAGCCTCATATCGGATTCAGTGTTGTGCTCAGAGCTGCAAAAATGCTTTGCTACAGGTAGATCCATCCGCTTTTCTTTTATTGAGTGGCGATGAGAATTCATTCTTGTTCTGAATTACAAACTCGTCTGATTCAGAACAAGGAAAAGAAATTACACAGACTGCGCATCAATTCAGGACTCAATACAAACAAAACAAAGACACATCCTGACAACTGGGACAACTCCTCCTGTCAGAAAGCATCTAATTGTGTCATCAACCTTTCGGATTACAAACCCAACAAGTTGGAACTTTCCGTGCTTTCTAAGGGACTCTCCTTTTGTCCTACTAAAGCTCTGGATAAAATTGAACTGTGCAGCGACATGGAGGATTACTTCAGGAGATTACGCCTAAGGGAATTTTTCAGCGACAAAGAGGATTCCGAACTCAACTGGGCCGAAGGAACAAGGATCCCGACAACCAAAAAGAAAAGGTCAGACTGGACTCCTGATCTTAAGCGTAACTCACACTTGAACAACTATATAGACACTTTCAGACATTTGGTAAAATCCACTATTTTAGATACACACAAGAGTCCACCATCCAATATCAATGCCCAGGAGAGAAGGGCCGTACGGTCCTTGAAAACCAACAAAGAAATCATCATTAAACCTGCAGACAAGGGTGGTGCAATAGTCATGATGAACAAATCTGACTACCTGAAGGAAGCAAACAGACAACTGACGGACACACGTTACTACAAGAAATTGCAGTCTGACCCCACACAGGACTATTACAAGGAATTAAAAAAGCTGGTTTCTTGTCTACCTGACGTATCTGTAAGAGCTGATGACCTTCTACCAGTAAATCCAACAACAGGCACATTCTACATGCTTCCCAAAATTCACAAACCAGGAAATCCAGGGAGACCAATCATTTCATGTGTGGGCACCCTCACCGAACAAATTTCTGGGTGGATAGAGGGTGTTCTCAAACCCCTGGTAAAAGAGACACCCAGCTACATTCAGGACACAACTGACCTATTGAATAAACTGTCAGCAATAGGTCCTCTACCAGAAGGAACCATCCTCGCCACCATGGATGTGGAATCTTTGTACAGCAACATCCCACACCAGGATGGATTAAATGCCTGCAAAACCTTCCTGGAGAACACAGGGATTGATGCTGACTCTGTGGTAGAACTCACAAAATTCATCCTCACGCACAATTACTTTAGATTTGACGACAACATATATTTACAGGAGACTGGGACAGCAATGGGGAGCAAAATGGCACCACAATATGCAAACCTTTTCATGGCCAAGCTTGAAGGTGACTTTTTATCCTCTTGCCCTATCAGGCCTCTGGCTTACTACCGTTATATTGATGACATCTTGATCATCTGGACGGAGTCTGAGCAACAGCTGAAGATGTTCCACGAACACTTTAATCAATTTCACCCCACCATTAACTTAACACTCAACTACTCCTGCACTGAAGTCAGCTTTCTGGACACCATCATTAAGCTACAGAACAATGAATTAGAGACATCCTTGTACCGGAAACCAATTGACCGTCCAACATATCTCCGATGGGACAGCTTTCATCCAAAGCACATAAAAAACTCTATTGTGTACAGCCAGGCCATCAGATACAATCGGATATGTTCCAACCCTACAGACAGAGACAGTCACCTTGAGGACCTCAGAAAGACCTTTTTGAACCAGGCTACCATCCAAGAACAATCGAGAACCAGATTACAAGAGCCACCAGAATATCAAGGAATCATCTCCTACATTACAGAACTAGAGAAGAGAACAACAGAGTTCCTCTTGTAGTCACCTACAATCCGAGTCTGGAGGTGCTAAGAGGAGCTGCACGGAAACTGCAACCACTCCTACAAAAAGATGCCCGACTAAAATCAATATTTCCGGATCCCCCACTCTTGTGTTTTAGACAACCTCCGAATCTAAAAAACATCATTGTCAGAAGCGCCCTGTCCTCTCCAGCAGCAACAGGAACCTTTCCCTGCAACCAGAGAAAGTGCAAAACCTGTCCATCTATAATGACAACTGACAAGATAAGGATTCCTGGGACAGATCAGGACTACAAGATCCCAGGTAACTTTAGCTGCACTACAAGCAATGTGGTGTATCTAATCATATGTACCAAATGCCCAACAGGTGGCATGTACGTAGGTGAGACCGGATTACAATTCAGAACAAGAATGAATTCTCATCGCCACTCAATAAAAGAAAAGCGGATGGATCTACCTGTAGCAAAGCATTTTTGCAGCTCTGAGCACAACACTGAATCCGATATGAGGCTGCTCATCTTAAAGAGTGACTTCAAATCTCAGAGAGAGAGAAGAATTTGGGAATACAAATTGATAACAACCTTCAACACACTCGAAACCGGACTAAATATTTCACATGGATTTATGGGATTCTATGTAAAATGAACGGACATTTGGGGATAGCAGATTCATGCATTTTATATATAAAATGAAAGTGCATTTGGAGACAGCTTGCTACACACTGAAATCATAGGACAATGAACTCCTGACACTTCTGTGAACTCTCTCACTTAATCTGCTCTGAAGAACTTAACTAAGTAATTTCAGGTCTCCATGGGTTACTAACCATCTACCTAATACAATTGGTTCCGCTTATCTTAGAAATCTGCTTTCTGTGTCCCTGCTCCTCCACCCCTCCCTACCCGACTCTGCTTTGCGTCACCTGTCATATCCACCAGAGCATATAACACTGTTTTGCCTTTTTTTTTTCTGTTCTCTTCTTTCCCCTTCCTTTTTTTTTTTTTTTTTTTTCCCTCTATTGCTTATGTATAAATGTATGTGTCTTCAGAATTTGTGTCATTTTCAGCCTGAAGAAGAGACCTGAGTCGTCTCGAAAGCTTGCTATGTTTACCATCTTTTCAGTTAGCCATTAAAAGGTATCAACCACTGAGGACTCTCAGATTGCAATATATTTTTCTATCTACTGGCTAACACGGTATAAATATTCTTTACCTTATTAAATATTATAAATCTTACAATGTTTACTCTGGCTGCATGTTTTTTGACTCTTAACTTCCTGTTGTTCAGGAAACAACACATATACATATCCACAATAGTTAGTCACTGAGAACCACATTAGCATAATGGTTGCCTTCAATGGGCCGCTTTTAATTGTAAGGGCTTATGCTGATGTCCATGCAACATGGTATGAGTGTGGACTGCAATTCACAAACTGTCCCGGAGCTATTGGAAAGCTTTCTCTGATTTGTAGGGCTAAGGGCGCTGTCACTGTGTTGATGGGCTAAAGGGCGCTGTCACTGTGTTGTTGGGCTAAAGGGCGCTATCACTGTGTTGTAGGGCTAAAGGGCGCTGTCACTGTGTTGTAGGGCTAAAGGGCGCTGTCACTGTGTTGTAGGGCTAAAGGGCGCTGTCACTGTGTTGTAGGGCTAAAGGGCGCTGTCACTGTGTTGTAGGGCTAAAGGGCGCTGTCACTGGGTTGTAAGGCTAAAGGGCACGGTCACTGGGTTGTAGGGCTAAAGGGTTCTGTTGCCCCGTCTGTGAAGCAGAATGAATGAACCGCTCATGGTGGGTCGGCTGTGAGGTTCTCATCAGCACAGGCACAGAGGAAGGAGGTGAGCGCACACAAAGCAGCACTGAGAGCGGTCAGCAGCCTAGATACACACAGAGATTTTATAAAAAGCCTGGACAACCCCTTTAAGTCATTGACTTGATGCTGAAAAATGCAGGGCACAAATCGACACCACAGTTGTGATGCAGATATTTCTGCAACAAAATACTCAGCATGGGCACATACCCTAAATATATATTCGCTTCCTGTTCATTCTTGCTCATCCGAATAAAGCTAGTTGAAAGGCTGCAGTGCAGCCAGTCAACTAGCATGGAGGTTGTAGCCATTGCCGCTGCAATATTATCCTCCCCTCCCAGGTATGTTTGGAGCAACCGCTGTGTTTTTCACTGGTGCAACAGGGGAAACAGTAGGAACCATCAACACAACAGGGTGACAGTGTAAAACCCTGTTAATTAATTTCCCTATCCACATTTTAAAGGGCAGTTGTCCTGCTCTTGCCCCAATTTGGCTTCCATTTGCAGCCCAAAGCCTTTACTACGCCGTTTTGCAGCCATTTTTGTATGCATAAGTTCAGGTCCCCATTGACTTGTATGGGTTTCGGAGTTTGAGGTCAAGGTCCGGGTGTCTTTTTTTTTTTTTCTTTTTTTTTTTATACTGTTCAGCTGAACTAGTTGAACCCGAGAATCTACAGGTCCGCTCATCACTATAATTAAGGGAAAAAGAAATCCAAGCTTTCAGGGAAACTTGATTTACCCTCTAAACCAAACAACTGGCTCGTCCACCCTTAAACTCTTAGCGGCAATGTGGCGCCCTGCATGGTCAGACATCACAGAGGGGTATTGCACCTATAGGAGCGGTGTAATTACACTATGGCAAGTGAATGGAAAAGTCGACATGTGGCTTAAACACTTGCATCCACACAGACACATACCCTCAGCTCTGGAGGCTAATGGGTTACTCTTTAGGAAACCCAGCCCCGATGGGTGGAGCTGTACAGGGTATGGGGAGTGGGGACAACAGTGAGGAAGCAGAGAAGAGAGAGTCAAGTGAGGAGAACGGAGGGAGGAGGAGAGGCGTTGGAGTCGGGAGGAAGGCAGGAAGGCACCTTCCAGGGAAAGAGCAGTTCTGGGAGCCGAGAAGCCAGTGATAGGCCTATCCCAGAGCAGCTATCTGGGTTCTGGAGCCCGAAGTCTGCTGGAAGCATCAATCCCAGTAAGAGAATCTGGTAAACTGGGAAAGACTTAGGGTATGTGCACATTGGACGGTTCTGCATCTTTGCAGACCGTCCTAAAACCGGTGTAGAATTGCAGAAACTGAGTTTTCTGAGCTCAGCAGTGTCCCTCGTTTTGTTAGCGTTTTGCTAACGTTTTGGGATCGGTTTATTAGCGTTTGTACAGCGATTTCTTGTCGTTTTTCAGACTGTTTTTTGTGCACTTGTAAGCTAGATACGCTGGAAAAACGCTCAAAAGAAGTCACTTGCTCTATCTTTGAAAACCAGTGGAAAACCGGTGAAGAAAGTGGAAAGGAGAAGAAAAAAAACGTTGTAATGTACACAGCGTTTTCAGAAATCCATTGACTAGCATGTTAATCCAACCAGTGGGTAGGATTATCATAAATTAACATAAAACTCGGCGGAAAACGCTAAAAAACAGCCCACAAAACGACCAATGTGCACATACCCTTAAAGTTTTCCTGGACACCCGCGAAGTCAACACAGGGGCCAGGCACTGTGCGCAGAGAGTTAGCGGCAAGCCATTAGAGGCTGCCTCGACGACAAAGCAAAGGGTGAGAGAGTACAGGAGGCCAGTCCAGATTTCAGGTCTGCCAGGCTTCACCCCACACTAACCTGGAAGAGCGACAGAAAGGACACCTACCTAAGCCACACAAGAGACTTTCCGTTCGCCTGCCACTACCTAGTACTGGGCATACCTGTTAATTTAACATCTGATGCTGGACTGTGAACTTTGTGTGATGCTGCTACAAGTTGACAGTAAAGTACCCGGGAGACTTTGCCTGTGCGTGTGTTTTCCTACATCATCTACCTGTAGGGGGCTTTGCCATCTAAGCCGCACTACCATCTACCTCCGGTGGGCTGTGGCGGCGCTGGTGACCCATCACCGGACACTACAGGTGGCGTCACATGACAAAAACTCTAATCCCCCTGTAAATATATCCCTTTTTGAAGTGTCACCCAGGCCACGGGATCAGGTGCTGCCACCCGTGACATCCCTAGAAACAACCCACCGAGCCTGGTACCCGAGTGCCCCAGGGCCTGGGGCTCAACAGCAACAACTGCAATCAAGGGTTTGAGATAACTGGCAATCAATCTTTTACAATGCTCTGAAGGAATTTTGTCTCACTCATTTTTGCTGAATTGTTGTAATTCAGCCACGTTGGAGGGTTTCAAGGCATGAACAGCCTTTTTAAGGTCATGCCATAGCTTCTTTATTGGATTTGGGTCAGGACTTTGACAGCCACTCCAAAGTCTTAATTTTGTTTTTCTTAAGCCATTTAGAGGTGGACTTGCTACTGTGTTTTGGATCATTGTCCTTCTGCATAAGAGATGGCTGGACATTCTCCTTCTGGATTTTTTGGTAGACAGCAGAATTCATTGTTCCATTTACTAGAGCAAGTCTTTCAGGTCCTGCAGCAGCAAAACAGCCCCACACCATCACACTACCACCACCATATGTTAAGGCCACGTTACACACAGATATCTGTTCAGATATTGGTCACAGATCTCTGGTTGCAGTGAAATCATGGACACATTGTTCCATTTTGTGGCTGTGTACAAATGTAACAATGTGTCCATGATTTCACTGCAACCAGAGATCTGTGACCAATATCTGAACAGATATCTGTGTGTGTAACGTGGCCTTTTACTGTTGGTATGAATTTTTCTGAAATGCTGTGTTACTTCTGTCAGATATAATGGGACATACCGTATACCTTCCAAAAAGTTCAATTTTTGTTTACTCAGTTCAGAGTATTTTCCCAAATGTCATAGGGATCATTAATATGCTTTCTTTCAAAACTGAGATGAGCCTTTATGTTCTCTTTTCTCAGCAGTGTATTTTGTCTTGGAATTCTGTTATGCAGACCATTTTTACCCAGTCTCTTTCTTATGTTGGAGCCATAAACACTGACCTTAACTGAGGCAAGTGAGGCATGCAGTTCTTTTGATGTTATTGTGGGGTCTTTTGTGACTTCTTAGATGAATTGTTTCTGCACTGTTTGGATAATTTTGGCTGGCCGGCCACTCCTTTGCAAGGTTCACCACTGTTCCGTGTTTTCGTTGTTCGCGGATAATGGCTCTTATGGTGGGTTACACGTTGCGATATCGGCGTCCAACTCCGACCAAAAGTCACGTGGTTCAGGCGTTGGACCCGATATCGTTCGTGCGTTGTACGGTGTGAACATCCGATACGATGCAGGAACGATGGCAAACCGATATCGGGGGTCGAATGAGCGTGATATTCAACCGCCCGATATCGGATGCCGGCTGGAGCCGGAACATCCAACTCCGATGCGCAGTACAACGTCCCCCATTCACTACCATGTTAAATGGTCGGTCCTGGGTCGGGGGGCGTAGACATCATAGGGACGTTGTACCACGATATCGGGATGTGTACACCGCCGATCCGACTCTTGGAAAACCGGGCACAAAATGCGCGCTCCCGCGCCATTGTATACGATATCGGAACGATATCGCAACATGTAAACCCACCATTACTATGGTTTGCTGGAGTCCTATTTCAGTGATTTCTTGATTGAGAACAGGTGTGCCAGCAATCAGGGCTGGGGGTGTGAGTAGGGAAATTGAACTTGGCTTCCCAAAGATGTGATAAACCACAGTTAGGGTACTTTCACATCAGCGGTTTTTGCCGATCGCCGCAGATGCGGTGAAAACACCGCATCTGCCGCGATTACTGCATAACCGCTGCACTTGCGGCACAGTTGCGGCAAGCCCCATGCAATGTCTATGGGGCTTGCAGTAAGTGTGCGGCAGGTGCAGCAAGTGCAGTTTCGGCACTTGCGGCAGGTGCGGCCGCGAAAAAAACCCGCGGTCAGCCGCGGTTTTTTTGCGGCCGCATCTGCCGCAAGTGCCAATACCGCACTTGCGGCACGCCCGCATAGACATTCTATGGGGCTTGCCGCAAGTGCAGCGGTTATGCGGTAATCGCGGCAGATGCGTTTTTTTCACCGCATCTGCCGCGATAAAAAAACGCTGATGTGAAAGCAGCCTTAGGGTTCTTTCACACTGGCGTTTTTGAAAAAATGTGGCAGATCAGGTCAAAAAACTGCATCTGCTGCATTTTCCACATGCACACGCTGAGTATTTGAGTTTTTTTACCTCAGGATTTGTAGACAAAACCAGGAGTGGAACATTCAGAGAAAAAGTCTAATAGAAACACCTGCACCACTTCTGTATTTAATCATCCACTCCTGGTTTTGGCTACAAATCCTGAGGTAAAAAACTCATCAAATACTCATCGTGTGCACATGGCATAATGGCTGCACTTGCGGCACAGTTGTGACAAGCCCCATGCATTGTCTATGGGGCTTGTGGTAAGTGTGCGGCAGACGCGGCAAGAACATCTTTTTTTGTGGCCGCATCTGCCGAAACCACACTTTCCACATCTACTGCACACTTACCACAAGCCCCATAGACAATGCATGGGGCTTGACTCAACTGCTGCAAGTGCAACCCAACCGTTAGGTGGAAAATGCGGCAGATGCGTTTTTTTTACCTGATCTGCCGCGTTTTTTTTAAAAACGCCAGTGTGAAAGGGGCCTTAATTTGTTTTAAGGAGGGGACAATCACTTTTCACACAAGGCCCTGTAGGTTTGTATTTCTTTTACCCTGAAAGGGAACCTGTCACCTCGATTTAAACCCCTACCCCATCACTAGCTGTCCCTACACCTTCCTAGCTGCTCACTATCTATCCCTCTCTGAGCTAAAGGGGCCCTATAAAACTGCAGAAAAATTACTTATAACTTACAGAAGTCCCTGAGGCTGGGGACTGAAAAGGCGGGCCCAGGCTCCATTATGTCTTCCTCAATGCAGAAGCGCACACCCCGCTGGGCGGCATTATTCTTTCTTCATCGCCACCTCCTCAATTTGGAATCTCCCGCCCTCTTATCACCTATCATGCACCGGCCGCTACGTCACATCCGGCGCGGTGGATTATGCGCCCAAACACGTGATCGGCCCCAGTGCATTATGGGCTTGATCACGTGATCGGCCCGGCTTCAATAAGTGCATTGCGCATGCGCGGACCCGGGCCAATCACGTGATCAAGCCCATAATGCACTAGGGCTGATCAAGTGATCGTGCCCATAATGCACCGTGCCGGATGTAACGTAGCGGCCGGTGCATGATAGGTGTAAAGAGGGAGATTCCAAATGGAGGAGACGGCGATGAAGAAAGAATAATGCCGCCCAGCGGAGTGTGCACTACTGCATCGAGGAGGGCAGAATGGAGCCTGGGGACGCCTTTTCAGTCCCCAGCCTCAGGGACTTCTGTAAGTTATAAGTTATTTTTCTGCTTTTTTATAGGGCGGATTTAGCTCAGAGAGGGATAGATAGGGAGCAGCTAGGAAGGTGCAGGGACAGGTAGTGATAGTGTAGGGCAGGGGTCTCAAACTCCAGGCCTCGAGGGCCGCACACAGTGCAGGTTTTCAGGATTTCCTTGGTAATCAAATGACCAACTGTCAAACTCCAACTGTCAAATGCTATGGAAACCCTAAAAACCTGGACTGTGTGCGGCCCTCAAGGCCTGGAGTTTGAGACCCCTGGTGTAGGGGCTTAGATCCAGGTGACAGGTTCCCTTTAAAAATAAAAAAAATAAAGACTTTCATTAATAATCTGCATTTTGGGTTTTACTTGTGTCATCTTTGTCTAATATTAAAATTTGTTTGTTGATCTGAAACATTTAGGTGTGACAAACATGTAAAAGAATAAGAATTCAGGAAGGGGGCAAGCACTTATTCACACCACTGTATGTGATAGCTTTAAGATTTGACAATAGTTGTACATATGGTGTCCGGCCATAAATCCTGAGGGGAAAAAAAGGGCTGCATTACTGATTTTGCACTGTGTCTTCTACCAGTTTTCCCTGCACGTCGGTGCTTCTGATTGTACGGCTGTGCCAGGCACTGCAGCTGCTCCTATACGAATGAGGTCTGATGTGCAGCAGATAACCTCAGGCTAGGTGCACACTGGCCGGCGGGTTGGTCGGCGGCGGCTGGGCGGACCAGCCAGGAAGCTCCGGAGCCGTCCACCGGCATCCTGGCGGGTATGTGCGGCGGGTGACGGACGGGTGCCGGGCGGGTGGCCAGCGGGTTAGCGCCGGCGGTGTTGCGGCGGCTGGAAGCAGTACATGATTCTTCTTGCAGCCGCTGCAGAACCGGCCGGTTTATAGAACTTGCTCATTCTTTGCTAACCCGCTGGGAACCCAGCGGGTTAGCAACGGATGAGCATGTGTAAACCGCCGGTGTGTGGACACCGGGTGTCGGTTTACATAGGTTTTAATGTTAATCCAAACGCCGGTTTGGATTAACATAAATTTACATGAAATTTATGTAAACCGACCGGCGGTTTACACACCTAAACCGACCCTAACCCGGCCAGTGTGCACATACCCTAAAGGGTATGATTCATCATTTGCGTTTTTTAAGAATAATTTTTTAAAATAATAATCCTTTTAGATCAAAAACCATGACTATGATGTCATCTCTTTTCTTTTTTACTTCCCTAATGGCACCTTTACACGCCGCTACTGAAAGGTAGAAACCACCGGGTGTCGGAGACAATTGTACCTTTTACCTTCAAAACACCCCGAGGTAGCGGCGTGCAATTCAGGTTGTTGCCACCCGTCATTTTGGATACCTGTCTTTCAGCCGTGCTGAAAAACAAGCAGGTATAAACCCTATGGTAGCGGCGTGTAATCGGGGCACAGGTACGGTATTTGAGTTACCTGGGGCGTGCTACAGCGTCATGTATACCACGCCCCATCAGCTATCATTGGTGGGGACTACTGTGTACCCATTGGCTGTCCCTGCACAGGGCGGCATATTTAACGTGCTGACCAGTCACAATACACATTTGCTATAGTGTCATGTATTAGCTAGCCTCCCTGCGCTGGCTGACCAAGCATGATGTTATTGCATTGTCCAATCACCGTACGAGCGTCGCGTAATACACGACTCTGTCACGCCTATGTAGGTTGCGGCGCACAATATGTACGCCCAGATTCCCTTGTGGTAGCGGCGTGTAAATGAAGGAAGGTGCTCCACAGAAGGTAATCCTGCGGCACCCGTCGGCACTTCCAGGGATCGAAAATGCCTACTGTGGAGCACCTTGTAGCGGCGTGCAATTGCGGTATCAGGTACCGTTAGGAACTGTTGAAACGTGCGCGTCCACGTGCGACACCCGGTGGTTTCTAACCTTCGGTAGCGGCGTGCAAAGGTACCACAAGAGAGAAATCCATCTAGTGGGGTGTGAACACGAATTGCATTGATGAGGTGGAGATTCTAGACATGGAATCAGTGGTATGTGTCAATGACTTGTGTATTCATTAGGTTTTGTGAAGTGTTAAATCCCAGAGAAACCTGCTGGTGGAGCAATGCCATATAACACTACTGTGCCGTTTGTATTTCATATGGTTATGCTAACAGGGCCTGTATCCAGTAGCTCTGTATATTATTGTTCGCATCTGTCTGTTGGTAATAAGTTTTTCAGACTCTTCTAAGACGCAGAAGTCAAAGCCAAGTGTGACATGTGGGGTGCAGCTGTCAAGGCAGTGTTTGGAGAACAGTGGCGGTATTCTTCATCCTGTATAATGTCTGCTCATGTCAGGATCTACTGTTTACTTTGGAGTCTGCCTATGGACTTGGTCACAATACTTTCTTTTTACTAAGACACACAAAAACGTTCAGGATGCACCAATGGGGCACATTTAAATAGCTAACATAGAAACAAAGGATCCAGGGTGCTCCATTGTATTGAGATCTTGAGCTGGTTTGGAGTAGAACTAGGTTTAGATAAGAGGTGATGTGCTCTCCTTGTTAGGCTGTTTCACATTGCAATATTTTTCTGTGCGTGGGGATCCTACTTTTTGCAGGACTCCACGGACAGGAAAGGACAGGATCGGATGTGGCTTCCAGATGCCATTTCTGTGTCCGGGTCCGTGATTTTCATGGATCCGGACACATAATTAGCTGGGAGGAGGCAAGCAGGGCACGTTCACTTTCTCAATATATATACATACATTGCGGAAGTGAAATTAACTAAAGCAAGTGTTAAAAATGTATATAAAGGACAAGTCAATCAGGGCACTTAGCAGGGCCAAAAGTCAAGATTATTATTATTATTTATTTATATAGCACCATTCATTCCATGGTGCTGTACATGAGAAGGGGTTGCATACAGACAAGTTACAAATATAATGAACAAAGTGACAGACTGATACAGAGGGGAGAGAGGACCCTACCCTTGCGGGTTTACATTCTACAGGGCAATGGGGAGGGAGACAGTAGGTTGGGTCTGCTCGGGTGGTGCTGGATTGCCAGGTCCAGTGGTGGTGGAGCGCCTGGTCCAGTGGTGTTGAGGCGGCACTGTGCTCAATACAGGTTGTAGGCTGTTCTGAAGAGATGGGTTTTCAGGTTCTGCTTGAAGGTTCTGAGTGTAGGGGACAGTCGGACGTGATGGGGTGCAGATGGGGTGAAGATCAGATTTCCTTCCAAAAATGGCGGTTTCCCACCGGGGGTGCACAGCCGAAGCACCAGCAATAACAAGTAAAAAGAGAGAGGCGGCACTCACCGGATGGTCGAGACAGTCTTTTTAATCCAAGATTACGGAAACAAACAGGGTGCAGGGAGGGGGCACGAGGAGCCGCCGGACTACGGCGCCATCTCGCGACGCGTGTCGCTTCTACGGGTCCGTGCGGACCCGTAGAAGCGACACACGTCGCGAAACGGCGCCGTAGTCCGGCGGCTCCTCGTGCCCCCTCCCTGCACCCTGTTTGTTTCCGTAATCTTGGATTAAAAAGACTGTCTCGACCATCCGGTGAGTGCCGCCTCTCTCTTTTTACTTGTTAAAAATATATATCTAATATATAAAGCTGAATGTGTAGTATTTTGGGATGTTTTGTGATGTATGTATGTATGTATGTGTATGTTGTGTATATCCTGGATTGGCATCTACACCGTTGCAACTACAGCCACAAAATTTTGCACAATCACACGTTTGGACCCCGAGAGCGTCATAGGCTATGTTGTGAGGCAAAATTTTAACCCTGCACGTTCCAGTTCACCAAACAATTTTGCCCCTATCTACATAATGGGGAAAAAGTGACAGTTACCAGTTGACAGTTGTGAATGAGAGGGGCTTAATGACAGCGCCAAAGACTAACAGCATATACCAGCATATAGTCACTAAGATTGCATATACCAGCATATAGTCACTAAGATTGGGCCCCAACATGAGATATTCACGACGCACGGGGACATGTATACACACCATACACACACAAAGAGTAACAGCAAGTGTATAGTCGCTGAGATGCAGCCCCGACATTGGATACTCACCATGCACCCGAACACACACACCACAAAGACACTCAACACAGAGACACACACCTATGGACACACACACATTCACCCTATAGCGACACATGCACTCACCCCACAGGGACACACACCACAAAGAGACACACACAGCACAGAGACGCACACACACACACCACACGGACCCCCCCCCCCACAGGGACACACACACATGCACACCCTATAGGGACACATGCACTTCACCCCACAGGGACACACACACACACCACAAAGAGACACACACAACACAGAGACACACACACCACACAGACCCCCCCCCCCAACAGGGACACACATGCATACACACCCTATAGGGACACATGCAGAACGCTGCAAAGGCATCTGCAAATGTGAAGGCAGCCTAAGAGAGTGTACCCCGGCCCGCTCCGTGATCGCCTCATCACAGTATGTATATATGTGTGTGTGTATGTGTGTGTGTGTGTGTGTGTGTGTGTGTGTGTATATATATATATATTATATAGCTCAGTACACTAAAGTCAGGTCCCGGAAATAGAGCAGTCTCCGATTCTGGATATAGCAAAAATTGGGCAGAATCGGATCATCAGATGGCAATAGAGAACCAAACCGTGCTCATAAGGATACATGGTGGCCAAATCGGATCCGTGGCTGTCTGTTTTACAATGGACAGCCACGGATCCCCAAAAAACGCAATGTGAAACCAGCCTTGGGAATAGCAGTAGTATAAGGAACACTCCCATGTACATGCTTTTAGGTGTAGATTCAGTAGTTTGCTAGAAACCATCATCTATAATCACGAATGGGTTTTTTGCCCCTTTTGAGTCCGCTCACGCTGCGACTCAGTGTCGTCATGTGGATACGCCCGAAGCATTGGCCGCGCAGCGGCCATTGCAAGCAGTTCTAAGGCGACTCGCTATGCCCGCGCAGCGGGCATGGCGAGTCGCCTTAGCAGCGCGAAGCATTGGCCGCGAAGCGGCCATTGCGAGTCAGAGACTCGCTCTGCTAGAATCCCGATGCATGTGCATCGGGCACCCAGCTAGTAATAAATAAAGATGAAGAGAGCCAGCACTACCTAAAAATAGCATGCAATACCACGAAGACCCACTAAAGCGTTGCGTTCTTTACCCTTGAATTTTTCAAATCTAGTTCAAGTCTACAGACTCAGTACCCACACAAGAGATTGAAATACACATGTGAGATTATGCAGCGTAAAGAAGCACAGTGCACATGAGAGTTCTATAAATTCCATCCACTTTGCTTGAACTGAAAAAGACTGCGTTTGTGACCCAACAAAAATATACAGTACCAAATACTCATTGTGAGAATGTAGCCTGTCTCCAAATAGGATGTAAAAGCTTCAAATAGAAATGAGCAGACCCATGGAAGTTTGGGTTTGCTGGGTTCTGCCTGCACCTAAGTTAAAGAGGACCTGTCACCAAACCAGGCATGGTGATCTAATTACAGCACTGGATGCAGCATGTCTGCAGCATCCAGGCAAGGGGTCCCCCAGCACTTGAGCAGCCCTGTACCCCGAGATAATACAGCTAGAAAACTTACATCCTGCAGCCTAAAAGGAGGTGGCCAGGGGCTGGAGCCGAAGGGCAGATTCACACCCCCTGCATGTTTAATCTGCCCACCGCTGCCAATCATTCTCTCCCTCTTTAGCAGCATTGAACAGAGTTTTTTTTTTTTTTTTTCCGAACTTGCCGTTTGGCCCTGCCCCTCAGATTTCAATCTAAAGGTAGCACTGAATGCAGCATGTATGCTGCAGTCAGGCAAGGGGTCCCCCAAGTGTTTCTGATGTATAAATCATGAAAAACAGCCATTTTAAATGTGTACAACCGAGTCAGGAGGGCATTACCATATCCACAAGAAAGTTAAGCCCTGATGAAGTGGGCCACTGGCTACGAAACGCGTCAGCATGTTCGTTGTTCTATGGTGTGATGGTGAATAAAAGATTGAAAGTCCTTCTGCCTCCTGGGTCAGCGCGGACTAAATCCCGATTTCTTCTGATCTGTGCAATCATCCCTGTCCACGGAATCTGCAGGTTGTGGCTTATCACAACCCCTAAAGGTGAGTGGACCCTTGTGTTAAATCCCCCGGGTGTCCCTTGGATACTACACTTTTGTGCGCTCCCCCTCCCCTCTCTTGTATTTCAGTTCCACATGAGTCATCTCCTTCCCGGGGGCTATTCCCACCCCCTCCTCTGTTCCTCCCTCCTCCTGCTCCTCGGCGCCCTACTTGATGCCTGTCGGCTCTGCGCCTGCGTCTCCTTGTGCTATCACATGTAGGCGCAGAGCGAGGTGTTGCTACTGTGGGCCTCTCGCTCCTGTCCCACCTCCCGCCCAGTCAGCAGCAAGTGTTCCCGCCCTCCTCCATGTATAACATGGAGCAGGGCGGGAACAAGTGCTGAGGCCCCACGCTCCCGTCCCACCTCCTATATGTTGTAGGGTTGAATCTGTTTTTCGATTATCATTGTCAGTTCTGACTAAAATAACCGGTATCAAGAATCTGCCCTTCGTTAATGCTTCCTATTCCTTATCTTGATTAACTATGTTATACCCCATGTTCCAAATTATTATGCAAATGTCCTTTTTCTCTGATTTTCCTAAATGGTTGGTGCAAATGACAGTCAGTGTAATAAAAGTCATCACCTGTTAGAGTATACATCTAATTTTATTGAAGAAATCTCCCTATGATAACAGTATAATCTTCAATATTAAAAAAAACTCTAAATGCACTGTTGCAAATAATTATGCACGGTAGAGTTTCTAAACATTTGATATGTTTGAAAGAATGGAAAATGCTCATTTGTTGAATTTACAGCATTAAGAGGTCACATTCACTGAAATAAGAAGCTATATAACTGCAAAACATCCTAACAGGCCAAGTTACATGTTAACATAGGAACCCTTCTTTAATATCACCTTCACAATTCTTGCATCCATTGAACTTGTGAGTTTCTGGAGAGTTTCTGCTTGTATTTCTTTGCATGATGTCAGAATAGCCTTCCAGAGCTGCTGTTTTGATGTGAACTGCCTCCGACCCTCATAGATCTTTTGCTTGATTATACTCCAAAGGTTCTCTATAGGGTTGAGGTCAGGGGAAGATGGTGGCCACACCATGAGTCTATCTCCTTTTATGCCCATAGCAGCCAATGACACAGAGGTATTCTTTGCAGCATGAGATGGTGCACTGTCATGCATGAAGATGATTTTGCTCCTGAAGGAACATTTTTGCTTTTTGTACCATGGAAGAAAGTTCTCAGTCAGAAACTCTATATACGTTGCAGAGGTCATTTTCACACCTTCAGGAACCTTAAAGGGGCCTAACAGCTGTTTCCCAATGATTCCGTCCCAAAACATGACTCCTCCACTGCTGATGTCGCAGCCTTGTTGGGACATTGTGGCCATCCACTACTCTATTCATCTGGACCATCCAGGGTTGCTCGGCACTCATCAGTAAACAAGACTGTTTGAAAATTAGTCTTCATGTATGTGTGGGCCCACTGCAACCGTTTCTGCTTGTGAGCACTGTTTAGGGGTGGCCGAATAGTAGGTTTATTTACCACAACAAGCCTTTGAAGGATCCTACACCTTGAGTTTCGAGGGACTCCAGAGGCACCAGCAGCTTCAAATATCTGTTTGCTGGTTTGTAAGGCCTTTCTAGCAGCTGCTCTCTTAATCTGATGAACTTCCCTGGAAGAAACCTTCCTCATTCTGCCTTTATCTGCATGAACACATCTGTGCTCAGAATCAGGCACAAATCTGTTCACAGTACAATGATCACGCTTAAGTTTTCGTGCAATATCTAATGTTTTGCATTGCACTATTTGTTGCTTTTCCTCTTATTGGGCTCACCTGCCAAACTGATTACCACAAGTATCTGAGATTGATTTCAGTAATCCAAAGAACCCTGAGACACAATACCATCAATGGGTTTCATTGACCAAAAAAAAAAAACCTATATCACTTAAAACCAATTTGCATAATAATTTGGAACACTGTGTGTGTATATGTATGTGTGTGTATATGTATGTACCGTGTATATGTATTTATATATATATAATATATATATATATATATATATATATATATAACGACTTAGTGAAAGCTGTCTGCTTTTCCTTGGCTGGTTATGAACAAGGGATCCCACTCTGTTTTTTTTCCTATTATTATTATTTAAGTAAATCATTAAAAAAACAGTGTGACTTCCTCTACTTTTTTTTTGTAACAATATTTTTATTATAAATTTGTCAAAAATATAAAACAGAGACATTTTACAAAGTTGGAGGAACATATATTAGGAAGCATAAAGTATGTAATCTTTAAGAAAGTTGTTTCAGTATTACTCTCGTCAGATTCATTTATCCAATATCAAGGATTATGCAAAAAAATCATATAAACAATCAACATTGGGGGAAAGAGAGAGAAAAGGATTTATCAGGACAGGGAACTTCCTCTACTTTTGATAACGACCAAGGTAAAGCAGAGATTTGGTGCTAGCATTATCAGGGTGGGAAGGTCCATGGTCATTTGGCCCTTCCCAGTCTAAATATACCAGCCTGCATCCTCCCCAAAAGTGTATTAGATGTACCAATTATGGTGCTTTACCCGGCTCTTCCCGATTGGTCTGGTGTGGTGTCAATCGGGGTAATAGGTTACTGGAGTTGATGTCAGCTGTGAATTGACAGCTGGCATCAATCTCTGGTGTTAGGAGTGGAGTGATACCTATCAGACACCTCCATTTCTAACCCGGAAAGTATAGTTAAAAAAGACTCAGACAAATAGTTTGACTAAAGACTCCCCCACATGCCCTCCTTAACCAATTTATTACTTCAGAATAAATCATGGAAATCCCAATGTAATCCAAAAAGTAATGTCCCATGACGTATATTAATTTCTATGGAGCTTTATTCTGAGATGTTTCTCAGAACTAGGCCTCAGAGGTCACTACCATTCAGCAGCATGCCTGAAATTTCTTACACAGCTCCATAGGAATCTATGGGCGTTTATTTTCACGGCCGCAACTGTTGCACCCGTGGCTGTACCACACTTGCCGCACCTGCCACAAGCGCCATAGACAGTGCATGGGGCTTGCCTCAAGTGCGACCATTAGGTAAATCTGCCGCAATCAGTGAAAAACGCTGATGTGAAAGCAGACTTAGGAGGCTACGTTGCAGATATTTTTTCTTTTTTTCCTATATCAAATAGCATGCTGCATTACTTGGACTGTTCATCTTTTACCTGGATAATAGAAATCTGAAATTATACCTTAAAGGGAACCAACCACCTCAGATGACGACTATAAGCAGTTAATACATGTCCCTGCACCCTACCTACACCATTCCACCTATGTTTTTCTTCAGAATATTGATAAATATAAAGGGCGTGATGTTATCTATCAGTGGGCGGGCACGCAAGGCAGCTCCCGTCCCTTCATGTGACGTCCTGCAAAGTAAGAGGGAGGGCTAGAGAAGCCAGTCATGCTGCTGGAGACACAGCCCTCTAGTAACTGACCCAGAAGGAGACGCCCAGAAGTACGCAAACATGTAATTTTATAAAGTGTTTATTTCGGTTTACATTTATCAATATTCTTAAGAAAAACATAGGTGGAATGGTGTAGGTAGGGTGCAGGGACATGTATTAACTGCTTATAGTCGTCACCTGAGGTGGTTGGTTCCCTTTAATGACAGGTGTCGTGTAATAGATCTGTCCCTGATCTCCATTCTGTTATTCTGTTCCTTACACAGGACAGGAAAACAGAATTGAAGTCAATCTGTCATCACGATTTTATACTCGTGTATAAGCCAACCGGTGTATAAGCCGACCCCCCATACTTTTGCCCCAAAACCTGGGAAAACCTATTGACTCGTGTATAAGCTGAGGGTGGACCCCAGCACAGGTATACAGCCCCCAGCAGTGTGGTATACAGCAGCCCCAGAGGTATATAAGCAGCCCCAGTGGTATATACAGCAGCAGCCCCAGTAGTTAGTATACAGCAGCCCCAGAGGTATATACAGCCCCAGAGGTAGTATACAGCAACCCCAGAGGTATATACAGCCCCAGTGGTATATACAGCCCCAGTGGTATATACAGCCCCAGTGGTAGTATCCAGCAGCCCCAGTGGTAGTATACAGCAGCCCCAGTTGTAGTATACAGCAGCCCCAGAGGTATATACAGCCCCAGTGGTATATACAGTCCCAGTGGTAGTATACAGCAGCCCCCAGGGGGTATATAGCAGCCCCCAAATGCTGGCACTCGCCCCCCTTGTAAGGGCCCCCCCACGCTGCTTATCTTACCATCCCGGTCTTCTGCTCAGCGCCGCTCCTCGGTGCTCCGTTCTCTATATTCCGTCCTCGCTGCATCCGGAATCCCCGGACGTCATATGCCTGCGACGGCCGGAGATCCCGGATGTAGCAGGACGGGAGCATGAAGAACGGAGCACCGAGGAACGGCGCTGTGCAGAAGACCGGGATGGTAAGATATGCAGCGGGGGGGGGGGGGGGGCCCTTACAAGGGGGGAGAGTGCCAGCATTTGGGGCATATATGCACTGCTTCCACGTGCCACTGATTGACAGGGGGAAGCAGTGCATATATAATGAGCGGCCCCGACTACCGTATTGACCCGTGTATAAGCCGAGGGGGAGACTTTTCAGCCCAAATTTGGGCTGAAAAACTCGGCTTATACACAAGTTTCTACGGTAATCAGTTTTAGCAGCATAACGTAGAGACCGAGACCTTGATTCCAGCGATGTATTACTTAGGCTACTTTCACATTACGATTTTTAGGGAGCCGATGCTGTCCGATATAAATCGGACAGCATCGGCTTCCTTCTGATGCCTGGAATCGGATGCCACATAGGCATCCGATTCCGGCATTAAATCGTAGTCTCCGGGCTGAAAAAAAGAAAAAAAAATAAGTTTATGCTCACCTCCCCCCGAGCCCCCGCCGTCTCCCGCCTTCTTCTTGCAGGCTCCCGGTGGCTCCCGCAGGCTCCCGGTGTCTGCAGAGGTCTTCTTCATGTGTACAGGACCTGCGGTGATGTCACAGTCATGTGACAGCAGGTTCCACCATGGTAACCCACGGTCACATGACTGTGACATCACCGCAGGTCCTGTACACATGAAGAAGACCTCTGCAGACACCGGGAGCCTGCAGGAAGATGGCGGGAGACGGCGGGGGCTCGGGGGGAGGTGAGCATAAACTTTTTTTTTTGTAACGCTTGCGCTCCCAGTTTGGAGCATTTTTACCGTACTGAGCATGCTCAGTACAGTAAAATCGGGTCCGAGGAGACATCAGATGTTTCCTCGGACCCTTCTCCATAGGGCCCTATGTTAAATTGATCGGGTCGGATCGGATGTGCACTAAATGCCATCCGATTCGGTCCGATCCGATTGTGTCAGATTTTATTTTCGGTGCAAAAATCGGAGCAGGCTCCGATTTTTGCACCGATAAAAAAATCGGAAAGAATCGGATCGGACCAAATCGGATGGCATTTAATGCACATCCGATTCGGTCTGATGCCCATAGGGCTGCATGGGGCCCAAAATCGGTCCGATGCTGTCCGATTTTTATCGGACAGCATCGGATTTTAAAAATCCGTAATGTGAAAGCAGCCTTAGAGGGCTGCTTAGTGTAGTTTTTATACAATCCCTGTTTTATCAGCAGAGATATTTACCCTAGGGGATTAGTAAACCTGCAGCCATATAATCCTCTACAGGGTGGGCCATTTATATGGATGCACCTAAATAGAATTGGAACGGTTGGTGATATCAACTTCCTGTTTGTGGCACATTAGTATATGGGAGGGGGAAAACTTTTCCAGATGGGTGGTGACCATGGTGGCCATTTTGAAGTCAGCCATTTTTTCGGCCACAAACAAAACCACCGCTATAGGTCTGACATTAACCCACAGTGGATAAATCCCTCCAAGACTGTTGGAAGACACAAATTGATGGTATGGTGTGGTATATGGGGTACAATGATAGTGGGGCCATTCTTCATCAATGGAAACCCCAATGCCACTGGATATCTGAACCATGTAGCATTTTCAGATATCCAGTGGTATTGAGGTTTCCATTGATGAAGAATGGCCCCACTATCTTTGTACCCCATATACCACACCATACCATTAATTTTTGTGTTCCAACAGTCTTGGAGGGATCTATCCACTGTGGGTTAGTGTCAGACCAATAGCGGAGGTTTTGTTTGTTAACTTCACCATTCACAAAAAAGTTTGCCTCATCACTCATCTGAAGGCAGTTTATGCTGTGAAGATACGAGATGTGCAGCATCTGAAACAACAGATACTGGAAGCCTGTGCTAGCATTTCTTCTGCAGTGTTACTATCAGTGTGTCAAGAGTGGGAGAAGAGGGTTGTATTGACAATCCAACACAATGAGCAGCACTTTGAACCAGGGCTGTGGAGTCAAATCGTGGAGTTGGAGTCGGAGTTGCTGCCCATTTTGGTGGAGCTAGAGTCGGTAGAAAATGTTCCGACTCCTAAAATATATAATAAATTGGGTCCAGTAGTTAAATGCAGAATGTGCTGAATATTATTATTATGAATTATTATTATGTTCTATCTAAATATCTTTATTATTATGTCATTATAATGATTAAAGCATAATGTTACCATTGACCTACAATAATTTTATCACTTAAAAACGAGCCATGAATGAAGGAGTCGCAGTCGGAGTCAAAGGAGTCGGAGTCGGAGTTGGAGTCGGTGGTTTGATTTACTGACTCCACAGCCCTGCTTTGAACACATTGTATAAGTGGTGATAAACTTGTAAATAACTCATGAAAGAATAAAGTTACGTTAAAACCAAGCACACCATTGTTTTTCTTATGAAATTCTCAATATGTTTGATTTGTCACATGACCCTCTTCCCATTGAAAAAAATAAAGCTGGATCCAAAATGGCGAACTTCAAAAGCCTGCCATGTATACCACCCATCTGGAAAAGTTTTCCCCCTCCCATATACTAATGTGCCACAACAAGAAGTTGATATCACCAACCATTCCCATTTAGGTGCATCCAAATAAATGGCCCACCCTGTATATTTCTGAGCTCTTTGTAGCTTCACGCCCACCACTGACTGACAGCTTTCTGCCTATGTAGTGTACACAGAATGCTGCCAATCAGTGGTGTGAGTGAGGTTATACAGAGCTTGGCATGCAGAAAACTGCTATATTTGCAACAAAGAAAGCATTTTATCAAAACTTCATAAATAAGTAAAGTAAGAGATACATGGCTGGAATGAGGGTCTCTGCCCCTACATTATGCTGCTCTCAGATGGGATGAGTAAAACTTGGTGACCGGTTCTCTTTTAGAATGCTGGTTTGTTGTTGGTCTTAGGCCGGAGTCACAGTAGTGTAAGGCATCTGATACGAGAATGCAACGAGTATCGGGCAATGTGATCTGATCCTGCGGAGGAGAAGGAGGGATGAGTCTCCCCAGCTCCTCCATTGCTGGCCTCTGCGTATATCACACTGCACTCACACGTCGCCAAGTGCAGTGATATGTTTCACACGCTCCTATAGACTTTAATGGGTGTGAGTGTTCTGAGGCTCGCTGACAATGGCAGCAGATCAAAGCATGGGCTGAGTGCAATGGGAGATTTCCTGTGACTCCAGCCTAATGAAGAGCCTCGACACAAATCTAACCCCAGCCATGAAGTACACGAGCAGTGGCACCAATCCTGTCACTATCCAGCCCAGCTGTGCCCTTTGTGTAACTCTATGTTGTGGGAAGGTCAGGCGGAGTTATTCATGAATATTAAGAAGGCGGAGGAGAGGGAGTGGTTATAAGAGTATTGTCATAGCGCCAATAGACATTTTATTTCAAATAATTGCTAGGTAATGTAGGTGAGTTTAAAAAGAAATATGAGGTAATAAGCTATTATGCCGTATCAATAAATTGTGACCTTTCATCTCATTAAATACGACTGTGATTATTTTTTTTTATAATGCACATTATGTATGTGATAAGTATTATTATTATTTTATTATTATTATTTATAGAGCACTATTGATTCCATGTAAGTATATAAGGGGGAAATATTTGCAGTGCTGGAGTCCTGGGTTCAAATCCCACCAAGGACAACATCTGCAAGAAGATTGCATGTTCTCCCTGTGTTTGGGTGGGTTTCCCCCGGGCATTCTGGCTTCCTCCATACTGATATGATGTTTAAGCTGGCTTCACACCTCGTTTTTGGGATTTGGGTCTATTTGTTTTAAACAGATAGGCAGGGATCTGATTGTCACTTCGCCGTTGGACTCTGTGGCTGGTGTTCCTGCCTCGGCCGCTGGAGACGCTGGATTCCTTAGGCTGATGGTGCCGGTGATAGGAGGGCCTTGTCCTCATATGGACCTGCTCCTTTGACGTCGGCCTCTGTTGCTGAACGCCGCCATGTGTCTCCTTTGGGTGGTGTTGGTCGCAGAGGAGCGGGCCCTGCAGAGGTGTCTGATAGGCGCAGCCTGCGTTCTTCTGTCAGAGGTGGGATGGGTGGAGCCAGTCGTGCATCACCATCTGGCCTGGTTCTAGGGGCGGTCCGGATGAGATCATCAGGCTGTGAGCTCCAGCCTATGGGAGGTAACCGCGCCCTTCAAATACATTGGAGCCTGTCTTGCAGGCCGCCAGATATAGTTTTGGTTCCCCAGTGATATAGTGTGTGTTTGGTTTTGACTCTGACTTTTGCCTGGATTTTTGACTCTCCTACCGCCTGACGATTTTGTACCTTAGCTGCCCTCTCGGTTTTGACTCGGACTCCTGAATACGTTCTTCGGATCCTGATTTTTTTCCCCTCCTGGTGACCTCCCTGCTCCGCTGCTCATAATAGGCAGCTACCCCCTGGGCTCCGCTGTAATTCCAGATCCCTGTATAGGGGTTAAGGGTCTCTGGGTTTCTCGGGGTGCTGCCTTACCAGCAACTCAGCCTCACAGCGGATGGTCGTCACACCGATTTTGAGTCCTATGTATCCCTATGGTGCCGGATTGGTCAAATATGGCCATCTGTTTCTGTGAATTCAATCCGGGATTCGTTTATGTCCTGTTTTTTCCAGGACTCAGAATTGGAGACTGCACCGTTTTTGGGTGCCCCAGACACAACCGGACAAACGAATCCGGCGTGGTCCGGAGCACATAATACGGAGATCTATGGAACTGGATCCGGGGAAAAAGAGGATTGTTTCCCGGGTCTGGTTGTAGTTACTGAACATGCTCAGAACAAATGTAATGCTCCTCCCAGCCCAATTTCTGTTCCTTATTGATATCTCTCCCTCCTCTCTCCTCTCTTCTCTCCACAATTACCATCCGTTTAAACCAACCCGTTCCTGTCCGTGTCGTCCTTCAAAAAACAGGATCGACATGGACAGGCACAAAACGTGATGTGAAGGGGGCCTTAGATTGTGAGCCCCGATGGGGCAGTGCTGCAAATGTATGTAGATGGGTGTATAGGGGCATTACTTGAAGCAAAATTGTGTATCTCTACATGAATGATACATATTTAGCTGCAAAACAGAGTCAGATGCTTAAAGCCCCAGTCACACATAACGATTTCGCTAGCGAGATCGTTGTAACTGTGACGTCACAACGATCTCCCCAGCGATGTCGCTATGTGTGACACTTTGCAGCGATCAGGCCCCTGCTGTGAGGTCGCTGATCGTTGCACAGTGCTGCGGTTCATTTTCTGATCGTTGGTTTCCCGCTGGTCAGCACGCATCGCTGCGTGTGACCGCAAGAAACCAGCGATCAGCGACCTCACAGGGCTGGTTACTATGGTAAACACCGGGTATCTAGGCAGCGCGCGCTGCCTAGATACCCGGCATTTACCATGGTTACCAGCGTCCTCCCTGCTTAGCACTGCCTGTAAGCATGGAGAACGCTGGTAACTATGATAAACAGCGGGTATCCAAGCAGCGCGGACTGCCTGGATACGCGCTGTTTATCATAGTTACCTGCGTTCTCCTAGCGCTGCAGCGCTAAGCAGGGAGCGATATGGGAGGTGGCTCCCTTGGCCTGACCGGGCACAGGGGAGGAGGAGGGAGAGCCGGGGGGACCGGGCACAGGGGAGGAGGAGGACCGGGCACAGGGGAGGAGGAGGGAGAGCCGGGGGGACCGGGCACAGGGGAGGAGGAGGACCGGGCACAGGGGAGGGGGCTCTCTGCTCCGCAGCCGCTTCTGGCTAACTCAGCGCTAAGCAGGGAGCGATATGGGAGGTGGCTCCCAGGGCCTGATCGCTGGGGAGATCTGCCTGTTTGACAGCTCCCCAGCGATCAGGTAACGACGCTCCAGCGATCCCGGCAGGTCGTTATCGCTGTCGGGATCGTTGGAGCGATCGTTATGTCTGACTGCACCCTTAAGATACACAGGTTTAAATTGTATGAAATATCCCTGTTTTGTCAATTGTTAATGTTGGAGGCCTTTAGATATGCATGTGTGTGATACCAGTGTGTATGGTGACTTGCATTACAAAGGCCCCTGATTGGTATCACCCTTATATTTGCTATAGGCTGGCCATGGTGGCTCCACTCAATGGGATCTGAAGGTAGTGTGCAAATAAAGGAAGCACTAACCCTGGGATGATAAGACATAATAGAGGGGATGACTAGAGGGTGAGCTTAAACAATTCTTTTTTGCAAGGTGAGACACAGTGTCTCCAGGTTGGAGGGTGGAGTGCACAGCTGGAGACCCAAAAGGGTATAAAAGACCCAAGCATGGCTCATATAAGGTATTCTATGGGGCTATACCAAGGATAGAAGGAAAGGGAATCTGACTCCAGCCTGGTAACTAGATAGATGGGTCTTCTTTATTGAATTGATAGAATTGATGTCTCTTGGTTCTGATTCTGCTTTGGGTTTGCTTTGTTATCTGTGGGTGTCCTCTTGTTTTATATTTGGGTGCTTGTTTTGCCTTACACTCATTGATGTTATCTAGTGTTTTTCATCCCATATGTTGTATTGGGGTTTTTGTTGGTATCATTAATAACATATTTTTTAATAGTATTATTCATTTATATAGCACTATTCCATAGCACTTTCCATACATCAGTATTTAGTAATATTACATTGTGTTCCCTCGGTGTAGATTTTCATTCTTTCACTGTTGTATGTGTGTTTTTCTAATCCAGTGGTCAGATGTGTCCATTAATTGCAGATGTGACGAGCTCCGTCTGCTCATGGACCTGCCATAACATTGCATTATTCTGATCTGTAAACTGGACCAGAATACTACATGTGGCATGAAATGGGTTAAATGTGTGTCCCAGCTCTGGTCTTTGTGGTCATGGTCTGTGTGCTGGAAGAAATGCTCCACACAGCACTTTTCTTACTTTACTGTAGAGTTAAATTACAGAAGCCTTTGCCTGATCCAGGCCAGTGTTATCTGCTGCTCTCCACAATGGCCGCTCCCTGTACACAGAGGAACTCCAGCAAAGAAGGTAAATGTGATGGGCTGGTATGTGCCACCTGTGGCTGCGGATCATTGTGATGGTGATTTGGGTTATCAGTGATCCTGTGAGTCTTGGCTATGGTTGAGTCAGAGCTTCTCAGCCTGATATGCAGTAAAGTACAGTGTGTTGCAATCCACCTGGTTAATCTTTACTCTTGGGCTCTGTAGGCATTTCAATAAATGGTTTGCCATTTTGGTGCAAAGGCTGTTTTACTAAAAGTGGGCAGTCTCCTTGTAGGCCTGGGCTCCCTCATTCCCATAGACATCACACATCGTTCAGCATACAGGTGCATCTCAATGAATTAGAATATCATCAAAAAGTTCATTTATTTCTGTAATTCAATATAAAAACTGAATCGCATATATTATACAGAGTCATTACAACAGAGTGATCTATTTCAAGTGTTTATTTCTGTTAATGTTGATGATTATGGCTTATAGCCAATAAAAACCCAAAGTTTATTATCTCAGAAAATTAAAGTAGGGAGGCTGAAGGGTCTGAAAGATAAAATATTAGGCTGGCTTCACACTGCAGTTTTTCACTGATCAGTGTCCATCAGTGTTTCTGTGCCAAAACCAGGAGAGGAACCAGGAAAGGAACTTGCAGAGAAAAACTATAATTGAAAGATTGACCCCTGTTCTGAGTTTTGGAGACACTCCTGGTTTTGGCACACAAACACTGATGGACACTGATCAGTGAAAAACTGCAGTGTGAAGCCAGCCTTACCTAAATCGATATCAGAGGCTTCACCTTGTGTGGTTGTGAGAGTCACAACCACTATAAAAGCATAACACAGCTGCTGCAGTCCCCAGCATGGAGCATATAGAGTAGGGAGGATGAAGGGTTAAACAGCACACCTGTTTTCCATGAGACCTCAAAGGGTGAATATAATATTGATTTATTACTCAACGCATTTCAGGGCTCCCTGGCTTATCCTCGGGACAAATCAAAATATTGCCTTGTTTCAGGGAGCTCTGAAACATGCTGACAAATTTTATATTCACCCTTTGTCTCATGGAATACGGCAGCACAGTTTTTAACTCTTCATCCTCCCTACTGTATTTTCTGAGATAATGACCCTTGGGTTTTCATTGGCTGTAAGCCATAATCATCAACATTAACAGAAATAAACACTTGAAATAGATCACTCTGCAATGACTATATAATATATGCATTTCTCTTTTTGTATTGACTTTTTGAGAAATCTGCATCAAGTTCTGCATGTCTGTCCTTACACCAGCAAAATCCATGACAGTCCAGATTTGTTTGCACAAAAAAATTGCCATTGACCTCATTGTAATCATGAAAAGTGCATGTTTGTTCACAAAGTGCGTTATTATTATTATTATTATTATTAGGTATTTATATAGCGCTATTAGGATACATAGCGCTGTACAAGTTAGGGGGTAGACAAAGACAAGTGGTCGAAAAACGACGACAAATCGACAAAACAATCGTATGGGTACAATAGGGCCAGGGATCCTGTCCACGAGGGCTCACAGTCTAGAGGGGCAGGGAGGGAGACAGTAGGCGGGTGGTTTAAACCTCTCAGCTGATGCTGTCATGTGACATAAGCTGATCGATTGCCGCCGGTCAATTGATTAAGGTCCTGCAGCCATTGGACGTGGACTCCTCGCATTCCAAGTCACCAAGAGGTGAGCTTTTTTTATTTTTTTTTTAACCATTGCTCTCGATTCATAATGCAACAGCCCTGACACCACTTGCCTGCGCTTTGCAGACTTGTGCTCTTTCTGTTTCCGGATCTGTCAAAATCCCGTATCCGGACACAGAAATGGCATCCGGAGTTACATATCCGGTCCTGTTCGTTCCTGTCCGTGTGGTCCTGCAAAAAACAGGATCCCCATAGACAGGAAAACATGATTTGAAGGGGACCTTAAGTGAGAAAAGAGTAGCTAGATAAAATAGCTAGATCAGGCTTACCAGTTTCCTGCTTCTACTCCCAGATCCGCCTATTAAGCTAATTGCATATTCACGGCACTGTCAGACAAACAGGCAATCGCTGATGCCCACACTCTGATTGCCCCTGGGATTGGCTGTTGTAGTCAGACTGTATTTCCTCAATCTGGACAGTGATTCTGCTTGGTTTCCATACAACCCCCTTCCGTTATAGGGTGTTAAATAAATTATAATAAAAAAAAACAACGCTTGGGGCTTCACAGCACCCTTCACCCTTATTGATGAAATTCGTTCCCTGGTGAAACAAGAGATACAGTCTTCGCTGACGTCTTTTCAGTCTTCCCCTATTCCCACACCTTCTCGCACTGAAGGTTCCCCCCCCCCCTAAGAAAAAAAAAATATCAGGTAGAAGATTCTAGGCATGATTCAGGGTCTATTAGTTCCACCTCTGAAGAAGGGTGGCAGGGTCCTGCTTCATCTCAGGAGTCAGGTGGTACAATATATCACTTTTCCATTGATGACATGGAAGACCTTCTGGACTGTGTCAGAGGTACTAAGGAGTTAAGGCCCTGTCTCACATAATGACGCATCAGCGATAACGATGTGCAGAGATCGCTGGTGCGTCGTTTACACATTGCTGGTAAGATGTCAAACAGGCATCTTACCAGCAATGTTAAAAACGATGCACCAGCGATCCAGAATTATACCGAGGTCGTTGTGAATTTTCTCTCCATAGCATAGCATTGAGATCGTTGCTCATTATCTCTGTCAAACACAATGATGTAGCGTTCCCAGCGGGAGCACAATGACGCAGGAATGACCCAGAGCAGTGTGTAACGATCAATGATCTCACAGCAGGGGCCAGATCGTTGGTGCGTGTCACACAGAACGACATCGCTGTTGCGTCACGAAATTCGTGACGCAACAGCGATCTTGTTAGCGATCTCTTTATGTGTGACAGGGCCTTTAGAAGAGGAGCAGGGGGAACCCTCTGTCCAGGAGGCAATGTCAGGGGGCTAAAAGCGAAAAAATAAACTGGGTTTCCTGTACATGAAAATATTCAAAATCTCATATTACAAGAATGGGAATTCCCAGAAATGGGTCATTCCATGTCAAGTGAACCAATGATTATTACCTCTATATTTTTAATTCTTTTGAGATTTTGTTATTTGATAATAGCATGTCAGACAATGCAAAATGTGAAGAGAAAAATTTTTTAAAAAATTTATTTTTTTTTAAAATGATTTTCAAAGTTCGGAAAAAGTGTGAATTTCGCTGTTGCCTGCCTTTACGTTTCTCCTCATAACTAAGGCTAGGAATAAGATAGAGAGACAAAATAAACACCATTCTACTCAGAACTATACAGGCTTTCACCAGATATGTCACAAGAGGATCTTTGTTAATATTTTACCCATGTGATCGCAAGCGCAAAACTTTAAAACGTATTTCCGAAAAATCGGCGCACTTTAAATATTTCAAAAACTGCCCATGTGTCTGCTTTGCTCTTAGCCACATCTGTACCAAATTTCAAGTTGGGATCGCAATGGGATCATATTTTAACATATTTTACTATTAATAGCGTCAATGGGTCATTCCATATCAAGTGATCTAAATATGAATATTTTTTTTTACCTGACGTCTTTAGATTTTTTTTTTTTTTTTCCTTTATGAAGTACTACTTTAGTTAATTACAAATTAAAAGTTTGGAATTTTTTTCTTCATCAGTTAATTTTTTACAGATTTTTAAAGTTTAAAAAAAGGGTGAATTTTGGCCTGGTACGACTTTAAATTTTTTTATCTCGGGCTAGAAATAAGATAGAGAAACAAAATAAACACCATTCTACTCAGAACTGTCCAGGCTTTCACCAGATATGTCACAAGAGTATATTTGTTAATTTTAATTTTTTACCTATGCGAATGCAAACGCAACATTTTGAAACGCATTTCCGAAAAAAACATTTTAATATAAATTTTCCAAAACTGCCCATGTGTCTTTTATGCTCTTAGCCACATCTGTACCAAATTTCAAGTTGGGATCGTGATGGGATCATATTTTAAAATATTTAACTATGGTTAATCTCATTTTTATTAAATTTTGAAAAAACATATGAAAGACATACATTCAATCTTTTAACAAAATCTTGAGACATATAAAATATACAAAAAGAGAATTCACAAAGTTATTAGTAACTTTAAGATAAGCTGCAAATTTACTTTTGCGCTTATCTCTGGTGCAATATATACTACAATCTAAATATAATACCAAACACTCAAGTATACAACCTTTCTCAGGGTTTTGAGATGTTCTGATGTCAAGGGGACAAGCAGCCCCAGCAGAATGATTTTTATTACTTGGCCCCTTCTAACAGGTTGACCACGTAAGTGGGTCATTACCCGTTGAGGCCTAGTTGGAATAGTCTATCGACTGGTGTACCGGAAAGGAAGGCCGAAATATTAATGATCTACTCACAGCTCAGAGTTTTCGATACCTGTCTAATGTTCACTAGAATTCTGAAGGTATAGGCGTAGAAAGGAAATACCTAGACTGAATGTATCAGATGGGAAGAAAAGAGAGATAGAAAAGAAGAGAGAGAGAGAAGAGAAACAAAAACCATTAGAAAAAGTTATACTGGGAAAGAAAAGCCACGTAAGAAAAAAAGAAAAAAAGGAGGGGGGGGACGGGTGAGGTATGGGAAGGAGAAAGGGTACTCATCACACTGGCTCCCCATCAGCCAGAGGTCGAGCCATATTATCTGTGCTGGAAAAGATACTCCTAAATTCTGCAGAGTCGTGAAAAAGAATCCATTCAACCCAAATCCCTAAGAATTTGTTCCGAGATCCCGACGCATCAGCTGCGAGCTCCTCCATTCGATATGTGTCCATCAATTCTTTGAACCAATCAAGTAGAGATGGAGCCCGGCTTGATTTCCAGAACCTCGGGATCACAGCACGAGCAGCCGAGATGCAAAAGCGGAGAATATCCCTCTTCTGTAGCCCAATAGGACCTGGAAAAATGGATAACATTGCCGATTCTGGGCAGCATTCGGCTTGTTTACCTGTTATCCGGGCGTATGCATTGAAAACCTCAGACCAGAACCGCCGGATTTCCCCACAACTCCACCAAATGTGTATCATTGTACCCTTCTCTTCCCCACAGCGCCAGCAGGTATCAGGGGTTCCAGGGAACATGTTCCGGAGTGTCGTCGGGCACAAGTACCATCTAGTGAGCAGCTTATAGCTTCTTTCTTGTGCAGAACAAGCGCTAGCTAGTGAGTGAGTAAATATAAAGCATTTCTGCCAATTAGCTTCTGAAATGCTACACCCCAATTCCTCTCCCAAGCACGTTGGAAGTAAAGGGTGCCCTGCTCTCTCATGGACCCTAAGGCCTGGTATAGAAATGATATTTTGCGCCTCGGTGGAGCCTCCAGTTGGAATAACCTCTCCAATACGTTGGGCGTCAATCTTACCCTGCAAGAGTGGTCAGCTGAATATAATTATGCTCTGTATTGGAGAAATTCGAATCACTTAAGAGGTCTCGTAGGTTCTTTGAGTTGTAGCTCTGCCATCGGGGGCAAACCACCACTGGACAGAGTCTGTCCTACTCGGGTGTCATCCACAATCCGCCAACATAAAAATCTCTGCCTGTCAAATCTGGGTGGGAAAGATGGGTTGGAAAAAAGGGGAGTCAAAGGGCTAAGTCTGTCGTTTAAGCGGAGGGTTTTCGTCACTAGGTGCCATACCTTCAAGGTGTTTCTGGTCATGTCTGTCAAAGGTACTAGGTCTGTGGAGTCTTTAGGGGAAATCCAAAGCAGGTGTTTCAGCGGAATCCCCAAACCCTCTTGCTCCACCCCTACCCATTTCTTGGAGGACGCATGATAATGCCAATCTAGAGCTCTAACAAGAGAGGAAGCCTCAAAGTACGCTCGTATGTTGGGTAGTCCAACCCCTCCTCTGGTCTCGGGCAAGGATAGGATATTCATTTGCAATCTGGACCTCTTGCCCCCCCAGACAAATCTAAGGATCATAGATTGCATTTTGGAGAGGAAACCTCTATCCAATAGAACAGGAACTGTCTGAAAAGTATATAAGAGTCGGGGCAAGACATCCATCTTGACTACGTTTATTCTCCCGAACCAGGATAGCTTTAATTGTCTATAGGAGGTAAATGCCGATTCCGCGTTAGTCAAAAGGGGTTGATAATTTAAATTGAATATTTGTTTAAGATCTTTTGGTATAAGGACTCCCAAGTACTTAATGGCTTCTACTTTCCATTTAAATGGGAACTGTTTAGATAGATGAGAAACCAATTCTCCAGGCAAAGAAATATTGAGTGCCTCGGTTTTGGAGCAATTCACTTTAAAGTTGCTCAATTGTCCGAACCGTTCAAACTCCATTAAGACGGAAGGGATGGAGACCAGGGGCTGGGAGATGTAAAGTAGCAGGTCATCTGCAAATAAGGCTAATTTGTGATGACTCTGTCCCAGCTTGACCCCATGGACGCATTCATTGGACCTAAGTGCAAAATATTTAACTATTATAGTGTCAATTCAAAAGTCACCAAGAACACAATCAGTCATTTTTTCACAATTGCCCGTCAATAGTTTGAATTTGATATAAAGAAACATAGTCTTGTAACATCTCAAATGAAAGCTGTTACCGTTCTGAGTAAAATGATGCCTCTCCCACTTCATTATCTTATTTCTAGCCTGAGATAAAAAAATTTAAAGTCGTACCAGGCCAAAATTCACCCTTTTTTTAAACTTTAAAAATCTGTAAAAAATTAACTGATGAAGAAAAAAATTCCAAACTTTTAATTTGTAATTAACTAAAGTAGTACTTCATAAAGGAAAAAAAAAAAAAAAATCTAAAGACGTCAGGTAAAAAAAAATATTCATATTTAGATCACTTGATATGGAATGACCCATTGACGCTCTTACTAGTAAAATATGTTAAAATATGATCCCATTGCGATCCCAACTTGAAATTTGGTACAGATGTGGCTAAGAGCACAGCAGACACATGGGCAGTTTTTGAAATATTTAAAGCGCGCCGATTTTTCGGAAATGCGTTTTAAAGTTTTGCGCTTGCGATCACATGGGTAAAATATTAACAAATATTCTCTTGTGACATATCTGATGAAAGCCTGGACAGTTCTGAGTAGATTGGTGTTTATTTTGTTTCTCTATCTTATTTCTAGCCCGAGATATGATAGAAAATGTAAAGCCATACCAGGCCAAAATTCGCACTTTTTTTAAAACTTTTAAAATCTGTAAAAAATTAACAGATAAAGAAAAAAATTCAAAACTTTTTTTTTGTAATTAGATAAAGTTGTTCTTCAGATAGAAAAAATTTTTTAAAAATCTGAGGACGTCAGGGAAAAAAAATATTCATTTTTGGATCACTTGACATGGAATGACCCAAATATGCTTAAGCACGTCTTCCGAATTTAAACCAGTTACCCTTAGACACGGACAACTGTAGGTGGGAAGTGCCCTAGGCTGACATTCAAGTGGCCAGAATGACTAAGGGTGCACGTGCGATCGCTAACAATATCGTTCACATCATTGGTGAGCTGTCACACAGGCAGACTCACCAACGATGTGGACCAGCGAGATCGCTGGTAACCATGGTACACATCGGGTTACTAGGCACCGCACGGTGCTTAGTAACCCGATGTTTACCATAGTTACCATCTCCCAGCATAGGCTCTGCCGCTGGGAGATGGAATATTGCGGTGTCACACACCACGATGAGGCAGATTTATCAAGCGACTATCGCTTGATTTGAGCTCCGGCTCACAAATCTGAGATCAAGCAATCAAGCGATTTTACATTGTAAAATCGCTTGATTACACGCAGCGACGCACAAACGATATCGCTTAAGCGATCAAAACGCAGATTGCTTAAGCGATATTGTGCAGGAAATTGATGCGTGTGACGGCTGCCTAAGAAGACTGCATTTCCCTTGAGAATTCTTTACAAAGAAAAGATCCTATGGTCAGAAAGATTGAAAGCCTCCTTAAAAATCTTGGGAGTCTTTTACCTCCTCACTCTGAGATCTAATATAGGTTCCAGGGTATGTCCTTTGTCCTGTCCTCCCTTTTAATTCTCTACACATGGCGTGTTAACCCCTTGGATCGCTTTGTCAAACAATGACAATTTGATCTAACACTGCGCGACGGAGATAGCGCTATTCGCCGCCGACATCAGCAACCCTGTGACGTGGTCGCGGAGCCCCGTTGTGTTAATATGACGACCCCTATCACTGTCATGACTCTTCCTGTGAATGCTGCCTGAGTTCATCATTTCTGCAGTACAGAGAGATGCATCAGCCTGGCTGAGGTGCATTAAGGGGGCAACTAACATAAAGAGAAAGTGAAAAACCAAAAGTATTTAAAAGCATGAAAACCCCAAAAAGTTAAAATCATCCGCCTTTTGCCCCATTGAAAATAAAACTATTAAAAAAATAAATAAATAAATACACGTTTGGTATTGCCCGATCTATCAAAATATAATCAATTAATTTGATCGGTAAAATGTGTAACAGAAGAAAAACTTAGACTACACAATGATGTATTTTTGGTTGCTGCAGTAACAGGCGATCAATACAACGCATTTACCCAAAAATAGTATAATTAAAAGCGTTGTTTCTACACGCAAAAATTAAGTCATCACACAGCCCCAGATGCTGAAAAGTGAGGACGCAACGGGTTTCAGAAGTGGTAACAAAAGCAATTATTTCTTTCTTTTTTTAATATATATGCAAACTTCTACATTTTTTTTCACCACTTAATATAAAAGTAAAAGTATACATGTTTGATATCTATGAACTCGTACAGACCTGAGGCATCATACTGACCTGCCAGTTTTGCAATATAGTTAAATGGTGAATAAAAAAAAAACATTGTGCAATTTCACTTTTTTGTAATTTCATCAAATTTGAATTTGTTTTCCAGTACATTATATGTTGAAATCATTGAAGTCCTTCAACTGTAAAACTCGCCCCGCAGACATCAAGCCTCATATCATCACACTTGTTAAATACTCATAGTGGAAACATGGCCTTTCAGATGAAGATGTAGCTCCCTTATATACTAGTGTCTGAACCGAATGGACGCTGCTCCTCTGTCTCCATAGATTTCTATTGCCCTTTATACCCTCAGCTAGCATAGCTCCTGGAGTAATGGTCACTCCAGACCGGTCATCTTTGCCTTTTTCCTCCCATCTCTCGGTTCCCTAGTTCCTGGGGTTCTTTCCTCAGTCTCCCACCCCTTCCCTTTACTTGGAGGCCAGTAATTGAGAACAGATGGCGCTGCTCCTTTATATAGACATCCTGGCCACGTATATGTGCATCTTCTCACAATGGTAGAGAGTTACGTGTGAATGCTGGGTCACCAGCTCTTGGTGCTGGGAATCTCCTAGGAGCCATTCAGTGTTCTTACAGCTTTTTGCTTGGAACATATTCTAGGTCTAAAGCATTCAACGACTGAAGTACAAAGAGTGTTGTGGGATCCGTCATAATTCAAGGGGATTTATGGCGTTTCAGCAAATCCAGTTTACATTTTTGGCCACAGCTGATGGAAACATTTGATGTGGCTGTCAAGTGTTACATGAAGTATAGAGACTTCTTTTTTTCAGCATTTTCAATAATAGGTCTTAGAAATAGACGTGACATACTGACCACACAGTTATGGCAGCTACTGTATGTGTATAAATATTGCAATATCCTATAGACATGAGGAGATTTACTTTGTAAAATGAATATTTTACACCAAATAACGGTAGATGTCTTATCATATGTGTTTTAGGCCAGTTTCACATCTGCGTTCGTGACGCAACATTTGCGAACGCAGCCAAACGCATGCGTACTGTGTCCCTATGTCTAACATGGGGACGCACGGTACCTGCGTTTGGCTGCTTTCACGTGTATTTGCGTTCGCATGCATTTTTTCTACACTCCCTCCAAATGCAACTTGTTGCATTTTTTGTGCGTCCGCATGTCACCACATCTTTTTTTTTTTCTTTCTCTCCTCTTCTCCCTCTCCCTATCCTTCTCCCTCTCCTTATCCTTCTCTCTCTCCTTATCCCTCTCCTTATCCTTCTCCCTCTCCCTGAACTGCGCTTCATTATTTCCTATGGAGACCCATGTTACAATGGATTCCTATGGCAATTTCACTGCAATGCATGCTGATAATCAATGCTGCATTGACATCAGGGTGCATGCGTTAAGGCGTTCGTTTGCATCTGCGCACAAGACGCACGTGTTCCGGACGCAAATATGAAACGAGCCTTAGACTCTGTGACTTTATCAACACAGGGAGGAGTTTTCGTAGAGAGAGGAGACCTAATATGCCATACCGTGTGCAAAATAATGTGCTTGAATTTTGGTGAAGATTCTTGGTACGTACATGGTGGAAAATTAGACTAGAAAGTCTAAGTACACAGCAAATAATCAGCCATATTTCATACAACAGTCTTAATGAATTTGGCGCGTCCTCTCTGGTGTGTGCCTCGCCCTTGCCAGAAATGTTACTACAATCCAAAGGCTGGCATAATTTCTGATATAAGAAACGCTGCCACTCTTCACATGCAGGAGTATCTGGTGTAGCTTTTCAGAATTCATTTTTACAGACCAATGTGCATGAAGAAGTGTTTGAGCCATAAAACTTAACAATTCTAGCATGGTATCTCTGTGGTTCAAGGGATGTTAGGGCATTGTCACGAGCACTGCCGCCAAATCCGAGGCAAATAATGAACTGCAAACACTTAAAATTTGTCAATCTGTCATTCTCGCCCTACACCCTGGATGATTAGAGCTCAGCAGTAGTTATTGCAGTATATTTTGCTCTAGTTGTAAAAATCTTTTCCAAGAGGTAGAGAAGCCTCTTTTTCTAAAGGTTTTTCTCAATACGGCCTGAGTCACATTTGCGAGACACCCGCATCGCATCACCCAACTCAGACGCCTGCTCTTGAGAAAGGAGAGTGCAGTCACATATAAATACATACAGCTGCATGCTTCTGTCCAGAGAGTGGGTGACTGAGTCGGTTGATGCAATGCGAGACTCGCGCAAGTGTGACTCCAGTGTAACTGGAAAGTCTAACTGCACGGTAAGGTCAAGATCAACAATGTTGCAGTAATTATTTGTGGAAGTACAATGGGTAAACATTTTTGATTGTAGCAACATTTACACATGGTGTACATGCTTAAGGCTCCTTTCATATGTGCATTTATATGTAATTCGCGGCAGTCACATTATTGTTTATTTATATGGCACCATTAGATTCCATGGTGCCTTACATATGGAAAGGGTAGACGAGGACAAGTACAATATATATGGACAATCCGGTCATACATATATATGAGTGGAGAGGGGACCCTGTCTGCAAGGGCTCACAGTCGGAGTGGGATGGGTGGGGATACAGTAGGAGGGGGTAGTGCCTATAGTGAGAAGGTGTGGTGAACCGGGTCTTGTAGGTTGTATTGTATTGTAGGTTGTAGGCTTGACTGAACAGGTGGGTCTTCAGGTTTCTTTTGAAGATACCCAGGGTAGGAGAGTGTCTGATGTGTTGGGGGAGAGAGTTCCAGAGTATAGCAGATGCGCGGGAGAAATCTTGTATGCGGTTGTCAGAGGAGGAAACAATAGGGAGTAGAGAAGGAGCTCTTGGGAGTATTGCAGGGTGCGTGAGGGTAGGTATTGGGAGTCCATGTCAGAGATATTTGGAGGGGACAAGTTCTGTATGACTTTGTATGTCATGGTTCGTGTTTCAAATCGGGGTCTCTGAGCCAGTGAAAGGCTTGGCAGAGCTGGGAGACAGGGGAGTAGCGGGGAGACAGGTGGATTAGTCGGACAGCGTAGCTTAGGATGGATTTGAGAGGTAGCTGGGAGGCCAGGCCGTTAAGCAGGAGGTTGCTGTAGTCAAGGCGGGAGATGATGAGAGCATGCAAAAGTGTTTTAGGCTACCTTCACATTACGATTTTTAGGGAGCCGATGCTGTCCGATATAAATCGGACAGCATCGGCTCCCTTCTGATGCCTGGAATCGGGTGCCAAATAGGCACCCGATTCCGGCATAAAATCGTTCCCTGCGGGGTGAAGAAAAGAAAAAAAAAAGGTTATTCTCACCTCTCCACGAGCCCCCGCCGTCTTCCGCCATCTTCTTGGTGGCTCCCGCAGGCTGCCGGTGTCAGCAGAGGGCTTCCTCTGCCTTATAGGACCTGCGGTGATGTCACAGTCACGTGACCGCGGGTTCACCATGGTAACCCGCGGTCACATGACTGTGACATCACCGCAGGTCCTATAAGGCAGAGGAAGCCCTCTGCTGACACCGGCAGCCTGCGGGAGCCTCCAAGAAGATGGCGGAAGACGGCGGGGGCTCGTGGAGAGGTGAGAATAACATTTTTTTTTTTTTTTTTTTTTAACCCTTGTGCTCCTAGTTAGGAGCAGTTTTACTGTACTGAGCATGCTCAGTACAGTAAAACGGGGTCCGAGGAGACATCAGATGTTTCCTCGGACCCTTCTCAATAGGGCCCCATGTTATAGGGATCGGACCTAATCGGATGTGCACTAAATGCCATCCGATTTGGTCCGATCCGATTCTGTCAGATTTTATTTTTGGTGCAAAATCGGAGCAAGCTCCGATTTTTGCACCGATAATAAAATCGGACAGAATCGGATCGGACCAAATCGGATGGCATTTAGTGCACATCCGATTCGGTCCGATGCCCATAGGGCTGCATAGAGGCCAAATTCGGATCCGATGCTGTCCAATTTTGATCGGACAGCATCGGAAATCCGAAAATCGTAATGTGAAAGCACCCTTAGCAGTGTCGAGATCAAGGAAAGTGCGAATCCTGGAAATGTTTTTGCACTGGAGTCGGCAGGAGGTGCAAGAGCCTGAATGCGAGGCTTAAAGGAGTGGGAAGAGTGAAGGATTACCCGAGACATTTGGCGTGGGGGACTGGGGAGAGTGAGCAGTCGTTGACAGTGATGGATAGGTCGGGTAGTGGGGAAAAATGACTTGGGGGGGGGGGGGGGGGGACGATGAACTCAGTTTTGTCTATGTTCAGTTTAAGGAAGTGAGCAGAGAAGAAGGATGTGATGGCGGACAGGCATTGTCAGATTTTGGATAGTAGGGAGGTGATGTCGGGCCCAGACCGGTAGATCTGGGTGTCGTTGGTGTAGAGATGGTACTGGAGGCCATGGGACTCAATGAGTTGTTCTAGGGCCAGAGTGTAGATAAAGAAGAGTAATGGTCCCAGAACCGAGCCTTGGGTGACACTGACGGATAGGGGGTAGGGCGAAGAGGAGGTGTGGGAGTGGGTGACGCTGAAAGTCCGGTCCGTTAAGTATGAGAAGATCCAGGAGAGAGCTAGGTCAGTGATGCCAAGAGAGTCCAGGATCTGGAGTAGGAGTGAGTGGTTAACAGTGTCGAAGGTGGCAGATAGGTCGAGGACGGAGTAGTTTCGCTTGCTCTTGGTAGTCAGTAGGTCGTTGGTGACTTTGGCTAGGGCTGTTTCGGTGGAGAGGTGGAGTCGGAAACCGGATTGTAGGTGGTCAAAGAGGGAGCATGAGGAGAGGTGGGAGAACAGTTCTGAATGGATGTGTTGTTCAAGTAGTTTAGAGGTGAAGGGGAGAAGAGATATGGGTGTGATCAAGGTGTGTTTGAATATTGAGGGAAGACGCCAGTATTAAAGTGAACCTGTCAGATAGTTAAATCACCCCAGGCTATCACTACCTGTCCCTGCACCTTCTTATTACTATTCTAACTATCCCTCTCTCTTAAATGTACTTTGTGAATGTGTTGTAAAACCTTTTTATAACTTACTGGCTCCTATGATAATGAAGTGGGGGCTACCGTTATTACCCCCAAGGGGTCCTCTTTCGCTCCCTTTCGCCGCCTCCATGAGTCTTTATCACACCCTGATGGGTGTGATGTTGTAATTACAATGCGCGCCCCAAGCCTGCCTCGGAGCCCTCTGTGCATTTCCAGGTATGACGCTGAACGCGTCATTTCTAATACTGTATTGCCTGACTTCAAGCTGCGCATTGCGCATGCTCTGTGGGGCACATTATGGCTGCTCATCGCAGATGGGAAAGCTGATATTATTTTTCAATAAGTGGCAGGATTGTTTTCTAATTACTGACAGAGTTCAGTTGGTGTCATGACTTTCATGGCTATTTGCATCTCTCTTTCTTCAAGTATGCAATATTTCTCCCCATGTTATTGTTTATTATGACAAATATAAATATAATCGATAAGTGTGATGGAAGCAATACCCGTAGGCTACTACTGACTACTGTCTGTCTGACATGTTTAGTGTGTATGAGGAACGTTCTGAGCATACATAGCAAAGGCAAACTAAACATGTGGTGAACGAGCACTTGCAGCTTCTTGTGAAGGTGGAGCGTTGTGTGCAATGACCTCCGTGTCTGAGCAAGGCCATTGGTTCAGGTTCACACAGACTGGTGTTCAGACACGTAATATGTTCTGAATGTTGCTCGCTGCCTTTTCTTAACATTTGGTAAAGTGATTAAATCTCCCATGTGACTTTTTCTGGGTTTCCGTACATTTTCGTGTTGCTTGTCTGCCCATGATTTGGGTTAGTGCCATGTACTTGGCTGCCCGGCCATCTGTGGAGACCATGAAATGTGCCATTAGCCGCACTGAGTAATGATTTCATTGGTGCTTTGAAGTCTGTAAGGGATTTTTAAGGTTTTCCAGCAGCTTCACTTAGCCAGTGAGATGAATACCAAGAACATGATTATGTTAATAAAATCATTTTTTTTCACAAAAGATTCCATATATTCTGATTATTTGCCGAAAATGTAATTCGGGGAAGGAGACTGAATTGACGAATTATATGTACCGTAATTAAATAAGAGATGATCTATTGTTACTTGGAAGATGACATTTTGTGTCTTCTGTATTCTATGTACATGGAGCAAATTTGAAAATATCATTAACCTCTTAAAAACTGGCCAGTTTCTATGAATCTTTTATATATTTTTCCCCATAGCAAAATCAAAAAAGGTGGGGTGTGGGGGGAATAGTGGGGAGGTGTGCAGCTGTTTTGCCATGGGTTTTCGGAAGCTATTATTTGCGTTAGGCTACTTTCACACTGGCGTTTATTTTAAAATGCGGCAGATCCGGCAGATTTACTCATCTGCCTCCTAACGGCCGCACTTGCATTGTCTATGGGACTTGCGGTCGGGTGCGGCAAGTGCGGTTTCGCCGGTTGCAGCAGATGCGGCACTTGCAGCCGTGAAAAAAACGCAGTTGGCAGCGTTTTTTTTTTGCGGCCGCAATTGCCGCATCTGCCGCAAGCCCCATAGACAATGCATGGGGCTTGCCGCAAGCGTGGCGCAAGTGCGACCGTTAGGCGGAAGATGCGGTAAATCTTCTGGATCTGCCACATTTTAAAATGAACGCCAATGGGAAAGGGGCCTTAGAGTAGTACATATGGACTAATAGATGTCCCTCTTTCTAAGCTGAGATTTTTTTTTTCCCCACAAAAAGCAATTCTTGTCCATGGGATGTGCGTAATATTAACACTCTGCCCTATTCAAGTATATGTGGACGGGTTGTAATTTCAAGTCTAATGGATATAAATGTCGGGCTCGGTTTCTGAAATTTAAAATAAAATTCTAATCCGGAAGAACCACTTCATGGGGTTAGGGTTCAGGGCCAGTTCTCATACCTGGGGTTTTAGGCCACATTCGCACATCTGTGTTACACATATATGTGCTATCTGTTTTATTAAACAGAACACACAGAGTTTTATTAATTGAAACACGCATATCTATTAAAATTGGATCCGTGTGTCCAATCCGCAGAGCATGTATTATTCGCAGCTGTTTTCAGTTCAGACTTTAAAATTGGACAGATTTTATCATCCACAAAACTGAGGTTTTATCCTTTTATAAAAATCCTACTGATACTGTAGATCCTAGTAAATGTGGTTAAGAAAAAATAACACTTTTTAGTATGTAAATGATGGGATTCAGTACACTCATGGTGTGGCCAAATGCTCTGTGCACCTTTCCTCCACCTCAATTACAATACTTCACCCCTACCCCTTGTGCTGATTGATAGCACTCTCTTTGGACGCCGTCTGGTCTAAATTCCCAGACCTGCACGTATTGACGAGAGCCAAGCGCATGCAAACAAGGTGTCAGTGGGTGCAAGGGCCAAGTTCTCACTGTCCCCATTGGAGCACTCAACCTATCAGTTTGTCTTTGGAATATGGGCGGAAACCAAAGAACCCGGAGTAAACCCACACAAACAGAAGAATATAGGAGGAATTTGTAGGTTGTCCTTGGTGGGATTTGAACCCAGGACCACAGCACTGCAAGACTTAAATGCTGCCCATACAGTGTGTATCGAAGGGCATATATAGTAAATGGCTGCTGCTGAGACGAAAGGGAAATGAGAATGTACACAATGTTAGCGTGTGTGTTCTTGTCCCTGTCTGGTGTTCTTGTGGCCGTTTGCTACACACAGGATCACACATCGACATGCAGTCATTACACACAGGAGAGAGATGAAGGTGCGCCACACTGACATTGTGCACGTTTCAGATCTTTTTCCGGTCTGCATCATCGTTTTTCTGTTTTGTGATCCTGTGCATAGCAAACGGTCGCGGCACACAGGACTGGGAAGATGAGAACTTTACCCTTGTACACAAGGATGGACATTGTGGAACAATTGGAGGACAAAGTATAATACAAACACGTCACCACTTCAGCATTTTTCACCAACATCTAAATTTGTCTTACAAATACTGCGGTAAACTGTGCAAACCCTCGACGTGTTCACGTGGCCTCGTATGGTTGGGTGACTTTTCACTTCTAATAAGGGCTTATTTAGACTTTCATAACTACTTCAATTTCAGTTGTGGAGGTGACGGACTCCCTATATAATTGTATGTGGATCTAACCAGAGATGAAAAATGGAAGGTATACTTTTTGCTTTAGGTTTCCATCCGTGTTTCGTTAGTTATTATCGGATACATTAGGAGATGCAATGGAGGAAAAAATGAAGCAATAAGAGTAAATGGGGTTGGTTTAAATAGATGTAAAAATAGATATACCATAGATGTGTGACTTTAATTTTCAGTAGGAATTACTAGGGTTTAATTAGTCTGGATTATAGTGGCTGTGCAGGAAATAAAAATATACTTATCACACCCACATCAGAATGACCTCAGATCCCTGAACTTCGGCCCTTTCGTTTGTAATAGCTTTATTATTTTGGTTTATCTCGATATATTTCCCCAGTTACAATTTCCTTGTAGCAGCTCTTTAATGTTGGGCTCTGCTGTCATTCATCCATGCACCAACCAGATAAAGGAACCTCTGTGATCTTAAGGTACCGTCACATGGGGCAACATCGCCGGCAACTCACGGGAGCGAGCACGTTTTGGGAACTTTGCCAATATCGCTGTGGAGATGTTACACGAGGAGACCTCGCCGGCAATGCAGCAGCGATGTTGAAAGCAACTTTCGCTGCCGGGGTTAAACTCAACCCAGGCAGTGATCATTTAACATTGCAGTGAATGGGGGAAGTTGCTTTCAACATTGCTGTTGTGATGTCACACAGAGCGATGATAGCAGATCGCCTGAGCATCATCGCCTGGTTTCCCAACATGTTGGGAAGCCTGGCAACTCCGCTCAAGCAACTCATCATTGTTGAAATCACCCTGTTACACGTAGCAACGCACTAGCGATGTTGCTGCAACTTCGCCAAGCCCCTGAGTTGGCGGCGATGTTGCCCCGTGTGACAGTACCTTAAAAGTCTGCAGATAAACCTTTTTTTTTTGTATAGACAATAAGGGAATCACTTATCTAAAACTTGCGTTTTTGGATATAAAAAGGATTTACCACGACGGCTCTTTCAAATTGAAAGTGATTGAGCAGAAGTTGGAGATGAGTGGCTGCAGCTGCAGAGGTGAATGAGTCTGGGGCCCACCACCTTTCTCCCCATATGTTGTGCCTGTTGCCAAATATGCTGTAGAATACACAGTGCAATCCATACATCATTGCCGAGTGACCGATCCCAGCTTGTGATACATCACTACTATGGAGCTTGGAATATTACAGCGGCTCCTGATGTTCTCACATTTGTTACTACGAGGATTTCTTAAGAGACAGATGGTATACAAGCAAAAGCTGCTGAGAACCAGGAGTAAAAAGTGACTACACAGGGTTTGTAGTCATAAAATAAAAGAATACAATATTTTTAAAGAGTTATCCCCAAATACAGTAATAAGTTATCCCCTGAACATTGGATATGAGATACCTTTCTGTTTTCTGCAGGTCCCAATGTTCCCAAGATTGGGGCATTAGGACCCCCCAAAAGGAACTCTATCCCATACTGAATAGCGCATAGATGCTCGTGTTGCCTCCTCTCCATATAATGTCTGTGTGATCTTAGGTCGAGTCCCAGTAGTTTGACCCCAAGCGGTCAAGCAAGTTATCCCTTATCACATGGTTAGATGATAACTTGTTTTCTTTTGTGAACAATTTTTTAAATTAACTGTTGTAGTTTTAATTTTTATCTTAAAAATCAATAGCTCACATAAAAAAGAGCAACTTTGTAATTTATCTTATTAGAGAAACTTGCTTCTTTCTCTGCCTGAATTGATCAGTCATTATCAAAATTCTCAATTATGATGTAAAATCTGAATTGAATGACGAATTTCCATTTACTGAGATAGGAGATGGTGGCCTGTTCAGACCGTACAATTATCATGAAACAAGTATCTCTAGGAACACTCCATCACGATAATCAAGCAGTGTAAATGGACCTTCACTTCCTACTCTTCAAGTAACCATTCTTAATTTATTCTAATTGTTTAGCTATCACCCCAACCTCATACTCATTTTTGTTTCAACTCCCTGAACAAGATTATTCTCATCTTGGATGGCGAAGACAAAGAAAAGAGGCAGAGTATTAAGCCCCAGTCACACATAACGACACACCAGCGATCCCGATAACGATGTGCAGAGATCGCTGGTGCGTCGTTTTTACATAGCTGGCAGGATGTCAAACATGTATCTCACCAGCGATGTGAAAAACTGTGCACCAGCTATCCAGAATTATACCGAGGTCGTTGGGAATTGTCACTCCATAGCGTAGCATTGAGATCGTTGGTCATTGTCCCTGTCAAACACAATGACATTGCGCACCCAGCGGGAGCGCAACGACATAGAAGTGATCCAGAGCAGTAACGATCAACGATCTCACAGCAAGGGCCAGATCGTTGGTGCATGTCACACATAACAAGATCGCTAACTGGATCGCTGTTGCGTCACAAAATCTGTGACGCAACAGAGATCTCGTTAGCGATCTCGTTGTGTGTGACAGGGCCTTTAGTGAGATCACTGCTAAGTCACAAGTTTGGTGATGCAACAGTGACCTTGCCAGCAATCTCGCTATGTTTGACACTTAGCAGCGACCAGGCCTCTGCTGTGAGTTTGCTGGTCATGACACAGTCGCCTGGACCATTTTTTGATCATTGGGGTCCCGCTGGGCAGCATGCATCGGTGTGTTTGACAGGGACAACGACCAACGATCTCAATGCTACAGGTCTGAGAAACAGGGTCCCAACGACCTCCATATCATTCTGGATTGTTGCTGCGTCGCTTGTGAGATCTGACGGTTTGAAATCTCACCAGCGACAACATAGCGACGCACCAGCGATCCTTACCAGGTCGTATTGTTGTCGAGATCGCTGGTGCGTCGCCAAGTGTAACGGTACCCTAAGACCCTGTACACAAAGTGTGTTTATATCGCGTGTTTTGATGCTTTTATTTGGTGCAGATTTGTCACAAAACTGTATGCAAATCCTTATGCCAAAAAAGTTGATAAGAATTCTAAAGTTTTGTGCACATGTTGATTGTTTTCCCCTGCAGCATGTCAATTCTTACAGCGTTTTTCCACCCCCAAATGCAAGGAAAAAACGCGTAAAAAGAAAAGTATTGTGTTTTTAATGCGTTTTTCCAGCAAGTAGATGCAGATTTGGTATAGAAATTTCTGCAACTGAACGCTAAACGTGCTCATATAACCTAAGTTTGTTACATGCACCGTGTAGGAGCACGTTTAAACTGGCCATTTCACAGACAAAACCCAAGAAAAAGAAAAATGAGCATATACCCTGTAGCAAGTACAAAACAGTACACGTAAGAAACATAAGGTACTTGATTAGCACCATTTTGATAAAATTAGTGTAAAAGCCATCCTGCCGCCCAGGGTGGATTTGATTTAAATCTAACTGATTTAAATCACACTGATTTAAATCACGATTTAAATCACGATTTCAGTAAGGCTTGATTTAAATCAGTGATTTAAATCAAAGTTTCTACCTAAACTAGTTCTTGCTACTTTAACATGCAAGTAGATGAAGATTTTTAGAATCACTTTTTATATTACTTTTTTCTCCCCAGTTTAATGGGTTAATCATTCATATTTGGACACCACTGTTCTGTTGTACTTAGGAAGGAGAAAAATAATCCTGACCTTAATAACAATTTAAATAGATTTATTCAACTGAAACAATAACAACATTACAGCATAAGTTATTTGCTTAAACAAACATCCATGTTTGTTAACTAATTTGGCTAAACAAAATATATATATATTTTAAGAAACTTAGACTGTCAGCCCAGCCGACACATGAAAAACTTAAATACTACTGTCCCTGCTGTCCTCTGTAGCTCACTTGTCGTCATCTTCATCATCATCTTCTTCTTTGTTCCTATTCATAATCTGGAAAAGAAAAACAAGCTTTCCTGCTTTATTGGGTCCCAACCGATTTCTCAATTTAGAATGAATGAGTCCAAAGGAAGAGAATATTCTTTCAATGCCTGCAGAAGAAGCTACTGCTGTTAAAAGTGAAATCATTACTTGAACAGTCTCTAAATCCAAGCGCTTAAGTGACTTCCACCTGTTTACTGGTGTGACCTTCCTTAAAATATCTTCAACAAACATATATTTCTTGAATGGTTCCCCCTTAGCTCTGAAGTTTATTATAGTTGGAATTAAAGATGGATGATTGCTGGATACCCATGTCATAGCTAACTCCTCTTCCTCAGCACTTAGGTTTTGACCCTGATATTGGATATTGACAATATTTGCCAAAAAATGAGCTGGAGTCAGTGCTTGTCCCAATCGTTTGTTTACTGCTTGTAATTTAATTCTGTCCATGTGTAGTTCTGTTTTTAAGTGTTCACTCAGTTCCTTCCAAATTTCAACAGCATCCGCAATAAAACAGCTACTTTTCTGTATTTTGTTTAAAGCTTGAGAGATGGGTTTCAGGAAGCTCAGCATATGTTCAACATTTCTCTTAAGCCCAATGTTGAGGATTTTGGCCGTGACAGTGCCATCTATTTTATCTCGATTTTGTTCACAAAGTGTCATCAGAATAGGCCAGTTTTTGATATACTGCTCAAAACAGTCCACCACAGAGTTCCATCTAACATCTTGTGGGAGCGTTAGCTTGGTTCCACCCATCCTTTTCAGAGCTGCTGCAGCAAAATGATTATTACGGAAGTATTTAGCAATTTCAACAACATTAGCCTTTATTTCTGGAAGACTTAAGTCTTTGGCTAAGAGGTGCAGCAAATGAGCACTGCAACCATATGTTATTAGCAGCTTTGTATTCCCTCCCTGCTCTTCTAAATCTCTTCTCATCTTGGATACGTTTGCAGCATTGTTAGTGACCAAACTGCGTACTAGACATTTGAATTTTTGTTCACATGTCGTTATAGCTTTTACTGCCACTTCTTGTAAGTATTCTGCTGTGTGTGCATTTCCTGACGTATCAGTTGTTTGTGCAAGGAAGACTTTACCTTCTTCTGTTGTTATACAAGCACATACAATAGGATCATTGTGGACATTACTCCACCCATCAATACTTAGGTTAACAATTTTACCCTCCAGAGCTGTTGCACATTGCTCCATTTCTCTGTCATACACTTGATCCAGCAGTTTCCCTGCAACATCAGCTCTGCTGGGTGGACTGTATCCTGGTCTCAGTGACTGAACCATATTAATGAAATGTGGGTTCTCAGTCAGACGGAAAGAAGAGTTCGTTGCATAAATAAACTGGGCAATTTTTTTATCAATCAACTCTTTTTCTAATCTGCTAGTTCTTATCACAAACCTATCTATGGTGGTTCCAGGAGGTAAAGGTTTTTTCTTCCTTTTGGGTGATGGTGATATGTGGCTGTGGGTGTCTGATGATGATGCTGCTGCTAATGAAGCACTATCCTGGATGGATAACTCTGAAACTGTAGAACAGGATGATGGTGATCTTGGAGGTGGATAGTTTCCAGAATCCATGAATTCCCCTAAACAAAAAAAAGTCAATGCTGTTATTTTATTGTTTATTATACAATTTCTGCTTATTGTACACAACACATCACTGCCCTGCCCCAAAAGGAATATTTGTTTTTCTTCATAACTGTACCAAATGACAGTAACATGCAGTAATAATAAGAAATATCATTTTTCTCACACATGACAGTTCAGTCTTTAGAAATAGGATTCAATAAAAATGTTTACCAACCTGAAGATCCTGCCTGTTCAGAAGTGTTTCTTTGGTCATCTTCATCACCGCACTTCTCATGATGTTGCCTCATTCGTGCCACCAGGCCTTGCATCTCTTTGTTGCATCGTTTGCATTTTGCACGCATGCCTGCCTTACCGATAGGCGAAGGAGCTTCATTAAAATATTCCCAAACTGGGTCTCTTTTACGGCCTGCTGCCATTATAAGGAAAGAATGTAATAAACCTCAGATCGTACACACAAACAGATCCAGACTTGTCTGTCTGTGGCTATGCTGCAGTATTGTGCTCAAAGTTTCACTTTCATTTTCTTGTCTGCTTGCCCTTCCTCCTCCTCACACTTAGATTCACATTCTTCTTGTGTTGTGCAGATCTATTCCACTCCAAACAATCAGAAACATATTGTCTAACTTCTTGGACTTGGCACTGAAGGGGTTGATTCTGTATTCATAGGTTTGTAGAATAATAGGATTAAGGTCTTTTTCTCAACTCTGTTCATGTTGTAACATTTTTCCCGTGAAGGAGAGGCTGGGACCTCTGCGGAGTCAAATTCAGTTTTGAGAACTGCGTAAGTAAAGCGAGCGTCTGTGATAATATAGGAGAGAAACTGCCCACTAATCCTACAGAAACCTCTGGAAGAGCATGGCATTGTGAATGTTACACATATACAGCCTTTATTCTACTGAGTTAAACAACTCGGCTTTATCTCATGATGGAAGAACCTTTGGATGGTAAAATATTTTCCTCAAAAATCAGTTTATTGAAAAAAATCCGATCTAAATAAAAAAAATCCGATTTTTTTTTTTTTTTTTTTTTTTTTTTTTTTTTTTTATAAAACATTGATTTTTATCCACCCTGCTGCCGCCACAAGATCACGATGGTCCTTTCCTATTAAAACCTCACCTTTTGTCAACCGACCTTGATATAGATCAGAGCAGAGCAGGTTCAGTCACCTGCCCATTGGAAGCCATGTTGATGAAATTCATAGGGCAAAGTGGGGGAAGCCATGCCCCTGTTTGTACAGAGTTCAAGAAACTATAGCAAAACCTATGAAATGAGCCGGTCGATAAGTTGTTATATGTATGTGCACAGTGTAGGAACACACCAACACTGCGGTGACTTCACAGAATAAAGAGCGTATTCTAATTACATGGTATATGCTTATTTTGTTTTGTTTTTCTTGGGTTTCATCTTTGATGGGTAAAACTGAAAAGTGTTTGTAGTTTAAGTTCATTTTTAAATTTTCTTCTTATTTAATATATTTTGTGGATTATGAAACGCATTGGATTATAAAATACACCCCAAATTTAGAGGAAGAAAATCGGGAAGAAAATAATTTGTAATATGAAAAAAGAGTCAGTCTTAAAATCCAAATCAGTTTACAGTAAGGATATAGCATACTGGGGTGGTGCTGTGGAACAGGGTCGCATAAGGCAGGGTAACCGCTGAAGTAAATCAGCAGTGGCATGGCATGCTGCAGGCCTGATACTGAAAGAAATTGGTGTCGCAGCGACGGGATACAAATGCCATTGATCTCCAGGCAGTGAACGAGATGCGCTTCAGGATAATGGCTGCGTAGGTAGCGTACGTGCAGATCGAGATCTTAATCTGCGCATGCGCTGCTTCTGACGCATGGGACTTCAGAACAATGGATGTGGAGGTGGCACATATGCAGATTGAGATCTCGGCTCTCTGAGATCTCGATTTGCATGTTTGCTTCCTACGCAGCCATTTTCCTAAAGCACATCACACTGCGTTCACTGACTCGAGATCAGTGGTGCCCTAATCACGCCACCCCTTCCTCCCAGCCTCAGAGCCGCAGCATGCTGCACTGCCACTGACTTCCTTCAACTGAGACTATGCCTCCTGTGACCCTGTTTTACTACGCCCCTGGTATGCTATATCTGGTTTATAAGACACAATCCTGTTTACCCCCCAATTTTGGGGGAAAAAAAGTGTGTTTTATAATCTTAAAAATATGATAAATTCCTCTCCATTATCAAGGGAGGTGTAGTTTTTCATATTACGATTTATGGCTGATTGCTTAGGGAACCAGTCACCACTGCAGTCAAGCAGTGGTTGCCAAACAAGCACAATGTGTACAAGTTTTAGAACTTTTAAAACACTGCTTTGAAGCTAGTCGGGATCACAAAAGTGGACTCCCTGGCAGGGCTGTGGAGTCGGGTGTCATAGTCAGTCTGTACCCATTTTGGGTGGAGTCGGATTCAGGGATATTGAGGGGTCTGAGTCGGATGTTTGGCTTACTGATTTCACAGCCATTGTAGAGTCATGAAGTCTGAGTCTGTGTCCATTTTGGTGGGGTTGGAGTCAGATTCAGGGAAATTGAAGAGTCTGAGTCTTGAGTCAGATGTTTGGCTTGCCGACTCCATAGCCCTGGTCCTCGGCAGGTTCAGTACTATGCTCCTCCAATACAAAGAACTGCATCATAGAGGCCCGATTCAACATTTGCCTTCTTTTAAGTTCCTTTTTTTGTCTTGAGGTGTTTGCTAACATTCCTTGGGGCAAATCAATCTAAAAATGGAACACACAATCCATGAACTTGGCACAAAGTGAAAAAAGTGCATTTTTACTGTTATTAGCTATTTTTGTGACTTTTTGAGCAAAAAGTCACATATTCTTCAAAATGTTGTACAAGATGCAACGTATTGAAAAAACCTGCATAAAATTTCACGGGGGTAAATAGAGTAGAATTCCAGAAAATTTTGCAACCTCTTTTAAATATCGCAATAGATAAACCAGTGAAAGACATCTTGAATCATTAAAAGGTTATTCCCGTCTTTAGGATCTCCAATACGTAGTAGGTGTAATAATAATAGTATTAGCAAATGCCTCCAATCAGAAGTGTAGTATAGGTCTCCTGATAAGCTACGTCACTTACCTCATGTGCAGGGTATTACAGCAGGTTACGTATCCATGGTTACAACCACTCATAGTGACAGTTGCTTGAGATTGTTTCCATGGATACCTAAGCTGCTGCAATGTCCTGCACATGGGGCAAGTGTCATATAATAATCAGAATCCTACTACATTTCTAATTGGAGGTATTTGCTAATATTATTCTTACACCTACATATTGGGATGGGACTTTGGAGACGGGAAGTGTGGAATTAGTAGCGCTATGTGAGTGAGTACAATAAATAAAACATACCCCTTTAAATTTCCCTCACAGAACAGAAATAAAAAAAAAAAAAAATTGGCTTAAGGCCACTTTACACACCAACTTATCTGTTCAACTTCTCAAGAACTTACTGGTTGCAGTGAAATCATGGACACATTGTTCCATTTGCACACAGCCACAAAATGGAGCAATGTGTCCATGATTTCACTGCAACCAGTAAGTTATTCAGAAGTTGGACAGATAAGTTGGTGTGTGTAAAGTGGCCTTTAGAAAAGCTGCCAATAGAGTAAAGAATTAAAACAAACAAAAAGGGGGGAAAAAGTGTAAATGCACAAAAACTAAACGAGACGTGCATTATAAAGGCAACGATGAATCCGAGGCTTTGTTGTGTCAACATAAATGGCAGTTCATGTCCAACCCAGACTACTGAAACATCTCCAACCCAGACTACAGAAACCTGTCCATCCCAGACTACTGAAACATGTCCATCCCAGACTACAGAAACCTGTCCATCCCAGACTACAGAAACCTGTCCATCCCAGACTACTGAAACCTGTCCATCCCAGACTACAGAAACATGTCCAACCCAAACTACTGAAACATGTCCATCCCAGACTGCTGAAACATGTCCAACCCAAACTACTGAAACCTGTCCAACCCAGACTGCTGAAACCTGTCCATCCCAGACTACAGAAATATGTCCATCCCAGACTACTGAAACCTGTCCATCCCAGACTACTGAAACCTGTCCATCCCAGACTACAGAAAGATGTCCATCCCAGACTGCTGAAACATGTCCATCCCAGACTACTGAAACCGGTGCAACCCAGACTACTGAAACATGTCTATCCCAGACTACAGAAACCTGTCCATCCCAGACTGCTGAAACATGTCCATCCCAGACTACTGAAACCGGTGCAACCCAGACTACTGAAACATGTCTATCCCAGACTACAGAAACATGTCCATCCAGACTACAGAAACCTGTCCATCCCAGACTACAGAAACATGTCCATCCCAGACTGCTGAAACATGTCCAACCCAGACTACTGAAACCTGTCCATCCCAGACTACAGAAACCTGTCCATCCCAGACTGCTGAAACATGTCCATCCCAGACTACTGAAACCTGTCCATCCCAGACTACTGAAACATGTCTATCCCAGACTACTGAAACCTGTCCATCCCAGACTACAGAAACCTGTCCATCCCAGACTACAGAAACATGTCCATCCCAGACTACTGAAACATGTCCATCCCAGACTGCTGAAACATGTCCATCCCAGACTGCTGAAACATGTCCATCCCAGACTACTGAAACATGTCCAACCCAGACTACTGAAACATGTCCAACCCAGACTGCTGAAACATGTCCATCCCAGACTATAGAAACATGTCCAACCCAGACTGCTGAAATATGTCCAACCCAGACTGCTGAAACCTGTCCAACCCAGACTGCTGAAACCTGTCCAACCCAGACTGCTGAAACCTGTCCATCCCAGACTACAGAAACCTGTCCAACCCAGACTACTGAAACCTGTCCATCCCAGACTGCTGAAACATGTCCAACCCAGGCTACTGAAACATGTCCAACCCAGACTGCTGAAACATGTCCAACCCAGACTGCTGAAACATGTCTAACCCAGACTGCTGAAACATGTCCAACCCAGACTACTGAAACCTGTCCATCCCAGACTACAGAAACATGTCCAACCCAGACTGCTGAAACATGTCCAACCCAGGCTACTGAAACAATGTCCAACCCAAACTACTGAAACCTGTCCATCCCAGACTGCTGAAACATGTCCAATCCAGACTACTGAAACATGTCAAACCCAAACTACTGAAACATGTCCATCCCAGACTGCTGAAACCTGTCCATCCCAGACTACAGAAACATGTCCATCCCAGACTGCTGAAACATGTCCAACCCAGACTACTGAAACCTGTCCATCCTAGACTACAGAAACCTGTCCAACCCAGACTGCTGAAACATGTCCAACCCAGACTACTGAAACCTGTCCATCCCAGACTACAGAAACATGTCCAACCCAGACTACTGAAACCTGTCCATCCCAGACTGCTGAAACATGTCCAACCCAGACTACTGAAACCTGTCCATCCCAGACTGCTGAAACCTGTCCATCCCAGACTGCTGAAACATGTCCAACCCAAACTACTGAAACATGTCCATCTCAGACTGCTGAAAGATGTCCAACCCAGACTGCTGAAACCTGTCCAACCCAAACTACTGAAACATGTCCATATCAGACTGCTGAAACCTGTCCAACCCAGACTGCTGAAACCTGTCCAACCCAGACTGCTGAAACATGTCCAACCCAGACTACTGAAACCTGTCCATCCCAGACTGCTGAAACATGTCCAACCCAGACTACTGAAACATGTCCAACCCAAACTACTGAAACATGTCCATCCCAGACTGCTGAAACATGTCCAACCCAGACTACGGAAACATGTCCAACCCAAACTACTGAAACATGTCCATCCCAGACTGCTGAAACATGTCCAACCCAGACTGCTGAAACCTGTCCATCCCAGACTGCTGAAACATGTCCATCCCAAACTACTGAAACATGTCCATCTCAGACTGCTGAAAGATGTCCAACCCAGACTGCTGAAACCTGTCCAACCCAAACTACTGAAACATGTCCATATCAGACTGCTGAAACCTGTCCAACCCAGACTGCTGAAACCTGTCCAACCCAGACTGCTGAAACCTGTCCAACCCAGACTACTGAAACTGTCCATCCCAGACTGCTGAAACATGTCCAACCCAGACTACTGAAACATGTCCAACCCAAACTACTGAAACATGTCCATCCCAGACTGCTGAAACATGTCCAACCCAGACTACAGAAACATGTCCATCCCAGACTGCTGAAACATGTCCAACCCAGACTACTGAAACCTGTCCATCCTAGACTACAGAAACCTGTCCAACCCAGACTGCTGAAACATGTCCAACCCAGACTACTGAAACCTGTCCATCCCAGACTGCTGAAACATGTCCAACCCAGACTACTGAAACCTGTCCATCCCAGACTACAGAAACATGTCCAACCCAGACTACTGAAACCTGTCCATCCCAGACTGCTGAAACATGTCCAACCCAGACTACTGAAACCTGTCCATCCCAGACTGCTGAAACCTGTCCATCCCAGACTGCTGAAACCTGTCCATCCCAGACTGCTGAAACATGTCCATCCCAGACTACAGAAACATGTCCAACCCAAACTACTGAAACATGTCCATCTCAGACTGCTGAAAGATGTCCAACCCAGACTGCTGAAACCTGTCCAACCCAAACTACTGAAACATGTCCATATCAGACTGCTGAAACCTGTCCCACCCAGACTGCTGAAACCTGTCCAACCCAGACTGCTGAAACATGTCCAACCCAGACTACTGAAACCTGTCCATTCCAGACTGCTGAAACATGTCCAACCCAGACTACTGAAACATGTCCAACCCAAACTACTGAAACATGTCCATCCCAGACTGCTGAAACATGTCCAACCCAGATTACGGAAACATGTCCAACCCAAACTACTGAAACATGTCCATCCCAGACTGCTGAAACATGTCCAACCCAGACTGCTGAAACCTGTCCATCCCAGACTGCTGAAACATGTCCATCCCAGACTACAGAAACATGTCCAACCCAAACTACTGAAACATGTCCATCTCAGACTGCTGAAAGATGTCCAACCCAGACTGCTGAAACCTGTCCAACCCAAACTACTGAAACATGTCCATATCAGACTGCTGAAACCTGTCCAACCCAGACTGCTGAAACCTGTCCAACCCAGACTGCTGAAACCTGTCCAACCCAGACTACTGAAACCTGTCCATCCCAGACTGCTGAAACATGTCCAACCCAGACTACTGAAACATGTCCAACCCAAACTACTGAAACATGTCCATCCCAGACTGCTGAAACATGTCCAACCCAGACTACTGAAACATGTCCAACCCAAACTACTGAAACATGTCCAACCCAGACTACTGAAACATGTCCAACCCAGACTGCTGAAACATGTCCAACCCAGACTACTGAAACATGTCCAACCCAAACTACTGAAACATGTCCAACCCAGACTACTGAAACATGTCCAACCCAGACTACTGAAACATGTCCAACCCTGACTACTGAAACATGTCCAACCCTGACTACTGAAACATGTCCAACCCAAACTACTGAAACATGTCCATCCCAGACTGCTGAAACATGTCCAACCCAGACTGCTGAAACCGGTGCAACCCAGACTGCTGAAACATGTCCAAACCAGACTGCTGAAACATCTCCATCCCAGACTACTGAAACTTCTTTTTCTGTGGTTTTCCATTTTATGATTCTAACACCGCTGCAACGCACCCTCAGCTTTGCTGCTTGTGTAATCTACTTCTTTCTACTTTTTTTCCAGCTTTTGGTGCTACCGGTCAATGGCTGGCCATTGCTCAGTTGAAATTACTGACACTTGATTTACCACACTGTCCAAAACCTGTCTCCTTTTTACATCTCAAATCTAATCTTTTAATACCCACATAATCTCCTTGTATTGAAAAAGAACCACCTTCTTGCTTTCTTCTTCCTTGCTCTTCATATCGCAACCTGAATGTAATGGGTCAAATTTCTTTTTGTGGTTCATATATCATACAATAACTTGAGCTACTGTTTTGTGTACTTTTTAACATTCATGTCTGTTTTGTTTCAGGTTGACACATTTGTACCCTGGATCAATGCGTTGAAATGTACAGTCTCTTCATTAAGCAGGAGGGTACATCCAACAATGTTTCGCTAGCAAACTGCATGGTCATGGTCATGTGTTTTCCGATCTTGATGGAAGCATACACCTTTGTAAAGGGAAAGACAAACTCCACTAAATGATTCTCTAAATTGTCTACATGTACAAGAAAAGTACTGATTTCCATGAGAATGCCCAGGAGAGGGTTGTATCTCCAAGGCAAGATCCGATGGTTGTTTGTAGGACTTGCCCTGGTTTTCAGCCTAATGCTTCTCACGTATCTTCTAGAATGTGCCCCTATGCCTGATGGAAATGGCTCTCTTCCTGGGATTGCAGGAGAAATGTACAGCAAGGAATACTATCAAGCTCTTCTTCAAGAACAGGAGGAACATTACAAAAGTAGAGCAACAAGCCTTAAAAGACAGATAGCCCAACTCAAGGAGGAACTTCAAGAAATGAGTGAGAAGCTGAGGTTGGCACATGAGAAGAAACAATCAGCTGGCAATGGTGCAGGGCACCAAGGCACAAAAGAGCAGCCCTCTAATGACCTACTTGAGTTTCTACATTCGCAGATTGACAAAGCTGAAGTTGTGGTGGGTGCTAAACTCCCCAGTGAATATGCAGTTGTGCCCTTTGAAAGTTTTAATTCCATGAAGGTTTACCAGCTGGAGATGGGGTTAACACGCCATCCTGAGGAGAAACCAATTAGGAAGGACAGGAGAGATGAATTGGTTGAAGCTATAGAAGCTGGCCTGGAGGTCATAAATAACCCTGATGAAGATGATGAAGACCAAGAGAACAAAGGATTGGAAAAACTGCTGTTCAGCGAATCTGACTTTGTGGAAGGTATGTTTGATACCCTCTTTCATGCATTGCTATATCAGTACATGTGAGAACCACTTTGGAAGCAAAATATTCACAAATGAAAAGATAATGTGTAGGTTAGAGTGACTTTCCCTATTTAGGTTCCATTCTTCATGCTTCTTCTCAAGTTGTTGCATCAGAATGGAGTTGAGTGAGCAAAGGCTGCTGGATAATGAGGTCTCCTACTTAGCTTTTCTTTCTACTTCTTTTACTTAGACTGTGCTAATGTCTATTACAAGCATCACCTCAGTCTTTTACCAATTTGGCACTGGAGGGAAGCTGGCATCTGAAGATCATAACTTCTGTTGCTGCCAGGATCACCACTAGGTTCACAACCCTAATGCATTCATAGTGAAGCAAGGATGTCAGGGCTGAATATAGTTCTTCAGCTCTTCCATTATATCTAAAGTAACTGTCACAAGGGACAGCTAGTTTAACATTTATTTTTCTTTCCTGATAGATAATAGATTTATTATAGGGTCATGCTTTTTGCCTGTGCACTCCTCCCAATAGCTAAAGTGTTTTTGATTCTCTGCTAGTCTCCTTTCCAGCCCATGTAGAAGAAATCAATTTTGAGACAAAACAAGACATTCACTAGGCTAGGACCCAGTTGAGAACTAAACCGTGGCGTGGTAATTGGGCTCAAATAACACTGCCTATTCTTATCTGCGAAGTATCTCAATTTTGGTTTTGCTTTTATTTTTTGTAAAGTTCATGGTTTTTCTAGTAATGCATGTTCACATTCCTGTGTTCACTCTTTGCATCCTTCAGCCTTTGTTCTCCTTGCTTATGTACAGCTGTTATTGTGATTATACCCCTACTGATCAGTTGATGCCGCGCCTGTGGCCAGAGGCGCTCAGTTGTGAAGCTGCATAGGTCCGTCAGCTGTACAGTATAGTGGCTGCAGCCGGGTACTGTACATCTAAACCCTATTTGAATTAGCTGTGCAGCTCCACAACTGAGCACATCTGGCTGCAGTCAGGAACAGCTGATCTGCGGAAGTGTCAGTACCACATCGTCACTGATCAGATATTGATCCCTCACCTACCCTAAAGACAGACCTTCAGTATAAAAGTCCCGGACACATCCTTTTAAATATGAGGATCATATATTTTGTCTATGACTTCCTGATAATCCAAAATATTTCACAATCCAGAAGAAATGAGGCCCCACTGATGTGGGTTTACAGGAATTTGAATGATTTAATATCATTGTATTTATTTGTTTAGTTTAATTTGAGATTGATTGTATTTTTTTCTGCCTTTATCAATATTAGGCTATTATCGAACTGAAAGAGATAAAGGATCCCATTATGAGATGTTCTACAAAAAAACTGAATCTGGCAGTTATCACCATATCACTTTATTTAGACCCTTTGGCCCACTCATGAAAGTCAAAGTGGAAACACAGGACGTCTCGAAAACTATCATCAACATCATAGTCCCATTGTCCGGCAGGACAGAAGCCTTTGCACAGTTCATTGAGAACTACAAGTAAGACTCTCAAGCAACTGTTCTTGTTGGTTTCATTAGTTATTTAGAATGCAGGACATTTTGTTAGTAATGCAGCTACATAAAACTGGAACTGTCCCAGTCCGGGAGGTGAGGATAGGATTTTTTTACACTAGGCAATGCAGCATTTAAAATGGGTTGTCCTGTAGATACATTGTATACAGGTCTGAGATTACTGAAGGGGCTATTTTTCATTGCATCACCAATCTTTGTTAAATAACCAGAATGTGATGTTTGTCCAAATGTGATTTGGAAGGTGTGGAAGGTTTCCATCAATGGATATTGCAGGCTAGCATTTCCTAAAGGCCATTTTACACACTGAGACTTTCCAGCGATTCCCATCAGCGATATGACCTGGCCAGGATCGCTGGAAAGTCTCTCTGCAGTCGCTGGTGAGCTGTCACAGGCAGACTCACCAGCGACCAGTAAGCAGCGACATCGCTGGTAACCAAGGTAAACACGGGGTAACTAAGCAGCGCACTCTGCTTAGTTACCTGGTGTTTACCCTGGCTACTAGTGTCCTCCTGCTTACAGGCTGGGCTAAGCGGGAGGGCGCTGGTAACCAAGGGTAAACACTGGGTAACTAAGCAGAGCATGCTGCTTAGTTACCCGGTGTTTACCCTGGTTACCAGTGCCCAGCGTCTAATGTGCGACGCTGGGCATTGGCTGTGAGGTCGCTGATCGTTGGTCTCTCACTGTCACACACAGCGATGTGTGCTGACCAGCAGGAGACCGAGGACCAAATAATGGTCCTGAACGATTTGCAGCAATCAGCGACCTCACAGCAGGTGCCAGGTCACTGGTGCGTGTCACACACTGCAACATCGCTGGAAGGTCACTGTTACGTCACAAAACCTGTGACATTTCAGCGACATCGCTAGCGATGCTGCAGTGTGTGAAGTACCTTTTAGTCCTGTGCAACCAGAGACTATATAGCAAAATCATCTGACCCAGGTTTTGTCACCAGATAATTTTTTTTCCTCTATTTAAGGCTGAGTTACACATTTTTGGAAGAGGTTGTACCAGTTTTGATTGTTGGTTTTCCACATTGTGGGTTGATTTAGTTCATGTAAGGGGTACTTCACACACAGCGATATCACTAGCAATATTGCTGAAATCAGCGACCTCGCCAGCGATATCGCTGTGTGTGAAAAGCAGTAGCGACGGAGCCCCTGCTGCAAGGTCACTGATCTTTATACAACGATCAGGACCATTTTGTGCTCATTGGTCTCCCGCTGTGCAGCATGCATTGGCGTGTTTGACGGCGGGAGACCAACGAGCTCTGGTCCCGAGAATGCAGGGAGCCGCCGCAGGCAGTGGCACCGCCACCAGCCGCAGCCAAAGTGGCGTGCACCCGGCCGCACAGTGCACGCTGGGACATGTAGTCATAAGACTGTGTGGTTGGGTTCACAGCGTGCACTGCGCAGCCAGGGTTCACAGCGCGCCCGGTGTGTAACCAGAGTTCACATTGGGTAACTAAGCACAGCGCTGTCCTAGTTACCCGCTGTGTACCCTGGTTACCAGCCTGTAAGCGGGAGAAGGCTGGTAAACAAGGTACACAGCGGGTAACTAGGACAGTGCTGTGCTTAGTTACATGATGTGTACCTTAGTTACCAGCCTGCTCCCGCTTACCCAGCGATGTGGAGGTCGGCTCCCTGAGGGGATCTGCCTGTTTGACACCTCCCCAGCGACCACACAGCGATGTTCCAGCGATTCTGGTCGTTGTCGGGATCGCTGGAACATCGCTGTGTGTGACTGTACCCTAAGAAATCCATCAGGTCTATCTTATCTATGTCCTTGCAGCCATGGGTAATTACATACACAATACACCTTTGTTCATTTGCTTCTCCAGATGTCAAATTAAAACACTTTCTAAATAGTCCCCATTAAAAGACAGGAAAGTATAGTGTAATATACATAAAGTTACCACCTCGACTAAAGTAGATATTTAATATGTGCATATCAAACGAAACGGTACACGAATATGAACACAAGTGAAACATCAATTTTAGTGCAACTGTATGAGTTCCAGGGAAATTAAGCATTAAAAAATGTTTTTTTTTTTCGTACTATTTTTCTACTATTTTCAAATTACTGTATATACTCGAGTATAAGTTGAGTTTTTCAGCACAATCTTTGGGCTGAAAAATGCCCCTTCATCTTATTCTCCAGTCAGTGTTCAGTGTCAGTTGGGAAAGCAGCTTTCGAAGGTGACCAGGAGCTGGAGGAGGCGGGAGGGGGCTGCACAGGGAGCGGGAGGTCATGTGGGCCCTCTTATTAGTGTATTGTAATATGCACTGCGTGCCCTGTCCATCACCTCAGCACGGAAGATGGTGCTGAGAGGTGGGCAGTGGGACAGCGCACATTACAATACACTACGTGTACATACCTTCCCCCACCACTGTAGGTGCCCCCATCACAGTATATGGCCTTCATGCTAAACGATTTAATTTACCCGTCCGTTGCTGTCCTGCAGCACCATCTCTCCTCCGGTCTTCCTGCTTGTGTCGGTATCTAGTCATGTGACTGGCGCAGCAGTGACATCATCACTGCTCACCTGATGGCATAGAGAGGAAAACTGGAGGAGAGATGGTGCTGCAGGACAGCAACAGACGAGTGAGTTAACTACCGTATATACTCGTGTATAAGCCGACCCGTGTATAAGCCGACCCCCCTACTTTTGCCCCCAAAACCTGGGAAAATCTATTGACTCGTGTATAAGCCGAGGGTGGACCCCAGCACAGGTATACAGCCCCCAGCAGTGTGGTATATAGCAGCCCCAGAGGTATATACAGCAGCCCCAGTGGTAGTATACAGCAGCAGCCCCAGTGGTAGTATACATGCAGCCCCAGTAGTATATACAGCCCCAGTGGTAGTATATGCAGCCCCAGTGGTATATACAGCCCCAGTGGTAGTATATGCAGCCCCAGTGGTATATGCAGCCCCAGTGGTATATGCAGCCCCAGTGGTAGTATATGCAGCCCCAGTGGTATATACAGCCCCAGTGGTAGTATATGCAGCCCCAGTGGTATATACAGCCCCAGTGATATATACAGCCCCAGTGGTAGTATATACAGCCCCAGTGGTAGTATATGCAGCCCCAGTGGTAGTATATGCAGCCCCAGTGGTAGTATATGCAGCCCCAGTGGTAGTATATGCAGCCCCAGTGGTAGTATATGCAGCCCCAGTGGTAGTATATGCAGCCCCAGTGGTATATACAGCCCCAGTGGTAGTATATGCAGCCCCAGTGGTAGTATATACAGCCCCAGTGGTAGTATATGCAGCCCCAGTGGTATATGCAGCCCCAGTGATATATACAGCCCCAGTGGTAGTATATGCAGCCCCAGTGGTAGTATATGCAGCCCCAGTGGTAGTATATGCAGCCCCAGTGGTAGTATATGCAGCCCCAGTGGTAGTATATGCAGCCCCAGTGGTAGTATATGCAGCCACAGTGGTATATACAGCCCCAGTGGTAGTATATGCAGCCCCAGTGGTAGTATATACTGCCCCAGGGGTAGTATATGCAGCCCCAGTGGTAGTAAACAGCCCCAGTGGTAGTATATGCAGCCCCAGTGGTAGTAAACAGCCCCCCTCCTTATTATGGGTCCCCCAGCAGAAATAAACAGCCCCCCCCTCCTTATCACGTCCCCCCCAGGCTGCGGCAGCTGTGAAAATAACAAACACTTTATACATCACCTTCCGGCGCAGCTCCTCCGGTCCTTCGCTACTCCGCTCGCCGGCGTCTTCTTCCTTCTTGTGTCGGCTTCTGTGACCGCGCGCAGGAAATGACGTCATCTCCTGCGCCCGGTCACATGACACCGGCACAAGAAGGAAGAAGAAGCCGGCGAGCGGAGGAGCTGCGCCGGAAGGTGATGTATAAAGTGTTTGTTATTTTCACAGCTGCCGCAGCCTGGGGGGACGTGATAAGGAGGAGGGGCTGTTTATTTCTGCTGGGGGACCCATAATAAGGAGGGGGGGCTGTGTATTGCAATATGCACGGCATCCCCCCGCCGCTGATGGGCGGGGGGATGCCGTGCATATTCACTGCACTAATGAGGCGGCCCCACGTGACCGCCTGCGGTCACTACGGCCCCCTCCTGCCTCCTCCAGCCACCGGTCACAGCCACCCCCCCACAGCATACCATATGACTCGTGTATAAGCTGAGGGGGGGACTTTTCAGCCCAATTTTTGGGCTGAAAAACTCGGCTTATACACGAGTATATACGGTAGTTTTATTAAGTTCTTGTGTGCGGCAGCATGGGGGTCATATACTGTGATGGGGGGGCCACACACTGTGATGGGGGGCACATGCAGTGGTGGAGGGCCACGTAAAGTAATTGGGTTCACATATAGTGATTGGGGAGCTACATAGTTATTGGGGGGCCACATGCTGTGATGGGGGGCAATATACAGTAAAAGCGGCTATGTACCAGGATGAGGGTCTATATACAGTGATGAGGGGGCTATATACAGTGATGAGGGGACTATACACCAGGCCAGGATGGGGGCTATATAATGTGATGAGAAGCTATTTACCTTGATGTTGGGCTGTATTCCGTGATGAGGGTCTATATACCGTGATAAGAGGCTATATTCCATGGTGAGGGTCTATATACAGTGATGAGGGGCTGTATTCCGTTATGAGGCGATATATACAGTGATGAGGGGCTGTATTCCATGATGAGGGTCTATATACTGTGATGAGGGGCTGTATTCCGTGATGAGGGTCTATATACAGTGATAAGAGGCTATATTCCATGATGAGGGTCTATATACTGTGATGAGGGGCTGTATTCCATGATGAGGGTCTATATACTGTGATGAGGGGCTGTATTCCGTGATGAGGGTCTATATTCCATGATGAGGGTCTATATACTGTGATGAGGGGCTATATTCCATGATGAGGGTCTATATACTGTGATGAGGGGCTGTATTCCATGATGAGGGTCTATATACAGTGATAAGAGGTATATTCCATGATGAGGGTCTATATACTGTGATGAGGGGCTATATTCCATGATGAGGGTCTATATACTGTGATGAGGGGCTGTATTCCTTGATGAGGGTCTATATACAGTGATAAGAGGCTATATTCCATGATGAGGGTCTATATACAGTGATGAGGGGCTGTATTCCATGATGAGGGTCTATATACTGTGATGAGGGGCTGTATTCCATGATGAGGGTCTATATACTGTGATGAGGGGCTGTATTCCATGATGAGGGTCTATATACTGTGATGAGGGGCTGTATTCCATGATGAGGGTCTATATTCCATGATGAGGGTCTATATACTGTGATGAGGGGCTGTATTCCTTGATGAGGGTCTATATACAGTGATAAGAGGCTATATTCCATGATGAGGGTCTATATACTGTGATGAGGGGCTGTATTCCATGATGAGGGTCTATATACTGTGATGAGGGGCTGTATTCCATGATGAGGGTCTATATTCCATGATGAGGGTCTATATACTGTGATGAGGGGCTGTATTCCGTGATGAGGGTCTATATACAGTGATAAGAGGCTATATTCCATGATGAGGGTCTATATACAGTGATGAGGGGCTGTATTCCATGATGTGGGTCTATATACTGTGATGAGGGACTGTATTCCGTGATGAGGTGCCATATACTGTGATGAGGGTCTATATACAATGATGAGGGGGCTAAATAAAGTGATGATGAGTTGTATACCAGGATGGGGCTATTTACCAGGATGGGGACAGATATACCATGATAAGGGGGCTGGAGCATTTCCCACCCTTGGCTTATAGTCCAGTCAATACGTTTTCCCACATTTTTCTGGTAAAATTAGGGGCCTCGGTTTATACTTTGGTCGACTTATACTGGAGTATATACAGTAGAAACCTAAAAATAAGTCTCGAGCATTTGTTGCAAGAAATGCTGCAAAAAAGTACACTACACATGTGCTTATATGTTTTTTTTTGTTCTCATAATTTTATTCATGCTCCATACTTTGTGCATGTTACATCGCCTGCCGTACCATTTACTATGATGTGAAGAGGTTATTAAGGCATTTATGCCTACACAAAGTGTGATAATGTGGTAGTTATGAAAACTAAACCATTTCCTTTATTGTTTTGTCACCGTTAATATCTGTGAAAACAGATGGTATAGATTTCCTGACTGTAGCATTTTTGAAATGCTGTCAACACAAATATAGAAGATTCTAATAGGGTCATTTCATAATAAAAGGGCGGCATGAATGTAAAGGAACACAGAGATGCATATACAACAAAGTGGTATAAACCCTGCTAATAACTAGCTAAAGCAGAAAACAAAAAAATGAGCTAGACTGTAAGTTTGGTAAATGTGTAATATTAAGAACACCTTCACACTGTGACGATATCACAGATAAAAAGAAAACCAAGATGAGCATATACCCTATAGTAAGTAAATGAGAAGATTTTTGGTACTTACTGCAAAATCTGTTTCTTGTAGTCTTCATTGGGGGACACTGAACCCTGAGATTGTCAACTTCCAGGTGACTACAGATTAAGATATTACATGGAACTAAAAAAACAATACATGCCCTCTGGGCAAAGGGATGGGATCTGTGTCCCCCAATGAAGACTACAAGAAACAGATCTTACGGTGAGTACCAAAAATCTACTTTTCTTGGTCGCAACATTGGGGGAAACAGAACTCTGGGAGGTCCAAAGGGAGGAAAGGACACTAAAAGAATACATTTGTTTAATATCACAGACCTTATCATTGTGGCTCAAGTGGAAGCCTGAGTAACTATTACCTGTAAAACCCTTTTGCCCAAGCTTGCATCAGCCAAAGCAAAGGTATGTTACTGATGCCCAAGCAGCTGCCTTATAGAGTTGCAGGGCAGAAGTCTGATGACAAACTGCCCAGGAAGGTCCTACCGCCTAGTGGAATGTGCACTGATGTTCAAGGGGGAAACCCTGTCCTTAAATATGTAAGCCTGAACAATGGCTGCTTTAAAGGGAATCTGTCCGGTCCCCTGTGCACCGAGAACCACAATGCAAAATGTTACATTATTGGGTTCATATGAAAAATATACAGACAAACGGACGCTCACAGGTCCGTGACTATACGTCATGAATGAATATGGAACTCTATGGAAAACTGATCCGTGTCAGAATGGATCCATTTGCTTCCGTGTGCATGGATCCATTTTGCTGTACTGAGCATGCTCAGAAGCACAGCACAGCTCCCCTCACCCCTATCTCTGGTGACTGATGATGGATCCATTAAAAAAAAGTTGCGTGGACATCCGTTTGCAGGGATCCCTGGGTGTCCATGTGTATCCAGGGAGTTGCATGAATTTCATGCAAGAAAACAGATTGCAAAATACTCAAATGTGAAACTAGTCTTTTGAGACGTTAATGTTTAGTTCTATGTAATATCTCCATCAGCCTCCAGGTGGCAGCAGACTATCCCAGGGTTCTGTGTCCCCCAATGAAGTGACTGAGTCAAGTAGACAGTAGTAGTAGATGTAAATAACAAAGGGTACTTGGTTAACACTGTTTGATCAAAAAGCGTAAAAGCCATCCCCAAGTTCCAGTCGGGACTGTCCTACTATTCTTTTAAAACTTTACCTTTCGTCAGTGACATCAATGTGAATGAAGGGAGAGGGACAAGGCCCAACGTCAACACCTGTCCCTGAGAATCTAGATAGCGGATATGCCTAGTTCACAAAGGGGAACCACAATCCTTTTTGTGCAAAGTACAAAAAAACTACATAAAAAACAGTAGCTATATAAACAATATAGTCAACAAATAAAGAAAAATGATAAAGCGTGACTTTGTATTGGCCCACACAGCAAAGTTAACAGATAAATTACACTGCGTAGTGAATGCTATAAAAAAAAATGTAAGTATGAGCACCACGTGTCAATATACGTTCACACTGACACTAAATCATCAAGATCTGCTGCTGGCAGCTCACTTTGTAATTGCTGACCACTGACTTACAAGAAGTACTCTGTGGGAGACGTTTCTGGAGATGCTGCAGACTGTGGTATCACATTTAGGTCACGCAGGCTGCTCACAGTAGCACATGCAATGTGCATCATTACTTTGTCATGTCAAAAAAGTTTCCTGGGACTCTGGAGAAATTGCCAAGTCAATGTTATTTCCATCTGTTCGTGTATATGGAATGAAGACTGGATGATTGATCAGAAGTGTCCATTGGATCATTCAGCTGTCATTCTATCTTGCACAGGAAATGTGATGGTGATATGAGGAGACATTTAGAAAGCTATTTAAATTGGTGCCAGATGTTCAGTTTGGTTAATCCAATGACAAGAACTCTTTTAGTCATTATATATTCTAAAAGTGTATTGCCATAATGTTAAGATCTCCATCTGCAATGAAATTGACTGAATTACCATACTTTTACATGCACTCTGTCTAGTAGGCGAGGCCGTCTACTTGACATGGCCTTCCTCCATATACTTGTTATGATCAAGGCTGCTCCCACTAGTCGGGAGTTGTGGCCAAGTGGCCAGGAACATGTATACCACATAACTGCGGTCCATTCCTGGTTTAGAAACCGACGAATCCTTGCAGCGCACAGTGCGTGTGCTGGGAGGATTGATAAGTCTGCAGTCACATTGAGAGACTGCAGAATTAACGCTTTAGACAGGTCAACCCCTTTAAAGGTGCATTACTGCAAGCCTCATAATAGCTGCACTTATTCTTGTCGCAGGAGTTTGTGTTAAAGAATAAACAAAACAACCTATTCTTTATTTGTCCTTCCTTAGGCTGCCTTCACATTAGCGTTCGCCGCCGCTGCGCATTGCGGCGGGCGAACGCGAGCCGACCTCAAGCACCGCCCATCCCCATGTTTAACATGGGGATGCGCGGTCGGGTGCTGGCGGCCGTGCGTTCCCATTGCCCTCCCATGTGTGATTTGTACGCATGCAGAGGCTTGCATACAAAACAAACATTCCCGGACGCACAGAATCTGCAACATGTTGCAGAAGCGGTGCGGACGCAAATGTATGATTGCCATGCATCGAGGGGTGACAGGTCCTCTTTAAGGTGTACAATGCTGCTTTCACATCAACCTCACAGCGAACAATCAGTGGGCTCATCGGCTCTGACTCAATTGTGCCGCCAATGTGATGTTGGCATTGCAGGCTATAGCAGTCACTGGGAGCAGAGATTCAGGGCTACACCTGAGAAGGATGAGAAAAGCACAGACAGGGCACGAATTTCTGAACCGGAGACCCCTTTAACTTGTTTACCTGGCAGGCACCTTATTGCGGAGCTACTGTTCTCAAAAAAGACAGAATTCAATAAATATGAACATGCTAATGTTGTTTCTCCTGCCATATCATAACTAACAGCAAAGCTTGGGTTCTGATGTTCTTTTCTCATACATTATATACCTGTTTGAGTGACTTGGGTGTTCATGATCAGACATGCAATGTTGCCATCTGGTTTCCAATTAGTTTAGAACATTACAGGTGTTTTTAACTGCCTAGAAGACACAGCCGTGTGGAAAGTACCCTTGAAATTGTTCCAGAAAATTACCGCTTTTACATTTATTTATTTCCTTTGTGTGTATTGGAAGAACATGAAATAAATATAAAACCGTGAAGAAAGGCAAACTGGACCAAATTTCACACAAAATACCCAAAAACACACCAGATCAAAATTGTTGCCACTTTCCCAAAATTGTAGGTAAACCTCATTGTTTCAAGCATATGATGCTTGTTCAAACTCACTTGAGACAAGTAACAGATGTGGGCAATATGAAAATCACACCTGACACCAGATAAAAAGGGGAGAAGTTGACTCAAACTCTGCACTGTGTGTGCCACACTAAAGGCCCTGTCACACATAGAGATCGCTAAGGAGATCGCTATTGGGATCGGATCGCTGTTGTGTCACGGAATTTGTGATGCAACAGCGATGTCGTTCTGTGCGAAACGCACCAACGATCTGGCCCCTGCTGTGAGATCGTTGATCGTTACACACTGCTCTGGGTCATTCCTGCGTCATTGTGCTCCCGCTGGGAATGCTACATCGTTGTGTTTGACAGGGACAATGACCAACGATCTCAATGCTACGCTATGGAGAGAAAATTCACAACGACCTCCGTATAATTCTGGATAGCTAGTGCGTCGTTTTTAAATCGCTGGTAAGATGCCTGTTTGACATTTTACCAGCGATGTGTAGATGATGCACCAGCATCGTTATCGGGATCGCTGATGCGTCGTTATGTGAGACTGGGCCTTAAGTATGGAGAACAAGGAGGAGAAGAGAACTGTCTGAGGACTTGAGAACCAAAATTGTTTAAAAAATATAAACACTCTCAAGATTACTAGTCCATCTCAAGAGATCCTGATGTTCCTTTGTCCATGGTGCACAGCATATTCTAATTTTCAGACTACAAGATGCATCGGACCATAAAACACACTTCACTTAAGGTACCGTCACACTTGGCAATATTGCTAGGCAATTTCACTGGCAATTTGCTGGTTGCAGTGAAATCATGGACACATTGTTCCATTTGTACACGACAACAAAATAGAACAATGTGTCCATGATTTCACTGCAACCAGCAAATTGCCAGTGAAATTACCTAGCAATATTGCCGTGTGTGACGGTACCTTTAGATTTTAGAGGAGGAAAAGAGGAAAAAAAGGCAAAACGTGGCCAAGATGCACTGTAATGGGAGGGGATCTGCTGTTGAAACTTTTAAAGGGGTAATGTTCCCCAATTCTGTACTAATGTATTCCATCCTGGGCCCATGCCTTGTATATATGCCCCCCACTCTGAAATATACATGTACCCCATCGTTGTCTCATACTGATATACATGATCTCGATTCCAGTATATATATTCCACATCCTGGGCACATCTTAGTACATATGGGCCTCGTCAAGGTATATATGATTTCCATCCAGATTTATATAATTCCATCCAAGGTATATATAATCCCCATCCAAGGTATATATGGTCCTCATCCATGTGTATATATATGATCAGAATCTTAAGTAAATATGACCCCCATCCATGTATACATGATCCCTATCTGTGTATACATGATCCCCATCCATGTATATATGATCCTCATCCTGGTATATATGATCCCCATCTTGGTGTAATCTGCTCCCATCATGCCGCTCATTTTTAAAAAATAAATTCTACTCGCCTTCCTTCTGCTTCCTTGGTGCACGATGTCCTCTTCGAACGTTGACAACTGACTTCATTGTGTAAACAGTGCAGTGCATGACGTCAATGCCATGCATGACGAGTTACATCGATGTCATGTGTGGGGAATATTCATTGTTCTTCATGCTCAGTATTACGGGCATGAGGAGCAGTGAACAATCATTCTCTTTAATAGCAGACCACAAGATCGCTCAGCAATTGCAGTAATCTGGCAGCTGAGTAATCACATGAGGCCGCTATTAAAAAGAATGAGAATTCACTGCTCCCCATGACAATAATCCTGCCCACCTCTCTCTGCTGGTTTCAGTGCCAAAAGATTGGAAGAATTATGGGCATGGGGAGCAGTGAATATTCATCGCCCTTTTAATAGCTGGCACATGTGTTAGCCACAGCACTGTCTCCTGCCTCATGTAACGCTATGCACGCATGTGGGCTATAAGACACACTCCCCACATTCCTCAAATTTTTTGGGAAGATAAAGCATCTTCTGGTCCAAAAATATTTTAATCAAGATGTTTACAACCCATGGTACAGTAGTTAAGTACCCTGGAAGTGAACAGCAGAGAAAACTTCAAGCTGTCCGGCAGGCTCCGGGTGCTTCAGTGTCAGCGCAAACTATCCATTGACATTTAAATAAAATGTAAAGCTATGGCAGGAGAACCTAGGAGGACCCGACTACTGACACTGGACATAACAAAAGCTAGAGTGCAGTTTGCCTAGATCTTTCTGGGAAAGCGACTTGTAGACAGATGAGACCAAGATAGAGCTTTTTGGTAAAGCACATCATTCTACTGTTTACGAAATATAGAATGACACCTAGAAAGAAATAAACACAGTACCTACAGTCAACTATGCTAAAGGTTCAAAGATGTTTTGGAGTTATTTTGCTGCTCAGGGAATGGGTGCCTTGGCTGTGTATAGTATCATGGCATCACGAAATCAGAAGATTACCAAAGGATTTTGGGTCACAATGTAGTGCTCAGTGTCATAAATCTTGGTTTTGCATCCTAGGTCATGGGTCTTCCATAAGACAATGACCCCAAATTTAACTCAAGAAGCTCCCAGAACTGGATGGAAACAAAGCGCTGGGGAGCTCTAAGATGAAAGTAGTGAGTCTGGATCTAAATCCTGTTGATCACCTGTGAAGAGATCTTAAAATTGCTCTTTGGGGAAGGCACGTTCAAATATGGGAGACCTGGAGCAGTTTACAAAATTGTGGTCCAAAATTCCAGCTGAGAGGTGGAAGAAGCTTGTTGATCATTATTGGTCACGATTGCAGTTATATATTCCAAGGGGTGTGCAACCAAATATTAAGTTGAAGGTGTTTTTTGTGCTGCTCCAGTACACAGAAAGGAAATACGTGCATAACATAACATGTGTGATTGCAATCATTTTCTTAGAGAAATACTTAATGTTCTGGAACAATTTCAAGGGTGCTAACATATTTGCCCATGACTGTATAAGCAGCTAACATTACATGTGTCAGTGTTACCTTAATGTTCTACTGAAGGTGGCCAATCTGCATCAGTGGGCAACCATCCAACCACAAGCAAATGACACGTGTGTCCTATTCTAAAGATCAGGGCTGCGCACAAAATTTTCCGGCATCATCTTTTATTTTTTAACATTACCAGAGGGTTTTTGGCTGAAATGCGGATGATAGATGTCACAGGCAGAACACATTGCTTCACTTAACAGAACACAGCACTAACTAGACTTAAAGGGAATCTGGCAGTTAGATCAACCCTCATAAACCATCTATAAAGGCATGTAGGTCATAGGAAGCCAAATAAAATGATGCCTTGATATCTGCAATCCAATGACTTGTTCCAGAGTCGTCCACATTTTCTTAATATTTAAGTGAGCAGTTAAGGTCTCAAGGCCAGACATAGTTCTCCTCCAGAATCTGTCTCCTGGGTTTACTGTAAAAGAAATTGATGTAGAGTGACAGTTCACATTAGTAATTGGGTCACAGTTGTATGTTGTCCGTGAGCTTGAGTCTAGTCTTAGGCATATTGACCCTGATTCACCATTGCCTGTTTTAGGTCTCGTTAAGTCCGTTTCATATATACTCACCTGTTTTTTTTCCCCACTTTTTGGGTGGAATCTAGTGATTCCAAATGTTTTCATCTGATTCATCATTTTCGGCTTTCAACAAGTCTCCTGTCTTGCGATATATTGAAAAAGTGGCTCAAGAATCACAAATGTAAAGGGTATGTCACACGCGTCAATATCGCCTGCACAATCTCGGCTGCACGTGACGTTGCAGCGATATTGATGCGTGTGACATACTGAATCAACCAGTGATAAATCGCTGGTTGATGATCGCCAGGTTATAGAATCTGTCCTAAAACCTGGCGATGGTCGCCCGGTGTACACGCAGCATCGCTGCGTGTGACACCGGGAGTAGCGATATTCCAGCTCCCAGCACCTCTCACAAGCGCTGGGAGCTGGTATCCAAGGTAAACTGCGGGTATCTAGGCAGCGTGCGCTGCCTATATACCCAACGTGTACCTTAGTTACCAGCCTCCTCTGCTCACCGGCTGGTATCTAAGGTACACAGCGGGTAACTAGGGTCCCTAGTTACCCGCTGTGTACCTTAGATACCAGCCGGTGAGCGGAGGAGGCTGGTAACTAAGGTACACGTCGGGTATCTAGGCAGCGCGCGCTGCCTAGATACCCGCAGTTTACCTTGGAGACCAGCCTGCTCCCGCTTCCAGCAGGCTGGCAGCGGGAGCAAGACATCGTGGAAACGATATTTAAATCGTTTCCACGATGTTTCTGGTCAATTGATCGCTGGTGAGTCTGTCTGTGTGACAGCTCACCAGCGATCAGCCGTCAATGTCGTCAGCGATCATCTCACTGACGACATTGACGCGTGTGACTCCCCCTTAAGTGTTGGGAAAGAAGCCCATGTTTGACTTGGCATTAACCTTATCAGCGGTGTGCTCCATGATGAATTGAGGCCGTCCCCGATTTATCAGCAGCAGTTTTGTTTTGTCTTTCTTGCTGTCCATCATTGTGGCTAATAGAAGGGTGATCCATACATTGTTATATTGTGAATGTAGTTTTTCTTGATGCATGTCTAATAGTCTACTATTTGTTCTGTTTTAGAGATATATGTATTCAACAAGATAAAAGAACTTACCTCACTGTCGTCTACTTTGGTGATAAAGGATTTTCAGAGGTGGAAAATATCCTTAAGAATGTAGAAATGTAAGTCCATCCTACTAAACCAAGGTTAAAAGTTGTTTGCTTTATTAAAGGTGTTGTTCAGGTTTAACAAGAAAGATGTCATGTAAGATAATCCCTTTAACATTAAACTCTCATTTATTTTAGACGGCTAAGATTTAAGGTGGTCATTATATTACAGCGATGCTGAGATTGTTTTTTCATGACTCGTTGTATTTCATGTTAATGGTAAACTTTGGACGATATGATTTGCATTTATTCATGCAAATATTGAAAATTTTACCAAAAATTTTAAACATTTGCCATTTTCAAACTTTGACAGCGGGATACAACTTGCAGTACAATGTTTATCTGAGGCTACTTTCACATCAGCGTTTCTCTGCACATCCGGCAGTTTTGTTGCATCTGCCGCCTTACGGATCACTTGCGGCAAGTCTTATTAATTCCCTATTGGACTTGCGTACATGTGCGGCACTTGCGATTTTGCTGCAATCCGGGAAATCCAGCACTTGGCAACGGAAACAAACCACTTTTGGCCTTGTTTTTGACTTGTCACAAGTGCCGCACATGTCCGCAAATCCCATACTGAATAAATTCGGTCGAACAGTCTTGCCACAAGTGATCCGTTAAGTGGCAGATGCAACAAAATGCCGGATCTGCCGCGAATGCCAAGAATTGCAGATGTGAAAGCTGCCTGACTCTAGCTCATCCCATACATAGAACTTTAAAGCCACCAACTGCCACGTCCAGGAATGCAGATTTTACCTATGACTTGAGAGTGAAAGATTAGCGCAGGAGGAGAAAGGGCCAGAATTCATTGATAAGATGTATTATAAAGTTTCTTATTTCTTCTGCGCTCCATTGGGAGACCCAGACATTGGGTGTATAGCTTCCGACCTCCGGAGGACACACAAGGCATTACACCTAAAAGTGTAACTCCTCCCCTACTGCCTATACACCCCCTCCCGGGAGAATCCCATCAGTTTTTTGCTTTGTGTTGAAGGAGGCACACTCTACACTCATGCTCTCTCACTAATTAGTGTCGGATAGGGAGGTTTTGCTTTCTAGGCTTTCACAAAAGGTTGCCTTTTTAGTTGCCATCACTTCTCTGCGGAGAGTTTCGGAGTTGGCCGCTTTGTCATGTCAGTCTCCTTTTCTGGTGTTTCACCAGGATAAGGTGGTGCTTCGGCCTGTGGCGGAGTTCTTGCTAAGGTGCTATCTCCTTTCCATCTGAATCAGGACATTGTCCTGCCATCCTTTTGCCCGAATCCGGTTCACCAGTATGAGAAGGCTCTCCATACTTTGGATCTGGTCAGGGCTCTCAGGATTTACGTCTCTCGAACGCAGGGCTGTGGAGTCGGTAAGACACAGTTGCGACTCAGACTCCGACTCCTGGATTTTATCAGGTTCCGACTCCGACTCCTTCATAAATGGCCACTTCGTAACAATAAATTTACTGTTGTAAAATATTAACATGGAGCTTATTCAGTTTCTCACCATCATATAAATAATCAGACCACTTAGAGCAAACACTATATTTATTAGATACAATTAGAATATACCAAATAACTTTTATAAACTTTTCAAAACTGTAAGTAAATTTCAATAAACCCTGTTATTCTGTTAATAAGAAATCTATACATTTGTCCTCAGAAAAAGTATAGCCTCTGTCAGATCCTCCTTCATGGATGCCCTCAAGTCTGATCTAATTATTTTGAGAGCAGAGAACAACCTCTCTACACTAACTTGGGTTGGTGGCAAAGCAGTAACCACTCGGGCAACATCTCTGACAATGTCAGGATACAGGGGAATCGCTTGTTGCACTGTTATTTTTGATGAACGATCAAATTTCTCAATCTCTTTTAGTGCACACGAAAAATTCTGCTGAAATGTACTGGCTGTGTTCTTTGATGGGGATGACTCTTCCATGCGGGAACGCTTTGCACGGTCCTTCTGATCCAAATATTTTTCGATATTAAATTCTTCATCAGTTGATGATGAGGGTGAAGATGTGGCAGGACGATCAAATTCTTCTTGTTCCTCCTGACTGTTTTGCAATCCTTTCATCCTTACTGCTATTTCAAACAGAGCTTCTTTTCCTTTACTCAGCTGTTGATCATCTAGAAGAATCCGATGCATTGGGTCTACATAAACAGCTGCCAAAAGAATGTTATTTTGTAATAGTAGCTCCTCTCTCCGTTTCATTGATGTAGCAATGCCACTTGCAATTAACCCTCCTCTTTGGGAAAGGCGAAGCATCAGGTTCCTCCACTCCTTTAAGAAAATACCTGGAGTTAAGTCCTCTGCTTGTAATTTTTTAGTCACTGTAAATGGGTGCTCTAGCAATTTTTCCAGCTCAGTCACCTGATTCCACTGACTTTCATTTAGCGTCAGTTGAGGGTTAGCCATGTCTACAAGAAAGGTTTTCAGTTCAACCAAGCGCTGAATCATTAAGTAAGTACTGCCCCATCGTGTGGCTTGATCAATAATTGCCCCTTTTCCAGCACGTCTCTTCAAAATTGAGTCAACTTTAGGGGTTCTGGCAACAGTAGCCAATTTTCTCACCTTGCCAATCAGTGCAGCAGCATGTCCTTCTTGCAGACTATCTCTTATAGCCAGCTGTAGCGTATGCACAACACAGCGCATGTGATGAATGAAAGATCGCATTGACACAGTTTCAACAAGATCATCTAAACTATCATGTTCATCTGAAGCAACTTCAGTTTGCTCCTCAGTTATACTGTGTTCCTCTATTTCAAACATTTCTGTGTCCGTGGACCCAGAATGTTCTTCTAGCTGCTGGTCACCATCATTACTCTCATTCATTAGCTTAATAGTACTTATCATATTTGAAGCATTGTCAGTTACGACAGAAAGAACTTGCTCTTTTTTAAGTTCATAGTCTTGCAGAACCTTTTCCACCAAGGCCTGGAGAAACTCACTGGTGTGATGAGCTTTGGTGTCTTTTACTGCCAATGTTTTGGTAATTATTTCATTTTTGTCACAAACAAACCGGACATTGATGGCAAAATAGTTCACTCTGTGACGTGTGCAGGCATCCATTTTAAGAAACACAAAGCGTCCCTTGAGAGTTTTTTTAAGTTCTTCCTTTTGTTTAAAAGCTTCTTCGATTACTAATTTTCTAATACTCTCTCTCTCCAGAGAAACACCAAGCTTGCGGGCCATTTCTCCATTCAAACACATAAAAGCTGGTCGTGAAAATAATGAAATAGGCACACTATCCTTTACAACAAGCTCTATGATCTGTTTTTTAAATGTATCTACTGTCATTGTCACAGTAACTTTGTCACTGACAAAATATCTTGCAACTGATGGCTGCAAAGTTCTCTGCTCCTTTGCTTGACCGGAAGAGCTGGGCACTGGTTCTTTGGTTTGGATGCAGTCTTTCTCATCCACTGCTTTCAGTACTTCTGGATGGAAGCGCTGTAAATGTCTCTTTAGATTAGAAGCTCTGGTAGGAGCATTTTTATCTTTGCCTGAAAATGCACTTATCTTCGCTTCACAGCTTTTTTTTTCGTCTGGATCATTTGTCATACACTGACAGACATAATGTTTTCTATCTTGAGTGATGGTGAAATGTTCAAATACAGCTGATTTAATGTGATGCTTCTTTGACATTCTCAGGTTTTTAATTCTGCATTCACAATCCAAATGACAATTGTTTTTCCTAAAAACAATTGTACAAAATTATTGCCAGGTCGTACAACTGATATACTGGTCAGTAATACTGTTATTATTCCTCATGTACTCACAGTTAACTGATGCAAAGTTTGTGGATAATACTTCTTACAGTCTTCCTCTTCTTCTGAGTAGCAGGCAGCTGTGAGATGCTTGGAAGATGCACACCGGCTAGTATGATCTAGTCTAGACGAGGAGGGGCCAAGTTACTACTAAGAATTTGCAACACATTTTCACTTTCAGTTTCATACATTGTAAGTAGGGGGGTTGGGGCAGCATGAAGTTAACCAAGTATAAGAATAGATAAGGGCAGTAGAGAACAGTGACACACAAGAAGTAAGAAATGTCTCTATCTCCAGCAGAACTGCTTATCACTGTTGATCATAGTTTGATAGAACATAAATATTTGAGTAACATTTATAAAATTAATATGAAAGTTCAATTATGAAATATTAATACATTTTTTTAAAGCTGGAGTCGGAGTCGGTACATTTCTACCGACTCCGACTCCGGCCAAAACTAGCTCCGACTCCGACTCCGACTCCGACTCCACAGCCCTGCGACCGGCGTCATTTCGCCATTCAGATGCACTGTTCGTTCTGACTGTGGGTCAGAAGAAGGGTGAGCCAGCCTCCAAGTCTTCCTTGGCTAGGTGGATCAAGACTCCTATTCGGGAGGCTTATGTATCCTCTGGTTTGCCTATACCTACTGGTATTAAGGCTCATTCCACAAGGGCTGTGGGGGCCTCGTGGGCCTTGCCGTCATCAAGCCTCAGCTCTTCAGGTGTGTCAGGCGGCCACATGGTCTAGTCTTCACACCTTTACTAAGCATTATCAAGTCCATGCTTTGGCATCGGCTGATGCCAATGTGGGCAGGCGGATCCTTCAGGCAGCGGTTGCTCATTTATGATGGGCCTGCTTTTGTGTTTTTTCCCGCCCTGGGATAGCTCTTGTACATCCCAATGTCTGGGTCTCCCAATGGAGCGCAGAAGAAAAAGAGAATTTTGTTTACTTACCGTAAATTCTTTTTCTTATAGCTCCTATTGGGAGACCCAGCTCCCACCCTGTGCCTTTTATTGGGGCTTTGTTCTCGGTTAGTGCCTGGTGTCGTTTCACCTCGCGTGTTGGCCCTGTTGGCCGTTTGTTATTCCCAGTCCTGTTGGACTGGGCGCGGGTGGTCTTTCCTCCTTCCTGCTTGTGCACCGAACTGATGGGATTCTCCCGGGAGGGGGTGTATAGGCAGTAGGGGAGGAGTTACACTTTTAGGTGTAATGCCTTGTGTGTCCTCCGGAGGTCGGAAGCTATGCACCCAATGTCTGGGTCTCCCAATAGGAGCTATAAGAAAAAGAATTTACGGTAAGTAAACAAAATTCTCTTTTTTTGTGTGATTAATTGAATAAATTAGAATAACTGTTATGTAAAGAAATTGTACAGAATAATAATAAAAAAAGAAAAAATAACTTGTCTGCATTTTTTCATGATCAGCACTACCCGTTTCCTTGGGCTGTATCTGGTGTATTAGGTTAGGCCTCTTTTTTTGTGATCGGAGATGGCCTGCAATATTAGCACTGGACCATGAAGAAAATTGTTTTTTTCGGCACCTGTTTGATCAGAGCAGGAGTAAAACTTAGTAGATATAAACTTTTAATTTCAGTGGTGCTTGCATTCGGTGTCCCATGGTGGTGACCTACTATGTGATCAGACATCCATCGCCGATCCCGTGATAAATGCTGATAGAAGGCGCGCTACTGGAGATGCTATACTAACTTCGGGACTTCATTATATAATGTTCTAACCGAATATGTCGGTAATAATGCATGTTGTCTTCTGCCGCCACAGTGAAACAAACTTCCACAATTACACCCTAATTCCACTGAAGGAGGAGTTCAGCAGAGGACGTGGATTGGAAGTAGGAGCTCGAGCTTGGGATAAAGGCGATGTTCTGCTTTTCTTCTGTGATGTTGATATCTACTTCACACCTGGGTTTCTGGACACGTGTCGACTAAATGCAGAAGCTGGTGAGTGTACAAATTTGTCTAAAATTTTGAAAGGGCTTTCCAACGAAAATGAATACAAGGGCCACAAGTACTCGTTTGTCTCTTGCACTCCGCTGCTCCCAGCAGGCTCGACACATTGTGGGTTTTGATCAGTAAGAAATGGATGCATTATTAGTATTTGTATTTATCTTCCACCCACCATTGTCTACATTATATACCACCTAGGTCGTTGTTAGCCAATCTGTTGTGGCAATCTCTTTGCCCTGCACGAATTGTAATGATCAGGTTATATAATCCTATTCCCACATATTACTGTAGTTAATTGTAACAGATAGAAGGGACAGTACTGGTATCTGAGGAAGGGGACAAGCTTTTTTTTTTTCAATTATATGCAAGAACCGAAAATACTGAAATTAAGGAGGATCTTGTAAATCTCTGGGAAAATCCATAAAAGCACATGGTTAGTGATGGGCAAACTTGAACTGTAAACTTTGGGGTCCGTACTGAACATCTAGTGCTGGGGCACAGATCCTGAACATGGACTTTCCTGGGAGGTCTGTGTTGCAGTTCGGGGGCTGAAAAAGAAAGCTAATAGTTATTAAACATCATCATCATACTTACAGACATTATTTAAATAAATAATTAAAAAAAAACTGCGTGGGCATTGCCCTATTTTTGATTGCTAGCCAAGGTAAAACCCAGGTAGATGGGAGTTGAGATTCTCAGCGTGGTAAGGCCTAAGCTTTGTGGGCCCCTACACTGAAAATCGCAGTACGCAACTGCCCCTAAAAGTGGCGCATTTAACCGCAGCACCATTTTCAGGCGTTGTACAGGCTCTTCCAGCTGCCCTGGTGGTGGCACGCTGGGTAATAAAGGGTTTAATGCCAGCTTTGCATTGTCAGCTGGCACTAAGCCCGAAATTCATGGTGTCAGGTCAATATTAGGAGCAAAAGAAGAAGTCGCACCCTGCAAACGTAATTGCCTAATGATAGAAGGGGTGCTCACCATGCCAGGAAAGCTGCAGTAGAAGAAAGAGAAGACACATATACAGAGGGGAATTTTAAACCCAATTAAAAACAGTAGAGCATGTGGAAATGAACCACAATATTATAACATCATATATATGAACAGTACTCAATTGCTGGCAGCCATATATACAATAAACGTATGGCAATACAATAAGGTGAAAAAACAAGACCAAATAGGTAAGTGATCTGAAGAGTTGAGTGTAGTGGTTGATCAGAAGGGTATACCAGTTGACAATAACAAGGGTGTACAAAATAACATTGGTGGGTTCAAAACCAGCAAGGACGGTAATGAATACAAATCACAAACCTCACACCAATATTAACCAACCCCCAGGATGGGAAGGAATCCTATCAACCTTACACCAGTGGAGTGTGTAATATCCTGGAGGACGTAAAGAGATGGGCGAGGGAACTGAATTATAAATAAATAATATCCTGTAGAAGCCCCACTGATATTCTACAGGATATTTATTATTTATTTATAATTCTGTTTTGAGAGATAAAAATTATTTGTACTTTCCCTGCCATCATACATTATGAAGCTGAGCTGGCCACTTCAGTTCTAGTATTTTTGCATCTAAATCACTTAGAAATCAATAAAATAGTAGCTACTCTTCAGCCATCACTCGTTCCATATGGGACATTATGTCACAAAGCAGTGTAAAGCCTAGTGTTGCTACAGAAAACAGGGGTATGGCCCCTGAGGCTCAATGCTCTCTCTACATGCCAACCCCTGATATTTTTGTTTCTATCTAGTGAATTGATAGTGGGTGTGGTGGCGGCGTGGCTACCGGCTTCATTCTCTCCCTACTTGCGAGCCCCAGATACTTTAGTGTAATGATATGACATGAAATGACATGACAGGTAGTAGTAGGGAGCACGCTCCCTGTTTCTTACCCTAGATAAAAGCAATTGTCAGGGGGCTGGCATGTAGAAGGAGCATGAAGCCGGCGGCCATACCCCCATCACGCCCCCTGCTCTTTGCAGCAGCACGGGCTTTACACTGCTCTATGACACAATGTCTCAGTCTGATTGGGCATGAGAACTATCGCAGAATGGTGCGAGGGCCCATGCAAATCGCATCACCCACACACACATAAAAGTCTAGGGTGCATGTGACACATTGCACTGCACTCTTTGACTCTTTTGAGTGCAGGCTGATAAACACTGAAACTGGCAATGGAGAGATTAAGCTCTCCATCTTATCCACACCTGTGCTTCGATTGTCTCACATACAAAAATCGGAGCACAGTAGAATAACTCCAAGTTCATGCTTGCATCAGAGCTTGAGCCGAGTGTCATTAGCATATAGCATCCAATTCTCTTACGCTAATATGCTAGTGTGACCTGGGCCTAAAGCTGAGAGTCTGCACTAAGCCTATATTCATTATATATCTGTATCTTGAATACTCGTATGTTTTAGTAAATGGCTAACATGACAAAACTTGTGTCACTGTCCAAATATTTCTGGACCTAACTGTAACTACACTCTGCCACACAGGGCAGACTAGAGGGACTGGAAATAGCTGGAGACAACTCTATTTTCCCTGAGTGCTCTTATGTGTTTTATTTGGGGTGGACACTGTTCCTGTGAGATGCGGATTTTGGAACCTCTTGACCACAAGATATAAAGGGATGCTGACCTATTACCCCTTCACTTTCACTTTCCTAGATGTCAGGGGTCTTTGCATTAATTTCTTATTAATTAATTTTAGACACATGCACACTCAGCTGATGCCTTAAAATTCAATTTCTTCCTTCTTCTTTATGTGAATGGAGATTTCTAAAACCCATTCCCATGCTATATTCTGCCGGAGATTTTTTGGAGCAAGTTGTCATTGATGTATTTAGATGTTATTGTGGTGCTGTTCCCTACTAACTTGCATTCATAAGGGAAATGAGAAGTGCAACAAACCACTGATATGTCATTATATCTTATTATTGTAGGTAAGAAAGTGTTCTACCCTGTCGTGTTTAGCCTTTACAATCCTGCTATTGTGTATGCCAATCTAGACGTGCCACCTCCTGTGGAGCAGCAATTGGTAAGTACATGTGTGTCTTGTGGATACATGATAAATATTGGGGACAAACCACTTTAAGGCTGTGTTCACACACAGAGCTTTTTTTCCACTTTTTTTAGCGTTTTTCAACCGCGCAAAAAAAGCCCTGTTAAAAAAATGTGGTGCATTTACACACCGCATGTTTTTATGGGCTACTTGTTCAGTGATGTCACAGAGGGGAGGAAGAATCCTGTTCCTCCTCCCCTCTGTGACATTTGTCACAGCCCCAATGTAAAAGTATGACAAATGTATTAAAAATAATAAAGATTTATATACTTACCCCCCACCGGGTGTTCGAGAGGCGGAAGCTGCAGGACCCGAGCAGCAGGTCCTTGCGTGATGTCATTGATCGGGCTGTCATCGGACGCTGTGATTGGCCGCTCGCGGTCATGTGATATGTATGTTATAGGACGTCACATATCACATGATCGCGAGCGGGCTCATCAGCGGTCAAGCAAGGTCCTGATGGTCGATACCTACTGCTGCTCCCGAACACCCGGTGGAGGGCAAGTATAAAAAATCTTCATTATTTTTAATACATTTGTCATTATTCTACATTTGATTTTGCAGTGTATAATGCACTGCGAAATCAAATGGGGCTTTGACAGATGTCACAGAGGGGAGGAGGAAGAGGATTGTTCCTCCCCTCTGTAACATCAGCGCCAACGTATTCCCGCTGGAATTATGCATCGCAGTTCAGACGTTATAATGGCGCCTATGGGAGAAGGCGTGCGCTAAAAAGCGGAAAGAATTGACATGTTCATTCTTTTTACACGCACACTTTCTCCCATAAAAGCGCAGCTGAAAATATCGCTGCGTCTGAACGGCAAAAGTGAAAGCCCATTTACTTTGCTGTCAAACGCAGATGCAGGTGCGCTTTGAGGGGAAAAGCGCCCGCAAAAAAGCACGAACAATATACAGAGTGTGAACAGGGCCTTAAAGACAATATCTTACAAGAACCTGCTGCGTCCCTTTAGAGCAGTGTTTGTTTCTCCAAATAGTCAAGTTGATGATTAGCCTTTTTCAATATGGCATTATTTAGGTTTTCTTACCTCCTCCTGAATTGGCCCGTGGGACAATAAGTAACCTCACCTGTAGCCGATGGCAGTAAAGTGTTAATGTGTATAGAGAACATATAATCTGATGCCCTGATACAATTCAGTAGGTTATATAATGATATAGTAACGAAAGAAAAAGTAAACTGGGAAAGTAGTTATAAGAGTAAGGCAGCTTCCACATCTGCGTCTTTGCAAATCCAGCAGAAATCTGCTGTTTTTGCAAAATCGCAATGTGACACACTCGTGGCAAAGTTGCGCTTTTGCTAATGTATAGTAAATGGACCTCCGGAGAAGTGCGGAGGCTTGCATTATTAATTGTTATCCTGCTAACAGCGTTTTTTGTCTGGCGCCAGAAGTGCGGGATGGCAGGGAAAATGTGAGTCTCCGCACATGTCTATAAGATCCTTTCCAATACATTAGCAAAAGCGCATCCTTGGCTCACATGTGTCACAAGTGTACCACATCTGCTTTTTGCAAATAGGTGGGATTCTGCCAGATTTGCAAAGCTGAAGTTCAAATGTTCAAGATTGCTTGATCTGCCGGAATTGTAAATACAGAAGAAAGAGACTAGCGCACATAGGGCCTTATCTGGTATATAATTTTAGGATACCGAGGTAGAAGCACTCAACTTTTAGGGTTGTGTGTGAAACAACCACTCTAATGGTACCTTTACACGCCACTACAACAGAGTGGAAACAACCGGGCTTATGAGACAAATGTATCTTGCACCGTCAAATCAACCTGAGGTAGCGGCGTGTAAAGGCGGTTGTTGCCACCCGTCACTTGCGGCAGCTGTTTCAGAGCAGTGCTCTAAAACAGGTTGATTTCAACCCGATGGTAACGGCATCTAAATACGGTAGGACAAGGTTTATTCTCCACCTAGATAACTCCCCGGGGTGTGACACAGCCTCCAGGAAACCACCCCCCTTCAGCGATCATTGGTGGAAGCTCCTGCTTTACGATTGGTTGTCGCTGCATAGGACGGCATATTTAATGAGCTGACCAGTCGCACTACACAATAGCTCAAGCGTCATGTATTAGTCAGCCTCCTGCGCTGGCTGGCCAATCATGATGCTATTGCTTTGTCCTATCAGCGTACGAACGTCCCGTAATCCACAATTCTGGCACGCCTATGTGTTGTCCCTGCTGCACCAGGTCCTCCCATATTACCTTCTGTCACGGCGTGTAAATGAGGTAAGGTGCTCTACAGAAAGTAACTTGATGCACCCGGCGGTGCATCCAGAGGTAGATTAAACCTTCTGTAGAGCACCTTGTAGTGGCGTGTAAAGCCGGTATCGGGTACCATTTATAACCGTTGATGCGTGCTCGTGCACGTGAAGCACCCAGTTGTTTCCACCCTGTTGTAGCGGCGTGTAAAGGTACCTTCAGGTATATAGGCTGGCTTCATACTACGTTTTTATCCTGTTCGTTTGGATCCTGTTTTTTGCAGGATCCAAAGAACAGGAACGGACAGCACTGGACTGGCATCTTCAGATGCTTTTTCTGTGTCCGGTCTGGTATCCGGACACAGAGCAGCGGGGAGTCAGCGCTGTGTCACAAGTGCTGGCAGCGCTGTGTAATATCACTTTAACAGTGTATCTATATACACTGCTAAAATGATAATAACTAAAGGGATGATTAAAAATAAAAAATAATCAATTCTCACCGTCCGACGACTTCTGAGTGTCCCATGCCGAATCTCCTGGCATTTGAGGACCTTGCATAACGTCACTGGGGGGGGGGGGGGGGGGGGGGGGCAACCCGATCACATGACCGCATCAGCACCAATTAAAACTTGCGCTGATGTGGTCATGTGATCGGGCTGCCCCACCCCTCCCAGTGACATCATGCAAGGTCCTTGAATGGCCGGGAGATTCAGCGTGGCACGCTCGTGGTCGTCGAAGGTGAGAATTTATGATTTTTTTTATTTTAAACCATCCCTTTATTATTTAACATCACTTTAGCAGTGTAAATAGATACACTGCTAAAGTGATATTATTAAACAGATTTACAATGGGTACAGAGCAGCGCTCCTGTTCTGCGCATGCTCTGTACCCTGGCACCGGATCTGTGAAACGATTCTGTTGTTTCCCAGATCCAGTGCCAGTGTGCTGGACAGGACAGGATTAGTTTCTGTCCTGTTTTGTCACTGGAGAACAAAAACACTGCAGGCCTCATTTTTGGGACCGTTGAAAAACAGGACAGAAACGAATCCTGCATCGGATTCACAAAACCGGATAGCCAATTAGGGCCAATCCGGTGCCATAGGGATATATGGGGGCCAAAAATGATCCTGTTCTGTTTGTTTCAAAACGAACAGAACAGGATCACAAAAAACGTAGTGTGAAGCCAGCCTTAGAAGACTGCCATGGATCACCCAAGTGAAAGTAGCCATGTATCAAGATCTAAGGAGGGTGGATTGTCAGGATCGCGCTACCTTCTATAATCCCATGGAAGAAGCAGGTCCAGGTAACGTAAATGTTAAAGATTTTATTGTACTCTACACGTTTCCTGTACAGGAGTACACTTCCTCAGGTGTAAAATCTGATTATACTCCTGAGGAAGTGTACTGCTGTACACGAAACGTGTAAAGTACAATAAAATCTTTAAAATTTACGTTACCTGGAACTGCTTCTTCCATGAGACTATAGAAAGTGATCTTGATAATCCACCCTCATTGAATCTTGACACGTGGGAATTGTAAATACTGTGAAAGACTCCCATTGTTATTTAACGCGGACCGCGATGGATCTGTTTGTGTCCGCTTTTTTGAAAGTAGACCAAAATCTCAACAGTCTCCGATTCTGGGTACATGAAAAAAGCGTACACAAACGGATCCCTGACAAAACTTACACACACGGATGGCCATATAGGACCAATCTGTGCTCATTGTGATGCATAGGAGGCCAAAATGGATCCCTGGCTATCCGTTTCAAAATGGATAGACGTGGATTCCCAAAAACGCAGTGTGAAGGGGGCCTTACAGCCAGGATGGCTGAGCTTCTTGGAGACAGAAGGTCTCTTTATATCTTTTTAAGTTTATTCACACTAAGAAAACAAAAAGATTATTGAGCCTATTAAATGGAGAAACATTTTTGCAATAATATAAATTAGCATTTGTTATAACCACATCATTTAAACAGTTGTTCCATTTCAGTACACTTAAAGGGGTTGTCCACTACTGACAACCACTTCTCAATTCCAATATATTGCCCCACTCAGTAAAAAAACCTTTAAGGTAGGGACACACTGGAGTGAAAATTGGACAAGTGCAATGCACTCAGACCAATGTTGCAGAGTGATTGAGAATACATTAACGTGTATCGGCCGCTTTTTTTGTCATGCAGAATCTGGATGAGAAAAAAATTGCAACATGCTGCGATAGTATGCGATTCTCGTGCGAGACTCGCCAATGTAAGTCAATGGGTCCGAAAAAATCATGGACCGCACACGGACCGTCCTAGTGGCATCCATATTTTTACACTAATACATTATCATTCTGCAGCCCAGAAAACTGTAAAATGTTCCTGTAAATGATTATACAGTAATGTCTGCTGTGAAAAACGCATTGCACACGGACACCACTTGGATGATATCTGAGAGAAAACGCACTCGCATAGCAGTTGCATGCCGCAGGGATCAAAAAACTAATGCCACTCATCTGACTCTTCTGGATGAGAAACGGACCGATTTTTAAAATGCCAGAGTGTTTCAAGCCTTAATGGTGCCGTTACACGCTAGGATATCGTTAACGACATCCTTAGAACAATCACGTGACAGTGATCGTTCCGACATCGTTAGTGCGTTGTCACACACAAGCATATCGTTAACGATATCCCATTCAGGCAACGTACCAATAGGAGAGCAAGGACTGAACGCTCTTTTAAAGCGGCAGGAATAGGAGACTTTTGAACGAGATCGTTCATAAAGGTGTCACACTGAACGATGTAGCTTCTTCAAGCAGCGTTAATTGGATGATGAACGATAGATTTGAGGTCAGGATCTCAAATCTTGGATGAATGTTCCAAGATTTTTTCAGCCAATATCCTTGGTTTACACGCAAGGATGCACAAATGACATTGTTTCAATGATCTCAAATCCATGACGTTGTAACGATATCATTAACGATATCCTTGCGTGTAACGCCCCCATTACTCTCCTCCGGTGATGGCATCGTTGGTAATTGGTCTCCGCTAAAAGGCCACTTCACTCCAACCTCAGATAAAACATCTGGGAGAAGTGAAGGCAGCTTCTGCTCTCTGAATTCCTCCCAAGAAAATGAGTGATGTAGCTGATGATTAGGTGATCTAACAGAACATGAGTCTTGGAGATCCAATGCCAGAACAACGCCTGGACCAGAGGTGAGTATAAGGGGTGTTTATTCTATGTGGGCGAATATTGTAGGTGAGAATGGGGTTGTCCAAGAAGTGAACAACCCTTTTAGACTGAAATGTTGTTTTAAAGTTGAACTTCAAGTTGAGTAGCTTTATTATATTCCAATTTTGGACAGAATAACTATTCAAAATTTCATAAAACTCCTTTTCATCCATTTTAATCTTGAAGGTTCACAAGAAAGACTCTGGATTCTGGAGAGATTTTGGGTTCGGGATGACATGTCAGTACAAATCGGATTTCCAGACAATTGGTGAGTAGTAGAAGGGGAAGTCTGTCATTTATTCTGCACATTGCACTGTTACTTTTCTTCAGTTTACATTTCTTCTATCTTAACAACCTACTTCACATGCAAAATAGAATAGTTCAGGTGATTCTACATTGCAGAGTCCTTAATTAAAAAATAAAATGGATCTTGTGACTTTTTCTTATGGTTTCACTTCCGACCTGCACATGACTGTGCTCTTAGGTGAGGCCCATTCATTCAATTTATAATGAGCGAACTGATCTCGATCAGATCCATGGTGGTGCCCGGGTGTAAAGCTGCCAAACTCTGGAACTCCCTGCCCCAACACGTCAGACACTCTCCAACCCTGAGAAGCTTCAAGTGTCACCTGAAGACTCGCCTATTCCGTCAAGCCTACAACCATGAGACTCAGGCCACCGCCCCGTAACTGACACTCCCCCAGCCTACTGTATCCCCACCCGCCCCTCGTAGACTGTGAGCCCTTGTGGACAGGGTCCCCTCCTGTACCTGTACGTCCTGATTGTCTAGAGTTATTGTAATTGTGCTTGTCTCCCCTATCCTTATGTAAAGCGCCATGGAACCTAATGTCGCTATATAAATAAATAATAATAAAACATTTTTTAGGGAATGGTAAAACATCTGTTAAACTGATTTAACAGAAACATTCATGCCAATAGGGCTTTTTCTATGTTTGACAACAAGAACCCTCCGTGACAATTCTTAGGGCTGTCTGGTATATTATAGATCAGAGGTCCCCAACTCCAGGTGTCAAGGCCCACCAATTGTGCATGTTTTCTGGAATTCCTTAGTATTGCACAGGTGGTAACTTAATCACCTGCATTGGTGATGATCCCAATCCCTGTGCAATACTGAGGTAATCCTGAAAACATGCACAATTGGTGGGCCTTGACACCTGGAGTTGGGGACCTCGGTTATAGATGGTTTGCTAATATAAATGTATGTCACCAGTAGAGAATATCAAGTATCCCTGTAACCATGTTCCTTATATGTTAAAGGGAAGTTGCCAAGAAAAAAAATGTTTTAATGTTTTTTTTTTTTTTTTATATTATTTGATTTTAGTGGAGTAAAATATTAAAAATGAATTTAAAAAGTTAGATTTTTTTTCCACTTTTAAACACTAGGGGGAGCATCTGCATGAAAACCTAACGTGTAGTATGTAGCTCACATTATGACTGCTGTAAATGTGGGCTGGATCTGCTGCGTGTGATGTGTCTCCTCTCCTCCCATTCTGGGTGTTTTTAAAAGGATAAAATAGGATGAAGTTTAGGATCACTGTGCGGAGCCATTTTGTTGGTGATTGCAAAGTGATGTTAACAAGTAGATCACCGAGGACGGCTGACAGCACTGATTCTGATGGTTGGTTCTGCTCATCGTATACTGAGCTGGGATTAGATATGCTAGATAAGGGTGCGTGCACACGGTCCGGAGGAGCTGCATGTTGGGCGCAGCTCTTCCTGACCTGAGTGAAGCCGCGGGTGGCCGCAGGGAGACCGCAGCGCCCTGTACTCACCATGTGCGGTGGGTGCAGGGTGGCTTCTCCCTGCAGTCACCCGATGGGAGCCGCTTCAGACTCCGCAGCATGAAGTAAACATGCTGTGGAGGAGTGGACTGCCGGCAACCCGCACTGCAGCTCCAAACACGCTGCGGGCGGGTTACGCATAGTGAGGATGGGATTTCTTGAAATCCATCCACTATGCTATTACTGTACTACGCAGCGTTTTGGATGCAGCGGCAAGACCCTGCATCCAAAATGCTGCGTACACTGATCGTGTGCACGCACCCTATGAGTAATACACACTGGAATTAGATACAGGGCTCCATGAAGTGTATCACACAAAATGGGACTAGATACACAGTATCTAATAAATGTGACCCCCACTTCATCCTCTACATTACTACTCCCATAGAAGTGGATAGAACAGAGTCACACATTACACTACTCAATTAGAAATGTGTCCTCTCGCTCTGTCCACCTCTAGTAAATCAATAGTTTAATGTGTTATCCCGCTCCATCCACTACATTACTGCTCCCAATAGTAGTGGATGGAGCAGGCATCACATATAACACTACTGTTCCCTTGGAAAGTGTCATCCTGCTCTGACTACTTCTTTGGGAGAAGTGATGTGTTGTCACCACACCCCAAAAAAAAACAAATATTCAGCAGGGTCACGGAAGACCTCATAGCTCTGCAGCTCTTACAAAGCAATTTAAATTCTATTCAACCACCTAGATTCCCCAGAGTCCTACGTATAGTAGAATGGGCCCCACATAATGTACAATATAATGACCCGACATAATGTACAATACGATTAAATGGCCCCACATGGTTCACCATACAGTATAATGACTCCACATGGTGCACCATACAGGATAAATACTTCACATGGTGCACTATAGAGTTTAATGACTCCACATGGTGCATCATACAGTATAATGGCTCCACATGGTGCTCCATACAGTACATTGGACACACATGGTGCACCATACAGTGTAAGGACTCCACATTTTGCTCTATACAATATAATGACCCCACATGGGGCCCCATACAGTATAATGTGCCCCACATTGCCACCATACAGTATGATGGGCATTAGAAACACCAGTTCTGCTATGTCAGTTTACAGTGCTAAGTTGGGGTGTTCAGAGCACAGCAGTGTCATGATTTCTCTGCTGTGCTCTAAACACTGTGTCTGTGAGTGATCTGCAGCTTGTATTGTAGTGGGGATGTCAGGCTGCAAGTACTGCTCCCCATCCCCAATACTCGCCTTATCCAGGATGTCCGCTCCCTGCTGGGCAGCTCCTGTCATCGCACAGCTGACGCTCCCAGCTGGGCAGCTCCTGTCATTGCTCAGCTGACGCTCCCAGCTGGGCATCTCCTGTCATTGCTCAGCTGACGCTCCCAGCTGGGCAGCTCCTGTCATTGCTCAGCTGACGCTCCCAGTTGGGCAGCTCCTGTCATCGCTCAGCTGACACTGAGCAGAGTGGTTACCTGGGGTGGGGGAGGGGGGGGGGGAGTCTAGCCCACAGCATACACTGCAGGCTTAGAAAACATGGCACTGATCTCCCCCCACAGCTGTGGCTTGAACAGCTCAGGGGCCGTGCCCAGGTCACAGCAGTGGGCAGCTGCAGCAAAGCAGATGGCATCGTATGGCGAACTATGTACCTATGCCGTATCTGAGATGTGCAAGTGCCGTTACACACCAGCAAATGCAAATGGCAGCCCTCCGTGGCTGCAAAAAAAAAACACTTATAAGTTTGTGTATTTAACTTTGCATTTGATTATATGATCAATAATTTTCAATTAGAAAAAAAATTGTGACACCTTCCCTTAATGTATGCTGAAGCCCAAGAGACATTTCCAATAAGAAAACATCATTTGGAGGATTATTTAATGCAGCAACGTTATGATGGACAAGTAGATAAAACAGGCTGATGTTTGAGGAAAAAAAGATTATAATACACAGAACAAAAACATAATGTAACAAGATGGATTAAAATGTGTACAATTGTAAACCCAGAATGTAAGTGCACCATAATTGTAATTGACATCTGGTGCCAGAACATGTCATCCACTAAGGATTTTCTGTAACTTCTTATTGTGTGAAGCTTTTCTACCAATTGCCAAAGACATGGCAAATTAAAGCAATGTTCTGTTTTCTGCATAATCTGTTGGTTTACAGGTGAAGAACATACATATTATATCTTATTTTATTTATTTTACTCACTTATAACGCTGTTAATTCAATGGCACTTTACAGACACAATCATCACTTTCCCCATTGGGACTTACAATCTAAACTCCCTATCCATATGTCTTAGGAATGTGGAGGACACCCACACAAAATCCTAGCAGGTGTTGTCCCTGGTGGGATCTTGGCACAGAACCCCAGTTATGCTGCAAGACTGCAGTGCTAACCAGTGAGCCACCACACAGTGCTAACCACTGAGCCACCATACAATGCTAACCAGTGAGCCACCACACAGTGCTAACCAGTGAGCCACCACACAGTGCTAACCACTGAGCCACCATACAATGCTAACCAGTGAGCCACCACACAGTGCTAACCAGTGAGCCACCACACAGTGCTAACCACTGAACCACCACACAGTGCTCTCCACTGAACCACCACACAGTGCTAACCACCGAGCCACCACACAGTGCTAACCACTGAGCCACCACAGTGCTAACCAGTGAGCCACCACACAGTGCTAACCAGTGAGCCACCACACAGTGCTCACCACTGAACCACCACACAGTGCTCACCACTGAACCACCACACAGTGCTAACCACTAAGCCACCACACAGTGCTAACCACTGAGCCACCACACAGTGCTAACCAGTGAGCCGCCACACAGTGCTAACCAGTGAGCCGCCACACAGTGCTAACCAGTGAGCCGCCACACAGTGCTAACCAGTGAGCAGCCACACAGTGCTAACCAGTGAGCCACCACACAGTGCTAATCAGTGAGCCACCACACAGTGCTAACCAGTGAGCCACCACACAGTGCTAACCAGTGAGCCACCACACAGTGCTAACCAGTGAGCCACCACACAGTGCTAACCAGTGAGCCACCACACAGTGCTAACCACTGAGCCACCACACAGTGCTAATCACTGAGCCACCATACAGTGCTAACCACTGAGCCACCATATACAGTGCTAACCACTGAGTCACCATACAGTGCTAACCACTGAGCCACCATATACAGTGCTAACCACTGAGCCACCATATACAGTGCTAACCACTGAGCCACCATATACAGTGCTAACCACTGAGCCACCATATACAGTGCTAACCACTGAGCCACCACACAGTGCTAACCACTGAGCCACCACACAGTGCTAACCACTGAGCCACCACACAGTGCTAACCACTGAGCCACCACACAGTGCTAACCACTGAGCCGCCGTACAGTGCTAACCACTGAGCCACCATTATACAGTGCTAACCACTGAGCCACCATATACAGTGCTAACCACTGAGCCACCACACAGTGCTAACCACTGAGCCGCCGTACAGTGCTAACCACTGAGCCACCATTATACAGTGCTAACCACTGAGCCACCATATACAGTGCTAACCACTGAGCCACTGTGCTGCTGCTTATTTCACACTTCTGGTTCCATCCAGTTGTGATTGATTCATATTGTTTGTCTTTTTGCAGGCGGATTTGATTTAGAGGTCAGAGGATGGGGAGGAGAGGACGTTCACCTTTACAGAAAGTATCTGCATGGGGAATTGATTGTCGTCCGTACTCCAGTACCGAGCCTGTTCCATTTGTGGCATGAGAAGCATTGTGTGGATGAACTGACCCCGGAGCAATATCGGATGTGTATTCAGTCCAAGGCTATGAATGAGGCTTCCCATCCTCATCTCGGCATGCTGGTTTTCAGGGAGGAAATTGAGGCCCATTTGCGCAAGCAAGCCTTCAAGACAAATAATGAGTCGGAGCCATGAGCCATTACATTTTATATGGAACATGAATGTTGATTTTAGACTGTAGGCTGCAGAAGAAGCATAGACTATTTGTTTCTGATTATGGGACCGGTGCAGGGCCGCCCGCCTTTACCTCTGAGTCTGGTACTTTACATTACTATATTGATTAGGCGGCCCTGGAAAAGATTTCACAGCGGGGATTTTAGAGCACAATAAACCTGCACATTAGGTCTCTTTTGGCCCACCTAGAACTAATATGGTTAGTATTTAACAGTGTTGAACTAATGGTAAAGACATATCATCTCTTTTTCTTACCAATGCACATTAACATGACATAAATCAGTGCAAAAAAGGGAACTAATGGTACTTTGAGGCCTGGTAGCATAAAGCCTTAATACTTGAGAGGTCAGAAAATGTCTGTGCTCCATGTCGTACAATGAAATAGTAGAAATACTGTGTATATGTGTGTATGTAGGCGCGTGTATATATGTATGTGTAACACATGTACATATAAACATACATGTATGTATATAAAATGTCTGTCATGGCCAGAAGTGTTGGCCACCATTGAAATTGTTCCAGAAAATGAAGTATTTCTCCTAGGAGAAATCCTTTAATTACATATTTTGTTATACATATCATTTATTTTCTTTGTGTGTATTTTAACAATGCAAAAAAAGGGCAAATTGTACATAAAGTCACACAAAACTACAAAAATGGACCTGTTATTTGAAGGGTGCCTTCTTCCAAAAGCAATAGTAGGATCTCTCCACAGATGTTCAATAAGATTTAGATATGGACTCATGGTCGGTCACTTCAGAACTCTCCAGCACTTTGTTTCAATTCAGCTCTGGGGGCTTCTTAAAGTATGTTTAGGGTCATTATCCCGCTGGAAGACCCATAACCTAGGATGCAAACTCCACTGACACTGGACACTACCCTATGACACAAAATCCTTTGGTAATCATCAGATTACATGATGCTTTTTATAGAATCGGGGCACCCAGTGCCAGAGGCAGCAAAACAATCCCAAAACACCTTTGAACCTCCACCATATTTGACTGTAGGTACTGTGTTCTTTTCTTTATAAGCCTTTTCAGTAAAGAGTTGAATGATGTACTTTACCAAAAAGCTCTAACTTGGTCTCATCTGTCTACAAGATGCGTTTCCAGGACTATTTTGACTTGCTTACATTTTGGCAAACTGTAGTTTAGTTTTCCAATGCCTGTGTCTGCAGTGGGGTCCTCCTGGGTCCACTGCCATAGTGTTTAATTTCATTCTTATTTTGATATATAGTACATACAGACGTTGATGCACCTTGAGACAGCGGGACAGCTTAAATTTGTTTGGAACTTGATTTTGGGGCTTCCTATCCACCATCCTACATTGCATTCTTTCATCAAGTTTTGTCTGATGTCCTTGTCCTGGGAGACTAGCTACAGTGCCATGTGTTATAAACTTCTTAATTATGCTGTGCACTGTCGACAAAGGAATATAAAGATCTCTGGAAATGGACTGGTAACCTTGAGATTGTTTATATTTTTCAACAATTTTGGTTTTTAAAGGCCTCGTTACACCTAACGATGCCCCAGCAATCCGACCAACGATCAGGTCGCTGGGACATCATTAGCTGATCGCTGGTGAGCTGTCAAACAGGCAGACTCACCAGCAATCTGGACCAGCGAGAATGCTGGTATCCAGGGTAAACATCGGGTAACTTAAGTGTAGTGCTGCGCGTAGTCACCCAATGTTTACCCTGGTTACCTTGTTGTGCGGCGCTGGGAGCTCGTTCATCGTTGGTCTCCCGCTGTCACATGCTCCGATGCTGGGCGCCCAGCGGGAGACCAATGATAAATATATGGGCCAAGTCATTTACAAACAACCAACGATGAACGACCTCACCGTTGGTTGTTGGTAAATGTCACACACAACAATGTCGATCCTACATCGCTGCAACGTCACCAAACTGGGCCATATTTAGTCACCTTATTCAGACAGTTCTCTTCTGCTCTCCATGCTTAGTGTTGCACACATAGATGCACAATGCAAATATTGAGTCAACTTTTCTCCTTTTTATCAGGTTTCAGGTGTGATTACCGTATTGCCCACTCCTGTTACTTGCCACAAGTGGGTGTGAACAAGCATCACATGCTTGAAACTAAAGTTTTATACCCAACTTTTTTGTTTTGTCCAGACCAGTTTGGGACTTCCGTGTGAAATTGTGTCCAGTTTACCTTTCTTCTGATTTTTTTTTTTGTGTTGCTCCAATACACTTTAAAGGAAATAATTGTGTGTATTACAAAACTTGTAATTTAAAATTGCAATAATATTCTGGGAAATATACTTCACTTTCCGGAACAATTTCAAGGGTGCCAACACTTTCGGTCTGTTGGTGTGTGTGTGTGTGTGTGTGTGTGTGTGTGTGTGTGTGTGCGTGTGTGTGTGCGTGTTGGTGTGTGTGCGAGCAGACATCATATCACACCTGTACCATCTTTTAGTTTTATATTTTTTTCTTTATAGGCTGCATACACACTTATCATAAGGTACCAAAATCAACCCACCTCCATCCATTTTTAATTACTGTGTGTCAATTGCACAGAAGTGAGCACAATAATAAAGCCCTAGATGCCGTTACACTGCTTAGTTCCTATGTAAGAAATACAATAATGGTCATGCAAACAAATGAAGGAGTTTGCTGAAATCCGTGCGATTACAATCTTTTCTTTTTTTTTCACAGTGCAAATTTGAGAATGAATGAAGTGCAAATTATGAGCTTGTGCTATTTTGCAGCATTTCACAATGTAAAATGACACAAATTGTTCTGTAGTTTTGTAAACACTTTTTATTGATTTGACATGTTCTCCAGTATGAAACTCCCAAGTATTTATAGAGTTATTAAAGGGAATCGGTCAGTAGGATTTAGCTATAAAATCTGAAAGCAGCATAACCTAGGGAAAGAGAGCCTGATTCCTGGGATGTATCACTTACTGGGCTGCTTGGTGCAGTTTTGATAGAATCCCTGTTTTCTCTGCTGTAGATATAGCAGTGGTCAGACAGTCTGCTCTGTATAACCCCACCCAAACCCCTGACTGGCAGCTTCCTGTGTACACTGTAGATTGTCCGCCAGCTGCCAATCGGTGGTTACTGGGTAACACAGATTAGCTAGTCTTCTGGCCAATTGAGTCCTAGACAGGCAGTGATAATCTCCAGATGATAAAATACTGATTATAAGAAAACTACTGCACACATCCATGGAATCAGGGTTTAGGTTCCTACATTATGCTGCTCCCAGTTGTTTACATAACAAAAACTTGTTGACAGATCCCCTTAATAAGTTTATTTTTAATTATATTTTTCAGATTGTGAAATATTGTAGGGGGAATCAAATTTAAAAAAAAAATATTTTACCTTTTTACTAGATTTCTGCACAAAGAGTGAAAAAACAATTATAGGATAGTAATCACTATAATGATGTTGAATCTGTTCTAGCTGGATACAAATCCCATTGGGTGGGATATAATCATGTTTACTCAGGTGGATTGCATGAAGCCTCTGATACTAGTGGTGACCCAAATCCTGAAGGCTCTGCCCACCTGTGAGTCCTGCCCACCTGTGAGTCCTGCCCGCTTGTGTGTCCTGTCCGCCTGTGTGTCCTGCCCGCCTGTGTGTCCTGCCCGCCTGTGTGTCCCGCTGGTGTCTGCCCGCCTGTGTGTCCTGCCCCCTGTGTGTCCTGCCTACCTGTGTGTCCTGCCCACCTGTGTGTCCTGCCTACCTGTGTGTCCTGCCCGCCTGTGTGTCCTGCCCACGTGGTCTGCCTACCTGTGGTCTGCCTTGTGTCCTGCAACTCAGTTATAACAACTCTGAATGCAAAATTCCCTGTTTTTACAAACCTGACAGATTGGAGTTATACAAATACCATACACAAGCGGTACACGACGTATTAGAAGAGATCTGTCTTCGCCTTAGATTACGTAGATGATTACATTACAATTTTTTATACGTGGACAGCCACAATTCTATAAAGGATAATGTGGAATTCTGGTGTCACGGCTGCAGTGTGTTTCTCCCTGTTATAGCTGGATCATTGAAACCAGTATTATGTTAAAGGTAAGAAATGAAGACTGGAATCATGTGAAGTATTGTTTTATACCTGATATTATTGTATTTTTAATTGACAATATTTTTTACTTGTCTTGGCCTAATTTCTGCAGTTCTAAAACCACAGGACAGATCAACATTTACCAAAGAGCTTCTGCTTTTTAGTAGATGAGCAGTAGTAGATACTCTGCAGACAAGACTAGACTTTGTGTGTCGCTACAAGCGCATTAAGAAATAAAATTATTTTTTTCTATGGAATGTGAGTGGTTGCTGTGTTATTATTGGAGCCTGGTATCGGTCATAGCACACAGCTGCTGGAACGATAAGTACTGTATTTTTCAGACCATAGGACACACCCACATTTTAAAGGAAGAAAATAGCAAAAAAATGAAGCATATAAAGTGGTTATAATTAACTGTATGGAGGGGAAGGGGGATCTGCTCCTGAGTCTATTATGGGGGTAACGTCTCTATACTGGGCCCCTTCCAGGTAATATATGCCCCCTATTCCTGAATACAGCCCCCATCCTGGATATAGCTCCAGATTCTGAAAATGATCCCCCATTCTGGTATATACCTCCCCATTCTGGATATGATCCCCCATCCTAGTATATAGCACCCCCATCCTGGATATGGTCGCCCATGCTGCCACACACAAATAATAAACTATGTAACTTACCTGTCCGTTGCTCTCCTCCGTCTCTCCCTCTGCAGCCATCAGTGTCTTACTGTCTGTGCATGTCGACATCAGCTGCCTCAAAGTATCAAAGTATAGCCATCATTTTAATTTTTATTTCATAAAATAGTACAGATAAAAATAAGCAACTTAGTAACATAACTTATCAGACAAATCTTCCTTTTTATTGTAAAAAAAAATTAAAACGTTACACGCCAATGCATGAGTGAGCGGGGGAGACGGAGCAGTTGACAGCCTACCGGGTCTACGGCCATTTCACGTGTGAGCACTTCTACGGGTCCACATACAGAAGTGATGACACAGATGATTATAAATGCAAATATGCTAAATAAGTAAGTCACAAAATGTATTGATTAAAAACCGCATAGATAAAAATGAAAAGACTACCAATTCGGTCTACCTCGAAAAGGGAATTATAGATGTAATTTTTGTACATAACATCTTTTAACCAATCCTTTCGTTTTAGGTAGTGTTCTGCATTTTGTCAATGATTTTATCACTTGCCAGACGAAATTTGTTGTGTACAACATAATGTGCCCTTGTAGCTTTTTTTACATCGGAAAAACTATAAGGGTACAGTCACACCTGACGATGTCGGCGGCGATTTTTTTTAGGCGACGCTGTGGCGTGGCCTATTGCCGCCGACATCGCCAATGCGTCACCCAATGTGAACGGGCGAGGGCGACGCATTTGAGTGGTCGCCTGGTTTCATCGCCCCATGTAAATGGGGGGCGGCGATCTGCCAGGCAATGGGAAGGCATGTTAAGGCATCGCCGCTGGGGTTTTTAGACACCCCAGCGCCGCCGCCACCTGTCAGCCTGTCAGATAGCCGGTGCGTCGCCGGAGGTGTCGCTGCATGTAAACATGCAACGGCGACGCTGGCGGGGCGCCAAAAACGTGGTGTGACGTGGCCCTAAGACCTGTGTTTGTCCATTTTAGAGAACCTCTAAGGCCGGTTTCACGTTTACATGTGGAACGCAGCGTAACCGAACGCAGCCAAACGCATGCGAATTGCGTCCCTATGTTTAACATGGGAACGCAGAGTACCTGCGTATGGCTGCGTTTGGTTTTGGTTGCGTTTTGCGTTCGGAAGTGTTTTTTAAAAGCGCCCTCCAAACGCTGTTTTATCAGCAAGCGTCCCCAAGTGCACAAAGAATGCATGGAGCATCCGTATGGAATCCTGAACAGAACCCTGAAAAGGGAATACATTCCTAAGAAGCACCAAATGGGTGAGTGCCCTTTTTTTTCTGGACTGTTTTATTTAATATTCGGATAATGACTGAACAATTCTGGCAGAGAAAGAAGCAAGTTTGTCTAATCTAATATATTACAAAGTTACTTATTTTCATGTGAACTATCGATTTATAAAGTAAAAATGGAAACTATGGTTATGCTTTAAAGTGAATCTGTCACCAGTTTTTTTTTTGTTTCTTTTTTTTTGCATATATGCTTTGACTACTTATATACAACATTCTGTAATGTTGTATATAATTCCCCTAGCCAATGTGTATAATGCAAAAACATAGGGTGGTTGTCCAGAACGGTGGGTGTCGCAGGTCTTGGTCCTGCGCCTCTTATCTTCCATTGAATGTCGTCCTCTTCTCTACTTTAGCAGGTGACGTATCCCACTTGACCCGTACACAGTCTCCTCCATTGCGCTGTAGCGCATGTGTACTTTGCCCTCGACAGGTCAGAGCAGAGCAAAGTATTGTACAAGGCAGGCGTGGAGAAAAGTTAAAGAAAGCTCGATTTTGGATGTATCAACACGGCATAAGAAAAATTTTACTTTGTTAAAAATAAAAATAAAATTTGTTTCCTCTTGATTCTGCTTCACAAAAATCAGAATAAAATGCGATCAAAAAGCATTACGTGGCCCAAAACCAAAGATCACAGTACGTTGTGGCTCACGCTTCTCCTGCGCCCTATGCAGAGTGCTTACATCACCAATTATGTGTAAACCTCTGAAAAACGTGATTCAAACAAACTTCTGTTCCAAAATTTTCTGTGTCCAAATTGCCACCAGTAGTATTCAACTCAAAAAAACAAGTCTCCACTCAGGTCCATCATATGTTGACAGAAGTATAGGGCTTCCACGTTACTGGTAGCACAAAGGCTCTGGAAAAGCGCTATGCTGCTTCGCCCCCCAAAAAGAAAGCCAGCAATACCTGTGCACCCAAATCCAAATGCCTCTTCTCTTCTGAGCCCCAAAATGTCTAAACTACAGATAACATCCACATGTTTGGCATTGTAGTGAGGAATCCCACTTAATATACTGGGTATGTTTCTCTAGAAGCACAAGTTGGGCACAATGTACAAGCACTACAATATACTGGGCACTACAAGGGATTGTCTGCAATTTTTAATTCTGCAACATTCACTGCGTTTGACTCCATGGGTGTTTTTCAGTGACAAGTAGTCCCTGCACCTATAGATGAACTCCCAGAGGTTTGTAATTTCCAAAATGTGGTCACTTGAGGGTTTTTTTGCTGTTCTGGCACTTGGCGGCTCTGAAAATGGAGTCCGCAAACTATTATAGGAAAATCTGTGCTCCTAAAATCAAATGGAACTCCTTGCCTCCCGAGCCCTGGCATGTGGCCAAATTAGTACTGTACAGTCACATGTGGCGTAAAGCCACATTCAGAAGAAATTGTGCAACACATTTTGGGGCCATTGTCAAAATTGGAAATCTTTAGTTAAAACAACATTTTAGTGATAAAAATGTGAATAATTTTTTCTTCACTGCCCAATAGTATAAAATTTTGGGACACATTTGTGGTTTTAATATGCTCCGTGCACACCTAAATTAATTCGTTGAAGGATGAAGTTTGTAAAATGGGGTAAATTGTGGGGGATTTCTGCTATTATGGCACATGTAGGCAAGTCTGAAATCCAATATGACTCTCCTTCCCTTCTGACTTTTGCACCAGGGGCGTACCTAGCACAGGTGCAGGGGTTGCAATGGCACATGGCCCTGGAGCCTAGGGGGCCTCAAAAGTCCCTTTGGCCTGCAGAAAAAGACTATTGCTATTAAAGATTTGCAGTAATTGAGGGCCCCCATTGGTGCTTTTGCATCGAGGCCCACGAGCTTCAAGTTACACCCCTGCTGTGCACTGTACCTCAAATGTAGTTTTAATTCACATATGGGGTATCTGTGTACTCAAGAAATTGCACAACAAATTATATGGCATATTATTTCCTGTTACGTTTCTTAAAAATGCTAAATTTGAGGCTAAAACAATATTTATGTGAGAAAATTGTTTTTTTATTTTTTATTCTTCATGGCTTAACATTCTAAAATTGTGTGATGCACCTGGGGGTTCAAAGTTCTCACCACACATCTAGATATGTCCCTTGAAGGGTCTGTTTTCCAAAATGGGGTCACATGTGAAGCATTTCCACTGTTTAGGCACATCAGGGGTTCTCCAATCGTGACACAGTTCCAGCCAATTTTTAATTTGAATGGAGCTCCTCTTTTGAGCCCTGGCATGCGCCCAAACAGAGATTCAGAATCTACAGCTCCAACAAGCAGGGACACCTCCTTAGTGACGTACTTCATCATACCCTAGATTATTATTATTAATTTATAGAGCACCATTGATTCCATGGTTCTGTACATGAGAAGGGGTTACATACAAACAACTTAAAAATAGAATGAACAAACTAACAGTGATAGACTGGTACAGAGGAGAGAGAGGACCCTGCCCTTGCGGGCTTACATTCTACAGGATAAAAGGTGTAATATCTATAGCAGTGACCCATATGGGAAAGTTTAATTTTAGCAAAGGTAAACCAAAATCGTTTGCAACTATAGCATCAACAAAATTAGCTGTAGACCCACAATCAACAAAGGCTTGCAGCCGCACAGATCTTTAAAGGTAAGGTAAATAGATAATAATAATTTTGTGTGATCAGCGGGAAATGCCTGGGTTGGCATCTTCGGGGCCACCTAGGCACTGATTTTCCTCAAATTGTGGGTAGGAAGGGCTAGGGTAGGAAGAGCTCACACATCCAGACTTTCTATTGCGTTTAGGCTGCTTTCACACAGCGTTTTTATGCTGTCCGAGGGGATCAGACTTTTTGCTGCTCCCCTCGGACAGCATCGGATCCAAACTGATGCCTGCAATCGGATGCCAAATAGGCATCCGATTCCGATATTTTGCAGCATCAGTCTGGATCCTATCCCTGCTCCTCCTGTCACCTTTCTCCCCTCCTCTCTCTGCTCCCTCTTTGCCCCCTCTGTCTCCCCTCTTTGCCCCCTCTGTCTCCCCTCTTTCGACCACTCTTTGTCCCCTCTGTCTCCCCCTCTTTGCCCCCTCTGTCTGCCCTCTTTCGACCGCTCTTTGTCCCCTCTGTCTCCCCCTCTTTGCCCCCTCTGTCTGCCCTCTTTCGACCGCTTTGTCCCCTCTGTCTCCCCCTCTTTGCCCCCTCTTTCGGACCCCTCTGTTGCCCCCTCTGTCTCCCCTCTTTGTCCCCTATTTCGCCCCCTTTGTCCCCTCTTTCCAGGCCTTTAAAAATAAAAAAAAATCTTCATTCTCACCTCTCCACGACACCCGCGGCGCTTCCAGCTTCTCTTCTTCTGATCAACAGGACCTGGCGTGATGTCACAGTCACATGACCGGTTACCGCGGTAACCGGCCATGTGACTCAACTGTGACGTCAGGCCAGGTCCTAGACGCACAGAGCGCTAGAGGCATCGCTGGATCGTGGAGAGGTGAGAATGAAGATTTTTTTATTTTTAACCCTTTTATTTCACTAGCTGTCACTTCTGCAATGTATGAATATACATTGCAGAAGTGATATTAGATTGCACAGAGCGATTCTAGTGTAGTGAGCATGCTCAGTGCACTAACATCGGGTCCGAGGAGACATGAGCTGTTTCCTCGGATCCTCGCTCCATAGGCCCCATGTTATTTGGCGCGGATCAGGTCGGATCCAATTCGGTCCGATCTGACCCGCTGTGCCAAAAATCGCAGCAGGCTGCGATTTTGGGCACAGCAAAAAATCGGCCAGGATCGGATCCGACAAAAATCGGATGCCAATAAGGCCAAATCCGATGTGATCCGTGCCCATAGGATAACATGGGGCCAAAATCTGATCCGTGGCTGTCAGTTTTACAACGGACAGCCACGGATCACAGAAAATCGCTGTGTGAAAGCAGCCTTACAAATACCGAGGAAAAACCTCACCAATACTCAGCGTGTGTACAAGGCCTTACAAATACAGGGGTAAAAAATGCCAATATAGTGTGTGCACATTGCCTTACACATACAGAGGTAAAAAACATCAAATAGCGTGTACACGAGGCCTCACAAATACTGACACAAAAACCTCACCAATACTGAGCGTGTTACTGTTTATTTATGTATGTACCCCCCCCCTTTTCCCCACTTCCCCCCCTAGTTTATTCTGTTCCTCCTCCACCCCCCACTCCCATCTCCCCCCCCTTTTATAAAAAAAATTTCAATAAAGCCTTTTGGAAAACCAATACTCAGCGTGTGCACCCACTGCCCCTCCACCTTGGATAGACACATGTATGTGAAATGCCTCTACATGCTGTGTGTGCCCCTCAATCTGGATATTTTGCTTGAATCATGTATGGACTTATACTCAATGAAGCAGGGGTGGGAAATTGATTTAAAATGTCTTCTAAATATGGCAGTCGCACACACGCAGACCCTGTACACGGCAGGAGCAAGCACGCAGACCCGGTGTACGGCAGGAGCAAGCACGCAGACCCCGTACACGGCAGGAGCAAGCACGCAGACCCCGTACACGGCAGGAGCAAGCACGCAGACCCCGTACACGGCAGGAGCAAGCACGCAGACCCCGTACACGGCAGGAGCAAGCACGCAGACCCCGTACACGGCAGGAGCAAGCACGCAGACCCCGTACACGGCAGGGGCAAGCACGCAGACCCCGTACACGGCAGGAGCAAGCACGCAGACCCCGTACACGGCTGGAGCAAGCACGCAGACCCCGTACACGGCAGGAGCAAGCACGCAGACCCCGTACACGGCAGGAGCAAGCACGCAGACCCCGTACACGGCTGGAGCAAGCACGCAGACCCTGTACACGGCAGGCAACACGCAGACCGTCAGGCGGAGCAAGCACGCAGACCCGTACACGGCAGGAGCAAGCACGCAGACCCCGTACACGGCAGGAGCAAGCACGCAGACCCTGTACACGGCAGGAAAGCACGCAGACCCATACAGCAATAGCTCAGACCCCGTACACGGCAGGAGCAAGCACGCAGACCCCTATATACAGTATGTGCAAACATTACTCATACAGAGATGCCTGCTGTGCCTGCACTGCACATCACTAGCAGTGGGCACCTGGGCAGCCATTACACATACAGAGCTGCCTGCTGCTAGTGATGTGCAGCAGTTGACGCACTGGGCAGTCATTACACATACAGAGCTGCCTGCTGCACCTAAACTGCACATTACTAGTAGTGGGGCACGCTGGGCAGTCATTACACATACAGAGCTGCCTGCTGCACCTAAACTGCACATTACTAGCAGTGGGGCACGCTGGGCAGTCATTACACATACAGAGCTGCCTGCTGCACCTAAACTGCACATTACTAGCAGCGGGGCACACTGGGCAGTCATTACACATACAGAGCTGCCTGCTGCACCTAAACTGCACATTACTAGTAGTGGGGCACGCTGGGCAGTCATTACACATACAGAGCTGCCTGCTGCACCTAAACTGCACATTACTAGCAGTGGGGCACGCTGGGCAGCCATTACACATACAGAGCTGCCTGCTGCTAGTGATGTGCAGCAGTTGACGCACTGGGCAGCCATTACACATACAGAGCTGCCTGCTGCACCTAAACTGCACATCACTAGCAGTGGGCACGCTGGGCAGTCATTACACATACAGCGCTGCCTGCTGCACCTAAACTGCACATCACTAGCAGTGGGCACGCTGGGCAGTCATTACACATACAGAGCTGCCTGCTGCACCTAAACTGCACATTACTAGCAGTGGGGCACGCTGGGCAGTCATTACACATACAGAGCTGCCTGCTGCACCTAAACTGCACATTACTAGCAGTGGGCACGCTGGGCAGTCATTACACATACAGAGCTGCCTGCTGCACCTAAACTGCACATTACTAGCAGCGGGCACACTGGGCAGTCATTACACATACAGAGCTGCCTGCTGCACCTAAACTGCACATTACTAGTAGTGGGGCACGCTGGGCAGTCATTACACATACAGAGCTGCCTGCTGCACCTAAACTGCACATTACTAGCAGTGGGGCACGCTGGGCAGTCATTACACATACAGAGCTGCCTGCTGCACCTAAACTGCACATCACTAGCAGTAGGGCACGCTGGGCAGTCATTACACATACAGAGCTGCCTGCTGCACCTAAACTGCACATTACTAGCAGTGGGGCACGCTGGGCAGCCATTACACATACAGAGCTGTCTGCTGCACCTAAACTGCACATTACTAGCAGTGGGGCACGCTGGGCAGTCATTACACATACAGAGCTGCCTGCTGCACCTAAACTGCACATTACTAGCAGTGGGGCACGCTGGGCAGCCATTACACATACAGAGCTGCCTGCTGCTAGTGATGTGCAGCAGTTGACGCACTGGGCAGTCATTACACATACAGAGCTGCCTGCTGCACCTAAACTGCACATCACTAGCAGTGGGGCACGCTGGGCAGTCATTACACATACAGAGCTGCCTGCTGCACCTAAACTGCACATTACTAGCAGTGGGGCACGCTGGGCAGTCATTACACATACAGAGCTGCCTGCTGCACCTAAACTGCACATTACTAGCAGTGGGGCACGCTGGGCAGTCATTACACATACAGAGCTGCCTGCTGCACCTAAACTGCACATTACTAGCAGTGGGCACGCTGGGCAGTCATTACACATACAGAGCTGCCTGCTGCACCTAAACTGCACATTACTAGCAGTGGGGCACGCTGGGCAGCCATTACACATACAGAGCTGCCTGCTGCACCTAAACTGCACATTACTAGCAGTGGGGCACGCTGGGCAGTCATTACACATACAGAGCTGCCTGCTGCACATAAACTGCACATTACTAGCAGTGGGGCACGCTGGGCAGTCATTACACATACAGAGCTACCTGCTGCACCTAAACTGCACATTACTAGCAGTGGGGCACGCTGGGCAGTCATTACACATACAGAGCTGCCTGCTGCACCTAAACTGCACATTACTAGCAGTGGGGCACGCTGGGCAGCATTACACATACAGAGCTGCCTGCTGCACCTACATTGCACATCACTAGCAGTGGGGCACGCTGGGCAGTCATTACACATACAGAGCTACCTGCTGCTGCCCACTTCTAGTGATGTGCAGGCACAGCAGCAGGACTAGCACAGATCAGGCAGGCACCTTCTATTTCTCAGTCTTCACAGGAAGCATTCAGGCTTGCTGCCCAGTGGTGATGTGTGAGAGCAGGCTCCTCCCGCCACCCCACAGACTCATAGAGCACTTTCCCTTCTGCACGGCATGGCAGAGACAGGAGGGAGGCTCCGACCTCTAATAGTGGGTTTACACGCCGCGATATCGGCGTCCAACTCCGACCCAACTCCGACAAAAAGTCACGTGGGTCGCGAGTTGGACCCGATATCGTGCACGCGTTGTACAGTTTGACAGTACAACGCGATGCTGGAACGATGCCAAAACGATATCGGAGTTGAATAGCAGAGCTATTCAACCGCCCGATATCGCAAAGCCCAGTGGCGTAACTTCAGGCTCTGGGGCCCCGATGCGAAAGCTCCAATGGGGCCCCCAATTATTGTAAATCTTTAATAGTATTAGTCTGTTACTATGGGCCAAAGGGACTTTTGGGGCCCCCCTAGGCTGCAGGGCCCGGGTGCGATCGCAACCCCTGCACCTGTTGTAGTTACGCCCCTGGCAAGGCCGTTGTACCAGCATCGCAGCGTGTGACAGCCCAACTCTGATCTGTACGCCGACGCTACCCATTAACTCCCATGTTAAATGGTCGTTACTGGGTGGGTGGGCGTACACATCGGAGGGACGTTGTTTCCCGATATCGCAGCGTGTAAACCGGCGATGCGATATCAGGAAAAGGGCTGCAAAAATGCGCGCTCCCGCGGCGTTGCCTCCGATATCGCCGCGATATCGTGGCGTGTAACCCCACCATAAGGCCTCGTGCACACGTTCAGTATTTGATGAGATTTTACCTCAGGATTTGTAGACAAAACCAGGAGTGGAACAATCAGAGGAAAAGTATAATAGAAACACGTCACCACTTCTGTATTTATCATCCTCTCCTGGTTTTGGCTACAAATACTGAGGTAAAAAACTCATCAAATAGTGAACGTGTGCACGAGGCCTAACTGCTGCACAGACCCGCGCTCTTGCCGCAAGTATTGAAGAGAGCAGCCCTGTCCCCAGAATCTTTTAAATAAATGCCGTCGCCACGGTCCGGAAGATTACAATGGAGGCAATAGGCCCTCACATATCTCCCTACAGGGCCCGGGGGAGGGGATGGGGGTGGGGCTTAGTGGGCATGGTCACAAAGTGTCAGGCCCCTTACCCCGGGGGATCTCCCGATCTCCCACGGGGCCAGTCCGCCCCTGGCAACCGCTACCAGATCCCCGCGAGGCGCCGTCCTGAATTATCCGCAGCGGGATGCAGCTGTGCCGCCATGGCAAAAGCGCTTTGCTGAATGTTCCCCACTACTGCGGTGAACAAGCAGCAAAGTGCAATTCAAAACACACGCCAGGAGCGCTGATTTTTGGCGGTGCTGAACAATCAGCGCTCTTTGCTGCAAACATAACCAATTTAGTAAACATTATCATGTGGACAATGTCCGGAGTCGTGATCATTTACCTACACTTTGTATAAATGTTCACCATAATTCCCAGAATGGCAACACCAAAAATGTTACAAAAGGAGGAAACACAGAATACAGTTTTTATTTTTTGTATTATCACTTGCTTTTAATAAAAGTACCGTATATACTCGCGTATAAGCCGAGTTTTTCAGCCCAAAAATTGGGCTGAAAAGTCCCCCCCTCGGCTTATACGCAAGTCACTGTATACAATGTATACAGTATACAGGGCCCCCCATCAGTATACAGGGCCCCCCCCCTTGTTTAGCAATCCTGTAAAGGAAGAGATTAGTATACTTATCCCTCCGCTGTCCCGCTGCCGCTGTCCCGCCGCTGCCATCGCGCTCCTCCGGCTTCAACCGTCTTCTTCCGGCTTCCTCCGGTGGGCGCAGGCAATGACGTCATTGTCTGCCCGCCAGAGGAGGAAGCCGGAAGAAGACGGAAGACGCTGGATGAAGATGGAGGAGCGCGATGGCGGCGGGACAGGGATAAGTATACTAATCTCTTCCTTTGCAGGATTGCTACCCAAGGGGGGGGGGGCGGGGGTTGGGCCCTGTATACTGATATGGGGGGGCTGCTGTATATACCTCTGGGGCTGTATATACCTCTGGGGCTGCTGTATACTACCACTGGGGCTGCTGTATATACCTCTGGGGCTGTATATACCTCTGGGGCTGCTGTATGCTACCACTGGGGCTGCTGTATATACCTCTGGGGCTGTATATACCTCTGGGGCTTCTGTATACTACCTAAGGGCTGCTGTATACTACCTCTGGGGCTGCTGTATACTACCTCTGGGGCTGCTGTATACTACCACTGGGGCTGCTGCTGTATATACCGCTGTGACTGCTGCTGTATACTACCACTGGGGCTGCTGCTGTATACTACCACTGGGGCTGCTGTATGTACCTCTGGGGCTGCTGTATACTACCACTGGGGCTGATGCTGCTGCTGTATATACCGCTTGGGCTGCTGCTGTATACTACCACTGGGGATGCTGCTGTATACTACCACTGGGGCTGCTGTATATACCTCTGGGGCTGCTGTATACTACCACTGGGGCTGCTGCTGCTGCTGTATATACCGCTGGGGCTGCTGCTGTATACTACCACTGGGGCTGCTGCTGTATACTACCACTGGGGCTGCTGTATATACCTCTGGGGCTGCTGTATACTACCACTGTAGCTGCTGCTGTATATACCACTGGGGAGGCTGTTGTATACCACACTGCTGGGGGCTGTATACCTGTGCTGGGGTCCACCCTCGGCTTATACATGAGTCAATAGGTTTTCCCAGGTTTTGGGGGCAAAAGTAAGGGGGTCGGCTTATACGAGTATATACGGTAGCTTCTACAATGAATATATATAGTAACCAAAAAGAAAAGGAGTACCATGCGGTAAACTTCAGCTTTTTTATTAGCTTAAAAACGAGGTGTCACAGAAAGAAAAAACATTTTTCACCTTCTACAATTATGGCTGAATACCCTAATTGCATATAATATCAGAATACAAGGTAACTGAACAATCAGGGTGTCCATGCAAGGACCCACACATGAATGTACTACAGGTAAGGTCAGAGATAAAGTTACATATGTGATTATGCCAATTCTGCTCATATGAAGGACATTTGCCCGGTAAAGTGACCTGTGCACATAAATCTTAACAAAGGAATGACATCCAAACTGCAGTCTCAAGGTGCATAGTGCAGATTAGCAGCATAACTACAAAAATTCATTATAAATGAGATAATGCAGATGGAAGTCATTACCTTGTATTTAGAAGGACAGATACCAGTATCTCAAGGGTTAATCAGCCCCAATTGGAGGTGAAAGGAGAGGAAATAGAAACACGGAGGCCCAACGTACGTTTCACCTGCCTAGTGCAGGTGTCTTCAGGGGAGTGTAAAGATTCCGGTGTACTGACACATACCCAGGGACTTCTTTTAATACCCATGTGTACCCATTTAGTAATTACTTTCATCTGTGTGACGCACACCAGGGGCCAGGGTTACTCCCGGTTTAGACAGGCGATTCTTCTCCTTCCTTAGCTTCTCTTGCCAGCGTCGCCCAGGAATACCAGGTCGGGTACGGGGAGGCTGCTTCAATGCCCTATCCATGATGTACGTTCTGGATTCTTTGGGGAGCCTTGGGTCCCTCGATGGGTACACCGCTGGTTAGACGACTGGAAACTGGCTGGTGGTGGGGTGCTCCTATAAAGCTGCTCCTCCACGGGGCTGGTTCGCGTGACAGAGGTGAACTGCTGCCAGCTTCGGTACCAGTGAACCGGCTGTAAGTTGTGGGCACGGGAGTCTTTTGGGAACCCGTGTAGAAATGCCCATTCCCGGTGGTTAAGGCCTCAGGTGCGGACACCCGACCGGTGACGGCCCAGGGGCCCGCACGGAGTGCGGAGCCCCCGCTCCACTCCAAGTTCTAGTCTGCTCTCTTCAAGTTCTAGACTACGTTCTCACTCCTGTCTAGATTATTGTGTTCTCTTCACTACCCTAACACTCCACCCACCAGGACCTATGATTGGTCCCCTGTTCTAGGTGTTGTATGTTGGGTTGGATCTCTGAGTTAACTATTTCACTGCTTTGTCTAGAGAATATTGCGGCTGCAATACTCCCTTGTGACACACTCGTTGCGGGGCGCCACACTCCCCCTTGGTTAAATCAGCTTGTCCCCAAGCGTCAAACTACTCACATTACAGAGGTTTTTACATTTTTATACATATATGACACACTTTTATTAAAATAGAAAAACAGGTAAAAATATGCTTTGATGTTATAAGCAAAGAAACAGGTAATCACTTTGTGCGGACCCGGCGGGCGGTCGGCTGTACTTTAACTAGAGTCCAGGCTGTAGCCGCGAGATCACACAGTCAATGATTAACGGGAACAGAGTCATTGATGAAGTTCAAGTTTTAAAGTCACTGGCTCTGAGGGTGATGGCGTACCCGGATAGCGAACCACCCATCTGCACAAGCATAGCGCTCATAGGTGACAATATCGCCCCGGTATAGGTCGCGATCGGGATGTCCTCTTGGCAAGTTTGACTCAACGTCCCGGCGCCCCACAAACACCTCCTCCTTCAAACCCACCTCCCAAGCGAACCCCCACCCGGTATTTAAATTAAAGGTGGAAATTCTACCTTCACGGCGGAGTTCATCAGGCAGCGGCGGCTGGCGGCGAGCCTCGGCACGGGCCTCCATGTTGGCGCGTTCTCGGGCTTGCCACTCCTCTCGTCGTTTCTGGCGTATATCTCCGTCGTTACGGCTCGGGGTGTAAAGATGAGTAATGGAGCTGGTGGTTTGGCGGGAAGCTTGAACTTGGCGGGCTGTCTGTATCGGAACCCGGTGGAACGGCACAGGGGAAGGTGTCGGCAGTGCACCCGACCAGTGTACCCGAGCTGTGTGCCCGGAAGGAAGTTCCTTGTTGTCTCCCCAAGCGAACCCGGTGTCGAAATCCTCTCCGACCTCTTCCTCGATGACCCCATCAGGCTGCTCAATGATGAAAGACGTTAAAGCTTGTTCCGTTGTACAACAGGGCGGTGGTGCTGCGGATCCTTCCGTAGGGACGTCCTGTAGGGCTTCCAGGCTGCCTGCCTCTTCATCTGTTTCCGCAGGTAAAGGTGTTTCAATCCCGGTTACCAGGTAGGCCTCTGTGGTTGCAGAGGAGGCCTCCGGTTCAAGGAGAGAAACAAGCGACAGTCTCGGTAGTGTGGAAACTAGTCGCGGGTTCCGCAGGTGGAACCTGGTAGAGATCGAGTTCTTCCATGGAGCGTGTTATGAGCTCCGGCTCAAGAACGGAATCGGTTGCGATGTTGGTCGCTGGAACGGGTCGAGTTGCGGCCTCCACCGGAATGACACAGTCTATTGGCTCAGGTGACGGAGCAGGACAGGTGGTAGGCGATGGTGAGGCGGTCGAGAAGCTGGTGACGTCGTCTGGGCTTGGAGAAGCTGCACCCGGTCGGCTCTGCTGCATCGCATGGTGTAGTCGTCTGCCTAGGGTCGCGCTCCAGCTACGGATCGTCCATTCCACTGTCTCTAGTAACCGCACCCGGAGGTCTTGTAGAGCCTCTAGCCAGAAGTCGGGGCTGCCGTCTATAGTAAGGGCAGGATCCGGACCCGGTTGGCTGATGGCTGCTCTGGCCTCCGCCTCGACCTCCTGCATCAGGTCTTGGAGTCTCATGCTGGCCATTCTTCTTTGGAGGGAAACCACACCCGTTCAACCGGTAAGACGTTCTGGTTGAGCTGGTCAAGAATTCCGTCTGTGTGTCTATGTATGACACTCCCATCTCCTCTGGGCTTTTGTAGTCCAATCGTGGGAAAAGTCTTTGGGGTCCGCCCCCATGGTTGATTCGAGCAATCAGGGCGGACAAAGAGTTTGGCGCCTTTTGTCTTTGGCCCTCCCACGGTGAGGGGGGGGTTGACTCACTCCTGGGCTTCACGTGGCGGCTTCTTGTGGCGGGAACGCCATCTTGACCCAATGGTGTAAAGGCGGGAAAGTTCTTTTAGGGACGAACAAAGTCCAGTTGTAGACAATAAAGTCCAGTTTAAGCACAATATACCCGTTGGATAACGGGCCTGCTCGTATCCTGTTCGTGACGCCATTTTCTGACGCACACCAGGGGCCAGGGTTACTCCCGGTTTAGACAGGCGATTCTTCTCCTTCCTTAGCTTCTCTTGCCAGCGTCGCCCAGGAATACCAGGTCGGGTACGGGGAGGCTGCTTCAATGCCCTATCCATGATGTACGTTCTGGATTCTTTGGGGAGCCTTGGGTCCCTCGATGGGTACACCGCTGGTTAGACGACTGGAAACTGGCTGGTGGTGGGGTGCTCCTATAAAGCTGCTCCTCCACGGGGCTGGTTCGCGTGACAGAGGTGAACTGCTGCCAGCTTCGGTACCAGTGAACCGGCTGTAAGTTGTGGGCACGGGAGTCTTTTGGGAACCCGTGTAGAAATGCCCATTCCCGGTGGTTAAGGCCTCAGGTGCGGACACCCGACCGGTGACGGCCCAGGGGCCCGCACGGAGTGCGGAGCCCCCGCTCCACTCCAAGTTCTAGTCTGCTCTCTTCAAGTTCTAGACTACGTTCTCACTCCTGTCTAGATTATTGTGTTCTCTTCACTACCCTAACACTCCACCCACCAGGACCTATGATTGGTCCCCTGTTCTAGGTGTTGTATGTTGGGTTGGATCTCTGAGTTAACTATTTCACTGCTTTGTCTAGAGAATATTGCGGCTGCAATACTCCCTTGTGACGCACTCGTTGCGGGGCGCCACATGTGCGCCTGCTGCTTGGAATGGCGCTCGGCACAGGAAACCGCGCCATCCGCCGCTGCATGCAGTGTCAGGGCGATTGTGCGCATGCGGTCAACGCACTATTACATGCCAGTCCAGCCCATCACCCTTGAACTATCCGCGACATCCCGACTGGCCAGTTTCTCAGGATGAAATGTATCTGTTCAACTGACGATAGATTCGAGCGGCAGGTGATGGACCTGAAATTGAGATTTAGAGATCGGGGATACAGTGGTAGGTCGGTGAGAGGTGGGTATCAGAGGGCTAGAAACACCCCCAGAGACCGTTTGCTGACGTATGCACCTAAAAAGAGAGGTAGTGATTGAGAGGTACGGTTTAGCAGTACCTTTAACCGAGAGTGGGGGACGATGCGCAATATCTTGTCCACACATTGGTCAGTCTTTAAAACTGACCCCATCCTCGGTGACATACTTCAGGGTGTGGAAAAAGAAGCTCTGGTACGCCTACCTACCATGATGTCACAAAAAACCGCCCACATTGACAGAAAGATCGCAGGAGACGCTGCTGTGTGACACCGTACAAGCGACTAAAAAAAATGGCATGCTGGATCGTCAGCAAGATAGCGGCATCACCGCGTCGCTGGGTCCATGTGAGCGATATTGACACGTCTGACATTTACCCGCGATAAATTCACGTTGGTCAGGCGACTTCCCCGAAGTCGCGTCGCTCCTCGTATTGATAGCGATATTGACGCGTTTGACGGCCCCTTTAATGTAATGTCCAGATCAAAGACAGGGAGGCGGCACAATTGTTTGAGTTACTGCAGCAAAAAAAGGTAACTAAATAAATAAAATTCCCAAGGCTTGAGAAACGATTACACATCCGAAACGTTACCACGCCACTACTACTAATGTCTATAAAAATGAGAATGCGCATAGGGTCTTATCCTCAATAGGAATCAAATCCCATACAGTGTGAAAACTGCTCACCTGATTTAGTTGTGAAGCCCACAACTAGCTTGATCGCTCAAACACAGCAGCTGCAGCCGGGACCGCACTTCCACAATCGTGGGGGTGAAACTCTATCCGGGACCAAGTGTCTTTCGGTCCGCGCCGCTGCTCCAATAAGTATCAAACACGGGTGTGCTATGAAACAAGGTATCTTCACGGGAGTGCTATGAAACAAGGTATCTTCAGTTTTATTTTCCGACGCGTTTCGGAGCTAACACCCAGCACCTTCCTCAGGGAATGACCTAATGACCTAATCGAATCTATCGTCAGTTGAACAGATACATTTCATCCTGAGAAACTGGCCAGTCGGGATGTCGCGGATAGTTCAAGGGTGATGGGCTGGACTGGCATGTAATAGTGCGTTGACCGCATGCGCACAATCGCCCTGACACTGCATGCAGCGGCGGATGGCGCGGTTTCCTGTGCCGAGCGCCATTCCAAGCAGCAGGCGCACAGATGAAAGTAATTACTAAATGGGTACACATGGGTATTAAAAGAAGTCCCTGGGTATGTGTCAGTACACCGGAATCTTTACACTCCCCTGAAGACACCTGCACTAGGCAGGTGAAACGTACGTTGGGCCTCCGTGTTTCTATTTCCTCTCCTTTCACCTCCAATTGGGGCTGATTAACCCTTGAGATACTGGTATCTGTCCTTCTAAATACAAGGTAATGACTTCCATCTGCATTATCTCATTTATAATGAATTTTTGTAGTTATGCTGCTAATCTGCACTATGCACCTTGAGACTGCAGTTTGGATGTCATTCCTTTGTTAAGATTTATGTGCACAGGTCACTTTACCGGGCAAATGTCCTTCATATGAGCAGAATTGGCATAATCACATATGTAACTTTATCTCTGACTTTACCTGTAGTACATTCATGTGTGGGGTCCTTGCATGGACACCCTGATTGTTCAGTTACCTTGTATTCTGATATTATATGCAATTAGGGTATTCAGCCATAATTGTAGAAGGTGAAAAATGTTTTTTCTTTCTGTGACACCTCGTTTTTAAGCTAATAAAAAAGCTGAAGTTTACCGCATGGTACTCCTTTTCTTTTTGGTTACTATATATATTCATTGTAGAAGCTACCGTATATACTCGTATAAGCCGACCCCCTTACTTTTGCCCCCAAAACCTGGGAAAACCTATTGACTCGTGTATAAGCCGAGGGTGGACCCCAGCACAGGTATACAGCCCCCAGCAGTGTGGTATACAGCAGCCCTCCCAGTGGTATATACAGCAGCAGCTTCAGTGGTAGTATACAGCAGCCCCAGAGGTATATACAGCAGCCCCAGTGGTAGTATACAGCAGCAGCCCCAGTGGTAGTATACAGCAGCAGCCCCAGCGGTATATACAGCAGCAGCAGCCCCAGTGGTAGTATACAGCAGCCCCAGAGGTATATACAGCAACCCCAGTGGTAGTATACAGCAGCAGTCACAGCGGTATATACAACAGCAGCAGTCCCAGTGGTAGTATACAGCAGCCCCAGAGGTATATACAGCAGCCCCAGTGGTACCATAGTATACAGCAGCAGCCCCAGTGGTAGTATACAGCAGCAGTCACAGCGGTATATACAGCAGCAGCAGCCCCAGTGGTAGTATACAGCAGCCCCAGAGGTATATACAGCAGCCCCAGTGGTAGTATACAGCAGCAGCCCCAGTGGTAGTATACAGCAGCAGTCACAGCGGTATATACAGCAGCAGCCCCAGTGGTAGTATACAGCAGCCCCAGAGGTATATACAGCAGCCCCAGTGGTAGTATACAGAAGTCCCAGAGGTATATACAGCCCCAGAGGTATATTCAGCAGCCCCAGTGGTAGCATACAGCAGCCCTTAGGCAGTATACAGCAGCCCCAGAGGTATATACAGCCCCAGAGGTATATACAGCCCCAGAGGTATATACAGCAGCCCCAGTGGTAGTATACAGCAGCCCCAGAGGTATATACAGCCCCAGAGGTATATACAGCAGCCCCCCCATATCAGTATACAGGTCCCCCCCCTTGGGTAGCAATCCTGTAAAGCAGTGGTGGGGAACGTCTGGCCCCCGGGCCGGATCCGGCCCGCCATGTTATCTGATCCGGCCCATTAGGGCCGGGACGACAGCTAGGCGATTGACCGCCGCCCGGCCCTGGAGTTGCGGGGAGAAGCTGCGGCAGGGAGCGGTGGGCGCCGCCATGTTCTTTGTGGCTGGCGCCCACTAACTGTACAGCCGGTCAATAGAGGTTGAGACCTCTACACAATGGCCGCGGTCTCCAATTAGCCGCGGCCATTTTGTTGAAGTCTCAGCTTCCACCGACCGGCTGTACTGTTAGTGGGCGCCGGCCACAAAGAACATGGCGGCGCCCACCGCTAGCTGCCGCAGGCCCGCAGCTACTCCTCGCAGGCAGCGTCCTGCAGATGTGCCCTCCGGGCTCCGGCACACCTGCTCCACATCCACAGCTCCCCCCAATGGTAAGTTATGCTGGAGGCTGTGGGGGAGACAGGGAGGCTGTGGGGGAGACAGGAAGGCTGTGGGGGAGACAGGAAGGCTGTTGGGGGAGACAGGGAGGCTGTGGGGGAGACAGGAAGGCTGTGGGGGAGACAGGGAGGCTGTGGGGGAGACAGGGAGGCTGGCCCCCCGTGTACCTGTGTGTCGTGCGCCTCTGGCCCCCATGTACCCGTGCGCCTCTGGCCACCTTGTACCGATGCGTGAATTTATACGGCCCGCGAATGATATTCTAAATTTCCAAATGGCCCTTTGCAGAGAAAAGGTTCCCCACCCCTGCTGTAAAGGAAGAGATTAGCATACTTATCCTTGTCCCGCTGCCATCGCGCTCCTCCGTCTTCATCCAGTGTCTTCCGTCTTCTTCCGGCTTCCTCCTCTGGCGGGAAGACAATGACGTCATTGCCTGCGCCCACCGGAGGAAGCTGGAAGAAGACGGATGAAGCCGGAGGAGCGCGATGGCAGCGGCGGGACAGCGGAGGGATAAGTATACTAATCTCTGCCTTTACAGGATTGCTAAACAAGAGGGGGGGGCCCTGTATACTGATGGGGAGCACTGTATACTGTATACATTGTATACAGTGACTTGCGTATAAGCCGAGGGGGGGACTTTTCAGCCCAATTTTTGGGCTGAAAAACTCGGCTTATACACGAGTATATACGGTACTTTTATTAAAAGCAAGTGATAATACAAAAAATAAAAACTGTATTCTGTGTTTCCTCCTTTTGTAACATTTTTGGTGTTGCCATTCTGGGAATTATGGTGAACATTTATACAAAGTGTAGGTAAATGATCACGACTCCGGACATTGTCCACATGATAATGTTTACTAAATTGGTTATGTTTGCAGCAAAGAGCGCTGATTGTTCAGCACCGCCAAAAATCAGCGCTCCTGGCGTGTGTTTTGAATTGCACTTTGCTGCTTGTTCACCGCAGTAGTGGGGAACATTCAGCAAAGCGCTTTTGCCATGGCGGCACAGCTGCATCCCGCTGCGGATAATTCAGGACGGCGCCTCGCGGGGATCTGGTAGCGGTTGCCAGGGGCGGACTGGCCCCGTGGGAGATCGGGAGATCCCCCGGGGGGGGGGCCCTGACACTTTGTGACCACGCCCACTAAGCCCACCCCCATCCCCTCCCCGGGCCCTGTAGGGAGATATGTGAGGGCCTATTGCCTCCATTGTAATCTTCCGGACCGTGGCGACGGCATTTATTTAAAAGATTCTGGGGACAGGGCTGCTCTCTTCAATACTTGCGGCAAGAGCGCGGGTCTGTGCAGCAGTTAGGCCTCGTGCACACGTTCACTATTTGATGAGTTTTTTACCTCAGTATTTGTAGCCAAAACCAGGAGAGGATGATAAATACAGAAGTGGTGACGTGTTTCTATTATACTTTTCCTCTGATTGTTCCTCTCCTGGTTTTGTCTACAAATCCTGAGGTAAAATCTCATCAAATACTGAACGTGTGCACGTGGCCTTAGAGGTCGGAGCCTCCCTCCTGTCTCTGCCATGCCGTGCAGAAGAGGAAGTGCTCTATGAGTCTGTGGGGTGGCGGGGGGAGCCTGCTCTCACACATCACCACTGGGCAGCAAGCCTGAATGATTCCTGTGAAGACCCTCGGCGACTGAGAAATAGAAGGTGCCTGCCTGATCTGTGCTAGTCCTGCTGCTGTGCCTGCACATCACTAGAAGTGGGCAGCAGCAGGTAGCTCTGTATGTGTAATGACTGCCCAGCGTGCCCCACTGCTAGTGATGTGCAGTTTAGGTGCAGCAGGCAGCTCTGTATGTGTAATGACTGCCCAGCGTGCCCCACTGCTAGTGATGTGCAGTTTAGGTGCAGCAGGCAGCTCTGTATGTGTAATGACTGCCCAGTGTGCCCCACTGCTAGTGATGTGCAGTTTAGGTGCAGCAGGCAGCTCTGTATGTGTAATGACTGCCCAGTGTGCCCCACTGCTAGTAATGTGCAGTTTAGGTGCAGCAGGCAGCTCTCTATGTGTAATGCTGCCCAGCATGCCCCACTACTAGTAATGTGCAGTTTAGGTGCAGCAGGCAGCTCTGTATGTGTGATGACTGCCCAGCGTGCCCCACTGCTAGTAATGTGCAGTTTAGGTGCAGCAGGCAGCTCTGTATGTGTAATGACTGCCCAGCCTGCCCCACTGCTAGTAATGTGCAGTTTAGGTGCAGCAGGCAGCTCTGTATGTGTAATGACTGCCCAGCGTGCCCCACTGCTAGTAATGTGCAGTTTAGGTGCAGCAGGTAGCTCTCTATGTGTAATGGCTGCCCAGCGTGCCCCACTGCTAGTAATGTGCAGTTTAGGTGCAGCAGGCAGCTCTGTATGTGTAATGACTGCCCAGCGTGCCCACTGCTAGTAATGTGCAGTTTAGGTGCAGCAGGCAGCTCTGTATGTGTAATGACTGCCCAGTGTGCCCCACTGCTAGTGATGTGCAATGTAGGTGCAGCAGGCAGCTCTGTGTGTAATGACTGCCCAGTGTGCCCCACTGCTAGTAATGTGCAGTTTAGGTGCAGCAGGCAGCTCTGTATGTGTAATGACTGCCCAGTGTGCCCCACTGCTAGTAATGTGCAGTTTAGGTGCAGCAGGCAGCTCTCTATGTGTAATGACTGCCCAGCGTGCCCCACTGCTAGTGATGTGCAATGTAGGTGCAGCAGGCAGCTCTGTATGTGTAATGACTGCCCAGTGTGCCCCACTGCTAGTGATGTGCAGTTTAGGTGCAGCAGGCAGCTCTGTATGTGTAATGACTGCCCAGTGTGCCCACTACTAGTGATGTGCAGTAGGCAGCTCTGTATGTGTAATGACTGCCCAGCGTGCCCCACTGCTAGTAATGTGCAGTTTAGGTGCAGCAGTCAGCTCTCTATGTGTAATGACTGCCCAGCGTGCCCCACTGCTAGTAATGTGCAGTTTAGGTGCAGCAGGTAGCTCTCTATGTGTAATGGCTGCCCAGCGTGCCCCACTGCTAGTAATGTGCAGTTTAGGTGCAGCAGGCAGCTCTGTATGTGTAATGACTGCCCAGCGTGCCCACTGCTAGTAATGTGCAGTTTAGGTGCAGCAGGCAGCTCTGTATGTGTAATGACTACCCAGTGTGCCCCACTGCTAGTGATGTGCAATGTAGGTGCAGCAGGCAGCTCTGTGTGTAATGACTGCCCAGTGTGCCCCACTGCTAGTAATGTGCAGTTTAGGTGCAGCAGGCAGCTCTGTATGTGTAATGACTGCCCAGTGTGCCCCACTGCTAGTAATGTGCAGTTTAGGTGCAGCAGGCAGCTCTCTATGTGTAATGACTGCCCAGCGTGCCCCACTGCTAGTGATGTGCAATGTAGGTGCAGCAGGCAGCTCTGTATGTGTAATGACTGCCCAGTGTGCCCCACTGCTAGTGATGTGCAGTTTAGGTGCAGCAGGCAGCTCTGTATGTGTAATGACTGCCCAGTGTGCCCACTACTAGTGATGTGCAGTAGGCAGTTCTGTATGTGTAATGACTGCCCAGCGTGCCCCACTGCTAGTAATGTGCAGTTTAGGTGCAGCAGGCAGCTCTGTATGTGTAATGACTGCCCAGCGTGCCCCACTGCTAGTAATGTGCAGTTTAGGTGCAGCAGTCAGCTCTCTATGTGTAATGACTGCCCAGTGTGCCCCACTACTAGTGATGTGCAATGTAGGTGCAGCAGGCAGCTCTGTATGTGTAATGACTGCCCAGTGTACCCAACTGCTAGTGATGTGCATTCTCTCCTTCTCACTCACTAACCCTCGGCCAACACAGCCCAATCCTACCTATCACACATCCAGAAATCTACAGGCCATTAACCCTCAGGCACTCACAGACTCCCTCATCTCATCTCTGTCCCCAATCTCTTCAATCTCCTGTCCAGATCAAGCAGTAAATCACTACAATGAATCTCTCAGAAGCTCCCTGGACCAAGTAGCGCCCCTCACCCTCAGAACCTCCAAACAGAGAACAAAACAGCCCTGGCTCACACCACAAACTCGATTCCTCCAGCGATGCTCTAGGAGTGCTGAACGTCTATGGAGGAAAACTCGCTCACCAGGAGACTTTATCCATTATAAATTCATGCTAAAAACCTACAACTCTGCCCTTCACCTTGCCAAACAGACCTACTTCACCACCCTGGTCTCCTCACTATCCAACAATCCAAAAAAACTCTTTGACACCTTTCACTCTCTCCTCAGTCCTAAAGTGCAGGCCCCCATCACTGACCTCTGTGCTGATGACCTGGCTTCCTACTTCATGGAGAAAATAGACAACATCCGCCAGGAAATCAGCTCTCAGCCTCCAAGCGCTGCCACCCCCATTCTTCCCCACATCTCCTCCGGTTCACTCTCCACATTCGACCCAGTCACAGAAGAAGAAGTCTCCAGGCTCCTTTCTTCCTCTCGTCCCACCACATGCACCACTGACCCCATTCCCTCACACCTGCTCCAATCCCTCTCTCCAGTCGTCACCACTCATCTAACTAAAATCTTCAATCTCTCCCTCTCTTCTGGCATCTTCCCCTCCTCCTTCAAACACTCGATCATTACTCCATTTTTCTGGTCATCATAATGGGAGACCCAGACAATGGGGTTTAGGGCTCCGCCCTCCGGAGGTCACACTAGGTACTACAAGTTTGTAGACACCGCCTCCTCCGCTTATAAACCCCCACCGTAGGGAACATCCTCAGTTTTAGACTTAGTGTGCTCGGAGGATCACGCTTTGCTTGCACTTCACTGCATTCTCACAGACTTACGTGATGGCGTATGAAGACAAGGTAAATGGTCCCGGTCGGGACCCGCGACAGTCTCCCCGCTCACCCTTTGTGGAACACGCTGGTGGAGGTACCGGAGGGCTTTTTAGCCTGGACACTTGCTGTTCTCCCGGTACGCTGTCGAGCTCCTTCCTTTCCATCCCTCCATGGAGGCTCTGGAGAGGGGGAGCCTGGAGCCTTGCACAGCTCCGCTCCGTCCGAGGCCTCCCTAAATGGTGCTTACAGACCGGACGGAGCCAGCCCAGTCCGAGGCCTCCCTAAATGGTGCTTACACTCCGGACTGGTGCTGAACCCCCGTCCGAGGCCTCCCTAAAGGTGCTTACAGACCGGACCGGCACTGAGGCACCTGGTGTGTCTCCTGTGTGCCTGGGGGTAGTGTCTGTCACTCGGTGTCATGACACTCAGACCGCGCGGTTACCCTCGGGTCCGCGGTTCTGGCGGTGTACCCTGTGCTGGGGACACTCTGGCTGACCGCCCTGTGTGTTTCAGGGGCTGAGGCTGTAGACTGCTGATGTTTGTTTTGTGCAGGCAGTCTGTGTGTGTATGTGTATGGTTACACACTCTTTTCCCGCGCTGCGGGCTCTGGCACCTCCATTACTGAGGCTGCCTGGAGGAGGAGGAAGCAGCTCTTACGGTGACATCACCGATGGGCGTGTTTTGTGTTCTCCCGCGTGTTCCTGGCCACGCCTATGACTTTACTGTCGGCGGCCATCTTCTCCCTCTCTTCCCGGCTGGGATCTGGCTGCAGCGTGTGTCTGCACTTTCCAGGGGAGACCGGAACTCGCGGAGGTCACACGCACCGCTTCCTCCTACCGCTTAAGGCGGTCGGTAAGCCACCGGGATATCCGGTTTGTTTTGTTACAACTTGGCTTATTTCCCCCTACTGTGGCGATGTCCTCAGTAAGGAAGCATGCTGCTAAGGCGGCGGATGGCACCATTACCTGCGCTAAATGCAACGGTTCACTGGTGGAGGGGTCCTGCAATAATTGCGGACGCCCAGAGACCCGGACAGTTGCTGTTGAATCAGAATCTGCGGGTCTGTACCCTGAGGTTCGGGTGATCCCAGGGACATGGGAAGCGCAGAATAAGATAAATGAATCTCTGCTGTCCCAGATGTCCTCCATGTCGCAATCCCTGGAGGCACTTCATAGGAGACTGGAGAACCCAGCTACTCCTTCCAGTTACCCCCGGGGGCTTCTTACTTCGTCTGTGAGACCCCCTAAGCGAGCTCGTGAGGCCTCTCCAGAGCTCCAAGCTCCCTCTGAGGAGGAGCGTTCCTCTGATGGTGAGGAAGAGGATGGGGGTTCTACTCTCGGGTCTGTCTCTGAACCTCCAGATGGGGTGGAGGATCTGGTGTCCTCCATCAATGAGACATTACGTCTGGTCACTCCTCCTGAGGAGGTGACTGTTCACCCCAAGGAGGTCTATCAATGGCTGCGGCCGGAGGCGAGACCAAGTGGGTCCTTTATGGACCACACTAATTTTGGAAGGGTGATTAGAGCACCCAGGTTACATCCTGGGCGGCGTTATGTCCGTAAACCTAAGGACAATCGCTTTCCCTTTCCTCAGGAGGTGCTTCTGGAATGGTCACAGTCCCCTAAGGTGGACGCTTCCATGACTAGGATTGCTGCACGCTCCTTGTTTTCTGCCTCTGATAGCTCCTCATTGAAGGATGCTACTGATAGACAGGTCGAGCAACTCGCCAAGTCTTCCTATGAGGCTGTGGGGTCTTCATTTGCCCCTAATTTTGCCGCGGTCTGGATCCTACAAGCGATTACCTCCTGCTTGGATGGTATCTCTGATCTAGCTAGGGCCAGCCCAGAGGTCCTGGCACTCACCGACAGAGCAAGGGCTTATGCGGATTACGCCAGGACGGCAACTTTGGAAACTGCCACTCGCTCGGCTGTGGCTTCGGCCAATGCTATAGCGATCCGCAGGTTGTTGTGGCTGCGTCTTTGGGACTCAGATACCACGTCTAAGAAGATTTTGCAAAATCTTCCGTTTGCTGGTGACAGGCTCTTCGGCACCGAGCTGGACAAGCTGATAAAGGATTCTGCTGAGTCTAAGATACCGCAGAATAAGCCTAAGCCACAGTATACAGTGAAAAGGAACCCAAAACAGTGGTCCTTTCGCCCCAGCTCGCAGTCATCAGCGGCGTCCGCTCGCGCGGACCGTGGGGGCAAGCCCTCCACTCAGTGGCGCAACAAAAGTCGCCAAAAGAAGCCGGCAGGGGCTGCAGCTGCCACCCCTAAACCCGCTTCGGCATGACTCGCTCCTTCCTCCTGTCTCCCCACAGGTGGGGGGCCGCCTGTCTCTTTTCCAGGACAGATGGCTCCTACACGTTCAAGACCAGTGGGTCCGAGACGTAGTCTCAAAAGGCTACAGGATAGAGCTGACGTCACAGCCGGCACACCGATTCCATCGGTCTGTTCCATCCCTAGACAAAGCTCAGGCTTTTCATCTGGTGTTGGAGGGACTCCGCAGAGACGGAGTGGTGGTCCCAGTACCCACGGGAGAGAGGTTCAGGGGTTTTTACTCCAACCTCTTTATTGTCCCAAAGAAGGACGGCTCCTTTCGTCCGGTTCTGGACCTCAAGTTGTTCAACCGCCACGTGTTGGTTCGGAAGTTTCGTATGGAATCCCTGCGATCCGTGATCGCGGCTGTGTCACAGGGAGACTTCCTGGCGTCCATAGATATCCGGGACGCCTACCTTCACGTGCCCATTGCACCGGCTCATCAGCGCTGGTTGAGATTCGCAGTGGGGGAAGAACACTTCCAATTTGTGGCACTGCCATTCGGGCTAGCCTCGGCACCGCGAGTGTTCACAAAGGTGATGGCCTCAATGATGGCTCTCCTGCATGTGCAGGGACACGCCGTCATTCCCTATTTGGACGACCTGCTGGTCAGGGCGCCATCGGAAGACCTTTGTCGGGTGAGCCTGGAGGTGACCATGAAGTCTCTGGAACGGTTCGGGTGGCTTCTCAACATTCCAAAGTCGACCCTGATTCCGACCCAGTCTTTGACATATCTGGGCATGGACTTCCACACGGACTCAGCCCTGGTGTCCCTACCTCAAGCCAAACAGCTTGCGATCCAGTCAGGAGTGCAGAATGTTCTCCTGTCACCACAATCTTCCCTACGGGGGTTGATGAAGCTGGTGGGACGCATGGTAGCGGCGATAGAGGCGGTGCCTTTCGCACAGTTTCGCCTCCGTCCTCTCCAGTTGGAGATTCTCCGCCGATGGGACAAAAGGACGATTTCTCTGAATCGGCTGGTGACGCTGTCACAATCGACCAGGGACTCCCTACAGTGGTGGCTCCAGCCACATCATCTGTCACGGGGCTGGTCCTTTCTAAAACCGTCATGGTTAGTGGTGACCACCGACGCCAGTCTGAAAGGCTGGGGTGCGGTGTTCTTGCACCACAGGGCTCAAGGCCTCTGGACTCAGTCGGAGTCGGCATTACAGATCAACGTGCTGGAGATCAAGGCGGTCTATCTGGCGCTCCTGGCGTTTCAGAAATTCCTGTCAGGACAACCCATTCGGGTTCAGTCCGACAATGCGACGGCCGTCGCCTACATAAATCATCAGGGAGGGACCAGAAGTGCTCAGGCCCTCGCCGAAGTCCACCGCATTCTAGCCTGGGTGGAGGAAAACGGCTGCCTGATCTCCGCAGTTCACATCCCAGGGGTCGAGAACTGGGAGGCCGACTACCTGAGCAGACAGGGGATGGACGCCGGAGAGTGGTCCCTGCATCCAGACGTCTTCCGGGACATCTGCAGAAAATGGGGCACTCCGGACGTGGATCTGATGGCCTCACGGCTGAATCATCAGGTGCCGCAATACGTAGCAAGATCATGGGATCCTCAGTCTCTGGGGGCGGATGCCCTGATCCTGAGTTGGTCCAGCTTCCAGCTGCCATATGTGTTCCCGCCTCTGGCTCTGATTCCCAGGGTTCTGTGGAAAATCAGGACAGAATGCAGAGTAGCCATTCTAGTGGCTCCAGATTGGCCCAGGAGGTCCTGGTACCCGGACCTCTGGCAACTGTCAGGCGGACACCGGTGGGCTCTTCCAGAACGCGCAGATCTACTCGCGCAAGGCCCATTCTTCCACCTCAATTCCAGGGCCCTCAGATTGACTGCATGGCTCTTGAGGCCTGGTTGCTGACATCCAGGGGCTTCTCTCCTACTGTGGTTGCCACGATGAATCGGGCAAGGAAACCGGTCTCCAGGAAGATATACCACAGAACGTGGAAAATCTTTTTCTCCTGGTGTGCCTCTGGTGGATGCTCACCGTGGCCCCTGTCCATCCCGACATTGTTGGCCTTCCTACAGTCGGGTTTGGAGTTGGGATTATCCCTTGGCTCTCTGAAGGGTCAAGTATCAGCACTTTCAGTGCTGTTTGACAGGCGCTTGGCGCTCCTCCCGAAGGTTCGTCAATTTCTGCAGGGGGTGTCTCGGGTGGTTCCGCCTTACAGACGACCTCTGGACCCTTGGGACCTCAACATGGTCCTGGCGGCACTGCAGAAACCGCCGTTTGAGCCACTGAGAGACATCTCTCTCTCTCGTCTGTCCCAGAAGGTGGTTTTTCTGGTAGCAATTACGTCTCTGAGAAGGGTCTCAGAATTGGCTGCACTTTCGTGCAAGTCACCCTTTCTGGTGGTTCACCAAGACAAGGTGGTGTTGCGCCCGCGGCCTGAATTCTTGCCGAAGGTGGTTTCCACTTTCCACCTAAACCAGGAGATTGTTCTCCCATCATTTTGCCCCGCTCCCGTTCATCAGGTTGAGCGCGACCTCCATACTCTGGATCTCGTGAGAGCTGTACGCATTTATGTGTCCAGGACCGCCTCCTTTAGGAGTTCGGATTCCTTATTTGTCCTCACGATGGGTCGTTGTAAGGGGTCCGCGGCTTCGAAGTCGACCTTGGCCAGATGGATCAAGGCTCCCATTCAGGAGGCATACCGGTCTTCTGGTTTGCCTCTCCCGGTGGGTTTGAAGGCACACTCTACCAGAGCTGTAGGTGCCTCATGGGCCTTGCGACATCGAGCATCGGCTCTACAGGTGTGTCAGGCGGCCACCTGGTCCAGCCTGCACACTTTCTCAAAGCACTATATGGTGCATGCCCATGCCTCTGCGGACGCAAGTTTGGGCAGGCGGGTCCTCCAGGCGGCGGTTGCCCACCTTTAAGGGGGACCGTGTATTATCCGTCTTGTTGAGGAACTCTTCCCGCCCTGGGGTATTGCTTTAGGACATCCCCATTGTCTGGGTCTCCCATTATGATGACCAGAAAAAAGAGAATTTTGTTTACGTACCGTAAATTCTTTTTTCTTTAATCATCAATGGGAGACCCAGTACCCACCCAGTTGTTCCTTTGCATGTGTTGCATTGGCTCTGTTCTCTGTTGAGACAGTGTTTTCCGGGTTGTTCAAACCGTCTGTGCACGGTATTCTTCCCGATGTTTCGGGTGTGGTTCATTTTTCTCCTCGCAGCTTATGGACTAAACTGAGGATGTTCCCTACGGTGGGGGTTTATAAGCGGAGGAGGCGGTGTCTACAAACTTGTAGTACCTAGTGTGACCTCCGGAGGGCGGAGCCCTAAACCCCATTGTCTGGGTCTCCCATTGATGATTAAAGAAAAAAGAATTTACGGTACGTAAACAAAATTCTCTTTATTAAAGAAAACCACTCTCGACCCAACCTGCACAAATAACTACAGACCAGTCTCCAATCTCCCCTTCATCTCTAAACTCTTGGAGCGCCTGGTCTATTCCCGCCTCACCCGTTACCTCCCCACTCACTCTCTTCTAGATCCATTATAGTCTGGTTTCCGCCCCCTTCACTCGACAGAAACTGCCCTCATCAAAGTGACCAATGACCTTCTGACAGCAAAACGTAATGGTGACCACTCTCTGCTTATTCTCCTTGATCTCTCTGCAGCTTTTGACACTGTTGACCATCATCTCCTACTCTCTATGCTGCATTCCTTTGGCATAAAGGACACTGCTCTCTCCTGGCTCTCCTATCTTTCTGACCGCTCTTTCAGTGTATCTTTTGCTGGCTCCACTTCTTCCCCTCTTCCCCTCTCTATTGGGGTCCCTCAGGGTTCAGTCCTTGGCCCCCTCTCTTCTCTCTCTACACGGCCCCGATTGGACAGACCATCAGCAGATTTGGCTTTCAGTACCATCTTTATGCTGATGACACACAACTATACACTTCAGCCCCTGACCTTACCCCTGCGGTATTAAAGAACACCAATGACTGTCTAGCTGCAGTTTCCAATATCATGTCCACTCTCTATTTGAAACTAAACCTTTCCAAAACTGAACTACTTCTGCTCCCGCCCTCCACTAACCTCCCTAAATCGGACATCTCTCTCTCGGTGTGCGGCACCACGATAACGCCTAGGCAGCAGGCTCGTTGTCTGGGTGTTATGTTTGACACCGATCTCTCCTTCTCCTCCCACACACAATGTCTCGTCCGCTCCTGTCGCTTACACCTGAAGAATATCTCTAGAGTCCGCACCTTTCTCACCATGGAAACAACAAAAACCCTCACCGTGGCCCTAATCCATTCCCGCCTTGACTATTGCAATTCTCTATTAAGCGGCCTCCCCCTCACCAGACTTTCTCCTCTCCAGTCCATCCTTAATGCAGCAGCCAGGATCACCCACCTGGCCAATCGTTACTCAGATGCCTCTGCTCTGTGCCAGTCATTGCACTGGCTGCCCGTACACTACAGGATCAAATTCAAATTGCTTGTTCTCACCCACAAAGCTCTTCACAGTGCAGCACCCCCCTACCTCTCCTCCCTCATCTCTGTCTATCACCCCACCCGCTCTCTACGTTCCTCAAATGACCTTCGACTAACATCTGCACTAATCCGATCCTTCCACTCCCAGCTCCAAGACTTCTCCAGAGCTGCACCAATCCTCTGGAATGCTTTACCCCAAGAAATCAGGACTATCCACAACTTGCATGGCTTCAGGCGATCCCTAAAAACGCATCTTTTTAAGGCGGCCTATCATACTCCCTAATAGAAGTCCATTGTACTGTAGACAGTGAATGGGCTATCCCTCTGGACATTACTCTTCTATAAACTCCACCAAACCAAAAAGGTCTACACAGATTGTATAATGACCATCAATGTAAGCTTAGTCCTATGCCCCACTTCCTCAAGATGCCTGGACCATCAGTGCAATAAGCCCCTGTACCTTGTGCAACCCCTATCCCGTTGTAGATTGTAAGCTCTTTTGAGCAGGGTCACCTTCATTTCTTGCTTTATTTATTGTATTTTCTTTTTCACATTGATTCTATGCCTATTGATTTGTATCCAATTATTGTACTGTATTTGTTCTCTACTGTAATTACTTACTGTATTATATTTTCTGTACTCTAACCCTACATTGTAAAGCGCTGCGGAATATGTTGGCGCTATATAAATAAAGCATTATTATTATTATTATTATTATGTGCAGTTTAGGTGCAGCAGGCAGCTCTGTATGTGTAATGCTGCCCAGCGTGCCCCACTGCTAGTAATGTGCAGTTTAGGTGCAGCAGGTATCTCTCTATGTGTAATGGCTGCCCAGCGTGCCCCACTGCTAGTAATGTGCAGTTTAGGTGCAGCAGGCAGCTCTGTATGTGTAATGACTGCCCAGCGTGCCCCACTGCTAGTAATGTGCAGTTTAGGTGCAGCAGGTAGCTCTGTATGTGTAATGACTGCCCAGTGTGCCCCACTGCTAGTGATGTGCAGTTTAGGTGCAGCAGGCAGCTCTGTATGTGTAATGCTGCCCAGCGTGCCCCACTGCTAGTGATGTGCAATGTAGGTGCAGCAGGAAGCCCTGTATGTGTAATGCTGCCCAGCGTGCCCCACTGCTAGTAATGTGCAGTTTAGGTGCAGCAGGCAGCTCTGTATGTGTAATGCTGCCCAGCGTGCCCCACTGCTAGTAATGTGCAGTTTAGGTGCAGCAGGCAGCTCTGTATGTGTAATGACTGCCCAGCGTGCCCCACTGCTAGTAATGTGCAGTTTAGGTGCAGCAGTCAGCTCTGTATGTGTAATGCTGCCCAGCGTGCCCCACTGCTAGTAATGTGCAGTTTAGGTGCAGCAGTCAGCTCTGTGTGTAATGACTGCCCAGCGTGCCCCTCTGCTAGTAATGTGCAGTTTAGGTGCAGCAGGAGCTCTGTATGTGTAATGCTGCCCAGCGTGCCCCACTGCTAGTGATGTGCAATGTAGGTGCAGCAGGCAGCTCTGTGTGTAATGACTGCCCAGTGTGCCCCACTGCTAGTAATGTGCAGTTTAGGTGCAGCAGGCAGCTCTGTATGTGTAATGACTGCCCAGTGTGCCCCACTGCTAGTGATGTGCAGTTTAGGTGCAGCAGGCAGCGCGTGTATGTGTAATGACTGCCCAGTGTGCCCCACTGCTAGTAATGTGCAGTTTAGGTGCAGCAGGCAACTCTCTATGTGTAATGACTGCCCAGCGTGCCCCACTGCTAGTGATGTGCAGTTTAGGTGCAGCAGGCAGCTCTGTATGTGTAATGACTGCCCAGCGTGCCCCACTGCTAGTGATGTGCAGTTTAGGTGCAGCAGGCAGCTCTGTATGTGTAATGACTGCCCAGCGTGCCCCACTGCTAGTGATGTGCAGTTTAGGTGCAGCAGGCAGCTCTGTATGTGTAATGACTGCCCAGCGTGCCCCACTGCTAGTAATGTGCAGTTTAGGTGCAGCAGGTAGCTCTGTATGTGTAATGACTGCCCAGCGTGCCCCACTGCTAGTAATGTGCAGTTTAGGTGCAGCACGCAGCTCTGTATGTGTAATGACTGCCCAGCGTGCCCCACTACTAGTAATGTGCAGTTTAGGTGCAGCAGGCAGCCCTGTATGTGTAATGACTGCCCAGCGTGCCCCACTGCTAGTAATGTGCAGTTTAGGTGCAGCAGGTAGCTCTGTATTTGTAATGACTGCCCAGTGTGCCCCACTGCTAGTGATGTGCAGTTTAGGTGCAGCAGTCAGCTCTGTATGTGTAATGACTGCCCAGCGTGCCCCACTGCTAGTAATGTGCAGTTTAGGTGCAACAGTCAGCTCTGTATGTGTAATGCTGCCCAGCGTGCCCCACTGCTAGTAATGTGCAGTTTAGGTGCAGCAGTCAGCTCTGTATGTGTAATGACTGCCCAGTGTGCCCCACTGCTAGTGATGTGCAGTTTAGGTGCAGCAGGTAGCTCTGTATGTGTAATGCTGCCCAGCGTGCCCCACTGCTAGTAATGTGCAGTTTAGGTGCAGCAGGAAGCTCTGTATGTGTAATGACTGCCCAGTGTGCCCCACTGCTAGTGATGTGCAGTTTAGGTGCAGCAGTCAGCTCTGTATGTGTAATGACTGCCCAGCATGCCCACTGCTAGTAATGTGCAGTTTAGGTGCAGCAGGCAGCTCTGTATGTGTAATGACTGCCCAGCGTGCCCACTGCTAGTGATGTGCAGTTTAGGTGCACCAGGTAGCTCTGTATGTGTAATGACTGCCCAGTGTGTCAACTGCTGCACATCACCAGCAGCAGGCAGCGCTGTATGTGTAATGGCTGCCCAGTGTGCCCCACTGCTAGTGATGTGCAGTTTAGGTGCAGCAGTCAGCCCTGTATGTGTAATGACTGCCCAGCGTGCCCACTGCTAGTAATGTGCAGTTTAGGTGCAGCAGGCAGCTCTGTATGTGTAATGACTGCCCAGCGTGCCCCACTGCTAGTGATGTGCAGTTTAGGTGCAGCAGGTCAGCTCTGTATGTGTATGTGAATGAACTGCCTACGCGGCCCAATGTAGCTGATTTGTGCAGTTTAGGTGCAGCAGGCAGCTCTGTATGTGTAATGACTGCCCAGCGTGCCCCACTGCAGTAATGTGCAGTTTAGGTGCAGCAGGCAGCTCTGTATGTGTAATGACTGCCCAGCGTGCCCCACTGCTAGTAATGTGCAGTTTAGGTGCAGCAGTCAGCTCTGTATGGTGTAATGACTGCCAGCAGTGCCCCACTGCTATGTAATGTGCATGTGCAGTTTAGGTTAGCAGCAGGTCAGCTCTGTATGTGTAATGACTGCCCAGTGTGCCCAACTGCTGTATTGCAGTTAGTGCAGCAGGCAGCTCTGTATGTGTAATGACTGCCCAGCGTGCCCCACTGCTAGTAATGTGCAGTTTAGGTGCAGCAGGTCAGCTCTGTATGTGTAATGACTGCCCAGTGTGCCCCACTGCTGTAATTGCAGCTTAGGTGCAGCAGCAGCTCTGTATGTGTAATGACTGCCCAGCGTGCCCACTGCTAGTAATGTGCAGTTTAGGTGCAGCAGGCAGCTCTGTATGTGTAATGACTGCCCAGGTGCCCCACTGCTAGTAATGTGCAGTTTAGGTGCAGCAGTCAGCTCTGTATGTGTAATGACTGCCCAGCGTGCCCCACTGCTAGTAATGTGCAGTTTAGGTGCAGCAGGCAGCTCTGTATGTGTAATGACTGCCCAGGTGCCCCATGCTAGTAATGTGCAGTTTAGGTGCAGCAGGCAGCTCTGTATGTGTAATGACTGCCCAGCGTGCCCCACTGCTAGTAATGTGCAGTTTAGGTGCAGCAGGCAGCTCTGTATGTGTAATGACTGCCCAGCGTGCCCCACTGCTAGTAATGTGCAGTTTAGGTGCAGCAGGCAGCTCTGTATGTGTAATGACTGCCCAGCGTGCCCACTGCTAAGTAAATGTGCAGTTTAGTGCAGCAGGTCAGCTCTCGTATGTGTAATGACTGCCCAGCGTGCCCACTGCTAGTAATGTGCAGTTTAGGTGCAGCAGGCAGCTCTGTATGTGTAATGACTGCCCAGCGTGCCCACTGCTAGTAATGTGCAGTTTAGGTGCAGCAGGTAGCTCTGTATGTGTAATGCGCCAGGTGCTCATGATGTCAGTTAGGTGCACAGGCAGTCTGTATGTGTAATGCTGCCCAGGTGCCCCACTGCTAGTAATGTGCATTTAGGTGCAGCAGGCAGCTCTGTATGTGTAATGACCTGCCCAGCGTGCCCACATGCTAGTAATGTGCAGTTTAGGTGCAGCAGGAGCTCTGTATGTGTATGCTGCCCAGTGTGCCCCACTGCTAGTGAATGTGCAGTTTAGGTGCAGCAGGCAGCTCTGTATGTGTAATGACTGCCCAGCGTGCCCACTGCTAGTAATGTGCAGTTTAGGTCAGCAGGAGCTCTGTATGTGTAATGACTGCCCAGGTGCCACTGCTAGTATGTGCAGTTTAGGTGCAGCAGGCAGCTCTGTATGTGTAATGACTGCCCAGTGGCCCACTGCTAGTAATGTGCAGTTTAGGTGCAGCGGCAGCTCTGTATGTGTAATGACTGCCCAGCGTGCCCACTGCTAGTAATGTGCAGTTTAGGTGCAGCAGGCAGCTCTGTATGTGTAATGCTGCCCAGCGTGCCCCACTGCTAGTATGTGCAGTTTAGGTGCAGCAGGCAGCTCTGTATGTGTAATGACTGCCAGCGTGCCCACTGCTAGTGATGTGCAGTTTAGGTGCAGCAGGTCAGCTCTGTATGTGTAATGACTCCCAGTGTGCAACTGCTCCATCACAGAGCAGGGCAGCATCTGTATGTGTAATGCTGCCCAGCGTGCCCCACTGCTAGTAATGTGCAGTTTAGGTGCAGCAGGCAGCTCTGTATGTGTAATGCTGCCAGTGTGCCCCTGCTAGTATGTGCAGTTTAGGTGCAGCAGGCAGCTCTGTATGTGTAATGACTGCCCAGCGTGCCCACTGCTAGTAGTGTGCAGTTTAGGTGACAGCAGTCAGCTCTGTATGTGTAATGACTGCCCAGTGCTGCCATGTGCCCACTGCTGATCATAGGCAGCAGGCAGCTCTGTATTGTAATGACTGCCCAGCGTGCCCACTGCTAGTAATGTGCAGTTTAGGTGCAGCAGGCAGCTCTGTATGTGTAATGACTTGCCCAGTGTGCCCCACTGCTATATGTGCAGTTTAGGTGCAGCAGGCAGCTCTGTATGTGTAATGACTGCCCAGCGTGCCCACTGCTAGTAATGTGCAGTTTAGGTGCAGCAGGCAGCTCTGTATGTGTAATGCTGCCCAGGTGCCCCACTGCTATAATGTGCAGTTTAGTGCAGCAGGCAGCTCTGTATGTGTAATGCTGCCCAGCGTGCCCACTGCTAGTAATGTGCAGTTTAGGTGCAGCAGGCAGCTCTGTATGTGTAATGACTGCCCAGTTGCCCCACTGCTAGTAATGTGCATTTAGGTGCAGCAGGCAGCTCTGTATGTGTAATGATGCCCAGTCCCTGCTACAGTTTAGGTCCCGCTCTGTATGTGTAATGACTGCCGTGTGCACTCTACATCACCATGCAGCAGGCAGCTCTGTATGTGTAAATGCTGCCCAGCGTGCCCCACTGCTAGTAATGTGCAGTTTAGGTGCAGCAGGCAGCTCTGTTATGTGTAATGACTGCCCAGCGTGCCCACTGCTAGTATGTGCAGTTTAGGTGCAGCAGGCAGCTCTGTATGTGTAATGACTGCCCAGGTGCCCCACTGCTAGTAATGTGCAGTTTAGGTGCAGCAGGCAGCTCTGTATGTGTAATGACTGCTCCAGCGTGCCCCACTGCTAGTGAATGTGCAGTTTAGGTGCAGCAGGTCAGCTCTGTATGTGTAATGCTGCCCAGCGTGCCCCACTACTAGTAATGTGCAGTTTAGGTGCAGCACGCAGCTCTGTATGTGTAATGACTGCCCAGCGTGCCCCACTGCTAGTAATGTGCAGTTTAGGTGCAGCAGGTAGCTCTGTATGTGTAATGACTGCCCAGTGTGTCAACTGCTGCTCATCACCAGCAGCAGGCAGCTCTGTATGTGTAATGACTGCCCAGCGTGCCCCACTACTAGTAATGTGCAGTTTAGGTGCAGCAGGCAGCTCTCTATGTGTAATGCTGCCCAGCGTGCTCCACTGCTAGTAATGTGCAGTTTAGGTGCAGCAGGTAGCTCTGTATGTGTAATGACTGCCCAGCATGCCCACTACTAGTGATGTGCAGTTTAGGTGCAGCAGTCAGCTCTGTATGTGTAATGACTGCCCAGCGTGCCCACTACTAGTAATGTACAGTTTAGGTGCAGCAGGTAGCTCTGTATGTGTAATGACTGCCCAGCGTGCCCCACTGCTAGTAATGTGCAGTTTAGGTGCAGCAGGCAGCTCTGTATGTGTAATGCTGCCCAGTGTGCCCCACTGCTAGTGATGTGCAGTTTAGGTGCAGCAGTCAGCTCTGTATGTGTAATGACTGCCCAGCGTGCCCACTGCTAGTAATGTGCAGTTTAGGTGCAGCAGGTAGCTCTGTATGTGTAATGACTGCCCAGCGTGCCCCACTGCTAGTAATGTGCAGTTTAGGTGCAGCAGTCAGCTCTGTATGTGTAATGCTGCCCAGTGTGCCCCACTGCTAGTAATGTGCAGTTTAGGTGCAGCAGTCAGCTCTGTATGTGTAATGACTGCCCAGCGTGCCCACTGCTAGTGATGTGCAGTTTAGGTGCAGCAGGTAGCTCTGTATGTGTAATGACTGCCCAGTGTGTCAACTGCTGCACATCACCAGCAGCAGGCAGCGCTGTATGTGTAATGGCTGCCCAGCGTGCCCCACTGCTAGTAATGTGCAGTTTAGGTGCAGCAGTCAGCTCTGTATGTGTAATGACTGCCCAGCGTGCCCCACTGCTAATAATGTGCAGTTTAGGTGCAGCAGTCAGCTCTATATGTGTAATGACTGCCCAGCGTGCCCACTGCTAGTAATGTGCAGTTTAGGTGCAGTAGGCAGCTCTGTATGTGTAATGGCTTCCTAGTGTGCCCACTACTAGTGATGTGCAGTAGGCAGCTCTGTATGTGTAATGGCTGCCCAGTGTGCCCACTGCTAGTGATGTGCAGTGCAGGCACAGCAGGCATCTCTGTATGAGTAATGTTTGCACATACTGTATATAGGGGTCTGCGTGCTTGCTCCTGCCGTGTACGGGGTCTGCGTGCTTGCTCCTGCCGTGTACGGGGTCTGCATGCTTGCTCCTGCCGTGTACGGGGTCTGCGTGCTTGCTCCTGCCGTGTACGGGGTCTGCGTGCTTGCTCCTGCCGTGTACGGGGTCTGCGTGCTTGCTCCTGCCGTGTACGGGGTCTGCGTGCTTGCTCCTGCCGTACATCGGGTCTGCGTGCTTGCTCCTGCCGTGTACGGGGTCTGCGTGCTTGCTCCTGCCGTGTACGGGGTCTGCGTGCTTGCTCCTGCCGTACATCGGGTCTGCGTGCTTGCTCCTGCCGTGTACAGGGTCTGCGTGTGTGCGCCTGCCATATTTAGAAGACATTTTAAATCAATTTCCCACACCTGCTTCATTGAGTATAAGTCCATACATGATTCAAGCAAAATATCCAGATTGAGGGGCACACACAGCATGTAGAGGCATTTCACATGTGTCTATCCAAGGTGGAGGGGCAGTGGGTGCACACGCTGAGTATTGGGGGGGGAGATGGGAGTGGGGGGTGGGGGGTGGGGGGGGGAGGAGGAACAGAATAAACTAGGGGGGGGAAGGGGGGAAAAGGGGGGGGGGTACATACATAAATAAACAGTAACACGCTGAGTATTGGTGAGGTTTTTATGTCAGTATTTGTGAGGCCTCGTGTACACGCTATTTGATGTTTTTTACCTCTGTATGTGTAAGGCAATGTGCACACACTATTTGGCATTTTTTACCCCTGTATGTGTAAGGCCTTGTGCACACGCTGAGTATTGGTGAGGTTTTTCCTCGGTATTTGTAAGGCGTTGTATGCTGAGTATTTGGTAAGTTTTTACCTCAGTATCTGTAAAGCCCCTGTCGCACTCGGCGACGGGGCTGGGGATGTCGGCGCCGACTGGCGGGTGCGCGCACGTTTTTGGCGCCCCGCCAGTGTCGCCGTCCCCCGTTTACACGGGGCGACATCTCCAGCCCTGCGCCGCTGAGCTGACAGGCGGCATCGCCACCGGGGTGTCTCAAAACCCCAGCGGCGATGCAGGACAATGGGAGCCTGTGGCTCCCATCGCCTGACAGGTCGCCGGCGCCCGGTTACATGGGGCGATGTGTGCACATTGCCCCATGATGGTCGCCTGGTTTCAGAGCACTGCTCTGAAACCAGGCGACCGCCCGGCACCGCCGACATCGCCCCTTTACATGAGGCGACGTAGGGGCGATGTCGCCGCTGATAGGCCATGCCCCCAAGGCGTCGCCTAGTGTGACGCGTCGATAATGAGGCGAAATATCGCCTCAGAATGATTGCCAGGTTTCACAGCAGTGTTCTGAAACCTGGCGATCTGAACAGGGCGATCAGGCATGATAGTCCTGTGTAACGTGGCGACCCACAATGTTTTACATTGCCACGTGTGACATCTTACCGGCGATGTCGGCGAGGATGTGCGCACCCATGATTCCCTGCCGACATCGGCGGCGAGGTGGCATCGTGTGACGGGCCCCTAAGGCCTCGTGCACACGCTGAGTATTTGGTGAGGTTTTTACCTCAGTATTTGTAAGGCCTCGTGCACACGCTGAGTATTTGGTGGGTTTTTACCTCAGTATATGTAAGGCCTCGTGCACACGCTGAGTATTTGGTGGGTTTTTACCTCAGTATCTGTAAGGCCTCGTGCACACGCTGAGTATTTGGTGAGGTTTTTACCTCAGTATTTGTAAGGCCTCATGCACACGCTGAGTATTTGGTGAGTTTTTACCTCAGTATTGTAAGGCCTCGTGCACACGCTCAGTATTTGGTGAGTTTTACCTCAGTATCTGTAAGGCCTCGTGCACACGCTGAGTATTTGGTGGGTTTTTACCACAGTATCTGTAAGGCCTCATGCACACGCTGAGTATCTGGTGGGTTTTTACCTCAGTATCTGTAAGGCGGCCGTCACACGCTTCAATGTTTTGAGCGATATTGTTAGCGATCACATGCACGCGCGATCGCTAACAATATCGTTCACATCGCTGGTGAGCTGACACACAGGCAGACTCACCAGCGATGTGGACCAGCGAGATCACTGGTAACTATGGTACACATCGGGTTACTAGGCGCCGCGCGGCGCTTAAGAACCCGACGTTTACCATAGATACCATCTCCCAGCATAGGCTCTGCCGCTGGGTGATCACACACCACGATGATGCAGATTGATTAAGCGTTTATCGCTTGATATGAGCTCCGGCGCACAAATCTGCAATCACACAATCAAGCGATTTTACAGTGTAAAATCGCTTGATTACACGCAGCGATGCTTAAGCGATCAAAACGCAGATCGCTTAAGCGATATCGTTGAAGAAATTGATGGTGTGACGGCCGCCTAAGGCCTGTGCACACGCTGAGTATTTGGTGAGTTTTTACCTCAGTATCTGTAAGGCCTCGTGCACACGCTGAGTATTTGATGAGTTTATTACCTCAGTATCTGTAAGGCCTCGTGCACACGCTGAGTATTTGATGAGTTTATTACCTCAGTATAAGTAAGGCCTCGTGCACACGCTGAGTATTTGGTGAGTTTTTACCTCAGTATCTGTAAGGCCTCGTGCACACGCTGAGTATTTGATGAGTTTATTACCTCAGTATCTGTAAGGCCTCGTGCACACGCTGAGTATTTGATGAGTTTATTACCTCAGTATAAGTAAGGCCTCGTGCACACGCTGAGTATTTGGTGAGTTTTTACCTCAGTATCTGTAAGGCCTCGTGCACACGCTGAGTATTTGGTGAATTGTTACCTCAGTTATTGCTAAGCTATGTTCACATAAGATTTTTTTTTTAATTCGTTTAATCAAATGCATGCTAAATGTTTGACAGGTTATAGTTTCACTCAGCAACTATTTTTCTGGAATAATCTGCTTCAGGTATATGATGACCCCCATCACATGACCCCTGTCACATGATCGGGGGTCCCACAGAGTCTGAACAGCCTCGGGCCCTGGCTACCCTTAATCCACCCCTGCCTGCTGTTGCGGTGCCGCCCAGCCTCCTCTGCGCAGCGCAACACTGCCGGCACGTGCGCAGATGGAGACAGTCGCAGGCTCAGCCTGCGATGGTTGTCTGCCTCCATCCAGGCTGTGTAGGTGCCAGCAGCGTCGCGCTGCGGAGGAGGGACCCGCCATCGCCCAGCAGGCCTGCAGCAGCTCCTGCTCTCCTCAAAGATGCTGGCAGCCCAGGGTGAATATGAGAGGCGGGGGGGGCTTGGGTTTATGGGTTGATTGAGGGGGGGAAAGGGGGGGGAGGCTTTATGGGTTGATTGAGGGGGGAAAGGGCTGGGGTGCTGGTGACTGAGGAGCCCATTCTGCCATAAGAGATGGGCTCCTAAGCCACCAGCCTGGGACCAGGGGTCCCACACCGTGCTCCAGCCTCCACCATCCACTCTCTCCTGCTGGCTGGGGGCCTGTAGTGCTGTGCAGCATTTAGTGTGATGTGATGCTGCTTCTACTACTGCCCCCAGCATGGTGCCCTCAGGGAGGTTCCACAGGGCATCACAGGCCTCAGCATGAGCAAACACTGTGGGAGCTCCCTGAGGGCTCCATACTGGGGCGCTGTGAGAGCCTAACCTCACGGGGCCCCATGATCTCTATCTACAATAACTGAGTGGGCCCCATGATCTCTACGGTATGTACACCCCTGAGTGGGTCCCATGATCTCTATGTACACCCTGAGTGGGCCCTGTGATCTCTATGTATGATCCCATCCCTGACTGGACCCCATGATCTCTATGTACACTCCTGAGTGGGTCCTGTAATCTGTATGTACGCCTCTGAGTGGGCCCCATGATGATCTCTATGTACGCATCTGAATGGGCCCCATGATCTCAATGCATGCCCCTGAGTGGGCCCTGTAATCTGTATGTACGCCTCTGTGTGGGCCCCATAATCTCTTTGTACTCCTCTGAGTGGGCCCCATGGTGATCTCTATGCATGCCCCTGAGTGGGCCCTGTAATCTGTATGTATGCCTCTGAGTGGGCCCCATGATGATCTCTATACACGCCCCTGAGTGGGCCTCATAATCTGTATGTATGCCTCTGAGTGGGCCCCATGATGATCTCTATGTGTGCCTCTGTGTGGGCCCCATAATCTCTATTTACGCCTCTGAGTGGGCCCCATGATGATCTTTATGCATGCCCCTGAGTGGACCCGTAATCTGTATGTACGCATCTGAGTGGGCCCCATGATGATCTCTATGCATGCCCCTGAGTGGACCCGTAATCTGTATGTACGCATCTGAGTGGGCCCCATGATGATCTCTATGCATGCCCCTGAGTGGACCCGTAATCTGTATGTACGCATCTGAGTGGGCCCCATGATCTCTATGTGTGCCTCTGAGTGGGTCCCGTAATCTCTTGATCTCTATGCACGCCCCTGAGTGGGCCCCGTAATCTGTATGTACGCCACTGAGTGGGCCCCATGATGATCTCTATGCACGCCCCTGAATTGGCCCCGTAATCTGTATGTACTCCTCTGAGTGGGCCCCATGATGATCTCGATGTACACATCTGAGTGGGCCCCGTAATCTCTATATACGCCTTTGAGTGGACCCCATGATGATCTCTATACACGCCCCTGAGGAGGCCCTGTGATCTCTATGTATACCCCTGATGGGGCCTCATGATCTCTATGAACGCCCTTGATGGGACCTCATGATCTCTATGAACGCCCTTGATGGGACCTCATGATCTCTATGTACGCCCCTGATGAGGCCCCGTGATCTCCATGTACGCCCCTCATCCTTATATACTCCCCTGATTGACCCCATGATCTCTATGTACGCCCCTGATAGGGACCCATGTCCACCCTGATGGGGCCCCTGTAATCTCTATGTGGCCCTCGCCTCCACATGGCAGTAGTAGAAGCAGCATCTCCATAGTGTGGCATTCACACTACAAGCTACACTGTACAGGACTCCCAGCCAGCAGCAGGACGGATGAGGAGGTAACTTTCACGGACCATTGGCTGAGGCTGGCAAGACATACTACTGGGCAATGGCCATGATTATCATGCCCATTGGCCAGCATGTCATGCCAGCCTCGGGTGGTATTATCATGCATGTCCATTGCTTAGTATGTCCTGCCAGCGTCTGCGGTACTATCATGCCCACCCAGCATGCCCTGACAGCCATTGGTGGTAGTACTAGCATGATAGTACCACAGAGGCTGGCAGTATATACTGGGCAATGGGCATAATAGTACCACAAAGGCTGGGAGGACATACTAGGCAATGGGCATGATAGTCCCACCAGTAGACTGACTATGCAGTCTCTAGGGCTCAGTCTCCCCTCCTCGCTGCTGTTAGGCTGGGTTAACATTGCATTTATGCTGTGTGTTACAACGGATCCGTTGTAATCAGCACAAATGCTATGTACTGTAGACTTGCATTGCAAAAATGCATACGAACGCTTGCAAAAATAGGCATGCGTTTGAAAGTATGCATTATTTGCAACGTACAGGAAAACATGGTCGCTGGGTGGAGGCCAGCTGAGCACTTCTCTCACAGCTGTGTTCTAGTGTAAAGGCACCGTTACACACAACAATATCGCTAACTATATCCTGGCAACGTCACCGGTTTTGTGACGCTGCAGCGACCTCACAGCGATCTCGCTGTGTGTTACATGCCGCAGCGACCAGCGATCAGCTCGCTGATCATTGTGGAATGGCCGGGACCATTTTTCGGTCGTTGGTCTGCTGCTGTCATGCATGCATGGTAAAGCTGAAGAATGGTTGGGCCTTACCATGCTGAGAATCCAAGCCCCCAGCTGCTTGACAGCATCTGTGATTGGCTGTTGGGTCTGTCACATATAGAAGTGTGAAAAGAAATAATTTTTAAAAACATGATGTAGCGCTCCACAGACTTTTTGATTCTCACCGCAGATAAAGCAGACAGCTACGGCCTGCCACCCCCATCTGCCTGGCTTTACCTTGGCTCGCGATCAAAAGACAGAGAAGCCTAATATTTGTTTTAAACTTATGTTAAATATATTTTTTTTTTTTTAAATACGTGGACACCCGACATACGTTGATGGCCAGCCAGCAAAAACAAGGCAGCTGGTGGCTGGGATTCTCAGCATGGTAGGGCCCAAGCGTTCTTGGCCCCCCACACTGAAAATCGCAGCCCGCAGCCACCCCTGAAAATGGCGCATTCATCATAGCTCCATTTCCAGGCACTTTGCTCTTCCAGTGGCTCTGGTGGTGAGTGGCACCTTGGGTAATAAAAGGGTAAGTACCAGGCCAGCTTTGTATTATCAGCTGGTACTAAGCCCAAACTTCATGGTGTCATGCCAAATTAGACATGTCAACTATGAATTTCTAGTAAACAGAAAAGAAAACAGAAATTTTTTTTAATTAAAAATAAAACACAAAACACATTTAGGGACTCCATCTTTAACTAAAAAAAAATCCTCGTTCCGACGAAATCCACGGGTCTTCTGTCTACAGCTCTGCTACATCTTTGCCATCAGACAAATATGTCTGCCGACAAGGATGAGCAGGCACAGAATGACACTGGAGCACTGTTACTGTGTAGTGCGGCACTATGTTTCTTTTTTTGTTATTTCATTTAGTGTCGAAATTTTGGGAAAAGTGTGGATTGTGCTCTGGAAGTGAGTCAGGTATAGCTAACTATGTTATTTTCTGCAGAGATAAGTCCTGCATAGAAGACATGATATCGGTCTGCGACAGATAGAGAACTTCACCTAGAGACATCACTGGTGAGTATCTGTATTACTTATACACACACTGACACTATATACAGAGCTCCTGTGTATAATGTCAATGGTGATCATTGCATTACCTGTACACTGACACTATATACAGAGTTTTTTTTACAATTTTATTATTTTAGTATTATTTGTCACTATGTGGTGGCATTATGTGCTTTGGTCATGACATGACGGTATTTATCCCATGTATGTAGTATTATTCGGTCACTATGTGGTGGTAATATGAGGTCTCATGGTGTGGCAGTATTTATACCTTATTTGTGGTAGCATTTGATCACTATGTGGTGGTATTATGTGCTTGGGTCATGGTGTGGCGGTTTTTGTCTGGTATGTGGCATTATTTGGGCACTATGTGGTGGTAATATACAATCTGGTCATGGTGTGGTGGTATTTCTGCCTTCTATCTGGTATTATTGGTCTTGGTAGAGTGGATTGTGGTCAGACATTTGTTTTATCTGATATCAAGGGGAAACTTCTTTATTTCCAATAGATATTAAATACTTGGATGTTTAACTCCTCCCTGTCCTGTGACACAGCTTCAGATATGCAGTTACAGAGGTTCGCCAGAGAAAGCAAGTTGAGTATTTGTTGAGATTTTCACCTCAGTATTTATGACAAAACCAGGAGAGGGTGAGAAATGCAGAAAAAATTTCCTGTGATTGCTCCACTCCTGTTTTTGTCTTACAAATACTGAGGAAAAAAACTCACAAAATACTCAAAGCTCCACATTCTTCTGATGATGCGGATTCTACCAATAAATAAGTGATCACCTTCCGAACCTGCAGATCGCTGATAACTTGTGTTCACCAAAAAAATCCCTTTAAGGGTGGAGGCACACTATCATGCATCAAAAACGCTGCGTTTTTGATGCATGACAGTGATGCGAGTGCAGTGCTAGTTTGGTGCTAGTGTGGTGCGAGTGTGGTGCGTGTGGTGAATGTGCCTGGCTGTATGTAAGTGTATGTGGTGCGGGTGTGAGTGCTGTTTTTTTTCTCTGCTGTCCATGGTCTTGATGGACCACGGAACAGCATTCCTGCTATCCCCATACAGTTACAATAATGTTTCATTGCTGTGACAGCAGCAGTGAAGCAGTATTGTATGTATAATTTATTATTTATTGCAAAGTTATACTTATCAGCTTAATTTTACATGTTTTTACAATGTCGGCTGTTCAGGAGTTCATTCAGCACTGTGCTACCGAGGGGGTTTTAAACCGGTGATTAAGGGGTTAATCAGACGCTGGTGTCATGACACCATTTGTCCAGGGGTTGTCTTCCCCCCCTGGATACATGGTGACATGACATCATGTGTCTGAATGGGTTAATTATTCTGTAAACCAACTTTAAGTTTATGTCGGGTGTATAGATGAGACAGAAAGAGCTGTGATTTATGAATGAAGCCAGGGCTTCAGCACCATGGACAGCTTCTCACAAATCACGGCTCTTTCTGTCCCGACATAAACTTAAAGTTAGTTTACAGAATAATTAACCCATTCAGACACATGATGTCATGTCACCATGTATCCAGGGGGGGAAGACAACCCCTGGACAGATGGTGTCATGACACCAGCGTCTGATTAACCCCTTAATCACGGGTTTAAAACCCCGCTCGGTAGCACAGTGCTGAATGAACTCCTGAACAGCCGACATTGTAAAAACATGTAAAATTAAGCTTAAGATTTGCAATAAATAATAAATTAGACATACAATAATGCTTCACTGCTGCTGTCACAGCAATAAAACATTATTGTAACTGTATGGGGACTGCGGGGGCCAGTGATTTTGACAGCACACGGCTGCGATTATCGCACCGTGTGTTGTATGGGTGCGAGTTTGACTCGCACCCATATACTTATAATGGCCTCTCGCGCGAGGGAATCGCGTGCAATCGCAGCATGCTGCGATTGCACTCGCATTGCCCTCGCAAAGCGAGAGTAATGCGTGAAACTCGCATTGGTGTGACCTGTATCATTGAAAGATACAGGTCCGAGTTTAATGCGAGTTTTTCTCGCTTTAAACTCGTGCGAGTAAAACGCCAGTGTGCCTCCACCCTATGCAAACTACAGTAATGATACATCGCAGTAATGGTGAGCGCACAGTGATGTGCAGGAGCCGCCTGTGTTTTACAGTCCACGCTACACTATAATAAGTATAACGGATAACAGGTACTTGTATTTAGCTGAAGAATGGGTGGGCCCAGGTGGGTGGGCCCCTGTGGATGGGCCCCTGGAGTGAATTTTCCTGGTGGGCCCCAGACACCCCAGTCCGGCGCTGTATGTGGGTGAGGGATATATATATATACACACATACACATATCTCCCTGATTAAATTTAAAACAAAAGTGCAATACATATTATAATGACGGAGTATAAGGGAGTAACATGGATTGAGAATGTAAACCCTTTGCTCTCCAGACTCAACAGCTAATGGGTATAACCTACCTGGATTAATTGGAGGAAACACCTGATTAGCTAATTGAAACACTAGACCAAGAGATTTCTCTATTTATGCTGCATATCTTTTCTTGTACCTACACCTGAAGAAGGCTATTTTTAAATGTTTTAGCTGAAACGCGTTGTTAAGTTTTGTTAATAAATTCTGAAGTTATAAAGTGACTTCTCGTCCATCCTGGGAGCGCTAGTGATTCAAACCGGATGTTTTTCCTCTGATTATCTCCTTCCTCCTAGAAATGTATAAATTGGGCAACGGGGTGTTACCATTCCTTGTCAAAGGGGAGTGCCTCTACACTAAGGTTTAGGCTGTGTGTCCTATCACAGTGTGACCTCACCCTTACACTGTCCTATCACTGCTGAGTGCAGGGTCACCCCTTTGACAATTGGGTGTTACCGTTCCCCTTGTCAGATTTATTGATACATTTTTAGGAAGAACAATAGATAAAATGGTGCAAGATAGAACAGATTCTTCAGATTTGTTGATTTAGGTTGAATGTGTGTTTTTTTTGGAGAGGTGACTGGACCCCATTAAAGCTGATCCCTGTTGAACACCCTAACTTACCTCTGTTGCCTTAAAGTGATCCTAAACCCACAAACTGCCCCCTCCCCCCCCCCGTATCTTTAGACCTGTCCCTGCACCCCCTCTTATCATTTCTAGCCATCCCTTTTGCAGAAAAAAATTGCTTTTGTAAAGTAGAGAAAAACTTATATTACTTTGTCCTGCGTGAGTTCTCTGTTTCTGAGCAAGCTGCAATGGGCGGGGCCTGTGTGCTGCTGCCTTGTAATTATGCACGCTCCTCTCTGCTTCTAAAAGCCTGGCCGCGTCATGAAAGGGGCAGAGCTAAATCGCGCCATGCCGGAGCCCCGCCCCCTTTCATGACGCAGCCAGGCTCTTAGAAGCAGAGAGGGGCGTGCATAATTACAAGGCAGCAGCAGACAGACCCCGCCTATTTGCGGCTTGTTAGAAACAGAGAACTCACACAGGACAAAGTAATATAACTTTTTCTCTTACTTTACAAAAGCGATTTTTTTCTGCAAAAGGGATGGCTAGAAATGATAAGCGGGGTGCAGGGACAGGTCTAAAGATAAGGGGGGTCAGTTTCTGGGTTTAGGATCACTTTAATGTTCCTGCTTTTTTCAGAGATGTTTTCTCTTTCCTTTCTTTGACTCTGCCTACCAAGGATTCACCTCTGGAAATGTGGACAAGGATGCCTGGACTGTACGATACTTTGTGTCTCAGGGCTTCGAGCTGTTCTGCGCTCAGTCTTTCTCCAAGAACTTTGTCTTATACAGTGAGTACCGGGGCGGCCCGCTGTATGGTAACTGGAGCATTCCCACAATAATCATATAATGCGATGAGGCGCTGGATGGGGCCCAGGTGCCAGGATTTCCACCAATTCTGGGAGCAGGGCTGTTTTGGAGAACTCTGCACTCATAATGCCCATTAGCTTGTTTTAGTTTAGTTGTGTAAGTGCCATCTGTTCTTTACCAAGGGAAGTATCTGCACCCATCTGATATGAGGCATTGTAGAGGGTCCCGGTGATGACTCAGGTGTAGATTGCTTCTTTACTGACAGACTTGGTACACTCAATACATCATGTCTATCCAATAGCCTGTTCTTTCCTGGCATTTTTAGCACATTACTTATTGGATAACCATGCGTCTACATTTTCTCTCCCTTAGATGAGAGAGTTGAGAATCTGACAGTCGTGGGTAAAGACAGTGACAATGTTGAACGTGTCCTCTCTCAGATGGAGAAGATTGTGTGCACAACCTGGTCCAGTCCTCCATCACAAGGTGCTCGTATTGTTGCAACCACTCTCACCACCCCTGCACTCTTTGATGAAAGGTAAGAGGAGAATTAAACCTTAAGAGTCTTCCAGGTTTGTAATGACAGTCTGCAGACTTCTGAATCCTCACATTGAAGGAGAACTCATAACATCTGAGGGTGGCTTCACACCATGGTATTGGTCTATCAGGTTCTGTCCGGTGTTTTGCTGGAAGCATCGGACAGAACCTGACAGCCCTGGGTAGAACAGAGCCATTTGCCCTCCGGTCCTGTTTTCTGCCAGAATTGGTAGTTTGCAGGGTTTAAGAGATGTCCCTGCTTAAATTACAAAATCGCGGCTAGCTCCCGCTGTTGAGGATGGAATTTATAGAGTTAAATATCACACCTTTTCTCTCTCTCTCTCTTTTTATAAATTCTAATTTGAAATGTTATGTTGTCTGTTATACACTAGATGGCCTCCACGTTTTATGCAGTTTGTTAAGAAAGGAATTTAGGATTCAAATAACTAGATAAGGATTGACCAATTAGGAGATGATTATTTTGTAGAAAGTTCCAGAATTCTAACACGTTTCTTGCTTTCTGTATAAAAATGTGTGTTTCAATAAAAGCCTGCGCAGTGCTTGATCTTGGCGTAGGCATGATTAGTAAGGCTTGAGACGGCTCTGGTGTCCGTATCATTTACTTGCGATAACGCAGACGTGCGTAATTTGCCTAAATATACCAATTAGGAGTGACTGATGGATTTGTGATTGAATTCTGCCCTCAACAATTGTCGCCTGAACAGGGACCCCGTGAGGAAACCAGGCACCCCTGTGGCCCGCACAGCGCTCCTGCCGGAGACCCACCGCTCACCGAAGGGACCTGATCAACCCCAGATCACGATAAGTCTCATATATATAATGTATATGTGATTACTTACTGGTGAGTCGGGGAGCGGCGGTTATCCATAAGGGTGCAGCCGGAGCACGAGGGTGTAAGGTGACGGTAACTGACCTGGTTGTCCATAGCGGGTTTGAACGTGATTAAGCACAAACCGTCGCCCAACTCCATCAGTCATGATGCACTGTACTCTGCCCCGTTGAGAGATCAGACATAGAAAGTATAGATATTTTCCTTGTGTTGGACGAGGAGGGAAGGCCATTTTGTATATGTATTGCTGTTAAGACGCATTATCGTTCACCACTATAACATAGGCTGTCAGATTTGGAGATTTTTGGACAGGTGTTGGAGTAAACCATAACACAGGCTGTCAGATTGGTTGGACAGGTGTTAGAGTGAACTATAATACAGGCTGTCAGAGTTAGGGGAGATTTTGGGACAGGTGTTAATGTAAAGTAAACGTAGGCTGCTAGCAGGTAGGGATAAGAGCGGACGTACCGTGGGTACTTAGGCCGCTAGCACAGGGGAGTTTTTTTTTAGAGCAGGCGTTGTACTGGTTAAACAGAATGTGTAGGCTGCCAGGAGGGGAGGGCAGGCACTGAATAGTTAAACGGAGAACCGTGAAGCTATTGTTTATACTGTTTGCTGTGATTTAGCCTCCTAGAGAGAGAGAGGCTGTAACCGGTGTACCGTAAGGGGTCGGTGAGCAGCTGCACCGATAGAGACCGGTTCGTGGCTGGGGATGTTGCGTCTTTTCAGTAAAAACATAGCCTCCCTCCGATGCCGGTGAGTTAAATAAGCCGCCAGAGAGAAGGTTGCTTGGGGACTGCTGCCGGCAATTCCCCGTGTGAGCAAATAAACACAAAAAAGTTTAGGAAGGAGTTAATGGAGAAGGAGGGGCAGAGGACACCTGCGGCGATGAGTGATCAAGGAGAAATGGTACCAGAGAAACTAAAGATGTGTATGATATGTGACGGCCCACAAGTGTGTACTCTACATTCTCCTGACTTGACTAGCCCACCCGCAGTGGCCAATTCACTCCCAGACCAGCCGTCCCTATCTCTTTATTCCAGAAATAATGTCTCACTGACTTCCGGTGGCAGCCATCTTACTATACCCAATGGCAGCGATGTGGGACTCCCAGACACCACTTTATGTGCAGTCACTGTCCCTTCAGAATATGTGTATATACACCCACTTGCTGACTTATTATTCCAGGAGGATATAAGGGAGAATGATGTTATATGTTCAAAGATGTTTGTCACCAAGGGGGAACACCAGATATTGATAGCTGTGGGTAGAGGGAATATAGCCACACAACAGCAATATGACATGCCTCAGCCATGGCAACCACGGTCACAGACACAACAGCATATAGACATCAGTCCAGAGAAGCCTGGGTCTGCTGGTGCTGTGGCAAACAAGGCCACATGAGAAGGGAGTGCCGGTCCCGCCAGCGGGGACGCCACGGAACCAATTCCGGAGTATCTCCAATGATGTAATCACTGCCCCACAATAACGACAATATCAACGGAATCTACTGTATCCTACCCCAAGCCACCTCCAATCCCACCTCCACTCCTACCCCCGCAGCCAAAGTTTCTGTATACCGACAGATAAATACTGAGTAGATATATATTTTTGCTTACAGTTAACAAATCAATTTTCTAATTTGGAAAACTCTAGTTTAGTGTTTCTCTAGAAATTGCCTGTATTTCTATCTAATAGAGAATTTTATACTATAGAGAACTTTCCTTTTGATTCTATTTCAGAAGGGCTACAGTCTGTAATTGATGTATACTATAATTTTATGGGGATTTAGTATGGGGTTATAATTCTTATAAGTTATACTAATTAAGCTTTAGTTATTTCACAATATATGTTTTTTTTTTTTAAAAAAGTTTTATTATCACCTGTATAGATGTTAAAGTTTAGAGATTTTTGTTTAATATGTGTTTAGTGAGAAGGAAAAATTCTATATTGGGTTTATATTGACTATTGGGTTTCTGAATAATGGGAAAGGGTTAATGAAATTTATGATTTTCAGGGGAAGAAACATTTCTTTGTTCTTTGTTCAATAATTGTGTGTATGACTTTGTTTTTGGCTTGTTTCTTTTTCTTTATTAACCTCCCTCTCTGTATCTGATGGGAGGAGGGGAGGGGGGGGGTGAGTTGGCAATTAGTTAGCAATTTCTTCTCACAGTGCCTGAATCCGAGGACCTGTCCAAGGTCAGGGATGTGTAAAGTGGCCATGAGAAATAAAAGGGAGTAAATTGACTCCCATGTTTATCTGGTATTTTTGTCAAAATATTCTTTGTCTGCTGTCTCCTCACACCTGGCGGTGATGTAAGAATGTTTCTATTTGTTCTGAATTTTTTTTATGTGAAAAAGGGAGGAGGGATGGAGTGAAAATTGAATCCAAAAGATTCTGGATATGACCCCAACATATTCTGTAGCGCTGTATTATTTTTGTCTAGTTATTAATATAGTTAATAGAGAATCAATATAGTTAATAAAGAATTGTAATTAGATTGTTGAATAAGAATTTTCTAATCTCTGAAATTAATACAAATTTCTTTAAGTTTTTTATTGCAGATATGTTTATAGACCAAAGAGATTTTATGCTGGATAATGGTAGAATCCTTATATGAGGTAATCAGAATATTTGGTTCTGACTTGCACTTTCTGAGCGAATGGAGCGATTTCCGGTTGAAGAATTCCTTAACAATACGGTAAGCCTACTAAATGCAGTATTGGTAAATCACGGTGAGGTAAACACCATGTTATCAGTCTAGGATGGTATAATCATACTGATAATCACCACAGGTGTCCTGTCCTCTCGGAGGTAGAAGGCAAGCTACAACAAAGGTAGGAAAGGTAGTGGCGGGTGGTTGCCCCATCCCAGCCAGGTTGCGTCTGGTGGCCTGAGCCCTCTCTATAGTCGACTGCCTTATAGGGACTGACCGAACCACTAACAGTGTTAAACCAGGAGTCGTGAGAGGGGACAGGGCAGGCCATGATGTCTCTCATCAGCAAAGGTTAGACTGGTCTCTGCTTGGCCTCACTTTACGCCTCAAAATAGGTCACGGGTGAGATCGGGTGAGTACCTCCTAGTTCGCTCCTGGTACAGGTAAGCTGTGTATACTATCCTGCATTATTCTTGCGCACAACACAACTCAGAAAGGTACGGGCTTCGAGCGGCGATCGCTCCATGGGTTTGGAAATTGCAAGTAGTGAGCGGACAAGGAAACCAAGAAAACTGTATAAAAATTATCCCAATATGTGTAAATCTCTTTCTCCTATCCAAGGTATTATAGAATGTCAAACATACCCTGGTTAAAATATTTTTGGAATAAGTAAGTACAGGAGTACATAACATGGTTCTTATATGATTTTGTTGTGTATCTCTTTTCTCTTGTGGATAACTGTGCTTATTTGCAGATATTTAAGAAGTTCATATCCTTTTGTATACCCGCCATAATGATAGTGGTATATGATAAAATGTTCAAGGGAGAATGAGTCTTGTACCTTTAAGGTTATACGTTATTAATAGTGTAAAACTGATACACAATTTCCCAGGCCGTTTCTAATATGTTTTGAGGTTTTTTTCCCCTTCAACAGATTGGACTCTGAAAACAGCCAATGAATAGCGAAAATAATTTCTTCTATACTAACTGTAGAATCTAAATTAATCATTTCTTTTTAGAATAAACTGTTGATTATTGCAGTGATATGGAGCTGATTTAGGGATAATGGGAGAACTCCATGTGAGGCTAGTGTAGGGTTCAGGTGCCTGGGGGCCCTTTACAAGGAAGGAGTCTCTAAGGTGTCTGGATGAAGAAATCCACTTCCCCTTCCCCATCACATGGACAGTCTCGAAGGACCTTTAGGGGAAAACGTTTTTGTTTACTGAGGACAAACTGTTGGGGACGCTTTTCCACTAATGCTCTAGATGAGAAACAATAAGTTTTTCCTTAACCTAGTATCCAATAGCTATATCTCTCCCTCTCTCATTCACTTTTCTCTCTCTCTTTCTTCTCCCCCTCTCATCCATGAACCAAAGCTATGTGTAAACAAAGTGTCTTTCAGATGTGTGAAGAGAAGATACAGTGTGCGGAGGTGCCCAGGAAACTAAGGAGCTGATTGGTCACTACTGTGCCGATGCCAGGTTGTACCATGGGAAGCTAGAGATATCCTGCATACCAGAGGCCAAGAGAAGATATTATGACCTGATGAAGGATGGACTCAGCACAGAAGACAAAAGGCTAATTATTACTAACAAAGATAGATATATTAGCCTAACCCCACCTAACCCCCATGTAATCTCACCTTGTCCTGGCTATTTCACGCCTATTCCCTAGAGTATAAAATGCTGTGTAAGGTATTATTAAGAATAGGCTATGCTTTGTGAAGTGATATGTTTTTAATATTTAACCCTGCAAATTGGTTTAAGAGAACAGGGGGGTGGGTTATGGGAATATTAATGAGAATTCTAAGTGTCCCTTATTATTCAATCCCTTTTGAAAAAAAAGTAAAATAAGGTGAAGATGGACTTTTATGCACCAAACCTATGTGCATGGAGGTATATTATAGATTTTTGGATAAAAGGTGTGTATTTAGGAGGGATCTGTTGAGGATGGAATTTATAGAGTTAAATATCACACCTTTTCTCTCTCTCTCTCTTTTTATAAATTCTAATTTGAAATGTTATGTTGTCTGTTATACACTAGATGGCGCCCACGTTTTATGCAGTTTGTTAAAGGGAACCAACCACCCCCAATGACCCCCCCAGGCTATGAATATGCTTCCATACACCCAGCACATACATGTGCTGAAAGGTTTTTAGCTAAAAAAACGGGTTTTTATAAGTAAAGATAATGCTATATAAACTTTAGACTGAAACGACGGTTGGGCGTTACCTAGATGCAGTAGAAGCCGAGATTGATCTGTCAGTCTTGTTCCTGTGCACGTCGCTGCAGTAAAGCACAGCCCTTTGTTCCTCCTCCCAGGCTGGTGCACGGGCTCTCATGCCCGTGCACACGTCAGCAGCTGGAGGCGGGTCCCGAGCGCGCGCTCTCTCACTTCCTGGAATCAGCTGTTCATTCCACCGGGCTGAAGCTATAGGACAGTATGTTTGTTTTCACTGCAGGCGGCCATTGTTGTTATGTGGCAGGGGGCACATACAGGCCATAGTAGCGGTCCAAGGGAGATGTGTAATGGCTATCAGTGTTTACTGCTGGGCATTTTAGGACATGTATATTGCAGTGTCTGGGCTGACATTTTTTGCATTGTATTGCATGTGTTGTGCAGTGCCTTGGCGGACATGCTGTGCATAATAGTACTTGTATTGTTCTGTGGCAGGGTGGACATGCTGGGCATAGTAGTACATGTATTGTGGAGTGGCAGGGTGGACATGCTGTGCATAGTAGTACATGTATTGTTCGAGTGGCAGGGTGGACATGCTGGGCATAGTAGTACATGTATTGTGCTGTTGCAGGGTGGACATGCTGTGCGTAGTAGTACATGTATTGTGCTGTTGCAGGGTGGACATGCTGTGCATAGTAGTACATGTATTGTGCTGTGGCAGGGCGGACATGCTGTGCGTAGTAGTACATGTATTGTGGAGTGGCAATGCAGACATGCTGGGCATAGTAGTACATGTATTGTGGAGTGGCAGGGCGGACATGCTGTGCGTAGTAGTACATGTATTGTGCTGTGGCAGGGTGGACATGCTGGCCATAGTAGTACATGTATTGTGCTGTGCCTTGGCGGACATGCTGTGCGTAGTAGTACATGTATTGTGCTGTGGCATGTACTACTATGCCCAGCATGTCCACCCTGCCACTCCACAATACATGTACTACTATGCCCAGCATGTCCACCCTGCCACTCCACAATACATGTACTACTATGCACAGCATGTCCACCCTGCCACTCCACAATACATGTACTACTATGCACAGCATGTCCACCCTGCCACTCCACAATACATGTACTACTATGCACAGCATGTCCACCCTGCCAATCCACAATACATGTACTACTATGCCCAGCATGTCCACCCTGCCACTCCACAATACATGTACTACTATGCCCAGCATGTCCACCCTGCCACTCCACAATACATGTACTACTACGCACAGCATGTCCGCCCTGCCACTCCACAATACATGTACTACTACGCACAGCATGTCCACCCTGCAACAGCACAATACATGTACTACTATGCACAGCATGTCCACCCTGCCAATCCACAATACATGTACTACTATGCCCAGCATGTCCACCCTGCCACTCCACAATACATGTACTACTATGCCCAGCATGTCCACCCTGCCACTCCACAATACATGTACTACTACGCACAGCATGTCCGCCCTGCCACTCCACAATACATGTACTACTACGCACAGCATGTCCGCCCTGCCACTCCACAATACATGTACTACTATGCCCAGCATGTCTGCATTGCCACTCCACAATACATGTACTACTACGCACAGCATGTCCGCCCTGCCACAGCACAATACATGTACTACTATGCACAGCATGTCCACCCTGCCACTCCACAATACATGTACTACTATGCCCAGCATGTCCACCCTGCCACTCCACAATACATGTACTACTACGCACAGCATGTCCGCCCTGCCACTCCACAATACATGTACTACTATGCCCAGCATGTCTGCATTGCCACTCCACAATACATGTACTACTACGCACAGCATGTCCGCCCTGCCACAGCACAATACATGTACTACTATGCACAGCATGTCCACCCTGCAACAGCACAATACATGTACTACTACGCACAGCATGTCCACCCTGCAACAGCACAATACATGTACTACTATGCCCAGCATGTCCACCCTGCCACTCGAACAATACATGTACTACTATGCACAGCATGTCCACCCTGCCACTCCACAATACATGTACTACTATGCCCAGCATGTCCACCCTGCCACAGAACAATACAAGTACTATTATGCACAGCATGTCCGCCAAGGCACTGCACAACACATGCAATACAATGCAAAAAATGTCAGCCCAGACACTGCAATATACATGTCCTAAAATGCCCAGCAGTAAACACTGATAGCCATTACACATCTCCCTTGGACCGCTACTATGGCCTGTATGTGCCCCCTGCCACATAACAACAATGGCCGCCTGCAGTGAAAACAAACATACTGTCCTATAGCTTCAGCCCGGTGGAATGAACAGCTGATTCCAGGAAGTGAGAGAGCGCGCGCTCGGGACCCGCCTCCAGCTGCTGACGTGTGCACGGGCATGAGAGCCCGTGCACCAGCCTGGGAGGAGGAACAAAGGGCTGTGCTTTACTGCAGCGACGTGCACAGGAACAAGACTGACAGATCAATCTCGGCTTCTACTGCACCTAGGTAACGCCCAACCGTCGTTTCAGTATAAAGTTTATATAGCATTATCTTTACTTATAAAAACCCGTTTTTTTAGCTAAAAACCTTTCAGCACATGTATGTGCTGGGTGTATGGAAGCATATTCATAGCCTGGGGGGGTCATTGGGGGTGGTTGGTTCCCTTTAAGAAAGGAATTTAGGATTCAAATAACTAGATAAGGATTGACCAATTAGGAGATGATTATTTTGTAGAAAGTTCCAGAATTCTAACACGTCTCTTGCTTTCTGTATAAAAATGTGTGTTTCAATAAAAGTCTGCGCAGTGCTTGATCTTGGCGTAGGCATGATGAGTAAGGCTTGAGACGGGTCTGGTGTCCGTATCATTTACTTGCGATAACGCAGACGTGCGTAATTTGCCTAAATATACCAATTAGGAGTGACTGATGGATTTGTGATTGAATTCTGCCCTCAACACCGCTAGGTCCTGAAATCTCAGCCAGGAGCTCTTCACGGTGCTGAAGTTCAGCGCCGGCCGGTGCTGAGCCTCAGCACCTAGCGTCCGGGAGACGGATCGATTTTATGTCTGATCTGGCGCCATAGATTCCCATGTTAGGGGGCGCTAGATCGTGCCGGATCCGGGAGGATCCGATTTGTGCAGATTTTTGCCCCATACAGAAAATTGCAGCAAGCTGCGATTTTGTGTCCGGGACACAAATCTGAATTCTCACGGATCCAGATGGAAACCGGATAGCAAATAGCTGACATCCGGCCCCATAGGAATACTATGGGGACGAAATCGGATCCGGGGCTGTCTGGTTCACACCCGTTTACCATCCAATAGCATCCTAATTATAGGATTGATAGAAAAAGAGAGGGGAGGTGACCCCAACTCAGAAGACTTCACAGACTTTAAACCGGCACAGGGTAAGTGTCTGACCCTCCATACAAAACGTAGATTTTAACAATTACCTGGGTATAGAAATCTAGATCTACACCCCATTATTTTGATAAAATAACACCGCTTCTGTTTCAATTTTACCTGTACGTTACCAGGAGGCTTATTGATAAATTAATTTACAAGGATTAAAAATATAAAATTCATATACTATAAACAATAATAAAATATAAAAAACTAGATGGTATTTTCTGTATGTGTTGTATTGGATTAACCCCTTCAGGACCCAACCTAATTTGACCCTAAAGACCTTGGCATTTTTTGCAATTCTGACCAGTGTCCCTTTATGAGGTAATACCTCTGGAACGCTTGAACCGATCCTAGCGATTCTGAGATTGTTTTTTCATGACATATTGGGCTTCATGCTAGTATTAAATTTAAGTCGATAATTTTTGTGTTTATTTGTGAAAAAATCAAAAATATGGGAAAAATTTTGAAAATTTCACAATTTTCACATTTTTAATTTTTTTTTCTGATAAACCAGAGAGATATGTGACAGAAAAAAGTTATTAAATAATATTTCCCACATGTCTACTTCACATCAGCACAATTTTGGAAAAAAAAAATATTTTTTGGTAGGACGTTATAAGGGTTCAAAGTTCATGAGCAATTTTTCATTTTTCAACCAAAATTTACAAAACCATTTTTTTTAGTGACCACATCACATTTGAAGTCCTTTTGGGGGGTATACATGACAGAAAACACCCAAAAGTGACACCATTCCAAAAACTGCACCCTCAAGCTACTCAAAACTACATTCAAGAAGATGATTAACCCTTCAGGTGCTTCACAGGAACTAAGGCAAAGTGGAAACAAAAAATGGATATTTTAATTTTTTTATCAAAAATGTTCTTTTAGCCTCAATTCTTTCATTTTCACATGGGCAACAGGATAAAATGGATCTTAAAATGTGTTGTGCAAATTCTCTCGAGTACACAGATACCTCATATTTGGTCATAAACCACTGTTTGGGTGCACGGCAGGGCTCAGAAGGGAAGGAGCGCAATTTGAATTTTGGAGCTAATTTTACATCCAAAAAGTGAAATGGCGCTCCTTCCCTTCTGAGCCCTGCTGTGTGCCCAAACAGTGGTTTATGACCACATATGAGGTATCAGTGTACTCAGGAGAAATTGACCAACAAATTTTAGGATGAATTTTATGCTGTTGCCATGTGAAAACAAAAAAATTTAGGCTAAAAGAAAATTTTTGTGAAAAAAAAAGTACTATTTCATTTTCACAGATCAATTTGTAAAGCACCTGGGGGTTCAATATGCTCACTACCCATCTAGATATGTTCCCTGAGGGGTCTAGTTTCCAAAATGGGGTCACTTGTGGGGGAGCTCCAATGTTTAGGCACACAGGGGCTCTCCAAAAGCGACATGGTGTCCGCTAACAATTTGAATAAAAATCAGCTCAAATTGTTAGCTGTCACCATGTTGCGTTTGGTGAGCCCCTGTGTGCCTAAACATTGAGGCTCCGCAACAAGTGACCCCATTTTGGAAGCTAAACCCCCCAGGGAACGTATCTAGATGCATAGTGAGCACTTTGAAACCCCAGGTGCTTCACAAATTCATCCATAAAAATGAAAAAGCAGTTTTTTTCCACAAACATTTTCTTTTTTCATTATTACGGATCAATTTGTGAAGCACCTGGGGGTTGAAAGTGCTCACTATGCAGCTAGATATGTTCCCTGGGGGGTCTAGTTTCCAAAATGGGGTCACTTGTGGGGGAGCTCCAATGTGGAGACGCACAGGGGCTCTCCAAACGTGACATGGTGTCCGCTAACAATTTGAATGGAAAATTAGCTCAAATTGTTAGCGGACACCATGTTGCATTTGGAGAGCCCCTGTGCGTCTCCACATAGGAGGTCCTCTACAAGTGACCCCATTTTGGAAACTAGACCCCCAAAGGAACGTATCTAGATGCATAGTGAGCACTTTCAACCCCCAGGTGCTTCACAAATTGATCTGTAAAAATGAAAAAGTACTTTTTTTCCGCAAAAATCTTTATTTTTCATTAATTTGTGAAGTACCTGGAGGTTCAATATGCTCACTACCCATCTAGATATGTTCCCTGGGGGTCTAGTTTCCAAAATGGGGTCACTTGTGGGGGAGCTCCAATGTTTAGGCACACAGGGGCTCTCCATATGCGACATGGTGTCCGCTAACAATTGGAATTGTTAGCGGACACCATGTTGCGTATGGAGAGCGTCTGTGTGACTAAACATTAGAGCTCCCCCACAAGTGACCCCATTTTTGGAAACTAGACCCCCCAAGGAATGTATCTAGATGCATAGTGAGCACTTTGAACCTCCAGGTGCTTCACAAATTGATCTGTAAAAATGAAAAAATAATTTTTTTTGTGGAAAAAAAAAGTACTTTTTTATTTTTATGGATCAATTTGTGAAGCACTTGGGGGTTCAAAGTGCTCACTATGCATCTAGATAGGTTCCTTGGGGGTCTAGTTTCCAAAATGGGGTCACTTGTGGGGAAGCTCTAATGTTTAGGCACACAGGGGCTCTCCATACGCAACCTGGTGTTTGCCAACAATTGGAATTGTTAGCGGACACCAGGTCGCGTATGGAGAGCCTCTGTGTGCCTAAACATTGGAGCTCCCCCACAAGTGACCCCATTTTGGAAACTAGACCCCCCAGGGAATATATCTAGATGCACAGTGAGCACTTTGAACCACCATGTGCTTCACAAATTGAGACGTATAAATGAATAAAGAAACTTTTTGTGAAAAAACATACTAGTCTAGTAGTTGCAATTCGCAGCATAGGGGACCCATGGGGCTCTGCCATATTTTTGGTCCAGCCAGGTACAACTTGGCAGCTACGGACTGCCACCAGCCCCCAGCTACCTCGTCATACCTGGCTGGAACCAAAAATACAGCGAAGCCTATTTTTTTTTTATTTCTAGAATTATTTCTAGAAAAAAAATGACATAGGGCTCCGCCATATTTTTGGTCCAGCCAGGTACAACTTGGCAGCTACAGACTGCCACCCACCCCCAGCTGCCTCGTCATACCTGGCTGGAACCAAAAATACAGCGAAGCCCATTTTTTTTTTAATTTCTAGAACTAATTCTAGAAAAAAATTACGTGGGGCTCCGCCATATTTTTGGTCCAGCCAGGTACAACTAGGCAGGTCCCACGACGCTCGATCACCTTTGCTTTCAGATCGCTACTCTGGAGCCCGATCCGCCAGCATGGTGATCGAGCTGCAGAAAGTGATCTGACACCCCGGGCGCAGTGACCCACTATGTGCATCACTGCGCCTGGGCTGCCAGATCACTTTCAGCAGCTCGATCCCCATGCATGGGGATCGAGCTGCGGAAAGCATCTGGCAGCAAGGCGCATTGACCCACTATGTGCATCACTGCGTCCGGGCTGTAAGATTGCTTTCTGCAGCTCGATGCCCATGCAGGGAGATCGGGCTGTAGAGCAGCGATCTAAGAGCCATGCATGGGGATCGAGCTGCAGGAAAGCGATCTGGCAGCCCAGGCGCAGTGATGCACATAGTGGGTCACTGCGCCCGGGGTGTCAGATCACTTTCTGCAGCTAGATCCTCAGGATCCAGCTGTAGAAAGTGATCTCACAGATCCAGCACAGTGATCCACAGTGACCATTATGTGATCACTGTCGATCACTGTGCTGGATCTGTCAGATCACTTCCTGCAGCTAGATCCTCAGGATCCAGCTGTAGAAAGTGATCTGACAGATCCAGCACAGTGATCCACAGTGATCACATAATGGTCACTGTGGATCACTGTGCTGGAGCTGTCAGATCACTTCCTGCACCTAGATCCTCAGGATCCAGCTGTAGAAGTGATCTGGCAGTTCCAGCACAGAGCTGTCAGATCGGAGGCAGCGGGACTCACAGCAGAAAGAAGGAGGAGCGGGACGCAGCAGTCACAGGACGGAGCAGGGCGGCCGGAGGGGTGAGTGGGAGAGGCGATCGCCGCTCCGGTGATCGGGGGGCAGGAAGGGGGCAGTGGGGGGCTGGCAGTAGATGTGGGGGGGGCACTTAGGACTAGGAGGAAGCGGGGGCAGTCAGGAGGAGGCGGGCGGCAGGAAGAGGAAGCGGGAGGCAGGGACAGGAAGCGGGCGGCAGGGACAGGAAGGGGGGGTACAAAGATGAAGGGGGGGCAGGAAAGAGAGGTGGGGGACAGGGGGGCAGTTAGAGGATGACAGGGGAGCAGATCAGAGGGTAGGGAGAGCAGCGGCAGGCAGGGAAACATGACAGGCGCGGTGATTTTCACTTTCACTTTTGAGCGCCAATCACCGCGCCTGTAGCCGGGGGGGTGGGGGTGGGGGCAAATCGACCCCCCCTGGGGTGTAGTACAACTCCCCATGTACCTGCAGGCCGAGTGACAGGTCAGTGAGACCCTCACTCGGCCTGCAGGAGCCCGATCATTCCATGGACCACCCCTAGGGCCAAGGGTCGGGAATGAACTTGTTTTCATGGCCCAAACGTAGGGCCAAGGGCCGTGAAGGGGTTAAAGGTTGTTTGGGCTCTGATGACACGGGTTACTTCTAATGTCTTGTACCACGTTCTAGATCCAGTTTCCGATGCCTAATGAGAAGGTTAATATAGGCTTATCTATGTGCAAATGTCGGAGGTCAATGCATATACTGACAAGTGCATACACTGCACCTAATATTCACCTTATTGCGCTTTTATATTGAGGACGTGTCTCTCCTATTTGTTCTTCTTCACGTTCTGTTCAGATGAGATGTTAGATGTCTGCATACAAGAAATAAATCATGAATTACTTCCACATTAATGTCCACTGGTCTTAATATTTTGCGGTCACTACCCTAGCTTGGTGTTATAGAGCCGTATTTGACTCCTTGCAATGTGTGGTGTTTTATAAGATTTTTTTGTTTTAGGAAAAATAACCTTCTTACTATATATTATGATAAAATAATCCTACAGGAGCATCTCAATGAATTAGAATACCATCAAAAAGTTAATTTATTTCAGTGATTCAATACAAAAGTGAAACACATATATTATACAGAGTCATTACACACAAATGGATCTATTTCAAGTGTTAATTTATGTTAATGTTGATGATTATGGCTTACAGCCAATGAAAACCCAAAGGTCATTATCTCAGACAATTAAAGTTGGGATGATGAAGGATTAAAAACCGTGCTACCGTATTCCACCAGATATCAAAGGGTGAATATAATATTGATTTATTAGTCAATGATTTCAGGGCTCCCAGAAGCACCCCCAAACATGGCAATATGATATTGATTTTTGATGATATTCTAATTCATGGAGATGCATTAGTATGTTATTAATGTGCTAGATAGTTGGTGTTGCAGTCTTACTACAGTTTTTATTTTCTACATCAAGTATTTTAGTTGGTTACCTTGACTCAATTGTTCTGCGATCACCAATGGTCAATTGTTTCCCTCTTAACAGTCAGACCTCCCTTTTGCGTGAAACATATGACACCATCTTATATTAATTTTTTCTCCCAAAGATGCACCATGTCTTATTTTCAGGGGGGTGTCTACAGCTCCCATCATCCCCCAATATTCCCATCATCTCCTAATATTCCTATCATCCCCGAATATTCCCATAAACCATCTGCAGCCCCCATCATCCATCAGCAGCCCCCATAACCTCCCAATATCCCTCTGTAGCGCCCATGATCCCCCCCAATATCCCTCTTTAGCCCCTATCATCCCCAATATCCCTCTGTAGCCCCTATCATCCCCAATATCCCTCTGTAACCCCCATCACACATCTACCGCCACACACACACAGAGTACCACTATTGCTGGCACCTACCGCTGCTGCTTCATTCCACTTCTGTCCTCCTGTGTGTATGTATCCGGGTGCCGCTCAACGTAGATGTACGATAGTAAGCCACCAGCCAATCAGGCGGCGGCTGCTGGCATTTGATTGGACGCCGAATTACTGTACAAGTACACTGAGCAGCGCCTAGATGACATCCATACAGTAGATATACAGTAATGCTGCGGCCAATCACATGCCAGCAGCCACCGCCTGATTGGCTGACTGCTTACTACTGTACATCTATATTGAGCAGCGCCCGGTGCACACAGGAGAACGTGGAGGTAGAAATAAAGTGGCAGCGGCGGCGGCAGAGGCAGACAGGCTCCGGCAATAGCAATACCATGGGGTGAGTAACACATTTTTTTTTTTAATTCTTTTTTTGCTACATCGTACCCCCCACTACATCTTATTTTCGGGGAAACACGGTAGAATATACATAAATGCATTTGAAATTCGGTATAAATAGTTAAATATTTGCTATTTGTTAAATACCTCTGGGTAACCTGGAAGCTTTCAGAAAGATGAATATGGATTATCCTGCCAAGGTGATTGCAAAACATAATTATTTCCCCTTTATGTGGTCATATACATACATGAATATATGCAGTGCTCTATAGTGAATATTCCTTTTTCTATACCGAACTACCTGTCCAATACCTCTTTTTAGTGGTTTGGAGAATTAGTCTGGTGAATGTGGATTCTTGTGCCCAAGTGGTTAAAAGGGTTATTTATAATCTATCCTCTATTAGATAGTGGTCTTACTGGCCACCAGCCACCCCATCCCTCCAGCTAGCTCGGGAGTCAAACCTCCAAACGCAATCATAGGTATAGAACAGGGGTCCCCAACTCCAGGCCTCAAGGGCCACCAACAGTGCAGGTTTTCAGGATTTCCTTAGTATTGCTAAGGGATTGGAATCATCACCAGTGCAGATGATCACATTAGCACCTGTGCAATACTAAGGAAATCCTGAAAACCTGCACTGTTGGCGACCCTTGAGGCCCAGAATTGGGGACCTATGGTATAGAAAAAGGTATATTCACGATAGAGCACTATGTATATATCCATGTATGTAGATGACCACATAAAGGGGAAATATTTATTGTTTGCAATCACCTTGGCAGGATAATCCATATTCACCTTTCTGAAAGCTTCCAGGTTACCAGAGGTATTTAACAAATGGTCAGCAAATACAGACGGTTTCAAATGCATTTATGTATATTCTATTTGTCTGTTAAGAGGGAAGCAATTACCATTGGTGATCGCAGCACAACAATTGAGTCAAGGTAACCAACTAAAATACTCGATGTAGAAAAAGAAAACTGTAATAAAAACTGCAACAGCACCTATACAGCACATTAATAACATATACCGTATTTTTCGCTTTATAAGACACCCCCCCCACCCCAAATTTGGTGACGGGCAAGAGAAAAAAAATATTTTTTAATGTTAAATAGGGTCTGTCTTATAATGCCAGTGTCTTTAAGGCTGGCTTCACACCACATTTTTACCCTGTCAGGCTGTGTCCGGTGTTTTGCTGGAAGCATTGGACACAGCCTGACAGCCCCAGACAGAACAGAACCGGAGGGCAAATATTCGGCAGTCCGCAGCTGCAGGAGCTGTCCCCTGCTGAAATTTAAAAATTGCGGCTAACGGGGAGCTGGCCGCGGTTCTGAAATCTCAGCGGGGAGCTCTCCATGGTGCTGAAGTTCAGCGCCGACGCTGACCTACAGCACCAGGCGTCTGGTACATGACCCCTCCCCCCCAATCCTGGTATATATATCCTCCATGCTGGCACACTGTCCCCCCCCCCCATGCTGGCACACTGTCCCCCCCCCCCATGCTGGCACACTGCCCCTTCCCCCATGCTGGCACACTGTCCCCCCCCATGTTGGCACACTGCCCCCCCCCGTGCTGGCACACTGTCCCCCCATGCTGGCACAACACATGAGAGCCCATGCTGGCACAGTCCCCCCATGCTTGTACATATGAGCCCCATGCTGGTACAGTCCCCCCATGCTTGTACATATGAGCCCCATGCTTGTACATATGAGCCCCATGCTGGTACATACGAGCCCTCATGCTGGCACATACCCCTCCATGCTGGCACAGCTCCCCATGCAGAAATAAACACTTGGAATAGATCCCTCTGTATGTAATGACTCTATATAATATATGTGTTTCACTTTTTGTATTGAATTACTGAAATAAATTAACTTTTTGATGATATTCTAATTCATTGAGATGCACCTGTATATTTATTTTATTCTAATATATAGTAAGGGCCCTTTCACATCAGCGGTAATTTCAAATCGCGGCAGATGCGGTGAAAAAAAAGCATCTGCCGCGATTACCGCATACCGGCTGCACTTGCGGCGCGGTTGCGGTAAACGCCATGCAAGGTATAGGCGGACTTGCGGCAGGTGCGGCAAGTGCGGTTTTGCACTTGCGGCAGGTGCGGGCGCGAAAAAAAACGCAGTCAGCCGCGGTTTTTTTTGCGGCCGCACTGCGGCAAGTGCAAAACCGCACTTGCCACAAGTCCGCCTATACCTTGCATGGCGTTTACCGCAACCGCGCCGAAAGTGCAGCCGGTATGCGGTAATCGCGGCAGATGTGGCTTTTTCACCTTATCTGCCGCGATTTGAAATTACCGCTGATGTGAAAGGGCCCTCAGAAGGTTATTTTTCGTAAAACAAAAATTCTTAGAAAACACCACACATTGCAAGGAGTCAAATACTGGAAATTGATGTGGAAGTAATTCATGATTTCTTGTATGCAGACATCTAACATCTCATCTGAACAGAACGTGAAGAAGAACAAATAGGAGAGACACGTCCTCAATATCAAAACACAATAAGGTGAATATTAGGGTCAGTGTATGCACTTGTCAGTATATGCATTGACCTCCGACATTTACACATAGATAAGCCTATATTAACCTTCTCATTAGGCATCGTAAACTGAATCTAGAACGTGGTACAAGACATTAGAAGTAACCCGTGTCATCAGAGCCCAAACAACCTTTAATCCAATACGACACATAGAGAAAATACCATCTAGTTTTTTATATTTTATACTTAATCGTTTATAGCATATGAATTTTATATTTTTAATCCTTTTAAATTAATTTGATAGATCAATAAACAACCTGGCAACTTATAGGTAAAATTGAAACAGAAGTGGTGTTAGTTTATCAAAATAAGGGGGTTGTAACGCTGGGTCCCTGTACCCAGTTAATTATTTAGTATACAATACTTGGTAAGCTTACACATGAATCTTACTTACCTGGGACCTTTGAGCAGCAACACAATAGATGAATAGGATACTTGTAGGTTACCTACACCATATTCATCAACTACCCCCTAGCTAGCACCAGCGTAACTAAACAATAGTGGTTATCATAAACTTAGATTTTAGGAGCTTCACAGGAACTAGAGCAATGTGGAAAGAAAAAAATAACATTTTACTTTTTCCAACAAAAATGTTAACTTTACCATCAAATATTACATTTTTGCAAGGATAACAGGATATAATGGACCCTAAAACATGTTGTGCAATTTCTCCCGAGTGCATGGAAACCCCATATGTGGTCAGAAATCACTGTTTGGGCGCACAGCAGGGCTTGGAAGGTAAGGAGTGAAGCTGGAATCGCTACCTGACACCATGTTGCACTTAGAGAGCCCTTGATGTGCCTAAACAGTGGAAACCATGCACAAGTGATCCTATTTTGGAAACTGCACCCTCCAAGACAACCCCCAGGGGCTTCACAGAATTTTATAATGTTGAGCTGTGAAAATGAAAAACTTTTTTCATTGTCACAGAGGCAGCAAGTTATAATGGATCCCAAAACGTGTTGGACAATATGTCCTGTGTATGTCAATACTCTATATGTGGTGAAAAACCACTGTTTGGGCACACGGCAGGGCTCGGAAGGGAAGGAATGGCATTTGATGTTTCAATTACAAAGAAAATTACAGCTGAAACCAGACGTTCACATACACCATAGAAAAAGACACATCTGCATGTTTTTCTCAGTATCTGACATGAAATCAGAATAAACCTTTCCTGTTTTAGGTCAGTTAGGATTACCATAATTATTTATATTTGCCAAATGCCATAATAATAAGAGAGATTTTAATTACTTTCTGCAAAGTCACAAGTTTACATATAAACAGGCAGTGTCTACAATATGATCACCCACATAGCCCCTACATATAGCATGAGCCCTGACAAAGCCTCCTTTATACAATATGAGCACTCACATAGCCTCCTATATACAATATGAGCACTCACATAGCCCCTACATATAGCATGAGCCCTGACAAAGCCTCCTTTATACAATATGAGCACTCACATAGCCTCCTATATACAATATGAGCACTCACATAGCCCCTACATATAGCATGAGCCCTGACAAAGCCTCCTTTATACAATATGAGCACTCACATAGCCTCCTTTATACAATATGAGCACTCACATAGCCTCCTTTATACAATATGAGCACTCACATAGCCTCCTATATACAGTATGAGCTCTCACATAACCCCTACATATAGCATGAGCCCTGACAAAGCCTCCTTTATACAGTATTAGCCCTCACATAACCTGTATACAGTATGAGCCCTCACATAGCCCCAACATAGATAAGCCTATATTAACCTTCTCATTAGACACCGTAAACTGAATGTAGAACGTGGTTCAAGCCATTGGATGCAACCCGTGTCATCAATTTAGAAGGGAATGTTACATTTTTCTTATAGATTGAAACATTCCCAACTGACTTTTTAATGTACTACAGAAATCGGCCCTAATCAACTTATCTCTCAAAGATGGCATCTTTTTATTACAAAAAAAGTGGAAGTTACAAAATGGGGACTATATCCGGATATGAATCCTGCAAGATCCACCAATGATTTTTAATTATGGTAAATATTTTATTATTATAAGGGCTATAATCTCGTACACGCCATCCAAACCACTGCTTTTTTATTATCCGCATTGATTCCTTCGCTTCTTTCAACACATATTCAGGGTAACCTCTGTCTATCGCCCAGTTCACATCTAAGAGGGCTTGCGTTTCTATGCGTTTTTGCGGTGGGGGTGCCAGGACTGAGGCCACAAACAATCATATACCAGGTATGTGACATTAATGAGGACAATAGTTAATGTATTACAGGGGCAGCAGCACACCATGTGTAACTTGAAGTAGAAGGGGCATTGCTAGCACACAGGTGTGCATACATGTTAGAAGTTCAGAGCTCTAGGCCTATACCATACTGTAACCTGTGCCTGAGAAAGGCTAAAAGTGCTAGCATATATGTGCACATGTAGTTTAGAAGATTAGAGCCCATAATCACCTAATAGAGTGTTTAGCTGCCTTGAGCGATAAATAAACTAACAGCACGTCCTTATGCACCTGGTATTACTGGTCATTGTACAATATGTATAAATATTGATGTAAGTGGTCCCAGTCCTGGACCTAGATATATAATCATTGTAATCATTAGGGTACTCCTATGTATTAATTTTAATGGTTTTATGTAATAATAATATATAAATTATGACTAATAAAGTGATCACTTAAAGCAGGGTGGGGAACTCCAGGCCTCGAGGGCGCACACAGTGCAGGTTTTCAAGATTTCCTTAGTGTTGCACAGGTGATAATATAATCACCTGCACTGGTGATGATTCCAACCTCTGTGCAATACCAAGGAAATCCTGAAAACCTGCACTGTGTGCGGCCCTCGAGGCCTGGAGTTCCCACCCTGACTTAAATAATAAAGAAATTGTACTCATTATTCATCTGAGAGCCCTTGATAGGGAACTCTGGGTGATTTTGAAGTGGTTTTGTGTAAAGGTGAGACATTGACAAGTGGTGGACTATTGAGATAATACATATCTACAGTAAATCAGACACTATAATAAATACACTCCACACATTATTTTGGATGTCAAATGGCCACAGCTTTATTTAAATCACAGGATTACCAATCCCAGTAGGAGTCAGGTGGAGTGCTATTACAGTACTGTGATCTCCCCAGCTGTCTGACATCCAGCACCAGGCCAGACTGCCATAAAGGGGGCAGCACATATTGGCTGCTATTCAAGCAGAGCCATTAAACTTCCAGGGCACCAATGACCCTCACTTCCGTGTTTAACCACCGTGCCTGCCTCTTATGACGTTACCATTACCACATCCTTCAGGCTGGCCACCAAAGCTGAGCCTTCTCACCACCATGAGGTTTTACATCCTCTAATAGTTAAAATTATTCCACCTTAACTTATCTGAAACTTCCACCTGACTCCCACCCCGCAAAGCCGTGACGGTCATAGATTCCAAGCCACATGTGACACCTCTTTGTTAATATTTTTTTAAGCATATATCCATTAAGTAACCTTATAAAAGGTGTCCCTGCAAAAACATTATGGGAACTAAAGTTAGCACCTCCGACTCACAAAGAGCCATCCTACAGCGCTCAGGAGAGGAAAAAACCCTGTGGAGGAACTATGGCTGAAGGATTGCCCTTCCCTTGAGCTTAGAAGGTTAATGCCAAAATTAACTCTTCGTAGCAGTGGTACAATTGGTCATGGTACAATATAAACAAATGTTGATTGATGAAATAAGGCATTCATCACTATACAAGTAATGGGTAAATAAACATTCCTGGTTAAAGCGTATAACATGGCGGGAGGGCGGGTAATGTTCCTTCCACTATCTATTGAAAGAGAGTGAGAGAGATAGGATGCCGACTCCTCCCAAACTTGTAACCCACCCCCAGGGAGTCACCAGGCACACACATACCGGACACACATACAGCGCCCCTTCCTGGTAAGGCAGCATCTCTCTTGTTAACCTCTACACAGACGCTGCCATACAACAAGTCTACAGGAGTTCTGGGTCCACCCCTCGCCACCATCACTAGGGCTGCGGTGTGTATCGAGTCTCAGCCATGTTATAGCTTCTTGTACAGCTCATGTGTATATACAAAATATTTTTCAAAATATGACATGTAAATCTGTGCATACGGGGGTCCGCGTGAGCTTTTATGGAATTCGCCACAGTTTAAATAACATATGGGATGAATTAAAATTCACAGTTTTAGTGATTTACAGGAAATTGATTTTTTAGATACGATGGTGAAGAAGGTTTCTGATGGCATTGTGACCACCGACATCTATAGAAAACCAATCCATTGAATAGTGGTCTTCATTTCTCGAGTGCTCACCAGTTTTCTGTTAAAAAGGCAATTCCAGTTCACACGGATGAAAAGGATCATGTCTGATCCATCCAGATGTGAAACTAGACTTAATGAGATGCAACAAAATGTTACAGACAAGAGGTTACCCTGAATATGTGATGAAAGAGGCGAGGGAATCCGCAGGTAACAGCAATGTGGATAATAATAAAGTAGTGGATCGGATCACGGTTGTATGAGATTATAGCTCTATTAATAATAAAATAGATACCATTATTAGAAATCACTGGTGGATCTTGCAGGATTCATATCATAACTTGTATGTTATAAGCCAGCATTGAGAGGTACAGGTGCATCTCTATGAATTAGAATATCATCAAAACGTTATTTATGTTCAGTAATTCAATACAAAAAGCTAAATGCATATATTATATAGAGTCATAATAAAACGTGATCTATTTCATGTGTTTATTTATGTAAATGTTGATGATTATAGCTTACAGCCAATAAAAACCCAAAGGTCATTACCTCAGAAACTTAAAGTAGGCAGGATGAAGGGTTAAAAACCACGCCGCCGTATTCCACGAGACATCAAAGGGTGAATGTAATATTGATATATTAATCAACCCATTTCAGGGTTCCCAGAAATGCCCTGAAACGTGGCAATATTATATTGATTTGTCCTGAGGAAGGGCCAGGGAGCCCTGAAACGCATTTACTAATAAATCAATATTATATTCACCCTTTGATGTTTCGCGGAATATGGCAGCACGGTTTTTAACCCTTCATCCTCCCTACTCTATATGCACCATGCTGGGGACTGCAGCAGCCGTGATTTGCTTTTATAGTGGTTGTGACTCTCACAACCACACAAGGTGAAGCCTCTGATACCTATTTAGGTCATATTTTATCTCTCAGACCCTTCATCCTCCCTACTTTAATATTCTGAGATAAAGACCTTTGGGTTTTCATTGGCTGTAAGCCATAATCATAAACATTAACAGACATAATAACTTGAAATAGATCACTGTGTGTAATGACTATGTAATAAATGCATTTCACTTTATGTATTGAATTATTGCAATAAATTAACTTTTTGATCATATTCTAACTCATTGAGATGCACCTGTAAGTTGGTGAGGGCTGATTTCAGTAGTACGTTGAAAGATACCAAAAATACTTTTTTAATCTAATAGAATAAACAGAACATTCCCTTGTTTAAGTTGCGCCCAGTGCAACAATGTTATTAAAGGTGACTCTGTATTGCATCCTCATATGGGAAAAATGTACAAAAGTAAAGGTTATTTCACATGTCAAACATCTGCCATTGTGTATACTGTTAAGTGTCCGTGCAGGCTCCTATATGTTCAGGAGACTCTCCAGCACATGGGGGCCCATATAAATAGATATAAACCTAATATTAGATGCAAGATTTGTTGCTTCCCCTTCCCAGTTGTTTCAATGAGATGAAAACTCTATTTCTCAATTAAAGTTTCAAGTCACGGAAAAAAATGTGCCATCATGAACGCGGGGGGGAGGGGGGCGGGGGGAGTATTACAAATAGGTTACTACAGCGAGAAGCCTTCTGGATCCATGAGCTCCAGACATTACATCCAATAGGCTTGAACCCTGAGTACAAAATATATAGATTTATTTAAATAAATATTGCAAAATTTGAAAAAGTTTGCTTTCACCTTTATAACCTCATTTTATATAAATTATTTTACCTAAAACGAAATAATTTAAGAAAATAAAAAAGTATTAAAAAAATGATTATTGTGATATTTATTGAAACTCCTGCTATTGGACTTGTCTATATTTCAGACCGCCGCTGATAATTGGGGTGGAGGATACGGCTGAGCCTTGCACTAGATCATTGGTCACTTGCCAATGCAAAAGATGTTGGAAAAAGGAAAAAGGAGAAAAAACCTGTGTAAATGCAGAAATTGCGTTTTGCGATATATTGTTAGCATGTGTGGAAGCTTGATGGTATATCTGTGTATGGCTCAGCGGTCTCCTGCATTGATCATAATTATATTTGTTTTCCATATTTTCTTAATATAATCTGAAGGATGTAACATGCTATTCCTGTGACATTCCACTTTTTTTTTTATTTTTGTTCTAACTTTATTAACAACATACAAACCAAGCAAGTAAACCCCCCAGACTGGAATGGAATGTTCCACCCATTGTGATGTCATAGAAAGGTTGCTATATAAGGCTCCTCCCTGCTCAGATGCCATCATTCTGAGCAGAGCTCTCTCTCTTAGAGGTTCTGCTTGTGACAGTGTGAGCCATTTATCTGCATTATTCCTTCTAACATCTGTGGAATCTTCATATCAAGGTATTATTTTTTATAAATGTTCAGATATGTAACAGAAATAAACACTGGAAATAGATCACTCTGTGTGTAATGACTCTATACAGGGTGGGCCATTTATATGGACGCATGTAAATAATATGGGAATGGTTGGTGATATCAACCTCCTGTTTGTGGCACATTAGTATATTGGAGGGTGAAAACCTTTCCGGATGGGTGGTGACCATGGGGCCATTTTGAAGTTGGACATTTTGGATCCAATTTTACTTTTTCAATGGGAAGAGGGTCATGTGACACATCAAACTTATTGATAATTTCATAAGAAACAATGGTGACCTTGGTTTTAACGTTACTTTATTCTTCATGAGTTACAAGTTTATGACACTTATAAAATGTGTTCAAAGTGCTGCCCATTGTGTTGGATTGTCAATGCAACCCTCTCCTTCCACTCTGGGCACACTGATAGCCACACCACAGAAGAAATGCTAGCACAGGCCTCCAGGATCCGCTGTGTCAGATGCTGCACATCTCGTATCTTCACAGCATAGACAATTGTCTTCAGATGAGGGAGGAGGAAAACTTTGTGTGAATGGTGAAGTTACCAAACAAAACCCCGCTATTGGTCTGACACTAACCCACAGTGGATAGATCCCTCCAAGACTGCGGGAACACAAACATTGATGGTATGGTGCGGTATATGGGGTACAAAGATAGTGGGGCATTCTTCATGAATGGAAACCTCAATGCCCCTGGATATCTGAATATGTAGCCAATCAGAAGCTTCCAAACACATGACATTATCATATGAGCTGTCCAATATTGTTTAAAGCAGGGAGTCTCAAACTCCAGGCCTCGAGGGCCGCACACAGTCCAGGTTTTCAGGATTGCCAAAGCATTTGACAGTTGGTAATCAAATGACCAACTGTCAAACTCCAAGGAAATCCTGAATACCTGGACTGTGTGCGGCCCTCGAGGCCTGGAGTTTGAGACCCCTGCTTTAAAGTCATAGTAATCTTAATGTATGGAAATTTGTGACTTTGCATAAAGTAATAAAAAGGCCTTAAAACATTTTTTCTCTCTCTCATTATTCTGGTGTTTGTCAAATATTAATTATAATTATAACAATCCTAATAGACCTAAAATGGGAAAGGTTTATTTTGATTTCATGTCACATAGTGAGAAAAACATGCAGATGTATCTTTATATAGTGTATGTAAACTTCTGGTTTGAACTGTACATATTGGAGACAATGTACCCAATATCACATCTGCAGTAATTATGATCATACCCACTGTTGGGCTACTTTCTCATCTGTGCTGGAGTAGGGCATTAAGTTCACAGACAGAGAAAGAGCATCCTTAAAGGGAACCTGTCACCTCATCTAGCCCCCCTAACCTATCACTACCTGCCCCTGTAGCCTCAAACTTCTTTCCTAACCATCCCTGCCTGACCTAATAGGGCTTCATAGAACTTGACAGATCACTTTATAAACTGACAACAGTATCTGTGATAATGGGGCGTTCCTGATGGAAGGGCAGTGTGTCCAGGGCCGCCCTCCCCCTCCTCGCTGCTCTAATTACGCCCAGATTGGCGGCATCATGGTTTCAGGAGCGGGGCTGCAGATTTGAATTATCCCGCCCCGCTCTTCTTGCTTTCATGGCGCATTGCTGGTGGCAGCGTCATTTCCGGCCGGCGCATGTGCAATGCGGCAGGAGAACACGGCCCCGTGACAGCGACGTCGCTAAGCAACCATCGGAAAAGTCGTCGGAAGGTGAGTATCCTCCCCGCTCTCCCGAAAATGCAAATATATATATGTGTGTGTAATCCATAATATATATAAATATATATCATAGAAAAATGACAGCAGCACACATATTGTATTATGGTGATATATATATATATTTATATATATATATATATATATATATATATTATATATATAATATATCTAACTTAAATGTATATACATTACCATTAATATATATGTGTAAATAAATGTAACACTTGTGTGTTAATTTAATGTATGTGTATATATATGTGGTGTAACCTATATATGTGTAATGTAGATAGATATATTTGTATAGGTAGATATATCTATCTATAGATAGATGATATACTATAGATAGATGATATATCTATACTATATAGTATATCTATGATAGATAGATATATCTATAGATAGATAGAATATCATAGATCGATATATCTATATATAATCTAATATATATATATTACTAGCTGTACCCGATGCAAATGCATCGATGTAGAATATTTTAATAATGCGCCGTTGCGGTAATCCTTATAGGGATTACCGCAACCGCGCCGCAAGTCCTCGCACTCAGGCCTAGAGTCTCAATAAGCGGCGCGGTTGCGGTAATCCTTATGGAAGCGGCATTGCGATCGCGGGCCCGAAAATAGAAGCAGAGCCTGGGCCCACAAGCAGCGAGTTCCCGCTGAGGCTAGCGACTTCGCTAACCTGAGGCGGAACGCTATTGCCGAGTCTGCTTGGCCAGGAAATGGCGCTGGGCCGCCATGCCACAAAGCTAGCGACTCGCATGGCCTCGCCGCTCGCGCATGCTAACGCTCAGGCCGCTACGCGGCCAATGCTTCGCCGTGGTGACGTCAGAGTGTGACATATCCACGGCGATTTCGGGGTCCGACACGAAAATGCCTACGGCAATTATATAGTAGATATATATTATATATATATAATATCTCTACTTTATAATTGTCTAAGGCGTCTGTCGGTCACAGAATCGCACGCAAGACAGAGGCCACTCATTGGTGCCCGCCTGAGGCGGGCGCCAATGAGCGCAGAATATGCAAATAGGCGCGAGAATTCAAAGTTCGAATTCCGCGCCAATTTGCAGCCCGGCTACAGGGGTGCATGTCTCTCCTCACAGCCCCCCGTTCCTCCTGCCCGCGCTCCCTGCAGCCCCCCTCCGCTGCTCCTGCCTCCCTCCGCTCCCCGTGGCCCTCCCGCTCCTCCTGCCACCATCCTGCCCCATCGGCTCCATCCTGCCCCACAGTTTCCATACTGCACCCCCACCACCATCTCCTCCTGTCACCACTCTTCCTGTCCTCCAGGCAGCCCCCAAGATTTGCATACTGGGATATTTGGGAGAGTTGGTAGATTTTGAATCCCCGATGGCTATAGGTCTTTCATGAACATTGTACCAAGCACACAAGCTTAGTTGCCATTGACATTGGTTAGGCTGGTTTCACATTAGTGTTTCCCACCGCTGCAGATTGCGGGGGGCGAACACGAGCAGAACGCATGCGGCATCCATCCCCATGTTTAACAAGGGGACGCATGGTATATGTGGTTACCTGCGGATGGCCAAGTCCACGTCCGCATGCGTTATTCCTCGGCACCCAGAAATGGAACATGTTGCACTTTGTGTGTCTGAGGAGGTATGATTTGTACGCAAGCCTCTGCAAGAGTATAAATCGTACATGGAGGGCAATGAGGACGCACAGCCATCCGCAGAACACCGCAGACAAACGCTGCAGATCACATAGGAATCCATTCTCTCATCGAAAGAGGAGAGAGAGGACCTGGACCAGCTGACTGGCTAATTAGTTTGAATCGTCACCACCGATCGGCAGATGGGCGATTTTAAACTTGCAAATGATGCGGAGAACAACAGTGGCCAGGAGGAGGAGATCAGTAGCTGCGGCCGGGAGATCTCTTCTTCGCTGCTGATCTGCTCCCAGCTGCCGCTGATCTCCTCCTCCCAGACGCCGCTGTTCGCCACCTCCCGGCCACAGAGACTGCTGATTGGGTGGCTGGGCACCGTTAGAATGGCATACTATGTGAACGCATGCAGACTCTAATGTTCGTGTGAATCTAGCCTTAGATGCTCAACCACTGACAATTAATGATTTAATAAATAAGTTAAATAATATTACTTGACTGGACAAAGGGGTATATAGAAAGAGAAAAGCAATCAAGAACGTTGACAATATGTAGGGACCCTGGTTGAATGTTCCAGGCTGGGACTTTGCAGAAAGTAAAAAAAATGCCTTAAAACATTCTCCCTCTCATTATTCTTGCATTTGGCAAATATTAATTATAGTAATCCTAACTTGCATAAAACAGAAAAGGTTTATTCTGATTTCATATACGGTATGTAATATTTTTTAATATTATTATTTTTTATAATATATACAGTATAATATAATATTAAATTTGCTATTGAGTTAATATTTAATAGGATATTCAGTGTGCAAATCAAGGCAACCCTCAAAATTTGCATCTGGGAGACTTGGTAGATTTTGACTCCCCGATGGTTATAGGTCTTATACATTGTATCAAGCATGCAAACTTATTGCACAACAATAGATGCTCAAACACTGACAATTAATGAGTTAATAAATACAGGTGCATCTCAATGAATTAGAATATCAACAAAAAGTTAATTTACTTCAGTAAGGGAGGTGCCTGGGCAACGTGTTCATTCTCTAGGAAAGTTGCCTCTGTCCAGGTTGCACTCCTGCAATGCTTTGCACTAGGAAGACTGTTGTCTTGCTTTCAGCATTATTTTAACACCTCTGTCTCCACAGAATCCTCTGCTGGTAGTTCGTTATTATGGATCTCTCTGGAAACTCTGGATCCCACCCCAGGCTGGCCAAAGCACTCCTGAAGTGCATGGAACCGTCCAGATTCCTATACCAGCTGGATCAGCCTTCCCGGGATTGTATGGAGCTCCCAGGATTCATGCTATCGATAGAGCCAGTGTCCCACAGTCTTCTCCTCTCTTCTGTTCAGTCTGTACGGGTCGCACCTCTGGTCCGGGATTCGCGGCATTTAGACCTCCTGCTGCTGTACTGGGTTTATCCCTGTACAGGGGTTCCCTCGCCGGTGCTGCGCCAGGAGAGTTCGTTCTTGTGATCCAGAGGATCTTCCCCTCAGACACCTTTCCCTTTGTTAACCTTCCTTTAATAAATATCCTTGGTTTTACTGAAATCGCTTTCCAGTCTCTTGCTGTATCGGGTATTCAGCTGTCACTGCTCCACCAGTGGTCCTGTGAGTCCACCTTACATCTCCTTGCCCCTAAGATGTAACTGATGTCAACTAATCAAAAACAACAATGTCACAGCAGGAACTGGGATTAGCAAGTTTTTTGAGTAGATAAAATATTTACCTATCTCACCAGGAGCTGATTGTCGTTAACGGTCTCGTCATAGGGCTCTTACTTCAATTATCATCTATCTTTGAATCTTTCTCTCTGTCATCATTTATCATTTATCTATCTTTGCATATTTTTTAAAGAGGACCTGTCACCAAACCAGGCATGGTGATCTAATTACAGCACTGGATGCAGCATGTCTCCAGCATGCAGACAAGGGGTCCCCCAGCACTTGAGCAGCCCTGTACCCCGAGATAATACACTTAGAAAACTTACATGCTACAGCCACTAAGGAGGTGGCTAGGGGCTGCAGCCAAGAGCAGATTCACACCCCCTGCCTGTGTAATCTGCCCACCGCTGCCAATCATTCTCTCCCTGTCTGCAGCATTTAAACTGAGTTTTTTTTTTTTCCTCTCCCGTGTCCTCTCTAAACGGACTTTCTGGAAGAGAGAGAAAAAACTGTGTTTAAATGCTGCAGACAGGGAGAGAATGATTGGCAGATTACACATGCAGGGGGAGTGAATCTGCCCTTGGCTGCAGCCCTAGCTACCTCCTTAGTGGCTGTAGCATGTAAGTTTTCTAAGTGTATTATCTCGGGGTACAGGGCTGCTCAAGTGCTGGGGGACCCCTTGCCTGCATGCTGCAGACATGCTGCATCCAGTGCTGTAATTAGATCACCATGCCTGGTTTGGTGACAGGTCCTCTTAAAGGGTTCCACGAATGTGCAGTGTAGATTAACGGATCTGTTAACTGACAGAATAACGGATGCTTTACTAATGGATCCATTGCCACGTGGATTCCCATTACAGCCTTAACAGATGCATTGGCAATCATTGTTTGGATCTACATAAGAAAAGTCCCACATGCAGGACTTTTTGTCCACTAGGAAAATGGATGTTTGACGGATTACACACTATGAATGTCAAATATGTACAGATCTGTTACCATTATAGTCAGTGGATCTGTTATCCAATCCGCTTTTGTATTTCCCAAATGGATGCAGAAACAGAAATGACTACAGGACATGTGAACTTAGCCTTAAAGGGTTTGTCCACTACTCTGACAACCCCTTCTCAATCCTTATGTTTTCTCTCAGCAAACTAATAACACTTATACTCACCTTCGCTGCTGTTGGCACCTGTGCTCCCTGGGATCTCATGACATTGTTATGTCACGTGATCCCTGCGGCCAATCAGCACTGGCCTGTCTTGGTTTGTCTGCAGGTAAGGAGAGTGAAGCCAGCGCTGATTGAATGACGTAACATAATAATGTAAAGCGATTCCTGGGTGAGCCAGTGCTGACATTGCTGTAATGGTGCTGGCATCAGAGGTGAGTATAGGTGTTCCTATTTTACTAGAGAGAAACATAGTGATTGAGAAGGGGATGTCCAAGTATTGGCCTCCCCCTTTAAACAAGGATAGTACACGGGCTGTACACTAATGACATCCGTGTGCTGTACATGGTTTTCACGGACCCATAGACTTGTATTGACAATTTTCATCCATGCTGCAGGAAAACAAAACGCACATGGTTTGCACAGACATGTGGCCCATGAAAAAAATGTTCATGTAAACAGCTCCATAGACTATACTGGGTACGTGTTGTATCCATGAAAAATCCAGAACATGTAACACGGACATCTGAATGAATGCCTTACATTTGCACACAGATAAGATGCACATATACATGTTGATAATGAGAAAAACAAGAGCAGCACTTATATATTCAGGTGCAAAATCAATCCAGAACAGTTTTCAATTGCTCCTATACTGATAAAGTAAAAAGATTGCAGCACTCCTTCATACGATGTATATGTTGCCTTTATTTGGCCATCAGGCCTTGTGACACTTCAGTCTCAGGACCAGGCTAGAAAAAAGTCCTGGGAGAATGAAACGTCACAAGGCCTGATGGCGAAATAAAGGCAAAGTATACATCTTATGAAGGAGTGCCGCAATCTTTTTACTTTTTTATCTGAACATATACATAGTACTAACCTGACCCTGAGCTGTATAGCTAATAGACAGCCCCGGCATACACAACAGTTCACATACGATATCACCCCTGCACACTACTCGGTGGGGTAAATATTGATTTGGGGTGGTCTCAAACTTGCATTTTTTATTGTCTTGAGTGCATATCTGTCCTAATCTTAAAGCCTCCTGATGAGGCATGTGTCCCTATACTTAATGGGGCCGCAGCGTGGGTGCATGCCGAGGCATCAGGATTCAGCCTGATCCTGCCATCAGTTTTTTTGTCATCCTCTCTGGACGCACCAAGGAGCAATTTTTGTGCTCAACTAAAAGCCGATCCCTCTGGATGTCTCTGGATCCATCCACAAATAGAATGGAGTCCAATAGTGGACTGATCCAGAAAGGGCTGATCCGTCCATCCGGATCTGCTTTTCCTCACTGAGTATGTGACTCGCCTAGGGCAGGGTACTCAGCTCTCGGCTCGATCAGGGATGTCACGGATGGCTGCCCAAGGCTGTGGCCCTGGTAGTCAATGAATGGCATATCAGAATAAAGTATATACAAGTTTTTGTCTTTCGTGATGCCACCTGCCAAGTCTGGTGATGCTCACCAGCGCCGCCACAGTCCTCCGGTGGTCGTTGGTATTGCGGCCAGATGGCAGGCGAGACTGGACCACCGGGGCAGTGATGCTGTAAGGCAAACAGTTTATAGTGAAAGGATGCAGCAGAGTCGGATGGTTAGCACTGCAGCCTTTGCAGCGCTGCGGTCCTGAAGTCCTGGGTTCAATCTCACAAGGACAACATCTGCAAGGAGTTTGTTGTTCTCTTCCGTGTTTGTGGGTTTCCTCCGGGCACTCCGGTTTCCTCCCACATTGTAAAGACATACTGATAGGATATTTAGATTGTGAGCTCCAAGAGAGATAGCATTACTAATGTATGTAAAGTGCTATGGAATTAATGGCGCTATATAAATGAATAAATATTATTATATTACTTCACTGGGTAGCTTTACTGGAAAACTTTCAATCAGCATTACAGTCTTGCAGTAGCAGTTGATGGTATTACGGCAAATTGTCCGGATGCTGCAATTGGGATTTCTGGCTGTAGACGGACCCCTCCTTGTGTGCCTTTCTCTTTCTTTCTTTCTTCTTGCCTCCCAGTGGCAGTGAAGTCTGACTCCTAAAGATCGTCAGACCTCGAGCTCCTTCTCTCTCCTTTCTCCCCTCCTTCGCGGTCTTCGGGACAACCTTCTCTTAAGCTAAGCAGTGGCCTCTGCTCCTAGCTTTTGGCTCCCTTCTTTAGTTGACTCACTCAGGAGACTGGGGCTATATTTATAATATCCCCGTACATCAGATTCTCTGTGAGCCTTGTAGGATCTCACAGTTACCCGTCTTCCTTCCTGAACTGGCTCGCTTCTAAGCCTCTGTTCCTTCCCTCTGTTTTCTAGGATCTTTGCTCTGGGCCCCTCAGCTGAGGAGACCCTTCTTGCTTCCTCTCAGGCTGGCTGCCTGTCTCCAACTCCTACTCCATCACTCCTCCGACTCCAACTGAACTCTGGTTCCCCCTAGAGGTCACTATCTTCCCTCCGGGGTCCCTCCACCCACTATTCTAGTGTGTGAGTGTTGCTCCAGGGTTCCATCTAGTGACCATAGTCCCAATTGCAGTGGGGTGACTACACCGCTTTCTGGGTGTAGCACCCCTTTTGTGGCACCTACGTAGTGGGGCGCCACATATGCCCAGAGTCATTTTCTGCACCTCAACAACGCATATACAATCTCTCTTCCTCTCTCTCGCTCTCTCCTTCTCTTTCCTTCTCTCTCCCCCTCTCTTTCCTGTCTCTCTCTTTCTCTCCCTCTCCTCCCGTGGACCAGCCAGATCAGGCATCCGTTGGGCTGCGGTGGCATGCCTTGCAGACATATAGACGGCTGCAGATGATCGCGTTTTCAGACTGATGTGCAACGCCGCAAACGTGAAACCACCGTCACTTGATCATTTACCCAGAAAACAGATAACTTAAAATATAGATTAACGCTCTCAATAAGAATGAGCAGAGATGAGCAAACTCCACCTTGGCTCCGTTTATTCTTGGGATCACTGGGGCTCCTTCTGAAATTATCCCTACTCTGTGGCTAGGTGATAACAAAAAACGTGGTACAATCACTTTGATCGGAAACTGCAAGCAGCATGAATCAGATGCCGACTCTGCGATCGCATCCAGGTATCTTTTTCCCATTAATACAGTTAGAAGGTCCAGCCAGAGACAATAGGGAGAGATGAAACTAGTCCAATGCCACCCCCAGATGTGGTGTGGGCAGCATGAATCAGCTGATAGGTGACTGACGCTCTTTCAGATTAAAGGGGTTGTCCAGGCTTGAGGTACAAGACTCCGTCACTCTGTAACTGCAGACTTGTGAATCCTTGCAGTGTGCGATAATCCTCCAGTGTCGGGGGCAGTCATGTGACCGTATGTATGCGATTTGCATAATTCCCACCATATTCTGGTTGGATGTATTTGACCTCGCTCAATTCACTTGTACTAATCAAGGCCGTGAATGTCGAGACATGAGCGCATGTATGCAAATCACATACTTGCAGTCATGTACCGGAGAAGACTGACAGTGCGTATGCTATGAGGATTGGCAAATCTGCAGTCACATAAAGAAACTGTAGATTTGTAACCCAAGGCCGGACAACCCCTTTAATCTCTGCATGCTGTCATCCAGATCCACAAAATTCTCAGTCAATATGAGACATTCCCCAAACTCCTCTTCTGCAGTATACATTGTAATGTCCATCCCATCAAATAATACCCCTGCCCTTCAAAGTATAGAGTGCAACACACAGTACAGTATAATCAGGGGTGGCCTAAGGGTAGTCAGGGCCCGGGGCTCTTCAGACACTGTGGGCCCCCCGGTCATGTGACGGGGGTCATCATATACCTGAAATAGATTATTGCAGAAAAATAGTTGCTGAGTGAAACTCTAACCTGTCAAACATCCATTGATCAGTCAATTTACCCTTCAGTTAGGAAGAAAAAAAAACAAAGCACTTAAGCCATAGTATTGAACCGTCCATTAGAAGGAGGGCATTATGCCCTGACTGCCCTGTACTCAGAATAAATAACTTATAAAAGTCTCGAACAGCGTGCCCCTGTATGATAATCACCTGTTACCAGCCTGATGGACTTGCTTGCAGATCGGTCCATCCCTCCTCCTCGCGGCCTGACAGCGTCTTCTTCTGAATGATGTAGATAACTCCTCCTGCCACCTGCGTTATCCACGTGACCACGTCCAATTTTCCCATTGCCTACGCTACGCCCATACCTCTCCGGCTTGTGCAGGTGCACTGTGCTCCATCATGGGGTTATCCTACAAGTTTAAACTCTCAGTGATGTCACCATACATTAGACGCAGCAGACTGGGAGCCTGGAACCATGTGCACAGACCCCTGCGGTTCGCGCATGTGTATATGAGTCTTACATTGTAGACATAGTAGGGCAAGCACAGCGCGTTTGTGCAAGCTGGAGAGGCATCTGCACAGACGTGAGTTGGGAAAGTGGGATGTGGATAACGCAGGAGGCGTATCCATATCATTCAGAAGAAGAGGCTGTCGAGGAGAGACTGGGTGGACCAATCTGCAAGCAAGAATTTCGGACCGGTAACAGGGACATTCAGAGCATAATAACCTGTTTCTTATAATGCAGCATCAGCGTGTGCACGAGGGCTTACAAATACTGAGGGAAAAACTGACCAAATACTGAACATCTGCACGAGATGTGAGGTAGCGCCCCGGGGAACTCGCTTGGCCACGGAAATTACACCAACTCATGCTTAAATAAATGACCACCCGTTTATTTTTAACACACATCTCAAACCGGGTAGCATGTATAACGCATAAACATTTCACATAAGCACATCACATAATACATCTATTATATAATCACGAATGCAGCGAGTGCCCCTTTTGAGACCGCACTCGCTGCGAGTCAATGTCGTCATGTGGATACGAACGAAGCATTGGCCGCGCAGCGGCCATTGCGAGTCGCTTAAGGCGACTCGCTATGCCCGCGCAGCGGGCATGGCGAGTCGCCTTAGCAGCGCGAAGCATTGGCCGCGAAGCGGCCATTGCGAGTCAGAGACTCGCTCTACTAGAATCCCGATGCATTGTGCATCGGGCACCCATCTAGTACCATATATAATAGAGTATAAGCCAAGGCCCCTAATTTTACCCTCCAAAACTAGGGAAACTTATTGACTCGAGTATAAGCCTAGGGTGAGAAATGCAGCAGACCCCCATCCGGTTATATAGCACCCCTCAGCAGTGGCATACAGGCCCCCCAGCAGTGGTATCACAGGCCCCCCAGCAGTGGTATACAGGCCCCCAGCAGTGGTACACAGGCCCCCAGCAGTGGTACACAGGCCCCTCAGCAGTGGTACACAGGCCCCTCAGCAGTGGTACACAGGCCCCTCAGCAGTGGTACACAGGCCCCTCAGCAGTGGTATACAGGCCCCCTCCTTAGTATTTGGCCCCCAGGCTGCGGCACCTGTTAAAATAACAAACATTTCATACATTACCTTTCCGGCGACTCCTTGCTGGCACCACCGCGTCCTCCGGTCTCCCAGCTTCTTCCTGCTTGTGTCGGCTTCTATTGCTGTGACCGACGCAGCAGTGAGCTGCACCAGTCACATGGCACCGTCACAAGCAGGAAGAAGCAGGGAGACCGGAGGACGTGGCGGTGCCAGCAAGGAGTCGCCGGAAAGGTAATGTATGAAATGTTTGTTATTTTAATGTGTGCCGCAGCCTGGGGGCCAGATACTAAGGGGGGGCCTGTATATCACTGATGGGGGCCAGTGTAGTGCAATATGCACCTCTCTCCCCTGCCACTGATGGACGGGGGGATGCAATGCATATTCATTACACTAATTAGCGGCCCCACATGACCTCCCGAGGTCATTGCGACCCCCTCCTGCCTCCTCCAGCCCCCAGTCACAGCGCCCCCCCCCCCCCAAGCAAATACCGAGTGAGGGGGGCACTTTTCAGCACAAAAATTGTGCTGAAAAACTTGGGTTATACGGTACATTACATATACACAATAGAACACGTATTACATATATACTTCTTACAGTCACCGGGACCTATAACCACATCTCCATCGAACACTAGGAGCACTAACGTCAGCTCAAATGCTGGTCACGGCCGCCGGCCTATCTATACTTTACACATACATTTACAAAAAATACCTATCAACGGGCCCTGTGGGTCCCAATGGCGGTACCAGCCGTCTGGCTCTTGAGCCGTACCTGGTCTCATACCACATTCTCTCAACTCTTATCATCCAAGGTAATTTTACATATGCCCTGATGACACACTCATACAGGGTAGTTTTGCATACGCCCTGATGAGTCACTCAACTATGGCACAGTACAGGCTCCAGCCTGACCGGGAACTTACCCACCGCATGTGATCCATCATTCTACATCCATGGATCACATACGTCCTCACATACACTCACAGTCCATCATACAATATCCATGGACTGTGGCTCTTCTGGGTCCATAACAGGGATTGGCAAACCTGAGTTACCGGGAAAACCAGGCGTCACCAAGGCCTCCTCATCACGCTTCCAGGCCACCAGCCGCCAGCAAACCTCCATACTCCGGCAGGTCACCAGGTCAACATCTGTGCCACACGCCTGTGTCGAGCGCCGTCCAGGATCAGCCTTGGTTCCTCACTCTAGGAGCCGTACAAACCCTGCATCTGGCCACAGGTTCACCCACACCGTCAGAGAGACAGGTGCCTCCCGCATGCATCAGGCCAAGCCTCCTTCTCATCCCAACGCGATGGAATTCCTCTGACTAGAACATCCACACTTGCTGGGTCACACCCACACCAGGGCTGGTCAATTAGCACACCTTGTTCTCTCGGCCACTCATTCAGCTCATCTATCCTTTAGCTATTAACCCACTGTGTACTGGACAGGTTTCACACAGAACACACACACACACACACACACAGTAAAACAGGTTGATGTGAACAGTATCCTGTGCTGTAAGCCCACGAGATGTATACAGGTCATGGGTCGCATCACCACAGAGACCTTACAAATACTGAGGTAAAAAAATCACCAAATACTCAGCGTGTGCACGAGGCCTACAGATACTGAGGTAAAAACTCACCAAATACTCAGCGTGTGCACAAGGCCTTACAGTATGAGGTAAAACTCACCAAATACTGAACATCTGCACAAGACCTTAGAAATACTGAGTTAAAAACTCACAAAATACACAATGTGTGCACCCACTTCCCCTCCACCTTGGATAGACATGTGAAATACCTCTACATGCTGTATGTGCCCCTCTATGTGGTTATTTTGCTTGAATCATGTATGCATGGACTCCATACATACTTAGAGGGGCATGTGATACAGCAAGTAGAGCCATTTCACATGTTTCTGTGTTATCCAAAATGGTGGGGCACAGTTTACATGGGGCAAATTTGCCCCATGTAGTTTCAGGACAGACAGACAGTCCTTTGTCCAGTATTGTCTCTCCACACCCTCCCTGACCACTCCAGTGATTAAGGGGCCTTTCACATAAGAAGTTTTGCTGATGTGCCGGATCAGCCGCTGACAGCGATTTGCAGCCCAGATGCGGCAAGCCCTATGCATTGTCTATGGGGCTTGCGGTCCGATGCGGCAAATGCGGTTCTGCCGGGTGTGGCAGATCCGGCACTTGCGGCCGTGAAAAAAAAAACATTTCTAGCGGAACGGCCACAAACATCAGCTAAATGCTGATGTGAAAGCAGCGTTAGTTAGGCCCCTTTCACATCAGTGTTTCTTTCAAATTGTGGCAGATCCAGCAGATTTATCGCATCTGCCGCCTAACGGCCGTTGCGGCACTACAAGAAAAAACGCGGTCAGCAGCGGGTTTTTTTCACCGCTGCAAATGCCGGATCTGCTGCATCCGGCAGAACCGCACTTGCAGCACTCGACCGCAAGCCCCATAAACAAAGCATGGGGCCTGCCGCAAGTGTGGCCGTTAGGCGGCAGATGCGGTAAATCTGCCGGATCTGCCACAATTTGAAAAAAAGGCAGATGTGAAAGGGGCCTTAGTACACAAATCATTTAATTACTGCTTACATTCTTTTTTTACACTGACTGAGTCCTCCCTGCCATGCAGCAGCCACCAGGAGGTCTGGTTGGCAGTGCACACACAGAGCACAGCCACAGGCAGCAGCTGCAGCAGCAGGGCAGGAGTCAGGAGTGGACATATCACTCACCTCACACAGGCACGTTCCCTCTGTGCTCTGTGTCGGCATTAGGTGACGGTCCCTCTCGTCAGACTCCCTCTCTTCATGCAGGCGGCGGCCCAGGAGGTGGTGGACAGCGGTCGGCGGGTGAGACACAGACTCAGTCAGGAGGACAGAGGAGTCTGCTCAGCCTCAGCCAAATCAGCTGGCTGCCTGGGTCTAGGAAGTCTGGGTCCTCCTGGAGCAGGAGAATTCAGCAAAGGAGAAGAATGCTGCCGGCAGATGTGGCTGGGACTATAGGAGTGGAGCAGCATCTGTGGGGCACTACCACTGGTACACACCTTGTACGCATGATGCACCCCCAGGCTATGGGGCACTCGGGAACTGGTCCGGCGCTGTCTCTGGGTTATCACGGTAGTTGTGACCTGGTCCCGTGTACTTGGATCAGGGGTATTTACAGGGGATTTGTTGTGACGCCACCCGGGGTATGTGGTTAGTAGAACCACCGCTGCCGTATTCCTGCTGGGGATGGTGACTTGGGGCAGTGTGGATGGTAAGCCCTCCTCGGGTGGGCTGAGGGTCCCCAGGGCAGGAGTAGTTGGGATGGATGGGCTTCATGAGGGATTGTGCACAGTGCAGTTCACTTACTTTGCTGCTGCAGCTTCTTCCAGCCGGTGTGCAGGGGAGTCAGGGATGCAGCTCCTCATGTGGAGGTCTCTTCTATGGTGCTGGGAAGAAAGTAGTCTCCGGCTCTGCAGGTGGGATTCAGATGTTAGACTGAAGGCACACTGTGCGCAGGGAGTCGCGCAAGTGCAATGCGTGAAAAAAAATCGCATTGCACTCGGACCAATGTTAAGCAATGCTGCAGGGCATATTGGTGCGTTTTGCTCGCGTCGAACACGCATTGCGAGGGCAATGCGAGTACAAATGCAGCATGCTGCGATTGCACGTGTGAGAGCCCAATGTAAGTCAATGGATGCGTGAAAAAAATGCACCAATGTAACACACAAGGCGAGTGTCATGCGTGAAAAACGCACAAAAACAGTTTGGAGCAGTAAGTCGACTCATCAGCTTATCAGGAAGCTCAGCTGCAATTAGAGTCCCATTACAAGCACAAGCTGTGTTTCCTCCTCCACGGAGCCTGATCCTGCATCATGTCCCGGTATATTAATGTTGAGATGTTAATTGTGCTTGTTCAGGACCATCCAGTAATATGGGACAAGCGTGATCCAGCTTATTCCAATAGGCTCCGTCGTGAAGCTGCCTAGACCAGGATTTGCTACCAAATGTTCCCCAGCTTTCAGCAGAGTGCACATGAGGTGCAGCAGGAAATGAGTACGTTTCATGTGTGTTGTAGTGTAATGTTTGTAAGACTTGTGTTATCTGACACATGTGCTGGTGTCTGATCCTGTGTCACGCTTGCTAAATCCTGTCTACTAATCTGACTGTTTTGTTGCTTTGTTTTTGCTGCTGTGTAATTTGCAGCAACGTGCCGGAAAGCATTAATTAATGTGCATAATTCCGGGAACTTAATGGGTACAAGAATGTGTGTTCTGTGCAATGCGTTGTACCTAGGTAGCATGTGTGCGCATATTGTTGTTCATGTTGTGTGTAGCTGCAATCCAACTTTATTAATGCAAGTATAATAGTTTTTACCCACAAGCTGCTGTGTCCACATTGTTTCAAGTATCCAGTGCCGGACTGGGGTGACTGGGGCCCACCAGGAAAATTGACTCCAGGGGCCCACCACCCGGGCCCACCCATTCTTCAGCTATATACTAATACCTGTTATGCGTTATACCTATTATAGTGTAGCGTGGACAGTGTGGACTGTAAAACACAGGCGGCTCCTGCACATCACTGTACGCTCACCATTACTGCGATGTATCATAACTGTAGTTTGCATTAATTTGGATTTTTTTGGTGAAAACAAGCTATCAGCGATGCACAGGCAGGGGCTGGCTGGCAGATCTTGCCCTGGGGGGTAGTTGACTTTTTCTAGCCGGTGGCCAACTGAAGAGCGGGGGGATGGGTGCTACCACTACAGAGGCCAACTGAAGAGCATGTGGGTGCTGGCGCTGCTTCATTAGCCTGCCAGCTGCAGCCGCGCCAATCCCAGGTCACAGTTGGCCTCCACGCTGACGCCCGCGTCCTGCCTGCTGCGTCCCGGGTCCCGCACGGCCGCTCTCACTGAGGGGGTGGCTCTAAACTAGGACTAAATCACCGGCCTGGGGGGTAAATGCCTCCCTGCAACCTGGGCCTGTCCGCCCCTGTGCACAGGTTAGGAATGTGATCACTCATTTATTGGTGGAATCCGCACCATCAGAAGAATGTGGCACTTTGAGTATTTGGTGACTTTTGTACCTCAGTATTTGTAAGGCCGACTTAACACCATGTTGTGATCAGTTCTGGGGCTGTCCGATGTGAATCAGACAGCCCCGGACCCAATTTTGACATAATGCAGCCCTATGGTGCTGAACAGGGCCAGATGGCAGCTATTTGCCATCCGGTTTTGTCCCTGTCCGGCAGCATCAGGCTGCAAACGATTTTTGCCCCAGACACAAAAACGAGCTTGCATCATTTTTGTGTCCGGGGCGAAAAATTTAAGCAAACCAGATCCTACCGGATTCTTCCGGTTCCAGCACGATCCGGCACCCCCTAACATGATCCGGCACCCCCTAACATGAGAGTCTATGGGGTGCCGGATCGTGCCGGACCTGACAGAGAGTCTGACAGGTTCCCGGACGCCGGCTGCTGCACTTCAGTGTGAGCTCCGCTGAGCTTCAGCCCCAGGAGCTGTCCCCTGTGAAGACGTTCAGCACCATTTCAGTAGGGGACAGCTCCTGAAGCTGCGCTCTGCAGAATCCAGCTACAAACAGGACCGGAGGGCATATTAACCCTCCGCTTCTATTTGTCCGGACCTGTCAGGCTGTGTCCGGTGCCTCCTGCAAAGCACCACAAAGCCTGACAGGGGAAAAAACGTGGTGTGAAGCCAACCTAAGACAAAACCAGGAGTAAAGCAAGCAGAGGTAATCCTGGATTTGTCTTATAAATACTGAAGCCACCAAATGCTCAACTTTCTTTCTCTGGGAAACCTCTGCATTTTTCACCCCGACACAAAAATGCTGCATGCTCCGTTTTTGTGTCTGAGGCAAAAATCGTTTGCAGCCTGATGCTGCCAGACAGGGACAAAACTAGCAAATAGCTGCCATCCAGCCCTGTCCGCACCATAGGGCTGCATTGTGTGAAAATCGGGTCCGGGGCTGTCGGCTTCACATCGGACAGCCCCAGACCTGATCACACCGTGGTGTGAAGCTGGCCTAATACTATATACAAGGAACAAATCCGCCAAGCCATGACCAGAGCACATAATGGCACCAGATAGAGACCGATAATGAAAATGTAAAAAGCTCTGTATATAGAGTCAGTGTAAAGATAATGTAGAGATTACCAGAAACATTACCAGTGACATTATACACAGGAGCTCTGTATATATTGTCAGTGTACAGGTAATATAATGATCACCAAGGACATTATACACAGGAGCTCTGTGTATAGTGTCAATGTGTGTGTATAGGTAATAAACAAACTCACCAGTGATGTCTCTAGATGAAGTTCTTTATCTCTTGCCGACCGATATCACGTCTTCTATGTAGGACCTATCTCTGCAGAAAATAACATAGTTATCTACAACGAATCACTTCCAGAGCACAATCCACACTTTTGCCACGATTTCTACACTACATGAAATGACAAAAAAAAAACGACATAGTGCCACACTACACAGTAACAGTGCTCCAGTGTCATTCTGTGCCTGCTCATCTCTGTCAGCAGACATATTTGTCTGATGGCAAAGATGTAGCAGAGCTGAGGTCAGAAGACCTGTGGATTACGTCAGAGCAAGGTATTTTTTTTAATTAAAGATGGAGTCCCTAAATGTGTTTTGTGTTTGATTTGTATTAAACATTTATTTTCTTTGTGTTGTGTTTTTTTTCCTGTTTACTAGAAATTCATGGTGGCCATGTCTAATTTGGCGTGACGACATGAATTTCAGGCTTAGTACCAGCTGATAATACAAACCTGCTACTAACCCCATTATTACCAAGCGTACCACCCCCCACCAGGGCTGCTGGAAGAGCTGGAGAAAGCGTCTGGACATAATGCTATGATGAAGGCACCATTTTCAGGGGGGGCTGCGATTTTCAGCGTGGGGGGCCAAGAACGCTTGGGCCTTACCATGCTGAGAATCCCAGTCCCCAGCTGCCTTGCTTTATCTGGCTGGCGATCAACATATGGCGGGAGCATACCCATGTTTTTTTCCAAAAAAAAGTGAAATAATTTTAAAACAAATATTAGGCTTATCTGTCTTTTGATTGCCAGGCAGCTGGAGGTGGCAGCCCGTAGCTGTATGCTTTATCTGCGCTGAGAATCAAAAAATCTGCGGAGTGCTACGTCATGCTTTTTTTAGTATTTATTTGTTTTCACACTTCTATATATGTGACAGGCCCAACAGCTAATCACAGACACTGACACAGAGAATGGGCATCTGTGATTGGCTGCTTGAGTAACCTGAATGCAGCCCATACATAGTACCGTACTAGAATGTATGGGCTGGTTGTAGATTACTCGAACAGCCAATCACAGATGCCCATCCTCTTTGACCGCATCTGTGATTGGCTGTTGTGGTCTGTCACATATTGAAGTGTGAAAATAAATAATTTTTAAAAGCATGACATAGCGCTCTGCAGAATTTTTGATTCTCACCGCAGATAAAACGGACAGCTACGGCCTGCCACCCCCAGCTGCCTGGCTTTACCTTGGATGGTGATCAAAAGTCAGGAAAGCCCAAATTGTTTTATAAATTATTAAAAAAAAAAAAATGAGTGGGCTCCCGCCATATTTTGATCGGCAGCTGGGGGCTGGGATTCTCAGCATGGTAAGGCCCAAGCATTCTGGGCCCCCGATGCTAAAAACAGCAGCCCACAGCCACCCCTGGAATTGGCGCAGTCATCATAGCGCCATTTCCAGGCGCTTTATTTGGCTCTTTCAGTGGCCCTGGTGGGGGGTGGCACGCTGGGTAATAAAGGGGTTAGCACCAGCTTTGTATTATCAGTTGGTACTAACCCTGAAATTCATGGCATCACGCCAAACTAGACATGGCCACCATGAATTTCTAGTAAACAGGAAAAAAACACAATACAGAGAAAATAAATGTTTAATAAAACTCAAACACATTTAGAGGCTCCATCTTTAATAAATAAAAAAAATCCTTGCTCTGACGTAATCCACAGGTCTTCTGTCTTCAGCTCTGCTACATCTTTGCAATCAGACAATATGACAGAGATGAGCAGGCACAGAATAACAGTAGAACACACCTGTAAGTGATAGAAGCGCTCAGCTGGCCTCCAGCCGCCGACCGTGTTTCCTGTGCATTGCAAATAATGCATACTTTCAAACGCATGGCTATTTTTGCAAGCGTTAGAATGCATTTTTGCAATGTAAGTCTACGGTACATTGCATTTGTGCTGATTTACAACGGATCCGTTGCAACGAACAGCATAAACGCAATGTTAACAGCTGCGAAGAGGGGAGACAGAGCCCTGGATAACGCCTAGTCAGTCTACTGATGGTTCTATCATGTCCATTGCCCAGTATGTCCTTCCAGCCATTGTGGCACTATTATGCCCATTGTCCAGTATGTACTGCTAGCCTCTGTGGTACTATCATGCTAGCACTACCACCAGTGACTGTCAGGACATGCTGGGTGGGCATGATAGTACCACAGATGTTGGCAGGACATATTGGGCAATGGGCATGCATGATAGTACCACCAGAGGCTGGCATAACATGCTGGCCAATGGCCATGGTAATCATGGCCATTGCCCAGTAGTATGTCCTGCCAGCCTCAGCTAAGGGTCCCAGGCAATTACCTTCTCATCTGTTCTGCTGCTGGCTGGGAGTCCTGTACAGTGCAGCATGCAGTGTGAATGCCACACTATGGAGATGCTGCTTCTACTACTGCCACATGGAGGAGAGGCTCAGGGCCACATAGAGATTACAGGGGCCGCATAAGGGGTGGATATGGGTCCCAATCAGGGGCGTACATAGAGATCAATGGGCACTCTCAGGGACGTGCATAAAGACCATGGGGCCGAATCATAGGCGTACATGGATAACAAGGGGCACAGTCAGGGGCGTGTATAAAAATCATGGGGCCCACTCAGGGATCACACATAGACATCATGGGGCCCACTCAGATGCGTACATAGAGATTATCATGGGGCCCACTCAGAGGTGTACATACAGATTACGGGGCCCACACATAGGCGCACATAGAGATTATGGGGCCCACACAGAGGTGCACAGAGATCATGGGGCCCACACATAGGCGTACATAGAGATCATCATGGGGCCCACACATAGGCACACATAGAAATCATGGGGCCCACTAAGATGCATACATAGAGATCATCATGGGGCCCACACATAGGCACACATAGAGATCATGGGGCCCACACATAGGCGCACATAGAGATCATCATGGGGCCCACACATAGGCGCACATAGAGATCATGGGGCCCACACATAGGCGTACATAGAGATCATCATGGGGCCCACACATAGGCGCACATAGAGATCATGGGGCCCACTCAGGGGCGTACATAGAGATCATCATGGGGCCCACACATAGGCGCACATAGAAATCATGGGGCCCACTCAGATGCGTACATAGAGATCATCATGGGGCCCACAGATAGGCGCACATAGAGATCATGGGGCCCACACATAGGCGCACATAGAGATCATCATGGGGCCCACACATAGGCGCACATAGAGATCATGGGGCCCACACATAGGCGCACATAGAGATCATGGGGCCCACTCAGGGTGTACATAGAGATCATCATGGGGCCCACACATAGGCGCACATAGAGATCATGGGGCCCACGCATAGGCGCACATAGAGATCATCATGGGGCCCACACATAGGCGCACATAGAGATCATGGGGCCCACACATAGGCGCACATAGAGATCATGGGGCCCACTCAGGGCGTACATAGAGATCATCATGGGGCCCACACATAGGCGCACATAGAGATCATGGGCCCACATAGAGATCATGGGCCCACATAGAGATCATGGGGCCCACTCAGGGGCGTACATAGAGATCATCATGGGGCCCACACATAGGCGCACATAGAGATCATGGGGCCCACTCAGGGGTGTACATAGAGATCATGGGGTCCAGTCAGGGATGAGATCATACATAGAGATCATGGGGCCCACTCAGGGGTGTACATAGAGATCATCATGGGGCCCACACATAGGCGCACATAGAGATCATGGGGCTCCGTGAGGTTAGGCTCTCACAGCGCCCCAGTATGGTGCCCTCAGGGAGCTCCCACAGTGTTTGCTTCATACTAAGGCCTGTGATGCCCTGTGGAACCTCCCTGATGGCACCATGCTGGGGGCAGTAGTAGAAGCAGCATCACATCACACTAAATGCTGCACAGCACTACAGGCCCCCAGCCAGCAGGAGAGAGTGGATGGTGGAGGATGCAGCACAGGCCCCAGGCTGAGGAGCCCATCTATTATGGCAGAATGGGCTCCTCAGTTACCAGGACGACCCCCCCTCACCCAGGCCTCCTTCCCCTGCCCCCCGCCTTTATAGTCACCCTGGGCCTGACTGTCTGGGGCGACGGCGGGTCCCTCTCCTCCTCAGCGACGCTGCCGGCACCTGCGCTGCACACACAGCCTGGATGGAGGCCGTCATCGCAGGCTGAGACTGTCTCCATCTGCGCATGCGCCGGCAGTGTCGCGCTGCGCAGAGGAGGCTGGGCGGCACCACACAGGCAAAGCACGGAGAGACAAGACCATAATCACTAATCATATCGGCAGTGCGCCCATAGTATTAGTGATAGTATAGGGGGGGGGCCTCACACGTCTCCCTGCAGGGCCCGGGGGGGTATGGGGGCGTGGCTAAGTGGGCGGGGCTAAAAAGTGTTGGGGGAGCCCCCCCGGAGGAATCTCCCGCCAGTCCGCCCCTGCAGTACCTCATGTGTTGTCATCTGCTTTCTGCCTGATGACTCCATCTCTGTTTGCCTCAGTGCTATACTGTGTGTTACTAAACTCATCCTCAGTACGTTTTGCTGCAGTCTTCCAGGCTCACTAACCAGATTGCTGGAGGTTGTCTTTTTATATATATTAATTTGCCATTTTGTTTGGCAGCACCTCAGTATCATGTGTGTTTCCGCCATGGTGATGCTCAATGTGCTTACATTGTTTTCATGGTGCCCCAGGGCTTTGGCATGTACTCATAGGTAAGCATGTTGAGTAATATCATGTGTGGTTTCATTCATAGCAATCATACCGTCATGCATGACAGATATTATGTGGCGGTGTGCGCTGTATGTGATTATAAACATACCACATAGTATTGGAGGAACTGCAGAGACCAGTACAGGCGGGAGAGGCCGGCACATCAGAGAAGTGGTAAAAGGCCGTACATATACTATGAACGTATGAGTTTCCTGGCCCCGATAATCGGTGGTTGTGTGTAAGTACATAGTCATTTTAATAAGTACAGTATGCTGTCTGCATTCTGAATGCTTGTTTTTGAGATTGGCTTATTTTCCTTTTGGGCACTGACTCCAACCTTACTGAGGGTGAGGGGGCCACAGATTCTGAGTCTGTGGGTGAGCAAGTTGCTGATGATGAGGGTGCTGGTTCTGGCCCTCAAGACCCTCCGGCAAGGCCATCTTCATCGGCTGCTATGGATGTGCCAGGTGCAGCTGCAGCAGGCGAAGCCACCAATTCAGCCGCTTCACCATCAGCTGTGCAAGAGTCCACGGTTGATGAACCTCTACGCAATGTCAGCCCCGATTGACATGTGCGTTTAAGCATCTCCCAAAGAGCCCGGCGTAGGAGGGAACTCCCCAGCACCAGTGCACGGCGCGAGAGAGAGACTGGAGTACTCCAGTATATCAGAACCAGGTGATACCAACTTATTCATTAAAAAAATCTTTTTATTATTATCAAAAAGTTAAAAATGGAAAACCTACAAAGATAGACAAACATAGCACACATTTACAAAAAATGGGAGACCAGACACGTATTGATGTACATACATGCAAGTGAAATGCTAAAAAGGAAGGTCAAACTCTTTTCCCACAGAGATTAGAGGTATACTTCGTTCGAAAAAAACACCTCAAGATATATCCTATATGAATGTTCTGGTGTCATAAGAAGAAGTGTATCACCAGAGAAATAATCATGTATGGGAAAAATATATATATAATACAAAGTAAGTCTGATATGATAATCAAACAATATCCTGAAACACCGTGGATTAGTGACCTTCCTTTGGTTTTCTGGATTCCCAAGCATAAATAATGGAACACCCAACGCTTGACGCGTTTCGCCTTCTCAAATATTAGAAGGCTCATCAGAAGTCTTTTGGGGTATATATGTATGGTTTAGTCTAAAAACAAAGAAATTGGCAAAGTATTAGTTTACAAATAAAGCAGATGGCAATGTACAGAATAATCTCATTTAGTAAGAGATATCAAGTCTTCTCCCCCTAAAAAACACATACTAAAAGTATAGAGAACAACATCATCAGTGATCGAGTTGGTCAAATGTAAATGCTCTTGGTAATAGAATTTTATATAAATGAAAACGTACCTCATGATTCTACAGACCAAGAAAAATGGTGTTTCAGTAGGCTAATGAGACCATGGGACAGAAGTTGGTCAATGTAAATGGAATAATCATAAACCTCTTCTAAGCGATCAGAGGAATACATACTAATTATGAGGAAAAGGATGTTTAGTGTATGGTAATTACATAAAGGCCTGCTGATGTTCTATATAAAGAATCTTACCCAAGGTATGAGAATAGCGTCATACAGAGACAGTCATCCAAAGGATGGGCATCAACGGGCCTATATTTGGGGCTATATAGGGATAAAAAGAGTGTCTAATATGCAAAAAGAAATAAAGGATAATAAAGGTAATAATAAACTAATACTTTGCCAATTTCTTTGTTTTTAGACTAAACCATACATATATACCCCAAAAGACTTCTGATGAGCCTTCTAACATTTGAGAAGGCGAAACGCGTCAAGCGTTGGGTGTTCCATTATTTATGCTTGGGAATCCAGAAAACCAAAGGAAGGTCACTAATCCACGGTGTTTCAGGATATTGTTTGATTATCATATCAGACTTACTTTGTATTATATATATATTTTTCCCATACATGATTATTTCTCTGGTGATACACTTCTTCTTATGACACCAGAACATTCATATAGGATATATCTTGAGGTGTTTTTTTTGAACGAAGTATACCTCTAATCTCTGTGGGAAAAGAATTTAACCTTCCTTTTTAGCATTTCACTTGCATGTATGTACATCAATACGTGTCTGTTCTCCCATTTTTTGTAAATGTGTGCTATGTTTGTCTATCTCTGTAGGTTTTCCATTTTTAACTTTTTGATAATAATAAAAAGATTTTTTTAATTAATAAGTTGGTATCACCTGGTTCTGATATACACTACAAAATTGTTACCTCCTAATATATATTAATTTTTTTTTTTTTGGAGTGCTCCAGTACCCATCTGGGACCGTCGTGATGATGGAGAGGAGGCATATGTGCGCAGTCTTGCGCATTATCTCAGGGACATTCCACGGCCCTTTCATTTACGGTGGCGAAATGCATTTAACATTGTGTTCGATGCACGACAGTGTGCCTTCAGCCTTAGGCACAGATTAGTAGACGCAAATAAGGCACACAGACTCCTGATAGCCGTTCTCAGTCCATTTACTGGAGTGTAAGTGGTTGTTACAAGCTGTCCCTGGAGAGCAGTTCAGGGTAATTCTCACCCGGCCTGGTCGCATTGGCTTCCTCACTGTGCTTGTGTAGTGGCCCTGCAGTTGCTTCAGCTAAGCTGCCAGCCCTGTCTCTGTCTGCGTTGGCCAGTCTGACAGGCAACTCAAGTCCTTCACTTTCCTACCCTCACCTGGGGAGTCAGTGTTTCTGGATTCAATGCGTTGCTGTGTCCCTGGCACTGGGTAACTGGAGAATCTGGAGTCCCCCACTTTCCGGTGTTGACTGCCGGTGTGTCTGAACCTGCACAGTCTCAGACTCCATTGTCCGTTCTTGTGGTGTTCCTCTGCGAGAGGGGAAGCAAGGTGATGCAGCCTCCCGGTAGGCTTCTGTCTCTCTCTCCTCTTTCCTCAGACCCTAGCCTTAGGCCTGGAACAAGTTAGCAATCCTGGGATGAGCTAAGCAGCTTTCAATCCACCAGGATGTCTTCACAGTGCTGCTCCGCACAAGTGACTTGCTCCTCCCTAGACCACAAAAAAAAGGAAGCTCACCCTGAACCCGGGTTTGGTCTCCCCCTTCTTGCCTGGAGGTGTTGGTGTTGTTTGTGTGTTGCCTGAGTGGAATACCCTTTACTACTGTCTGGTGACACCTAATAATGGTGACACTGTGACTCTGGGGTGCCACACGCACACTGCTCCGCATACCCCGTACATACATGGCTTTGCTCCGTACACCTAGTACACACTCAGCTCTGCTGCATACGCCTCATACACACTTGGCTTTGCTCCATACACATCGTACACATGCGGCTACGCTCTGTACTCCTCGTACACACGCGACTCAGCTCCCTACACACGCGGCTCAGCTCCGTACACATCGCACACACACGGCTCAGCTCCGTACATATCGCACACATGCGGCTCAACTCCGTACACATCGTACATATGCGGCTCAGCTCCGTACACATGCGTCTCAGCTCTGTACACCTTGTACACACGCGACTCCGCTCTGTACACCTTGTACACACGCGGCTCCGCTCTGTACACCTCGTACACATGCGGCTCTGCTCCATACACCTCGTACACATGTGGCTCTACTCCATACACCTAGTACACTCTCAGCTCTGCTACATCCACACTGTAAATCCCTCCTGACCCCACACATAAACTTCACCTCATCCACTTCTTCACCTCTTCACTTCATCCTGCATGGTGGAGTCCAGTCACAGAGGAGCTGATCATGTGATCCCTGACTCCTCCCCTCCATTGACATCATCACAGATCCTATAAGCACAGGTCCTGTGTGGCTCTACAGGTGGACTCACACTGCAGGGGGCGGCGTAACGCGGCGGCGGCGAGGGCATAGGAGAGGGAGTGGCATCAACAGGGGGCTGTGCTACCACCAGGCGCCCCTGCAGATGCCGCCACCTGTCAACTAGCAGGGGTCGTCGCCTCATGGATGCTGCAGCCCTGCGTGCAGAGTGCGGTGTGGTGGCGCCATGGCGGATTATCATGGGGCAATTTACCCCCTGGACTGTGGGCCCCCCCACACCATTGGGCTCGAGGCTACTGCCCAGATTGACCTCATTAGAGTCCATCACTGAGTATAATATTACTTCAGGACCAGCACACCGTGAGACACCCCTCCCATGTTAACATCCCCCAGGGTAACATCCTCTGCAGCCCCAAAGTTACAGCCCCAGGGTAACACCCCCCACAGCCCCCTGAGTTACAGCCCCAGGGTAACATCCCCTGCAATTAAAAAGTCCATTTTATTAGAAAAAGTTAAAAAAACACACATAATTAAAATTGTGTGTAAGGTGAAAACCTTACGCGTTTCAGACCCCCTCAGAGGTCCTTAGTCATAGGAAACAGCACATATATGAAACAATGTATCTATATATTACATACAGACTAAAAAAGAATGAAAAGAAAGAGGGGAGGAGGCAGCGGGATTCAGCAGGAGTGATGTATGTGGAAACATCCTGAAACAATTAATAATATGTAAATTAGACAGAATTCATACTGTATAACATTAAAAAATCTATTTAATGTGTTGTTGTTTTTCTATATGGGATCTATATATCATTCTGTATATTGCACCTGTGTATCGCTCAGCCTAGATGCCACTTACACCCTTCTTGTATAGTAAGGGTGGTGAACTCCAGGCCTCGAGAGCCGCCAACGAGTCAGGTTTTCAGGATTTCCTTAGCATTGCACAGGAGTTGGAATCATCCCCAGTGCAGGTGATTATAACCTGTGCAATGCTAAGGAAATCCTGAAAATTTGCACTGTTTTTGGCGCTCGGGGTCTGGAGTTCCCCACCCTTGTTGTATAGGATAGAAATCGTAAGTTATATCTTCATATCTTTATATCTTTTTTCTTTTTAGATGTCCACACAGAGTCCTTACGACGACATCGTGACATTTACTGTAAAACTTAATATTGGAGAAAAGGACGAGAAAGGCAAATTCAGTAAGATCTGCGGTGTGCGGCCGCTGGTTTGTTTTTTTTGTGCTCACAGTTTTATCAACAGGAAACATTATAAAGGATAATGGGGGTTTCCCTAAAATTGTAAGGTCGGCTTCACACCCCTGTTTTTCAGGTCTGGGTCTGTCTGGTGTGAACTGGACAGACACGGATCTGATTTTGCCCCCCATGTATCCCTATGGCGCCGGATTGTGCTTATTTGGCCTCCGGTTTTGTGTCTGTCCGGCTGAATCTGGTTGTGTTTGTTTTTTTTCCCCGGACACAAAATCAGAGTTTGCATAATTTTTTGTGTCCGGTGCAAAAGACAAAATCAGACAAAATCTAATCCCCTGGATTCGGGGCGATCCAGCACCCCAACATGGGAGTCTTGACCGCCGGATCGCCCGAATCCGATGAATAATCATACCTGTTCCCGGACGCCTGGTGCTGAAACAGCGGTGGCTATGAAAAGCAGCCGCACTTGTTCAGCACCTGGACAGAGCAGGATTTCAGAGGCGCCGCTGAAGTTCAGCACCATGGCGAGCTCCACGGCTGACATTTCAGCACTGCGCCAGCTCCACAAACGAATCCTGCACAAAACAGGATCGGGGCCATATTTGCCCTCAGTTTGTGCACGTGCAGGGCATCCTGCAAAACACCGGACAGAACCTGACAGCCGAAAACCGTGGTGTGAAGCCGGCCTGAGAAATGTAACTACATAGAGGCATAGAAGAGCCTGTGATAAAATGGCTTGTGCCCCAGCTCCATCACTGACATCTCGGTGACCGCTGCAGCCGATCACTGGGTAGGAGGGGACTTCATTTTCTAAATCACCAGAAGACTTTAAGTTCTTTTGATACTTTATGACGTATCCATTTAGTCAATTTTCTCCTGATCTCGAAAAAGAAAGTCTCTTTAACCCCTTCACCCCACTGATTTTCAGTTTTTCATTTTCGTTTTTTCCTCCTCTCCTTCTAACAGCCATAACTTCTATTTTTCTGTCAATATAAACATATGACATCTTGATTTTTGCGGGACGAGTTGGACTTTTGAATGACATCATTCATTTTACCATGTAGTGTCCTGGAAAACCGGATAATATTTAAAAATGCAAAAAAATGCAATTCCACTATGGTTTTCTTGGCTTTTTATTTACCGTGTTCACTATATGGTAAAACCGATCTGTCAGTGTGATTCACCAGATCAGGACGAGTTCGTAGACACCAAACATTTATAGTTTTATTTATTTTTTATGTAGTGGAAAAAATCCTGAAATTTGGTCCCCAAAAAGTGTGTATTTGTCACCTTTGGACCTGTGACATTCTCATTTTTCGGGATCTGGGGCTGTTTGAGGGCTTATTTTTGCATCTTGAGCTGACGTGTTGGTGTTTATTTAACATTTTGATTGCCTGTTATTGCCTTTTATTGCAATGTTGGTAGACCAAAAAAACCCAAATTCTAGTGTTTTTATTTTTTTCTTCTGTCACGTAGGTTACTGATCGGATTAACTTATTTTATATTTTGATAATCGGGCAATTCTGAATACAGCGATACCAAATATGTTTATTTTGTTTTATGTTAATGGGGAAAAAGGGGGGTGATTTGGATTTTTTTGGGGGGGGGGGGTCTTTTTTTTCATTTATTAGTGGTTAGCACTGCAGTTTTGCAGCGCTGGGGTCCTGGGTTCAATTCCAACAAGGGGCAACATCTACAAGGAGTTGTTCTCGCTGTGTATGTGTGGGTTTCCCCCAGGTTCTCCAGTTTCCTCCCACACTTGCAAGGCATACTGATAGGATATTTAGATTGTGAGCCTCCATGGAGACAGTGTTGCAAAAGTGTGTAAAGCGCTATGGTGATAAATAGTGCTATATAAATGAATAAATATTATAAAATTATTATTATTATATATTACATTTTTTTCTTACTTTTTATTGTTTTTAATAGTCCTTTAGGGGATTTGAAGGCTGCACTGTCCAATCACTTGTGCTGTACAGAGCTGAGCATCATCATCTGCACGTCTCTGCATAGCACAATGATCATCTCCTGTGAACGCCGGAACACAGCCAACATCTACAAAAAATACGTCATAACAGGAACAGGAGTCATCAGATATTATTATTTATGATTATTATTATTTATATAGCGCCATTAGATTCCATGGCGCTTTACATATGGAAAGGGCAGACGAGGACAAGTACAATATATATGACAATCAAGTCGTACAGATACAGGAGGAGTGAGGATCCTGTCCGTGAGGGCTCACAGTCTTAGAGGGACGGGTGGAGATACAGAGTGGGTAGTGCCGATAGTGAGACGATGCAGTGAGCTGAGTTTCATTGCAGGTTGTAGGATTGATGGAAGAGGTGGGTCTTGAGGTTTCTTTTGAAGGTTCCCAGGGTAGGTGAGTGTCTGTGTTGGGGGAGAGCGTTCCAGAGTATAGCAAATGCACCAGAGAAATCCTGTATGCGGTTGCAAGAGGAAATGAGAGGGGAGTAAAGAAGGAGCTCTTGGGAGGATCGCAGGGTGCGTGAGGGTAGGTATCGGGAGACCATGTCAGAGATGTATGGAAGGGACAGGTTGTGGATGGCTTTGTATGTCATGGTTAGTATTTTAAACCGGGATCTCTTAGAAGTGGGGAGCCAGTGAAGGGCTTGGCAGAGGGGGGAGACAGAGGAATAGCGGGGAGACGGGTGGATTAGTGGGGCTGCGGAGTTTAGCATAGATTGGAGAGGTGCAAGGTAGGTAGCGGGGAGACCGGTAAGCAGGAGGTTGCAGTAGTCAATGCGGGAGATGATGAGAGCATGAACAAGTGTTTTAGCAGAGTCATGGTCAAGGAAAGTGCGAATCTTGGAAATGTTTCTGAGCTGGAGTCAACAGGAGGTGGCGAGGGACTGGATGTGAGGCTTGAAGGAGAGGAAAGAGTCAAAGATTACCCGAGGCACTTGGTGCGGGGGACTGGGGAGAGTGAACAGTCGTTGACAAGGATGGATACGTCGGGTAGTGGGGGAGAGTGACTTGGGGGGAAGACGATGAACTCCGTTTTGCCCATGTTCAGCTTAAGGAAGCGAGCAGAGAAGAAGGATGAGATGGCAAGACAGGCATTGTGGAATTTTGGATATTAGGGTGGTGATGTCGGGCCCAGACAGGTAGATGTGGGAGTCATCGGCATAGAGATGGTACTGAAAACCGTGAGACTCAATGAGTTGTCCTAGGCCGAGAGTGTAGATGGAGAAGAGTAGTGGTCCCAGAACCGAGCACTGGGGGACACCGACGGATAGGGGGTAGGGTGAAAAGGAGGTGTGGGAGTGGGTGATGCTAAAAGTCCAGTACGTTAGGTATGAAGAGATCCAGGAGAGGGTTAGGTCAGTGATGCCAAGAGATTCCAGGATTTGAAGTAGGAAGGAATAGTCAACAGTGTGGAATGCGGCAGATAGGTCGAGGAGGAGAGGGACGGGTAGTGTCGCTTTCTCTTGGTGGTCAGTAGGTCATTGGTGACTTTGGGTAGGGCTGTTTCGGTGGAGTGGTGGGGTCAGAACTCGGATTGTATGTGGTCAAAGAGGGAGCAGGAGGAGAGGTGAGAGGGCAGTTCTGAATAAACGTGTTGTTCAAGTAGTTTTGAGGCGAAGGGCAGAAGAGATATAGGGCGATAGATAGAAACAGATACTGGGTCGAGGGAGGATTATTTGAGGATGAGTGTGATCAAGGCATGTTTGAAGGATGAAGGGAAGATGTCAGTAGTAAGTAAAAAGTTGAAGAGATGGGTTAGGGTTGGGATGAGGACTGAGGTGAGGCTGGCAATGAGGTGGGAGGGGAGTGGGTCGTGGACGCTGGTGGTAAGGTGTGACTTTGACAAAAGGGAGGAGAGCTGATCTTCAGTTATGGGGGAAAAGCAGTTTATGGAAGGAGAGGGCAGTGTACGTGAGAGGGGAAGCTGTGGGGACGGTGGGTCAAAGCTGTCTCTGATTTTATCGATCTTTTGCTTGAAGAAGGAGGCAAAGTCTTCAGCAGAGATAAGGGGAGAGGGAGGAGGAGCGGGCAGACGGAGTAATGAATTGAAAGTTTTAAAAAGCTGTTTGGGATTGTGGCACAGGGAGGTTATTAGGGATGAGAAGAAGGCTTGTTTTGCGGCAGTGAGTGCGGACTTGAAGTTGGTGAGGGACTGCTTGAACAACACGAAGTGGAATGATATTTCTTCCATCTCCTCTCGTCAACCCTGGAAGCCCGTCTCAGGCTTTTAGTGAGGGTGGTGTGCCAGGGTTGCCTGTTTGTGCTATGAGTGTTGTATGTGAGGGAGGCGGCTAAGTAGAGGGCCGCAGTTATTGTGGTGTTATATATGGTGGTGGCAGCGTCTGTGTCGCGTATGGAAGCTATGTCTGCAAGAAGGAATTCTGTGAATGAGTGCAAATCAATGTGTTTTAGGTTTCTGCGAGGATGATTAAGTTTGCGGAGTGGGGGTGGTGTAGTAGGGGAGGAGAGGGAGGAGAAGGTCAGTAGAATGTGGTCATACAGGGGGAGGGGTGAGTTTGAGACATTAGTGAGGGAGCAAAGGCAGGTGAAGATGAGGTCCAGCGTGGGGCCATCTTTGTGAGTGGTAGAGGAGGACCATTGGGAGAGCTCAAATGAAGTTGTCAGTGAAAGAGGGTTAGAGGCGGCTGGGTGGGAAGTGTTAATGGGGATATTGAAGTTGCCCATGATGATATTTGGGATGTCCACAGAAAGGAAGTGAAGTAGCCAGGTGGTGAAATGGCCAAGGAAGGAGGTGGTGGATCCAAGGGAACGGTAAATGACGTACATAGTGGGCTTCGAAAGAGGGTAGAGTAGCAGTGGCATTGGAATAGGGGTAAAGGAGAAGTTATTGGACAGGAGTAAGCCAACACCTCCGCCATGTTTGTTAGAGGGGCGGGGGTGTGTGGGAAAGGCTGAGTCCACCATAAGAGAGTGCAGCAAGAGAGGCTGTGTCAGAGGGGGTGAGCCAGGTTTCAGTGATGCCAAGGAATGAGAGTTTGTTAGAGATAAAGAGGTCTTTGGGAGTTTGGGAGTTTATTGCAGACCGAGCGGGTGTTCCAGAGTGCGCCAGGTAGAGAGACTGGGGGAGCAGAGACTGGAGAAATGGGTCTAAGGTTGTTGAGGTTACGAGGGTTAGTGATGGGTTGTGGGTATGGGGTAAAAGTGACTGTGGAGATGTCGTGGTGGGGGGGGGGGAGTCAGGATTAGTAGAAATATCACCAGCAAGTAGGAAGAGCTAGGAGAGGGTTAGAAGGTGGGAGCAGAAGGGTTTACGTGATGGGCGTGCCTGTTTGGAGACAGAGGATTGAAAGTGAAGGAACAGTTCAGAGGAGTGGGTGAGGTGGCTAGGTAGGATGGAGGGTGAGAGACCTACTTCGTTGCTGGGTGGAGGGATAAGTCGGGGTAGTGGAAGTGGAGAAGGATGGGAGTGAGTGTAAAAAAGCAGCAAAAGCATTGTATACGGTGAGCAGGGGATGAGAGGCAGCAGGGGGTCAGAAGCAGCCAGGGATCAGATGCAGTGGGAGGGTGAGCTATAGTGATGGAGTCAAGTCAGATAAAGACCAAGGGCACAACACAAAGTCAGGACAAGTGCACAGCACATGGGGATGAGATACGCGGCAGGTGGATGGGATGTAGCCAGGGAACAGATGTAGTGAGGGATCGAGTGCAGTGAAGGGGACATCTGTCTCCTGGGGGTCTCAGTGCTGATTAGTGTAGAGGACATCTGCCTCCTGGGGGTCTCAGTGCTGATTAGTGTAGGGGGACATCTGCCTCCTGGGGGTCTCAGTGCTGATTAGTATAGGGACATATGCCTCCTGGGGGTGTCACTGCTGATTAGTGAAGGGGACATCTGCCTCCTGGGGGTCTCACTGCTGATTAGTGTAGGGACATATGCCTCCTGGGGGTCTCACTGCTGATTAGTGAAGGGGACATCTGCCTCCTGGTGGTCTCACTGCTGATTAGTGTAGGGGACATCTGCCTCCTGGGGGTCTCACTGCTGCTTAGTGTAGGGGACATCTGCCTCCTTGGGGGTCTCAGTGCTGATTAGTGTAGAGGACATCTGCCTCCTGGGGGTCTCAGTGCTGATTAGTGTAGGGGACATCTGCCTCCTGGGGGTCTCAGTGCTGATTAGTGTAGGAGACATCTGCCTCCTAGGGGTCTCACTGCTGATTAGTGTAGGGGACATCTGCCTCCTGGGGGTCTCAGTGCTGATTAGTGTAGGGGACATCTGCCTCCTGGGGGTCTCACTGCTGCTTAGTGTAGGGGACATCTGCCTCCTTGGGGGTCTCAGTGCTGATTAGTGTAGGGGACATCTGCCTCCTGGGGGTCTCAGTGCTGATTAGTGTAGGGGACATCTGCCTCCTCGGGGTCTCAGTGCTGATTAGTGTAGGGGACATCTGCCTCCTGGGGGTCTCAGTGCTGATTAGTGTAGGGGACATCTGCCTCCTGGGGGTCTCACTGCTGATTAGTGTAGGGGACATCTGCCTCCTGGGGGTCTCATGCTGATTAGTGTAGGGGACATCTGCCTCCTGGGGGTCTCAGTGCTGATTAGTGTAGGGGACATCTGCCTCCTCGGGGTCTCAGTGCTGATTAGTGTAGGGGACATCTGCCTCCTGGGGGTCTCACTGCTGATTAGTGTAGGGGACATCTGCCTCCTGGGGGTCTCAGTGCTGATTAGTGTAGGGGACATCTGCCTCCTCGGGGTCTCAGTACTGATTAGTGTAGGGGACATCTGCCTCCTGGGGGTCTCACTGCTGATTAGTGTAGGGGACATATGCCTCCTGGGGGTCTCAGTGCTGATTAGGTCTCACTACTGATTTATTTCTCTGGTTTGCCAACTGTAACAATGACAAAATAAGCTTTATTCACCCCTGAAAAGTCCATTGCTGCCTCACCTCTGCTGCTCCCAGCCTTTGGTCACAGGCTGCAGGGGTGTCTTCATGACTTCAGTGGACGTCACCGCTGCAGCCAATCACTGGGCTCCGCTATAGTGGCGTCACTCCCGATGAGTGATCAATAAGGCTGAGTGCACATCTCCAGTAATCATCCTTTAGAATAGATCCTGCAGAGATACATTTGAAAAACGTTATGTAGGATCCGTTTTTATAACATAAGAGACTATGGAGAATGGATCCTGTAACTGATCGCTATTTATCTTCTATTTATAGTGGATCCAGTAAGCAAAACACGGATCCTTAACAAATGAAAGAAAAATGGAAGATAAATAGCAATCAGTTAACGGATCCATTATCCATAAACTCCAATATTAAAAATCGGATCAAGCACAACTTTATTTCCTAGGGATTTCTGCAGGATCCGTTCTGACAGATGATTACTGGACATGTGCACTCAGCCGAAAAAAAAGCAATTATTACTACTTTCCTGTGTTTTTCTTCCTGTCTGCATTACTGACATTCATACATTTTTATTTTTATACAGCTGGGTTCGATACAATGAGAATGAAGGATACAGATTACTGCAAGGCGTGGAAAAGGAGTTTCATGTATCTTCATCGTTTCGAAGCAACAAGATGATAACCATCCAAACGTAATTTATATTATTATTATTATTATTATTATTATTATTATTATTATTATTGTCAGGATTAGTGATCAGTAAATAGTTTGGTATTTGGGTTCGGATTGCTCTTACCAAACACTTTGAACGGTTTCAGGATTCGTCATGAATAATGAACCTAATCCAAGTCAATGATGAATTCTGGAAGATTTCCCTGAAGAATATTCAGGTTCCTCATTGACTTGCATTAGGTTCGTTATTCATGACGAATACTGAAACCGTTCATTGTGTTCGGTAAGAGCAATCTGCACCCGAATGTCTTGCTATTCGCTCATCACTATTGAGGGTACATTATACCGGCATGTCCCACCCAGGTTTAGGTACCTGAAAAGAATGACAGGTTCCCTTTAAATTTTTATGTGCACAGAAATCATATATAGAGAATATAAATCCTGTATCTGATAGAAACGCACCTTCTATATAGTTTGGATAATTATGGAAATATCTATTATACTAGCTGTGAGCCCGATGCAAATGCATCGGGTGTCTAGAATATTTTTTTTTTTTTTTAGATTTTCAAATAATAATCCAATATAGTAGATAGGAATTTTTTATTTTATTATTTATTTTGTTTTGTTTTTTTACTATTTTTATTATTATTAAATGTATTTATTATTTGTTATTTTATGAAAATTTATTTGTATTAAAATTATTTTATTTTATTTAAAAACCGCATCTGCGGCGCGGTTGCGGTAATCCCCATAGAAAGTATAGGGGGACTTGCGGCAGGTGCGGCAAAACCGCACTTGCCACACCTGCCGCAAGTCCCCCTATACTTTCTAAGGGGATTACCGCAACCGCGCCGCAAGTGCTCGCACTCAGCCAGCGACTCGCAATGCGGCGTGGCCATTGCTCGCGCGTGGTGACGTCACAGCGTGACATAGCCACGGCGTTTTCGGGGTCCGACACAAAAATGCCTACGGCAATTATATAGTAGATAGCTACTTTTTGGGGGAGTCCAATACTTTTTTTGGGGGGTCCAATACTTTTTGGGGGGGTCCAATACTTATTGGGGCGCGTTCAATGCTTTTTGGGGTGCGTTCAATACTTATTGGGGCGCGTTCAATGCTTTTTGGGGCGCGTTCAATGCTTTTTGGGCCTGTTCAATACTTTTTGGGGGGCGTTCAATACTTATTGGGGTGTGTTCAATACTTTTTGGGGCGCGTTCAATACTTTTTGGGGCGCGTTCAATACTTATTGGGGCGCGTTCAATACTTTTTTGGGCGCGTTCAATACTTATTGGGGTGTGTTCAATACTTATTGGGACGCGTTCAATACTTTTTGTGGCGCGTTCAATACTTATTGGGGGTATGCGTTCAATACTTTTTGTGGGCGTTCAATACTTATTGGGGTGGTTCAATACTTATTGGGTGTGTTCAATACTTATTGGGACGCGTTCAATACTTTTGTGGCGCGTTCAATACTTTTTGGGGCGCGTTCAATACTTATTGGGGGTGCTTTGTGGTTCAATACTTTTTGGGGCGCGTTCAATACTTTTGGGGTGTGTTCAATACTTATTGGGGTGGTGTTCAATACTTATTGGGACGCGTTCAATACTTTTTGGGGCGCGTTCAATACTTATTGTGACGCGTTCAATACTTATTGGGGTGTGTTCAATACTTTTTGGGGCGCGTTCAATACTTTTTGGGGCGGTTCAATACTTATTGGGGTGCGTTCAATACTTTTTGGGCGCGTTCAATACTTATTGGGGTGTGTTCAATACTTTTTGGGGCGCGTTCAATACTTATTGTGAGCGCTTCAATACTTATTGGGGTGTGTTCAATACTTTTTGGGGCGCGTTCAATACTTTTTGGGGCGCCTTCAATACTTATTGGGGTGCGTTCAATACTTTTTGGGGCGCGTTCAATACTTATTGGGGTGCGTTCAATACTTTTTGGGGCGCGTTCAATACTTATTGGGGTGTGTTCAATACTTTTTGGGTGCTTTGCTGGGCTAAACCTGAATGGTGCACAGGGGGTTAATCACATGAGTGAAGATGTGCTGATTGACTCACTGGGTTGCAGCTGGGAGTGAGTAGGCTGGAACCTGCCAGGTGTCTGAGTGAGGAGAGGACGATTCAGAAGTTCAGAGCACTGGCATGTGAAGAGGTGCTGGAGTGATCCGTCCTCAGTGGGTAAGTGATGGGAGCCTACCAGCTGATGTGTGCATGGCAGCCAGTGTCCAAGGGCCAGGCGGTCACAGCTGACTTTGGGACATTGAGGGGGGGGGGGGGGCTGTGCGGCCATTGAGGGGGGAGGGGGGGGGTCTGTGCGGCCATTGAGGGGGGGGGGGGGGGGATGTGCGGCCAGTAGTATGTAGTTGGGATGATGATGATGACGACGACGACGACGATCCCCTTAGAAGGTATAGGGAGATATACTGTGGTAGCGACTCGCGAGGCTCGGCCACAAAGCTAGCGAGTTCCCGCTGAGGCTAGCGAGTCGCTACCTGACCGTGAAATCGCTAGCTTTGTGGCCGAGCCTCTGGTTCTATTTTCGCGACCATTGCTCGCGCAGGTAACGACTCGCATTGGCCGCTACGCGGCCAATGCTTCGCCGTGGTGACGTCAGAGTGTGACATATCCACGGCGTGCCGGGGTCCGACACAAAACGTGCTACGGCAATTATATAGTAGATAATCACGAATGGGATTTTTGCCCCTTTTGAGACCGCACTCGCTGCGAGTCAATGTCGTCATGTGGATACGAACGAAGCATTGGCCGCGCAGCGGCCATTGCGAGCAGCTCTAAGGCGACTCACTATGCCCGCGCAGCGGGCATGGCGAGTCGCCTTAGCAGCGCGAAGTGTGGAGCCCCAAGGGACGTGGGGTACTCGGTGCCGGACCGATCTGCTGCCGGGATGTCACTGGTGGCCTGGTCCGGACCGTGTCCCTGGCTCAGCACAATAAAAGGGGGATATTTACAAGGGATATTGTCACGGGTGACGCCACCCACTTGATGCGGCCAGTAATGGGGGCCGCCGCTGCTGCAGAACCTCCGGGGGTGATGTGAGGGCAGCGGAGGTGGTATAGTTCCAGTGGGGGGAACTGTATCCCCCGGGGCAGTAAAGGGTTAAAGTCTATTGGAGTTATAGATGGTGGAGAAGAGTTGGAGGACACACACTCACGTTTAGTTGATCCTGTAATTCCATTCTTGGCCTGATGCTGCAGAGCTGACAGGCTGGATCTGCAGGGAGGAATTGTCTCTGTGCTGGATCTGGAGCAAAGGTCGCAATCACTACACAGACTCCAAAGCTGTTTTCCAAAGCTTTACTGCTGATATTATTGCAGATTATAGTCCACGGAGTCTGTAAGGGAGCTGGGCTCTCTCCCCACACCCTGTCCGGGTCGTTGGCCTCCTTGTGCTGCACTGTGTGTGTGTGTCCTGAGCTGCTGCTTCAAGCTAAGCTGCTGGGATTCCTCACGTTTCTCTCTGTTTGCTGCTGGTACCACTTGGCTAGGCAACTTGAGTCCTCTATGCTGTACTGACCCCTCCGTGTTGCTTCACTCTGGTACTAGGGGTATCTAGAGATCCCACTGTTCCTGGATTCACTGTGCTGTGGGTGCCAGACACAGTACCGGATCCGGTGTCCGTCTCTCTGTGCGTACTTCTGGGGCCAGTGATGGTGTCACTCCAGCTCCCAGACGTGTTCCTCTGTCTTTCGGTCTCCTGCTCCTCTGACCCTTGCTAGGTCTGCACTGAGCTAACTCTGCTCTCAATAAGCTCTTCACAGCACTACACCGTGCTGTACGGTCTTAGCTCTCTGTTCTCCTGAGCTGTTCTGAGCTCCTTCCTCATGGACAAGTGTATATAAGGGAGCAGGAGGTGCTCCCTCTATTGCCCAGAGGTGGTAGTGTTTGTCAGTGTGTAGTGGGGGAGAGAACCCATGTGATGTTATTGTGGCACATTAACCCATGGGGTGCCACATTCCCCCTTAGTTAAATACAGTACTCCGGGACTGTGGAAAAACAAGTAAACAACAATTAAACACAATTAATATTGACATAGACATAAAAATGAAAAAGTACAAAAATCACTAGAATGTGAAAAAGAGTTCGAAAAGTCAAAAAGCAGTCTTTCCAGAGGTTTAGTCTATTGCCTCTGGGCTGATGAATATATACAAGAGTTCTTACCACAACCAGTCCGTGGTATATATGGTCCATAAGTAAGTAAGAAGATTGCAAAGTTCATACAGGATAGTCTCTGTAGGTACTGGGCTTTTTAACGTTGCAATAACTATATACATTTGTCCACTGAATTCAACTTATATTCAAACAACATATTTACATTATACATTTAATTCTGTATTTTACTCTTTGTACCTAGCTGGTATCTGACCTTGGGTACTACGCTCTGATCTGCGCAATGTTGGTGGAGTTAGTATGAAAGTGTGAGTGGAAGTGTACCTATTTGGCGTGCTTGGTGTTATGGCAGATGATGGTCTGACTGCGGGACTGGCAAGTTCACTGGGACCAGGAATTTGTTCTTCCTCTTCGGATTCTACTTCCAGTTCTTCAAGTCTTGGGTCTTCTTCAGGTAACACGGGTTCTGGTAACACAGGTTCTGGTAACACAGGTTCTGGTCTTGAGTCCATCATTGAAGGGAATGCAATCATTGGTACTACAACTGCTCCATGGTAGTTTGGCCATGTTTTAGGAAAATCTCCTAGTACCGTGTGGAATACGTCTTCTTTTTCTTTCTCTTGAATAGGTTGGACCTGTACGGGTTCTATGACTTCAGGTGTCTTCAGGGTTTCAGGACACAATTTGAGTTGATCACGAGATACGACTTGTGAAGTTCTTCCTTCATCTTTGCTTATCAAATAGGTTTTAACACTGTCTAGGTTAGATGGTAAGACTGTGTATGGGACTGCTTCCCACTGATTATCCAGTTTGCCTGTACGTCTCTTTCTCTTGAGAACTTGATCACCTTCTTGTAATGGCATTGCTTGAGCATGTCTGTTAAAGGTCTTCTCTTGTCTTGCTCTTGCTTGTTGTAGGTTTCTCTCTACACATTCTTGCACTTGGTGATACTGCTTCTGACGTTTGATATCCCAATCTGTTTCTTCCAATTCTGTATCTGGTTTTTCAATTCCCATTTCTAGATCAATTGGTAGCTTACCGGGTCTTGCACGCATAAGATAAGCTGGAGTGCAGTTTGTAGAACTCACGGGGACATGGTTGTATAAGTCTACCAAATCCGGTAATTTATCTGGCCACTGGTTTCTTTCTGATTCCGGTAAGGTCTTTAACAGTTCGATTATGATATGATTCATTTTCTCGCAGAGACCATTTGTTTGGGGATGATACGTTGTTGTGCGAATCTTCTTGCAACCGTACATATTGCAGAATTCCTTGAATAGTTCTGATTCAAAAGCTGGACCTTGGTCGGCAAGGACTTGTTCTGGGTAACCATGTGGTCTACAGAAATGCGTCTGGAATGCTTTTGCTGCCGTCTTCGCTGTCAAGTCTTTGACTGGTACCACCACTAAGAAGCGTGAGTAATGGTCCACGATGGTTAAGGCATAGACATAGCCTGACCGGCTTGGTGACAACTTGACGTGATCTAATGCGACTAGCTCAAGAGGCTGCTTGGTTATTATTGGTTGAAGTGGAGCTTTCTGTAGATCTTTTCTTCTGAGGTTGCATGCGGCACATCTTCTGCACCATAGTTCAATGGATCCTCTCATGCCAACCCAATAGAATCTGTCCCTCAGGATTGCTTCTAACTTCTTCCATCCGAAATGACCTGCGTTGTCATGATAAGCCTCTAAGACCATTTGGGTGTCTCGCTTGGGCACGATTATCTGCCAGACCAGTTCATGCGTTTTGGGATTGGTAAATCGTCTACAGAGCTTCCCTTGATGCAGGAACAACTTGCCTTTATCCTTCCATAGCTGTACAGCTTCAGCTGGGGCATTCTGTCCAGGGTGTGCATGTTGTTGCGTAAGCAGTTCTTTCACTAGCTTCACGGCTGGATCAGTATCTTGAGCTTCAGCCCATCCGTAGTGTCTTAACGGGTTAAGGTTTATTTCTTGTTTCTTTTGGTAGATGCCAGGTCGATAATCTTCTACCCTTGAACGATGAAAGGCCGGGAGGTCAATCTCTTCCAACTCTTCCGGTTCCTCTTCCACGTCTTTCAGGTGCGGCATCCGGGATAAGGCATCTGCGTTCCCATTCTTGCGGCCTGCCCGATATTTGATGACAAAGTTGTAGTTTGATAGCCGGGCTATCCATCGCTGCTCCAAAGCACCTAATTTGGCTGAGTCCAGGTGAGTCAACGGGTTGTTATCCGTGTAGATGGTGAATTCTGCACCTGCTAAGTAATGTTTAAAGCGTTCGGTTACAGCCCAGACTACTGCCAGTAGTTCTAACTTGAAGGAGCTGTAGTTCTCGGGATTTCGTTCTGTAGGCCGGAGCTTCCTGCTTGCAAAGGCAATAACTCGTTCTTTGCCTCCTTGCTTCTGCGACAATACTGCTCCCAGTCCCACGTTGCTGGCATCCGTGTAAAGAACGAATGGTTGATGGTAATCAGGATATGCCAGGATCTCCTCTCCCGTCAGTGCACTTTTTAGCTGATTGAAGGAATTTTCTCTCTCTTCATCCCACCATGCCAGGGAATTACAGTTTGAAGTCTTCCTGGACCGTCCTACCAGAATGTCTTGCAGGGGAGCCGCTAGCTTCGTGAATCCTCGAATAAATCTTCTATAATAGCCTACCAGGCCCAGGAATTGCCTCACTTCTTTTACATTCGTAGGTCTTGGCCAATCCCTTATCACGGTGATTTTATCAGGATCCGGTGCTACTCCCTCTGAACTCACGACATGTCCCAGGTACTGTACCTTTGGTTTGAGAAGGTGACACTTGGATGGCTTGATTTTCATGCCATATTTCGATAAAGCTTCGAACACTTCCGCCAGGTCTTGTAGATGTTGCTCATACGTCTTCGAGTAGACTATGACGTCATCTAGGTACAGGAGGACAGTTTCAAAGTTCTTGTGTCCTAGGCAGCTCTCCATCAGACGTTGGAAGGTCCCGGGTGCGTTGCAGAGTCCGAACGGCATACAATTAAACTCACAGAGGCCCATCGGCGTAGTAAACGCTGTCTTCTCCTTGTCGGCCTCGGCCACAGGAACCTGCCAGTACCCACTAGTCAGATCAAGGGTGGAAAAGTAGTTAGCAGATTTTAATGCAGCTAATGACTCCTCAATCCTAGGTAATGGGTATGCGTCCTTATGTGTAATGTGGTTAATCTGCCGGTAATCTACGCACATTCTCATGGTCCCATCCTTCTTTTTAACTAACACTAGAGGTGCTGCCCAGGGGCTACAACTGTCTCTTATTACCCCTGCGGATTTCATTTCTCTGAGCATGTCTTTGGTGGTTTGGTAGTGAGCTGGTGGTAAGGGTCTATACCTCTCTTTTATAGGTTGATGGTTACCTGTGGGTATAGTGTGCTCTACCCCTTTGATCTGCCCAAAGTCTAACGGGTGTTTGCTGAATATCTGCTCATATTCTTTCACTACCCGGTATACTCCATGCTTGTGACGGGGAGGTGTAGAACCGGTACCTACATGCAACTTTTGGCACCAATCCTCCAGCTTCTCCTCTGAGCCATTGTCATCCGCCTGACATGACGGGTTCAAGGGCTCAGCGACGGTGATGTTGTTGTTATCAACCGTGTACAACTTAGCCATGGTAGCATACTTTGGTAATGTGACCTCATCTTCTCCGCAGTTCAATAGGCGTAATGGCACTCTCCCCCTGTGTACGTCAACCACCCCTCTAGCAGTGAGTATGGTCGGTCTACTGTCTGAGTACACGGGTTCTACCAGGGCCTGATAATCTTGCCCTTTAATGCCTATTGCGGCTCTGCACCACACCAACATTTCAGTTTTGGGAGGAATTACAATAGGTATTGGGTCACTTACTCTGACACTGCCGATCTCACCTCCGGAGATTTCTACCTGCTGCTTCAACATCAGGGCTTTGATCTCTTTGTGCAGAAGCCTCTGTTGTCCTGTTCCGGCAGTCTCGGCGATTTGCTGCAAAACACTTAACACTTCGGAAAAACATTTCTCAATAACATTCATTCCTACCACCATCACGGGTTCACGGCCTCGCCGGTCGACATCTACGATTATAATACCCTGTTTCTGCAATTCTACCTTCCCAACCTGAATATTCATCTCTCTAAATCCAACCTTTGGTATCATCAATCCATTACCAGCCCACACTTCAAAGTTAAAGCCATCTGGCGCATTAGTAATGTCTGAATCAGCCCAGTACCTTTTATATAGAACATGTGGGATGGATGTTATTTGGGATCCGGTATCCAGCAAGGCACTGAAGGGAATGCCATCCAACACAATAGGGATCACCGGCTTTCCTCCCACAAATCTGTCATACCAGGCTGAGGGGCCTTGAGTGTTCATTCCTGGGGAGCGGCCCGCCTGCTCAGGGTATCGTCGTTTAAAGGACACTCTCGAGCAAAATGACCTGGTTTCTGGCAACGGCGGCAGACGGGCTGTCCATCTGGTTGGTAGCGATCGCTGGGTCGTCCTCTTGCTGCTGGGTATCTTCTGGGCCTCATCCACGGAACATCCTCTCTGCTGGTCGCCAACTCGATCTTGGGTGCAGGTTTTGACTCTCGCAGTTCCTTGATGACCTTGGCCATGGAGATCACGGTGTCTGTCAGGGCATCTAGCTTTTGGTTGATGGCTGCATTTGAGATATAGTCCCCGGCCTCAGCAGCAGTCGTTGACATAGCAGATGTCACTGGCGCTGCCGCCTGCTGAGGTGCTGCTGCAGTGTCAAGCACAGATGTTAATTCCCTTGGCTCTTCCAGCTGCTGCAGACGGATAGCTCTATCCTTCAGCTCAGTAAATGTCATGTCAGGGTTCTGCAGCAGTACCATGCTTAACTGTCCTCGATGGGAAGGGGAATAGAGGCCCTCTATAAATTGGTCAAATAGCATTTTATCAGCTCCCGGGGCTAAAGCAGGTTCTGCCAGCTTAAGGGCTTTGAGTGCTTCCTGCAAGTTCAAGGCAAAGTCTCTAGCACTCTGTTTAGGCTTCTGGTGGCATGCAAAGAACCTTATCTTAGCCCGGGTATCAACAGCAGATTCAAACGTTGCTTTCAGTCTGGCTGCTAGATGCTCTACAGTGTCCTTATCTGTGTCCAGCCAGGACGCAACCTCACGCCGTGCATTGCCCGTTAACTGTCCCATTATCATTCCTACACGCTGGGCTTCAGTGAGGGGATACATCACATAGTACTCTTTAATCTTTTGCATAAAGTCAGTTAGTGTATGAGGCTCACCGGAGTATTGGGGCAGCCACATTGCCCCTGGAGTATACGGCATCAGGAATGGCATTATGGATGCTGTTCCTTGCGCCGCTGCACCGCCGGACGCTACTGGCTGACCCGACGCTACAGCTCCATCGGCTACTCCGCCGCCGTCTTGTGCACCGGGCTGCGACATCTTGGGCCCCCTTAGTTATTATGCGCCCTCCGCCTTCCGCTTCCGTCCGGATGTCTCTGGGAGGTTCCGGGGCGCAGCAGGGATCTCCTTCCCCGCCGGATGTCGTCAGCACCAAGGGAGGAGGCTGGGTTCGCGCCAATGCAGGGTACCGCCCACTTCCTTTTCCCGCGCGCTCCAAAATGGCGGATTCTCAAATATACAGTTCAGATGGCGCACTGGGTCCAATTCTTTTGGACCAGGTAGATCCTGTTCGTGACGCCAGGTTGTGGAGCCCCAAGGGACGTGGGGTACTCGGTGCCGGACCGATCTGCTGCCGGGGATGTCACTGGTGGCCTGGTCCGGACCGTGTCCCTGGCTCAGCACAATAAAAGGGGGATATTTACAAGGGATATTGTCACGGGTGACGCCACCCACTTGATGCGGCCAGTAATGGGGGCCGCCGCTGCTGCAGAACCTCCGGGGGTGATGTGAGGGCAGCGGAGGTGGTATAGTTCCAGTGGGGGGAACTGTATCCCCCGGGGCAGTAAAGGGTTAAAGTCTATTGGAGTTATAGATGGTGGAGAAGAGTTGGAGGACACACACTCACGTTTAGTTGATCCTGTAATTCCATTCTTGGCCTGATGCTGCAGAGCTGACAGGCTGGATCTGCAGGGAGGAATTGTCTCTGTGCTGGATCTGGAGCAAAGGTCGCAATCACTACACAGACTCCAAAGCTGTTTTCCAAAGCTTTACTGCTGATATTATTGCAGATTATAGTCCACGGAGTCTGTAAGGGAGCTGGGCTCTCTCCCCACACCCTGTCCGGGTCGTTGGCCCCCTTGTGCTGCACTGTGTGTGTGTGTCCTGAGCTGCTGCTTCAAGCTAAGCTGCTGGGATTCCTCACGTTTCTCTCTGTTTGCTGCTGGTACCACTTGGCTAGGCAACTTGAGTCCTCTATGCTGTACTGACCCCTCCGTGTTGCTTCACTCTGGTACTAGGGTATCTAGAGATCCCACTGTTCCTGGATTCACTGTGCTGTGGGTGCCAGACACAGTACCGGATCCGGTGTCCGTCTCTCTGTGCGTACTTCTGGGGCCAGTGATGGTGTCACTCCAGCTCCCAGACGTGTTCCTCTGTCTTTCGGTCTCCTGCTCCTCTGACCCTTGCTAGGTCTGCACTGAGCTAACTCTGCTCTCAATAAGCTCTTCACAGCACTACACCGTGCTGTACGGTCTTAGCTCTCTGTTCTCCTGAGCTGTTCTGAGCTCCTTCCTCATGGACAAGTGTATATAAGGGAGCAGGAGGTGCTCCCTCTATTGCCCAGAGGTGGTAGTGTTTGTCAGTGTGTAGTGGGGGAGAGAACCCATGTGATGTTATTGTGGCACATTAACCCATGGGGTGCCACAGAAGCATTGGCCGCGAAGCGGCCATTGCGAGTCACAGACTCGCTCTGCTAGAATCCCGATGCATTGTGCATCGGGCACCCATCTAGTAATTAATAATTGGCTTCTAAAATACTACTCCATTGTTGTTTTACCCAAAGAGATTTTCTTATGAAGCCTGTCCATAATAAGAATATACCGTCACATGGTGGCCATTAAAGTGAATGATCGTCAATGTAACGTATTACTCCGCTTTGGCTCATACACAGCTGTGCATTATGACACGACGTCTTATCAATCTTAAGGCCCCATGCACACAGTGTGCTTTTATCGTGTTTTTTATGAGGTTTTGTTAGTGCAGTTTTGTCATGAAACTGCATGCCCATCCTCATGCTGGCAAAGTCAGTGACAATCCTAAAGTCTTGTGCACACGTTGCTTATTTTTCTCATGCAGAAATAATCTGCATATATCGATTCTTGCAGCGCAGGCACAGATGAAGATCTTGGACAGATGAAATCTGCGCCTGCGCTGCCTCCGCTGCCATTTTCCTTTAGGCCATCACGTCAACTGCCGGTGATTAATAACAGTGGGCGATAACCTGACGGGATACCCCTCCCCACAGCCTTGGGCCCCCACAGCATTGCCCCACCATGCCACCGCCGACCTCCACCACCACGTCTCTGCCTCCTGTGACCCCGCTCCACCACCTCTGCGCCCCAGGGGAAGGTGCTATGCTGCTGTTTGGATTACAAGATGCACACCATCTGTCCGAAGCCGGGATGGCTGGTGCGTGTACGATGCCATGTTCACATTGTAGTTGAAAATGGCGCTGGAGTTGGTACATGTGCATAGTGCGCCATTTTACTGAAGACACTGTCTCTGCGAATATCACCAGTCATCTGTTTGTTTCAGATGTTATTCGTGGAGACAGTGTCTTCAAGAAACTGGCTCTGGAGATCGCAGTATGTGCACGCACCGGCCATAGAGATAATGGTGGGTGCGGAGGAGAAGCAAGGGGGCAGGAAGAGGAGCGGGGGGACAGGAGGAGAAACAGGGGGCAGGAGGAGAAGCGAGAGGAGAGGCACAGGGGGACACAGACAGGGAGAGAGGAGGGGCACAGGGGGACTAGCAGAGGGGACACAGACAGACACAGGGGGAGAGGAGAGGCACAGGGGGACACAGAGACAGGGGGACAGGAGAGCCACAGGGGGACAGGCAGAGCGGACTCAGCCACAGGGGACACAGACAGACACAGGGGGACACAGAGACAGGGGAATAGGAGAGGAACAGGGGGACAGACAGAGGGGACACAGCCACAGGGGACACAGACAGACACAGGGGGGAGGAGAGGCACAGGGGGACACAGAGACAGGGGGAGAGGCACAAGGGGATAGGCAGAGGGGACACAACCATAGGGGACACAGACAGACACAGGGGGAGACGAGTGGCACAGGGGGACACAGAGACAGGGGGAGAGGAGAGGCACAGGGGGACACAGGCACAGGGGGACACAGATACAGGGGGAGAGGAGAGTCACAGGGAGACAGGCAGAGCCACAGGGGCAGAGGAGAGGCACAGGGGGACACGCAGAGCCACAGGGGGATACAAAGAGCTACAGGGGGAGAGGAGAGACACAGGGGGACACGCAGATCCACAGGGTGAGAGGCGAGGTACAGGGGGACAGGCAGAGGCACAGGGGGACAGGCAGAGGCACAGAGGGACAGGCAGAGGCACAGGGGGACAGGCAGAGACAGGCAGACAGAGATGCCACATAGAGGAGAGACCGTACATGGGAGAGACACAGACAGCGCACACGGGAGAGAAGGTGCACACAGGAGACAGCATACACAAGACACAGTCACCGCACACACGAGAGACAGAGACGGCACACACGGGGGGTCAGCACAGACCGGACAAAAAGGCACAAGGGAGAGACGGCACAGGGGGAGGCAGCCACAGACACAGCGCATAGACCCCACTCATATATATATATATATATATATATATATTAGATGTGGGCCTGATGCTCTCACTAGTGGTGTGTGGTGACTGTGTGAGGTGTTAGGATCCATATTCTTACACCCGTGTCTTGGGTGGAGGTGACATAAGCAGACATCCAGACAGAAGTGGAGGGGCCACTTCACAATTATATATATAGAGATATTGAGCAGAATTGACTATAATGTATTAGTTTGGCCTCCGCAGCAGTCGCAGTCTCTCATGTTGTCCCACCTCTGTCTTATCCAGTATATGGACAGGAGTTGGCACAGTGATGCAGGGAACTTATCTGCTATATGAAGGTTTCAATAACATCGTTACTTTTTAATTGATGTTTATTTGTTACACTTTACCTTCTGTAGTTTAATTTCTATAGAAACAGAGTACACCGTGACTATTGTGGGAATCTGCAACCTCCAGCGCTGTTTCCAGACTTAACTCCTTGCATGCCCTGTCTATTGCATGTCAGCCTGTGACTATTAATGCATGCTGGGAGTTGTAGTTTTCCAGCAGCTCTGCAGGAGGCTGTGACCCCTGATCTGCCCTTTCCTAACTTTTCCTGACTTTTGTCTGCCTTTCCTTTAGGTGTCGCCTTAGCATCAATACAGAGGATCAAGAGGACAGCTTAGCACTGGTAAGTGAAGTGTTAACCAATAATATATTGATGGCTGGAGCCTCGGCTGCGGGGTGGTCCGAAAGAGAAATCTTCTTCTTTTCAGATACAGTTGGGTCCATATATATTTGGACAGCGTTTCTAGCCTTTGTTCTGTTCATCACCACAATGGATTTTGAACAAAACAATTTCAGATGCAGATAAAGTTCCGACTTTCAGCTTTAGGCTGGAAACACACCGGCGTGTAAAACATCTGACTGTTTCTCATCCAGGAGAGCAGGACGAGTGACATCTGGTTTTTGATCCGTGTGGCATGCAACTGCTATGCGAGGGTGCAATTTTTTTTCTTCTCGCCTAGTATCCGTGTGACATCCGTGTGACATCCATGTGCTGTCCTGTGCTGCCTTGACATCCATGTGCTGTCCATGTGCTGTCCGTGTGACATCATGTGCTGCATGTGCTGTCCGTGTGACATCCATGTGTGCATGTTTCGTGTGCACATCCGTGTGCTGTTCGTGTGACGTCCGTGTGCTTCCATTGTGCTGTACCATGTGCTGCCCGTGTGCTGCGTGTGACATCCATGTGCTGTCCATGTGCTGTCCGTGTGACATCCATGTGCTGTCCGCATCGTGTGCTGTCCGTGTGACATCCAATCGTGCTGTCCATGTGCTGTCCGTGTGCAATGCATTTTTTTTCTCAGCAGCTATTACTGTACATTCATTTACAGGAACATTTTACAGTGTTCTGAGTTACAGAATAATAATGTATCAGTAAAAAACTGATACCACTAGGATGGTCCGTGTGCTGTCCGATTTTACTCTCGCACCCATTGACTTGCATTTGTCAAGTTTCGCACGATTGTCGGATCCACTCGCAGCATGTTGCTACTTTTTTCTCATCCAGAATCTGGATGAGAAAACAGCTGACGACACATGTTGATCTGTTGTAACATTGGTCCGAGGGCAATGACAGATTCTCTCGCATTGCAGTCGTCTGATTTTCATGCCAGTGTGTCTGAGCCCTTAGTTGAACAAAATGATTGCACACAAATATGAGACTCCATCCCTTCATTTCAGGGGATCAAAAGTAATTGGACAAATTAAATAATTGTAAATAAAATGTTAATTTCTGATACTTGGGTGAAAACCCTTTTTTTGGCAATGACGGTCTGTGGTCTTGATCTCATGGACATCACCAGACGCTGTGTTTCGTCCTTGTTAATGATCTGTCAGCAGGGCCCGGATTTAAGAGGTGGGTGGCCCGGGGCCCATTTTGAAGGGAGGCCCATTTTTCAAGGTGTTGTAATATGTAATGTAAAACACAAATGAAATGAACGCAAGTTTATGTACAAAAATCATTTACGCAGAGTGATTCAGGTAAAATCATTCTTTTTTTACAATCCAGGCACTTTCCTTCATTTTCGTGCTGCAAAATCACTAATGATGTCACTAAAGTCCAATTCACGCAGTATATCTGACCCGATGCTCATGATAGCCACATGTACAAGTCGCTCCTGCTTCATGGATGTCCTTAATTGGTTTTCAATCAATTTGAGTTTTGAGAAGGAACGCTCCCCTCTGCAGTTTGATACCATCAAAATTAGATACCGTATATACTCGAGTATAAGCCGAGTTTTTCAGCACAAAAATTGTGCTGAAAAATGCCCCCCCCTCCGTCAGTATACAGGGCCACCCCCCCCCCCCCCGCAGTGGTATACAGGCCTCCCGCCCCCCCATCAGTGGTATACAGGGCCCCCCCTTGCTGCCGCACACCTGTAAAGTAATAGATCATTATACTTATCCCTGTCGCCGCTCTGACACCGCGCTCCTCCGGGTCTTCATGCTTCCTCCTCCGGCGCACAGGCAATGACGTCATTGCCTACGCCCGCCGGTCACAAGCAGGAAGAAGCATGAAGACCCGGAGGAGCGCGGTGTCAGAGCGGCGACAGGGATAAGTATAATGATCTATTACTTTACAGGTGTGCGGCAGCAAGGGGGGGCCCTGTATACCACTATGTAACATAGAGGTTCTATAATATATATAATATACTGTGTGTATATATATTACGGGCTGGGGAGTGCGCTGTGTGCTGTATACCAGAGAGACTGCTGCTGGGCTGTATATGTATGAGGGGCTGCTGCTGGGCTGTATATATATGAGGGGCTGCTGCTGGGCTGTATATATATGAGGGGCTGCTACTGGCCTGTATATATCAGAGGCTATTGCTGTGCTGGCTGTAAAAAGAATAGATGCTGAAGGGCTGTATAAAGTGTATACACAGCGCTATACTGTAAACAGGTCCACACTATACATACAGTAACAGTATGCACAGACACACTGTAATACAGGATATAGTGTGGACCTGTATATACAGTATGGTACTGTGTAGGACAGGAGCTGCAAGAAAGATACACAGACACACACACCGACACACAGACAGACAGAGATCATACTCCCCCACCGCGGCACACACTGAAAGACCGAAGATCCAGAGTGAAGTCCTGCCGCACTCCGCGGTAGAGAATCCTCTTCTCGCACCGACATCCTGGCTCCGCCTCCTGTAAGTTCCTGTTTGTACTGCGCATGGCAGCCTCTTTAGCCCTTGGTCAGTACAAATTCCAATGATCAGCAGAGTGCCGATCTCCTCTGCTGCAGCGCATAAATTACTTTCACATTGCTGCAGCTGTGACAGGTGCCCGAGGTCCCCCCGGGATCGGGCCCACGGGTCCCTGTTATGGTGGCACTGATGTAAATGTATAGCAGCATTCACAAGGCACCAGCACTGACAAAGTTCCCGACACCGAAAAGGCCCCCGCAGCCTCCCATAGCCCCGGCATTTGTCGGGTATGCCGGGTGCTGACACCAGCCCAGGCCCCGCTACAACAGATGATACTTGAAGATCATCTAACAAACACTCAGATTTCCATACAAAATACAGTTCACAGTTCACAACACTTCTATGCAGAGATACGAAGCAGTGCACTCGAAGGTATCTGAATAATCTCTCATCTGATCTAATCCGAGGAAGCGATATAGCGGAATAGGTAGCGCCCAGCAGTGGATGCTGACACAGGTGCCATGACTCTGCTCCAGCCACTGAGAATGATGTACGACCGTAGCAAGGTCCCTACACTTTCAATAGTTTCTCTTTTGTTAAATGACGTGTATTTTACATGTTTTGAGATATTAACCCCTATATTGGTGGGAGACCCTGCTTGATGGGTTGCCCAGGTCCCGGGCCCCTTGGGCCCCCCCCCCCTAAATCTAGGCCTGTCTGTCAGACCTTTAGGTTACATTCACACGGTGCACTTTTGCTGCGTTTTTGACAGATCCGTTTTTTGCAGTGAAATCCAGTGACGTTTGGAATCGCAGCCAAGTCAATGCATTTCCAAATTTTGCATTCAGATGATCCACTTTGTGAGGATCCGCTTTTTAACTCTAAAACGGATCCTCACAAAGAATGAGCATGTCAGTTCTTGGATGTTTGTCCACATCTGCTTTTTCCATTGCATCCACTACAGCGAAAAAAACAAAACGCACTGTGTGATGGATGATGAGTTTGTTGAAAAAGCGGATCCTCAAATAAGCAAACCAAAAACCCCCGTGTGAATGTGGCCTTACTGTGTGTGACAGCGGCATTTCTCAGGTTGACAGTGATCAGCTCCGCTCCGCCCGCGGCTGTTAGAGGCAGGTGATGACTGTGCCATTATCCCCCCCCCCATGAGATCGCTACATACACCGGATAGCGTCTCACTACCTACAAATGTCAAGAAGGGGTTAAATGTGTAATAAACGTAAGGACTTGTGATATTGTGTTTTTTTACTGACACTGTATAGAAACCTACAAAAAAGCAGAATGTGTAACGAGCTGAATGTAACTGTATCTTTCTGTATTTTTAGAATTTTGGCCGCAGGGGCTTTGACAGAAGGTTGGAAGAATGGAAGGGAAGGTGGAATCAACAGTGTTCAAATTTACAAACTCTCAACGAAGTGACACCAAAAGGTAAATAACACTTCAGTAACTGCTAATAATAATAATAATAATAATAATAATAAAAGCTTTATTTATATAGCGCCAACATATTCCGCAGCGCTTTACAATACTGTGGTTAGTATAAGAAAAATATACAGTACAAAACAGTTAGTGATAACAGTACAGTAATTACATACCATATAATAAGCATAGAAGAATGTAAAAAATTCAATACAATAAATAAGGCAAAAAATAAAGGTGACCCTGCTCAAAGGAGCTTACAATCTACAACGGGATAGGGGTTACACAAAGTGCAGGGGCTTATCACACTGATGGTCCAGTCTCTTGAGGAAATGGGGGATAGAAATAAGGTTACATGAATGGTCACCAGACAATCTGTGTAGAGCTTTTGGGTTTGGTGGAGTTGGAGAAGAGTTATGTCGAGAGAGATAGTGAATGGGCTATATACAGTACAAAGGACTGCTACTAGGGAGTATGATAGGTAAAAAGATGTGTTTTTAGGGAGCGTCTGAAGCCATGCAAGTTGTGGATAGTCCTGATTTCTTGGGGTAAAGCATTCCAGAGAATTATGCAGCTTGGGAGAAGTCTTGGAGCCGGGAGTGGGAGGATCGGATTAGTGCAGATGTTAGTCAAAGGTCATTTGTAGAACGTAGAGAACGGGTGGGGTGATAGACAGAGATGAGGGAGGAGATGTAAGGGGTGCTTCACTGTGAAGAGCTTTGTGGGTGAGAACAAGCAATTTGAAATGGATCCTGTAGTGTATGGGCAGCCAGTGCAGTGACTGGCACAGAACAGAGGCATCTGAGTAACGATTGGCCAGATAGGTGATCCTATCCTGGCTGCTGCATTAAGGATGGACTGGAGAGGGGAAAGTTTAGAGAGGGGGAGGCCAATTAATAGATAATTGCAGTAGTCAGGGCGGGAATGGATTAGGGCTATGGTGAGGGTTTTTGTTGTTTCCATGGTGAGAAATGGGCGGATTCTAGAGATGTTCTTCTGGTGCTAGCGACAAGAGCGGGTGAGAGATTGTGTATAGGAGGTGAAGGAGAGATCAGTGTCAAACATAACACCCAGACAGCGAGCCTGCTGCCTAGGTGTTATCGTGGTGCCGCACACAGAGAGAGATGTCAGATTTAGGGAGGTTAGTGGAGGGCGGGAGCAGAAGTTGTTCAGTTTTGAAAAGGTTGAGTTTCAAATAGAGAGTGGACATGATACATAATATTGGAAACTGCAGCTAGACAGTCATTGGTGTTCTTTAAAACATGCAGAGAGCCGGCGGCGAGAATCTCACTCAGTGTGTTTCCGGCCTTATGGGAGAAATTGGAACACAAAGCATAATGTTACCTCTTAACAAATGATGTTTTCTCACAGGCAAAGAAATTACTATCACTATTGAGATGGATTTCGCAGTAAATGGAATTACGCATTCGGAGCGCATCAGGATGCAAACAAAGGGACGAGTCCGCTCAGGAAGAAAGTGGTTCCACCGGGGGCCCATTCTATGGTCGTTGGAAAAACACTACACTATCAATCTGAAGGTAATGTAACGTGATCTTTTGGAAGTTAAAGTATACACACCTTAAAAGCTAGCCAATGAGTCTTAGGCTGGTTTGACACTACGATTTTTTGCAATCCGACGCTGTCCGATAGAAATCGGACAGCATTGGATCCAAACTGATCCCTGCAATCGGATGCCAAATAGGCATCCGATTCCAACAATTTGCAGGATCATTTGCCCGCCTCCTCCGTCATCTCCCTCCTTCTGCCTCCTGTCACCTGTTCTCCCTGCTCTCCCTGTGCTCCCTTCTTCTCCCCTGGTGCTCCCTTCTTCTCCCCTGGTGCTCCCTTCTTCTCCACTGGTGCTCCCCTTCTTCTCCCCTGGTGCTCCCCTCTTCTCCCCTGGTGCTCCCTTCTTCTCCCCTGGTGCTCCCCTCTTCTCCCCTGGTGCTCCCCACTTCTCCCCTGGTGCTCCCCTCTTCTCCCCTGGTGCTCCCTCTTCTCCCCTGGTGCTCCCTTCTTCTCCCCTGGTGCTCCCTTCTTCTCCCTGGTGCTCCCCTCTTCTCCCCTGGTGCTCCCCTCTTCTCCCCTGGTGCTCCTCTCTTCTCCCTGGTGCTCCCAACTTCTCCCCTGGTGCTCCCCACTTCTCCCCTGGTGCTCCCCGCTTCTCCCTGGTGCTCCCCTCTTCTCCCTCTCCTCCGGAATAAAAAATAATAAACCATCTTTATTCTCACCTGTCCACGAGTCCCCCGGCGTCTCCCACTGTATCTTCTGATCCTAGGACCTCGCGTGATGCCACAGTCACATGACCGGTTACCGCGGTAACCGATCATGTGACTTTGACATCACGGCAGGTCCTAAAGGCAGGGTGTGCTGGAGACGCCGGGGGACTCGTGGACAGGTGAGCATACATATTCTTTATTTTTAACCCCTGCTTCACTTAATTTTACTTCCGAAATGTATGCATATACATGGCGGAAGTAAAATTAGATGGTTAGGAGCAGTTTTAGTGTACTGAGCATGCTGAGTACACTAAAATCGGGTCCGAGGAGACATCAGATGTTTCCTCGGACCCTGCTCCATAGGGCCCCATGTTAAAGGAATCGGATCGGATTTGGCATAATTGCCATACGATCTGTCAGATACGATTTTTTTTTTTTTTTTTTTCTGTTTTTTTGATTCGGATACAAAAATTGGAGCAGTCTCCGATTTTTGCACCGGAAAGAAATCGGACAAAATCTGATCGGACGCGATTCAGATGCCATTTAGTGCACATCCGAATCGGTCCGATCCCCATAGGATCACATGGGGCCAAATTCGGATCCGATGCTGTCTGATTTCTATTGGACAGAGTCAGATTGCAAAAAATCATAATGTGAAACCAGCCTTAGGGCTCGTACACATGGACGTATAAATAGGATGAGTGCAATGAGAAAATCTGCCATTGACTAATGTTATTAAAGGGAACCTGTCAGCTGGTTTATGCCCCCCCAGCTATCACTGTCTGTAGCTGCAGCTTCATAATACTAGTCTAATCATTCCTGTCTGAGCTCAGAGTGTAATGTGAAAGGTGAAATAAAAGCATTTATACACTAACATTTTCTTATGTAAATGAGGCAGTCAGACTACACCTTGGAGGAGGTAGACTGTCTGGCAGATTATTAGTTAATATTTCAGCCAAATTTCAGAACATGCTGCGTGACCTGTGTGATGTCACAACCATGTGACTACAATAGGCGGAGCTAAGTCTTCATAGCGCATAATGATTTGGCTTGCTTAGCTCCGCCCACTACGGTTACATGATCGGGACATCACACAGGTTCTTTTTCACAGAGAAGTTGGAAGTGAGTAAACCATAGGGCGGCACGATGGCTCAAGTGGTTAGCACTGCAGCCTTTGCAGCGCTGAGGAGGTCCTGAGTTCAATTCCCACTAAGGACAACATCTGCAAGGAGTTTGTATGTTCTCCCCATGTTTGCGTGGGTTTCCTCCAGGCACCCTGGTTTCCTCCCACATTGCGAAGACATACTGATAGGATGTTTAGATTGTGAGCCTCAATAGGGACAGCATTACTGATGTATGTAAAGTGCTATGGAATTAATAGCGCTATATAAATGAATAAATATTATTATTATTATTAACCTACCAGATAGACTACGTCCTCCAAGGTGTAGTCTGACTGCCTCATTTACATAAGAAAATGTAAGGCTGTGTTCACACGCTGCACAATTGCTGCGCTATTGATCCACTTTGCACAGATTCGCTATTGCAGAGGAATGCAGTGATGTTAGCTGTCCCAGCCAAGTCAATGCATTTCACTATTTCTCATTCCCGTGCTGCGCTTTTTACATATCTGCTTTTGGGCTGAAGAGCGGATGCGTAAAAACAATTGACATGCCAATTCTTTGGTGTTATTTCGCTGCGCTTTCACTCACCTCGCCGCGCTCCCACGGAGATCTCACCTCACCCTGATGCTATAGGACCTTTGCAGGACCCGGGACTGACGTCACCCGGTCACATGGTGCTGCAGGGTCCTAGAGGCCGCGCTCACTGCAGCCTCCGGGGATGAGAAGACACCGTCGGCGGTCAGTGGGGGAGCACGGTGAGGTGAGTAAAGGGCAGGCAAAAAGCGCAGCGGCGTTCACACACAGAAGGCTGGCGCTTTGAGGATCCGCTCTTGGGGCAGTTTTTGCAGCAAAAAAGGATCCTCACAAAACACAGCAATTACGCTGTGTGTAAGCGCAACCTTATGGCCCCTTTACACGCAGCTACAGGTGACAGGTTTTCCACAGGTAACTTAATATGTGTATATATTTTTTTTTCAATAGTTTAATTTTCAATGGGGCAAAAGGGGGTGATTTGAACTTTTTTTTTTTCCCATATTTTTTTAAAATTTCTTTTTTTTTATTTTGACTTTCTTTTACTTGACCCCTAGGGGGCCTCAGCACTGCACGGTCTGATCTTGTCTACTGTTCACAGCCATGCTGGTGCACCTCTGTGTACAGGAGAAACAATCACTTTCTGTGGATACAGGTGCTCGCCGGGCATCCAGAGCAAGTGTGATTTTACAGATTCTGGGGTTCTCACAGGACTCGACACTGTCAGTGATTCACAGCGCGAACCAAAGGGTTAATGCTGCCAATCGCATCGCTGATCTCATCGTTGTTGTTAGCTTCACATCTCAGCTGATCACCTGACGTGTGGGGGATGATGCGAGCTCAATGCATAAACTCGCATCAGAGGGTGGGACACGGCCAAGGGTGTACTATTACTCCCTTGGTCATGAAGGGGTTAGGTTATATTAAAGGGGTTATTGCCCAGTGCACCGCCTGCTGTTTTGTATAAAATGATAAAAATGCTGTTTTCTCCTCACCATCCACAGAGCCCCACCGACAACAGTGAGATTGGGAACGAATCGAGTAACACCAGTCTACATGAAGTCATCGTACCCTCCCCGGCTGAGGGGGAGGAAGAGAAGAAGGAGGATGGGAAGAAAGAAGGTGAGCTCACCAGTGTGGTCTACTCTATCTAAAGCTCATTCACACATCAGTGTTCTCCATCATTGTATGCACCAAAGCCGGGTGCGGAGCTGACACACAAAACCATCATGGAAACATCCACATTTGTTCTGTGTTTCGGAGACACTCCTGATTTTTCCTAATACTGATGTGTGAATGAGGCCTTATACTATGACCTGAGGTGCTTCAGTATGGAGCTTTGTAACACACCCAGAGGCGTATGTATCTAGGCTTTCTGACACCCAGGGCAAGAGTTTAGCTTGGCCCCCCCCAAGCGGTATGTAGTCATCATGTAGTAATGAAAACAGAGGGCACCACAGTATTCACCTTAGGGGATCTCCACATCACACCTCCAAAAGTTACAGTATCAAAACAAGAAAGAGAAAGCGGTGTGTATAAATAATCGGGATCACCCAAACCTAATGCAAAATAGTAAACAATTTTTATTTAGACAAGACACAGCAAACAGCAATTAAAAACAATTAAAATGCATAAAGTGCAATAATAGGCAGACACAAGCCCACAAAGTCACAAGCCCCAGTGCCGAAAAAAGTTCATGCAGTGGTGAAGGAAAATCTTTTTTATGACCAATTATAGTTCTTTTTGCACTTCTCCAAAATCATGGCAAATATACGGGTGGAAACAACAAATAAAGGCTAGCTTACACCCTATAGAGCACGACTTTATGCTCAAAGGATCCCAAAAACTGGGCCCGTGCATGTAACACAGAGAGACACCAAAGCCGATGCTGAAAGATACTGATACAGGTCCTGTCTAGATTCAGGTATATAAGACAGTCAAAGCAGCAATGGCTAATCTAATGTATCCTAGCCTCTAAGCGGAGAAGGACCCAGGGTGAGGCTCTGCATACACTATCCCCTGAGAAAACCGCACGTGCAGCGGCGATACACGTGGGGTCCTCCCACACCCCCCCTCCTTGCTCCAAGTGCCGACAACCTAGCAGAGCCTCACCCTGGGTCACTTCTCCACTTAGAGGCTAGGAAACATTAGATTAGCCATTGCAGCCTAAGGTCAGCAAGTTGGGCTCCCCCTTCTGTGCCGGGGTGGAAGGTGTTGTTCGTAGTAGGTACCTGCTGTGGAAACCCAGCTGTGCATTAGACAGATCTGTGGTTACCTGCGTGAGCAGGGCGCCACATATACAATCCCAATAAAGTGCACTCACTTTGTGAGTGTATCATGAAAAAAATGTGGAGAAGTTGAGTGGGTATGAATACTTATTCCGGTGATTGTAAATCCTGCTGACCTAAGTGGATCTTCAGCATATTATGACGGTGAGCTCTGCTGCTCGGCTTTATTGTTCTGGAATTTCTTAACACTTCTATGTCTTTTTTATTCCTTAGAAGCAGCGTCCCTGATGAGGAGGTCGGAAGCTCTGCTAAAAAGGTAAGGGAACATCTATGTGGTATTGAATTCTCCTCTTATAGGGGTTTTCTGATCTAAATTGATAATTCTGCAGTCACTTTATGTGTCTGCAGACTTATCAATCCTTCCAGAATATGCACTGTGAGCTGTGAGGATTCTCTGGTTTCTAAGGTGAGAACGGTCCTCAATTATGCAATATACATGTTACCAGCCAGAACCTGACTAGTGGGTGTGGCCTCACTCAATTCAAGTGCATGGAGTGGGAGTGTCCGACTAGTGGAAGCCGCCATGTAGTGGGCGTATTCTTGCTCCATACACTTGTATTGAGCAAGGCCACGCCCACTAGTCAGGTTTGGCTGGGAACATGTATATTGCATAATTGAGGTCCGTTCTCACCTTAGAAACCAGTGAACCCTTGCAGCACACAGTGCGGGAGCTGGGATGATTGATGAGTCTGCAGACATATAGAGAGACACAGAGTGACTGCAGAATTGTCAGTTTAGACCGGACAACCCCTTTAATTTATTATACTGCAGTCGTCATTATTGATTGTAATACTGACCATGACAGTTCAAAGGAAACCCATCGTTACAAATTTACTGCAAGTGTATAGACCCCAGAAGTAGAGTAAAAACATCACCGGGTTTGCAGTAATCCGATGTAACAGCATTGAGAAATCAAGCTTTGACTCCACAGTACATAAGCCTGGCAGAGCGTTGTGGGCGGCCGGTGCTCTGAGGTTCTCCACACTTTACCTAGGGTTTTCCAGGCTAATTTTCATGTGTTTTCAAAGCTTGATTTCATATCACTGGTACACTGGATCACTACACAATGGATGACATTTTTTATTGCTATTCTAGGACCTCTATTGCCTTTTCTGTTGTTATTTAAATCATCCCTTTACTACAGCAGAACATCTTATGATTCAGGCTAGACAATGAACTTATGTCCTGGTATCTCTGGATATTTATGTTCTTCCACTGGCGGCCGCAGACAGAAAGGGGCCCCTATGCAAAAAGCAGTAAATGGGCACTTATCAGTCCAATAATTCATTAAAATGCAGTTTCGCCTACTTTGGAGGTAGAAATGGACCCCCTTATCTCTTGGACCCCTGTGTGGCTGCACAGGTTGCAGCAATGATATGTCCTTCCCTGTGTCCTTCCACTGACTTAGATGTGCCCATTGCTAGAAATGATGGTGTCCTAACCTGATAGAAAGCTGCCTCCATCACCTGCCTACAGTGTGTCATCTAACCTGAGACCACGGGTGCCAATATGTGGATGGAGTTAGAGTGTAGATGGTGCCAATATGTGGATGGAGCCAGAGTGTGGATGGAGCAAATGTGTGGATGGAGCCAGAGTGTGACTAGCGCTATTGTGTGGATGTTTTGCAGCCCATCGACTCCCTGCAGTAAGGGTGCCTTCACATTAGCGTTCCCCTCCGCAGCGTTCTGCGGAGGGGATCCGCAATGTGAATGCAGCACCGCAAGCCCCTATCTTTAGAATGGGAGCGCACGGTGCTGCGCTTGACAGCGCATGACTGTGCGCACCCATTCACTCCCATTTGTGATCTGTGCGCAGGCATCCGCATGTTGCGTCCCTGGTGCGGGCGGGAGTGTGTGATTTGTGCGCAGGCATTCGCCTGCGCACAGATCACATATGCGAGTGAATGGGTGCGCACGGTCATGCGCGCTGTCAAGCGCAGCACCGTGCGCTCCCATTCTAAAGATAGGGGCTTGCGGTGCTGCGTTCACATTGCGGATCCCCTCCGCAGAACGCTGCGGAGGGGAACGCCAGTGTGAAGGCACTCAAACATCTCTCAGGGTGTGATACCAGCAGAGCTTGCTCCAGTTATATGGTATCAGGACTGCAGGGAGTGCTATATTTTTTATTCAAGTAAAGTTTATCTTTATTGTTTATTTTTATTGTTTATTGTTTAATGTTTATTTTTGTTGTTCTGATTTCATTTTATTCATTTCAGGAATGAACATAAAGTAAGTGAGCAGTTTAGCACGCAAAGAAGAGGCATGGTAAAGGTATTAAGGGGAGAAGTGTGGCAGCTACTATCTGGATGTCACATTAATGATCACAACCTACTACTGTAGCATTGATTAAAGGGAATTTGTATATTTTTATCTATGAGTGCATCATGATGTAGGGGCTATGACCCTGCTCCTAGCAGTGTGTCACTTGTTGGTCTGCCTGCTGTCACGTTTTTGTCTGCTGCACATCCAACAGTGCTCAGAATGCTTAGCCCTCAACAGCCCCGCCCACTCCACTGATTGGCTGCTACTCCTGTATAACTCCACTGATTGGCAGCTTCCTGTGTCCACTGTATATTGACAGAAAGCTGTTAATCGGTGCTGGGGCTGGACCAGGAGGCGCAAGACATGTAGTCCTCTAGTGATAATTTCCTGATAATAAATCAATAATTTAATTGTAAATGGAAAACACAGGCCAGTAAGTGACACATCACTGGAATCAGGGTCTTGTCTTCTGCTTCATGCTGGTCTTAGATTATATAGCAAATACTTGCTGACAGATTCTTTATAAAAGGATTAACTGGATAGATGGTAAATATGTCATTGCTTGTTGTTCTGATTCCCTGTTTTCTCTCGGGACTCTTCTGCTCCATTCATGTGTGTGGGAGTGATGGAGATAGCAGAGCTCTGTCTGTCAGTCCCATATACATTGACTGGTCCTTTACAATCATGGTCCCCTATACGACTATAAGGAAAGGAGGAAGAATGAGGAATCGGGGCTTCATTCTATCAATTTCTCAGCCTCTACTTAATAGCACTTATCACCTTTCCTGCTGTCAACCGCTTCCATGTCATGTTTTCCTACATTTATCTGGCAGCATTTTAGCTGTGTACCAGGATCTGTCACCGGACGTGAACAGCCCTTATATTAGGGGTCATCTGTGATAAAGCTCATGACTCTAAGGTCAATTCTTGTGACCTGACCACTAACACCGATCTTACCTGTCCACGGAAGTTCCCCCAACCCCTCCCCATGAATATAAAAATCTGACAGCAGAGTTGTTTCTACATTGGACAGTATGTTCCTTTTTGTTGCAGTTTTGCCACTTTTTCAGGCAGGTTCCAGGAGGAATCCAACTGAAAACAGACGTCTCATGCACATGTTCTTACTGTTAGCATCTAACACCTCATCACCAGTGCATTTTAAAGTGAACCTGTCACCAGTTTTTTTTCCGTATAAGCTGCGCCCACCATCAGTAAGCTCTTCTATACGGCATTCTAGAATACTGTATAGTCCCCAGTCCGATCTGTATAAAAAATTATTTTTATAATACCTGTGGGGCGGTCTGCTCTGGTCTGATGGGCGTCGCTGGTCTTGATCCAGCACCTTCTCTTGTTTTGATTGCTGTCCTCCCTTCCTGTTTTGTGTGGATGATGAATACTACATCATCTCTACAGTGTCCTCCATTGCGCATGCGCACTTCTCCATGCCCTGCTGAGGGCAGAGCAAGGTATTGTAATGTAAAGGCGGGCGGAATGGTCAAATAACACCCGCACATGTGCGCTACAATACTTTGGCAGGCAGAGAAAGTGTGCAGGAGCGCAATGAAGAGCAATGTGTGAATGATGTAGGACTCGTCATCCATATGAAGTAGGAAGAGAGGACGGCGATCACAAGTAGAGGAGATGATGCCCATCGGATCGGACGGCCCCAGAGGTGAATATAATAAAAGGTTATTTTTATGTTATACAGATCAGCCTGGGGATCTACACTGGCGATCAAAATTAGAAGACAATGTACGATCACTTAATTTTTTTCAGACAGAATGTAATCTAAATTGATCGACATTTGGCGGTTTTTGTATAAGGGGTGCACCAGGCCACTAGAACAGGGTTTTCCAAAATAACCAAAGTTTATCAACTTAAAACCTTTATTTTACACAAAATGTGATGATCATAATTAGATAACAACAATGACTGTACACAGAAAGATTAAAACCAAATGTTGTGAAGGTTACAACAGTTATCAATCAGTAGGAAGTGTCCAGGCCTTTGCTTTGTACAGGCCTTTACTGTGAATGACTTCAGCACATCTGCGGCCACAGGACATCACTAGTCTCTCTCTGCTCTGGGGGGGATTTTGCTCCACTCTTCTTCCAGTCTCTTCCACAGTTCTGTGACTGTTGTGGGTCTCTTGGCCATAACCTTGTCACCAAGGATTTTCCAGAGTCTTTTGTAAATGAGTTCTTAGGCCGGCTTCACACTGCAGCACGATTCGGTCCGCGGGCGCCGCGGTCCTGACCTGTCAGCGGCTGCAGCTGTGTGCGCAGCACACCAGACCGGAGGGCATAATAGCCCTCCAGTCCTGTGTGCTGATCCGGTCCGCGGCTGTCAGGGTCCTCCCGGACAGCCCCGTACCGGATCGTGCCACAGTGTGAAGCCAGCCTTAAGGGTCTGATGGGATGCGGCACACTTCAGTCCTGCCTGGAAAACCCACCCAGCTCCATTGAAAACGCTGCCCCTTCTGTGTATGTATGTGAATGACATACAACATCATTCACAGCTCTCGCGCCTATGCAGTGATACGGGTCACTGTGCCCTATTGAAGCTGCACAGTGCCGAAAGTCTCGCGAGATTTGAGAAGTCTTGCACCTGTGTAGTGGCATCTCACGAGACTTCGGGCACTGCAGCTTCAATAGAGCTCAGTGACGCACGCCACTAGTATTGGGGGTAGTGGGGGAAATAACAACAGCTGCTCTCTGGCGCCTCCTTATCTTCAGGACAATCAGAGAATTGACTGAGAATAAGGAAGGGCCGCAGCTGCCCTGTAAGTGCCGCTTTATTAAGGCGTTCACAGTGAGGGGTGCTGTATATACATCACCAGGCCAGGAGTATATAATAACCCAACAGTCCATCACTGTCCAATGCTCCCCAATAACACAAGCACAAAATGCTGCCTCCAGTTCCTCATTCAATATAAGTCCGGTAGTAGACACAACAGGCATATGCAGACTAATGTAATTCAGTTACCGCTTTCCTTGCTGCTGGTGGCCACAAGGAGGCAGTGTAGAGCCACAGGGTTTCCTTGGGTATACTCCTGATGTGACACGTCCTCCTCAGTAATGATGCACTGACGAAATATGGCAGGGAAATTTATCAACCTGAGCCCGACCTACCAACCTCCCACCTGATGACGTCAACCTGCAGCCTTCCCCATAATTCTGCCTGGGAGCGTCCTAGGTGGGAGATTTTGCTGCCCAGGATGGGGCCACGGGTACAAAGGGGGTCTTTTGTGTCTTAATTAAACAAATGACACCGTAGGATCTGTTGGCTTTCCTGAACCCTTTAGCTAGATTCCTGAGGGAGGGGACACAAGCCGGTCACTAGCTAACAGATGAGTATTACACAATGAACGTATTGGGCTTTGTAATTGATTGATCTGATTATTGGGATATCTGCCCCATAGTTCACAGGGATTAAACATAATCAAGCGATAGAGGATGTATAAATGATCAATGTAGGTGGACCTCTGTTCTTCAACCTGTATAACAAAGACTAGTGAGAACGTACTGTGTCACACCAGATTGGCCATCCAGAGGGTAATCCAGAAGAGTTGTCAGAGAGATTGCCGGGTCACAACTCTAGACCTGCAGTCCAATGGGCGCAGCAGAGTAGTACAGCAGAAACAACAGGTGATGCAGAGCTTCACCCAGAGGGAAGTTAATGAGGTTGCTTTTAATAATTATATAAATGGGCACTTAGTGATGAGGACAGATTAAGGAAAGAAACCTAAAGGCCCAGTCACACACAACGACGCTCCAGCGATCCCGACAACGATAACGATTTGCCGGGATCGCTGGAGCGTCGCTATCTGGTCTCTGGGGAGCTGTCAAACAGGGAGATCTCCCCAGGGAGCCACCTCCACATCGCTGGAAGCATTGTTACCAGCGTTCTCCCTGCTTAGCTCAGCCTGTAAGCAGCGAGGAAGCTGGTAACTATGATAAACTGCGGGTATCTAGGCAGCGCATTGCAGACATTGCAGAAGTGAAATCAGATGGCACAGAGCAGTACTAGTGTACTGAGCATGCTCAGTAGACTAAAATCGGGTCCGAGGAACGATCAGCTGTTTTCTCGGACGCGCGCTCATAGGGCCCCATGTTAAAGACCTTGGATTGGATTGGATTTGGCCTAATTGCCATCCGATTTTGTGGGATCCGATTTTTTGATGTCCCCAAAATTGGAGCAGTCTCCGATTTTGGGTACAGCAAAAAAACGGACACAAATCAGATCCTACAAAATCGGATGGCAATTTGGCCAAATCCAATCCAATTTGATCCCCATGTGATAACATGGGGGCGAAATCTGATCCGTGGCTGTCTGTTTTACAATGAACAGCCACGGATCCAACAAAAACGTAATGTGAAAGCAGTCTAAGACAGAATGGAGCCAGGAAGTTACTAGAATCTTCTGACTGGAGCAAACCATTCAATAGTAGGTGTGAACCCCCCTATACATGGGCTGATCCCAGGAGCCCAAACAATACACTCAGGTTTTAGGATCAGTCTATTAGTTGAATGCAGAGGTGGAAGAGACCAAGATTTCAGCTGAGGGGAGATCTTGGTGCCCGTGGGATCGCTGGAGCATCCTTCCTTGGTTGGATCCAGTGGACCCTATCTGGACTATTTCTTCCATTAACTTGGCGTCAGGATTGCCGGGTGACACCGCGGATCTGTTCCCTTCATGTGGACTTATTGTGGACTCATTGTGGACTCGGCAGAATTGTCTTGATTTGTGCGGTTCCATCTTCCGTGTTCAATACAATTGGTTGGATTGATCATCGGCCTGGTGTCCCATCCTGCTCTGTCGCACAACCCGTCACACTCTATGCCCAGACTGACCCTGCTGGCCTCTACTCTCTGTGTCCCCCACTGTTCTCCTGGCTTCCTCTTCCGGGGGGATGTCAGGTGATTGCTGGGTGCGCTCCCTGCAGCGGGCTGCCATGATCACCTGATGCTCCCACCTGGAAGAGAAAGTCAATGTCCAACTGTGAACATAATATGCTGCTGGTATTGTAATTAGGTATCTTCTTTTTTTAGTGTTACCTTTAAGGCCCCGTCACACATAACGACGCACCAGCGATACCGATAACGATATGACGAGATCGCTGGTGTGTCGTTTTTCACATCGTTGGTAAGATGTTAAACAGGTATCTCACCAGCGATGTCACCAACGACTTCAGCAACGATCCAGAATTATACCGAGGTCGTTGGGAATTGTCATTCCATAGCGTAGCATTGAGATCGTTGGTCATTGTCCCTGTCAAACACAATGATGTAGCACTCCCAGCGGGAGCGCAACGACGTAGAAATGACCCAGAGCAGTATGTAACGATCAACGATCTCACAGCAGGGGCCGGATCGTTGGTGCGTGTCACACATAAGGACGTTGTTAGCGGGATCGTTGTTACGTCACAAAATCTGAAAATCTGTGACGTTACAACGATCTCGTTATGTGCGACAGGGCCTTTACCATGGACGCATATGTACATTTATAGAATAGAGTTAAAAAAACAATTTAAGAAGGGCATTCTGATCTGATTAGCTGCCAAATAAAGCTGATAATTGATTGGTAAAGGCCCTGTCGCACATAACGAGATCGTTGTAACGTCACAGATTTTCAGATTTTGTGACATAACAACGATCCCGCTAACGATGTCCTTATGTGTGACACGCACCAACGATCCGGCCCCTGCTGTGAGATCGTTGATCGTTACATACTCCTCTGGGTCATTTCTACGTCGTTGCGCTGGGAGCTCTACATCGTTGTGTTTGAAAGGGACAATGACCAATGATCTCAATGCTACGCTATGGAGTGACAATTCCCAACGACCTCGGTATAATTCTGGATTGTTGCTGAAGTCGTTGGTGACTCGCTGGTGAGATTCCTGTTTGACATCTTACCAATGATGTGAAAAACGACGCACCAGTGATCTCGGCATATCGTTATTGTTATCGCTGGTGCGTCGTTATATGTGACAGGGCCGTAAGTGTCAGTCGAGTGGATTTTTAGATAGGCCAGACACGACTGTCAACCTAGCTTACACATGATTTTTAATATTGTTAAACAACATTGTTCCATTTTGTGGCTGTGTACAAATGGAGCAATGTGTCCATGATTTCACTGCAACCAGAGATCTGTTCAGAAGTTGGTCACAGAAGTTGGTGTGTGTAAAGCGACCCTTACCCAGACACTGACAGCGCAATCCAAAGCCCCCGCCATGATTGCAGGTGATGTGAAGCAATCCCTGTACCTGCATACTGTTACCTGGACAAGAAAAAAAGTATATCCACAAAACATGTAAAAATACCCTGCAATAAATAAATAAAAAGCAACTGCTATAAAAACACAAGATACTTAGTACATACCTTTTTGCAAATAGGTACAAAACCATCCCACCACATCAAGATGTACCCACTTAAGGACGTTCCCTACTATAACTATTATAAAACCTGCCATTGTGTCTGTTGACCTAACAAAAACCAGGATGCAGAGTGTGACCTGGGTCCCAAAACTGATACACAGCAGTGGGAGAAACAAGTAGCTAAATTGAACATACACAAAAAAAAAGTCAGAGCAGTTACCGAGACAGTCCGGGGTCCTGTGATGACCCCAGAAGCTGTCCAGATTCACTTCCTGCCTGTGATGTCCCAGTGACATCATCGACAGGGAGTGATCATATCCCCTGTCTTTAGATGAGCAGCAGCTCATCTGAAGACAGGACAAGTGATCGAAGTGTGCAGCACTGAGGCCCTCAAGTAGGCCATGTAAATTAATGAAAAAAAAAAATGGTTTTAAAAGTATGAAAAAAAAACATTCCTACATATCCTGCTCTTCTCTTATTGAATCTCACTACAAGATTCTTCTTCGTTGGTATTATACACCTGTCAGACTTCACCAGATCAAGGAGGATTTTTCTCCTTTGTGCTGGCGGAATTGCCACAAAGAAGGGAATATTTCCCATGTCTTTTGGGACTGTGAAGCCCTTAAATTATACTGGGGTGAAATACAAATATTAATCAATGAGATCACGAATAGTGACATTATTTTAACTCCAGAACTTACACTTCTCCTAATTGGCATTAATTCTATCCCAAGTGACTTTAGACCCCTTATTGCACATATCTTATTAGCTGCAAAAAATCTTATAGCAACAAAATGGAGAGACCCCGAGCCACCGCTGTTTAAAGTATTACTTGAAAAAATCGCTACTCATAACTCCTATGAACTCTCGTTTGCTTTGAGAAATAAACTTTACAGAAAATATGAGAGGAAATGGAGGTTGTGGAATTGTTATTTTCCCATTAATCATTCAACTATCCCTTCACATATTTCCATTTCTGGCTATACAAAACCTCAATGCTTGGAGAACTAGTTCTCCTTCCCTTACCCCCTCTGTTCATACCCTTTTTCTCTCTTTCCCCTCTTCCCCTTTTCTTCTCTAATTTTAGCGTTATTTTTTCTATAATTTCATGATTCTTGTGTGACTCAATTAACTTGACCCTTTTTATGGTAATTTATCTCTATTTGATTTTTACATATTTTTCAATACTTGTTTTGTACTCTTTGCTAATTTACATCTAGATTATTACAATGCTTGTTTTTATTATGTTTGTATACTGTATCTTAAAGGGTAAGCTTATGCCCTCATGAGTATTGTGTTATCTGTTATGTTATTCAAAATTAATAAAATACTTTGAACAAGAAAAGTATGAAAAAAAAACATAAAAGGTCAAATCACCCCCCTTTTGCACCATTGAAAATAAAACTACTAAAAAAATACACATTTGGTGTTGCCACTATCAGAGATGCCAGATCTATCAAAATATAAAATCATTTCATCAGATGGGTAAAAAAGTCCAAATGCCAAAATTACGTTTTTTTTTAGTTGCCGCAACATTGCAGTAAAATGCAATAACAGGCGATCAAAACATCGTATCTACCCAACAATGGTATTAGAAACGTCAGCTCAAGACGCAAAAAATAAGCTGTTACACAGCCCCAGATCCTGGAAATGAGTCCACTACGAGTCACGGAAAATGGCGCAAAAACAGAATTCTTTTTCTTTAAAAACTTATACATTTTTTTCACTACTTAGATAAGACTGTAAACACTGTAACACTGTAAAGTGTGATGCAGGTTGTTTTTCAGGATTTACCTTATGCGCTTAAGTTCTAGTAATGGAAATGCTTAATTATACCAAGGAAGTTTGGACAATTCTAGCTTCTAACTTTATGGAAAGAGTTTGGGGAAGGCTCTTTTCTGTTCCCTATAGTGGTGCCCCAATACATAAGGTTCATAAATACATTAATACATTGTTGGGAGAGTTTGGGGTGGAATAGTATGACTGGCTGCACAGAGCCCGGACCTCAACCCCATCCAACACCTTTGGGATGAAGAAGATCGGAGATTGAGAGCCCGGCCCTCTCCTCCAAAATCTGACACAAATGCTCTTCTAGATAAATGAGCAAAATTCCCACAATCACCTCCAAAATCTCATAGTAAACCTTCCCATAATGGTTAGCAATCCTGGGATGAGCTAAGCAGCTTTCAATCCACCAGGATGTCTTCACAGTGCTGCTCCGCACAAGTGACTTGCTCCTCCCTAGACCACAAAAAAAAAGAAGCTCACCCTGAACCCGGGTTTGGTCTCCCCCTTCTGGCCTGGAGGTGTTGGTGTTGTTTGTGTGTTGCCTGAGTGAAATACCCTTTACTACTGTCTGGTGACACCTAATAATGGTGACACTGTGACTCTGGGGTGCCACACGCACACGGCTCCGCATGCCCCATACATACATGGCTCTGCTCCGTACACCTAGTACACACTCAGCTCTGCTCCGTACACCTCATACACACTTGGCTTTGCTCCGTACACATCGTACACACGCAGCTCCGCTCTGTACTCCTCGTACACACGCGACTCAGCTCCCTACACACGCGGCTCAGCTCCGTACACATTGCACACATGCGGCTCAACTCCGTACACATCGTACGTATGCGGCTCAGCTCCGTACACATGCGTCTCGGCTCTGTACACTTTGTACACACGCGACTCCGCTCTGTACACCATGTACACACGCGGCTCCGCTCTGTACACCTCATACACATGCGGCTCTGCTCCATACACCTCGTACACATGTGGCTCCACTCCATACACCTAGTACACTCTTAGCTCTGCTACATCCACACTGTAAATCCCTCCTGACCCCACACATAAACTTCACCTCATCCACTTCTTCACCTCTTCACTTCATCCTGCATGGTGGAGTCCAGTCACAGAGGAGCTGATCATGTGATCCCTGACTCCTCCCCTCCATTGACATCATCACAGATCCTATAAGCACAGGTCCTGTGTGGCTCTACAGGTGGACTCACACTGCAGGGGGCGGCGTAACGCGGCGGCGGCGAGGGCATAGGAGAGGGAGTGGCATCAACAGGGGGCTGTGCTACCACCAGGCGCCCCTGCAGATGCCGCCACCTGTCAACTAGCAGGGGTCGTCGCCTCATGGATGCTGCAGCCCTGCGTGCAGAGTGCGGTGTGGTGGCGCCATGGCGGATTATCATGGGGCAATTTACCCCCTGGACTGTGGGCCCCCCCACACCATTGGGCTCGAGGCTACTGCCCAGATTGACCTCATTAGAGTCCATCACTGAGTATAATATTACTTCAGGACCAGCACACCGTGAGACACCCCTCCCTCTCATATAGGGTATAACGTGTGGCAGACCCTGCAGCTCTCAGCACCATACTGTAGAGTAACATTAATCTACAGCAACAAGGGTAACATTAATCTACAGCCCCTGCAAACCCCAGTGTAACATCTCCTGCAGCCCCTAGGGGTAACACCGCCCCACAGACCCCAGAGTTGCAGCCCCAGGGTAACATCCCCTGTAGCCCCTAGGGGTAACATTAATCCCATGTTAACATCCCCCAGGGTAACATCCTCTGCAGCCCCAAAGTTACAGCCCCAGGATAACACCCCCCACAGCCCCCTGAGTTACAGCCCCAGGGTAACATCCCCTGCAATTAAAAAGTCCATTTTATTAGAAAAAGTTAAAAAAACACACATAATTAAAATTGTGTGTAAGGTGAAAACCTTACGCGTTTCAGACCCCTCAGAGGTCCTTAGTCATAGGAAACACCACATATATGAAACAATGTATCTATATATACATACAGACTAAAAAAGAATGAAAAGAAAGAGGGGAGGAGGCACGGGATTCAGCAGGGAGTGATGTATGTGGAAACATCCTGAAACAATTAATAATATGTAAATTAGACAGAATTCATACTGTATAACATTAAAAAATCTATTTAATGTGTTGTTGTTTTTCTATATGGGATCTATATATCATTCTGTATATTGCACCTGTGTATCGCTCAGCCTAGATGCCACTTACACCCTTCTTGTATAGTAAGGGTGGTGAACTCCAGGCCTCGAGAGCCGCCAACGAGTCAGGTTTTCAGGATTTCCTTAGCATTGCACAGGAGTTGGAATCATCCCAGTGCAGGTGATTATAACCTGTGCAATGCTAAGGAAATCCTGAAAATTTGCACTGTTTTTGGCCCTCGGGGTCTGGAGTTCCCCACCCTTGTTGTATAGGATAGAAATCGTAAGTTATATCTTCATATCTTTATATCTTTTTTCTTTTTAGATGTCCACACAGAGTCCTTACGACGACATCGTGACATTTACTGTAAAACTTAATATTGGAGAAAAGGACGAGAAAGGCAAATTCAGGTAAGATCTGCGGTGTGCGGCCGCTGGTTTGTTTTTTTTGTGCTCACAGTTTTATCAACAGGAAACATTATAAAGGATAATGGGGGTTTCCCTAAAATTGTAAGGTCGGCTTCACACCCCTGTTTTTCAGGTCTGTGTCTGTCTGGTGTGAACTGGACAGACACGGATCTAATTTTGCCCCCCATGTATCCCTATGGCGCCGGATTGTGCTTATTTGGCCTCCGGGTTTGTGTCTGTCCGGCTGAATCTGGTTGTGTTTGTTTTTTTCCCCGGACACAAAATCGGAGTTTGCATAATTTTTTGTGTCCGGTGCAAAAGACAAAATCAGACAAAATCTAATCCTCCTGGATTCAGGGCGATCCAGCACCCCAACATGGGAGTCTGTGACCGCCGGATCGCCCCGAATCCGATGAATAATCATACCTGTTCCCGGACGCCTGGTGCTGAAACAGCGGTGGCTATGAAAAGCAGCCGCGCTCGCTCATCACCTGGACAGAGCAGGATTTCAGAGGCGCCGCTGAAGTTCAGCACCATGGCGAGCTCCAGGCTGACATTTCAGCACTGCGCCAGCTCCACAAACAAATCCTGCACAAAACAGGATCGGGGGCATATTTGCTCTCAGTTTGTGCACGTGCAGGGCATCCTGCAAAACACCGGACAGAACCTGACAGCCGAAAACCGTGGTGTGAAGCCGGCCTGAGAAATGTAACTACATAGAGGCATATATATATAGAAAATATTTAAAAATGCAAAAAAATGCAATTCCACTATGGTTTTCTTGGCTTTTTATTTACCGTGTTCACTATATGGTAAAACCGATCTGTCAGTGTGATTCACCAGATCAGGACGAGTTCATAGACACCAAACATTTATAGTTTTATTTATTTTTTATGTAGTGGAAAAAATCCTGAAATTTGGTCCCCAAAAAGTGTGTATTTGTCACCTTTGGACCTGTGACATTCTCATTTTTCGGGATCTGGGGCTGTTTGAGGGCTTATTTTTGGCATCTTGAGCTGACGTGTTGGTGTTTATTTAACATTTTGATTGCCTGTTATTGCCTTTTATTGCAATGTTGGTAGACCAAAAAAACCCGAATTCTAGTGTTTTTATTTTTTTCTTCTGTCACGTAGGTTACTGATCGGATTAACTTATTTTATATTTTGATAATCGGGCAATTCTGAATACAGCGATACCAAATATGTTTATTTTGTTTTATGTTAATGGCGAAAAAGGGGGGTGATTTGGATTTTTGTGGGGGGGGGGTCTTTTTTTTCATTTATTAGTGGTTAGCACTGCAGTTTTGCAGCGCTGGGGTCCTGGGTTCAATTCCAACAAGGGCAACATCTACAAGGAGTTGTTCTCGCTGTGTATGTGTGGGTTTCCCCCAGGTTCTCCAGTTTCCTCCCACACTTGCAAGGCATACTGATGTTTAGATTGTGAGCCTCGATGGAGACAGTGTTGCAAAAGTGTGTAAAGCGCTATTGTGATAAATAGTGCTATATAAATCTATTATATAATTGCCGTAACTGACTTCCGTCGGAGCGGCGCTACTTCCGGTGGATTTGTTAGCGAGTCCAGGTTTCATCTCCTGGACTCTGTCCGTGGCCGCATAGCGGCCACGGCGACTCGCGAAGCAATGCCCGCGAAGCGGGCATTGCGAGTCGTTGCAGATTGGCGAAGCAATGCCCGCGAAGCGGGCATTGCGAGTCGCTACCTCGCTAACAAAGCCACAGAGGCTGCCTAACATGGCGCTGTGGCGAGTCGCTAACATACACCGCTATGCTATACTACAGTCCCATGACAGGCATATGCCCATGGAACTGTAATCTACCATAGCGCTGTACACTATGGCGAGTCGCTAACATACACCGCTATACTATACTACAGTCCCATGACAGGCATATGCCCATGGGACTGTAATATACCATAGCGCTGTACACTACAGCCCCATGCTCTTACCCACCCCCTCAGTGCGCGCCCCTACCCCCCTGCACCTAACCCCTACCACTGCCCCACCTAAGCCCTACCCGCATCCCCCTAACCCGCACTAAGCCCCTGCCGCATCTAGCCACTGCTCACTAAGCCCTACCCCTGCCTACCCCCTAAGCCCCTACCCCTGCCCCAACTAAACCCCTAACCGCACCTAAGCCCCTACCACCTGCCCTAAGCCCACCTAAGCCCCTACCCCTACCCCCTAAGCCCCGCTACATACCCCCTAACCCGCACCTAAGCCCCTACCACCTGCCGCATCTAAGCCACTGCCTGCACCTAAGCCCCTACCCCCTACCCCCTAAGCCCCCTGCATACCCCCTAACCCGCACCTAAGCCCCTACCCCCTGCCGCATCTAAGCCACTGCCTGCACCTAAGCCCCTACCCCCTACCCCCTAAGCCCCGCTGCATACCCCCTAACCCGCACCTAAGCCCCTACCCCCTGCCGCATCTAAGCCACTGCCTGCACCTAAGCCCCTACCCCCTACCCCCTAAGCCCCGCTGCATACCCCCTAACCCGCACCTAAGCCCCTACCCCCTGCCGCATCTAAGCCACTGCCTGCACCTAAGCCCCTACCCCCTACCCCCTAAGCCCCGCTGCATACCCCCTAACCCGCACCTAAGCCCCTACCCCTGCCCACTAAGCCACTGCTGCTAAGCCCACTGCCTGCACCTAAGCCCCTACCCCCTACCCCCCTAAGCCCCCTGCAATAACCCCTAACCCGCACCTAAGCCCCTACCCCCCTGCCGCATCCTAAGCCACTGCCGCACAGCCACTGCTGCACCTAAGCCCCTACCCCCTACCTTCTAAGCCCCTCTGCATACCCCCTAACCCGCACCTAAGCCCCTACCCCCTGCCGCACCTAAGCCAAACCCGCACCTAAGCCCCTACCCCTCACCTACCCTAAGCCCCTAACCCTAAGCCTCCCGCATACCCCCTAACCCGCACCTAAGCCCCTACCCCCTGCCGCATCCTAAGCCACTGCCTGCACCTAAGCCCCTACCCCTGACCCTACCCCTAAGCCCCTACCCTGCCCCTACCCCCTAAGCCCCCCCGCATACCCCCTAACCCGCACCTAAGCCCCTACCCCTGCCTAAGCCCCTACCCCTGCCGCATCTAAGCCACTGCCTGCACCTAAGCCCCTACCCCTCACCCTACCCCCTAAGCCTACCCCTGCCCCTACCCCCTAAGCTCCCGCATACCCCCTAACCCGCACCTAAGCCCCTACCCCCTGCCGCATCTAAGCCACTGCCTGCACCTAAGCCCCTACCCCCTGACCCTACCCCCTAAGCCCCTACCCCCTGCCCCTACCCCCTAAGCCTCCCCGCATACCCCTAACCCGCACCTAAGCCACTGCCTGCACCTAAGCCCCTACCCCCTGACCCTACCCCCTAAGCCCCTACCCCCTGCCCCTACCCCCTAAGCCCCCCGCATACCCCCTAACCCGCACCTAAGCCACTGCCTGCACCTAAGCCCCTACCCCTGACCTACCCCTAAGCCCCTACCCCCTGCCCCTACCCCCTAAGCCCCCCGCATACCCCCTAACCCGCACCTAAGCCCCTACCCCCTGCCGCATCTAAGCCACTGCCTGCACCTAAGCCCCTACCCCCTACCCCTAAGCCCCGCTAAATACCCCTAACCCGCACCTAAGCCCCTACCCCTGCCACATCTAAGCCACTGCCTGCACCTAAGCCCCTACCCCCTACCCCCTAAGCCCCGCTGCATACCCCCTAACCCGCACCTAAGCCCCTACCCCCTGCCACACCTAAGCCAAACCCGCACCTAAGCCCCTACCCCCTGCCGCATCTAAGCCACTGCCTGCACCTCAGCCCCTACCCCCTAAGCCCCGCTGCATACCCCCTAACCCGCACCTAAGCCCCTACACCCTGCCGCACCTAAGCCACTGTCTGCACCTAAGCCCCTACCCCTACCCCCTAAGCCCCTACCCCCTAAGCCCCCCTGCCTACCCCCTAAGGCACCGCCGCCCCTACCCCTAAGCTCCCGCTGCTGTCCCCTGCCCCTCTCGCTAAAGCCCTACACCCTAACCCCCCGCCGTCCCCTAACCTAACGCCGCTGTCACCTAAGGCCCTACACCCGAAGCCCCTGCCGTCCCCTAACCTAACGTCCCCGTCGATCACTTACATGCCTTCAAGTCATCTGATCGTCCGTCCGATCCTCCGTCCGGCCAGGCGTCCTCTTTCTCCGGCCCCGGGGGTCTTCTCTCTTCTTTCCGCCATCTCCGCCTCTTCGTCCGGCCCCGGGGATCTTCTGTCTTCTTTTCGGAAACTTCCACCTCCGACGTCCTCTTCCTTCTCATTAAGGTAGAATGGACGAAAATTCCCCCATTCTACCTCAATGACATCTCAGGCCCTCTTCTGATTGGTCGCTGGATACTGCCCTCAGCCAATCAGAAGAGCCCCTCAAAACTGAGACGCAGTTCTCATTCAGGTCCGCCTTTTTTTCCCCATTGACATACATTACCGGTGTGTCGCCGATTTTATGGCCGCCCACCTGGTTCTATTTGTCGGCCTTAAAATCGCCGACACACCGCTAATGCATCTCTATGGGCAGTCAGCCCGATTTCGGATTGAACGCCGACCAATCAGAACTCGAGCTGACTGCCCATACACATGCATTAGCGGTGTGTCCGCGATTTTAGGGCCGACAAATAGAACCAGGTGGCCGGCCATAAAATCGCCGACACACCGGTAATGTATGTCAATGGGAAAAAAAAGCGGACCGCAATGAAACCTGCGTGTCAGCCTAAATAATAAATTAAATAATAAAAAAAATAATTAAAAAAGAATTTAAAAATAATTTATTTTTAGCGGACCGCAATGAGAACTGTGTCTCAGCCTAAATAATAAATTAAATAATAAAAAAAATAATTAAAAAAGAAATTTAAAAATAATTTATTTTTAGCGGACCGCAATGAGAACTGTGTCTCAGACTAAATAATAAATTAAATAATAAAAAAAATAAATTAAAAAAAAAATAAAAATAATTTATTTTTAGCGGACCGCAATGAGAACTGTGTCTCAGCCTAAATAATAAATTAAATAATAAAAAAAATAATTAAAAAAAAATTAAAATAATAAAAAAATTAATTAAAAATAATAAAAATTAATAAAAATAATATTAAATAACAAATATTAATAATAATTTACAATAAAAATTTACTTAAATAAATAAAATTAATAATAAAAAATAATTAAAATAATTAAATAATAAAAATTATTAAAAAAATATAAAATCATAAAAATAACTATTAAAATAATGCAATATGCTAATAAGATGAGCCCCTTCAGCGGACCTGAAGGAGAACTGTGTCACTTAAAATAAATAATAAATTTAATAATAAAAAAAAAATTAAAAAATAATTAATAAATAATAATAAAATTAATTAAAAATAATAAATAATATACATAAAAAATAATAATTAAAAAAAAATTCTAATAATAATGATATTACTGCTAATAATAATGCTATTAATGCTAAATAATATGCTAATTAATGCTCTATAATTATAATGCATTATATATAATGCTATTATTAATGCTAATAATAATGCTATTAATGCTATAATAATGTATTAATGCTAATTATATTAAATGCATATTAATGCTATTAATAAATGCTATTAATGCTATTAATTAATGCTAATTAAATGCTATATTATATGCTATTAAATGCTAATTTAATTGCTAATTAATGCTAATATAATGTAATTATATTAATGTATTAATGCTATTATAATGCTAATAATCTATTAATGCTATTAATGCTATATATAATGTTATTAATGCTATTATTAATGCTATTAATGCTATTAATTATGCTATTAATGCTAATTAATTTAATATTAATGCTATTATAATGCTATATATTAATAATGCTATTAATGCTATTAATTAATGCTATTAATGCTAATATTAATCTATTAATGCTAATTAATTAGATAATAATGCTATTAATAATGTCTATTAAATAATGCTTAATATAATGCTATTATTAATGCTATTAATGCTAATAATAATGCTAATATAATGCTATTAATAATGTTATTAATGCTATTATTAATGCTAATAATGCTATATTAATGCTATTAATGCTAATAATAATGTATTAATGCTATTAATTAATGCTATTATTAATGCTATTAATGTATTAATGCTAAATATTATAATGCTATTAATGCTATAATAATGTTATTAATGCTATTATTAATGCTATTAATGCTATTATTAATGCTATAATGCTTATAATTTATAATGCTAATTAATAATGCTATTAATGCTATATATATTATTAATGTATATCTATTATTAATGCTAATAATGCTAATAATATGCTATTAATGCTAAATGCTTATAATGCTAATGCTATTAATATGCTATTAATGCTATATAATGCTATATTAATGCTATAATTATTATTAATGCTATTATCTAATGCTAATAAATGCTATTAATGCTATAATAATTGTAATAATGCTATTAATGCTATATATGTATTAATGCTAATTAATGCATATTTTATTAATGCTATTAATGCTAATAATAATGCTATTAATGCTATTAATAATGTTATTAATGCTATTATTAATGCTAATAATGCTATTATTAATGCTATTAATGCTAATAATAATGCTATTAATGCTAATTAATGCTATTAATAATGCTATTTAATGCTATTATTAATGCTATTAATGCTATTATTAATGCTATTAATGCTAATAATAATGTATAATGCTATTAATAATGCTATTAATGCTATTAATTATGCTATTAATGCTATTATTATTATGCTATTAATGCTATTAATGCTAATATAATGCTATTAATGCTATTAATAATGTTATTAATGCTATTATTAATGCTAATAATGTATGCTATTAATGCTAATAATAATGCTATTAATGCTATAATAATGTTATTAATGCTATTAATTAATGTTAATAATGCTATTATTAATGCTAATAATGCTAATAATAATGCTATTAATGCTATTAATAATGTTATTAATGCTATTAAATGCTAATAATGCTATTATTAATGCTATATAATGTAATAATGCTATATTAATGCTATTAATAATGTTATTAATGCTATTATTAATGCTATAATGCTATTATTAATGCTATTAATGCTAATAATAATGCTATTAATGCTAATTAATAATGTTATTAATGCTATTATTAATGCTAATAATGCTATTATTAATGCTATTAATGCTAATAACTAATGTTATTAATGCTATTAATAATGCTATTAATGCTATTAATTAAATGCTATTAATGCTAATATTTATCCTATTAATGAAATGCTAATAATAATGCTATTAATGCTATAATAATGCTATTAATGCTATTAATTAAATGCTATTAATGCTATTAATGCTAATATTCTATCCTATTAATCGCAATAATAATGCTATTAATGCTATTAATAATGTTATTAATGCTATTATTAATGCTAATAATGCTATTATTAATGCTATTAATGCTAATAATAATGTTATTAATGCTATTATTAATGCTAATAATGCTATTATTAATGCTATTAATGCTAATAATAATGCTATTAATGCTATTAATAATGTTATTAATGCTATTATTAATGCTAATAATGCTATTATTAATGCTATTAATGCTAATAATAATGCTATTAATGCTATTAATACTGTTATTAATGCTCATAATACTGCTAATAATGCTATTAATACTGCTATTACTGCTAATAATAATGCTATGGCTTATATTATTGCTATTGATGATGCGATTATTATTTAAAAATCTTTAAAAAAACAATAAACATATTTTAGATACCCGATGCATTTGCATCAGGCTAACAGCTATAACTACTATAATCAAATTAATGCACGTTCTAGAATCCCGATGCATTTGCATCGGGCTCACAGCTAGTGAATAAATATTATAATATTATTATTATATATTACATTTTTTTCTTACTTTTTATTGTTTTTAATAGTCCTTTAGGGGATTTGAAGGCTGCACTGTCTAGTCACTTGTGCTGTACAGAGCTGAGCATCATCATCTGCACGTCTCTGCATAGCACAATGATCATCTCCTGTGAACGCCGGAACACAGCCAACATCCACAAAAAATACGTCATAACAGGAACAGGAGTCATCAGATTATTATTATTTATGATTATTATTATTTATATAGTGCCATTAGATTCCATGGCACTTTACATATGGAAAGGGCAGACGAGGACAAGTACAATATATATGACAATCAAGTCGTACAGATACAGGAGGAGTGAGGATCCTGTCCGTGAGGGCTCACAGTCTTAGAGGGACGGGTGGAGATACAGAGTGGGTAGTGCCGATAGTGAGACGATGCAGTGAGCTGAGTTTCATTGCAGGTTGTAGGATTGATGGAAGAGGTGGGTCTTGAGGTTTCTTTTGAAGGTTCCCAGGGTAGGTGAGTGTCTGTGTTGGGGGAGAGAGTTCCAGAGTATAGCAAATGCACCGGAGAAATCCTGTATGCAGTTGCGAGAGGAAATGAGTGGGGAGTAAAGAAGGAGCTCTTGGGAGGATCGCAGGGTGCGTGAGGGTAGGTATAGGGAGACCATGTCAGAGATGTATGGAAGGGACAGGTTGTGGATGGCTTTGTATGTCATGGTTAGTACTTTAAACCGGGATCTCTTAGAAGTGGGGAGCCAGTGAAGGGCTTGGCAGAGGGGGGAGACAGAGGAATAGCGGGGAGACGGGTGGATTAGTCGGGCAGCGGAGTTAAGCATAGATTGGAGAGGTGCAAGGTAGGTAGCGGGGAGACCGGTAAGCAGGAGGTTGCAGTAGTCAATGCGGGAGATGATGAGAGCATGAACAAGTGTTTTAGCAGAGTCATGGTCAAGGAAAGTGCGAATCTTGGAAATGTTTCTGAGCTGGAGTCAACAGGAGGTGGCGAGGGACTGGATGTGAGGCTTGAAGGAGAGGAAAGAGTCAAAGATTACCCCGAGGCACTTGGTTCGGGGGACTGGGGAGAGTGAGCAGTCGTTGACAAGGATGGATACGTCGGGTAGTGGGGGAGAGTGACTTGGGGGGAAGACGATGAACTCCGTTTTGCCCATGTTCAGCTTAAGGAAGCGAGCAGAGAAGAAGGATGAGATGGCAAGACAGGCATTGTGGAATTTTGGATATTAGGGTGGTGATGTCGGGCCCAGACAGGTAGATGTGGGAGTCATCGGCATAGAGATGGTAATGAAAACCGTGAGACTCAATGAGTTGTCCTAGGCCGAAAGTGTAGATGGAAAAGAGTAGTGGTCCCAGAACCGAGCACTGGGGGACACCGACGGATAGGGGGTAGGGTGAAAATGAGGTGTGGGAGTGGGTGACGCTAAAAGTCCAGTACGTTAGGTATGAAGAGATCCAGGAGAGGGTTAGGTCAGTGATGCCAAGAGATTCCAGGATCTGAAGTAGGAAGGAATGGTCAACAGTGTGGAATGCGGCAGATAGGTCGAGGAGGAGAGGGACGGGTAGTGTCGCTTTCTCTTGGCGGTCAGTAGGTCATTGGTGACTTTGGGTAGGGCTGTTTCGGTGGAGTGGTGGGGTCAGAACTTGGATTGTATGTGGTCAAAGAGGGAGTGGGAGGAGAGGTGGGAGGGCAGTTCTGAATAAGTTCTGAATAAACGTGTTGTTCAAGTAGTTTTGAGGCGAAGGGCAGAAGAGATATAGGGCGATAGATAGAAACAGATACTCGGTCGAGGGAGGATTATTTGAGGATGAGTGTGATCAAGACATGTTTGAAGGATGAAGGGAAGATGTCAGTAGTAAGTAATAAGTTGAAGAGATGGGTTAGGGTTTGGATGAGGACTGAGGTGAGGCTGGCAATGAGATGGGAGGGGAGTGGGTCGTGGACGCTGGTGGTAAGGTGTGACTTTGACAAAAGGGAGGAGAGCTGATCTTCAGTTATGGGGGAAAAGCAGTTTATGGAAGGAGAGGGCAGTGTAAGTGAGAGGGGAAGCTGTGGGGACAGTGGGTCAAAGCTGTCTCTGATTTTATCGATCTTTTGCTTGAAGAAGGAGGCAAAGTCTTCAGCAGAGATAAGGGGAGAGGGAGGAGGAGCGGGCAGACGGAGTAATGAATGGAAAGTTTTAAAAAGCTGTTTGGGATTGTGGCACAGGGAGGTTATTAGGGATGAGAAGAAGGTTTGTTTTGCGGCAGTGAGTGCGGACTTGAAGTTGGTGAGGGACTGCTTGAACAACACGAAGTGGAATGAGATTTCTTCCATCTCCTCTCGTCAACCCTGGAAGCCCGTCTCAGGCTTTTAGTGAGGGTGGTGTGTCAGGGTTGCCTGTTTGTGCTATGAGTGTTGTATGTGAGGGAGGCGGCTAAGTAGAGGGCCGCAGTTATTGTGGTGTTATATAGGGTGGTGGCAGCGTCTGTGTCGCGTATGGAAGCAATGTCTGCAAGAAGGAATTCTGTGAATGAGTGCAAATCAATGTGTTTTAGGTTTCTGCGAGGATGATTAAGTTTGCGGAGTGGGGATGGTGTAGTAGGGGAGGAGAGGGAGGAGAAGGTCAGTAGAATGTGGTCATACAGGGGGAGGGGTGAGTTTGAGACATTAGTGATGGAGCAAAGGCAGGTGAAGATGAGGTCCAGCGTGGGGCCATCTTTGTGAGTGGTAGAGGAGGACCATTGGGAGAGCCCAAAGGAAGTTGTCAGTGAAAGAAGTTTAGAGGCGGCTGGGTGGGAAGTGTTAATGGGGATTTTGAAGTTGCCCATGATGATAATTGGGATGTCCACAGAAAGGAAGTGAAGTAGCCAGGTGGTGAAATGGCCAAGGAAGGAGGTGGTGGATCCAAGGGAACGGTAAATGACGTACATAGTGGGCTTCGAAAGAGGGTAGAGTAGCAGTGGCATTGGAATAGGGGTAAAGGAGAAGTTATTGGACAGGAGTAAGCCAACACCTCCGCCATGTTTGTTAGAGGGGCGGGGGTGTGTGTGGGAAAGGCTGAGTCCACCATAAGAGAGTGCAGCAAGAGAGGCTGTGTCAGAGGGGGTGAGCCAGGTTTCAGTGATGCCAAGGAATGATAGTTTGTTAGAGATAAAGAGGTCTTTGGGAGTTTGGGAGTTTATTGCAGACCGAGCGGGTGTTCCAGAGTGCGCCAGGTAGAGAGACTGGGGGAGCAGAGACTGGAGAAATGGGTCTAAGGTTGTTGAGGTTACGAGGGTTAGTGATGGGTTGTGGGTATGGGGTAAAAGTGACTGTGGAGATGTGGTGGTGGGGGGGGGGGAGTCAGGATTAGTAGAAATATCACCAGCAAGTAGGAAGAGCTAGGAGAGGGTTAGAAGGTGGGAGCAGAAGGGTTTACGTGATGGGCGTGCCTGTTTGGAGACAGAGGATTGAAAGTGAAGGAACAGTTCAGAGGAGTGGGTGAGGTGGCTAGGTAGGATGGAGGGTGAGAGACCTACTTCGTTGCTGGGTGGAGGGATAAGTGGGGGTAGTGGAAGTGGAGAAGGATGGGAGTGAGTGTAAAAAAGCAGCAAAAGCATTGTATACGGTGAGCAGGGGATGAGAGGCAGCAGGGGGTCAGAAGCAGCCAGGGATCAGATGCAGTGGGAGGGTGAGCTATAGTGATGGAGTCAAGTCAGATAAAGACCTAGGGCACAACACAAAGTCAGGACAAGTGCACAGCACATGGGGATGAGATACGCGGCAGGTGGATGGGATGTAGCCAGGGAACAGATGTAGTGAGGGATCGAGTGCAGTGAAGGGGACATCTGTCTCCTGGGGGTCTCAGTGCTGATATATGTAGGGGGACATCTGCCTCCTGGGGGTCTCAGTGCTGATTAGTGTAGGGACATATGCCTCTTGGGGGTCTCACTGCTGATTAGTGAAGGGGACATCTGCCTCCTGGGGGTCTCACTGCTGATTAGTGTAGGGACATATGCCTCCTGGGGGTCTCACTGCTGATTAGTGAAGGGGACATCTGCCTCCTGGGGGTCTCACTGCTGATTAGTGTAGGGGACATCTGCCTCCTGGGGGTCTCACTGCTGATTAGTGTAGAGGACATCTGCCTCCTGGGGGTCTCACTGCTGATTAGTGTAGAGGACATCTGCCTCCTGGGGGTCTCAGTGCTGATTAGTGTAGGGGACATCTCCCTCCTGGGGGTCTCAGTGCTGATTAGTGTAGGGGACATCTGCCTCCTGGGGGTCTCAGTGCTGATTAGTGTAGGGGACATCTGCCTCCTCGGGGTCTCAGTGCTGATTAGTGTAGGGGACATCTGCCTCCTAGGGTCTCACTGCTGATTAGTGTAGGGGACATCTGCCTCCTGGGGGTCTCAGTGCTGATTAGTGTAGGGGACATCTGCCTCCTGGGGTCTCACTGCTGATTAGTGTAGGGGACATCTGCCTCCTGGGGGTCTCAGTGCTGATTAGTGTAGGGGACATCTGCCTCCTCGGGGTCTCAGTGCTGATTAGTGTAGGGGACATCTGCCTCCTGGGGGTCTCAGTGCTGATTAGTGTAGGGGACATCTGCCTCCTGGGGGTCTCAGTGCTGATTAGTGTATGGGACATCTGCCTCCTGGGGGTCTCAGTGCTGATTAGTGTAGGGGACATCTGCCTCCTCGGGGTCTCAGTGCTGATTAGTGTAGGGGACATCTGCCTCCTGGGGGTCTCACTGCTGATTAGTGTAGGGGACATCTGCCTCCTGGGGGTCTCAGTGCTGATTAGTGTAGGGGACATCTGCCTCCTCGGGGTCTCAGTACTGATTAGTGTAGGGGACATCTGCCTCCTGGGGGTCTCACTGCTGATTAGTGTAGGGGACATATGCCTCCTGGGAGTCTCACTGCTGATTAGTGTAGGGGATATCTGCCTCCTGGGGTCTCACTACTGATTTATTTCTCTGGTTTGCCAACTGTAACAATGACAAAATAAGCTTTATTCACCCCTGAAAAGTCCATTGCTGCCTCACCTCTGCTGCTCCCAGCCTTTGGTCACAGGCTGCAGTGGTGTCTTCATGACTTCAGTGGACGTCACCGCTGTAGCCAATCACTGGGCTCCGCTATAGTGGCGTCACTCCCGATGAGTGATTTTGTGATCAATAAGGCTGAGTGCACATCTCCAGTAATCATCCTTTAGAATAGATCCTGCAGAGATACATTTGAAAAACGTTATGTAGGATCCGTTTTTATAACATAAGAGACTATGGAGAATGGATCCTGTAACTGATCGCTATTTATCTTCTATTTATAGTGGATCCAGTAAGCAAAACACGGATCCTTAACAAATGAAAGAAAAATGGAAGATAAATAGCAATCAGTTAACAGATCCATTATCCATAAACTCCAATATTAAAAATCGGATCAAGCACAACTTTATTTCCTAGGGATTTCTGCAGGATCCGTTCTGACAGATGATTACTGGACATGTGCACTCAGCCGAAAAAAAAAGCAATTATTACTACTTTCCTGTGTTTTTCTTCCTGTCTGCATTACTGACATTCATACATTTTTATTTTTATACAGCTGGGTTCGATACAATGAGAATGAAGGATACAGATTACTGCAAGGCGTGGAAAAGGAGTTTCATGTATCTTCATCGTTTCGAAGCAACAAGATGATAACCATCCAAACGTAATTTATATTATTATTATTATTATTATTATTATTATTATTATTGTCAGGATTAGTGATCAGTAAATAGTTTGGTATTTGGGTTCGGATTGCTCTTACCAAACACTTTGAACGGTTTCAGGATTCATCATGAATAATGAACCTAATCCAAGTCAATGATGAATTCTGGAAGATTTCCCTGAAGAATATTCAGGTTCCTCATTGACTTGCATTAGGTTCGTTATTCATGACGAATACTGAAACCGTTCATTGTGTTCGGTAAGAGCAATCTGCACCCGAATGTCTTGCTATTCGCTCATCACTATTGAGGGTACATTATACCGGCATGTCCCAGGTTTAGGTACCTGAAAAGAATGACCGGTTCCCTTTTAATTTTTATGTGCACAGAAATCATATATAGAGAATATAAATCCTGTATCTGATAGAAACGCATCTTCTATGTAGTTTGGATAATTGTGGAAATATAATTAATAATTGGCTTCTAAAATACTACTCCATTGTTGTTTTACCCAAAGAGATTTTCTTATGAAGCCTGTCCATAATAAGAATATACCGTCACATGGCGGCCATTAAAGTGAATGATCGTCAATGTAACGTAGTCCTCCGTTTTGGCTCATACACAGCTGTGCATTATGACACGACGTCTTATCAATCTTAAGGCCCCATGCACACAGTGTGCTTTTATCGTGTTTTTTACGAGGTTTTGTTAGTGCAGTTTTGTCATGAAACTGCATGCCCATCCTCATGCTGGCAAAGTCAGTGACAATCCTAAAGTCTTGTGCACACGTTGCTTATTTTTCTCATGCAGAAATAATCTGCATATGTCGATTCTTGCAGCGCAGGCACAGATGAAGATCTTGGACAGATGAAATCTGCGCCTGCGCTGCCTCCGCTGCCATTTTCCTTTAGGACATCACGTCAACTGCCGGTGATTAATGGCAGTGGGCGATAACCTGACGGGATACCCCTCCCCACAGCCTTGGGCCCCCCACAGCATTGCCCCACCATGCCACCGCCGACCCCCACCACCACGACTCTGCCTCCTGTGACCCCGCTCCACCACCTCTGCGCCCCAGGGGAAGGTGCTATGCTGCTGTTTGGATTACAAGATGCACACCATCTGTCCGAAGCCGGGATGGCTGGTGCGTGAACGATGCCATGTTCACATTGTAGTTGAAAATGGCGCTGGAGTTGGTACATGTGCATAGTGCGCCATTTTACTGAAGACACTGTCTCTGCGAATATCACCAGTCACCTGTTTGTTTCAGATGTTATTCGTGGAGACAGTGTCTTCAAGAAACTGGCTCTGGAGATCGCAGTATGTGCACGCACCAGCCGTAGGGATAATGGTGGGTGCGGAGGAGAAGCAAGGGGGCAGGAAGAGGAGCGGGGGGGCAGGAGGAGAAACAGGGGGCAGGAGGAGAAGCGAGAGGAGAGGCACAGGGGGACACAGACAGGGAGAGAGGAGGGGCACAGGGGGACTAGCAGAGGGGACACAGACAGACACAGGGGGAGAGGAGAGGCACAGGGGGACACAGAGACAGGGGGACAGGAGAGCCACAGGGGGACAGGCAGAGCGGACTCAGCCACAGGGGACACAGACAGACACAGGGGGACACAGAGACAGGGGAATAGGAGAGGAACAGGGGGACAGACAGAGGGGACACAGCCACAGGGGACACAGACAGACACGGGGGGGAGGAGAGGCACAGGGGGACACAGAGACAGGGGGAGAGGCACAAGGGGATAGGCAGAGGGGACACAGCCATAGGGGACACAGACAGACACAGGGGGAGAGGAGTGGCACAGGGGGACACAGAGACAGGGGGAGAGGAGAGGCACAGGGGGACACAGGTACAGGGTGACACAGATACAGGGGGAGAGGAGAGTCACAGGGAGACAGGCAGAGCCACAGGGGCAGAGGAGAGGCACAGGGGGACACGCAGAGCCACAGGGGGATACAAAGAGCTACAGGGGGAGAGGAGAGACACAGGGGGACACGCAGATCCACAGGGTGAGAGGCGAGGTACAGGGGGACAGGCAGAGGCACAGGGGGACAGGCAGAGGCACAGAGGGACAGGCAGAGGCACAGGGGGACAGGCAGAGACAGGCAGACAGAGATGCCACATAGAGGAGAGACCGTACATGGGAGAGACACAGACAGCGCACACGGGAGAGAAGGTGCACACAGGAGACAGCATACACAAGACACAGTCACCGCACACACGAGAGACAGAGACGGCACACACGGGGGGTCAGCACAGACCGGAGAAAAAGGCACAAGGGAGAGACGGCACAGGGGGAGGCAGCCACAGACACAGCGCATAGACCCCACTCATATATATATATATATATATTAGATGTGGGCCTGATGCTCTCACTAGTGGTGTGTGGTGACTGTGTGAGGTGTTAGGATCCATATTCTTACACCCGTGTCTTGGGTGGAGGTGACATAAGCAGACATCCAGACAGAAGTGGAGGGGCCACTTCACAATTATATATATAGAGATATTGAGCAGAATTGACTATAATGTATTAGTTTGGCCTCCGCAGCAGTCGCAGTCTCTCATGTTGTCCCACCTCTGTCTTATCCTGTATATGGACAGGAGTTGGCACAGTGATGCAGGGAACTTATCTGCTATATGAAGGTTTCAATAACATCGTTACTTTTTAATTGATGTTTATTTGTTACACTTTACCTTCTGTAGTTTAATTTCTATAGAAACAGAGTACACCGTGACTATTGTGGGAATCTGCAATCTCCAGCGCTGTTTCCAGACTTAACTCCTTGCATGCCCTGTCTATTGCATGTCAGCCTGTGACTATTAATGCATGCTGGGAGTTGTAGTTTTCCAGCAGCTCTGCAGGAGGCTGTGACCCCTGATCTGCCCTTTCCTAACTTTTCCTGACTTTTGTCTGCCTTTCCTTTAGGTGTCGCCTTAGCATCAATACAGAGGATCAAGAGGACAGCTTAGCACTGGTAAGTGAAGTGTTAACCAATAATATATTGATGGCTGGAGCCTCGGCTGCGGGGTGGTCCGAAAGAGAAATCTTCTTCTTTTCAGATACAGTTGGGTCCATATATATTTGGACAGAGTTTCTAGCCTTTGTTCTGTACATCACCACAATGGATTTTGAACAAAACAATTCAGATGCAGATAAAGTTCCGACTTTCAGCTTTAGGCTGGAAACACACCGGCGTTTAAAACATCTGACTGTTTCTCATCCAGGAGAGCAGGACGAGTGACATCTGGTTTTTGATCCGTGTGGCATGCAACTGCTATGCGAGGGTGCAATTTTTTTTCTTCTCGCCTAGTATCCGTGTGACATCCGTGTGACATCATGTGCTGTCCATGTGCTGTCCGTGTGACATCCATGTGCTGTCATGTGCTGTCCGTGTGACATCCATGTGCTGTCCATGTGCTGTCCATGTGACATCCATGTGCTGTCCATGTGCTGTCCGTGTGACATCCATGTGCTGTCCGTGTGACATCTGTGTGCTGTCCGTGTGACATCGTGTGACATCCATGTGCTGTCCATGTGCTGTCCGTGTGCAATGCATTTTTTTTCTCAGCAGCTATTACTGTACATTCATTTACAGGAACATTTTACAGTGTTCTGAGTTACAGAATAATAATGTATCAGTAAAAAACTGACACCACTAGGATGGTCCGTGTGCTGTCCGATTTTACTCTCGCACCCATTGACTTGCATTTGTCAAGTTTCGCACGATTGTCGGATCCACTCGCAGCATGTTGCTACTTTTTTCTCATCCAGAATCTGGATGAGAAAACAGCTGACGACACATGTTGATCTGTTGTAACATTGGTCCGAGGGCAATGACAGATTCTCTCGCATTGCAGTCGTCTGATTTTCATGCCAGTGTGTCTGAGCCCTTAGTTGAACAAAATGATTGCACACAAATATGAGGAACTAAAACGTTTTTTTAGACTCCATCCCTTCATTTCTGGGGCTCAAAAGTAATTGGACAAATTAAATAATTGTAAATAAAATGTTAATTTCTGATACTTGGGTGAAAACCCTTTTTTTGGCAATGACGGCCTGTGGTCTTGATCTCATGGACATCACCAGACGCTGTGTTTCGTCCTTGTTAATGATCTGTCAGCAGGGCCCCGGATTTAAGAGGTGGGTGGCCCGGGGCCCATTTTGAAGGGAGGCCCATTTTTCAAGGTGTTGTAATATGTAATGTAAAACACAAAATGAAATGAACGCAAGTTTATGTACAAAAATCATTTACGCAGAGTGATTCAGGTAAAATCATTCTTTTTTTACAATCCAGGCACTTTCCTTCATTTTCGTGCTGTAAAATCACTAATGATGTCACTAAAGTCCAATTCACGCAGTATATCTGACCCGATGCTCATGATAGCCACATGTACAAGTCGCTCCTGCTTCATGGATGTCCTTAATCGGTTTTCAATCAATTTGAGTTTTGAGAAGGAACGCTCCCCTCTGCAGTTTGATACCATCAAAATTAGATACCGTATATACTCGAGTATAAGCCGAGTTTTTCAGCACAAAAATTATGCTGAAAAATGCCCCCCCTCCGTCAGTATACAGGGCCACCCCCCCCCCCCGCAGTGGTATACAGGCCTCCCGCCCCCCCATCAGTGGTATACAGGGCCCCCCCTTGCTGCCGCACACCTGTAAAGTAATAGATCATTATACTTATCCCTGTCGCCGCTCTGACACCGCGCTCCTCCGGGTCTTCATGCTTCCTCCTCCGGCGCACAGGCAATGACGTCATTGCCTGCGCCCGCCGGTCACAAGCAGGAAGAAGCATGAAGACCCGGAGGAGCGCGGTGTCAGAGCGGCGACAGGGATAAGTATAATGATCTATTACTTTACAGGTGTGCGGCAGCAAGGGGGGGCCCTGTATACCACTATGTAACATAGAGGTTCTATAATATATATAATATACTGTGTGTATATATATTACGGGCTGGGGAGTGCGCTGTGTGCTGTATACCAGAGAGACTGCTGCTGGGCTGTATATGTATGAGGGGCTGCTGCTGGGCTGTATATATATGAGGGGCTGCTGCTGGGCTGTATATATATGAGGGGCTGCTACTGGCCTGTATATATATCAGAGGCTATTGCTGTGCTGGCTGTAAAAAGAATAGATGCTGAAGGGCTGTATAAAGTGTATACACAGCGCTATACTGTAAACAGGTCCACACTATACATACAGTAACAGTATGCACAGACACACTGTAATACAGGATATAGTGTGGACCTGTATATACAGTATGGTACTGTGTAGGACAGGAGCTGCAAGAAAGATACACAGACACACACACCGACACACAGACAGACAGAGATCATACTCCCCCACCGCGGCACACACTGAAAGACCGAAGATCCATAGTGAAGTCCTGCCGCACTCCGCGGTAGAGAATCCTCTTCTCGCACCGACATCCTGGCTCCGCCTCCTGTAAGTTCCTGTTTGTACTGCGCATGGCAGCCTCTTTAGCCCATGGTCAGTACAAATTCCAATGATCAGCAGAGTGCCGATCTCCTCTGCTGCAGCGCATAAATTACTTTCACATTGCTGCAGCTGTGACAGGTGCCGAGGTCCCCCGGGATCGGGCCCACGGGTCCCTGTTATGGTGGCACTGATGTAAATGTATAGCAGCATTCACAAGGCACCAGCACTGACAAAGTTCCCGACACCGAAAAGGCCCCCGCAGCCTCCCATAGCCCCGGCATTTGTCGGGTATGCCGGGTGCTGACACCAGCCCAGGCCCCGCTACAACAGATGATACTTGAAGATCATCTAACAAACACTCAGATTTCCATACAAAATACAGTTCACAGTTCACAACACTTCTATGCAGAGATACGAAGCAGTGCACTCGAAGGTATCTGAATAATCTCTCATCTGATCTAATCCGAGGAAGCGTTATAGCGAATAGGTAGCGCCCAGCAGTGGATGCTGACACAGGTGCCATGACTCTGCTCCAGCCACTGAGAATGATGTACGACCGTAGCAAGGTCCCTACACTTTCAATAGTTTCTCTTTTGTTAAATGACGTGTATTTTACATGTTTTGAGATATTAACCCCTATATTGGTGGGAGACCCCTGCTTGATGGGTGGCCCAGGTCCCGGGCCCCTTGGGCCCCCCCCCCCCTAAATCTAGGCCTGTCTGTCAGACCTTTAGGTTACATTCACACGGTGCACTTTTGCTGCGCTTTTGACAGATCCGTTTTTTGCAGTGAAATCCAGTGACGCTTGGAATCGCGGCCAAGTCAATGCATTTCCAAATTTTGCATTCAGATGATCCACTTTGTGAGGATCCGCTTTTTAACTCTAAAACGGATCCTCACAAAGAATGAGCATGTCAGTTCTTGGATGTTTGTCCACATCTGCTTTTTCCATTGCATCCACTACAGCGAAAAAAACAAAACGCACTGTGTGATGGATGATGAGTTTGTTGAAAAAGCGGATCCTCAAATAAGCAAACCAAAAACGCCCGTGTGAATGTGGCCTTACTGTGTGTGACAGCGGCATTTCTCAGGTTGACAGTGATCAGCTCCGCTCCGCCCGCGGCTGTTAGAGGCAGGTGATGACTGTGCCATTATCCCCCCCCCCATGAGATTGCTACATACACCGGATAGCGTCTCACTACCTACAAATGTCAAGAAGGGGTTAAATGTGTAATAAACGTAAGGACTTGTGATATTGTGTTTTTTTACTGACACTGTATAGAAACCTACAAAAAAGCAGAATGTGTAACGAGCTGAATGTAACTGTATCTTTCTGTATTTTTAGAATTTTGGCCGCAGGGGCTTTGACAGAAGGTTGGAAAATGGAAGGGAAGGTGGAATCAACAGTGTTCAAATTTACAAACTCTCAACGAAGTGACACCAAAAGGTAAATAACACTTCAGTAACTGCTAATAATAATAATAATAATAATGCTTTATTTATATAGCGCCAACATATTCCGCAGCGCTTTACAATACTGTGGTTAGTATAAGAAAAATATACAGTACAAAACAGTTAGTGATAACAGTACAGTAATTACATACCATACAATAAGAATAGAAAGAATGTAAAAAATTCAATACAATAAATAAGGCAAAAAATAAAGGTGACCCTGCTCAAAGGAGCTTACAATCTACAACGGGATAGGGGTTACACAAAGTACAGGGGCTTATCACACTGATGGTCCAGTCATCTTGAGGAAATGGGGGATAGAAATAAGGTTACATGAATGGTCACCAGACAATCTGTGTAGAGCTTTTGGGTTTGGTGGAGTTGGAGAAGAGTTATGTCGAGAGAGATAGTGAATGGGCTATATACAGTACAAAGGACTGCTACTAGGGAGTATGATAGGTAAAAAGATGTGTTTTTAGGGAGCGTCTGAAGCCATGCAAGTTGTGGATAGTCCTGATTTCTTGGGGTAAAGCATTCCAGAGAATTATCCAGCTTGGGAGAAGTCTTGGAGCCGGGAGTGGGAGGATCGGATTAGTGCAGATGTTAGTCAAAGGTCATTTGTAGAACGTAGAGAACGGGTGGGGTGATAGACAGAGATGAGGGAGGAGATGTAAGGGGTTGCTTCACTGTGAAGAGCTTTGTGGGTGAGAACAAGCAATTTGAAATGGATCCTGTAGTGTAGGGCAGCCAGTGCAATGACTGGCACAGAACAGAGGCATCTGAGTAACGATTGGCCAGATAGGTGATCCTATCCTGGCTGCTGCATTAAGGATGGACTGGAGAGGGGAAAGTTTAGAGAGGGGGAGGCCAATTAATAGAGAATTGCAGTAGTCAGGGCGGGAATGGATTAGGGCTATGGTGAGGGTTTTTGTTGTTTCCATGGTGAGAAATGGGCGGATTCTAGAGATGTTCTTCTGGTGCTAGCGACAAGAGCGGGTGAGAGATTGTGTATAGGAGGTGAAGGAGAGATCAGTGTCAAACATAACACCCAGACAGCGAGCCTGCTGCCTAGGTGTTATCGTGGTGCCGCACACAGAGAGAGATGTCAGATTTAGGGAGGTTAGTGGAGGGCGGGAGCAGAAGTTGTTCAGTTTTGAAAAGGTTGAGTTTCAAATAGAGAGTGTACATGATACATGATATTGGAAACTGCAGCTAGACAGTCATTGGTGTTCTTTAAAACATGCAGAGAGCCGGCGGCGAGAATCTCGCTCAGTATGTCTCCGGCCTTATGGGGAGAAATTGGAACACAAAGCATAATGTTACCTCTTAACAAATGATGTTTTCTCACAGGCAAAGAAATTACTATCACTATTGAGATGGATTTCGCAGTAAATGGAATTACGCATTCGGAGCGCATCAGGATGCAAACAAAGGGACGAGTCCGCTCAGGAAGAAAGTGGTTCCACCGGGGGCCCATTCTATGGTCGTTGGAAAAACACTACATTATCAATCTGAAGGTAATGTAACAGTGATCTTTTGGAAGTTAAAGTATACACACCTTAAAAGCTAGCCAATGAGTCTTAGGCTGGTTTGACACTACGATTTTTTGCAATCCGACGCTGTCCGATAGAAATCGGACAGCATTGGATCCAAACTGATCCCTGCAATCGGATGCCAAATAGGCATCCGATTCCAACAATTTGCAGGATCAGTTTGCCCGCCTCCTCCTGTCATCTGCTCCTTTCTGCCTCCTGTCACCTGTTCTCCCCTGCTCTCCCCTCTTCTCCCCTGGTGCTCCCTTCTTCTCCCCTGGTGCTCCCTTCTTCTCCCCTGGTGCTTCCTTCTTCTTCCCTGGTGCTCCCTTCTTCTCCCCTGGTGCTCCCCGCTTCTCCCCTGGTGCTCCCCGCTTCTCCCCTGGTGCTCCCGCTTCTCCCCTGGTGCTCCCTCTTCTCCCCTGGTGCTCCCTCTTCTCCCCTGGTGCTCCCCTCTTCTCCCCTGGTGCTCCCCTCTTCTCCCCTGGTGCTCCCCTCTTCTCCCCTGGTGCTCCCCTCTTCTCCCCTGGTGCTCCCCTCTTCTCCCCTGGTGCTCCCCTCTTCTCCCTGGTGCTCCCCCTTCTCCCTGGTGCTCCCCTCTTCTCCCCTGGTGCTCCCCTCTTCTCCCCTGGTGCTCCCTCTTCTCCCCTGGTGCTCCCTTCTTCTCCCCTGGTGCTCCCTTCTTCTCCCCTGGTGCTCCCTCTTCTCCCCTGGTGCTCCCCTCTTCTCCCCTGGTGCTCCCTCTTCTCCCCTGGTGCTCCCTCTTCTCCCCTGGTGCTCCCCTCTTCTCCCTGGTGCTCCCTTCTTCTCCCCTGGTGCTCCCTCTTCTCCCTGGTGCTCCCCTCTTCTCCCCTGGTGCTCCCCTCTTCTCCCCTGGTGCTCCCTTCTTCTCCCCTGGTGCTCCCCTCTTCTCCCCTGGTGCTCCTTCTTCTCCCTGGTGCTCCTTTTCTCCCCTGGTGCTCCCCCCTCTCTTCTCCCTGGTGCTCCCCACTTCTCCCCTGGTGCTCCCCGCTTCTCCCCTGGTGCTCCCCCTCTTCTCCCCTCTCCTCCGGAATAAAAAATAATAAACCATCTTTATTCTCACCTGTCCACGAGTCCCCCGGCGTCTCCCGCTGTATCTTCTGATCCTAGGACCTCGCGTGATGCCACAGTCACATGACTGGTTACTGCGGTAACCGATCATGTGACTTTGACATCACGGCAGGTCCTAAAGGCAGGGTGTGCTGGAGACGCCGGGGGACTCGTGGACAGGTGAGCATACATATTCTTTATTTTTAACCCCTGCTTCACTTAATTTTACTTCCGAAATGTATGTATATACATGGCGGAAGTAAAATTAGATGGTTAGGAGCAGTTTTAGTGTACTGAGCATGCTCAGTACACTAAAATCAGGTCCGAGGAGACATCAGATGTTTCCTCGGACCCTGCTCCATAGGGCCCCATGTTAAAGGAATCGGATCGGATTTGGCATAATTGCCATCCGATCTGTCAGATCCGATTTTTTTTTTTTTTTTTCCTGATTTTTGATTCGGATGCAAAAATTGGAGCAGTCTCCGATTTTTGCACCGGAAAGAAATCGGACAAAATCTGATCGGACGCGATTTGGTTGCCATTTAGTGCACATCCGAATCGGTCCGATCCCCATAGGATCACATGGGGCCAAATTCGGATCCGATTTCTGATTTCTATCGGACAGCGTCAGATTGCAAAAAATCATAATGTGAAACCAGCCTTAGGGCTCGTACACATGGGCGTATAAATAGGATGAGTGCAATGAGAAAATCTGCCATTGACTAATGTTATTAAAGGGAACCTGTCAGCTGGTTTATGCCCCCCCAGCTATCACTGTCTGTAGTTGCAGCTTCATAATACTAGTCTAATCATTCCTGTCTGAGCTCAGAGTGTAATGTGAAAGGTGAAATAAAAGCATTTATACACTGACATTTTCTTATGTAAATGAGGCAGTCAGACTACACCTTGGAGGAGGTAGACTGTCTGGCAGGTTATTAGTTAATATTTAAGCCAAATTTCAGAACATGCTGCAGGACCTGTGTGATGTCACAACCATGTGACTACAATAGGCGGAGCTAAGTCTTCATAGTACATAATGATTTGGCTTGCCTAGCTCCGCCCACTACTGTTACATGATCGGGACATCACACAGGTTCTTTTTCACAGAGAAGTTGGAAATGAGTAAACCATAGGGCGGCACGATGGCTCAAGTGGTTAGCACTGCAGCCTTTGCAGCGCTGAGGAGGTCCTGGTTCAATTCCCACCAAGGACAACATCTGCAAGGAGTTTGTATGTTCTCCCCATGTTTGCGTGGGTTTCCTCCGAGCACCCCGGTTTCCTCCCACATTGCGAAGACATACTGATAGGATATTTAGATTGTGAGCCTCAATAGGGACAGCATTACTGATGTATGTACAGTGCTATGGAATTAATAGCGCTATTTAAATGAATAAATATTATTTATTATTAACCTACCAGATAGACTACGTCCTCCAAGGTGTAGTCTGACTGCCTCATTTACATAAGAAAATGTAAGGCTGTGTTCACACGCTGCACAATTGCTGCGCTATTGATCCACTTTGTACAGATTCGCTATTGCAGTGAAATGCATTGATGTTAGCTGTCCCAGCCAAGTCAATGCATTTCACTATTTCTCATTCCCGTGCTGCGCTTTTTACGTATCTGCTTTTGGGCTGAAGAGCGGATCCGTAAAAACAATTGACATGCCAATTCTTTGGTGTTATTTCGCTGCGCTTTCACTCACCTCGCCGTGCTCCCACGGAGATCTCACCTCACCTGATGCTATAGGACCTTTGCAGGACCCGGGACTGACGTCACCCGGTCACATGGTGCTGCAGGGTCCTAGAGGCCGCGCTCACTGCAGCCTCCGGGGATGAGAAGACACCGTCGGCGGTCAGTGGGGGAGCACGGTGAGGTGAGTAAAGGGCAGGCAAAAAGCGCAGCGGCGTTCACACGCAGAAGGCTGGCGCTTTGTGAGGATCCGCTCTTGGGGCAGTTTTTGCAGCAAAAAAGGATCCTCACAAAACACAGCAATTACGCTGTGTGTAAGCGCAACCTTATGGCCCCTTTATACGCAGCTACAGGTGACAGGTTGTCCACAGGCAACTTACTGGCTGCAGTGAAATCATGGAGACAAGGTTCTATCTTGTTGCTGTGTACAAATGGAACTATGTCTCCATGATTTCACTGCAGCCAGTAAGTTACCTGTGGAAAAATCTGTCACGTGTAGCTGTGTGTAAAGGGGCCATTAGTGTATAAATGTGTTTTTTTCACTTACACTATGAGCTCAGACAGGGATTATTAGAATAGTACTATGAAGCTACAGGTGCAGACAGTGAAAGCAGGAGGTCATGAACATCTGACAGATTCCCTTTAAATGAGTGAGAACAGATGAATGCTTGTCTACAGCTTTTTTCTCAGATTCTGGAGGAGAGAAAAGTTGCAGCATGCTGCGAGTGGATTTGATAATCGTGCAAGGCTCGCCAATGCAAGTCAATGGGTGCGAGAAAAACAACTGACTGCACACTGACAGCACAGGGACAGCACACTGACAGCACACTGATCATTCTAGTGGCAGCAGTTTTTTACTGATACATTATCATTCTTCAGCTCAGAGCACTGAAAATAGATGCTGAGAAAAAAACGCATTGCATATGGACAGCACATGGATGTCACACAGATGTCGTATGGATGCTAGGCAAGGAAAAAATCGCACACCCGCATAGCATGGACTGTACGGATGTCACTCGTCCTACTCTCCTGGATGGCAGACAGTCAGATTTTTCATACAGTCGTGTGTTTCAAGCCTTAATGATGACTAGTCTGAGAGGCCGGTCACTGAAGATGTCTCCCTGCCCTGCTCATTCCTATCAGTCTAGGGAACAGTGTCGGGGAAAAGCCACCAGGGACCTGCCGGGCTAGTCATCCGAGAGGCATCAGAGTAAGGCTGGAGTCACACTGTCCGTGTGATATACACGGGAGCGTCAGCTGCTTGTGTTTCTAAGCAGCTCCACACTCCCATCCTGACAGGGGAGAGCCATTCCAAGTTACTCATCCGAGACACATCCGACTTTGTTGTATATCACATGGACAGTGTGATTCCAGCCTAAAACCTACACTGCTGCACTAACACAGCTGGACTCTGATTCATCTGCCTGTGGTGCTAACAGATCTCATTTAACCCATTCACTCCTGGGCGATTTTTAATTTTTCTTCCCCTTCTTCCAAGAGCCATAACTTTTTAATTCTTTTTCACTATAGACATACGAGGGCTTGTTTTTAAGCAGGACGAGTTCTACTTTTCAATTACATCATTCATTTTACCATATAGTGTACTGAAAAATGGGGGGAAAATTCCATACGTGGTGAAATTGCAAAAAAAGTGCAATTACACGTGTGTTTTTAGGCTTTTTATTCACCATGTTCACTATATGGTAAAACTGACATGTCAGTATGATGGCTCAGGTCAGTATAAGTCTGTAGATACTAAACATGTATACTTTTACTGTTATGTAAGTGGTGAAAAAAAACTCCAAAATGTGACCTGCAGCGTCCTCATTTTTCGGGATCTGGGGCTGTGTAATAGATTATTTTTTGTGTCTTGAGCTGACGTTTCTAATGATACCATTTTTGGGTAGATGTGATGTTTTGATCGCCGGTTATTGCATTTTATTGCAACCAAAAGAAAAGTAAATTTAGCATTTGCACTTTTTTCCATTACGCAGTTTACAGATCCGATTGATTGATTTTATATTTTCATAGATAGACATTTCTGAACGCGGTGACACCAAATATGTGTATATATATTTTTTTTTTCAATAATTTCATTTTCAATGGGGCAAAAGGGGGTGATTTGAACTTTTTTTTTTTTTTTCCATATTTTTTAAAACTTCTTTTTTTTTATTTTGACTTTCTTTTACTTGACCCCTAGGGGGCCTCAGCACTGCACGGTCTGATCTTGTCTACTGTTCACAGCCATGCTGGTGCACCTCTGTGTACAGGAGAAACAATCACTTTCTGTGGATACAGGTGCTCGCCGGGCATCCAGAGCAAGTGTGATTTTACAGATTCTGGGGTTCTCACAGGACTCGACACTGTCAGTGATTCACAGCGCGAACCAAAGGGTTAATGCTGCCAATCGCATCGCTGATCTCATCGTTGTTGTTAGCTTCACATCACGGCTGATCACCTGACGTGTGGGGGATGATGCGAGCTCAATGCATAAACTCGCATCAGAGGGTGGGACACGGCCAAGGGTGTACTATTACTCCCTTGGTCATGAAGGGGTTAGGTTATATTAAAGGGGTTATTGCCCAGTGCACCGCCTGCTGTTTTGTATAAAATGATAAAAATGCTGTTTTCTCCTCACCATCCACAGAGCCCCACCGACAACAGTGAGATTGGGAACGAATCGAGTAACACCAGTCTACATGAAGTCATCGTACCCTCCCCGGCTGAGGGGGAGGAAGAGAAGAAGGAGGAGGAGAAGAAAGAAGGTGAGCTCACCAGTGTGGTCTACTCTATCTAAAGCTCATTCACACATCAGTGTTCTCCATCATTGTATGCACCAAAGCCGGGTGCGGAGCTGACACACAAAACCATCATGGAGACATCCACATTTGTTCTGTGTTTCGGAGACACTCCTGATTTTTCCTAATACTGATGTGTGAATGAGGCCTTATACTATGACCTGAGGTGCTTCAGTATGGAGCTTTGTAACACACCCAGAGGCGTATGTATCTAGGCTTTCTGACACCCAGGGCAAGAGTTTAGCTTGGCCCCCCCCCCCCAAGCGGTATGTAGTCATCATGTACTAATGAAAACAGAGGGCACCACAGTATTCACCTTAGGGGATCTCCACATCACACCTCCAAAAGTTACAGTATCAAAACAAGAAAGAGAAAGCGGTGTGTATAAATAATCGGGATCACCCAAACCTAATGCAAAATAGTAAACAATTTTTATTTAGACAAGACACAGCAAACAGCAATTAAAAACAATTAAAATGCATAAAGTGCAATAATAGGCAGACACAAGCCCACAAAGTCACAAGCCCCAGTGCCGAAAAAAGTTCATGCAGTGGTAAAGGAAAACCTTTTTTATGACCAATTATAGTTCTTTTTGCACTTCTCCAAAATCATGGCAAATATACGGGTGGAAACAACAAATAAAGGCTAGCTTACACCCTATAGAGCACAACTTTATGCTCAAAGGAGCCCAAAAACCGTACCCATGTATGTAACACAGAGAGACCCAAAGCTGATGCTGAAAGATACACTGATACAGGCCCTGCCTAGATTCAGGTATATAAGACAGTCAAAGCAGCAATGGCTAATCTAATGTATCCTAGCCTCTAAGTGAAGTGACCCAGGGTGAGGCTCTGCATACACTATCCCCTGAGAAAACCACACGTGCAGCGGCGATACACGTGGGGTCCTCCCACACCCCCCCTCCTTGCTCCAAGTGCCGACAACCTAGCAGAGTCTCACCCTGGGTCACTTCTCCAGTTAGAGGCTAGGAAACATTAGATTAGCCATTGCAGCCTAAGGTCAGCAAGTTGGGCTCCCCCTTCTGTGCCGGGGTGGAAGGTGTTGTTCGTAGTAGGTACCTGCTGTGGAAACCCAGCTGTGCAATAGAGGGATCTGTGGTTACCTGCGTGAGCAAGGCGCCACATATACAAACCCAATAAAGTGCACTCACTTTGTGCGTGTATCATGAAAAAAATGTGGAGAAGTTGAGTGGGTATGAATACTTATTCCGGTGATTGTAAATCCTGCTGACCTAAGTGGATCTTCAGCATATTATGACGGTGAGCTCTGCTGCTCGGCTTTATTGTTCTGGAATTTCTTAACACTTCTATGTCTTTTTTATTCCTTAGAAGCAGCGTCCCTGATGAGGAGGTCGGAAGCTGTTATACAAAGGTAAGGGAACATCTATGTGGTATTGAATTCTCCTCTTATAGGGGTTTTCCGATCTAAATTGATAATTCTGCAGTCACTTTATGTGTCTGCAGACTTATCAATCCTTCCAGAATATGCACTGTGAGCTGTGAGGATTCTCCGGTTTCTAAGGTGAGAACGGTCTTCAATTATGCAATATACATGTTACCAGCCAGAACCTGACTAGTGGGTGTGGCCTCACTCAATTCAAGTGCATGGAGTGGGAGTGTCCGACTAGTGGAAGCCGCCATGTAGTGGGCGTATTCTTGCTCCATACACTTGTATTGAGCAAGGCCACGCCCACTAGTCAGGTTTGGCTGGGAACATGTATATTGTATAATTGAGGACTGTTCTCACCTTAGAAACCAGTGAACCCTCGCAGCACACAGTGCGGGAGCTGGGATGATTGATGAGTCTGCAGACATATAGAGAGACACAGAGTGACTGCTGAATTATCAGTTTAGACCGGACAACCCCTTTAATTTATTATACTGCAGTCTTCATTATTGATTGTAATACTGACCATGACAGTTCAAAGGAAACCCATCGTTACAAATTTACTGCAAGTGTATAGACCCCAGAAGTAGAGTAAAAACATCACCGGGTTTGCAGTAATCCGATGTAACAGCATTGAGAAATCAAGCTTTGACTCCACAGTACATAAGCCTGGCAGAGCGTTGTGGGCGGCGGTGCTCTGAGGTTCTCCACACTTTACCTAGGGTTTTCCAGGCTAATTTTCATGTGTTTTCAAAGCTTGATTTCATATCACTGGTACACTGGATCACTACACAATGGATGACATTTTTTATTGCTATTCTAGGACCTCTATTGCCTTTTCTGTTGTTATTTAAATCATCCCTTTACTACAGCAGAACATCTTATGATTCAGGCTAGACAATGAACTTATGTCCTGTTATCTCTGGATATTTATGTTCTTCCACTGGCGGCCGCAGACAGAAAGGGCCCCTGTGCAAAAAGCAGTAAATGGGCACTTATCAGTCCAATAATTCATTAAAATGCAGTTTCGCCTACTTTGGAGGTAGAAATGGACCCCCTTATCTCTTGGACCCCTGTGTGGCTGCACAGGTTGCAGCAATGATATGTCCATCCCTGTGTCCTTCCACTGACTTAGATGTGCCCATTGCTAGAAATGATGGTGTCCTAACCTGATAGAAAGCTGCCTCCATCACCTGCCTACAGTGTGTCATCTAACCTGAGACCATTGGTGCCAATATGTGGATGGAGTTAGTGTAGCTGGTGCCAATGTGTGGATGGAGCCAATGAGCCAATACGGGAATGGAGCCAGAGTGTGGATGGAGCAAATGTGTGGATGGAGCCAGAGTGTGACTAGCGCTATTGTGTGGATGTTTTGCAGCCCATCGACTTTCTGCAGTAAGGGTGCCTTCACATTAGCGTTCCCCTCCGCAGCGTTCTGCGGAGGGGATCCGCAATGTGAATGCAGCACCGCAAGCCCCTATCTTTAGAATGGGAGCGCACGGTGCTGCGCTTGACAGCGCATGACTGTGCGCACCCATTCACTCCCATTTGTGATCTGTGCGCAGGCATCCGCATGTTGCGTCCCTGGTGCGGGCGGGAGTGTGTGATTTGTGCGCAGGCATCCGCCTGCGCACAGATCACATATGGGAGTGAATGGGTGCGCACGGTCATGCGCGCTGTCAAGCGCAGCACCGTGCGCTCCCATTCTAAAGATAGGGGCTTGCGGTGCTGTGTTCACATTGCGGATCCCCTCCGCAGAACGCTGCGGAGGGGAACGCCAGTGTGAAGGCACTCAAACATCTCTCAGGGTGTGATACCAGCAGAGCTTGCTCCAGTTATATGGTATCAGGACTGCAGGGAGTGCTATATTTTTTATTCAAGTAAAGTTTATCTTTATTGTTTTTTATTGTTTATTGTTTATTTTTATTGTTAATGTTTATTTTTATGTTTATTGTTTAATGTTTATTTTTGTTGTTCTGATTTCATTTTATTCATTTCAGGAATGAACATAAAGTAAGTGAGAAGTTTAGCACGCAAAGAACAGGCATGGTAAAGGTATTAAGGGGAGAAGTGTGGCAGCTACTATCTGGATGTCACATTAATGATCACAACCTACTACTGTAGCATTGATTACAGGGATTTGTATCTATGAGTGCACCATGACCCTGCTCCTAGGAGTGTGTCACTTGTTGGTCTGCCTGCTGTCACGTTTTTGTCTGCTGCAAATCCAACAGTGCTCAGAATGCTTAGCCCTCTACAGCCCCGCCCACTCCACTGATTGGCAGCTTCCTGTGTCCACTGTATATTGACAGAAAGCTGTTAATCGGTGCTGGGGCTGGACCAGGAGGCGCAAGGCATGTAGTCCTCTAGTGATAATTTCCTGATAATAAATCAATAATTTAATTGTAAATGGAAAACACAGGCCAGTAAGTGACACATCACTGGAATCAGGGTCTTGTCTTCTGCTTCATGCTGGTCTTAGATTATATAGCAAATACTTGCTGACAGATTCTTTATAAAAGGATTAACTGGATAGATGGTAAATATGTCATTGCTTGTTGTTCTGATTCCCTGTTTTCTCTCGGGACTCTTCTGCTCCATTCATGTGTGTGGGAGTGATGGAGATAGCAGAGCTCTGTCTGTCAGTCCCATATACATTGACTGGTCCTTTACAATCATGGTCCCCTATACGACTATAAGGAAAGGAGGAAGAATGAGGAATCGGGGCTTCATTCTATCAATTTCTCAGCCTCTACTTAATAGCACTTATCACCTTTCCTGCTGTCAACCGCTTCCATGTCGTGTTTTCCTACATTTATCTGGCAGCATTTTAGCTGTGTACCAGGATCTGTCACCGGACGTGAACAGCCCTTATATTAGGGGTCATCTGTGATAAAGCTCATGACTCTAAGGTCAATTCTTGTGACCTGACCACTAACACCGATCTTACCTGTCCACGGAAGTTCCCCCAACCCCTCCCCATGAATATAAAAATCTGACAGCAGAGTTGTTTCTACATTGGACAGTATGTTCCTTTTTGTTGCAGTTTTGCCTCTTTTTCAGGCAGGTTCCAGGAGGAATCCAACTGAAAACAGACGTCTCATGCACATGTTCTTACTGTTAGCATCTAACACCTCATCACCAGTGCATTTTAAAGTGAACCTGTCACCAGTTTTTTTCCGTATAAGCTGCGCCCACCATCAGTAAGCTCTTCTATACGGCATTCTAGAATACTGTATAGTCCCCAGTCCGATCTGTATAAAAAATTATTTTTAGAATACCTGTGGGGCGGTCTGCTCTGGTCTGATGGGCGTCGCTGGTCTTGATCCAGCACCTTCTCTTGTTTTGATTGCTGTCCTCCCTTCCTGTTTTGTGTGGATGATGAATACTACATCATCCCTACAGTGTCCTCCATTGCGCATGCGCACTTCTCCATGCCCTGCTGAGGGCAGAGCAAGGTACTGTAACGTAAAGGCGGGCGGAATGGTCAAATAACACCCGCACATGTGCACTACAATACTTTGGCAGACAGAGAAAGTGTGCAGGAGCGCAATGAAGAGCAATGTGTGAATGATGTAGGACTCGTCATCGATATGAAGTAGGAAGAGAGGACGGTGATCATAAGAAGAGAGGAGGTGATGCCCATCAGATTGGACGGCCCCAGAGGTGATTATAATAAAAGGTTATTTTTATGTTATACAGATCAGCCTGGGGATCTACACTGGCGATCAAAATTAGAAGACAATGTACGATCACTTAATTTTTTTCAGACAGAATGTAATCTAAATTGATCGACATTTGGCGGTTTTTGTATAAGGGGTGCACCAGGCCACTAGAACAGGGTTTTCCAAAATAACCAAAGTTTATCAATAACCTTTATTTTACACAAAATGGGATGATCATAATTAGAGAACAACAATGACTGTACACAGAAAGATTAAAACCAAATGTTGTGAAGGTTACAACAGTTATCAAGCAGTAGGAAGTGTCCAGGCCTTTGCTTTGTACAGGCCTTTACTGTGAATGACTTCAGCACACCTGCGGCCACAGGACATCACTAGTCTCTCTCTGCTCTGGGGGGATTTTGCTCCACTCTTCTTCCAGTCTTTTCCACAGTTCTGTGACTGTTGTGGGTCTCTTGGCCATAACCTTGTCACCAAGGATTTTCCAGAGTTTTTTGTAAATGAGTTCTTAGGCCGGCTTCACACTGCAGCACGATTCGGTCCGCGGGCGCCGCGGTCCTGACTTGTCAGCGGCTGCAGCTGTGTGCGCAGCACACCAGACCGGAGGGCATAATAGCCCTCCAGTCCTCTGTGCTGATCCGGTCCGCGGCTGTCAGGGTCCTCCCGGACAGCCCCGGACTGGGTCGTGCCGCAGTGTGAAGCCAGCCTTAAGGGTCTGATGGGATGCGGCACACTTCAGTCCTGCCTGGAAAACCCACCCAGCTCCATTGAAAACGCTGCCCCTTCTGTGTATGTATGTGAATGACATACAACATCATTACAGCTCTCGCGCCTATGCAGTGATACGGGTCACTGTGCCCTATTGAAGCTGCACAGTGCCGAAAGTCTCGCGAGATTTGAGAAGTCTTGCACCTGTGTAGTGGCATCTCACGAGACTTCGGGCACTGCAGCTTCAATAGAGCTCAGTGACGCACGCCACTAGTATTGGGGGTAGTGGGGGAAATAACAGCTGCTCTCTGGCGCCTCCTTATCTTCAGGACAATCAGAGAATTGACTGAGAATAAGGAAGGGCCGCAGCTGCCCTGTAAGTGCCACTTTATTAAGGCGTTCACAGTGAGGGGTGCTGTATATACATCACCAGTCCAGGCCAGGAGTATATAATAACCCAACAGTCCATCACTGTCCAATGCTCCCCAATAACACAAGCACAAAATGCTGCCTCCAGCTCCTCATTCAATATAAGTCCGGTCTGCGATCGGGATTATATCAGGGCCAGAAACCAACCCGGGTTATGTATAATATTAAACAAGCGCACACACATGGAGCTCGTGGATTGTGATAAAAGAACATCCCAGAATTAAATGATGTATTTAATAGTCATAAGGGCACACTAGAGTAATAACAAGATTTACAGATGTTACAGTCAGCTTTGCAACTAAAATGTAGTAGACACAACAGGCAGACTAATGTAATTCAGTTACCGGTTTCCTTGCTGCTGGTGGCCACAAGGAGGCAGTGTAGAGCCACAGGGTTTCCTTGGGTATACTCCTGATGTGACGCTTCCTCCTCAGAAATGATGCACTGCCGAAATATGGCAGGGAAATTTATCAACCTGAGCCCGACCTACCAACCTCCCACCTGATGACCTCAAACTGCAGCCTTCCCATAATTCTGCCTGGGAGCGTCCTAGGTGGGAGATTTTGCTGCCCAGGATGGGGCCACGGGTACAAAGGGGGTCTTTTGTGTCTTAATTAAACAAATGACACGTAGTGATCTGTTGGCTTTCCTGAACCCTTTAGCTAGATTCCTGAGGGAGGGGACACAAGCCGGTCACTAGCTAACAGATGAGTATTACACAATGAACGTATTGGGCTTTGTAATTGATTGATCTGATTATTGGGATATCTGCCCCATAGTTTACAGGGGTTAAACATAATCAAGTGATGGAGGATGTATAAATGATCAATGTAGGTGGACCTGTGTTCTTCAACCTGTATAACAAAGACTAGTGAGAACGTACTGTGTCAATCCAGATTGGCCATCCAGAGGGTAATCCAGAAGAGTTGTCAGAGAGATTGCCGGGCCACAACTCTAGACCTGCAGTCCAATGGGCGCAGCAGAGTAGTACAGCAGAAACAATAGGTGATGCAGAGCTTCACCCAGAGGGAAGTTAATGAGGTTGCTTTTAATAATTATATAAATGGGCACTTAGTGATGAGGACAGATTAAGGAAAGAAACCTAAAGGCCCAGTCACACACAACGACGCTCCAGCGATCCCGACAACGATAACGATTTGCCGGGATCGCTGGACCGTGGCTATCTGGTCTCTGGGGAGCTGTCAAACAGGGAGATCTCCCCAGGGAGCCACCTCCACATCGCTGGAAGCATTGTTACCAGCGTTCTCCCTGCTTAGCTCAGCCTGTAAGCAGCGAGGAAGCTGGTAACTATGATAAACTGCGGGTATCTAGGCAGCGCATTGCAGACATTGCAGAAGTGAAATCAGATTGCACAGAGCAGTACTAGTGTACTGAGCATGCTCAGTAGACTAAAATCGGGTCCGAGGAACGATCAGCTGTTTTCTCGGACCACGCTCATAGGACCCCATGTTAAAGACCTTGGATTGGATTGGATTTGGCCTAATTGCCATCCGATTTTGTGGGATCCGATTTTTTGATGTCCCCAAAATTGGAGCAGTCTCTGATTTTGGGTACAGCAAAAAAACGGACACAAATCAGATCCTACAAAATCGGATGGCAATTTGGCCAAATCCAATCCAATTTGATCCCCATGTGATAACATGGGGCCGAAATCTGATCCGTGGCTGTCTGTTTTACAATGAACAGCCACGGATCCAACAAAAACGTAATGTGAAAGCAGTCTAAGACAGAATGGAGCCAGGAAGTTACTAGAATCTTCTGACTGGAGCAAACCATTCAATAGTAGGTGTGAACCCCCCTATACATGGGCTGATCCCAGGAGCCCAAACAATACACTCAGGTTTTAGTATCAGTCTGTTAGTTGAATGCGGAGGTGGAAGAGACCAAGATTTCAGCTGAGGGGAGATCTTGGTGCCCGTGGGATTGTGCAGCGTCCTTCCTTGGTTGGATCCAGTGGACCCTATCTGGACTATTTCTTCCATTAACTTGGCGTCAGGATTGCCGGGTGACATCGCGGATCTGTTCCCTTCGTGTGGACTTATTGTGGACTCATTGTGGACTCGTCAGAATTGTCTTGATTTGTGCGGTTCCATCTTCCGTGTTCAATACAATTGGTTGGATTGATCATCGGCCTGGTGTCCCATCCTGCTCTGTCGCACAACCCGTCACCCTCTATGCCCAGACTGACCCTGCTGGCCTCTACTCTCTGTGTCCCCCACTGTTCTCCTGGCTTCCTCTTCCGGGGAGGGATGTCAGGTGATTGCTGGGCGCGCTCCCTGCAGCGGGCTGCCATGATCACCTGATGCTCCCACCTGGAAGAGAAAGTCAGATGTCTAGCTGTGAACATAATATGCTGCTGGTATGGTAATTAGGTATCTTCTTTTTTTGTGTTACCTTTAAGGCCCCGTCACACATAACGACGCACCAGCGATACCGATAACGATATGACGAGATCGCTGGTGGTCGTTTTTCACATCGTTGGTAAGATGTTAAACAGGTATCTCACCAGCGATGTCACCAACGACTTCAGCAACGATCCAGAATTATACCGATTTCGTTGGGAATTGTCACTCCATAGTGTAGCATTGAGATCGTTGGTCATTGTCCCTGTCAAACACAACGATGTAGCACTCCCAGCGGGAGCGCAACGACGTAGAAATGACCCAGAGCAGTATGTAACGATGAACGATCTCACAGCAGGGGCCAGATCGTTGGTGCGTGTCACACATGAGGACATCGTTAGCGGGACCGTTTATGTCACAAAATCTGAAAATCTGTGACGTTACAACGATCTCGTTATGTGCGACAGGGCCTTTACCATGGACGCATATGTACATTTATAGAATAGAGTTAAAAACCAATTTAAGAAGGGCATTCTGATCTGATTAGCTGCCAAATAAAGCTGATAATTGATCAGCTGACCAGTTCTAAAGGCCCTGTCACACATAACGAGATCGCTAACGAGATCGTTGTAACGTCATAGATTTTGTGACGTAACAGCGATCCCGCTAACGATGTCCTTATGTGTGACACGTACCAACGATCTAACATCGTAAACATGTAAAAATACCCTGCAATAAATAAATAAAAAGCAACTGCTATAAAAACACAGGGGACTCAGTACATACCTTTTTGCAAATAGGTACAAAACCATCCCACCACATCAAGATGTACCCACTTAAGGACAGTCCCTACTATAACTATTATAAAACCTGCCATTGTGTCTGTTGACCTAACAAAAACCAGGATGCAGAGTGTGACCTGGGTCCCAAAACTGATACACAGCAGTGGGAGGCAATATAAATGCTCTGCTCAGTAAAAGGAGGGGTGGGCCTCTCCCAAACTTGCAAAGAAACAAGTAGCTAAATTGAACATACACAAAAAAAAAAGTCAGAGCAGTTACCGGGACAGTCCGGGGTCCTGTGATGACCCCAGAAGCTGTCCTGATTCACTTCCTGCCTGCGATGTCCCAGTGACCTCATCGACAGGGAGTGATCATATCCCCTGTCTTTAGATGAGCAGCAGCTCATCTGAAGACAGGACAAGTGATCGAAGTGTGCAGCACTGAGGCCCTCAAGTAGGCCATGTAAATTAATGAAAAAAAAAATGGTTTTAAAAGTATGAAAAAAAAAAACATAAAAGGTCAAATCACCCCCCTTTTGCACCATTGAAAATAAAACTACTAAAAAAATACACATTTGGTGTTGCCACTATCAGAGATGCCAGATCTATCAAAATATAAAATCATTTCATCAGATGGGTAAACTGCGTAACAGGTAAAAAAGTCCAAATGCCCAAATTACGTTTTTTTTTTAGTTGCCGCAACATTGCAATAAAATGCAATAACAGGCGATCAAAACATCATATCTACCCAACAATGGTATTAGAAACGTCAGCTCAAGACGCAAAAAATAAGCTGTTACACAGCCCCAGATCCTGGAAATGAGTCCACTACGAGTCACGGAAAATGGCGCAAAAACAGAATTCTTTTTCTTTAAAAACTTATACATTTTTTTTCACTACTTAGATAAGACTGTAAACACTGTAACACTGTAAAGTGTGATGCAGGTTGTTTTTCAGGATTTACCTTATGCGCTTAAGTTCTAGTAATGGAAATGCTTAATTATACCAAGGAAGTTTGGACAATTCTAGCTTCTAACTTTATGGAAAGAGTTTGGGGAAGGCTCTTTTCTGTTCCCTATAGTGGTGCCCCAGTACATAAGGTTCATAAATACATTAATACATTGTTGGGAGAGTTTGGGGTGGAATAACATGACCGGCTGCACAGAGCCCGGACCTCCAACACCTTCGGGATGAAGAAGATCGGAGATTGAGAGCCCGGCCCTCTCCTCCAAAATCTGACACAAATGCTCTTCTGGATAAATGAGCAAAATTCCCACAATCACCTCCAAAATCTCATAGTAAACCTTCCCATAATGGTGGCAGCTGCACAGGTACCAAATCCATAATATACTGTACATCTATTAAAAGCATGAGGTTCATAAAAGCTCCTGCAGGAGTAATGTGTGGGGTTCCAATCAGAGCTGGCTCCAGGTATTTGTGGGTCCCGGGCGTAACAGTCTCAGTGGGCCCCTTTAACATAGACCATGATTCATAAATATAATATAGAAGCTGCAGGCTGTGTATATATATAATAGAGGCTCCTGGGTAGGTTGTATATATAATATGGAGGCTGTGCAGGGCTGTATATATAATATTGAGACTGCTGGACTGTATATATAATATGGAGGCTCCAGATGGCTGTATCTATAATATAGAGGCTGCGGGCTGTATATATTATTTGGAGGCTGTGCTGGGCTATATATATTATTTGGAGGCTGTGCTGGGCTGTATATATTATTTGGAGACTGTGCCGGGCTGAATATATTATTTGGAGTCTGTTCTGGGCTGTATGAGGATGTGGCAGCTCAGTAGCAGCCTCCAAGTAATATATACAGCCTAGCAGCAGCCTCCAAATATTGTATATACTCCAACACAGTCTCCATATTATATATACAACACAGTCCCCAATTAATATATATAACCCAGCACAGCCTACATATATATATATATAGCCTAGCTCAGCCTCCATATACCCCAACACAGCCTCCATATACCCCAGCACAGCACTCATATACCCCAGGACAGCCCCAAATATCCTTGCACAGCCCCCATATACCCCAGCACAGCCTTCATATAGCCCAACACAGCCTCCATATAATTCAGCACAGCCTCTATGTAGCTCAGCTCAGCCTCCATATACACCCAGTACTACCTACATATACACCCAGCACAGCCTCCATATACCCCAGCACAGCCTCTATATAGCCAGCACTGCCTCCATATACACCCAGCACTGCCTCAATATACCCCAGCACAGCTTCCATATACACCCAACACAAGTTCCATATACACCCACCACAGCCTCCATATACCCCAGCACAGCCTCCATATACCCAACAGCAGTCTTCATATACCCCAGCAGCAGCCTTTAAATACTCCAGCAGCAGTCTCCATATACCCCAGCAGCAGTCTTCATATACCCCAGAACAGCTTCCATATACCCCAGAACAGCATCCATATAGCCAAGCACAGCCTCCATATACACCCAGCACTTCCTGCATATACCCCAGCAGAGCATCCATATACCATGGCACAGCCTCCATATACCACAGCACAGCCTCCATATACTGTACCCCAGCAGCAGCCTCCAGCACACTGGAAAAAAACAAAAAATAACCGATTATTCTCACCTTCCTTCGTCTCTCCCAGGGCTATGTCTTACTCAGATGCCTCCCCATCCTCTCTGCAGGCTCCGGTCTGTGCTTCCTTCCTGCTGGCTCCTGGGGCTTTGGAGCTTCCTCTTTCCTGCAGGGCTGCAGCAGTGTGATGAGGTCGCAGGGTGATGAGTCATCACTGCTGTAGTTGGCAAAGAAGGAATCTCCATAGCCCTGGGAGCCAGCACATGGCTAATTTGCATCACATGCAAATTAGCCATGCGAAACTGGGAGCACTGCAGCCCTGAGTGTCCTGTGATGGGCCCCTGGCTGTCAGGGTTGCATGTCCCGGATTGGCCCCTCGCTGTCAGGGCTGCCTGTCCCTGATGACGAGTGAGCCCTCCCAGCTGTCAGGGCCCCGGCACTTGCCCAGGTATGTCGGGTGCTGATGCCGGCCCTGGTTCCAATACTTTTCTCCATATAGAAAGTTCTTATTTAGAGGAATTGAATGAGTAGCAGAGCACAATGTTATACACAGTGCAGCTTGGTGCAATAAGTCATGTGCTGCCCCCTTGAGGCCTGTACTAGACATGATATGGGGCTTCTCATTTGTCAGTGTTACTCCTGTGGCCCTGTACTGAGCATACACTGTACAGGGAGGGCCATTTATATGGATACACCTAAATAAAATGGGAATGGTTGGTGATATCAACTTCCTGTTTGGGGTACATTAGTATATGGGATGAGAATACTTTTCCAGATGGGTGGTGACCATGGCAGCCATTTTGAATCCAACCTTATTTTTTCAATGGCAAGAGGGTCATGTGACACATCAAACATATTGAGAATGTCATAAGAAAAACAATAGTGTGCTCGGTTTTAACGTAACATTATTCTTTCATTAGTTATTTACAAGTTTATGACCACTTATAAAATGTGTTCAACGTGCTGCCCATTGTGTTGTATTGTCAATACAACCCTCTTCTCCCACTCTTGACACACTGATAGCAACACCGCAGAAGAAATGCTAGCACAGGCTTCATTAGAGACTGCCGGCCGTATGTGTATCGCACAGGGTATGGGGTATTCGGGTGTCAGGCGGCAAAGGGTTAACTGCGGTGTCACGGGGAATGGCGGCCGCGCCTGACCCTGTGTCCTGGGCCTATCTTTAAAAGGGGGGATTATTTACAAGGATTATGTACAAGTTTGTCGTGAAGCCACCTGCAGTACCTGGTGAGATGTCACCAGCGCCGCTACAGTCCTCCGGAGGTCTGTGGCATTGCGGCAATGATGGTGTAGTCCTCCGTAGGCAGGACTGGACCTCCGGGGCAGCGTAGTGAGGTGGACAGGTTGTAGTGGAGCTGAGATTGTATAGGGAGAGTTGGAATAGTCTATAGAGGGACACGGTGAGTGGAGGAGAAGGATGCACGCACACAGAGGAAGTCTCTTTTACCTTTTTACTGGTGTTGAGCAGGTAAACGATCCAGGGCACTGACGTGTGACCAGGCTGCACAGTGGGTTCCCACAGCAAGTGGGTATAAGGCCTCCTCTGATCGTGTAGTTGCTGAAGCACAGTCTGCTGTAGCCTGACTTGCCTCCACTCTCTCTCTTGCCTGTCTCTTTCTCCTCCTGTGCAGTCTCCAGGATGACCCTCTCTGGACACTGCAGCGTCCTGCTGTTCCTGGCTCCCTCTCTTGACCCTCCTGGGAGACCGGGTAGCTGAAGCTTCCATGGTGCGACGGGGTTTTCTGTAAGCCTATAGTTCCCCACAGGTGCGGATCCCCAATATCCGGCTTCCTCCTGGAACGAACTCCCTCCGAGCTACTTGTTCCTTGCTACTGTTTCTGCTCTAAGCTCCCTGCCTTCAGTCCCACTTAGGCTTGTGGGACACTGAAGGGCCACTCCGGGTCACTGGCTCGGGCCTGAACGCAGCACCAACCACGAGGACCTCCTTGCAGCTCTTCTAATTTCTGCACACACTCTGACTAGCTCCTCCCCAGCAGTAGTATATATAGGGCATCTTGCCTAAGGGCAGCAAGTGGTGCTCCCTCTACTGTGCCGGGGTGGAAGGTGTTGTTCGTAGTAGGTACTTGTTGTGGAAACCCAGCTGTGCATTAGAGAGATCTATGGTTACCTGCGTGAGCAGGGCGCCACACAGCCCCCTAGGTAACATCACTACTCCCGGACTGAGCATTTTTGTGTTTACAAATGGGATAACAATATAACAATAACAAATATACAGAGTCTGAAAAATGAAAAATCTACAAAAAGACACTGTAAAATATGGAAAATAGAAAGCGGGTAAGTCCATACGGTGCTAGTCCATCCACCTCCGGCTTTTTAAAATTTGTGGCTACGTTAGTCCAATACCGTAGTCCATTTGAAATTTTTAAAAGTTCAAAAGGGGAAAGGTTCAGTTCCATGAGAGTCTATACAGTAAAGTCTGTGTACGCTCCGCGTAAGAAAGGGGAAAAGTCTTTTAAAGTCCACATTTTAACAATAAACAGGGTTCCCTATGGGTGTCTCAGTTTAGGAAACTTGGTGCCTCCCCTTCCCAGGCACTCTCTGTTCCTAACTTAATGTGCTTGGGACTGGGCCCAGTTCCTCCACCCTTCTGTACACTACTATTTACACTCTTTTGTACAGTTTACTATTTACATGTTTCCCCAATGTGCTCTACCTTACTTTATACCCACTCTCCAAACCTAGACGGGGGTTGACTTTGTGTGCTCCTATGTGACTTGCACTACAGATGTCACTGTCTCAGGTGAGGTGTCTAGTGTTGAGCTTGGTGCAGGTGTTTCAGGTAAGCTTCTGCGTGGCCTTAGTCTCACTACTGGGCTAGCAGGTGTACCGATTGCAGCATCCTCAGATTCTCTAGCAACAGGTATTTCTTCCTGATCCCTGGGCATCTCTTCACGGGATTGGTAGAAGTTTAGTACTGGCACTATGATGGCTCCATTTTGTTGAGGCCAATCTTCTGGGAAGTCTCCTAAGATGGTAGAGATTACTTTCTTCTTCTGTTCTGGATTGGACTTAATTCTGGAGTTGGCTCAAACTCTTGAATGGGCTGATAGTAGGGTTCTTGATTTTCCCAACCTAGAGGACACTTTTTAAGGTGATCTCTGGATACAGTCAGTCTGGTTCTTCCTCCATCTTTGCTGATGATGCAGACTTTATCGATGTCATCTCCAGAGTCTAGTAGGACATAGGGTTCACTTTCCCACCGATGATCCAATTTATGATGAGTTCTTTTCCTTTTTAGGACCATACTTCCAGGTGGTATTGGTTCTGCAGGAGCATGCTTGTTATAATCCCTTTCTTGCTTTGCACGGGACTTCTCCAGGTTATTTTCGACACTGGTTTGAACTTTTCTATATTGTTCTTAGCGATGGATCTTCCAGTTTGAAATGGCATGATCTGCTTCAGGATCTACTACACCGAGTTCTAAGTCTACGGGTAATTTTCCTGTACGAGCTCTCATCAGATATGCTGGTGTACAGTTTGTAGAACTTGCTGGAATGTGATTATACATGTCAATCAAATCGGGTAGTTTTCTGGCCATTGATTTCTTTCTTCCAGCGGGAGGATTTTCAGCATGTTGATGACGATGTTGTTCATTTTCTCACAGAGTCCTTTAGTTTGGGGATGATACTGGGTTGTTCTCATCTTTTTGCACCCACACATCTGACAAAACTCTTGAAAGATCTCTGCTTCGAATGCCGGTCCTTGATCTGTTGGGGTACGTTCTGGATATCCCAATGGTCTGCAGAAGACTTTTTGGAAGGTTCTGGCAGCAGTTGCAGCTGTCAAGTCTTTTACAGGGGCAACCATCAAAAATCTTGAATAATGGTCTACCATGGTCAATGCGTAGGTATAACCGGATCTACTTGGAGTCGGTTTTACATGGTCCAAGACGACTAGTTCCAGAGGCTGCTTGGTTACAATGGGATGAAGTTGGACCTTCTGGCTCTGTACATTTTTCCTTCTCAGGTTACATTCTTGACAATCTTTGCACCATTTTTCTATAGATGACCGCATACCGAGCCAAAAGAATCTATCTTTCAGTAACACTTTGAGCTTCTTCCATCCGAAATGACCGGTTTGGTTGTGGTAGGTAGTTAAGACCACGGGGACCTCTGATCTTGGCACGATGATCTGCCATGCCGTCTCATGAGTTCTTGGATTTATATACCGCTGACACTATTTATCTTGATACTGAAACAGTTTACCTCGCTCATTCCATGAATGTTTGGCATCAGGCGGAGGGTTTGCAGGCAGCTTCGCCGACTCTTGGGCTATCAGTTGTTTGATTAGACCGACAGTCGGGTCTTGGTCCTGCGCCTTTTTCCAGTCAAAGTGGGATAACGGGTTCACTGCTCCTGTAGAGAGGTTTTGACGGGTCTGCTGGCATTGGGTTACTCTTACCTGATGAAAGGCAGGTAACGCCACTTCTTCCAACTCGTCTTCATCTACACCCTCTTCTGATAAGTGCAGCATCCTGGATAGAGCATCCGCGTTTCTGTTCTGGTGCCCAGCCCGGTACTTGATGGTGAATTGGTAGTTGGAGAGTCTGGCCATCCATCTCTGCTCCATGGCTCCCAACTTTGCAGTTTCCTGGTGGGTGAGCGGAAGGTTATCTGTGTAGGCGGTGAATTTACTAGAGGCTAGATAATGTTTAAACCTCTCTGTGACGGCCCAGAGCAATTCCAGCTTCAAGGAACTGTTGTTTTCTGGGTTCCTCTCCGTGGGGCGCAGCTTCCGGCTGGCGTAGGCGATTACCCTCTCCTTGTCATCTTGCTTTTGGGAAAGGACACCTCCGAGTCCCACATTGCTGGCATCTGTATACAATAGGAAAGGCAGGTTGTAGTCCGGGTAAGCTAGGATTTCTTGTCCTGTCAGGGCTTCTTTCATCATCTGAAACGCTTCCTCTTGTTCCTTACCCTATCTCCACGGAGAATCCTTTGACTTGCCCTTCGTGGGTTGGCCTACTAGGAGGTCTTGCAGTGGAGCAGCCTTCTTGGTGTACTCCTTGATGAACCTTCGGTAGTAGCACACCAAACCCAGGAATTGATGTAACTCTTTGATGGTTTTAGGTTCTGGCCATTCTCTGATTGCTGTCACCGTGTCTGGATCAGGAGCCACGCCTTCAGCACTGACTATGTGTTCCAGGTACTGCACTCTTGGCTTTAACAGGTGGCATTTTGATGGTTTTAGCTTCATCCCGTATTTGGCCAGAGCTTCAAACACCTCTCCTAGATGTGTGACATGTTCCTCGTAGGTCTTGGAGTACACGATCACATCATCCAGGTAGAGCAGTACCGTCTCAAAGTTCTTATGCCCCAGGCAACTCTCCATTAGCCGCTGGAAGGTTCCGGGTGCATTACATAGTCCGAAGGGCATGCTGTTGAATTCACATAGGCCCATAGGTGTTGCGAATGCCATCTTCTCTCGGTCTTCTTCGGCTACGGACACCTGCCAATACCCACTAGTCAGATCTAAGGTGGAGAAGTAGTTGGCAGACTTCAACGCAGCTAGAGACTCCTCTACTGGATTCCATTCCCCAATACCACCAAGACCAGGACCATGATGAGGAGGCTGAGGAAGAGGAGGACCTAGAAGGCACTTTGGATCACCACCTCCAGAGGCATTCAACTGGAATAACTTGGCTTATCCAGATGTTTTAGCCAGATTCATGAAATGCGACTTTTACCAAATGTCATATTTATTTATTTTTTGTGGGGGGGTGGGTACACGTCATTCCAGTGCCAGCCCTCAATCAAGGTTTCTGGAGTTTTCACTTTGGTGCACTTTAGAGCATCTATGATTTAGCACCAAATACAAGATCTGCGAAGGATTTAGAACAAAATGCACCAGAGATTAATGCAGGAAGAAAAATAGTGACTTTTAATAATTTTAAAATAATGAATCAGGTCCACAGTGTTTTAGATATTCACCTTGAAGATCTTTATATCCTATAAATGGCAGCACTGCTCACACTGCAGAGAGTTTGAAATAATTGTGCCATCATGGTGGAGGCCAAGTGGGCACACGTTTCTGGCCTTATTCAGATAAATGCCAACTGGTTTATTGTTACATTTTGCATTTACTCCAGGAGCTTGGCTGGAAGTGTTCACCCAAATGTAGTGAGAACTTGGCCTAATTATGTCAGTCTGGGACCAGGATAGGGGAGATTTGATCTTTTGTGGATTTTATGGAAAGGAGATTGGGTGGACCAGTGTTTCCCAACCAGTGCCAGTCTCCAGGCCAGTGATTGTATTCCCCAGATGCAGATATGCATAAATGATGACATAGAAATTCATAGAATTAATGAAGAACATCACTGCTAAGACCTGTTTCACACTACGGAACCAAGGTGGGCAACCTGGGCAGAATTACAGAACAGATTTGGGTTACCGGAGTCCCACACTCTACAATATCACCAGATCCGCAACCACATCATGACTGTTTTGAGGTCCATTGAAGCAGAATACATCAATAATGGGTGGGATACTTTACTAGCGTTAGAACCCTCCATCACCAGCATCTCCTCTATTTATGCCTCTATAAGACACAGATTGCTCCCTGAAAATAGCGACAAACTATTTCACAGATGGACGGAACAACTTCATGACCCTGACATAAAGTCTAAAATATTATCGGGCTGGAAACAGTTAAGGGAACACATTGTGGAGAGAGGTGGAGGGACTCTTACTACCGCCTCGTCCACAGGGCCATACTAGACTTCAATCTACGGGTCACAAAAGACAGACCAGACAGTCTGATGCATTGTCCCAAATGTGGGACACCAAACATGGACACGATTCACGGACTCTGGTATTAACCTGACACCTTGAGACTATGGGAGACGGTCAAACAATTGACAAAAGATATAACAAACATAGCTGTCCCACTGGACTTGGTGAAATGGATCTTCCATGATGCAAGGGGCACGGGTATGGGACGAGAGGAAATATATGTCTTTCACATGGTGGCAATGGCGGCCAAACTTCTAATCCTGGGGAGGTGAATAACAGACTCTTTGCCTGGGGTACAAGACATAGTGATTACACTGAAAACGTTGCTGACATGGGAGAAAATGGAGGCTGAGAGAGATGTGGATAGATTCTTTGGGAAGTGGAGGAGGTTTATATCCACTCAGTTGTCCCCGGAGGAGATCAGACAGATTATGTCCCCCTTCTCGCGTTCTTCCTGGTACAACATGGTAGATTTAAAAGGAACCTTGGGTAACCTAAAAATATGAGATTGGGTGGTGGACCGGACGTAGAGACACCGAGAAGAGATATCACAGTACCTCAGTACCCTTCAAGAGGCATTAACAACAATATGACTTTCATTTAATGATCATTGATGCATTCTACATTGAACCTCAGCTGAAAATATGGCTCATATCAGTAGACACATATGACTAAATGGCAGAGGGGGGAAGGGAGGAGGGTGGGCACAGGGACTTGGTTATCTTTATATCTGTTTTACCTTCTATATCAGGGGTGGGGAACTCCAGTCCTCAAGGGCCGCAAACAGTGCTTGTTTTTCAGGATTTCCTTAGTATTGCACAGGTGACATAATCACTTGCACTGGTGATGATTCCAATCCCTGTGCAATACTAAGGAAATCGTGAAAACCTGAACTGTTTGCAGCCCTCGAGGACTGGAGTTCCCCACCCCTGTTCTATATGATTAATGTTTGAGAGCTAATGACTGTCATTGTAAAGCAGAAATTCTAGTTATCCTGTCATGATGTAAAATGGCTTCAAAAGTTAATAAAAATTATATATATTAAAAAAAAACATCACTGCTGTTATATTCTTTTTACGTTTAAAGGGGTTGTCCACTACTTAAATAATCTTTTCCCATTCCCCGTGTTTGGTCCCATAGAAGTAAAAAAGCTTATACTCACCTCGGCTGTCAGCGCTGTTCCAGCGGTGTCAGCACTTGCTCTCCTGGGGCAGGGCTCACTTGAGGTTGTACGTCATGCGAGTCCAGTGCCGAATCACCGCCGGCTCCACTGTCCTCGCCTTCAAACAAATGATTTATCATCATGAAATGAGCGGCAGCCGAAGTTCTCACTTCATGTTAATATAAGTCTGAAGGTGAGGACAGTGGAGCCGGCGGTGATTCGGCACTGGACTCGCGTGATGTACAACCTCAAGTGAGTCCTGGGAACATGTGCGGCGACACCACTGGAACAGCGCTGACCCTGCATTGTCCAAGTAGTGTACACCGCCTTTTTAAGTTTCTACTTCTAGATATTTCATTTATTCTTATTCGTTACTTGTTCGTAGTTACAGACAAATGATTTGATGAATCTTTGATGCGTTCTAGAAGAGACAGTAACACTGGGGATCTCATTGTAACAAACTGTCAGCTGTGAACAAAGGCGCAGATTGGCAAGCTGAAATATTGACAAGGCCAAATAATAAGACACTAGACAGCCATTTTTGAGTAGTCAAATACCAAAGTCGAGACCATAATGTTACATAAAGAATATGAATGATATGTGGGTAATCTTCGTTTTCTTTTTGTTTCAGGCAAAACGAAAGGCAAATGGTGAAATTCAAGAATTACTAAATGTAATCAAAGAATTAAAAAATGAAGTCATGACCCAGAAAGAAGACCTTCAAAAGGTAAGGGATTATCTAGTGACATATTGTGTTACCCCGAAAAAATGAGACAAGTCTTATGTTACTTTATTGGCCCGAACAATGCGCTAGGGCTTATTTTCGGGAGATGTCTTACAGCAATCGGTGACATAGAAATACATGCTGTCACTCTCAGGTCAGGAGAGCCGCCGAGGATTGCTGAAATAAGATATCCCTGTGTTCTCTCCCTTCACTTGTAATGGGGTTAGTGAAAAGGTTAGTACAAGCCATCAACGCTCATTGGTTGCTCTGGGTGACTGCACACGTCCACCTTGTTGTCAGGGCTTGTAGAGCACGGCTTCCTATACTGAGGGGATAATAACGTGTAACCGTGCTGTGATCACAGGCAGGATCAGCCCCTGGTAGCAGGTGATATTACACAGAGGACCGGACTGTACACACCAGAGCCCACAGTCACACCCCGGACCCACAGGGCCCTCACTCACATGCGGACACTTACATTCCCCCTGCAGATATGGCCGCTAACCGGTGAAGACCAGAGTGTCAGTCATGGGCGTCGCAATGTTGGATGTGACGTCATCATGTGACTCGTCTATGTCACCAGGGAATGCATAGGAGCGTCAGGTTCGCTTTTTAGCGTAACCAGATAGTAAATCAGTGAGATCTGCTCATCCGCCACGGGAGGATCCATCACACAGGAACAGTCACTAACTAACATGGCGCCGCCAAGAAAGCTTCAAAACACACACTACAGGATTCTGACCTGTAATAAATGAGACAGGTTTTATATAACTTTATTGGTCCAAACAATGCGCTAGGGCTTATTATCAGTGGATGTCTTACAGCAATCGGTGACATAGAAATACATGCTGTCACTCCCAGGTCAGGAATATGAATGATATGTAGGTGATCTTCGTTTTCTTTTTCTTTACAGGCAAAACAAAAAGCAAATGGTGAAAATCAAGAACTACTAAATACAATCAAAGAATTAACAGATGAAAACATGACCCTGAAAGAAGACCTTGAAAAGGTAAGGGATTATCTATTGACATATTGTGTTGCCCCGAAAAAATGAGACAAGTCTTGTGTTACTTTATTGGTCCGAACAATGCGCTAGGGCTTATTTTCGGGAGATGTCTTACAGCAATCGGTGACATAGAAATACATGCTGTCACTCTCAGGTCAGGAGGATTGCTGAAATAAGACATCCCTCTGTTCTCTCCCTTCACTTGTAATGGGGTTAGTGACAAGGTTAGTACAAGCCAGCAACGCTCTATGTAGGCGTCTGGTCTTTGCGGCAGGCACCACCGGGTTACTTATGCAGAGTGGCTGCTGACCGGTGGAGCAAGCCAAGAATAAACAAAAACTAGGCAAATTCAACCCGAGAAAATTAATAACAAAAACAGAGCTAGAAACATAGGGATATCTGGGTCAGAGTCAAGGAGAATGTGATGTTACCCCTCTATAAATCACTTGTAAGGCCACATCTAGAAGAGGCAGTTTAAAGTGTAGCGACTGTATTATTATACAATATAGAAGGCCTCTCCTATAATGAGAGATTATCAACGATGGATTTGTGTAGGTTATAAAAAAGATAGGTTATCTTAGTTGCATTTGAGTGTTGCACTCCCAAGGATCAAGGTACTTGAGACCGGTCTGTTCTGCTGTGTCTGAGATTTCAGGGTGCCATAGCCCGATTCCGTTGTCCTTGGTGTGGCAATTAAAAGGGATTTATGAAGTCTATGAGGATGTTCATGACGCCACCCGTGGTTTGTGATCAATGGGGAACCACTGCTGCTGTATTCCTGCTGGGGATGGTGATAGGGGCAGCTTAGATGGCGAACCCTCCATGGGTAGGGCTGGTGTCTCCTTGGCAGGTGTAAGAAGGGGGGGATTGGTGTGTGTGCTCTGGATGCTGCACTTATCTTTACCTCAGCAGCCGCTCCAGCCAGCACCTTGGAATCTTCAGTATGTGGCTCTGCAGACAGGAGGCCCTGCCACGGTTCACAGAATAACAGTCTCACACACGTTTTGAGCTGACCAGGTACTTTACTTCTGCTTCCAAGCCAACCTTACAGTTCACAAACAGTACTTTACACCGTTTTTCACCTTGCTCTGGGCTCAGGTTCTCACTGCTGCGCAGACGGCTCCTCTGCGTCACTCCTCTCAGTGTACCTTTCATGCCCTCTTTTCTGTTCCTCACCTACGGGTTCGGTCCGGCCATCACGGGCTCTACAGTGAAGTCTTCCCCCTCAGGGTCACTAGCCCTAATCTGATGGCTTTGCCCTACTATGTAGTGGTAGTTAAGTCACGGGTCATAGAAGCACCCCGTCGGAATGTCCTGTGGTTAGGGCCATGTAGTGCTCCCTGCCACGTCTACAGAGCCAGCTCTCTGGCTGTCCTGGCCTAGCCACCAGTGACCCGGTTTGGATCGGGCTCACCTGGCTCCTTCAGTCTCTTCCCGTTTTGTACTTGGGTCCCCGTGCAGCCATTAATGGTTAAGCTGCCGGGCCCACTGCTCTGGTCATTTTCTTTCTGTCAACCACCACGTCTGCTCACATCTGTCTCCAAATTGAAGTTGAACTAAACTAACTTTCTTTCTCCTTTCCCGGGTTTGTGCCCTGCTCTCCACCCACACCTTGTCCTGCTCCCACCACACCTTGCCTGACATAGAGTAATTGGCTCAGGGTCGGAGCTTGTCTGTGTGTGTGTGGTGTGAGTTGACCGTCTTACCTCGTCCAGCCGCAGTTCATCCTGTGGCCGCCCGGTTGCAGGGGCGCCACATGTGGTCAATATAAAGCACTGTGAAAAGGGGGGTATACAAGGGCGCAATGTCTGTTTATGCAACAAATTGTACGCAGTATATGAACTGCTCACCTGGATCGGTTGTGTGACCTACAACCGGTTTTAGCATGTCAACAGCTGCTGCAGGATCCCCCACCTCATGGATGGTCACTTACTACCCGACAGGACAAAGATAATTCGATCCACGCTGCTGCATATAATGTCAGACGTCCTCTGTATTATAAAACGGTGATCTTTATTCCTATGCATCGTCCCGACCTCTTCATCAGGGATACATTATCAGAATGACCAGCAAGTTACAAGTTCAAGTATATATAAATAATTTAAGCCAATTAGAAGCAGCCACATTATAGTGACGTGAAGTAGGAGGTTTCCAATGACGTCAAAATGTTCCCTGCTCCACTTGGGAGACAATAATGGATATTAAATGCATAAACCCTTAAAACGTTAGATATTTGCATTAAAAGATCATATATCATGAATTACACTCAAAAAACATATAAAAACATCAAAGATTTAATCCAAACCTATTAAAAATTACAAACATGAAATGATGTCTTGTGTGTTGGAAGCAGCGCTGTCAGGCAACCTTATAAGTGGGATGTCAGTCTGTGGCCATTGCACCCATCTGAGATGTCTTGTATTTCTGTGTCAGAGTATTTGGCATAAGAGTCGTATTCCTCAGACGGACTAGTGAATGTGGTGAAGAAACTCTTCTAGGTTTATTATCATAGGATGCAACTCTAGAAACCTTTTTATTTGCTGAAATTCACACTAAACCTGTAATGGGATTTTGCATCCTGACCCTCCAATGCTAAACATGAAAAATAAAGAAAAAATGAAAAAAGTGGAACAATAGACCTTGCTACACCCCATAGCACCACTGTATTATATATCTGAACCTATCATAATAGGAGCCAGGAAAAATGAGAATACGACCCGTTTTCATCTGTATATACAAAACATCCAAAGAGAGATAAAATAGATGGTAACCATACTAAGTGAAAGAAAATGTTTTATCCTGAACGGCAACGCTATATAAACCCTGCTGAATCACTACTACATTGTAATTAGTGCTATATATTAAACTACATCAAATGAAATTAGTGATTATAAAAGTGTGGCGCCCCGCAATGCAGGCGTCACAGAGGGTACTGCACTCGTAAAAGTGGTGCAGATTCTCCAGCTACAAGTGGATTTTAGGGTGATGGGTGAAACCCACACACAAGCACCCCCACATTAGATCACATGGTGGGAAGTACCCAGGAGGGAATACAACCACTTCCAGGGGAATCTAGTGAGGAGCTAGCTAGCAGCCAGGCAGTGAGCCTGAGGGAGCAAGGAGGTCCTCTTCTTACCTCCAACTCCAAGTGGCTGAGGGCCCAGGAAGAAAGAAAGCTTCCCAGGCGCAGACAGCCAGCCTGGGGAAGAGAGGGACTTCAGAGAGTCCAACCCTGGCAGCTTACCGGGCACCGGAGCCCGCACCTGTGGTATCCTCTAAGGACCACAGAAAATCCGGTGTTCTGAGGGGTATATATATATATATATATACTGCCCAGACTCTTAAGCGACCAGAAGAGGGTACGAGGATCGCCTGAGGGTTCGGCGGTTCAGCAGAAGGTAACCTGACGGGAGCGAGGAGAGTGAGAGACAGCAGGAGGCCGATCCACTGTATGGGGTCAGACTTCACACCGACTACTGGGAAGCAGGAAAGAATTGACAGAGAAAAGGCACACACTGAGGGTTCCATCCTTCCACCTGAGATCCGCTTGCAGCCACCCGTTAGCTACTTGTCTTTGAACATCTTACTGCACTGAGAACTGTAACGAATGCTACTAAAGATTTTCAGTAAAGTACCTGGAGTGAAGTGAACTCGACTCTGCTGCATCTTCTTTTCCATGAACTTGTTCTATCCACAGGAACACTGCCCCGCAGGACCAGTCCTGCCTGCGGAGGACTACACCATCTCAGCCGCAATACCACCGACCTCCGGCGAACTGTGGTGGCGCTGGTGCCACTCACCAGAAACTGCAGGTGGCATCACGACTACAAACTTGTAAATACTCCCCTGTACATAAACCCCTTTTCAAAAGAATAGTCCCCCAGGACACGGGATCAGGCGCGGCCGCCATTCCCCATGACACCTTTAACCCTTTGCCGCCTGATACCCGAGTACCCCACACCCTGGGGCTCGACATATCCTAGGTAGAAAGTTGACACAACAATATCTTTCCATCCATGTCACAGCCCATATATATGGGAGTATCTCATATCCCAAAACCAGATCACATCCGGGAGACAAATGAGTCGTACTGGGCCGATGGAGAAATGATGCCCAACTGTGGAGCTGAATATCATCCTGAAGAGGACGGAATTACCTATTATGTAATCACAGATATGATGTATATATTTAGAATTTTTACAAATTTGTTCCCACAAGATATTTATCCCTTTTGTTCGCTCCATAATTTTTCCATCGGCCCAGTACGACTCATTTGTCTCGGATGTGATCTGGTTTTGGGATATGAGATACTCCCATATATATGGGTTATGACATGGATGGAAAGATATTGTTGTGTCATCTTTCTACCTAGCTTTTAATCACTAATTTCATTTGATGTATTTTAATATATAGCACTAATTACAATGTAGTAGTGATTCAGCAAGGTTTATATATCGTTGTCGTTCAGGATAAAACACTTTCTTTCACTTAGTATGGTTACCATCTATTTTATCTCTTTTGGATGTTTTGTATATATATAGATGGAAATGGGTCGTATTCTCATTTTTCCTGGCTCCTATTATAGGTTCAGATATATAACACAGTGGTACTATGGGGTGCAGCAAGGTCTATTGTTTTTATTTATCATGTTTAGCATTGGAGGGTCAAGATGTAAAATCCCATTACAGGTTTAGTGTGAATTTCAGCAAATAAAAAGGTTTCTAGAGTTGCATCCTATGATAATAAACCTAGAAGGGCTTGCTTCACCACATTCACTAGTCCGTCTGAGAAATACAACTCTGATACCAAACTAGATGGTGGCCCGATTCTAACACATCGGGTATTCTAGATTATGTATGCACCATAGTTTATTTATGAAGATTTAAGAATAATGCAATGCGAAGCTGGGTTTAAATCCTGAGCCAATATCGCTGATTGGTTGCGGCTGGCCGGGCGTATCCAATCAATGAAGCGTGGTTCAAAATCCCGCCCCAATTCGCGGCCGGACTGAGCTTGTCGCTGATTGGTCGCGGGCGGCTGTCGTGACCAATCAGCGACGCTGGATTTCCGTTACAGTCAAACAGACAGAATTAGACGATTATATAGTAGATACCTACAGCAGTGCCAGTGTTCAGTAGTGTCAGTGTGCGGCATGCGTGTGGGTGTGCGCGGGGTGGGCGTGTCGGTGTGCGGCAATGTGGGTGTGCGGCGGTGTCAGTGTGTGTCATGGTACCTTTACACGCCGCCACAACAGGATGCATACAACCCGCTACAGGCTACAAATGTAGCTTGTCGCACCAATATCGCCCGTAGTAGCGGCGTTGAAGACGGGACGACACAGCCGGCAACAGATACATCTGTATCCGTGCACTGCCCATAAACAGATGGCTACATCGCCGATTGTAGCGAGCTGTATCGGCGTGTAAAGAACCCACAGAAGGGAACTCTGGACACCCAGCGATGTAGCTGCAATGTAGCTAAGGCGTCACCCAGGCTCCGTGTTACCGCGCCCCATCTGCGATCATTGGAGGAAGCTCCTGCATGACGATTGGTAGACGCTGCATAGGGCGGCATATTTAAGGAGCTGACCAGTCACATTGCACAAATGCTCGAGCGTCATGTATTAATCAGCCTCCTGCGATGCCTGCCCAATCATGATGTTAGTGCGATGTCCTATCATCGTACGGACGTCTCGTAATCCACAATTCTGCCACGCCTATGTGTTGTCCCTGCTGCACCAGGTCCGCCCAAAGTAGCTTGTTGTAGCGGTGTGTAAATGAGCTACAGATGGCTACTTGAGACACCCGGCGATGTAGCTAGCTGTAGATGTAGCGTAGCGTAGCGCACCTTGTGGCGGCGTGTAAAGGAGGTGCGTTTACCATTTGTAACCGTTTGGGCATGCTCGTGCACGTGAAGTAGCCGTTGGTATCCATCCTGCAGTGGCGGCGTGTAAAGGTACCATCAGTGTTAGTGTGCGGCAGTGTCAGTGTGCGGCAGTGTCAGTGTGCGGCATTGCGGGTGTGCGGCGGTGTCGGTGTGCGGCAATGTGGGTGTGCGGCGGTGTCAGTGTTCAGCTGTGCCAGTGTGCAGCGGTGTGGGTGTGCGGCGGTGTTTCTGCCCTGTCTCTGCCCCCCACTGCTTTTTTCCTGTCCCGTCTCTGCCCCCCCAGTGGTCCCTTTCTGCCCCCAGTGCTCTTTCTACCCCTTGTCTGTTCCCCGTGGTCTCTTTTCTGCCCCCCTCTCATTGGTCTCTTTCTGCTGTCTCTGCCCCCCCAGTGCTCTTTCTGCCCTGTCTCTGCCCCCCCAGTGTTCCATTTCTGCTCTGTCTCTGCCCACGCAGTGGTCTCTTTCTGCCCACGGTGCTCTCTTTCTGCCCTGTCTCTGCCCCCCCTAGTGCTTTCTTTCTGCCCCTTGTCTGTTCCCCTGTGCTCTCTTTTCTGCCCACCCCCATTGGTCGCGTTCTGCTCTGTGTCTGCCTCCCAGTGCTCTTTCTGCTCTGTCTCTGCTCCGCAGTGGTCTCTTACTGCCCCACAGTGCTCTCTTTATGCCTTGTCTCTGCCCCCTCAGTGCTCTTTTTATGCCCTGTCTCTGCCCCCCAGTGCTCTTTTTATGCCCTGTCTCTGCCCCCCCCCAGTGCTCTCTTTCCGCCCCGTAGTGCTTTCTTTCTGCCCCCCCCCAGTGCTCTCTTTGTGGCCCGTCTCTGCCCCCCCCAGTGCTCTTTCTGCCCCCAGTGCTTTCTTTCTGCCCCTCCAGTACTCTCTTTCCACCCCTTGTCTGTTCCTCCATGCTCTCTTTTCTGCCACCCCCCCCAGTGTTCTCTTTTTGCCCTCTGTCTCTGCCCCATGTTCTGTTTTCTGCTGCCCCAGGATGTTTTTGGCAGCCTGCGGTTTTGGGCTGCGTTTTTGCTGTTAGGTCTGGAGCAGCCTTTAAAAACGCAAGCAAAAACGCATGGAAAAACACATGGTACCATTTAGTGCCATACGTTTTTGCATGCGTTTCCCATGGGGCCCCATGTTACAAAACCGCATGAGTTTTTGAAAATCACCAGAAAAGCACCAAGAAACGCAGCATGCAAGGTTTTTTGGTGCGGAGTCAAAAAACGCATGGCACTTTGCAATGCTTTTTTTTTGCATTGGTGCCTATAGATGCCTTTTTGCATGCGTCTTTCACAAAAGACAAGTGTGAAAAACGCATGGAAAAACGCATCCACGACGCCGGTGTGACCAGCGCCGGACTGGGGTGTCTGGGGCCCACCAGGGATATTGACTCCTGGGGCCCACCCATTTTTCAGCTATATGGAAATACCTGTTATGCGTTATACCTATTATAGTGGAGCGTGGACTGTAAAACACAGGCGGCTCCTGCACATCACTGTGCGCTCACCATTACTGTAATGTACCATTACTGTAGTTCGCATTAAAGGGATTTTTTGGTGAACACAAGTTATCAGCGGTGCACAGGTTAGGAATGTGATCACTTATTTATTGGTGGAATCCGCACCATCAGAAGAATGTGGAGCTTTGAGGATTTGGTGAGTTTTTTACCTCAGTATTTGTAAGGTCGGTTTCACACCACGGTGTGATCAGGTCTGGGCTGTCCGATGTGAACCCGACAGCCCCGGACCCAATTTTGACATAATGAAGCCCTATAGTGCCTGACAGGGCTGGATTTGCCATCCGGTTTTGTCCCTGTCCAGCTGCATCAGGCTGCAAATGATTTTTGCCCCGGACACAAAAACGGAGCTTGCAACATTTTTGTGTCCGGGGCGAAAAGTTTAAGCAAATCGATCGTATCGGATTCTCCTGGATCCAGCGCGATCCGGCACCCCCTAACATGAAAGTCTATGGGGCGCCGGATTGTGCCAGACCTGACAGAGAGTTAGTTAGGTTCCCGGACGCCGGCTGCTGCAGTTCAGCGTGAGCTCCACCGAACTTCAGCACCAGGAGCTGTCTCCTGTGAAGACGTTCAGCACCATTACAGTAGGGCACAGCTCCTGAAGCTGCGCTCTGCAGAATCCAGCTACAAACAGGACCGGAGGGCATATTAACCCTCCGCTTCTATTTGTCCGGACCTGTCAGGCTGTGTCCGGTGTCTCCTGCAAAGCACCACAAAGCCTGACGGGAAAAAACGTGGTGTGAAGCCGACCTAAGACAAAACCAGGAGTGGAGCAATCAGAGGTAATTTTTTATGCATTTCTCACCCTCTCCTGGTTTTGTCTTATAAATACTGAGGTGAAAATCTCACCAAATGCTCAACTTGCTTTCTCTGGCGAATCTCTGCATCTCTGTTGCTGTGTCACAGGACAGGGAGGGGTTAAACATCCAAGTATTTAATATCTATTGGAAATAAAGAAGTTTCCACTTATTGATATCAGATAAAACAAATGACCGACCACAATCCACTCTTACCAAGACCAATATTACCAGATAGAAGTCAGAAATACCACCATACCATGACCAGATCACACATTACCACGACATAGTGCCCAAATAATGCCACATACCAGACAAATACCGCCACACACCATGACCAAACCACATAATACCACCACATAGTGATTAAATACTACCATATACAAGGTATAAATACTGCCACACCATGAGACCACATATTACCACCACATAGTGACCGAATAATACCATATAGAAGGGACAAATACCGTCATGTCATGACCAAAGCACATAATGCCACCACATATAATACTAAATTAATAAAAATGTAAAAGCTCTGTATATTGGGTCAGTGTACAGGTAATACAGTGATCACCAGTGACATTATACACAGGAGTTCAGTATATAGTGTCAGTGTACAGGTAATGCAATGATCACCATTGACATTATACACATGAACTCTGTATGTAGTGTCAGTGTGTGTGTATAGGTAATACATGTAGCTTCTCGCCCCATGTTCCATGTAGCTTCTCCTCCCCATCCATCCATGTACCTTCTCCCTCTATCCCCCCATCCATCCATGTACCTTCTCCCCCATCCACCAAACCATCCATGTACCTTCTCCCCATCCATCCATCCATCATCCCATTCTTCCCCTTTTTCCATGCCACCCCTCCACCCATCCATCCCATTATGCCCCCTCTTCCAGGCCGCCCCATCCATCCATCCTATTCTGCCCCCTCTTCCAGGCCGCCCCATCCATCCATCCATCCATTCATCCATCCTACTCTGTTTCCCCCGGCTGCTATCTTTGGCTGTAACAGCGCCTTACCTGACTCCACAATCCTGATCCTGGCAGCTTCTTCCTCTGCGGCTCCCGGTCTCCCACTTGCCAGCACCAAGCACACGGCACCAGGCAGCTTCTTCCTCTGCGGCACCCAGTCTCCAGCACCAGTCACCTGGCAGCTTCTTCCTCTGCAGCTCCCGGTCTCCGGCACCAGTTACCTGGCACCAGGCAGCTTCTTCCTCTGCGTCTCCCGGTCTCCAGCACCAGGTACCCAGCACCAGGCACCTGGCAGCTTCTTCCTTTGCAGCTCCGGGTCTCCGGAACCTGGCACCAGGCAGATTCTTCCTCTGTAGCTCCCAGTCTCAGGTACCCGGCACAAGGCAGCTTGTTCCTCTGCGGCTCCCATTCACTGGCACCAGGAACTCGGCAGCACCACCAGGGTCAGGCAGCACCAGGCACCCAGGCAGCACCAGGCACCCAGCTACCAACAGGGGCCCAGCAGCACTAGGGTCCCCGAAGCACTAGGCACCACAAGGCACTACCAGGGGCCCGGCAGTACCAGGTATTATCAGGGACCCGGCACCACCAGGCACCCAGGGGCCTGGCAGCACCAGAGGCCTGGCACCACCAGGCACTCAGGGGCCCGGTGGCACAAGGCATCACCAGACACCCAGGGGCCCGGCAGCATCAGGCACCACCAGGGGCCTGGCAGCACCAGGCACCACCAGGCACCCAGAGGCCCAGCAACACAGGGTACCACCATGGGCCCGGCAGCACCAGGCACCACCATGGATCCTGCAGCACCAGGCACCCAGGGGCCTGGCAGTACCAGGCACCAAAAATCAAGAGAAGGATTAGCTCCAACCACCTAATATTCCCATTTGCACCGGATTCTACACCTTTATTCTAGTACCAGGCACCACCAGAGGCCTGGCAGGACCAGGGGCCCGGCAGCACCAGGCACTCGGGCCCGGCAGCACAAGGCATCACCAGGCACCACCAGGGCTCAGCAGCACAGGGAGCCACCATGGGCCCGGCAGCACCAAACACCACCATGGACCCGGCAGTACCAGGGGCCCGGCAGCACCAGGCACCACCAGGCAACACCAGGCACCAGGGGCCCAGCAGCACAAAGCACCACCAGGGGCCCAGCAAGACAGCAGCACCAGGCACCACCATGGGCCAGGATGCACCAGGCACTACCAGGCACCCAGGGGCCCGGCAGCACCAGGCACCACCAGAAGCTCGGCAGCACCAGGCACCACCACGGACCTGGCAGCACCAGGAGCCTGGCAGCACCAGGCACTTAGGGGTCCAGCAGCACCAGGCATCACCAGACACCCAGGGCCGGCACACCAGGCACAACAGGCCGCAACACCAGGCACCACCAGGGGCCTGGGAGCACCAGGTCCCACCAGGCCAACCAGGGGGCCCGGCAGCACCAGGCACTACCAGGGGCCTGGCAGCACCAGGGGCCTGGCACCCTCAGGCACCCTTGGGGCCCAACAGCACCAGGGTCCTGGCACCATCAGGCACCCCGGGGGCCCAACAGCACCAGGGTCCGGGCACCATCAGGCACTCTGGGGGCCCAACAGTACCAGGGTCCCAGCACCATCAGGCACTCTGGGGGCCCAATAGCACCAGTGTCCCGACACCATCAGGCACTCTGGGGCCCAACAGCACCAGGGTCCTGGCACCATCGGGCACCCTGGGGGCCCAACAGCACCAGGGTCCCGGCACCATCAGGCACCCTGGGGGCCCAACAACACCAAGGGCCCAGCACCATCAGGCACCCTGGGGGTCCAACAGCACCAGGGGCCCGGCTCCATCAGGCACCCTGGGGGCCCAACAGCACCAGGGGCCCAGCTCCATCAGGCACCCTGGGGGCCCAAAAGCACCAGGGACCCAGCACTATCAGGCATCCTGGGGGCCCAACAGCACCAGGGGCCCAGCCCCATCAGGCACCCTGGCGCCCCCCCCACTCCCCATACTCACCACCCTGCAGGCAGCCGCTGCCCGGGGCGTTCTGTCCTCCACAGTGCCGGCACCCGGTGCGCACACAGGAAGCAGTCTCAGGGCGATGACATCATCGCCCTGAGACTGACCTCCTGTGCACGTGCCGGCAAGAGGCAGAGTGGCAGTCCGGCAGCAGCATGCAGAGCAGTGAGATCGCTCTGCCTGCTTTGCCGCTGCAGAGGGGGCACAGCCATCGCTAATCATATCGGCAGTGCTGCCGATATGATTAGCGATATTACCGGACCGGAGGGGCCCAGGGATACGGGGGCGGGCTTGGGGGGCGTGTCATTCACTACCCGGGGCCCACCGGGGGTACTCCCGATCCTCCGGTGGGCCAGTCCGCCCCTGAGTGTGACCCTAGCCGTTTCTGTAGTTTTCACTTTGGTGCACTTTAGAGCATCTATGATTTAGCACCAAATACAAGATCTGCGAAGGATTTAGAACAAAATGCACCAGAGATTAATACAGGAAGAAAAATAGTGACTTTTAATAGTTTTCAAATAATGAATCAGGTCCACAGTGTTGTAGATATTCACCTTGAAGATCTGTATATCCTATAAATGGCAGCACTCCTCACACTGCAGAGAGTGTGAAATAATTGTGCCATCATGGTGGAGGCCAAGTGGGCACACGTTTCTGGCCTTATTCAGATAAATGCCAACTGGTTTATTGTTACATTTTGCATTTACTCCAGGAGCTTTGCTGGAAGTGTTCACACAAATGTAGTGAGAACTAGGCCTAATGATGTCAGTCTGGTGGATAGGGGAGATTTAATATTCCGTGGGTTTTATGGAAAGGAGATTGGGTGGCCCAGTGTTTCCCAACCAGTGCCAGTCTCCAGGCCAGTGATTGTATCCCCCAGATGCAGATATGCATAAATGATGACATAGAAATCCATAGAATTTCTGAAAAACATCACTGCTGTTATATTCTTTTTATGCTTAAAGGGGTTGTCCACTACTTAAATAATGTTTTCCCATTCCCCGTGTTTGGCCCCATAGAAGTAAAAAAGCTTATACTCACCTCGGCTGTCAGCGCTGTTCCAGCGGTGTCAGCACTTGCTCTCCTGGGGCGGGGCTCACTTGAGGTTGTACGTCATGTGAGTCCAGTGCCGAATCACCGCCGGCTCCACTGTCCTCGCCTCCAAACAAATGATTTATTAATCATGAAATGAGCGGCAGCCGAAGTTCTCACTTCATGTTACTCTAAGTCTGAAGGTGAGGATAGTGGAGCCGGCGGTGATTCGGCACTGGACTCGCGTGATGTACAACCTCAAGTGAGTCCTGGGAACATGTGCGGCGACACCACTGGAACAGCGCTGACCCTGCATTGCCAAGCTAGTGTATACGCCTTTACTTAAGTTTCTACTTCTAGATATTTCATTTATTCTTATTCGTTATTTGTTCATAGTTACAGACAAATGATTTGATGAATCTTTGATGCGTGCTAGAAGAGACAGTAACACTGGGGATCTCATTGTAACAAACTGTCAGCTGTGAACAAAGGTGCAGATTGGCAAGCTGCAAATATTGACAAGGCCAAATAATAAGACACTAGACTACCATTTTTGAGTAGTCAAATACCAAAGTCGAGACCATAATGTTACATAAAGAATATGAATGATATGTGGGTGATCTTCGTTTTCTTTTTTTTTACAGGCAAACGAAAAGGCAGATGCTGAAAAACAAGACTTCCTAAACATCATCAGAGAATTGAAAAATGAAAATACCATCCTGAAAGAGGTAAGGGATTATCTAGTGATATATTGTGTTGCCCCGAAAAAATGAATCAAGTCTTATATTACTTCATTGGTCTGAACAATACGCTAGGATTTACATTCAGTGGATGTCTTACAGCAATCAGTGACATAGAAATACATGCTGTCACTCTCAGGTCAGGAGAGCCGCCGAGGATTGCTGAAATAAGACATCCCTTGTTCTCTCCCTTCACTTGTAATGGTACCTTAACACGCCGCTACCGAAGGTAGCAACAGGTAGGCACCGCACGTGCACGTTTTCAATGGTGCCTAACGGTACCTGATGCCGCAAATACACGCCGCCACAAGGTGCTCCACAGAACGTAGTCAAATACCAAAGTCGAGACCATGAATGTTACATAAAGAATATGAATGATATGTGGGTGATCTTCGTTTACTTTTTGTTTACAGGCAAAGGAAGAGGCAGATGATGAAAATAAAGAATTTATAAAGACCAACATAGAATTAAAAAATGAAAATACCATCCTGAAAGAGGTAAGGGATTATCTAGTGATATATTGTGTTGCCCCGAAAAATGAATCAAGTCTTATATTACTTAATTGGTCTGAACAATACGCTAGGATTTACTTTCAGTGGATATCTTACAGCAATCAGTGACATAGAAATACATGCTGTCACTCTCAGGTCAGGAGAGCCGCCGAGGATTGCTGAAATAAGACATCCCTCTGTTCTGTCCCTTCACTTGTAATGGTACCTTAACACGCCGCTACCTAAGGTAGCAACAGGTAGGCACCGCACGTGCACGCGCGCGTTTTCAATGGTGCCTAACGATACATGATGCCGCAAATACACGCCGCCACAAGGTGCTCCACAGAACTTATTTTCTATCCCCGGAAGTGCCGACGGGTGCCGCAGGTTACCTTCTGTGGAGCACCTTCCCTGATTTACACGCCGCTACCACAAGGCAATATGGGCGTACATATCGTGTGCCGCAAGGACATAGGCGTGCCAGAGCTGTGTATTACGCGACGCTCGTATCGTGATTGGACAATGCAATAGCATCATGATTAGCCAGCCTTCCTGCGCTGGCTGGCCAATACATGATGCCAGTGGCGGATTATAATGAGGTCAATATGGACTGTTGCCCCGGGCCCAAAGCTGTTGGGGGGCCCACCAGCCTAATTGCCCCATTATAATCCGCCCGACTCTGCCATCAATCCGGTGGCAGCTCGTCGCCTATTAGGGGATTAAAATGGCCGCCGGCTCTTTGATTTACCCACCGTACGTCACTGGTACGCACCTGCAGTGACGTCAGCTCCCGGCGCTGTCAGTTGACCGGCGACCTATCATAGGCTGCGTATCAGCTAGCAGCCTGTGGTGGGCAGGCAGAATGGCAGCTATTGAACATTATGCCAGCGCCGGAGAGCTGACTTCACTGCGAGTGAATAGCAGTGACGTGCGCTGGTTCTAAGAGCTGGCGGGAAGCTCAAACAGCCGGCGGGAAGATGGCGGAGCCCTCAGCAGCTGAGCAGGTCAGCACTGTGTTCCGGGGGTCAGGAGGCTCCTCACTACTGCTGCTCCTCATGCCATTCAACGTGGAGGTGAGCATGGGGGGCTTCCCAGCACATATGTATATAGGAGTGAGAATGGCAGGATGCTGTGGGCTATATATATTATATGTGAGCAGCCCACAGCACCCTGCCGTGTGTGTGTGTGTGTGTTTACATATATATACAGGGCTGTATCATGGCTGCTCTCTGCTTACAAGACCTGTGATGATGTCACATGGTGGGGAGGAGTCAGGGATCACATGATCAGGTCCTCAGTATATGCAGGACTCTGCTGTGATGGTTGTCATAGTGCTGAATAAGGTGAAATTAATGTGTGGGGTTGGGAGGGATTTACAGTGTGGATGTAGCAGTGCCGAGTGCGTATGGAGTGCAGCTGTGTCTGTATGAGGTGTACGGAGCGCAGCTGTGTCTATATGGAGTGTACGGAGCGGAGCAGAATGCGCGTGGAGCGCAGCTGTATCTGTATGAGGTGTACGGAGCGGAGCCACGTGTGTACAGAGCGCAGCTGTGTCTGTATGTGGTGTACAGAGTGCAGCTGTGTCTGTACAGACCGCAGCCGCGTCTGTCTGAGGTGTACGGAGCGCAGCCGCGTCTGTCTGAGGTGTACGGAGCGCAGCCGCGTCTGTCTGAGGTGTACGGAGCGCAGCCGCGTCTGTCTGAGGTGTACGGAGCGCAGCCACGTCTGTCTGAGGTGTACGGAGCGCAGCCGCGTCTGTCTGAGGTGTACGGAGCGCAGCCGCGTCTGTCTGAGGTGTACGGAGCGCAGCCCTGTCTGATGTGTACGGAGCGCAGCCGCGTCTGTGTGAGGTGTACGGAGCGCAGCCGCGTCTGTGTGAGGTGTACGGAGCGCAGCCGCGTCTGTGTGAGGTGTACGGAGCGCAGCCGCGTCTGTGTGAGGTGTACGGAGCGCAGCCGCGTCTGTGTGAGGTGTACGGAGCGCAGCCGCGTCTGTGTGAGGTGTACGGAGCGCAGCCGCGTCTGTGTGAGGTGTACGGAGCGCAGCCGCGTCTGTGTGAGGTGTACGGAGCGTAGCCGCAGGCGTACGAAGCAGAGCTCTTGAGTCTGTCAGCTCACCAGCCGACCGTCCCCATCTCCTGGGCTTGCATCAGAGAGGAGGGACCGTTACCTTGCCGAATGCCGACACTGAGCACAGAGGGAACGTGCCTGTATGACAATGAGTGTTGTGATATGTCCTGAGTCACTCCTGCTGCTGCAGCTGCTGTGGCTGAGCTCTGTGTGTGCCACTGCCAGACCTCCTGCTGGCTGCACACGCTGATTATTTGGTGAGTTACCTCAGTATTTGTAAGGCCTTGTGCACACGCTGAGTATTTGGTGAGTTTTTACCTCAGTATCTGTAAGGCCTCGTGCACACGCTGATTATTTGGTGAGTTGTTAACTCCGTATTTGTAAGGCCTTGTGCACACGCTGAGTATTTGGTGAGTTTTTACCTCAGTATCTGTAAGGCCTCGTGCACACGCTGAGTATTTGGTGAGTTTTTACCTCAGTATTAGTAAGGCCTCGTGTACACGCTGAGTATTTGGTGTTTTTACCTCAGTATATGTAAGGCCTCGTGCACACACTGAGTATTTGGTGAGTTCTTACCTCAGTATCTGTAAGGCCTCGTGCACACGCTGAGTATTTGGTAAGTTTTTACCTCAGTATTAGTAAGGCCTCGTGCACACGCTGAGTATTTGGTGAGGTTTTACCTCAGTATTAGTAAGGCCCTCGTGCACACGCTGAGCATTTGGTGAGGTTTTACCTCAGTATTTGTAAGGTCTCGTGCACACATTGAGTATTTGGTGAGGTTTTACCTCAGTATATGTAAGGCCTCGTGCACACGCTGAGTATTTGGTGAGGTTTTACCTCAGTATTTGTAAGGCCTCGTGCACACGCTGAGTATTTGGTGAGTTATTACCTCAGTATATGTAAGGCCTCGTGCACACGCTGAGTATTTGGTGAGTTTTTACCTCAGTATTTGTAAGGTCTTGTGCACACATTGAGTATTTGGTGAGGTTTTACCTCAGTATATGTAAGGCCTCGTGCACACGCTGAGTATTTGGTGAGGTTTTACCTCAGTATTTGTAAGGCCTCGTGTACACGCTGAGTATTTGAGTTATTACCTCAGTATATGTAAGGCCTCGTGCACACGCTGAGTATTTGGTGAGTTTTTACCTCCGTATTTGTAAGGTCTCGTGCACACATTGAGTATTTGGTGAGGTTTTACCTCAGTATATGTAAGGCCTCGTGCACACGCTGAGTATTTGGTGAGGTTTTACCTCAGTATTTGTAAGGCCTCGTGCACACTCTGAGTATTTGGTGAGTTATTACCTCAGTATATGTAAGGCCTCGTGCACACGCTGAGTATTTGGTGAGTTTTTACCTCAGTATTTGTAAGGTCTCGTGCACACATTGAGTATTTGGTGAGGTTTTACCTCAGTATATGTAAGGCCTCGTGCACACGCTGAGTATTTGGTGAGGTTTTACCTCAGTATTTGTAAGGCCTCGTGTACACGCTGAGTATTTGGTGAGTTATTACCTCAGTATTTGTAAGGCTTCGTGCACACGCTGAGTATTTGGTGAGGTTTTACCTCAGTATTTGTAAGGCTTCGTGCACACGCTGAGTATTTGGTGTTTTTACCTCAGCATTTGCTGTTATGTTTACATAAGGCTTCTTATTTTGTTTTTTTATTTGTTTAATAAAATACATGCTAATAAAGAGCTGAATTTTTTTTTTTTTTTTTTAATGCCAAAAGATCACAGGAAACATTCTGTGTGAACATAGCCTTAGGCTGCATAGTCACGATAAGTAAAAGCAGCGTTTTCGATGCAGCATATTGCCGCTGCATCCAAAATGCTGCAGTGTACAGTGGCAGTACAGCAGATGATTTGCAGAAATCTCATCCTCACTATGCTTCCCCGACTGCAGTGTGTTTTCAGCTGCGATGTGGATTGTCAGCACTCAACTCCTCCACAGCATGTTCATTTCATACTGCGGAGTTGGAAGTGATCACCATCAGCTGCACGCAGGTAGAAGCCGCCCTGCACCCACTGCAGATCGTGGTCACAGGACACCTGCTGGTTCCTGCAGGTCTGGGGGCAATGTGTCCAAGGCCTGTTTCACACATCGTGCAAACCACGGACGTGTGAGTCAAGGTCGTTGTTGGGTGGGGTGTGTATCCATGTGTTACGGATTGTCTGACATGTGTGCTACGTGTGGATCCATAGATAGCACATGGACAGGCTGTCAGTGCATACTCGCCTGCCTCCAGCGCCGCTGCTCCTCTCACTTCCGGTCCACTGTTGGGCTCAGTGAAGTGAATATTACATGAGCCCCGGAAGTGAAAGGAGCAGGCAGCTCTCGAGGCAGGTGAGTATAAATTTCTTTATTTTTACACTTTAAACTGTTGGCCATGGTCTGTGCACAGTGAACATCCGTGTGCAGCATGTTTTGGGTCAAAAGTGGTCCTTGGTGCCGGCAAAAAAACACGCCGCCATGTGGAGGACACGGGTCTGCTCCACACGGCGACACGGTCCAACCATGCTGAATAACGGATGTCTGAAGGGGGCCATTGGGGATCATGTGTCCCTGTATATCTGTGCCTCTGACATGTATCAGCACGGACCGCATACGTGCTGGAGGCACGGATGTGTGCAACAGACCCTGCGTTTATTTTGCTGCGTTTTCTGCACTAAAAACACATGTCAATTGTTGGCGCTTTTTTTTTTCTTCCTAACTGAAGGGTAAATTGACTAGATCAATGGATGTTTGACAGGTTATAGTTTCATTCAGCAACTATTTGTCTGGAATAATCTATTTCAGGTATATAATGACCCCTGTCACATGACCCCCGTCACATGACAGAGGGGGGCCCACAGAGTCTGGACAGCCCCGGGCCCTGGCTATCCTTAATCCACCCCTGCATGATGCTATTGCAAATGTGTAATGTGACTGGTCAGCTCCTTAAATATGCCGCCCTATGCAGCGACAACCAATCGTAATGCAGGAGCTTCCACCAATGATCACTGATGGGGCGTGGTATACATGCCGCTGTGGCACGCCCCAGGGATTACGCTAGGCCACGCAAATACCTTCCTGTGCCCCGATTACACGCCGCCACCATAGGGTTTATGCCTGCTTGTTTTTGAGCACGGCTGAAACACAGGTATCCAAAGAGACAGGAAGGTAGTTCCTGAATTACACGCCGCCACTTCGTGGTTTTACAAGTTATCAGGTACAATTGTATCCGATACCTGGCGGTTTCTACCTTTCGGTAGCAGCGTGTGAAGGTACCATAATGGAGTTAGTGAAAAGGTTAGTACAAGCCAGCAACGCTCTATGTAGACGTCTGGTCTTTTCTGCAGGCATTGCCGGGTTACTTATGCAGAGTAACTGCTGACCGGTGGAGTAAGTCAAGAATAAACAAAAACTAGGCAAATTCAAACCGAGAAAATTATTAACAAAAACAGAGTTAGAAACATAGGGATATCTGGGTCGAAGTCAAGGAGAATGTGATGTTACCCCTCTATAAATCACTTGTAAGGCCACATCTATAAGACGCAGTTTAAAGTGTAGCGACTGTATTATTATACAATATAAAAGGCCTCTCCTATAATGAGAGATTATGAACGATGGATTTGTGTAGGTTAGAAAAAAGATAGGTTATCTTAGTTGCATTTGAGTGTTGCACCTCCCAAGGATCGGGGTACTCGAGACCGGACTGTTCTGCTCTCTCTGAGATGTAAGGGTGCCGTAGCCCGATCCCGTTGTCCTAGGTGCGGCAATTAAAAAGGATTTATGAAGTCTATGAGGATGTTTGTGACGCCACCTGTGGTTTGTTAACAATGGGGAACCACTGCTGCCGTATTCCTGCCGGGGATGGTGATAGGGGCAGCTTAGATGGTGAGCCCTCTATGGGTAGGGCAGGTGTCCCCTTGGCAGGTGTAAGAAGGGGGGGTATTGGTGTGTGTGCTCTGGATGCTGCACTTATCTTGTCCTCAGCAGCCGCTCCAGCCAGCACCTTAGAATCGTCAGTATGTGGCTCTGCAGGCAGGAGGCCCTGCCACGGTTCACAGAATAACAGTTTCACACACGTTTTGAGCTGACTGGCTACTTTACTTCTGCTTCCAAGCCAACCCTACAGTTCAATCAAGGGGGAATCCCTGCTCACTTGTCCCTTTGTGCTCGACAAAGAATCCAAAGTGTAGTCCACAAGTTAAGAAGAGGTTCCGGCACCAGCTGGTTAATTCCAAAATCTTTATTCCAAAATATTTTAAAAGCACAGGGAAACTAGGCAGAACATTTCAGGGATATGGTGGGGTGACCGGCCACTGCTTTACGTGTTTCGAGGTGTAAGCTACCTCTTAATCCTCTTAATCATAATGACCCCTCGGGGTCACTAGCCCTAATCCAATGACTTTGTCTTACTAGGTTGTGGTAGTTAGGTCGCGTGTCATAGAGTCTCCGCACCCCACCAGAATGTCCTGTGGTTAGGGCCATGTAGTGCTCCCTGCCACGTCTACACAGCCGGCTCTCTGGCTGTCCTGGCCTAGCCACCAGTGACCCGGTTTGGATCAGGCTCACCTGGCTCCTTCAGTATCTTCACAGTTTGTACTCGGGTCCCCGTGCAGCCATTAGTGGTTAAGCTGCCGGGCCCGCTGCTCTGGTCAGTTTCTTTCTCTCGACCACCACGTCTGCTCACATCTGTCTCCAACAACTGGTCAACATAAAGGACTGTGAAAAGGGGGGTAGACAAGGGCACAATTAGTCTAATCTGTTTATGCAATAAATTGTACGCAGTATATGAACTGCTCACCTGGATCGGTTGTGTGACCTACAACCGGTTTTAGCATGTCAACAGCTGCTGCAGGATCCCCCACCTCATGGATTGTCACTTAATACCCGACAGGACAAAGATAATTCGATCTGGCAGCTGCATATAATGACAGACGTCCTCTGTATTATAAAACGGTGATCTTTATTCCTATGCGTCGTCCCGACCTCTTCATCAGGGATACATTAACAGAATGACCAGCAAGTTACAAGTTCAAGTATATATAAATAATTTAAGCCAGTTAGAAATAACCACATTATAGTGACGTGAAGTTGGAGGTTTCCGATAACGTCAAAATGTTCCCTGCTCCACTTGGGAGAGAATAATAGATATTATACACCTAAATAAAATGGGAATGTTTGGCGAAATCAACTTCCTGTTTGTGGCACATTAGTATATGGGAGGGTGGAAGCTTTTCCAGATGGGTGTTGACCATGGCGGCCATTTTGAATCCAACTTTATTCAATGGCAAGAGGGTCATGTGACACATCAAACTCATTGAAAATTTCATAAGAAAAACAATGGTGTGCTTGGTTTTAACGTAACATTATTCTTTCATGAGTTATTTCCAAGTTTACGACCACTTATAAAATGTGTTCAAAGTGCTGCCCATTGTGTTGGATTGTCAATGCAACCCTCTTCTCCCACTCTTGATACACTGATAGCAACACCACAGAAGAAATGATAGCACAGGCTTCATTAGAGACTGCCGGCCGTATGCTCATTAGAGACTGCTGGCTCGTTATATTGTATACACAGCACTATACTGTATATACAGGTCCACACTATATACATACAGTATATACAGACACACTGTAATACATGATGTATTGTGGACCTGTATATACAGTATGGTGCTGTGTAGCGACAAACAGACAGACACATAGACAAACACAGGACACACAGAGAGACAGACAGACAAACACATGGACACACACACTTCATACTTACCACCACCAGCAGCAGCAGCTCTGTCCTTCGCATCCTGCCGGCCCCTGTGCTGTGCAGTGACATCCAGTTTGTACTGTGCATGTCAGCCTATTCGGTTCATGCGCAGTACAAACCTGGCCCAGACTGACGTCACTGAAGATTTCAGTCTCAGTTAGGCCGGTCTCCTCTGCTTCGCAGAATAGGTGAGGGGTCGGGCCCAGAGGAGATTGACAGGAGAAGGGGCCCATAGAAGCAGTAAGGGGGCATGGCCTGCAGAAGATTGGGGCCTGCCCCCTCATCTTTCCTCCGGGATCCCTCTCCTGTCAATCACTTTGGGCCCCTCCCAGCAGTCAGAGCAATCATGCCCTGATGGAGGCCCTGTCCTAATCACTGCAAGGGCAGATGATCGGTCACCAGAACTAGACCCAAAGCAGCATGCAGAGGAGATATAGACAATTGTCACGTGGAGCTCCACCGCGCTGCCCACTTTGGGCCTCATCTACAATGAAGTGCATATCCAATCCTGGGCTCCGATGCCAGATGCGGACTTGATGAGCTCACAGAAGTCAAGAGGTGACCCTTACCGTATGTCATCCAGGACCACATGTCACACTGCAGAGGATCTGGCCGCATGGCTGGCTGGATTCCACTTGCAGTCGGTCTCGCAGATACTGGATTCCATTCCCCAATACCACCAAGACCAGGGCCATGATGAGGAGGCTGAGGATGAGGAGGACCTAGAAGGCACTTTGGATCACCACCTCCAGAGGCATTCAACTGGAATAACTTGGCTTATCCAGATGTTTTAGCCAGATTCATGAAATGCGACTTTTACCAAATGTCATGTTTATTTTTTCGGGGGGCATGCACCTCATTCCAGTGCCAGCCCTTGTTCAAGGTTTCTGGAGTTTTCACTTTGGTGCACTTTAGAGCATCTATGATTTAGCACCAAATACAAGATCTGCGAAGGATTTAGAACAAAATGCACCAGAGATTAATACAGGAAGAAAAATAGTGACTTTTAATAGTTTTCAAATAATGAATCAGGTCCACAGTGTTGTAGATATTCACCTTGAAGATCTGTATATCCTATAAATGGCAGCACTCCTCACACTGCAGAGAGTGTGAAACAATTGTGCCATCATGGTGGAGGCCAAGTGGGCACACGTTTCTGGCCTTATTCAGATAAATGCCAACTGGTTTATTGTTACATTTTGCATTTACTCCAGGAGCTTGGCTGGAAGTGTTCCCCAAATGTAGTGAGAACTAGGCCTAATGATGTCAGTCTGATGGATAGACAAAACTAAGTATTCACTGATCTCAGGGAGACCAGTTCAAGAAAACACTGCGGGCAGCTGGCTAAAGCGCTCAACACAGTGAATTCCTAGGCCCATTGCCCCCTGGGAATTTTGAATATGCAAATAGAGTCTGTGGAGCCTCGATTAGGAGTCTCAACACAGGACTAGCCAGATCTTCCTCTAGTGAAGGACCTAGCCATGATAACCACCATATTAAGTGGCCCTTTGAGTCAATATCCAGCTCATTACAAGCTAAAAGATATGACAAGGGAATACCAAGGCCAGATCTGGCTAGTCCTGTGTTGAGACTCCTAATCGAGGCTCCACAGACTCTATTTGCATATTCAAAATTCCCAGGGGGCAATGGGCCTAGGAATTCACTGTGTTGAGCGCTTTAGCCGGCTGCCCGCAGTGTTTTCTTGAACTGGTCTCTCTGAGATCAGTGAATACTTAGTTTTGTTGGTCTACTAGGCATTGCTCTCACCTAGCCAGAATCCTACTCCACACTGATGAGGGGCAACACCCCGAAACAGCTGTCTGTGGATGGATACCTGGCCTTGGTGTTCCCTTGTCATATCTTTTAGCTTGTAATGAGCTGGATATTGACTCAAAGGGCCACTTAATATGGTGGTTATCATGGCTAGGTCCTTCACTAGAGGAAGATCTGGCTAGTCCTGTGTTGAGACTCCTAATCGAGGCTCCACAGACTCTATTTGCATAGTCTGATGGATAGGGGAGATTTGATTTTTCGTGGATTTTATGGAAAGGAGATTGGGTGGACCAGCATTTCCCAACCAGTGCCAGTCTCCAGGCCAGTGATTGTATTCCCCCAGATGCAGATATGCATAAATGATGACATAGAAATTCATAGAATTAATGAAGAACATCATGCTGTTATATTCTTTTTACGCTTAAAGGGGTTGTCCACTACTTAAACAACGTTTTCCCATTTCCCATGTTTGGTCCCATAGAAGTAAAAAAGCCTATACTCACCTCGGCTGTCAGCGCTGTTCCAGCGGTGTCAGCACTTGCTCTCCTGGGGCGAGGCTCACTTGAGGTTGTACGTTTTGCGAGTCCAGTGCCGAATCACCGCCGGCTCCACTGTCCTCGCCTCCAAACAAATGATTTATTATCATGAAATGAGCAGCAGCCGAAGTTCTCACTTCATGTTAATATAAGTCTGAAGGTGAGGACAGTGGAGCCGGCGGTGATTCGGCACTGGACTCGCGTGATGTACAACCTCAAGTGAGTCCCGGGAACATGTGCGGCGACACCACTGGAACAGCGCTGACCCTGCATTGGCCAAGTAGTGTATAACGCCTTTCTTAAGTTTCTACTTCTAGATATTTCATTTATTCTTATTCGTTATTTGTTCGTAGTTACAGACAAATGATTTGATGAATCTTTGTGTGCTGGAAGAGACAGTAACACTGGGGATCTCATTGTAACAAACTGTCAGCTGTGAACAAAGGTGCAGATTGGCAAGCTGAAATATTGACAAGGCCAAATAATAAGACACTAGACTACCATTTTTGAGTAGTCAAATACCAAAGTCGAGACCATAATGTTACATTAAGAATATGAATGATATGTGGGTGATCTTCGTTTTCTTTTTTTTTTACAGGCAAACGAAAAGGCAGATGCTGAAAAACAAGACTTCCTGAACATCATCAGAGAATTGAAAAATGAAAATACCATCCTGAAAGAGGTAAGGGATTATCTAGTGATATATTGTGTTGCCCCGAAAAATTGAATCAAGTCTTATATTACTTCATTGGTCTGAACAATATGCTAGGATTTACATTCAGTGGATGTCTTACAGCAATCAGTGACGTAGAAATACATGCTGTCACTCTCAGGTCAGGAGAGCCGCCGAGGATTGCTGAAATAAGACATCCCTATGTTCTCTCCCTTCACTTGTAATGGTACCTTAACACGCCGCTACCGAAGGTAGCAACAGGTAGGCACCGCACGTGCACGCGCGCGTTTTCAATGGTGCCTAACGGTACCTGATGCCGCAAATACACGCCGCCACAAGGTGCTCCACAGAACGTATTTTCGATCCCCAGAAGTGCCGACGGGTGCCGCAGGTTACCTTCTGTGGAGCACCTTCCCTGATTTACACGCCGCTACCACAAGGCAATATGGGCGTACATATCGTGCGCCGCAAGAACATAGGCGTGCCAGAGTTGTGTATTACGCGACGCTCGTACCGTGATTGGACAATGCAATAGCATCATGATTATCCAGCCTTCCTGCGCTGGCTGGCCAATACATGATGCTATTGCAAATGTGTAGTGTGACTGGTCAGCTCGTTAAATATGCCGCCCTATGCAGCGACAACCAATCGTAATGCAGGAGCTTCCACCAATGATCGCTGATGGGGCGTGGTATACATGCCGCTGTGGCACTCCCCAGGGATTACGCTAGGCCACGCAAATACCTTCCTGTGCCCCGATTACACGCCGCCACCATAGGGTTTATGCCTGCTTGTTTTTGAGCACGGCTGAAACACAGGTATCCAAAGAGACAGGAAGGTAGGGTATTGGTGTGTGTGCTCTGGACGCTGCACTTATCTTGTCCTCAGCAGCCGCTCCAGCCAGCATCTTAGAATCGTCAGTATGTGGCTCTGCAGGCAGGAGGCCCTACCGGGGTTCACAGAATAACAGTCTCACACACATTTTGAGCTGGCTACTTTACTTCTGCTTCCAAGCCAACCCTACAGTTCAATCAACGGGGAATCACTGCTCATCTGTTCCTTTGTGCACGACAAAGAATCCAAAGTGTAGTCCACAAGTTAAGAAGAGGTTCCGGCACCAGCTGGTTAATTCCAATATCTTTATTCCAAAATGTTTTAAAAGCACAGGGAAACTAGGCAGAACATTTCAGGCATATGGTGGGGTGACCGGCCACTGGTTTACGTGTTTCGAGGTGTAAGCTACCTCTTAATCATAATGACCCCTCGGGCTCATTAGCCCTAATCCAATGACTTTGTCTTACTAGGTTGTGGTAGTTAGGTCGCGTGTCATAGAGTCTCCGCACCCCGCCAGAATGTCCTGTGGTTAGGGCCATGTAGTGCTCCATGCCACATCTACACAGCCGGCTCTCTGGCTGTCCTGGTCTATCCACCAGTGACTCGGTTTGGATCAGGCTCACCTGGCTCCTTCAGTATCTTCACGGTTTGTACTTGGGTCCCCGGCCAGCCATTAGTGGTTAAGCTGCCGGGCCCGCTGCTCGGGTCAGTTTCTTTCTCTCGACCACCACGTCTGCTCACATCTGTCTCCAACAACTGGTCAACATAAAGGACTGTGAAAAGGGGGGTAGACAAGGGCACAATTAGTCTAATCTGTTTATGCAATAAATTGTACGCAGTATATGAACTGCTCACCTGGATCGGTTGTGTGACCTACAACCGGTTTTAGCATGTCAACAGCTGCTGCAGGATCCCCCACCTCATGGATGGTCACTTAAGGTGGGGTCACACGCGGCGATCTGGCCTGCGATGTCGGAAGCGATGCGCGGGTGCCCGCTCGCTTCCGACATCGCAGGCCAGCTGTCACACGGCACGACGTTGCCGGTGACGCGGCGGCGATGTGGGCGGAGCCATCGCTCGCTGGGCTGGGCTCAGCCCAGCGAGCGATGGCTCAGTAACGCTGCGATATAGGCTGGATCGCGCCGCCAACAGTGTCAGACGGCGCGATCCAGCCTAATCGCTGGTCACAGGTTGACAGGTTTATGAACATTTTCATAAACCTGTCAACCTGCGACCAGCGATAATTTGCAGTTGCGTCGCGCTGTCATACAGCGCGACGCACTTGCAATATCGCCCGCGACTTCGCTGTGACGTCACTTTGCGGCGATGTCGCGGGCGAGATCACCGCGTGTGACCCCCACCTTTAATACTCGACAGGACAAAGATAATTCGATCTGCGCTGCTGCATATAATGACAGACGTCCTCTGTATGATAAAACGGTGATCTTTATTCCTATACGTCGTCCCAACCTCTTCATCAGGGATACATTAACAGAATGACCAGCAAGTTACAAGTTCAAGTATATATAAATAATTTAAGCCAATTAGAAATAACCACATTATACTGACGTGAAGTAGGAGGTTTCCAATGACGTCAAAATGTTCCCTGCTCCACTTGGGAGAGAATAATAGATATTATACACCTAAATAAAATGGGAATGTTTGGTGAAATCAACTTCCTGTTTGTGGCACATTAGTATATGGGAGGGTGGAAGCTTTTCCAGATGGGTGTTGACCATGGTGGCCATTTTGAATCCAACTTTATTCAATGGGAAGAGGGTCATGTGACACTTCAAACTCATTGAAAATTCATAAGAAAAACAATGGTGTGCTTGGTTTTAACATAACATTATTCTTTCATGAGTTATTTCCAAGTTTATGACCACTTATAAAATGTGTGCAAAGTGCTGCCCATTGTGTTGGATTGTCAATGCAACCCTCTTCTCCCACTCTTGATACACTGATAGCAACAACGCAGAAGAAATGCTAGCACAGGCTTCATTAGAGACTGCCGCCGTATGCTCATTAGAGACTGCCGGCCGTATGCCATTAGAGACTGCCGGCCGTATGCACATTAGAGACTGCCGGCCGTATGCACATTAGAGACTGCTGGCTCGTTATATTGTATACACAGCATTATACTGTATATACAGGTCCATACTATATACATACAGTATATACAGACACTGTAATACAGGATGTAGTGTGCACCTGTATATACAGTATGGTGCTGTGTAGCGACAAACAGACAGACACATAGACAAACACAGAGACACACAGAGAGACAGACAGACAAACACATGGACACACACATCATACTTAACACCACCAGCAGCAGCAGCTCCGTCCTTCGCATCCCGCCGGCCCCTGCGCTGTGCAGTGATGTCCAGTTTGTACTGTGCATGTCAGCCTATTCGGTGCATGCGCAGTACAAACCTGGCCCAGACTGACGTCACTGAAGATTTCAGTCTCAGTTAGGCCGGTCTCCTCTGCTTCGCAGAAGAGGTGAGGGGTCGGGCCCAGAGGAGATTGACAGGAGAAGGGGCCCATAGAAGCAGTAAGGGGGCATGGCCCGCAGAAGATTGGGGCCTGCCCCCTCATCTTTCCTCCGGGATCCCTCTCCTGTCAATCACCTTGGGCCCCTCCCAGCAGTCAGAGCAATCATGCCATGATGGAGGCCCTGTCCTAACCACTGCAAGGGCAGATGATCGGTCACCAGAACTAGACCCAAAGCAGCATGCAGAGGAGATATAGACAATTGTCACGTGGAGCTCCACCGCACTGCCCACTTTGGGCCTCATCTGCAATGAGGTGCATATCCAATCCTGGGCTCCGATGCCAGACGAGGACTTGATGAGCTCACAGAAGTCAAGAGGTGACCCTTACCGTATGTCATCCAGGACCACATGTCACACTGCAGAGGATCTGGCCGCATGGCTGGCTGGATTCCACCTGCAGCTGGTCTCGCAGATACTGGATTCCATTCCCCAATACCAGCAAGACCAGGGCCATGATGAGGAGGCTGAGGAGGAGACCTAGAAGGCACTTTGGATCACCACCTCCAGAGGCATTCAACTGGAATAACTTGGCTTATTCAGATGTTTTAGCCAGATTCATGAAATGCGACTTTTACCAAATGTCATGTTTATTTTTTCGGGGGGCATGCACCTCATTCCAGTGCCAGCCCTTGTTCAAGGTTTCTGGAGTTTTCACTTTGGTGCACTTTAGAGCATCTATGATTTAGCACCAAATACAAGATCTGCGAAGGATTTAAGACAAAATGCATCAGATTAATACAAGAAGAAAAATTGTGACTTGTAATGATTTTCAAATAATGCATCAGGTCCACAGTGTTTTAGATATTCACCTTGAAGATCTGTATATCCTATAAATAAATGGCAGCACTGCTCACACTGCAGAGAGTGTGAAACAATTGTGCTATCACGCCTGCTTTGCCGCTGCAGAGGGGGCACAGCCATCGCTAATCATATCAACAGTCCTGCCGATATGATTAGCGATATTACCGGAACGGGGGGGGGGCCCAGGGATATGGGGGCGGGCTTGGGGGCGTGGCAATCACTACCCGGGGCCCACCGGGGTTCTCCCGATCCTCCAGTGGGTCAGTCCACCCCTGAGTGTGACCCTAGCCGTTTCTGGAGTTTTCACTTTAGTGCACTTTAGAGCATCTATGATTTAGCACCAAATACAAGATCTGCGAAGGATTTAGAACAAAACGCACCAGAGATTAATGCAGGAAGAAAAATAGTGACTTTTAATAGTTTTCAAATAATGAATCAGGTCCACAGTGTTGTAGATATTCACCTTGAAGATCTGTATATCCTATAAATGGCAGCACTCCTCACACTGCAGAGAGTGTGAAATAATTGTGCCATCATGGTGGAGGCCAAGTGGGCACACGTTTCTGGCCTTATTCAGATAAATGCCAACTGGTTTATTGTTACATTTTGCATTTACTCCAGGAGCTTGGCTGGAAGTGTTCACCCAAATGTAGTGAGAACTAGGCCTAATGATGTCAGTCTGGTGGATAGGGGAGATTTGATTTTTCGTGGGTTTTATGGAAAGGAGATTGGGTGGAGCAGTGTTTCCCAACCAGTGCTGGTCTCCAGGCCAGTGATTGTATCCCCCAGATGCAGATATGCATAAATGATGACATAGAAATTCATATAATTAATGAAGAACATCACTGCTGTTATATTCTTTTTACGCATAAAGGGGTTGTCCACTACTTAAACAACGTTTTCCCATTTCCCATGTTTGGTCCCATAGAAGTAAAAAAGCTTATACTCACCTCGGCTGTCAGCGCTGTTCCAGCGGTGTCAGCACTTGCTCTCCTGGGGCGAGGCTCACTTGAGGTTGTACGTCATGCGAGTCCAGTGCCGAATCACCGCCGGCTCCACTGTCCTCGCCTCCAAACAAATGATTTATTATCATGAAATGAGCAGCAGCCGAAGTTCTCACTTCATGTTAATATAAGTCTGAAGGTGAGGACAGTGGAGCCGGCGGTGATTCGGCACTGGACTCGCGTGATGTACAACCTCAAGTGAGTCCCGAGAACATGTGCGGCGACACCACTGGAACAGCGCTGACCCTGCATTGGCCAAGTAGTGTATAACGCCTTTCTTAAGTTTCTACTTCTAGATATTTCATTTATTCTTATTCGTTATTTGTTCGTAGTTACAGACAAATGATTTGATGAATCTTTGATGTGTGCTAGAAGAGACAGTAACACTGGGGATCTCATTGTAACAAACTGTCAGCTGTGAACAAAGGTGCAGATTGGCAAGCTGAAATATTGACAAGGCCAAATAATAAGACACTAGACTACCATTTTTGAGTAGTCAAATACCAAAGTCGAGACCATAATGTTACATTAAGAATATGAATGATATGTGGGTGATCTTCGTTTTCTTTTTTTTTACAGGCAAACGAAAAGGCAGATGCTGAAAAACAAGACTTCCTGAACATCATCAGAGAATTGAAAAATGAAAATACCATCCTGAAAGAGGTAAGGGATTATCTAGTGATATATTGTGTTGCCCCGAAAAATTGAATCAAGTCTTATATTACTTCATTGGTCTGAACAATACGCTAGGATTTACATTCAGTGGATGTCTTACAGCAATCAGTGACATAGAAATACATGCTGTCACTCTCAGGTCAGGAGAGCCGCCGAGGATTGCTGAAATAAGACATCCCTCTGTTCTCTCCCTTCACTTGTAATGGTACCTTAACACGCCGCTACCGAAGGTAGCAACAGGTAGGCACCGCACGTGCACGCGCGTGTTTTCAATGGTGCCTAACGGTACCTGATGCCGCAAATACACGCCGCCACAAGATGCTCCACAGAATGTATTTTCGATCCCCGGAAGTGCCGACGGGTGCCGCAGGTTACCTTCTGTGGAGCACCTTCCCTGATTTACACGCCGCTACCACAAGGCAATATGGGCGTACATATCGTGTGCCGCAAGGACATAGGCGTGCCAGAGTTGTGTATTACGCGACGCTCGTACCGTGATTGGACAATGCAATAGCATCATGATTAGCCAGCCTTCCTGCGCTGGCTGGCTAATACATGACGCTATAGCAAATGTGTATTGTGACTGGTCAGCTCGTTAAATATGCCGCCCTATGCAGCGACAACCAATCGTAAACGCAGGAGCTTCCACCAATGATCGCTGATGGGGCGTGGTATACATGCCGCTGTGGCACGCCCCAGGGATTATGCTAGACCACGCAAATACCTTCCTGTGCCCCGATTACACGCCGCCACCATAGGGTTTATGCCTGCTTATTTTTGTGCACGGCTGAAACACAGGTATCCAAAGAGACAGGAAGGTAGTTCCTGAATTACACGCCACCACTTCGCAGTGTTTACAAGGTATCGGGTACAATTGTCTCCGACACCTGCCGGTTTCTACCTTTCGGTAGCAGCGTGTGAAGGTACCATAATGGAGTTAGTGAAAAGGTTAGTACAAGCCAGCAACGGTCTATGTAGACGTCTGGTCTTTGCTGCAGGCACCGCCGGGTTACTTATGCAGAGTAACTGCTGACCGGTGGAGCAAGTCAAGAATAAACAAAAACTAGGCAAATTGAAACCGAGAAAATTAGTAACAAAAACAGAGCTAGAAACATAGGGATATCTGGGTCATAGTCAAGGAGAATGTGATGTTACCTCTCTATAAATCACTTGTAAGGCCACATCTATAAGACGCAGTTTAAAGTGTAGCGACTGTACTATTATTCAGTATAAAAGGCCTCTCCTATAATGAGAGATTATGAACGATGGATTTGTGTAGGTTATAAAAAAGATAGGTTATCTTAGTTGCATTTGAGTGTTGCACCTCCCAAGGATCGGGGTACTCGAGACCGGACTGTTCTGCTCTCTCTGAGATGTCAGGGTCCAGTAGCCCGATCCCGTTGTCCTAGGTGCGGCAATTAAAAAGGATTTATGAAGTCTATGAGGATGTTTGTGACGCCACCTGTGGTTTGTTAACAATGGGGAACCACTGCTGCCGTATTCCTGCCGGGGATGGTGATAGGGGCAGCTTAGATGGCGAGCCCTCTATGGGTAGGGCAGGCGTCCCCTTGGCAGGTGTAAGAAGGGGGGGTATTGGTGTGTTTGCTTTGGAAGCTGCACTTATCTTGTCCTCAGCAGCCGCTCCAGCCAGCATCTTGGAATCGTCAGTATGTGGCTCTGCAGGCAGGAGGCCCTACCGGGGTTCACAGAATAACAGTCTCACACACATTTTGAGCTGGCTACTTTACTTCTGCTTCCAAGCCAACCCTACAGTTCAATCAAGGGGGAATCCCTGCTCACCTGTTCCTTTCTGCACGACAAAGAATCCAAAGTGTAGTCCACAAGTTAAGAAGAGGTTCCGGCACCAGCTGGTTAATTCCAATATCTTTATTCCAAAATGTTTTAAAAGCACAGGGAAATGAGGACAGAACATTTCAGGGATATGGTGGGGTGACCGGCCACTGGTTTACGTGTTTCGAGGTGTAAGCTACCTCTTAATCATAATGACCCCTCGGGCTCACTAGCCCTAATCCGATAGCTTTGTCTTACTACGTTGTGGTAGTTAGGTCGCGTGTCATAGAATCTCTGCACCCCACTGGAATGTTCTGTGGTTAGGGCCATGTAGTGCTCCCTGCCACATCTACACAGCCGGCTCTCTGGCTGTCCTGGCCTTGCCACCAGTGACCCGGTTTGGATCAGGCTCACCTGGCTCCTTCAGTATCTTCCCGGTTTGTACTTGGGACCCCAACCAGCCATTAGTGGTTAAGCTGCCGGGCCCGCTGCTCTGGTCAATTTCTTTCTCTCGACCACCACGTCTGCTCACATCTGTATCCAACAACTGGTCAATATAAAGGACTGTGAAAAGGGGGGTAGACAAGGGCACAATTGGTCTAATCTGTTTATGCAATAAATTGTACGCAGTATATGAACTGCTCACCTGGATCGGTTGTGTGACCTACAACCGGTTTTAGCATGTCAACAGCTGCTGCAGGATCCCCCACCTCATGGATGGTCACTTAATACCCAAAGATAATTTGATCTGCGCTGCTGCATATAATGACAGACCGAAGTCTTCATCAGGGATACATTAACAGAATGGCCATTAAGTTACAAGTTCAAGTATATATAAACAATTTGAGCCAATTAGAAGCAGCCACATTACAGTGACGGGAAGTAGGAGGTTTCCAATGACGTCAAAATGTTCCCTGCTCCACTTGGGAGACAATAATGGATAATAAATGGATAAACCCTTCAAAACGTTAGAAATTTACATTAAAAGATCATATATAATGAATTACACTAAAAAAACATAAAAACATCCCTAAAACACTATAAGACATCAAATATTTTATCCAAACCTATTAAAAATTACAAAAATGAAATGATGTCTTGTGTGTTGGAAGCAGCGCTGTCAGGCAACCTTATTAGTGGGATGTCAGTCTGTGGCCATTGCACCCATCTGAGATGTCTTGTATTTCTGTGTCAGAGTATTTGGTATAAGAGTCGCTTTACACACACCAACATCTATGTCCAACTTCTGAACAGATCTCTGGTTGCAGTGAAATCATGGACATGAAAAAAGTGGAACAATAGACCTTGCTGCACCCCATAGTACCACTGTATTATATATCTGAACCTATCATAATAGGAGCCAGGAAAAATGAGAATACGACCCATTTCCATCTATATATATATACAAAACATCCAAAGAGAGATAAAATAGATGGTAACCATACTAAGTGAAAGAAAGTGTTTTATCCTGAACGACAGACTTGGTGAGTGTTGTGCCAAAACCGTAGCAGCGACCGCCAGGCGTATGTTTGCCACACTGCTCCGCCCCTGAGTAAAGCCCATTTGAGCCTCATACAGGAGACCGGGTAATATCAGTTGTAGGCGGCTTGCTAAGATTTTTGCCAGGAGTTTGTAGTCGTGGTTGAGTGTGAGATTGGGGGGTATGATTGTGGTAGTAGTGGGTCTCTATCGGGTTTAGGGATAACTATTGTGCGTGAGTCAGTAAATCTATCGATGGGGACCCCTGAAGGAAAGCTGTGTTGAAGAGGTTAGTCAGGGTGGGTACTAAGTCAGGGAATAGTATCGTGTAATATTAAGCAGAGAAACCATCAGGGCCTGGGGTCTTACCGCTGGATGCGTCTGATATAGCTTGTCTCACTTCGTCTTCTGTTATCTCTGAGTCTAGCGTCACTTGTTGTCAGTGGTCAGGAATGGGAGATTGATTGGGTTCAGGAAGGAATTAATCGATGGGAGGTTAGCAGGGTGGGCTCTGTAGAGGTCTTCATAGTAATCGCTGAAAATTTGCGTGATCTCTTCCTGGTCGGTGCTCTGCTGTGGCGTTCAGTAGTTTAAGAATTGGTTTGTAGGATTGTTTGCCTTTTGTTAGGGTCGCTAATAATTTACCTGTCTTGTTTCCCCAGCGATAAAACTTGTTTTGAGTCAGTTGAACTTGCCTTGTATGAGGGAGTCCAGTAGGTGTTTGGCCATGGTGTAGGCTTGTTGTGTGTCAGGGGATGGGGTTAGGGCGAATCCCGACTGAACCTGGAGTAGGGAGATGTGTAAGGCATCTAATTTCTTTCTGTGCGTTTTCCTCCTGCATGATAGATAACTGATAATATGGCCTCTCATAACAGCCTTAGAAGTGGCCCAGAGCAGAGGGGTGTTGTCAGTGTGGGCGATATTGTCATCTATGAAATCATTCCAGTGGGATTTAAGGAAGGTTTCGAAGTCATCCGACTCTGCTAGGTAGGATGGGAACCTCCATTGTCTCGTCTGGGGGCTTGGCTCCAATAGTGTTAAGAACAGTGAGATGGGAGCATGGTCTGAGATCAGTATTGGGTGAATACGGGAGTCGTGGTGTTGGGGGAATAGTTGTGAGGAGATGAGGAAGAAATCAATCCTGGAGTAGGACTGATGGGTGAGGGAGTGACACGTGTATTCTCTAGCTGTGGAGTCTGTCACTCTCCATGGGTCACAGAGTGAAAACTGTTCCATGAAGTGTAAGAGGGATGTGGTGGCTGCTGAGGTTTGTGGAGAGGGTGAGGAGTGGTCCAGAGTGGGGCATTGTACTAAGTTAAAGGCTCCTCTCACTATCAGGCGACCAGGCCCAAGTCCTAGAAGAACCTGGAGAGTCGATGTGTAGAAGATGTGTTGGTCGTGGTTAGGAGCGTAGAGGTTGACCAAGAAATATATTCTCCCCGCTATTTCCACCCTCAGAATCAGATATTTGCCTTGGCTATCACTAATGGAGTCCTGAATGGTGCATGGTAAGCCCTTTTTGATGAGAATGGCTACTCCGCGTGATGATGAAGTGTGCGAGGCAGTGTAGCAATCTCCTATCCAGGGAGCTAGCAATTTACCAGGATTGTTACCCTTAAGTGTCTCTCCTGAAGGTAGACCACATCTGGTGAGAATAGTTTTAGATGGTTCAAGACTTTTAAGTTTAAGGGGGTGTTAAGGCCTGTCACGTTCCATGACAGGAACCGCAAGTGTGGTGAGGTGTAATTGCTGTTAGGGTCTGGTATTTTAAGAGTACTCATCCTGGGTCCCAAGACAGGGTCTGTGCAGCATATGGCAGTTGGGTGTGTTCATTCCTGTCAGTCCCAGCGAGCCGCAGGAGTGAACAGGTAGTAACGGTGTCATCAGTGGTGGGTCTCGCATGGATTGGTACCTGGGTTGAGAAAGGGGAGAGCATAAGAGGGTAAAAACAGAGAGAGACTACAAAAACAACAATACAGTCAACATTGCAAATCAGTGGTAGCAGCTCGCCAAGAACGCGCCGTGCCATCACTGGGAGAAACATTGTACTATGGAGATGACAGTCTTCCTATAGTAGGAGATGGCGTGGGTGGCAGGTCTTTAGGTCGTCCCACTGCAACGTCCTTAGCATGACGGAATCTTCTCTCCGCCACCTCAGGGTCTTCGTAAATAATTGCACGGTCGCCCTCTTGGACTTTGAGCTTAGCTGGGTAGAGTAGTTGAAATTCTAATGTTTTTTTCAATCAGTAGACGATAGGTGTGTCCAAATGCCTTGCATTTTTGAGCTACGGCTGGGTAGAAGTCCTCGAAGATTACAATCTTGGAACCATTTACAGTCACTTCTCGTTGCTGTCGGTATGCTCTCAAGACCTTTTCTTTCACCGCCCAGTTGAGGTACTTTGCTACGACTGGACAAGGTCTACTGTTTCTGCCACCTCTGTTGGGCCCTCGGGACCTAGTCTATGCGCTCGCTCTATGGTCATTTGGTCTTTTCAATGATCCGTCCGAAGGGCCGCTGGAGAGTCTTTAGTGAAATAGTCCATGAGATGTTCACCGCCCACCGACTCCGGGATGTCTACAAAACGCAGGTTGTTGCGGCGGTTTCTGTTCTCCAAAGTCCTCTAGTTTGTCATGCATTTCTCGCTCTGCGGCCTGACTCTGTTGGAGAGAGGCCCTTAGTTCCGCGATCTCCTTTTCATTGGCCTTGATTCTGCTTTCCAGCTCTGTGACCTTTTGAGAGTTGGTGGTAATTATGGCCATGGCTGCGGCAAGGGCAGCGTGGAGGGCGTCAAACCGCTGGTCAAATTTTGGCATCAGGAGCTTGGAGACCTCTTCAGCTAACAAAGCTATTTGTGAAGTCTTGCTCTTGCTTGGGCGGTTCAAAGTAACTTGATAGCGGGGAAATATGCGGTGGGAACGGACCGGGATCCATCTGTGATTCAGGCGGAGAGCTGGCTGATGGAGAAGCAGGTTGGCGACGTGTGTTCCTAGCAAGTTGTTTGGGTGGCTTTGGGGCAGACTTTCCTTTGTGCATTGTTGATGACGATTGTATGCTGAGCGGCAGGAGCTCTTGTGGGGCGGTGGGTTTCTTTGTTCGGGTTTTTATTAAGTATTTGTTCATTACCATTCCCTGGAAGCAGGGGGAAATAGTAGAACAGCGGGCAGCAGTTGGGGATTGTGGATTGCCAGGTTGTTGGTCACAGTGGGACAGAGAGTAGGAAGGCTGTCATAGTCTGACTTCTATATCATAAGTCTTGGTTGGTGGGAGCAAGGTGGATAAAAAGTTGATATCGGTAACAGGTTGTGTGTTTGTAGATTGTATTTAAGATAAATTCAACAGAAGCTTGTTATATGTTAGAGATCAGCAGATGACACCTATGAATTGTCTACTGCTGTTGGTTGATTCTGGTGTCAGCCAGCAGATGTCACCCTTGCTCAATTTATCGCTCAAGAGTATGGTTATCAAGGCCAGGGGAGATGAGGGGACAAGTGCTGGTCAGTTCAAGTAATTCTCCAGGAGAGGGATGGTGTATGCAGATTAGAACAATATAGTGTTGTTTCAGCAAGGGATGCAGTTAGGGTGCTTTCACACTGCGATTTTTGAGCATCCGTGGCTGTCCGTTGTCCAATTTGGCCCCCTATGGGCACGGATTGGATCGGATTTGGCCTAATTGCCATCCGATTTTTGTCGGATCCGATTGTGTCTGATTTTTTGCTGTGCCCAAAATTGGAGACTGCTCCGATTTTGGGCACAGCGGACCATATCAGACCAAATCGGAGCACTCCACGGGTTATTGCAACGGTGATGGCTGCTGTAACTGGGAACAACAACACTGTGAGTAAATGTGGTGCCCCTGTGGCCACATAGGGAACTGGAGCTAGGCAGGAAGATAGACAGTTTGTGCAACAAACACCCTCACAGCACACACACCCACAGAAGGAGGCACCCAACCCAGAGCCCGGGACTCTAGGCGGGCAAGGGGTGGTGGGTTTAGAGGAAAGTGGGTGGGAAGAATGTAGATCAGGTGACAGAGAGCACAAAAAGAGAAAAAGAGGAGGAAGGAGTTAGTAAGCCAGAGTGAGCCGAGCAGCAAAGACACCAGAAGAAAGTGACACATCCCGGAGGGATTGGGCTCCCTGGAGACGTAGAATCCACAGAGTCACAGAAACCATGGAGAGAAAGCTCGTCCATAGCCGGCATCCCAGGGGAGTGTGAGGACAGAGACCGGACCAGCATCACTGGGTCCGAGGAACACGGCAGCACCGACCAACTACCGGCGGAGTGGTTTTCCCTATTTGAGCTGGAATCACACGGGTGAGATGGAGCCTGGTAACACCTTAGAAGAGAGGGTTACTGCAGGCTAGGCACACACCAGAGTGTCGGCTCTGAGGGGAACCGAAGCAAATTCCGGCTTCCCAGATTAACCGACGGGAGCTCTAACTCCAGGTTGGAGTTCCCACAACAAGGGTTGAAGGCACAGCAGCATCCATGAGGACCCACAAGGGTCCGAGCTGCCGCCATACAACCCGGGGAGAATAGAGAGGAAAGAACAGCCTGAAAGGACTTAGAAGGAGTAAGGGGTCTCGGAGTGACAGCCTGGCTGCAGAGGGCTCAGTGTTACCGGAGTTAACTGAACTGTGACTTGTGTTGAGAAGTGTACTGAGAACTGATGTGAACTGTTTGAAGAACTGACAAGTAAACCCGGTGAACCCTGCTTCAGTGTTCGTGTTTGATTCCAGGTATACAGAACTGGTTATCATACCTTTTACCCTGCCAGGAGCAGCCTGACCCACAGCGGGCTCATCCATCTGGCTGCAGCCCCATCATCCATCCATGCTCCTGGCAGAGCAGCGCGGCAGCGGTGGTCCCATCATTGACCACAACCCGTGGGTGGCGTCACGACAAACATTATCCCCTGTATATATCCCCTTTTACTTGTGTGAACCCGGGACACGGTCCGGACCAGGACCTCCGTGACATCCCCAGCAGTATCCTGGTCCAGCACCGAGTACCCCGTCCCAGTGGGCTCTACATAAACATCTTGTGATTGCACCTTGGTGATGTAATATCGGCACCTTGGTGCTGTAATATCGGCACCAACTCACAATATAACATCTGCTGTCCTGGGATCAGTCCTACCCGTGGAGGGCTTACCAACTGTACTGCACTGTCAACACTCCCAGTGGAACTGTGGAGCAGCGGCGAACACTGTTAGCCGCAACCCACGGGTGGCGTTACGTAAACAACCATCCCCAAGTTTGGTTACCCTACCCCCAGAAGCCAATTCCTGAACTCCCATATCAATGAAAAGTATTTCCCAAAACCCGATTTGACCGCTTCAGGGTTACGGGCCGGGTTGCACCACTGTGACATCCCCAGTTCCCCGACAACCACAACAAAACCCCACGGGGCGCGTCACTAACATTGGAAGGCTGATCGATGAAGAGATCAGCTGATATGTGCAGGGAATGATGGGAGGTCAGCGCGGGAGCCCATGTCAAAGAGAGGGAGTCGAACCTAGAACATACAGCTATGTCCTAGATCAGTGATTGCGGAACTTTCAGAGGCCGAGTGGTTAAACTGCAACCCAAAACCAAATTACTTATGGCAAAGTGCCAATACAGTAATGTAATCTAAATTACATACAGCAGTGGTAATCATAAGCACTGCACAGGGGGAAGAGCAAGCAGATGCTAACTCTCTTCCCTGTGCAGTGGTTGTAGTCCTGAAATACTGATGATCATTCAATTATTTTAGCAATTAATTGATTTTAAACTTACCTTTGCAGTCTTCTCTTCTCTTCAGCAGTGGTCATCCTGCTCATGTGTACTGCACATTGAAGCTGAGCCGCTGCCACTGCCCTTTCTAGAAACAGCAGGTGGACTGATCTGTATGGAAAAAATACAGAATATTAGACAGATAGGAGATAGATTTTATCATGGCATGCAAGCAGATTTCATACTGAAATCCTGGTCCCTATCTTGTAATAATATCTCCACCCTGACCCTCTCCTTGTAGTAATATCTCCATCCTGACCTTCTCCTTGTAGTAATGTGTCCCATCCTGACCTTCCCCTTCTAGCTATGTGCTCCATCCTGACCCTCTCCTTGTAGCTATGTGCTCCATCCTGACCCTCTACTTCTAGTAATGTGCTCTATCCTTACCCGCTACTTGTAGCTACGTGCTCCATCCTGATCTCCTTGTAGTAATGTGTTCCATCCTGACCCTCTGCTTGCAGATAGGTGCTCCATCCTGACCCTCTACTTCTAGTAATGTGCTCTATCCTGACCCTCTCCTTGTAGCTACGTGCTCCATCCTGATCTTCTCCTTGTAATAATGTGATCCATCCTGACCCTCTCCTTGTAGCTATGTGCTCCATCCTGACCCTCTGCTTCTAGTAATGTGCTCCATCCTGACCCTTTGCTTGCAGTTAGGTGCTCTCACCTCCCTGACCCTCTACTCCCTTGTAGTAATGTGATCCATCCTGACCCTTTCCCTGTAGTAATGTGCTTCATCCTGACTCTCTCCTTGTAGTAATGTGTCCATCCTGACCTTCTACTTGTAGTAATGTTTCCCATCCTGACCCTCTCCTTGTAGTAATGTGCTCCATCATGACCCTCTCCTTGTAGTAATGTGCTCCATCCTGACCCTCTCCTTGTAGTAATGTGCTCCATCATGACCCTCTCCTTGTAGTAATGTGCTCCATCATGACCCTCTCCTTGTAGTAATGTGCTCCATCATGACCCTCTCCTTGTAATTATGTGCTCCATCATGACCCTCTCCTTGCAGTTATGTGCTCCATCCTGGCCCCCTCCTTCTAGTAATGTGTCCCATCCTAAACCCCCTCCTAATAGTAATGTGCTTCCTCCAGATTCTCTCCTTCTAGTAATGTGTCCCATCCTGACCCTCTCCTTGTAGTAATGTGCTCCATCATGACCCTCTCCTTGTAGTTATGTGCTCCATCCTGGCCCCCTCCTTCTAGTAATGTGTCCCATCCTGAACCCCCTCCTAATAGTAATGTGCTTCATCCAGATTCTCTCCCTCTAGTAATGTGTCCCATCCTGACTTTCTCCTTCTAGTAATGTGCTCCATTCTGACCCTTTCCTTGCAGTTATGTGCTCCATCCTGACCCTCTCCTTGTAGTTACATTCTCCATCCTGACCCTCTCCTTGTAGTTATGTGCTCCATCCTGATCTTCTCCTTCTATGTTCTCCATTCTGATCCTCTCCTTCTAGTTATGTGCTCCATTCTGATCCGCTCCTAGCTATATGATCTATGCTGACTATCTTTATGCATTTATGGCCCCATCCTGGCCCTCTCCTTGCAGTTGTGCTCCATCCTGACCCTCTTCTTGTAGTAATGTCTTCATCCTTATCCCCTTGTAGCATGCCCCATCCTTGTCCCCTTCGCTAATGTCCCATCCTTGTCCCCTTGTGGTAATGCCCCCATCCTGCCCCCATCATGTAGTAATGCCCCATCCTGCTATAATGCCCTATCCTTGTTCCCTTGAAGCAATATGCCCCATCCTGCAGTAATATGCCACATTCTTGTCCCCTTACAATTATATGCCCCATCCTGCAGTAATGCCCTATCCTTCTCCCTTGCAGCAATATGCTCCATCCTGCAGTAATATTCCCCATCCTGCCCCCATCATGTAGTAATGCCCCATCCTGCTGTAATGCCCTATCCTTTGTTCCCTTGCAGCAATATGCCCCATCCTGCAGTAATATGCCCCATCCGTGTTCCCTTGAAGTAATATGCCCCATCCTGCAGTAATGTGTCTCATCCTTCTCCACTTGCCGTTAATATGCCCCACCCTTATTCCTTTGCAGAAATATGCCCCATCCAGCAGTAATGTGCCCCATCCTTGTCCCTGGTATTATTGCACCACCCTTGTCCCCATCACATAGTAATATGCCCCATCCTCGTCCCCATCACATATGAATCTGCCCCATCCTGCCCCCATCACATAATAATCTAACCCCATCCTTGTTCCCATCACAATCACATAGTGATCTGCCCCATCCTGCCCCCATCACATAGTAATCTGCTCCATCCTTGTCCCCATCACATAGTAATCTGCCCCATTCTTGTCCTAATCGCATAGTAATCTGCCCCATCCTGCCTTCATCACATAGTAATCTTCCCCATCACATATTAATTTGCCCCACCACTGTAACTATCACATAGTAATCTGCCCCATGAAATATTATTATGCCTCATCCTTGTTCTTATCACATAGTAATCTGCCTATCCTACCCCCATCACATAGTAATCTGCCCCATCCTGCCCCATCACATAATATGCCCCATTAGCCCCATCACGTAATAATATGCCCCATCACGTAATAATATGCCCCATCATCCCCATCACATAATAATATGCCCCATCCTGCCCCCATCACATAATAATATGCCCCATCACATAATAATATGCGCCATCCTGTCCCCATCACATAATAATATGCCCCATCATCCCCCATCACATAATATGCCCCATCCTGCTCCATCACATAATAATATGCCCCATCCTGTCCCATCACATAATATGCCCCATCCGCCCCCATTACATAATATGCCCCATTCTGCCCCCATCACATAATAATATGCCCCATCCTGCCCCATCACATAATAATATGCCCCATCACATAATAATATGCCCCATCACATAATAATATGTGCCATCCTGTCCCCATCACAATAATATGCCCCATCATCCCCCATCACATAATATGCCCCATCCTGCTCCATCACTTAATAATATGCCCCATCCTGTCCCATCACATAATATGCCCCATCCGCCCCATTACATAATAATATGCCCCATCCTGCCCCCATCACATAATAATATGCCCCATCCTGCCCCATCACATAATAATATGCCCCATCACATAATAATATGCCCCATCACATAATAATATGCCCCATCACATAATAATATGCGCCATCCTGTCCCCATCACATAATAATATGCCCCATCATCCCCCATCACATAATAATATGCCCCATCCTGTTCCATCACATAATATGCCCCATCCTGCTCCATCACATAATAATATGCCCCATCCTGTCCCATCACATAATATGCCCCATCCGCCCCCATTACATAATAATATGCCCCATCCTGCCCCCATCACATAATAATATGCCCCTTCAGCCCCATCACATAATAATATGCCCCATCCTGCCCATTCGTATAATAATATTCCGCATCACATAATAATATGCCCCATTAGCCCCATCACATAATAATATGCCCCATCAGCCCCATCACATAATAATATGCCCCATCACATAATAATATGCCCCACCACATATTAATATGCCCACCAGCCCCCATGACATAATAATATGCCCCATCCTACCCTATCACATAATAGTATGCCCCATCACATAATAATATGCCACATCAGCCCCCATCACATAATAATATACCCCATCACATAATAATATGCCCCATCAGCCCCCATCACATCATAATATGCCCCATCCTACTCCATCACAGAACAATATGCCCCATCCTGCCCCATCACATAACAATATGCCCCATCCTGCCCCATCATGTAATAATATGCCCCATAACGTAATAATATGCCCCATCCTGCCCCTGTTAGTATTGCCCCATCCTGCCCTCTGTTAGTATTGCCCCATCCTGCCCCTGTTAGTATTGCCCCATCTTGCCCCGTGTTAGTATTGCCCCATCTTGCCCGTGTTAGTATTGCCCCATCTTGCCCCTGTTAGTATTGCCCCATCTTGCCCCTGTTAGTATTGCTCCATCTTGCCCCCTGTTAGTATTGCCCCATCCTGCCTCCTCTTAGTATTGCCCCATCCTGCCCCCTGTTAGTATTGCCCCATCCTGCCTCCTCTTAGTATTGCCCCATCCTGTGTCCTTAGTATTGCCCCATCTTGCCCCCTGTTAGTATTGCTCCATCTTGCCCCCTGTTAGTATTGCCCCATCCTGCCTCCTCTTAGTATTGCCCCATCCTGCCTCCTCTTAGTATTGCCCCATCCTGCCTCCTCTTAGTGTTGCCCCATCCTGCCCCCTCTTAGTATTGCCCCATCCTGCCTCCTCTTAGTGTTGCCCCATCCTGCCCCCTGTTAGTATTGCTCCATCTTGCCCCCTGTTAGTATTGCTCCATCTCGCCCCCTCTTAGTATTGCCCCATCCTGCCTCCTCTTAGTATTGCCCCATCCTGCCTCCTCTTAGTATTGCCCCATCCTGCCTCCTCTTAGTATTGCCCCATCCTGCCTCCTCTTAGTGTTGCCCCATCCTGCCCCCTCTTAGTATTGCCCCATCCTGCCTCCTCTTAGTGTTGCCCCATCCTGCCTCCTCTTAGTATTGCCCCATCCTGCCTCCTCTTAGTATTGCCCCATCCTGCCCCCTCTTAGTGTTGCCCCATCCTGCCCCCTCTTAGTATTGCCCCATCCTGCCCCTCTTAGTGTTGCCCCATCCTGCCTCCTCTTAGTATTGCCCCATCCTGCCCCCTCTTAGTGTTGCCTCATCCTGCCCCCTCTTAGTGTTGCCCCATCCTGCCCCTCTTAGTATTGCCCCATCCTGCCCCCTCTTAGTATTGCCCCATCCTGGCTGCTTTAAATAGGTTAAAAAAAAAAAAGTCATACTCGCCTGCTTTCACCGCTGCTGCAGCTTTCCTCTCCTGGCATTCTCTGTCTTCTCCTCTCGGCCGGGCGCGTCACATGACCACTGTCACATGATGCTGGTCGGGAGGGCGGGGCTAGGAGTGTCGGAGGGAGGAGAAAAGTCTCCTCTGATCCAACACAGCTTTGAAGTGTCGGCGCCGCGGCACGCACCGGCAGATCAAAGCGGCAGTGTAGTGGCGAGGCTCTGTGTGCCCTCCCTGGCACGCGTGCCATAGGTTCGCCATCACTGTCCTTGATCATTATGGGGTTAAAGAAAAAGTTAAAAAATGTGTATTATATCTTGCTTTTGTTCATATTTAGGGCAAGACGACCAAAAACAGCGAAGAAGAATTCAAGTCCCCCCTAGAGAGAAAGGAATTGGTAAATGAACAAGAGACATCTGGAATGAACAAAGAAAAGCAAGAACCAGAAAATGATAAGAAAGCAGGTAAGTGAGAGAATGTCCTCCATGTTGTGTGATGTTGGTCAGTGAGAGGAATTCATGTGGGGCAGATGTAATCTGGCAGTGCTGGGATCATCACCTGTTTAACCCCTTCATGACCGGGGAATTTTTCATTTTCGTTTTTTGCTCCCCTGCTTCCAAGAGCCATAACTTTTTTATTTTTCCGTCAATATAGACATATGACGGCTTGTTTTTTGCAGGACGAGTTGTACTTTCATATGCAATCATTTATTTTACCATGTAGTGTACAGGGAAATTGCAAAAAAATTCTAAATGCAGTGAAATTGCAAAAAAGTGCAATAAGACGTTTGCTTTTTGGGTATTTTAGTCGCCATGTTCACTATATGGTGAAACCGACGTGACGGGGTGATGCCTCGGGTTGGTGCACGTTCATAGACACCCAACATGTATACCTTCACTGGTATCTAGGTGGTGATAAAAAATTCTGAAGTTTTAGAGAGAAAAAAAAAGGACTTTTTGCGCCATGTTCTGCGACCCGTAGGGTTCTCATTTTTCGGGATCTGGGGCTGTGTGACGGCTTATTTTTGCGTCTTGAGCTAACGAATGATACCATTTTTGGGGGGATCTGCTGTTGTGATCGGCCGTTATTGCATTTTATAGCAATGTTGCGGCGACCAAAAAAACGGAATTTTGGCGTTTGGACCATTTTTTCAGTTACGGAATTTACGGCTCTCATTAACGGATTTAATAGAATGATAGATCAGGCGATTCTGAACGCGGCAATACCAAATGCGTATTTTTTTTAAATACTTTTTTTGTGATTGGGGGAAAAGGGGGGTGATTTGAACTTTTATATTTTAATTTTTTTTAACAGGTTTTTAAAAACTTTATTTTTTTTATTAATTCTTATTTTTACACTGCCCCTTTAAGCGGCACCTTGCTGTACAGTCCAATCGCTTCTGGGAGATACAGATGTGCTGTATCACCCAGAACCGCGGCCGTATTGTGGTTGGCAGCACCTGCCAACCACAACACGGAACTGCTCAGTGACAGCATCTGGGGTCTAGCCAGGACCCCGGGCTGTCACGTGAGCGTCGGAGATCCCGCGATACTATCTCGGGGTCTCCGGAGCACAGCCGCCTTGGATCCCACTGTCAGTGATTGACAACGGGATCCAAGGGGTTAACAGTGCCGATCGGATCCCAGATCCGATCGGTGCTGTTACCCTGACATCTCAGCTGATGAGATCAGCTGAGATGTCGGAGCTTTGATGTGAACGTGATAGGTCGGGAAGGGGTTTATGGTTGACAATGATCCCGCACTTCTTTATGGAGAAGATTCCTTTGCTGACCTGGAAAAAAGTGACTGTAACAGTAATATCATGTAATATGGAGCCCAAACACTGACAATATGTTTACATTTCTTAGGTTTCCAAGATTCCACCTTCTGACGGATGTTTTTACCTCGCTGCCGAGCAATACTCAGGGTTCTCTGCTGTGTCGGTGAAGACATAGAACAATAGGACTGCGATAGATAGATAGATAGATAGATAGATAGATAGATAGATAGATAGATAGATATGTATAAGCAAAGTAAGGAGCAGCGTGTTGTGCTGGTATTATGCAGAGTGCAAAGCGTCCCTGAGGCTCCTTCCAGCCTCAATAATACATACAGTTTATAAACGGGTCACAGCACTTCTTTCCAATGCAATAGATGTTTATTCCAGCCCGGCACAGATGGCAACGTTTCGAGCCTGTCAGCTCTTTTTCCAGCCAGCTGGAAAAAGAGCTGACAGGCTCGAAACGTTGCCATCTGTGCCGGGCTGAATAAACATCTATTGCATTGGAAAGAAGTGCTGTGACCCGTTTTAAATGATAAATAATAGATAGATGATAGATAGATAGATAGATAGATGATAGAATGGATAGATGAAAGATAGGCGGCCGTCACACGCTACGATATCTTGAAAGATATCGCTTGAACGCGCCAGATTAAACATCGCTTGAACGATGTCTGTGCGTGTGACGGCAAGATACGACGAGCAAGAAATGATAAAATCGCCAAATCGAGATCTGAGGTCCGGAGCTCAGATCTAGCGATTAACGATTTAGCGATCTGCTTCATCGTGGTGTATGACACCACGATGAACGATCTCCCAGCGGCAGAGCCTATGCTGGGAGATGGTAACTATGGTACACGTCGGGTTACTAAGCGATGCGCGGCGCCTAGTAACCCGATGTGTACCATAGTTACCAGCGAGATCGCTGCTCCACATCGCTGGTGAGTCTGTCTGTTTGACATCTCACCAGCGATGTGAGCGATATTGTAAGCGATCGCGCGTGCACGTGATCGCTTACAATATCGTTCAGTAAATGGAAGCGTGTGACGGCCGCCATAGATAGATAGATAGAATGGAAAGATAGATAGATGGATAGAATGGAAAGATAGATAGATGGATAGAATGGATAGATAGATAGATAGGTAGGTAGGTGACAGCATGATGTGACAAGTGATAAGTGATGAGATCTCAGATCGTTAATCACAGATATGAGACCCGGACCCCATGTCAGACGATGTCGATCATCCATTCTGCTGCATTATTCTGTCCAGGGGCGGACTTTCCCAGGTGGCAGGGGGGCAATTGCCCCCTGGGCTGGTGGTGTAGAAACCCACAGAAACGGGCCGCCCCCACCCCCCCCGGACCTCACCTAAGGGCTGGCGGCTCTGAGATGCGCCGCCGAAAATTTCCGACAGCACCATCCCCCCCGATCCTCACCCAAGGGTTGCCGGAAAAATTTTGCCACCCAGGGTCTGCGTCGCCAGTCAGCCCCTGATTCTGTGTGACACCACCATGACCGATCTCCAGACCGATTTCTCTTATTCACATCATTGACAAGCATCAATCGCTGGTTGTGTGAGCGATACCTGCACATAACATCGCTGCTGTGTCCTGAACGTTATCTATACATGTGACACCTCACTAATGATGTGTCCACGAGCCGCACCCCTGACATCGTTTATCTATACATGTGACACCTCACTAACGATGTTGTCCACGAGCCGCACCCCTGACATCGTTATCTATACATGTGACACCTCACTAACGATGTGTCCACGAGCCGCACCACTGACATCGTTATTGAGTTCACTCACAAAATCGTAGTGTGTGACGGCCGCCATAGATAGATGGATAGATGCATAGATGGATAGATGGATGGATATATAGATGAATAGATGGATAGATGGATGGATGGATGGATAGATGAATAGATGCATAGATGGATAGATAGATGGATAGATGGATGGATAGATAGATGGATAGTAGGCGGCCGTCACACAGTACGATTTTGTGAGCGATCTCACCTACGATGTCAGGGGTGCGGCTCGTGGACACATCATTAGTGAGGTGTCACATGTATAGATAACGATGTCAGGGGTGCGGCTCGTGGACACATCATTAGTGAGGTGTCACATGTATAGATAACGATGTCAGGGGTGCGGCTCGTGGACACATCATTAGTGAGGTGTCACATGTATAGATAACGATGTCAGGGGTGCGTGCTCGTGGACACATCATTAGTGCGGTGTCACATGTATAGATAACGTTCAGGACGCAGCAGCAATGTTACATGCAGGGATCGTGCACACAACCAGCGATTGATGCTTGTCAATGATGTGAATAGGAGAAATCGGTCAGGAGATCGGTTATGGCGGAGTCACACAGAACGATGCAGCAGATTGGATGATCCACATCGTCTGATATGGGGTCCAGGTTCTCATATCTGTATATAACGATCTGATCACTTATCGCTAATCAGATCAACCTGTCACATGCAACGATGTCGTAGGAGCGATGCCAAATCAGGCACCTTCCAGCGATATGTTTACATATATCGTAGCGTGTGACGCCCGCCGTAGATGGATAGATAGACATAAGCGATAGATAGTGTGACGCGGTCACTGATCGTGTAGTGGAGGGGAGGTACGTGTCACGCAGGTTACTTAGCCTGTGTGAGCTAAAACCTGTGAAAGTTACCCAGCATGTTATGTGTTGTGGGGTTAATTACAAAGGGTGTGTGGTTTTAGGGGAATGACTAAGGCTGGCTTCACACTGCGGTCAGGTCAGGTCAGGTCAGGTTTTGTGTTCCAAAACCAGGGGAGGAAGTTGCAGAGAAAAGTATAATTGAAAGATTGACACCTGTTCTAGATTTTGGAGTCACTCCTGGTTTTGGAACACAAAACTTCACCTGATCTGACCTGACCGCAGTGTGAAGCCAGCCTTAGAGAGCGGGAGGTCATTCCCCTACTTCCCCTGAGGGTGCGGCTGTGCCATAGTAAAAGCACAAGGAGATTGGTGTGTGCAGGCTCCAGAGTGTGGAGCTCAGCCCAGGAGTATCTGCAGTCTGCAGCAGTCAGTACAGGCGACCTGGACACATTCAGGCTGTGGATACTTGTTTTGTTTTGTTATTTTATTTTACCTTTCAAGACAGTGACGCTCCGTTGTTTTTGTGCCCAATTCTGCTGGGTTTATGCAGCATCAATAAACCTGCAGCCAAACACATTCCTGTGCTTGCTTCTGACTGCAGCCCAGTGAGTCATCTTGCCACGATAGATAGACAGACAGACAGACATTAAGGCGGCCGTCACACACTACGATTTTGTGTGGGAACTCAATAACGATGTCAGGGGTGCGGCTCGTGGACACATCGTTAGTGAGGTGTCACATGTATAGATAACGATGTCAGGGTGCGGCTCGTGGACATCATTAGTGAGGTGTCACATGTATAGATAACGTTCAGGACGCAGCAATGATGTTGCGTGCAGGGATCGTTCACACAATCAGTGATTGATGCTTGTCAATGATGTGAATAGGAGAAATCGGTCAGGAGATCGGTTATGGCGGTGTCACACAGAACGATGCAGCAGATTGGATGATCCACATCGTCTGATGTGGGGTCCGGTTCCCATATCTGTATATAACAATCTGACCACTTATCGCTAATCAGATCGACCTGTCACACGCAACGATGTCGTAGGAGCGATGCCAAATCAGGCACTCTCCACCGATATCTTTACATATGTCGTAGCGTGTGACGCCCGCCATAGATGGATGATGGATGGATGGATGCATAGATGGATATATAGATGGATGCTGCATGGATGGATGAATAGATAGATGATAGATAGATAGATAGATAGATAGATAGATAGATAGATAGATAGATAGTACATAGAGCATAGATGCATAGGTGGATGGATATATAGGATAGGCGGCCGTCACACGCTACGACATATGTAAAGATATTGCAGGAAAGTGCCTGATTTGGCATCGCTCCAACGACATCGTTGTGTGTGACAGCATGATGTGACAAGTGATAAGTGATCAGATCGTTAATCACAGATATGAGACCCGGACCCCATATGAGACGATGTCGATCATCCAATCTGCTGCATTATTCTGTCCCAGGTGGCAGGGGGGCAAGTGCCCCCTGGGCTGGTGGTATGGAAACCCACAGAAACGGGCCGCCCCCCCCCCCCCCCCCCCCGACCTCACCTAAGGGCTGGCGGCTCTGAAATGGGCCGCCGAAAATTTCCGACAGCACCATCCCCCCCGTCCTTACCCAAGGGTTGCCAAAAAAATTTTGCCACCCAGGGTTTGCGTCGCCAGTCAGCCCCTGATTCTGTGTGACACCACAATGACCGATCTCCAGACCGATTTCTCTTATTCACATCATTGACAAGCATCAATTGCTGGTTGTGTGAGTGATCCCTGCACGTAACATCGCTGCTGCATCCTGAACGTTATCTATACATGTGACACCTCACTAATGATGTGTCCACGAGCCGCACCACTGACATCGTTATCTATACATGTGACACCTCACTAATGATGTGTCCACGAGCCGCACCCCTGACATCGTTATCTATACATGTGACACCTCACTAATGATGTGTCCACGAGCCGCACCCCTGACATCGTTATCTATACATGTGACACCTCACTAACCATGTGTCCACGAGCCGCACCCCTGACATCGTTATCTATACATGTGACACCTCACTAATGATGTGTCCACGAGCCGCACCCCTGACATCGTTATCTATACATGTGACACCTCACTAACCATGTGTCCACGAGCCGCACCCCTGACATCGTTATCTATACATGTGACACCTCACTAACCATGTGTCCACGAGCCGCACCCCTGACATCGTTATCTATACATGTGACACCTCACTAACATGTTGTCCACAAGCCGCACCACTGACATTAATATTGAGTTCACTCACAAAATCGTAGTGTGTGACAGCCGCCATAGATAGATGAATAGATGCATAGGTGGATAGATGCATAGATGGATGGATATATAGATGAATAGATGCATAGATGCATAGATGGATAGATGGATAGATGGATGGATGGATAGATCTGATTAGCGATAAGTGGTCAGATCGTTATATACAGATATGAGAACCTGACCCCATATCAGACGATGTGGATCATCCAATCTGCTGCATCGTTCTGTGTGACACCGCGATAACGATCTCCTGACCGATTTCTCCTATTCACAACATTGACAAGCATCAATCGCTGGTTGTGTGAACGATCCCTGCACGTAACATCGCTGCTGCGTCCTGAACGTTATCTATACATGTGACACCTCACTAATGATGTGTCCACGAGCCGCACCACTGACATCGTTATCTATACATGTGACACCTCACTAACGATGTGTCCACGAGCCGCACCCCTGACATCGTTATCTATACATGTGACACCTCACTAACATGGTTATTGAGTTCCCACACAAAATCGTAGTGTGTGACGCCCCCCATAGATAGATGAATAGATGCATAGGTGGATAGATGCATAGATGGATGGATATATAGATGAATAGATGCATAGATGCATAGATAGTAGGCGGACGTCACACACTATGATTTTGTGCGGGAACTCAATAACAATGTCAGGGGTGCATCTCATGGACAACATCATTAGTGAGGTGTCACATGTATAGATAACGCTCAGGACCAGCGATTGATGCTTGTCAATGATGTGAATAGGAGAAATCGGTCAGGAGATCGGTTATGGCGGAGTCACACAGAACGATGCAGCAGATTGGATGATCGACATCGTGTGGTATGGGGTCCGGTTCCCATATCTGTATATAACGATCTGACCACTTATCGCTAGTCAGATCGACCTGTCACACGCAACGATGTCGTAGGAGCGATGCCAAATCAGGCACCTTCCAGCGATATGTTTACATATATCGTAGCGTGTGACGCCCGCCATAGATGGATAGACAGACATAATCGATAGATAGTGTGACGCGGTCACTGATCATGTAGTTGAGGGGAGGTACGTGTCACGCAGGTTACTTAGCCTGTGTGAGCTAAAACCTGTGAAAGTTACCCAGCATGTTATGTGTTGTGGGGTTAATTACAAAGGGTGTCTGGTTTTAGGGGAATGACTAAGAGAGCGGGAGGTCATTCCCCTACCTCCCCTGAGGGTGCGGCTGAGCCATAGTAAAAGTACAAGGAGATTGGTGTGTGCAGGCTCCAGAGTGTGGAGCTCAGCCCAGGAGTATCTGCAGTCTGCAGCAGTCAGTACAGGCGACCTGGACACATTCAGGCTGTGGATACTTGTTTTGTTATTTTATTTTACCTTTCAAGACAGTGACGCTCCGTTGTTTTTGTGCCCAATTCTGCTGGGTTTATGCAGCATCAATAAACCTGCAGCCAAACACATTCCTGTGCCTACTTCTGACTGCAGCCGAGTGAGTCGTCTTGCCACGATAGATAGATAGATAGATAGATAGACAGACAGACATAAGGGTACCTTTACACGCCGCTACTGGTGGGTGGATACAACCAGCTATTTCACGTGCACGAGCACGCACAAACGGTTGCAAATGGTAATCGCACCACCTTTACACACCGCAAGAAGGTGCGCTACAGTAGGTTACATCTATCTCTGGATACACCGCCGGGTGTCTCAAGTTACCTTCTGTAGCTCACCTTACCTCATTTACACAGCGCTACAACAAGTTAATATGGGAGCACCTGGTGCAGCCGGGACAACACATAGGCGTGCCACAATTGTGGATTACGAGCCGTCCGTACGATGATAGGACAACGCAATAACATCATGATTGGGCAGGCATCGCAGGAGACTGATTAATACATGACGCTCGAGCAATTGTGTAGTGTGACTGGTCAGCTCCTTAAATATGCCTCCCTATGCAGCGACTACCAATCGTAATGCAGGAGCTTCCTCCAATGATCGCTGATGGGGCGCGGTAACCCGGAGCCTGTGTCACGCCCTAGCTACATACCAGGTACATAGCCTGGTGTATACACATCCCTTCTGTTGCTTCTTTACACGCCAATACAGGTCGCTACAATCGGCTGTGTAGCCACCTGTTTCAGGGCAGTGCTCGTAAACAGGTGCCGCTACTGCCGGGTGGCTACAACCGTCTTCACACGCCGCTACCACGGGGTGAATTGCCGATGCAAGATACATTTCTCGCATGTAGCTGGTTGTATCCACCCGCCAGTAGCGGCGTGTAAAGGTACCCTAAGCGATAGGCGGCTGTCGCACACTACGATTTTGTGAGCGATTTCATCTACGATGTCAGGGGTGCGGCTCGTGGACACATCGTTAGTGAGGTGTCACATGTATAGATAACGATGTCAGGGGTGCGGCTCGTGGACACATCATTAGTGAGGTGTCACATGTATAGATAACGATGTCAGGGGTGCGGCTCGTGGACACATCATTAGTGAGGTGTCACATGTATAGATAACGTTCAGGACGCAGCAGCGATGTTATGTGCAGGGATCGTTCACACAACCAGGGATTGATGCTTGTCAATGATGTGAATAGGAGAAATCGGTCAGGAGATCGGTTATGGCGGTGTCACACAGAACGATGCAGCAGATTGGATGATCCACATCGTCTGATATGGGGTCCGGATCTCATATCTGTGATTAACGATCTGATCACTTATCACTTGTCAGATCGACCTGTCACAAGCAACGACGTCGGTGCAGCGACTGAAAATCTGCGACGTTTCAGCGATATTTTTACAGATATCGTAGCGTGTGACGGCCGCCTTAGCGATAGATAGACATAAGGGGGCCGTTACACGCTACGATATCTGTAAATATATCGCTGAAACGTCACAGATTTTCAGTCACTGCACCGACATCGTTGCGTGTGACAGGTCGATCTGACAAGTGATAAGTGGTCAGATCGTTATATACAGATATGAGAACCGGACCGAATCAGACGATGTCGATCATCCAATCTGCTGCATCGTTCTGTGTGACACCGCGATATCGATCTCCTTTATGATTTCTCCTATTCACATCATTGACAAGCATCAATCGCTGGTTGTGTGAACGATCCCTGCACGTAACATCGCTGCTGTGTCCTGAACGTTATCTATACATGTGACACCTCACTAACCATGTGTGCACGAGCCGCACCACTGACATCGTTATCTATACATGTGACACCTCACTAATGATGTGTCCACGAGCCGCACCCCTGACATCGTTATCTATACATGTGACACCTCACTAACGAGGTGTCCACGAGCCGCACCCCTGACATCGTTATCTATACATGTGACACCTCACTAACGATGTGTCCACGAGCCGCACCCCTGACATCATTATCTATACATGTGACACCTCACTAACCATGTGTCCATGAGCCGCACCCCTGACATTGTTATCTATACATGTGACACCTCACTAATGATGTGTCCACAAGCCGCACCGCTGACATCGTTATCTATACATGTGACACCTCACTAATGATGTGTCCACGAGCCGCACCACTGACATCGTTATCTATACATGTGACACCTCACTAATGATGTGTCCACGAGCCGCACCCCTGACATCGTTATCTATACATGTGACACCTCACTAACCATGTGTCCACGAGCCGCACCCCTGACATCGTTATCTATACATGTGACACCTCACTAATGATGTGTCCACAAGCCGCACCCCTGACATCGTTATCTATACATGTGACACCTCACTAACCATGTGTCCACGAGCCGCACCCCTGACATCGTTATCTATACATGTGACACCTCACTAATGATGTGTCCACGAGCCGCACCCCTGACATCGTTATCTATACATGTGACACCTCACTAACGATGTGTCCACGAGCCGCACCCCTGACATCGTTATCTATACATGTGACACCTCACTAATGATGTGTCCACAAGCCGCACCCCTGACATCGTTATCTATACATGTGACACCTCACTAATGATGTGTCCACGAGCCGCACCCCTGACATCGTTATCTATACATGTGACACCTCACTAATGATGTGTCCACGAGCCGCACCACTGACATCGTTATCTATACATGTGACACCTCACTAATGATGTGTCCACGAGTTCACTCACAAAATCGTAGTGTGTGACGACCCCCATAGATAGATAAGCCATAAAGCCCAGTTGCACACACAGATAATTGTGCAGAGATTGTTGGCAGATCTCTGGTTACAGTGAAATCATGGACACATTGTTCTATTTTGTGGCTGTGTACAAATGTAACAATGTGTCCATGATTTCACTGCAGCCAGAGATCTGTGAACAATCTCTGCACCATTATGTGTGTGTGTAACTGGGCCTATAGATAGATAAGATATATATGTATAAATAGATAGATATATACAGTGGCGTAACATGACCCCGGCGAGCCCCGGTGCAACTTTTACACGGGGGCCCTACTTTGTATGTGATGAGGACCGGGGGGGTTTGGGGAGGTGCTACTGGTGGCAGATGAGGTCCAGGGGGGAAAGTGCCACTGGTGGCAGATGAGGTTTTTGGGGGTGCTGGTGGCAGATGAGGTGCAATGCAATGCGCGCTGCTGTTACCTGCAGGTAACCGGCCAGGGAGCCTGGGAGCAGATAGGAGGAGAGGAGGGGCGGGATCAGCCGAAGCTTCCCGCGGCTGGAGAAGGAGGAAGGAGAGCACCTACTCTCCTCTGACATGTGATCGCGGTCGCGTGGGGTGGCTGGAGACAGGGGCCCCCCTGCAGGGAGGTGCGGACCCCCCTACAGGTGCGGGCCCGGTCTCAGCTGCTACTGCTGCGACCGCGATTGTTACGCCACTGGATATATAGATGAATGCGCCATAGATACTGTACATAGATAAGACCCCAATGAGAAGATAAATGGGTTTCAATGAGGTTTTCTAGTTGAGTCAATACCTGCCAAGGTGAATATTCAAGAGACCTCAGTCAGTATTTTTATGCAAAAAGTGTGAAAATTTATTAACAGACTTTTTGAAAATATAGAGCAGGGTAAGATCAAAGCACGAGATGATACAACTATAAATAAGGACCAGATAAAAGGTGCCAAGGAGGACAAGAAAGTCGGCCCCAATGTAGAGTAAGAAGCACTAAAAGATCACAGGGGAGAAGATGATCCTGGGCCAAGGTACACTTCTAAATCTCCTGCTAGGAATCCCATACATGGGACCAGCTCACGGGATAGTAAAGCAGTAGGAAATATCAAGGCTTTCCAATGGTAAGTCCCATCTAATATATATATATATATCTAATATTCTAATATTATATATATATCTTATATATATATCTTATATATATATATATATATATTTTATATATATATATATATATATATATATATATATATAATATATAATATTAATATATATATATATAATATTAATATATATAATATAATATATATATATTTATATATATAATAATATATAATAATATATAATTACCCTAAGGCCACTTCCGTCATATTCGGCAGTGTTTCCGTCGTCGTATGCGTGGCTGCCACACTCGCAATGCCTTTCCGAGTCCATGCACAGTCTCTCACTCTCAGGACCTGACATGATGTCACTGGTATGGGCGGGGCTATATCACATGACTGTGACATCATCACAGGCACTTTCATTGCTGCAGTCAGCACAGGAGACATCATGCCGCTGTCTCACATCAGACGTGTCCTCATCACTGATTCTCTGCCTCTGACATCCTGCAATCACAAGGGAACATACAGCTGACAGAGGACCCCTGACTGAGCCCCCAAGAGCTGATCTCCAGGATACAGGTGAGAGGAGGCTGCACAGGAGCAACGCTCTGCAGTGAGCAGCCTGCACAGGAGCAATGCTCTGCAGAGGGAGGTGCACAGGAGTATGCTCTGCAGAGAGCAGCTGCCAGAGCATTGCTCTGCAGGGAGCTGCTAGGAGCATGTTCTGCAGAGAGGAGTGCAAGGAGCAATGTTCTGCAGAGAGGAGGCTGCACAGGAGCATTGCTCTGCAGAGAGGAGGCTACACAGAGCAATGTTAGCAGAGAGAGGCTGCACAGGAGCAATGTTCTGCAGAGAGGAGGCTGCACAGGAGCATTGCTCTGCAGAGAGGAGGCTGCACAGGAGCATTGCTCTGCAGAGAGGAGGCTGCACAGGAGCATTGCTCTGCAGAGAGGAGGCTACACAGGGGCAATGCTCTGCAGAGAGGAGGCTGCACAGGAGCGATGCTCTTCAGGAGGAGGCTGCACAGAGCGATGCTCTTCAGGGAGGAGGCTGCACAGGAGCAATGCTCTGCAGAGAGGAGGCTGCACATGAGCATTGCTCTGCAGAGGAGGCTACACAGGAGCAATGCTCTGCAGAGAGGAGGCTGCACAGGAGCAATGCTCTGCAGAGAGGAGGCTGCACAGGAGCATTGCTCTGCAGAAAGGAGGCTGCACAGGAGCAATGCTTTGCAGAGAGGGAGGCTGCACAGGAGCAATGCTCTGCAGAGATGAGGCTGCACAGGAGCAATACTCAGCAGAGAGGAGCCTGCACAGAGCAATGCTCTGCATGAGTGCTGGCGACGCGGAGTGAAAATGCCGTGGCGGGGAACACGATGACCCGCTGGTAAGTATGACAGGGCAGAGTGCCTCTGCAATCCTCTGCAGACAGGAGGCTGCACAGGAGCAATGCTCTACAGTAAGGAGGCTGCACGGGCAATGCTCTGCAGAGAGGAGGCTGCACAGAGCAATGCTCTGCACAGAGGAGGCTGCACAGGAGCATTGCTCTGCATGAGGGAGGCTGCACAGGAGCAAGCTCTGCAAGAGGAGGAGCTCACGGAGCAATGCTCTGCAGAGAGGAGGCTGAACAGGAGCAATACTCAGCAGAGAGGAGCCTGCACAGGAGCATGCTCTGCATGAGTGGTAGCCAACATGCTGGCGACGGCGGAGTGAAAATGCCGTGGCGGGAAGACGATGACCCGCTGGTAAGTATGACAGGCAGAGTGCCTCTGTCCTCTGCTGACCACTCTGCCCGCCGCACTGCGCTGACCACTCTGCCACCCCACTCACTGCTAACACTGAGCCACCATACCCCGCTAACCACTGAGCCACGCGCACTACTAGCACTGAGCACGCGCAGTGCTAAAGTGCTAACCACTGAGCCACCGCGCAGTGCTAAGTGCTAACACTGAGCACGCGCAGTGCTAAAGTGCTAACCACTGAGCCACCGCCCAGTGCTAACCACTGAGCCACCGCCAGTGCTAACCACTGAGCCACGCGCAGTGCTAACCACTGAGCCACGCGCAGTGCTAACCACTGAGCCACGCGCAGTGCTAACCACTGAGCACCATATACAGTGCTAACCACAGAGCCACCGTATACACTGCTAACCACTGAGCCACCATATACAGTGCTAACCACTGAGCCACCATATACAATGCTAACACTGAGCCACCGTATACAGTGCTAACCAGTGAGCCACCGTATACAGTGCTAACCACTGAGCACCATATACAGTGCTAACCACTGAGCCACCGTATACAGTGCTAACCACTGAGCCACCATATACAGTGCTAACCACTGAGCCACCATATACAGTGCTAACCACTGAGTCACCATATACAGTGCTAACCACTGAGCCACCATATACAGTGCTAACCAATGAGCCACCTGTATACACACAATTAATTTCACCGCACTCCCCTAAATATTAGTAAATAAACTATATATGCATTCTAGACTACCCGATTCTTTAGAATCGGGCTCACAGCTAGTCTACTATATAATCGTCTAATATTCTCTGTCACGGAAATCGCACGCTAGCGATGATTGGTTGAGCCGGCCGGGCGGACCAATCAGCGCTAGTGCGCGATTTCTGTGCACAGAAAGAGAAAAAAAGATGCTGGCTGCAGTGGACTCCCGCCACAGCCTCACCGCAGCCTCATGTCACTAACCCCCGCCCCGAGCCACCCACTGACACCAGGGACCTGGGGCTGCCGGGGTCGGGGCTCCCAGGGTGCAGGGAGCGCGCATCGTGTGGCTCCTCCACACTCCTCCTTCCTATGGCCGCACAGTCTGTCACAGACTGTGCGGCCATAGGATGATCCTGGTTGTCAGCTGCCTCCTGTCAGTGTAGCTGGGTGGCAGAAGCACATGCCAGCCGGGGCCCAGCTGCACTGACGGGAGGCGGCTGACACCCGGGATCATCCTGCACACCGCCGCCTCTGCGCCCACCTCCTCCACACCTACTCTCTGCAGGACAACGCCAGCATGAGGGCCAGCACAGTGTGTGTGTCTGGCTGTGGGTGTGAGTCTGTGTCTGGGTCTGACTGTGTCTAGGTATGACTCTGTGTCTAGGTGTGACTCTGTGTGTGGGTGTGAGTCTGCTTCTGCCTCCCCATGCCTGTGCCGCTTCATCCTCTGTCCTCATCCCCCTGCCTGTGCCGCTCCGTCCTCCCCCTGCCTGTGCCACTCCGTCCTCCCCCTTCCTGTGCCACTCCGTCCTCCCCTGCCTGTGCCACTCCGTCCTCCCCTGCCTGTGCTGCTCCATCCTCCCCCACCGCTTCCTCCTCTTTCCTTTGTCCTCCTCCCCTCCGCCACTCCATCCTCCTTTCCTCCCCCTGTCTGTGCTGCTCCGTCCTCCCCCACCCCACCATTTTGTCCTCCGTCCTCCTCCCCGTCCTCCCTCTGCCTGTGCTGCTCCATCCTCCCCCACCCCACCGATTCGTCCTCCATCCTCGTCCCCCCGCCACACTGTGCTCTGTCCCTCCCTTGCCTGTAGTGCTCCATCCTCCCCCACTGCTTCCTCCTCCTTGCTTTGTCCTCCTCCCCTCCGCCACTCCATCCTCCGTCCTCCCCCTGCCTGTGCTGCTCCGGCCTCCCACACCCCGCCGCTTCGTCCTCCATCCTCCTCTCCCCCGCCGCTTTGTGCTCCGTCCTCCCCATGCCTGTGCTGCTCCGGCCTCCCTCACCCTGCTGCTTCATCCATCCTCCTTTCCCACGCCACTCTGTGCTCCATCCTCCCCCTGCCGCTCCGTCCTGCCCCTGCCTGTGCTGCTCCATCCTCCCCCACCCCACCACTTCCTCCTCCTTCCTTTGTCCTCCTCCCCTCCGCCACTCCATCCTCCATCGTCCCCCTGCCTGTGCTGCTCCATCCTCCCCCACGGCTTCCATCCTCCATCCTCCTCCCCCGCCGCTCTGTGCTCAGTCCTCCCCCTGCCTGTGCCGCTCCATCCTCCCCCCCACCCACCGCTTCCTCCTCCTTCCTTTGTCCTCCTCCCCTCCGCCACTCCATCCTCCATCCTTCCCATGCCTGTGCTGCTCCCTCCTCCCCCCGCCACTCTGTGCTCAGTCCACCCCCTGCCACTCCGTCCTCCCCTGCCTGTGCCACTCCATTCTCCCCCACCCCACCGCTTCCTCCTCCTTCCTTTGTCCATCTCCCCTCTCCCACTCCATCCTCCGTCCTCCCCCTGCCTGTGCTGCTCCGGCCTCCCCTACCCCGCCGCTTTGTCCTCCATCTTCCTTTCCCCCGCTGCTCTGTGCTCCATCCTCCCCCTGCCTGTGCTGCTCTGGCCTCCCCCACGACGCCGCTTCGTCCTCCATCCTCCTCTCCCCCACCGCTCTGTGCTCCATCCTCCCCCTGCCTGTGCCGCTGCATCCTCCCCCACCCGGCCGCTTCCTCCTCCTTCCTTTGTCCTCCTCCCCGCCGCCATTCCATCCTCCGTCCTCCCCCTGCCTGTGCTGCTCCGTCCTCCCCCACCCTGCCGCTTCGTCCTCTGTCCTCCTCACCCCCTGCCGCTTTGTGCTCAGTCCTCCCCCTGCCTGTACCGCTCCATCCTCCCCACCCCACCCGCTTCCACCTCCTTCCTTTGTCCTCATCCCCTCCGCCACTCCATCCTCCGTCCTCCCCCTGCCTGTGCTGCTCTGTCCTCCCCCACCCCGCCTCTTCGTCCTCCATCCTCCTCTCCTCCGCCGCTCTGTGCTCCATCCTCCCCCTGTCTGTGCCGCTCCATCCTTCCCCATCGCTTCCTCTTCCTTCCTTTGTCCTCCTCCCCTCCACCACTCCATCCCCCGTCCTCCCCCTGCCTGTGCTGCTCCATCCTCCCCCACCCCGCCGCTTTGTCCTCCGTCCTCCTCCCCCCCGCTGCTCTGTGCTCCGTCCTCCCCCTGCCTGTGCCGCTGCATCCTCCCCCACCCATCCGCTTCCTCCTCCTTCCTTTGTCCTCCTCCCCGCCGCCATTCCATCCTCCATCCTCCCCCTGCCTGTGCTGCTCCGTCCTCCCCCACCCTGCCGCTTCGTCCTCTGTCCTCCTCACCCCTGCCGCTCTGTGCTCAGTCGTCCCCTGCCTGTACCGCTCCATCCTCCCACCACCCGCCGCTTCCTCCTCCGTATTCCTCCCCCCCCCCCGCTGCTCTGTGCTCCGTCCTCCCCCTGCCTGTGCTGCTCTGGCCTCCCCCACGACGCCGCTTCGTCCTCCATCCTCCTCTGCCCCACCGCTCTGTGTTCCATCCTCCCCCTGCCTGTGCCGCTGCATCCTCCCCCACCCAGCCGCTTCCTCCTCCTTCCTTTGTCCTCCTCCCCGCCGCCATTCCATCCTCCGTCCTCCCCTGCCTGTGCTGCTCCGTCCTCCCCCACCCTGTCGCTTCGTCCTCTGTCCTCCTCACCCCCTGCTGCTCTGTGCTCAGTCCTCCCCCTGCCTGTACCGCTCCATCCTCCCCCACCCCACCGCTTCCTCCTCCTTCCTTTGTCCTCATCCCCTCCGCCACTCTGTGCTCAGTCCACCCCCTGCCGCTCCGTCCTCCCCCTACCTGTGCCACTCCATCCTCCCCCACCCCACCGCTTCCTCCTCCTTCCTTTGTCCTCCTCCCCTCTCCCACTCCATCCTCCGTCCTCCCCCTGCCTGTGCTGCTCCGGCCTCCCCTACCCCGCCGCTTTGTCCTCCATCCTCCTTTCCCCCGCTGCTCTGTGCTCCATCCTCCCCCTGTCTGTGCCGCTCCATCCTTCCCCATCGCTTCCTCTTCCTTCCTTTGTCCTCCTCCCCTCCACCACTCCATCCTCCGTCCTCCCCCTGCCTGTGCTGCTTCATCCTCCCCACCCCGCCGCTTCGTCCTCCGTCCTCCCTCCCCCCCCTGCTGCTCTGTGCTCCATCCTCCCCCTGCCTGTGCTGCTCTGGCCTCCCCCACGACGCCGCTTCGTCCTCCATCCTCGTCTCCCCCACCGCTCTGTGCTCCATCCTCCCCCTGCCTGTGCCGCTGCATCCTCCCCCACCCAGCCGCTTCCTCCTCCTTCCTTAGTCCTCCTCCCCGCCGCCATTCCATCCTCCGTCCTCCCCCTGCCTGTGCTGCTCTGGCCTCCCCCACGACGCCGCTTCGTCCTCCATCCTCCTCTCCCCCACCGCTCTGTGCTCCATCCTCCCCCTGCCTGTGCCGCTGCATCCTCCCCCACCCAGCCGCTTCCTCCTCCTTCCTTTGTCCTCCTCCCCGCCGCCATTCCATCCTCCGTCCTCCCCCTGCCTGTACTGCTCCGTCCTCCCCCACCCTGCCGCTTTGTCCTCTGTCCTCCTCACCCCCTGCCGCTCTGTGCTCAGTCCTCCCCCTGCCTGTACCGCTCCATCCTCCCCCACCCCACCGCTTCCTCCTCCTTCCTTTGTCCTCATCCCCTCCGCCACTCCATCCTCCGTCCTCCCCCTACCTGTGCTGCTCCGTCCTCCCCCACCCCGCCTCTTCGTCCTCCATCCTCCTCTCCCCCGCCGCTCTGTGCTCCATCCTCCCCCTGCCTGTACCGCTCCATCCTCCCCACCCCACCGCTTCCTCCTCCTTCCTTTGTCCTCCACCACTCCATACTCCGTCCTCCCCCTGCCTGTGCTGCTCCATCCTCCCCCACCCCGCCGCTTCGTCCTCCGTCCTCCTCCCGCCCCACTGCTCTGTGCTCCGTCCTCCCCCTGCCTGTGCCGCTCCTTCTTCCCCCACCCGGCAGCTTCCTCCTCCGTCCTCCATCCTCCTCCCCCCGCCACTCCGTCCTCCCCCTACCTGTGCCCCTCCATCCTCCTCCCCCCTGCCACGCTGTCCTCCCCTGCCGCTCCGTCCTCAAAGTCCCTCCTATTCAGCCCTCACCGCCTTCCCCATGCAATCCCCATTTCTATATTCTAGAATACCCGATGCGTTAGAATCGGGCCACCATCTAGTATAACATAATGATCCCGAGAAACTGTTCATACAGTAACTAGATGGTGGCCCGATTCTAACACATCGGGTACTCTAGAATATAGAAATGGGGATTGCATGGGGAAGGCGGTGAGAGCTAAATAAAGAGGGACTTTGAGGACGGAGCGGCAGGGGGAGGACAGCGTTGCAGGGGGGAGGAGGATGGACGGGCACAGGTAGGGGGAGGACGGAGTGGCGGGGGGAGGAGGGAGGAGGATGGAGGACGGAGGAGGTAGCGGCGGGGTGGGGGAGGCTGGAGCGGCACAGACAGGGGGAGGACGGAGCACAGAGCGGCGGGGGGGGGGGAGGAGGATGAAGCGGCAGGGTGGGGGAGGATGGAGCAGCACAGGCAGGGGGAGGACGGAGAATAGAGTAGCAGAGGGGAGGAGGACAAAGGAAGGAGGAGGAAGCAGTGGGGGAGGATGGAGCGGCACAGGCAGGGGGAGGACGGAGCACAAAGCGGAATGGGGAGAGGAGGATGGGGGACGAAGCGGCGGGGTGGGGGAGGCCGGAGCAGCACAGGCAGGGGGAGGACGAAGCACAGAGCGTCGGGGGAAAGGAGGATGGAGGACAAAGCAGCAGGGTGGGGGAGGCCGGAGCAGCATAGGCAGGGGGAGGACGGAGGATGGAGTGGCGGAGGGGAGAAGGACAAAGGAAGGAGGAGGAAGCGGTGGGGGAGGATGGAGCTGCACAGGCAGGGGGAGAACTACGCACAGAGCGGCGGGGGGGTGAGGAGGACAGAGAACGAAGCAGCAGGGTGGGAGAGGATGGAGCAGCACAGGCATGGGGAGGACGGAGGATGGAGTGGCGGAGGGGAGGAGGGCAAAGGAAGGAGGAGGAAGCAGTGGGGTGGGGGAGGATGGAGTGGCGGAGGGAGGAGGGCAAAGGAAGGAGGAGGAAGCAGTGGGGTGGGGGAGATGCAGCGGCACAGGCAGGGGGAGGATGGAGCACAGAGCGGTGGGGAGAGGAGGATGGAGGACGAAGCGGCAGGGTGGGAGAAGCCAGAGCAGCACAGGCAGGGGGAGGATCGAGGATGGAGTGGCGGACGGGGAGAAGGACAAAGGAAGGAGGAGTAAGTGGTGGGGTGAGGGAGGATGGAGTGGCACAGGCAGGGGGAGGACAGAGCGGCAGGGAGAGGACTGAGCACAGAGCGGCAGGGGGAGGAGGGCAGAGGACAAAGCGGTGGGGGAGGATGGATCAGCATAGGCATGGGGAGGATGGAGGATGGAGTGGCAGAGGGAAGGAGGACAAAGGAAGGAGGAGGAAGCGGTGGGGTGGGGGGAGGATGGAGCGGCACAGGCAGGGGGAGGACTGAGCACAGAGTGGCAGGGGGGGGAGCAGGACGAAGGACAAAGCGGTGGGGGAGGATGGAGCAGCAGGGGGAGGATGGAGGATGGAGTGGCAAAGGGGAGGAGGACAAAGGAAGGAGGAGGAAGCGGTGGGGGAGGAGGGAGCAGCACAGCAGGGGGAGGAAGGAGGATGGAGTGGCGGAGGGGAGGAGGACAAAGGAAAGAGGAGGAAGCGGTGGGGGAGGATGGAGCAGCACAGGCAGGGGGAGGACTGAACACAGAGCGGCAAGAGGGGGAGCAGGACGAAGGACAAAGCGGTGGGGAGGATGGAGAGCAAGGCAGGGAGGATGAGTGGCGGAGGGGAGGAGGACAAACGAAGGAGGAGGAAGTGGTGGGTTGGGGGAGGATGGAGCAGCACAGGCAGGGGCAGGACGGAGCGGCAGGGGGAGGATGGAGCACAGAGCGGCGGTGGAAAGGAGGATGGATGAAGCGGCAGGGTGGGGGAGGCTGGAGCAGCACAGCCAGAGGGAAGACGAAGCACAGAGCAGCGGGGGAGAGGAGGATGGAGGACGAAGCGGCGGGGTGTGGGAGGCCGGGGGAGGATGGAGTGACGGAGGGGAGAAGGACAAAGGAAAGAGGAGGAAGTGGTGGGGGAGGATGGAGCAGCACAGGCAGGGGGAGGACGGGGACGAAGGATGGAGGACAAAATGGCGGGGTGGGGGAGGACGGAGCAGCACAGGCAGGGGGAGGAAGGAGGATGGAGTGGCGGAGGGGAGGAGGACAAAGGAAAGAGGAGGAAGCAGTGGGGGAGGATGGAGCAGCACAGGCAGGGGGAGGACGGAATGGCAGGGGGAGGACGGAGCACAGAGCACGGGGGGGAGGAGGATGGAGGACGAAGCGGCAGGGTGGGGGAGGACGGAACAGCACAGGCAGGGAGAGGGCGAAGCGGCGGGGTGAGGGAGGACGGAGCAGCCCAGGCAGGGGGAGGACGGAGCGGCACAGGCAGGGGGAGGACTGAGCGGCACAGGCAGGACGGAGCGGCAGGGGAAGGAGGACGGAAGACGAAGCGGCACAGGCAGGGGGAGGAAGGAGCAGACTCACACCCACACACAGAGTCACACCTAGACACAGTCAGACCCAGACACAGACTCACACCCACAGCCAGACACACACACTGTGCTGGCCCTCATGCTGGTGTTGTCCTGCAGAGAGTAGGTGTGGAGGAGGTGGGCGCAGAGGCGGGGTGTGCATGATGATCCGGGTGTCAGCCGCCTCCCGTCAGTGCAGCTGGGCCCCGGCTGGCATGTGCTTCTACCACCCAGCTGCACTGACGGGAGGCGGCTGACACCCGGGATCATCCTATGGCTGCACAGTCTGTGACAGACTGTGCGGCCATAGGAAGGAGGAGTGTGGAGGAGCCACACGATGCGCGCTCCCTGCACCCTGGGAGCCCCGACCCTGGCAGCCCCAGGTCCCTGGTGTCAGTAGGTGGCTCGTGGCGGGGGTTAGTGACATGAGGCTGTGGCGGGAGTCCACTGCAGCCGCTATCTTTGTTCTCTTTCTGTGCACAGAAATCGTGCACTAGCGCTGATTGGTCCGCCCGGCCGGCTCAACCAATCATCGCTAGCGCGCGATTTCCGTGACAGACAGAGAACATTAGACGATTATATAGTAGATAGTAGACTAGCTGTGAGCCCGATTCTAAAGAATCGGGTAGTCTAGAATCCATATATAGTTTATTTACTAATTTTTAGGGGAGTGCGGTGAAATTAATTGTGTGTATACAGGTGGCTCAGTGGGTAGCAGAGTATATGGGGAGTCAGTGGTTAGCACTGTATACGGTGAGTCAGTGGTTAGCACTGTATGGTGGCTCAGTGGTTAGCACTGTATATGGTGGCTCAGTGGTTAGCACTGTATGGTGGCTCAGTGGTTAGCACTGTATGGTGGCTCAGTGGTTAGCACTGTATATGGTGGCTCAGTGGTTAGCACTGTATATGGTGGCTCAGTGGTTAGCACTGTATGGTGGCTCAGTGGTTAGCACTGTATACAGTGGCACAGTGGTTAGCACTGTATTGTAGCTCAGTGGTTAGCACTGTATATGGTGGCTCAGTGGTTAGCACTGTATATGGTGGCTCAGTGGTTAGCACTGTATATGGTGGCTCAGTGGTTAGCACTGTATACGGTGGCTCAGTGGTTAGCACTGTATATGGTGGTTCAGTGGTTAGCACTGCGCAGTTGGTCAGTGGTTAGCATTGCGCGGTGGCTCAGTGGTTAGCACTGCGCGGTGGCTCAGTGGTTAGCACTGCGCGGTGGCTCAGTGGTTAGCACTGCGCGGTGGCTCAGTGGTTAGCACTGCGCGGTGGCTCAGTGGTTAGCACTGCGCGGTGCTCACTGGTTAGCACTTTGCGCTGCGCGGTGGCTCAGTGGTTAGCACTTTAGCACTGCGCGGTGGCTCAGTGGTTAGTAGTGCGCGGTGGCTCAGTGGTTAGCAGTGTACGGTGGCTCAGTGGTTAGCAGGAGTATGGTGGCTCAGTGGTTAGCAGTGAGTGGGGTGGGCAGAGTGGTCAGCGCAGTGCGGTGGGCAGAGTGGTCAGCAGAGGACAGAGGCACTCTGACTGTCATACTTACCAGCGGGTAATCGTCTTCCCCGCCAAGGCATTTTCACTCCGCCGTCGCCAGCATGTTGGCTCCACTCATGCAGAGCATTGCTCCTGTGCAGGCTCCTCTCTGCTGAGTATTGCTCCTGTGCAGCCTCCTCTCTGCAGAGCATTGCTCCTGTGCAGCCTCCTCCTCTCTGCAGAGCATTGCTCCTGTGCAGCCTCCTCCTCTCTCGCAGAGCATTGCTCCTGTGCAGCCTCCCCTCATGCAGAGCAATGCTCCTGTGCAGCCTCCTCTGTGCAGAGCATTGCTCCTGTGCAGCCTCCTCTCTGCAGAGCATTGCTCCTGTGCAGCCTCCTTACTGTAGAGCATTGCTCCTGTGCAGCCTCCTCTCTGCAGAGTATTGCTCCTGTGCAGCCTCCTCTGTGCAGAGCATTGCTCCTGTGCAGCCTCCTCTCTGCAGAGCAATGCTCCTGTGCAGCCTCCTCTCTGCAGAGCAATGCTCTTGTGCAGCCTCCTCTCTGCAGAGCAATGCTCCTGTGCAGCCTCCTCTCTGCAGAGCATTGCTCCTGTGCAGCCTCCTCCCTGCAGAGCATTGCTCCTGTGCAGCCTCCTCCTGCAGAGCATTGCTCCTGTGCAGCCTCCTCCCTGCAGAGCATTGCTCCTGTGCAGCCTCCTCTCTGCAGAGCATTGCTCCTGGGCAGACTCCTGTCTGCACAGCATTGCTCCTGTGTAGCCTCCTCTCTGCAGAGCAGTGCTCCTGTGCAGCCTCCTCTCTGCAGAGCATGCTCCTGTGCAGCCTCCTCTCTGCAGAGCAATGCTCCTTGCAGCTCCTCTCTGCAGAGCATTGCTGCTGTGCAGCCCTCTCTGCAGAGCATTGCTCCTGTGCAGCCTCCTCTCTGCAGAGCAATGCTCCTGTGCAGCCTCCTCTCTGCAGAGCATTGCTGCTGTGCAGCCTCCTCTGTGCAGAGCATTGCTCCTGTGCAGCCTCCTCTCTGCAGAGCAATGCTCCTGTGCAGCCTCCTCTCTGCAGAGCATTGCTGCTGTGCAGCCTCCCCTCTGCAAAGCATTGCTCCTGTGCAGCCTCCTCTCACCTGTATCCTGGAGATCAGCTCTTGGGGGCTCAGTCCGGGGTCCTCTGTCACCTCTATGTTCCCTTGTGATCGCAGGATGTCAGAGGCAGAGAATCACTGATGAGGACATGTCTGATATGAGACAGCGGCATGATGTTTCCTGTGCTGACACTGCAGCAACGAAAGTACCTGTGATGATGTCACAGTCATGTGATATAGCCCCGCCCTACCAGTGACATCATCTCAGGTCCTGGAAGGAGAGAGACAGAGACTCTGCAAGGACTCGCAAAGGCATTGCGAGTGTGGCAGCCACGCAGACGACGACGGAAACAGCGCCGAATATGACGGAAGTGGCCTTAGGGTAATTATATATTAGATGGGACTTACCATTGGAAAGCCTTGATATTTCCTACTGCTTTACTATACCCGGACCTGTTCCCCTGTATGGGATTCCTAGCAGGAGACTTAGAAGTGTACCTTGGCCCAGGTTCATCTTCTCCCCTGTGATCTTTTATGGTACCTTTACACGCGGCAACATTTCTAGGGTGTCAACAGGTAACTTACTGGCTGCAGTGAAATCATGGAGACATAGTTCCATTTGTACACAGCAACAAGATAGAACCTTGTCTCCATGATTTCACTGCAGCCAGTAAGTTACCTGTTGACACCCTAGAAATGTTGCCGCGTGTAAAGGTACCATTAGTGCTGCTTACTCTACATTGGGGCGACTTTCTTGTCTTCCTTGGCATCTTTTATGTGGTCCTTATTTATTGTTGTATCATCTCGTGCTTTGATCTTACCCTGCTGTATATTTTCAAAAGTCTCTTAATACATTTTCACACTTTTTGCACAAAAATACTGACTGAGCTCTCTTGAATATTCACATTGGCAGGTATTGACACACAACTAGAAAACCACTTTGAAACCCATTTATCTTCTCATTGGGTTCTATGTGCATATATGGGAGTCATGGTTAATTATATGTGATTATGGACCCTCTTAGATTCTTTGGTCTTGTATATGTATATAGATAGATAAGCCATATATGGAGCCCACTGGGACGGGGTACTCGGTACTGGACTGGGGTTGAACTGCTGATGATCACGGTAGTCTTGGTCTGGACCGTGTCCCGAGCCCACAAGTAATGGGGGGATATTTACAAGGGAGAAAGTCGTGACGCCTCCCACGGGTTGTGGTCAGTAAGGGGACCACCACTGCTGTTGTTCGCTGCCAGGAGGATGGATGGATGATTCTGCAGCAAGATGGATGAGCCCGCTGTGGGCCGGGCTGCTCCTGATAGGATATAAAGGTGTAATAAAGTTCTGTATGCAGGAAATCACACACAGGAGACTGAAGCAGGGTTCACCAGGTTTTACTTGCAGTTCCTTCTCAGTACAACAGTGATGGTACCTTTACACGCGGCAACATTTCTAGGGTTTCCACAGGTAACTTACTGGCTGCAGTGAAATCATGGAGACATTATTCCATTTGTACACAGCAGCAAGATAGAACCATGTCTCCATGGTTTCACTGCAGCCAGTAAGTTATCTGTGGAAACCCTAGAAATGTTGCCGCGTGTAAAGGTACCATGACGGTGCAGTTCTTTTACACCAAATAACTCCGGACAGTCACTGAACTGCAGCCAGGTTTCCATCCTAAGACCCTTCACTTTCTGAAACCTTTCAGGCTTTCCCCTCCTCTGTTTACCCCGTGGGCTGTATGTGGGCAGCTTGGTCCCTTGTTTGTGGCTTCTACCGGTGCATGGGCAGCAAGCCTGGGTCCTATGTGCTGCTGTTTCTCCAGCCCGTCTGTTGGGTTACCAGACCTGGAATCTGTGCCTCCCCGTCAGTGTGTCCGTGTACCAGCGTGTAGCTACAGTCACCCAGAGCCGACTCTCTGGTACCAGCCTAGCCTTGGGTTTCCCTATCTTGCAAGGGATCACCGGGCTTCTCCTACCTGTGTGACTACCTGGGTACGTCAGGGAAGTCTGTCCTGCCAGTAGTTTGTCAACGCTGCCGTCTTCCTTGGACCCAGCTGGCCTGGTCCGGTCTCAGTCTTTCCCTTCCTTTGTCACAAAGCATTCACTGATCTCAGGGAGACCAGTCCAAGAAAACACTGCAGGCAGCTGGCTAAAGCGCTCAACACAGTGAATTCGTAGGTGACTTGCCCCCTGGGAATTATGAATATGCAAATAGTCTGTGCAGCCTCTGTTAGAGTCTCAAACACAGAACTAGCCAGATATCCTTCCAGGGAAAGACCCAACCATCATATTAAGTGAGCCTTTTAGTCAATATCCAGCTCTTTTCTGAGTTTAGAGATATGACAAGGGAATACCAAGGCCAGTTATCCATCCACAGACAGCTGTTTCGGGGTGTTACCCCTCATCAGTGTGGAGTAGGATTCTCAATCCATAACAAAACAGAAAAAAACTTTTCTAGTTGTTAGTAGTAGATAGATAGATAGGGACCGTCCCGATGGGGTCACCTTGACGTGGTGGGATGGCTTACGCATTTTTTAAATACAATGCCACCAAGAACCCTACTTTTACTTTTATGTACTATGCATTTTATTTATTCATTTATTTAAGGGTATTTGCTCATATGTTTTCTTGTTGTGTTTGCTATTTTGAGACCCGTGTGAACATGCACCTACTGCATGGCTAAATTTCAGTTCCAGTTCAGGTTTTCGTTCTTTGTGTTTATTGGCAGACATAAATATGGCATAGAGAGAGCACACAGCAGAAAGAGGGGCAGAGAGAAAGCATACAGCAGAGAGAGGGGCAGAGAGAGAGCACACAGCAGAGATGAGGGGCAGAGAGAAAGCCACAGCAGAGAGGAGGGGCAGAGAGAGAAAGCACATAGCAGAGGGAGGGGCAGAAAGAAAGCACACAGCAGAGAGAGGGGCAGAGAAAGAGCACACAGCAGAGAGGAGGGGCAGAGAGAAAGTACACAGCAGAGGGAGGGGCAGAAAGAAAGCACACAGCAGAGAGAGGGGCAGAGAAAGAGCACACAGCAGAGATGAGGGGCAGAGAGAAAGCACACAGCAGAGGGAGAGGCAGAGAGAGCACACAGCAGAGAGGAGGGGCAGAGAGAAAGTACACAGCAGAGGGAGGGGCAGAGAGAAAGTACACAGCAGAGGGAGGGGCAGAAAGAAAGTACACAGCAGAGGGAGGGGCAGAAAGAAAGTACACAGCAGAGGGAGGGGCAGAAAGAAAGTACACAGCAGAGGGAGGGGCAGAAAGAAAGTACACAGCAGAGAGGAGGGGCAAGAGAGAGCACACAGCAGAGAGGAGGGGCAGAGAGAGAGCACACAGCAGAGAGGAGGGGCAGAGAGAGAGCACACAGCAGAGAGGAAGGGCAGAGAGAAGTACACAGCAGAGAGGAGGGGCAGAGAGAAAGTACACAGCAGAGGGAGGGGCAGAGAAGAAAGTACACAGCAGAGGGAGGGGCAGAAAGAAAGTACACAGCAGAAGGAGGGGCAGAAGAAGTAAGCAGAGAGGCGAAGAGCAGCAGAGAGGAGGGGCAGAGAGAGCACACAGCAGAGAGGAGGGGCAGAGAGAGAGAGCACACAGCAGAGAGGAGGGGCAGAGAGAGCACACAGCAGAGAGGAGGGGCAGAGAGAGAGCACACAGCAGAGAGGAGGGGCAGAGAGAGAGCACACAGCAGAGAGGAGGGGCAGAGAGGGGGCACACAGCAGAGAGGAGGGGCAGAGAGGGGGCACACAGCAGAGATGAGGGGCAGAGAGAAAGCACACAGCAGAGGGAGAGGCAGAGAGGCAGAGAGAAGCACACAGCAGAGAGGAGAGGCAGAGAGAAAGTACACAGCAGAGGGAGGGGCAGAGAGAAAGTACACAGCAGAGGGAGGGGCAGAAGAAAGTACACAGCAGAGGGAGGGGCAGAAAGAAAGTACACAGCAGAGAGGAGGGGCAGAAGAAGTACACAGCAGAGAGGAGGGGCAGAGAGAGAGCACACAGCAGAGAGGAGGGGCAGAGAGAGAGCACACAGCAGAGAGGAGGGGCAGAGAGAGAGCACACAGCACAGAGGAGGGGCAGAGAGAAAGCACAGCGAAGAGGGGCAGAGAGAGAGCACGCAGCAGAGAGGAGGGGCCGAGAGAAAGCAAACAGCAGAGAGGAGGGGCAGAGAGAAAGCACACAGTAGAGAGGAGGGGCAGAGAGAAAGCACACAGCAGACAGAGCACACAGCAGAGAGGGCGGTAGAGAGAGCGCACAGCAGAGAGGGGGCAGAGAGAGCACATGTGGCGCCCCTAAGTGTCCAGTCACAACAGAGATACTGCACCTCAGCTAGAGGTGTGGTACCCCATTCTCAGGTAAGGAGGAGACACTACCCTATACTCATACACCTGCCTCCAACACCTCACCACTCCAGGCCAGGGGATCTGGGTGGACACTATAGCGGGAGGGCCCCTTCTCAGGCTGGAAGAGGGCATAGGTAGAGGGGTGGGAGAAGGAGCTTAGAAAAGGGGAAGTAGAACAGAAAGAGAGAGAGACAGTGTGAGGGAAAGAGGAAGCTAGGACAGCGTCCTGGGAGGACGCAGGAGTGGAGTAGAGGAAGAGAACCAACGTCCTGGGGACTGGAGCTACTGATAGGCTTGTCCCAGAGCAGAGAAATGAAGGATCTGAAGGATAGAGCAGACGGAACAGAAGGGGTCCTAGGGGCACGGGAAGTCAGGGATCCACCTGTGGCACCCAAATTTACACCGGCCATAGCTGGGTGGAAGGACCAGGTCCAAAGGGGACCGGCCCCAGACTAGAGGATGGACTGTAAGCCTTAACTATAGCAAACCAGAGGCTTCTGTAACTGTATGTGCAGCAGCCACTGCCGAACACCCCCCCGCTGAAAAGGTGGCCAAACAGTCTCGGGATACTGTGCGAGGCGCGGGGCAGGAGGGCGAGAGCCAGCGCAGAGAGACGACCCAGGAGGGAACACCAGAAGGGGGTACCCGCCAAGTACGTCTAAATTATCCAAGACTTAACTGGATCCCTGACCTAGAGGGCACAGCACCCGGCTGGTGGTTGAACACCTGGAAAACCATGAGAACTGTGAGTAAAGTTGAAGACTGTACCCTGTTGTGTCCTCGGTTATTTCCAGTGTCCCCCGGCCCTGCACTAGCTACAGTGCCATGGGTTGTAAACTTCTTGATTATGTTGGGCACTGTGGACAAAGGAACATCAAGATCTCTAGAGATGGACTTGTAACATTAAGTTTGATGATATTTTACAACAATTTTGGTTCTCAAGTCCTCAGATAGTTCTCTTCTCCTTTTCTGTTCTCCATGCTTAGTGTGGCACACACACACAATGCAAAGAATGAGTGAACTTCTCCCCTTTTTATCTGGTTTCAGGTGTGATTTTCATATTGCCCACACCTGTTACTTGCCACAGGTGAGTATGAACGAGCATCATGTGCTTGAGATAAAGTTGTTTACTCACAAGGTTGGAAAGGTGCTAACAATTTTGTTCAGACCATTTTTGGGGTTTTGAATGAAATTATGTTTAATTTGCCTTATCCAATAAATTAAATGAAATAAACATGTGTATAACAAAACATGTAATTGCAATAATTTTATAGGAGACATACTTCATTTTCTGGAATAATTACAAGGGTGCCAAGATTTTTGGCCATGACTGTATTATAGTGAAGCTAATTACATAACTGTTACTGATTGTTCAAGAATATAAAGATGCAAAGTCCAGGGAATGTTCCATTTTCTTTGGCCATGCCCATGGCTTTATACAAGGCTGCTTTGTATCCTGTTTTAACAGAGGGGCAGAAGGTAGAAATCAATATGTGTAAAAAGATCATTCATCCCTATGGAGTAAAATGGTTGGTGAGCAGGATGGAGAGATGACAAAGACTATTTTGCAAATAAAAAATAATTTTTTTATCAAGCCACAAGCAGTATAAGACTTTGCCTGGAGTCATAAGAGAATGCAAACGTTCCTTTCACATGGGGGAATATTGTGTTTGGGGTGTTTGCTGCCCGATTCCATACAAATCTGATGAATTTAAGGGAATAGCGTGTGCCATCAGATGCAATATGCACAAGGTATTCCCAGGTAGGTTTGCTCCCAGTGGCGTAACTTGAAGCTCATGGGCCCCGATGCGAAAGCTCCAATGGGGCCCCCAATTGTTGCAAATCTTTAATATCACTAGTCTTTTTCTATAGGCCACAGGTATCTTTGGGGCCCCCTAGGCTGCAGGACCCGGGTGCAATTGAAACCCCTGCACCTGTTGTAGTTACTCCTGTTTGCCCCATATATTGTAAAGCCTCCATTTACTGCCATACAGGCTCTGTGCAAATGAGGGACAGGTACGGGGGATTAACCAAAATAACTAGTACCAGGCAGAGGCCAGCGGGCAGGGTTTAGTTTATATGATTACACTTTTGCTTTTCTCTGAGATGATAAATTTGAAGAAAGACTGTCATAAAAGAGACATACATGTACTCTCAAGCCTTAGGCTCTGGCAGTCACGGTAAGATTTAATGTGAGACAGACACCTACAGCAGGGTCTGACGGCACGGACATGACACAAGGACATTAATGAGCCCTGTCAGTCCCTTGCCTCCAGCGCAGCTACAGCATACAATGATGGGGGGAGGGGGTGTATTAGTGAAGTCAAGAGTGTAGAACTCTATGACTCAATTACCTCTTTACTATACTGAATATTTCCCATATCTTATCTTTGTAATAGTTAGGAAAGATGCCCTATGAATACATCAGTATCCCTGGACAGAGAACACTTGGCTGAGACCACTCCAAGAGTAAAGCCATTTAGCCACACAGGATTTTAGAGTCTTTGTTTAGAGCGTGTTTGATGCATGACAGTGATGCGAGTGTAATGTGTGTTTGTTGTGAGTGTGGTGCGAGTGTGGTGTGTGTGGGTGAGTGTGCATGGTTGTACTGTATGCATGTGAGTGAGCTGCGTAAGTGTGTGGGTGTGAGTGTGATGCTGACCACAGTCCTGAAGCATACTTCAGGTCAGTGGACAGCATTTACAGGTGAATTTAAACTCTACAGCTGTCAAAGCCGCGGGGTTTGAATTTGCCGGTTTGTCGGTACAGTAACCAATCATCTTGCACCACTGTGACAGCAGAGGTGCAAGATGATAAGTAAAAACACAGCATATGTTAAACATTTTAAAAATTGCGGGGTTTGCTGCATATTAACCCCATCTGCAGCCTCTGTGCTGCATGTCAGCACAGAGGCTCTGCAGATGCGGCTAATAAGCCGTTGTCTGAAGGGTTAACCCCCTGTTTGTGTGGTGCCAGCATGTGTCCAGAGAGTGTCCACGCTCCCTGGACACATGCTGATGACGCACCCAGGGCCGGGTACTTGTAGCGATTTTTACAGCACAGAAAGAAATGGACATGTGATGTTGAGGATTACCACTAAGGGAATGTGTACAATTGGCAAAGAGATGGGTCAGTGGTGGAAGAAAAAAGGTCTGTGCAGGGTGTTGATGCTAACAATATTTCTTCCAACCCTAATAGGTACCGATCCAGCAAAACCAAACGGCACAGGACAAGGAAAGGGGGCTGAAGACAACACAGATGCCAAAAAAGAGAGAGAGAAAAAGATCAAAGGAAAACCACAAGCATCCCAGAGACAAATGGGAACACGGAACAGGGATGTGAACTAGTAGTGAATATATCTAAAAACGTATTAACCAATTCACAAAAACTATTGCTAAATAAAGAATAAAATTCTAGTCCAGCAATGCACACGGATTGGTTTCAATTAACCATCGATTTGAATAGTTTCTACAGATGGATAAAGCTGCGGGAATGGTTCAAAGATGGTTTTAATGCACCTAAAATGGACCATCAGTTGTGTTGTTCAGAAGTCTGGTGGATACACAGCTGATCGTCCTACTGAATAGACTGTTAGACTTTGTTTTTGGCATAAAAAAGCACTAAGTAAAGAAAACCGAGTGGCCATCATTACTTTAAGAAATGAAGGTCAGTCAGTCCGAAAAATTGGGAAAACTTTGAAAGTGTCTGTCACGCCCCAGGGGCGGACGAGACGTGAACCCGCTGGACCGCTGCTGGAGCGGATGCTGATACCAGGTTAGAGAGAGAGAACCGGACTAGAATCTGTATTGCATAAAGGGTTTTATTAATACAAGGAGTCTACCCCTAGGGAAGGCCACAGGGCCCCCTCACAGTTCCTTCCTCCGGAGACGCCCGGGAAGGCCTTGACCCCTGTACAGGGATTTGCTCCCAGCACGGAGCTCCGGAAGGTCTGTGAGCAGAATAACCTGTGTTAAACCGACCCCAGGCGGTAAGCGAAAACAGAGGAACAACACAGAATGCACAAAACCCAAAAACTACGAAAGTAGAAAACTGTAGAACACTATGGAAGCCGGCCTGGAGGAAGGCTAGAGAACCAACACCAGGACGGTCCGGATAAGCGGCGGAGGAACTGCACGGAAACAGCACGGAGACTTGCGATCACCACGGAGTCCAGTCCGGGGAGAGACCAGAGAAACCTCACAAGGACGGTCCAAAGGAATGGTAGAAGCGCAGCACGGAGTAGCACAGAGCAGCACGGAGGCAGAACAGCGACACTGCAACAAGAACAAACAGATGAATGTTAAACACTGCAGAATAACAGCATATAACAGGACCAGGACCGGCAACCTCGGGATCGAATGAAGTTGCCCCGGCAAGGTCCAGAAGCAAGTGCACACTTTATATATCTGCTGCCCTACAGGGATTGGGCGGAAGGCGGGGCAGACTAATTGGCCAGCTGGCCCTATAAAGGTAACAGAGAGAGCGGCCCCGCCCCCTAGTGAACACACAGAGAGGAAGCAGAACTGGGCAGCAGTCAGGGAGCGACGGTCTGAGCAGCAGGTGCGCGATGAAGCACCCTGGAGCCCCGGGATCGCCTGCGGACGGCCTGTAACCTGGGACCCCGACCCGGAACCGAGAAGGAAGGGTAACTGCACGAGAAGAGGGAAGGACAGGTGCAGGGCGGAGGCGCTGGACCGCGGAGCGGTTACAGTACTCCCCCCTCCACGCCCCCCCGGAACCAGACTGGCATGAAACCTGCGCAGGAGGCGAGGAGCATTGATGTTCTCCTCCGGCTCCCAGGACCGTTCTTCAGGGCCGAACCCCTTCCAGTCAACCAGGTACCAAGTGGAACGTCCCCGCTTCTTCATGTCCAGGATGGCACTAACCTCGAAGACGTCCGAGACCGAGACTGGCGGAGGCTGTGCTCCAGAATCCTGAGAGTATCGGTTGAGGACTAGAGGTTTGAGGAGAGACCGGTGGAAAGAATTATGGATACGCAGAGTAGGCGGCAACTTCAGCTGGTAGCATACCTCGTTTATCCTCCGGATGATTTCAAAGGGACCAATGTAGCGAGGCCCCAGCTTGTAGGACGGCACCTTGAGACGGACGTACTTGGAAGAAAGCCATACCTTATCCCCTGGGCGGAACAGGGGAGAGTCCAGACGTCGTTTGTCGGCATGGTCTTTCATCCGCCTAGATGCCTTTTCCAGGGCAGACCGCGTGTCGGTCCAGATCCGGGGGAAGTCTCGAGCCACCTGTTCTGCTGCCGGATTTGGGGTTGAGATGGCCACAGGCGTCGGTATCCTCGGATGGTGTCCGTAGACTACGAAGAAAGGAGAGTTATGTGAAGACTCACCGACATGGTTGTTATAGGCGAACTCTGCCCAGGGAAGCAGGGAGGACCAGTCGTCATGATGGGCGTTGATGTAGTGCCGTAAGTAGCCAGACAGCACCTGATTCACTCGTTCCACCTGCCCATTGGATTGCGGATGATAAGCAGACGAGAAATCCAATGTGACATCGAGTTTCTTGCAGAGCGACCGCCAGAACCGGGATACGAACTGCACGCCTCTATCGGACACGATATGGGATGGCAAGCCATGTAAGCGGAGGATATGAAGGAAGAACAGCTCCGCTAACCGGGGTGCAGAGGGAAGACCAGGCAATGGTATGAAGTGAGCCATTTTGGAGAACCTGTCCACAACTACCCATACTACAGTGTTACCGGAGGAGACCGGGAGGTCGGTGACGAAGTCCATGGCGATGTGTGTCCAGGGCTCAGAGGGTACCGGTAGAGGTAGAAGAGGCCCGACGGGCAGTCGCTTGGGCGTCTTGTTGCGTGCACAGGAGGAACAGGCGGAAACGAAGTCCGTGACATCCTGTCGCATCCGAGGCCACCAGTAGTGTCGTCCTATCAACTGAAGGGTCTTCGTTATACCCACATGCCCTGCGACTCTAGAGGAATGACCCCAGGCCAGGACGTGTCCTCGATCCACCTCGGCTACCAGTGTTCTACCTGGCGGGGGAAGAGACAGTTGGAGAGGAGCTACTATACTGAGATTGGAAGGACTGATGATGGGGCGTGGCTCCTCCTCCTGGTCCTCGATATGAAAGGACCGAGACAAGGCGTCAGCCTTGATATTCTTGTCTGCCGGGCGGAAATGAAGACGAAAGTCAAAACGAGCAAAGAACAGCGACCATCGTGCCTGCCGGGGGTTGAGTCTCTGAGCAGACTGCAGATATGCCAGGTTCTTGTGGTCGGTGTAGATCACTACTGGGTGTATTGCGCCTTCAAGGAGGTAGCGCCATTCCTCCAGAGCCATCTTGATGGCAAGCAGCTCCCGGTCCCCGATGGAGTAATTCCGTTCACAGGAGGTAAAGGCTTTGGAGAAAAAGCCGCACGTCACCATGCGTCCTGTGGAGGTCTTCTGGGTGAGAACGGCTCCTGCTCCCGAGGAGGATGCGTCCACCTCCAGGAAGAATTGCTTATCTGCCATGGGCCTGTGGAGAGCCGGAGCAGAAGAAAACGCATTCTTGAGAGTTAGGAAGGCGGCCTCGGCCTCAGGGGTCCATGCCTTGGCGGGCGTCCCCTTCCGGGTTAATGCGGAGAGTGGTTTAACTACATCCGAGAACCGAGGGATAAACTACCGATAGTAATTGGCGAAGCCCAGGAATCTTTGAATCGCCTTGAGTCCCACCGGTCTGGGCCACTTCAGGACGGCGGACAGCTTCTCTGGATCCATCTCGAGGCCGGTATCGGAGACGATGTAACCTAAAAAGGGCAAGGAAGTTTGTTCGAACAAACACTTCTCATATTTTGGCATACAGTCGGTTCTCCCGTAATCGGCGTAGGACCCGCCGGACATCTCGCCTGTGAGTGGGTAGATCGGGAGAAAAGACCAGGATATCGTCCAGGTAGACCACGACACATACATAGAGAAGATCCCGGAAGACATCATTTACGAATTCTTGGAACACAGCAGGGGCATTGCTCAAGCCGAATGGCATTACCTTATACTCGTAGTGGCCATCACGCGTGTTGAAGGCTGTTTTCCATTCGTCACCTGCTCGAATCCGGACGAGATTGTATGCACCCCGCAGATCCAGCTTGGTGAAGATCCGAGATCCTCGCAGCCGGTCAAAAAGCTCAGGAATCAGAGGCAGCGGGTACCTGTTCTTCACCGTAATGGCGTTGAGTCCCCGGTAATCGATACACGGTCGGAGGGACCCGTCCCTCTTCTTTACAAAGAAGAAACCCGCTCCGGCGGGTGATGATGATTTCTGAATAAATACTCGTGCTAGGCTATCCTTAATATATTCTGCCATGGCCTGGGTCTCAGGCGGGTTCAACGGGTAGATACGCCCTTTGGGGAGCGAGGCCCCGGGGACCAGATCGATGGGACAGTCGTACGGTCTATGTGGAGGTAACGTCTCGGCTTCTTTCTTGTCGAAGACATCCGCATAGGACCAGTAGGCTGACGGTAGACCGGGCAAGGCTGCCGGAGAGGGAGGCATCCAAGCAGGGCTTACGGGACGAAGACATCGACTGTGGCAAGTCGGGCCCCACCGCAAGACTTCGCCGGTTCGCCAATCCAGGACGGGTTCATGTATGCGAAGCCACGGCAAGCCCAACATGAAGGGAGGAGAAAGGGACGGCAGAACGTAGAAGGTGAGACGCTCCGTGTGAAGAGCTCCCACTTGTATCTCCACTTCACCTGTGATGCTTGTTACTGACTCCCGTAGGGGTCTTCCATCAACGGAAGTGATGGTGCGTGGATGCTGTAGAGGATGGATGGGTATACCAAAGCGCTGGGCCGTCTCCTGCTGCACGAAGTTGCCAGCCGACCCGGAATCCAGATATGCCATCTCCGAATGGCGTTGACTGCCGACCTTCACCTGGATAGAAATTGTAAGAGGTTGAGAGGAATCGCCCTCGCCTAGGTTGGCCTCTCTTACCTGACCTAGACGGAGAAGTTTTCCGGCCGCTTGGGGCACTGCCGACGGAAGTGACCGGATCCTCCGCAGTAAAGGCACAGACCCCGGGTAATCCTCTCTCGTCTGGGCACTCAAGCGGGTGCGATCAACCTCCATGGACTCGTGACCCGATTGGGATGCTGAGGGTGCAGGAAGAAGGGGTCGCTGGAATGTGGGAGCCAGGCGGGGAGATCGCCTCTCCTGAGACCTCTCCAGTGTCCTCTCTTTGGACCGCTCTTGAAGGCGGCGATCGATCCGGACAGCCAGGGTGATGAGCTCCTCCAGGGAGTTGGGTAAGTCCCGAACAGCCAGTTCGTCCTTGATGCGACTGGATAATCCCCGGCGGAAGACTCCGATCAGAGGCTCATCCGTCCAACGGAGCTCGGAAGCTAGGGTGCGAAACCGGATAGCGTACTGGCCAACAGACAGGTTACCTTGCTGTAGGGTGAAGAGGGCCTCTGTGGCGGAGGCCACCCATCCGGGCTCGTCAAAGGTCCTCCGGAACGTATCCAGGAAGGCTTGTAGGTTCGACACAATGGGGTCCTCTCTCTCCAGCAAGGGGTTGAACCATGCCAATGCCTCTCCTTCGAGGTGAGAAGCCAGAAACGCCACCCTTGCCTCATCCGTCAGGAATTGGTGGGGTAACAAGCGGAAATGGAGTTGGCACTGGTTAATAAACCCCCGACATGCCTTGGGGTCCCCGGAGTACCTGGTAGGCTGGCACAGCCGAGGATAGGATACAGCACCAGCTGGGACTCCGGAGGATGTGACGGAGACGGAACCCGAGGTCTCTGTCGTTCTCTGTAAGCTGATGAGTCGATCGTCTACGGAGGACATGAAGGACAGCAACCGGGTCTGCATCTCCCTCTGGTGGTCCAATTCCTGGTGGAGACGAAACACCTGGGAGGAGAGAGAGGGGTCAGAGGCAGGGAGAGACCCTAAACGGGCCTCCAAGGACTGGATAAACGACACTACTTGGTCATGACTCTGGCGGAGTCCGGCAAGCTCTCTCTGGGCATCAAACCTAGCGTCAGCGGGGTCCATGGCCGGGGCAAAATCTGTCACGCCCCAGGGGCGGACGAGACGTGAACCCGCTGGACCGCTGCTGGAGCGGATGCTGATACCAGGTTAGAGAGAGAGAACCGGACTAGAATCTGTATTGCATAAAGGGTTTTATTAATACAAGGAGTCTACCCCTAGGGAAGGCCACAGGGCCCCTCACAGTTCCTTCCTCCGGAGACGCCCGGGAAGGCCTTGACCCCTGTACAGGGATTTGCTCCCAGCACGGAGCTCCGGAAGGTCTGTGAGCATTATAACCTGTGTTAAACCGACCCCAGGCGGTAAGCGAAAACAGAGGAACAACACAGAATGCACAAAACCCAAAAACTACGAAAGTAGAAAACTGTAGAACACTATGGAAGCCGGCCTGGAGGAAGGCTAGAGAACCAACACCAGGACGGTCCGGATAAGCGGCGGAGGAACTGCACGGAAACAGCACGGAGACTTGCGGTCACCACGGAGTCCGGTCCGGGGAGAGACCAGAGAAACCTCACAAGGACGGTCCAAAGGAATGGTAGAAGCGCAGCACGGAGTAGCACAGAGCAGCACGGAGGCAGAACAGCGACACTGCAACAAGAACAAACAGATGAATGTTAAACACTGCAGAATAACAGCATATAACAGGACCAGGACCGGCAACCTCGGAATGAATGAAGTTGCCCCGGCAAGGTCCAGAAGCAAGTGCACACTTTATATATCTGCTGCCCTACAGGGATTGGGCGGAAGGCGGGGCAGACTAATTGGCCAGCTGGCCCTATAAAGGTAACAGAGAGAGCGGCCCCGCCCCCTAGTGAACACACAGAGAGGAAGCAGAACTGGGCGGCAGTCAGGGAGCGACGGTCTGAGCAGCAGGTGCGCGATGAAGCACCCTGGAGCCCCGGGATCGCCTGCGGACGGCCTGTAACCTGGGACCCCGACCCCGGAACCGAGAAGGAAGGGTAACTGCACGTGAAGAGGGAAGGACAGGTTGCAGGGCGGAGGCGCTGGACCGCGGAGCGGTTACAGTGTCCCCAAGTGCAGTTGCAAAAACCATCAAGTGCTACAAAGAAACTAGCTCACATGAGGACCGACCCAGGAAAGAAAGATCAAGAGTCACCTCTGCTGCGGAGGATAAGTTCATCCAAGTCACCAGCCTCAGAAATCGCAGGTTAACAGCAGCTCAGATTAGAGACCAGGTCAATGCCACACAGAGTTCTAGCAGCAGACACATCTCTACAACAACTGTTAAGAGGAGACTTTGTGCAGCAGGCCTTCATGGTAAAATAGCTGCTAGGAAACCACTGCTAAGGACAGGCAACAAGCAGAAGAGACTTGTTTGGGCTAAAGAACACAAGGAATGGACATTAGAGCAGTGGAAATCTGTGCTTTGTCTGATGAGTCCAAATTTGAGATCTTTGGTTCCAACCACCGTGTCTTTGTGTGACGCAGAAAAGGTGAACGGATGGACTCTACATGCTTGGCTCCCACCGTGAGGCATGGAGGAAGAGGTGTGATGGTGTGGGGGTGCTTTGCTGGTGACATTGATGGGGATTTATTCAAAATTGAAGGCATACTGAACCAGCATGGCTACCACAGCATCTTGCAGCGGCATGCTATTCCATCCGGTTTGCGTTTAGTTGGACCATCATTAATTTTTCAACAGCACAATGACCCAAAACACACCTCCAGGCTGAGTAAGGGCTATTTGACCAAGAAGGAGAGTGATGGGGTGCTACGCCAGATGACCTGGTCTCCACAGTCACCAGACCTGAACCCAATCGAGATGGTTTGGGGTCAGGTGGACCGCAGAGTGAAAGCAAAAGTGCCAACAAGTGCTAAGCATCTCTGGGAACTCCTTCAAGACTGTTGGAAGACCATTTCCGGTGACTATCTCTTGAAGCTCATCAAGATAATGCCAAGAGTGTGCAAAGCAGTAATCAAAGCAAAAGGTGGCTACTTTGAAGAACCTAGAATACAAGACATATTTTCATAGTTTCACACTTTTTTGTTAAGTATATAATTCCACATGTGATAATTCATAGTTTTGATGCCTTCAGTGTGAAGCTACAATTTTCAGAGTCATGAAAATAAAGAAAACTCTTTGAATGAGAAGGTGTGTCCAAACGTTTGGTCTGTACTGTATGTATATAAATCTCACTTCTCACATGTTACACTGTGCTTGACAAAGACCCGGTGTGGTTGACACATTGCACCACTGAGGGCTCAATTAAAGGGTGTCCCTTTTTCTTATTTTTTTGGATGTGCTGCCTGTTTTTTTTGGGTTTGTATATTGAGTTTGAACACACCATTCATGAATTATTGCACACCTTTCTGTTTTTTGTTTGTGCTGAAACCTTTTTTGCTTTTTCTATCTATCTATATCTATCTATCTAGATCTATCTATTTATTTATCTATCTAATTGATCTCTCTATATTGATCTCTCTATCTAGCTATCTATCTACTTTGGTTTCTAAGTGCTAAACATCACCTCCTACAAGAACTGGTCTGAACTGGTGCAGAGCTGCAATACTGAACAATATACATTAGTGATGGGCGAGTCCTAAATTACTCGGAATCGCTTGACTCTAGCGAGTCCGAGCCTGGGACTCGCTACTCTTTGCGAGTCTAGCGAGTCCAATGTTAATGAATGGGGAAGCGAGTAATAGCGAGTAATGTGCGATTTACAAATTGCAGATGTGTCTCGGAAGCTTCAGTCTCTATCTGCTAGGACTCTTTATTCTGCGAGTTTCCCAGCGTTTACTGGCACAGTAACCAGCCCAATGCAAATCAATGGCAATCCTAGTTTTGTCAAAGACTCTGACAAAACTAGGATTGCCATTGATTTGCATTGGACTCGCTACTGTGCCAGTGATAGCAGGGAAACTCGCAGAGTAAGAGCTGTCTGCTCTGTGCAGCTCCAGGGTCCTAGAGCCCGCCTGCTGCCTGATGTAGCAGAGCTGAGATTGTTCTCAGTCTGCTCATTCCCTGTGCATAGACATCTACATCTATGCACAGGGGATGTAGCAGAGAGGACATCGCGTTTTGGACTACGTCGGACGGAAGAGGATTTTTTTAATTAAAGATGGAGTCCCTAATGGCTTTTCTCTGTTTTTTTTAACCCTTTATTGGAGATTCTTAGTGGCCGGGTCAAACCTGGCCTGACATTAAGAATCTCGGGCTTAATACCAGCTTGTATAACAAAGCTGGTATTAACCCCTTTATTACCCAGCGTGCCACCGCCACCAGGGCTGCTGGAAGAGCGGGGTTCAGCGCCAGAGGATGGCGCTTCAATGAACGCGCCATCTTCTGGGGCGGCTGCGGGCTGCAATTTACAGCGGGGGGTGCCCAGAAAGCTTGGGCCTTCCTGCGCTGCGGATTCCAGCCCCCAGCTGCTTAGCTGTACCTGGCTAGACATAGAAATTGCGCGGAGCCCCACGCATTTTTTTTTTATTATTTCATGAAATTCATGAAATAATGAAAAAAGAGGGCTCGCCTATATTCTTGTGTCCGGCCAGGTACAAATAGGCACCTGGGGGTTGGGGGCAGCCCGTCGCTGCCTGCTGGATCCGGCTGGTTCCAGAAATACGGCGAAGCCTACGTCATTTTTTTTCTGAAAAATCAATAAAACAATCCTAAAAAAGGGACTGCCTCTTTATTAACCCCTCGCCCATGGTCCATGTATTTCCGTATTTCTGGAACCAGCCGGATCCAGCAGGCAGCGACGGGCTGCCCCAACCCCCAGGTGCCTATTTGTACCTGGCCAGACACAAGAATATATGGGAGCCCTTTTTTTTTATTATTTCATGAAATAATAAAAAAAAAATGCGTGGGGCTCCGCGCAATTTCTATGTCTAGCCAGGTACAGCTAAGCAGCTGGGGGCTGGAATCCGCAGCGCAGGGAGGCCCAAGCTTTCTGGACACCCCCCACTGCAAATTGCAGCCCGCAGCCGCCCCAGAAGATGGCGCGTTCATTGAAGCGCCATCCTCTGGCGCTGAACCCCGCTCTTCCAGCGGCCCTGGTGGCACGCTGGGTAATAAAGGGGTTAATACCACCTTTGTTATACAAGCTGGTATTAAGCCCGGGATTCTTAATGTCAGGCCAGGTTTGACCCGGCCACTAAGAATCTCCAATAAAGGGTTAAAAAAAACACCACACAGAGAAAAATTTTTTATTAGAAATAAAAAAAAAAAAGCCATTAGAGACTCCATCTTTAATTAAAAAAAATCCTCTTCCGTCCGACGTAGTCCAAAACGCAATGTCCTCTCTGCTACATCCCCTGTGCATAGATATAGATGTCTATGCACAGGGAATGAGCAGACTGAGAACAATCTCAGCTCTGCTACATCAGGCAGCAGGCGGGCTGTAGGACCCTGGAGCTGCACAGAGTAGACAGCTCTTACTCTGCGAGTTTCCCTGCTATCACTGGCACAGTAGCGAGTCCAATGCAAGTCAATGGCAATCCTAGTTTTGTCAGAGTCTCTGACAAAACTAGGATTGCCATTGATTTGCATTGGACTCTTTACTGGGCGAGTAAACGCTGGGAAAGTCGCAGAGTACCGAGTCCTGCGAGTCCCTTACTACTCGCAGAGTAACGAGTCCTAGCGAGTAGATTCGCCCATCCCTAGTCTCTAGACCACCACAGTACCAGAGCAAAGCAACACGGCGGGGTTAGTACAACACAGAAGACTCAAGTTGCCTAGCCAAGTGGTACCAGCAGAGAAAGAGAGAGAGTGAGACAGTGCCAGCAGCTCAGCTAGAGGCAGCAGCAGGGACACACACACACAGCGCAGCACGAGGAAGATGAGGACCCGGACAGGGTGGGAGAAACCCGGCCCCAATACAGACTCCGTGGACTATAACCTGCAACAACATCGCAGTGAAGCGTTGGAAACTACAAAACGTGAGTGTGTGTTCTTAAACCCGTCTCCACTATTCGTCCCCTTATCACATCCACCATAGACTATAACAGTCACTGCCGCGAGGACCTTGCCTCTACCTACGGAGAGCAGTACCATCTAAGCTGCCTAACATCATCTCCGGAGGTTCTGCAGCAGCGGTGGTCCCAATACTGACCACACCGTGGGTGGCGTCACGATAAACTATATCCCTTGTACATACACTCTTATTATTGCCCGGGACACGGTCCAGACCAGGACACCCGTGACATCCCCCGCAGCAACGTGGTCCGGTACCGAGTACCCCCATCCCAATGGGCTCGACATAAACCTGGCATCACGAACAGGATCTACCGTGCCCGTTAAAACTGTATTGTGTGCCGTGATTAGCGTGAAAACTGTTATTAAGCTGCGCCATCCGAACTGTATTTTTGGAAATCCACCATTTTACTGCGCGTGGCGCGCGGGAGAGAAAGAGGGCGGTACCTTGCATTGGCGCGAACTCAGCCTCCTCCCTTGGTGCTGACAACATCCGGCGGGGAAGAAGATCCCTGGTGCACCGCGGAACCTCCCATGGACATCCGGACGGAAACGGAAGACAGAGGGCGAACGTTAACTAAGGGGGCACAAGATGTCACAGGCAGATGCGCAAGGCGGCGACGGAGTAGCCGATGGAGCTGCATCGCCGGATCCAGCAATAGTACCCGGCGGTGCAGCGGCGCAAGGAACAGCACCTGTCATGCCGCTCCTGATGCCGTATACTCCAGGGGCAATGTGGCTGCCCCAATACTCTGGTGAGCCCAGTGGCGTAACTACCGGCATAGCAGACGTAGCAGTCGCTTTGGGGCCCGGCGCTTGTGGGGGGCCCGGACCCAGCGCCGCTACGCTGCTATACCGGCAGCTGCGATACCTGTTGTTGTGTGGCCGTGGGGGTGGGGGCCCGGCGGGGGGCGCCGCGCCCGACGGGGCCCCCCTGGTGAGGTGGATGCAGCTCCTATTCAAAGCGGCCGCAGGCGCCGCACACAGAGATCAAAGGCCGGGCTGCCGCCGCCAGACTGTTGTAGTCTGCTGCCTGCCTGTGACCCTGTGTGTTCTCTGCGCACTGCGCAGTCTGTGGAGTTGGTCACCTGCCCCCTGGCCGGCCTGTGACCCCCGTGAGTCCTAAGTCCGACTTCTTTTTTGTGCCTGTCCGTGGGATCCGACTTTGAAGGGGGATCCCACGGACAGGCACGGATCCATACGGATCCCTGCAATCGGATGGCAAATAGCCATCCGATCTGCAGGATCCGTGTGGATCCTGCGGTCCCCTGCCTCTCCCTACTCCGCCTCCTCCATCTTCTTCCCTCTCCTACTCTATATGATGTGCCCCCGCTATTCTATCTGTGCCCCCTCTTCTCTATCCTCATCTATCCCTATCCTGTCCCCTGTCCTCTCCCTGGGTGTAAAAAATAAAAAAACTCCTCCGGGAGTATACATCACCTGCCGCTCAACGCTGCGCACGATAGGTAAAGGACTGTGATGATTAAGAGCCCGGTCACATGACCCGGTCAGCTGACCGGGTCATGTGACTCTGACATCATCACAGGTCCTTTAGCCCTGATCTTGCGGCAGCGTTGGAGCCGGTGACAGGTGATGTATACTCCCGGAGGAGTTTTTTTTATTTTTTTACACCCAGGGAGAGGACAGGGGACAGGATAGGGATAGATGAGGATAGAAGAGCGGGGGACACAGATAGAATAGCGGGGGCACATCATATAGAGTAGGAGAGGGAAGAAGATGGAGGAGGCAGGAGTAGGGAGAGGCAGGGGGACCGCAGGATCCACACGGATCCTGCAGATCGGATGGCTATTTGCCATCCGATTGCAGGGATCCGTATGGATCCGTGCCTGTCCGTGGGATCCCCTTCAAAGTCGGATCCCACGGACAGGCACAAAATCGTGATGTGAAACCAGCCTTAGTCCCTCACAGCAGACAAGCAGGAAGAGGAAGGAGCTGCTGCACTGCCCGGAGAGAGGGTGAGAGAGAGGCCGGCTATTATTAACACTATTTACTGACAGTGAGGAGCGGCAGCATGGGGAGGCCTTACTGTGAGGGGGGTGGGGGCCTGTATACCCTGTGTGTGCTGCTGGGACTCTGGGAGCTGTATACACCCTGTGTGTGCTGCTGGGAGCTGTATACCTCCCTGTGTGTGCTGCTGGGAGCTGTATACACCCTGTGTGTGCTGCCGGGAGCTGTATACCCTGTGCCGGGACTCCTGTATACACCCTGTGTGTGCCGGGAGCTGTATACACCCTGTGTGTGCTGCCGGGAGCTGTATACCCTGTGCCGGGACTCCTGTATACACCCTGTGTGTGTCGGGAGCTGTATACACCCTGTGTGTGCTGCTGGGAGCTGTATACACCCTGTGTGTGCTGCTGGGAGCTGTATACACCCTGTGTGTGTTGCTGGGAGCTGTATACCTCCCTGTGTGTGCTGCTGGGAGCTGTATACCTCCCTGTGTGTGCTGCTGGGAGCTGTATACCTCCCTGTGTGTGCTGCTGGGAGCTGTATACCTCCCTGTGTGTGCTGCTGGGAGCTGTATACACCCTGTGTGTGCTGCGGGAGCTGTATACCCTGTGCCGGGATCCTGTATACACCCTGTGTGTGTCCGGGAGCTGTGTAAACCCTGTGTGTGTCGGGAGCTGTATAAACCCTGTGTGTGCCGGGAGCTGTATAAACCCTGTGTGTGCCGGGAGCTATATAAACCCTGTGTGCCGGGAGTTGTATACACCCTGTGTGTGCCAGGAGCTGTATAAACCCTGTGCCGGGAGCTGTATAAACCCTGTGCCGGGAGCTGTATAAACCCTGTGCCGGGAGCTGTATAAACCCTATGCTGGAACTCTGGGAGCTGTATACCCTGTGCTGGGAGCCTGTGCGCCGGAGGAGGAAGCATGAAGACCCGGAGGAGCACGGTGTCAGAGCGGCGACAGCGGCAGGGATAAGTAAGTATAATGATGTATTCCTTTACAGGTGTGCAGCAGCAGCAAGGGGGGGCCCTGTATACCACCACTGGGGCCTGTATATACCACCACTGGGGCCTGTGTATACCACCACTGGGGCAGCTGCTGTAATACTGCTGAGGCCTGTATATACCACTGGGGAGGCTGCTGTATACCACTGGGGCCTGTATATACCACTGGGGCTGCTGTATATACTGCTGGGGCCTGTATATACCACTGGGGAGGCTGCTGTAATACTGCTGGGGCCTGTATATACCACTTGGGAGGCTGCTGTATACCTCTGGGGCTGCTGTATATACTGCTGGGGCCTGTATATACCACTGTGGAGGCTGCTGTATATACTGCTGGGGCCTGTAAGAGGGTGTGTCTTGAAGGGGGCGTGTCATTGGGGGCGTGTCTTGGAGGGGGCCCCGTTCAAAAGTTTGCTATGGGGCCCTGCCAGTTCTAGTTACGCCCCTGGGTGAGCCTAATACACTTAACGACTTTATGCTAAAGATAAAAGAATATTATGTGATGTACCCCCTTACTGAAGCCCAGAATGTAGGAATGATTATGGGACAATTAACGGGCAATGCACGGCGGGAGGTTGCGTCCTGGCTGGACACAGATAAGGACACTGTAGAGCATCTGAAAGCAACGTTTGAATCTACTGATGATAGAAATCCAGCACCAGACGTATCTCCTTATTTTCAAGCCTTTATTCCAAGTTTTAGGTGAGTATAAAATCAAACATATGAAATGGGAACGCAGTCCGCGCTGGACGCGTTTCGGACAACGTCCTTCTTTCGCAGCATAAAACACAATAGTGACCACATTCATTAAATACATGTTAAAAACACCACCCACCTAACACATGTAGTAATTAATTAAACACAGAGGCTGTTTTGTTACCAATGTCACATAGGTAGGAGGATACCAGAGGCTCCATTGGCCTAGTAGTTAACCCTTTGATTGATATGTGGAGCAAAACATCACTGACATTAAAAAAAAGAAGTTTACAAGGGATTGTAAGGACTATGAGGACAATACGGTGTACGTGTGGAAACGATCCACCCCCAGGCGACCAAGATCAATTCTGAGAAATAGACACCTGGGAGGGGTAACCACGTCAGTTTCTCAACTCCCTTGAGCAAGGATTCCAGCTCAGTGTTTTTTTCACCTAATACGCCTCATTCCTCCACCTATGGTGAACAAGCACCCCCTCACTACAATCCTCCATCAAAAAACGGAGGACGAAAAGAGGGGGCAGGAGGCAGAGGAGGAGGGCATCCTTACACGCTAAGAAAGAGACACTAGGTATGGACTGCAGTGACGTTTTTTCAGTTGTTAATTTATCTGCATCTATTATCTCAGAATCTGAACTAAGGGTGCTATGCTCCCACATGTAGGGGCAACTATGTCAAAACACTGTGTGATATCAATAAATTCGTCAGAGCACTCACTGTCAAAAAACATTTTTTCAGCGAAAAGTCTGACAACACAATAAATGAAATAGGCACAGGTGACATAGTTATCAACAACGACATACCATTGTCAACATTATTGAGAGACCAGATAGCGATCCAGGACCTCAATACTTTGTCTGTTACCCCATACACAAGTATAGGACATAGTCCCAGGAACATTAATATACCTAACCCCCACTTCTATCCCATCAATTCAAGAGCTCCTGCAATGGACAACTTTCAGCAGGTTCTAGAGAGAGAGATTAAAACTATACTAGATTCTAAGAACACTAAAAGTGGGAATTTGACAGATATTGAAACAGTATCAGTACAATCATTGAAAAACAACCCCAATATAGTAGTGCGAACGGCTGACAAGGGGAGAGGGTTACCACTGGGTGACTAATAGTCAAAGCTGTGCACCGGTATATTCCTATACTCCATGAGGATCCCATTCTCCACAAAATCCTTTCCAAAGGTTACAGATGTGTGCCCAGGAAAACCACAACCTTGGGTAATATTCTCTCCCCCTCAGAATTTACATCAGTCACCCATCTGCCAACATGGTTGACAACGAGGGGCAATTATCCATGTGGCGGCAACAGATGTGGACTGTGCCGTTACATGGTTAAAACGAAATCCTTCACTAATAAAGTAACAGGCAAAAATTATGATATCAGGGGGTACATTAATTGCAACACCACCCACCTGGTACATATGGCCTCTTGTGTAGCCTGTCGCAAGGATTACATTGGGTGCACAACTAGAACATTAAAAAAGCGCCTGGGGGAACATATTTCCGGAGCGGATCCGCACTCAAGATCAATCAGCAGAAACCTGTCTGGTCTCTCACGACATTTTAGGGAGATTCATGGTGGGAACCTGTCTAATCTGAGAGTGCAGGGGATAGATAGAATCTGTAAAGGTACCGTCACACGCTGCAATTTTGCAAGCAATTTCACTGGCAATTTGCTGGTTGCAGTGAAATCATGGACACATTGTTCCATTTCTACACGGCAATTAAACAGAACCATGTATCCATGATTTCACTGCAACCAGCAAATTGCCAGTGAAATTGCTTGCAAAATTGCCGCGTGTGACGGTACCTTAAGAGGAAAAGAGGAGGAGATTGGGGTCATGAGGTACACAGTAAGAGTTGTTTTGGATCATGACCCTGAATTCTAGGTCTCCCGAAGGTCTCAGCTATAGATCTGATTGCACATATTTTTATTAATAACTTTATAGGCACACTGGGATTTATGCCAACATGAAAAAAAAAAAAGAAAAAAAAAAAAAGACAATGATCAGCATATTTCCTAAAGGAAGGCACACAATGGGACATTGCTTTTTTTCTATGTGATATAAGATGACTCACTATCTGCTTAGGTTTTATAATATTTTTTATAGTTTTTATATTTATAATATAGTTTTAAATCGCATCTCTTATTATATCAATCAAAGGGTTAACTGCTAGGCCAATGGCGCCTCTGGTATCCTCCTACCTATGTGACATTGGTAACAAAACAGCCTCTGTGTTTAATTAATTACTACATGTGTTAGGTGGGTGGTGTTTTTAACATGTATTTAATGAATGTGGTCACTATTGTGTTTTATGCTGCGGAAGAAGGACGTTGTCCAAAACGCGTCCAGCGCGGACTGCGTTCACATTTCATATGTTTGATTTTATACTCACCTGAAACTTGGAATAAAGGCTTGAAAATAAGGAGATACGTTTGGTGCTGGATTTCTATCATCAATTATCGTGGACTTACAGTACGTCCTTTCCAGGCACCACCGGCCATAAAGAGAACTTGGTGAGCACCTTCCCTTACCCTTTCCCACATAAACTGTTTGAATCTACTGCTGATACCCGGGCTAAGATGAGGTTCTTTGCATGCCGCCAGAAGCCTAAACAGAGTGCCAGAGACTTTGCCTTGAATCTACAGGAAGCACTCAGAGCCCTTAAACTGGCAGAACCTGCTTTAGCCCCGGAGCTGATAAAATGCTACTTGACCAATTCATAGAGGGCCTCCATTCCCCTTCCCACCGAGGACAGTTAAGCATGATACTGCTGCAGAACCCTGACATGACATTTACTGAGCTGAAAGATAGAGTTATTCGTCTGCAGCAGCTAGAAAAGCCCCGGGAATTAACATCTGTACCGGACACTGCAGCAGCACCTCAGCAACCAACAGCGCCAGCGACATCCGCTATTTCGGCAACTGCTGCTGAAACAGGGGAACTAATTTCTAATGCCACCCTCAATCAAAAGCTAGATGCCCTGACAGACACCGTGATCTCTATGGCCAAGTCATCAAGGAGCTATGAGAGTCCAAGCCTGCACCCAAGATCCAGTTGGCGACCAGCCGAGAGGATGTCCCGTGGATGAGGCCCAGAAGATACCAAGGAACAAGAGGACGACCCAGCGATCGCTATCAACCGGATGGACAGCCCATTTGCCGCCGTTGCCAGAAACCAGGTCACCTTGCCCGAGAGTGTCCTTTAAACGACGATTCCCTGGGCAGGCGGGCCGCTCCCCAGGAATGAACTCTCAAGGTCCTTCAGCCTTGTTTGACAGATTCATGGGAGGACAACCGGTGATCCCTATCATGTTGGATGGCATTCCCTTCAGTGCCTTGTTGGATACCGGGTCCCAAATAACATCAATTCCACATGTTCTATATAAAAGGTACTGGGCTGATTCAGACATTACTAGTGCTCCGACTGACTTTAACATGGAAGTATGGGCTAGTAATGGACAGTTAATACCACAGGTTGGGTTCAGAGAAATGACCATTCAGATTGGGAAGGTAGAATTGCTGAACCAGGGTGTTATATACATAGATGTTAACCGGCGAGAACGTGAACCAGTGATGCTGCTAGGAATTAATGTAATTGAGAAATGTTTTTCCGAAGTGTTAAGTGTTTTGCAGCAAATCGAGACTGCCGGAACCGGACAACAGAGGCTTCTGCACAAAGAGATCAAAGCCCTGATGTTGAAGCAACAGGTAGAAATATCTGGAGGTGAGATCGGCAGTGTACGAGTAAGTGATCCAATACCTATTGTAATACCTCCCAAAACTGAAATGTTGGTCTGGTGTGGCGCAGACGCTATGGGGGTCCGGCCACTGTGGCGCCTAAATCCATTCTGGCTGCAGTTGGTTGATAAAGGTGAGACGTTCACATCTGAACTGCAGGAATTCCTCGCTATAAATGTGAATTCGGCTTCGAGTTTGGTGGTCTGGGAATCTTTGAAGGCGTATTTACGTGGCATGTATATAAGGGAAATCTCTAAAGTCAGATCCAATTCTAGAGCTGACTCGGAGCTCCTATTACGGGACTTGGAGGCAGCGGAACGGGATCTCTCGACACAGTTTACCCCCACTGCTCAGGCGAGGCTTAAGGAAGCTCAGTCGCAAGTGCGTAAAATGACTTTGGATGCAGCGGCACAGAAACGTATGTTTCAATCGACCCAATATTTTGAAAGCGCGGAAAGTGTGGGACATTTGCTCTCGATAATAACATCGGCACAGAGGGGATCACCCTTTATAGCGGGGCTTCGACGCGGGGATGGCACACTGGTTACAGACACAATGGGAGTACTTGGGACTTTGGAGGCATTCTATACTGACCTGTATACTTCACACTCTAAGGGGACTGAGGTTGACATCGCGAATTTCCTGGGGGCGGCTGGGCTTCCGCGACTTACGGATGCAGACAGGGCCTTACTGGACGAACCTTTGAGCCTGGATGAATTGGAGGTAGCCTTGGGCACTATGAATAATGGTAGGGCGCCGGGGATGGATGGTCTGCCTGTGGAGGTCTATAAGAGGTATGGGGCGGTACTGCTCCCTGTGCTTCTGGACACACTTAATGACAGTCTCCGGCAGGTGACCCTTCCGCCATCTATGCGGGAGGCCATTATCACGGTTCTGCCAAAAAAGGACAAGGACCCTGAGTCCCCGGCGTCCTACAGGCCAATCTCACTCCTGACGGCTGATGTTAAACTGTTAGCGAAGGTGTTAGCTATTCGCCTCTCAAAGGTAGTAGAGTCATTGGTGCACCCGGACCAGACTGGGTTTATGCCTCGCAAGTCAACGGCTCTTAATATCCGACGCCTATATTTAAATATGCAGGTGAGGGCGGACAATGTGGGGAGGCGGGTAGTTCTGTCTCTGGATGCCGCCAAGGCATTTGACAGTGTAGAGTGGTCTTATCTTTTTGCCGCACTGGAGGGCATGGGGTTCGGCCCCAGCTTCCTTGGCTGGATTAGGCTTCTGTACTCGCAGCCGACGGCAAAGATACGAGCAAATGGGTCACTGTCTGGGTGCTTTCCCCTTCACAGGGGAACGAGGCAGGGTTGCCCGCTATCCCCACTGCTCTTTGCCTTAGCGATAGAGCCCTTGGCTTTGAGAATACGGCGCCATGAGGACATAGTGGGGTTCAGGTATGGACAAATGGAGGAGAAGGTAGCCCTCTATGCGGACGATCTTCTTCTGTTTCTGGCTGACCCAGACGAATCTTTGCGTAGTGCCATGACGCTGCTTACCCAATTTGGGGCTATTTCAGGCCTAACTATAAACTGGGAAAAATCTGCTATTCTGCCTCTGGACCCAACTGTGATTGACATACCTCATGTGCCGGTTGTAGACAACTTCAAATATTTGGGAATCACTGTATCTAGCACCATCACTGATTATGAGCGTTTGAATCTCGTGCCACTGATGGAAAAGATTAAACAGAAGATCAAAGCCTGGGCCAAATTGCACCTGTCGGTGGTGGGGGGGTGAACTTGTTGAAGATGGTGGTCATGCCTCAGCTTCTGTACGTCCTGCATAATTCCCCAATATGGCTTCCGCATAACAGATTTTTCAAAATTAATGCATTATTTAGGGAACTTATCTGGGGGAAGAAGTGCGCTAGGATAAAGCTGGAACATTTGCAAAGGAGTAAGGAGGAGGGAGGTCTGGCGTTGCCCAACCCGTGGCTCTACTTTATATCTTCACAGTGTCAACATATGGCGGGGGGTGCGGAGTGCACGGCCGAGAGACAGGGGGGAGGTCGAGATATTCTCCAATTTTTGGCGGGTAGGGGACCTCTGCTATCTAAACTGGAGTCTGATGGTTTGAGAAAGTGGATGTGTAAGGTTCCCATGGTGAGGCTCATGGTTAAAGTGTGGGATAAGATGAAGAGTCTGAGAGGAATTGTAGGTTTTACACGTTATGCTCCTATTTGGGATAACCCACATTTACCACAACTGCAGGCCTTGAAGGGGTTCGCACACTGGCGTCGTGTGGGCATCTGGTGGCTTTCACAGCTGGTGGAGGGAGGAGTCTTTAAAACATTCGAAGCATTAAGAGATGAATTTTCGCTCCCACACTCCTCGTTCTACCAGTACCTACAGGTCAGACATGCATATACCGCACAGACTCACATATGCAATATTGCTATACATCAGGATGCTATTGTTACCATGATGGGTATCCAGACCTCTACTAAAGGAATCATCTCCTTTGTGTATGGGGGGCTCCTGTCAACTAGTTTGTCGGGACACCCAATACGGGCATTGGAGAAGTGGGAACAACAAATAGATGGTATAACGGCGGATCATTGGGAATCTATACTGAACATGACTCCTCGACTATCACTGAGTGAGCCGGGCCGTCTGTCTCAGCTGTATATCCTCTATAGGGTATACAGGACACCTAAGTGGTTATTTGACAAAGGCTTGAGACAGACTTCATGTTGCCCCAGGTGCACACTGGAGGGTGCTGACATACTCCACATGTTCTGGACGTGTCCTCGCCTTCAGGTGTTCTGGATTGTGGTTCTTAATCTAATACATATGGCTACGGAGCAGGATGTCCCCAGGGATCCGACCGTTTGTGTGCTGGGCTATGTGGAGGAGGTTGGAGGGGATGAGTATATACGACTTGCGGTTGCTAGAATGCTCTATGTAGCTAGGAAATTGATAGCACTACATTGGACCTCGGATGTGGCTCCCACACGTAGAGAATATATACGAAAACTAAACTTAATTGTTCATAGGGAAATACTGATCTACACTAAACGGGAAAGACCAAATGTGTTTGATAAAATATGGGCAGGATGGATGGGCCTTCAGGCACTGTCAGCAGATGGCTAACCTTCCGGAATCTAATCTGTGGTACTGGGGGTCTGTGGTTGCTATATTGATTGCTGGGTAATGTGTATTCACGGTTACGTTTATGCCATTTTTCTCTGCTTGAAAGGAGTATATCAATGGACCGGGAAAGGGGAGGGGGTAGGTTGGGAGAGGGGTGGGATGGGGTTGAGGGATTTTATACATTACTGTTGTAATGTCTAAGTATGTGTTTTATATATGTTTAAAAAGTTATATATGTTTAAAACTGAATAAAAACTATCTGATTTAAAAAAGATATTTGACATCTCCACAGATTATATTGTTTGATAATCCCATACTTTCCTTTCACATCTCAAGGATATGAACCCGGGGACAGACCGGCCGCAGAGCTTGCCACCAGTGGTGTAAGTTGAAGCTTATGGGCCTCAATGTAAGAGCTCCAACGGGCCCCAAATTATTGGCTCTAACTGATGATTGGTCAAGGGAAATAAGGATCCAGCCTGTCTGATTACAGGTTGTAGAGCCTTTTGTCCTCTAAGTGATAAGCTGTAGCCAGAGATGTCTATGGCACCTTTCACATAAGCGGTTCTGTCCAGATCCGGCTGATCAGGCGGATTTACCGCACCTGCCGCCTAACGACCAACTTGCGTTACACTTGCGGTACACATTCATTCTCTATGGGGCTTGCGGCAATTGCGGTTTTGCTGCGATCTGGCAAATCCGGCAGCTGCGGCCACAAAAAAAAATGCGGTTAGCAGCAGGTTTTTTTTTTTTCCGCAGCAAGTGCCGGATCTGCCGGATCCTGCAGGACCTCACTTGCCGCACCTGACCGCCCCATAGACAAGGCATGGAGCTTACCGGATAGGTGCCACAAGTCGGCTGTAAGGAGGCAGATCTGGTGCCAGGGCCGTATTTTCAGTTAGGCACTGAAGGGCCGATGCATAGGAGCAGGGAGAGTTTTTGTTTTAATTTTTAATTTTTTTTAACTTCCCTCCCCTCCCCCAGACTCCATATGAAAACCAGAGCAAGCTGCTGATGTGAAAGGGGCCTAAAAGCAGCTTCCATACAGTATACAGGAACACTGAAAAGAATGAGCTCTCCTGTCTATGGGAGAGCCGAGCAAGATCGCTGCCAGCCAAGTGATTGGACACCGATCTATAGTGCTTGGGGGCTTCACTCAATTATTTGGCTGACATTCAGCTGTATTTTTAGTCAAGCACACTTGCACTATAATGTTTTAGGATCAAGTCTGTTAAAATAAAGATTACAACATCCACATGACTACATCACCAGAACCACCGGCAATACAATAATACATAACTAGAACCCCTGTCAGTATATCATCAGAACCATTGTCAATACAGTAATACATCACCAAATCCAGTAAATACATCACCAGAACCCCCATCAATACATTAATACATCATCACTATAACCCCTGTCAGTACATCACCAGAACCACCAGCAATACAATAACCACTGTCAATACATCACCAGAACAGCACGTTCCCTATATAAATGTGTATGCAGATGAAATGTCCTATACAGTTCATCCTCCTTCCACATGTCCCATTCTACTCATCCTCCTCCCACATGTCCAGTACTGTTCACTCCCATATGTCCATGCAGCTCATCCTCCATCCATATGTTCCATGCAGCTCATCCTCACCCCCATTCCTCTGAATCCATTGTTGCTCATCTTCCCCCCATACATCTCATGCAGCTCATCCTTCCCCCATCCCCCTCCCATGTTCCACGCAGCCTCTCCCCCATCCCTCATCCATGTAGCTTCTCCTACATGTTTCTTGTAGCTTCTCCCTCCACATTCCATATAGCTTCTCCTCCCCATCCATTGGTGTACCTTCTCCCCATCCACCAAACCATCCGTGTACCTTCTCCCCATCCATGCATCTTCTCCCCACTTTTCCATGTCACCCCCATCTATCCATCCATCCATCAATCCATCCATCTTCTCCTGCCTTTTCCATGCCACCCCCATCCATCCATCCATTCATCCTGTTCTCCCCCTTTTCCATGCCGCCCACCCCCCCCATCCATCCATCCCGTTCTCCCCCCTTTTCCATACATATTCCATACAAATTCCATACATATACACACAGCACTGCTACATGTACAGAGTACACAAGGTCCGCCATCTGCACATTGTACAATGCTTTGCTCTCGTTGCTGTCACTATTTGCATATGCCGTGAGCTCAGCAGCTGTATGTAAACAGTATTTAAGAGCAAGGACATAACTACAACAGGTGCAGGGGTTGCAATCGCACCCGGGTCCTGGAACCTGGGGGCCCCCAACATCCCTTTGTCCTATAGAAAAAGACTAATGCTATTAAAGATTTGCAATAATTAGGGGCCTCGTTGGAGCTTTCACATCTGGGTCCATGAGTTTCAAGTTACTCCACTGTTTAAAGGAAATCTTTCACTATTCTTTATACATCACATTCCTCCTGATGAAGGGTCTGAACAGCAGAATAAGACATAGTTGTTATTTTTCCATTTGTCCTCTCTGTTGCGGAGATATCGGCTTGTAAAGTTAATATGTAAATGACTCTGTAGACTGAGGGGCGTAAGAGACTCCTCTCCGCACAACGTCATCAAGGGGAAATTTACATATTAACTTTACAAGCCAATATCTCCGCAACAGAGAGGACAAAGGGAAAAATAACAACTACGTCTTATTCTGCTGTTCAGACCCTTCATCAGGACCCAGAGAGTTTACCATGAAGTGGTGGAGGAAGGTCATTAATAAAGCAGTATATAAGCCACAGACTGCACACTCCGAACCGGCATGCACACTCCTCGTCCTCCTGATTCCCCAGATTGAGCGGCACCGTCCTTCCACCGGATCAGAGAGCAGCACCGGCTTCTGTGAATAATATATGAGAGTCCAGAGTGATCATGGAGAATCCGGATGAGAACAGAAGACACATCATCATCTGGCACTGCGACTTCTCTGATTTACAACATCCCAGCAGAGGAATTTGAGGAGTTCAGAGTCCGGGTTCTGTGTCTATAACCCAAACTGAAGGAGAATCCACCTCCTGTGCTCTGACTGCAGCAGGAAGAAATATCACTGAACCGCACCCTAGAATACAGGGAGGGGGAGGCTGCAGCTGCCATAATGCATCTGTCAGATTAACCCTGTGCGCACTGCAAGATTGCTACAACATGATGCAGAAAAGTCTGCACATAAACAAACAGTAAATGATATAAAGTCATGGTTAAAACTGTTATCACACTTGAAATTGTTCCAAAAAATGAAGCACTTCTTCCAGAAAATTATTACATTTCCACATTTTATTTTACAAATGTTTATTTCATTTGTGTGTATTGGAACAACACAAAAAACATAGAAAGAAAAGGCAAATTGGACATAATTTCACACAAAATTATAGGATTTTTCTATAGAGGACTGCATGCCGACCCAAAAGAACTTATCTTTCAGTAGCACTTCGAGCTTCTTCCATCCGAAATGACCGGTTCGGTTGTGGTAGGCGCTCAAGACCACGGGGACCTCTGGTTTTGGCACGATGATCTGCCATGCCGTCTCATGAGTTCTTCAGTTTATATACCGCCAGCACAATTTATCTTGATATTGAAACAGTTTACCTCGCTCATTGCATAGATGATTGGCATCAGGCGGAGGGGTTGCAGGCAGCTTCGCCGACTCTTGGGCTATCAGTTGTTGGTCCTGCGCCTTTTTCCAGTCGAAGTCACTGCTCTTGGACAGGGGTCTGGACGGGTCTGCTGGCATTGAGCTACTCTTACATGATGGAAGGCAGGCAACTGTACTTCTTCCAGCTCGTCTTCATCTACACCCTCTTCTGATAAGTGCAGCATCCTGGATAGAGCATCCGCGTTTCTGTTCTGGTGCCCAGCCCGGTACTTGATGGTGAATTGGTAGTTGGACAATCTGGCCATCCATCTCTGCTCCATGGCTCCCAACTTCGCAGTTTCCAGGTGGGTGAGCGGATTGTTATCCGTGTGGGCGGTGAATTTGTTGAGGCTAGATAGTGTCTGAACCTCTCTGTGATGGCCCAGACCAAGGCCAGAAATTCCAGCTTGAAGGAACTGTAGTTTTCTGCGTTCCTCTCGGTGGGACGCAGCTTCCGGCTGGCGTAGGTGATTACTCTCTCCTTGCCGTATTGCTTTTGGGAAAGGACGGCTCCGAGTCCCACATTGCTGGCGTCTGTATACAACAGGAATAGCAGGTTGTAGTCCGGATAAGCTAGGATTTCCTCTCCTCTCAGGGCGTCTTTCATCGTCTGGAACTCTTCTTCTTGTTCCTTGCCCCATCTCCACAGAGAATCCTTTGACTTTCCCTTCGTGGGTTGGCCTACCAGGAGGTCTTGCAGGCTTCTTGGTGTACTCCTTGATGAAACTCCGATAGTAGCCTACCAAAGCCAGGAATTGACGTACCTCCTTGATGGGTTTTGGGTTCTGGCCATTCTCTGATTGCTGTCACCTTGTCTGGATCAGGGGCCACGCCTTCAGCACTGACTATGTGTCCCAGGTACTGCACTCTTGGCTTTAACAGGTGGCATTTTGATGGTTTCAGCTTCATCCCGTATTTGGCCAGAGCTTCGAACACCTCTCCTAGATGTGTGATATGTTCCTCGTAGGTCTTGGAGGACACAATCACGTCATCCAGGTAGAGCAGTACCGTCTCGAAGTTCTTATGCCCCAGGCAACTCTCCATTAACAGCTGGAAGGTTCCAGGTGCATTACATAGTCCGAAGGGCATGCTGTTGAATTAACATAGGCCCATAGGTGTTGCGAATGCCGTCTTCTCTCGGTCTTCTTAGGCTATGGACACCTGCCAATACCCACTAGTGAGATCTAAGGTGGAGAAGTAATTGGCGGACTTCAACGCAGCTAAAGACTCTTCTATATGTGGTAACAGGTAAGCATCTTTGTGTGTTATACGGTTTATTTGCCTATAGTCTACACACATCCTGATACTGCCATCCTTTTTCCTGACTAGGACTAATGGAGCTTCCCAGGGACTACAGCTATCTTAATAACCCCTTCATGTCCTGTAACATTTCTTTGGCTTTTTGATAATGTGCAGGTGGAATAGGCCTGTACCGCTCCTTGATTGGTGGATGTGTACCTGTGGGGATGTGATGTTGTACCCCTTTTATCCTACCAAAATCAAGTGGATGCTTACTAAAAACTTGTTCGAATTCTTGAACTACCCGGTACACACCTTGCTTCTCATACACAGGAGTGGTGTCAGTTCTGACATGGAGCTGCTGACATCAGTCCTCCAGTGGCCCAATTGTTTGATCAGGTTTTGCTCCTTTTTCGCGTGGGTTCGGGTTGCACTGTTTGGATCTCGTTGTTGCTAACTATGTATAATTTAGCAACGGTGGTATACCTGGGCAATTTAACCTCCTCACTGCCACAGTTTAGATGCGAACAGGTACTCTCCCATTGTGTACATCAACCACCCCCCTGGCTGTCAGCAGTGTAGGTCGGTTATCTGTGCTCACGGGCTTCACTAGTGCTTGATAGTCCTGCCCTCTCAGACCTATAGCTGCTCGACACCAAATCATCATCTCACTCATCGGGGGAATCACAATAGGTAACGGGTCTGTCACCCGTGCTGTACCAATTTCGCCACCTGTAATTGTTACCTGTTGATAGTGCAGGATGGCTCTGATCTCATGATGGAGAACCTTCCTCTGACCAGGTCCAGCAGTGTCTGCAATCTGTTGAAGCAAAGACAAAACTTCCTCCATGCAATTGCTAACAACATTTGTACCCAGTATGACATAAGGGTCATTTGCATTACTGGCTTCTGCTACTACTATGACCCCCTGGTTCTGCAATTCCACCCTCCCCACCTTTATGGGCACTTCTCTAACCCCCATCATAGTAATCGGTTCACCATTAGCTGCATGAAGGAAAAGGTCTATTTCAGGCTGTTTCAGTTCTACATCAGCCCAATACTTTTTATAAAGGATATAGGGGATGGTGGTCACCTGTGACCCGGTGTCCAGCAGAGCAGGTGTCGGGATGCCATCCAGTACAATAGACAGAAACGGCCTCTGTCCGATGAAGGTCTTGTACCAGGTGGCTGGGCCCTGTTGGTCTAGTCTTGAGGTTTGGCCCCGGCCCCCAGGGACTACCCGTTTAAAGGACAGCTGCGGAAGATGGGCTCCCCAGTGGAGCTGTAGCGGTTGGTGGGTCTTCCTCTGTACGCTACAGCTTGCTTTCCTCGCATCCAGGGGACGTCTTCCAGGCTGTCGGTAAGTTGAATCAGCGGCTGAGGCTTGGGCTGGGTCTTGGCGCTGGCTGTTGGCTTTGCTGTAACTGCAGAGCGTCCATCAGTTTGGAGATGTTTTTGCTGATCTCGCGCATCTCGGCCCGTATCTCAGCCTGCATGGAATCATATTTGTCAGGTTGAGCAGATTGTACATTGTGTGTGGCTGCTGGTACTGGGTACTGGTTTTGGAGTAGCCTGCACCTCACCGTCGAAACCACCGTTTAATTGCAGCTTCATGGGTCTCTACTGGTTTTAACCCTTTGATGACCATCTCTTTCAGGGTGTTAGTCAGCATCTGGGTTGGTCAATGACCACCAGCGTACATTTTTACTTTCCTCAGGGGATAGCAGTCCCCTCGTGAACTGTTCAATGAGGAGCTTGTTCTCATCCTGTGCACTGGCGGGGCTGACATGTATAAGGGCGCGCAGTGCTTCTTCCAGATGCCAGGCATAAGCTCTTATGTCATCCCCCGGCCTCTGGTAGCAGTGATGGAAGCGCATGCATATATCAGCCTCATTACACTCCTCAAAGGTAGCTCTCAGTTTATTGAATATAGCAGAGGCTGATCTGCGTTCAGCAGCAGACCAGGACACACTTTCTTTCTCGACTGCACCAGTTAACTGTCCGAGTACCACAGTAGCGCGTTGTTGGCCGGTCATTGCATACATGTCCAGGACGGCATTGATCTTTCGCTTGAACTCGTCCAGCGTATCAGGGCGGCTGTCATACTGTGGCAACCACTTGGCCCCCGGGATGTATGGGAATGACATGGGCATTATCGGGGCGACTGTACCCGGAGCGCCGGAGGTGCTGGCAGTGCTACCGGAGGCAGTCATGAGTAATTCCGGGGATCAGCGTACACACCGTCGTCATCGCTGGAGGAGGCTGACATGTTGGAGGCCCCCCTAGTGAATTACAGCCAGTCGTTGAAGAGTTAAACAGTTCGGGAGTTTCAGGACTAGGCCGCAGTGCTCGGGAGTGCTCGGCTGAGTGAGGGGCGGGTTTCAGTTTCGTGCTCTGCGGCTGGCATGCCCTTTCTTCCCGCTGTTCGGCGCAGTAATGGCGGCGTAGTTTAACAGTCACTCAATACAGTCAATATCACAGCACACAGTACCCGGTAATACCGGGCACGGGATCCTGTTCGTGAACGCCAGGAAGATATGTCGAGCCCCAGGGCGTAGGGTACTCGGGTATCAGGCGGCAGAGGGTTATCTTTGTCACGGGGGATGGCGGCCGCGCCTGATCCCGTGTCCTGGGTGACACTTCAAAAGGGGGATTTATATAAAAGTTTATTGTTGTTGTGACGCCACCTGCAGTACCTGGTGAGATGTCACCAACGCCGCTACAGTCCTCTGGGGGTCGGTGGTATTGTGGCTGAGAAGTTGTAGTCCTCCGGAGCAGCGTAGTGAGGGCGAGCAGGTTGTAGTGGAGCTGAGATTGTATAGGGAGAGTTGGAATAGTCTATAGAGGGTGCTGGGAGTAGAAAGGAAGAATGCACACACGCAGGAAAGTCTCTTTTACCTTTTACTGATGTCTTGCAGTTAAATATGTGCAGGGCACTGACGGGTGACAGGGTTGCACAGTGGGTTCCCACAGCAAGTGGGTATAAGGCCTCCTTCTCCTTTCTGTAGTTTCTGAAGCACAGCCTGCTGTAGCCTGACTTGCCTCCACTCTCTCTCTTGCCTGTCTCTTTCTCCTCCTGTGCAGTCTCCGGGATGACCCTCTCTGGACACTGCAGTGGCCTGCTCTTCCTGGCTCCCTCTCTTGACCCACCTGGGAGACCGGGTAGCTGAAGCTTCCACGGTGCGACAGGGTTTTCTGTGAGCCTATAGTCCCCCACAGGTGCGGATCCCCAATATCCGGTGTTTCTCCTGGGACGAACTCTCTTATGTTCCTCGCTCCCTTTTCTGCTTTGAGCTCCCTGCCTTCAGTCCCACTTAGGCTTGTGGGACACCGAAGGGCCACTTCTGGTCACTGGTTCGGGCCTGAAGGCAGCACCGAACACCAGGACTTCCTTGCAGCTCTTCTAGCGTCTGCACACACTCTGGCTAGCTCCTCCCCAGCAGCAGTATATATAGGGGATCTTGCCTAAGGGCAGCAAGTGGAGCTCCTCCTACTGTGTCGGGGTGGAAGGTGTTGTTTGTAGTAGGCACCTGCTGTGGAAACCCAGCTGTGCATTAGAGAGACCTGTGGTTACCTGCGTGAGCAAGGCGCCACAATAGAGCCAGTGGTGGTATAGTGAGGACCACTCTACCGGCTCTGTGCATGCTCCTGTACCATAAAGCAGAGCACGCGGGCCAGTGGAGCGGTCCTCACTATACCGCCGCTCTGACCAAGCTCTGTGCGGCAGGTTGACTGACAGAGAGCAGTGTGGCGCCCCTAAGTCCAGGTGGCCACAAGAGGGAAGAGCAGCCAGGTAAGCAAGGTTGGAAACACACCCACACAGCACAAGCACCGACCCTACGCCTAGGACTCTAGGATGGGCAAGGGGTGGCAGGGTGTAGCGCATTGGGTGGAGTGTAGGCAGGACACTGACAAAGTGGGAGGAGTGACTCAAACAAAACCCAGGAGCACAACACACAGGATTATACAAGAGTAGAAGAGAGACCAGAGCAGAGTGAACAGAGAGACACTTCCCAGAAGGTTTCAGGCTCCCTGGAGGCACAGAATCCTGTGAGGCACAGACCCCTGGAGAGAAAGCCCGCTCCATAGCCTGGAAGCAAAGGGAAGGAGTAAGACTGGAAAGAGACCCCCACAGCTAAGGACGGTGGGAGACAAGGGCCCGGCAGCCTGAGACCCGTGCTGCGCGGAGGAACCCTTAGCACAGTGACTGAAAGAAGGAGCCTGGTGTGCCCAAAGACAGCAACCTAGGACACTGGAGGGCTAGGCCGACACCAGAGAACCGGATCTGATGAGGTGACCGGGGATTCTATACCCTAATCACGAGACACACTGGTGGGCTGCAGAGACTTTATGTGCTGCAGCCTAACTTCCCACTACGGCAGAGGAACAAAGTTGTCATAATAGGACTGGTGACCCTGACCTTAAGGGAAAATTCTTCACCCGTGAGTCCGAGACGGCCAGAATAAACCCGTGAGTGAGGTACTACGTTTATACTGAGAGAAGGGCCTAAAAGGACTTTGAGGGATGAACACAGAAAAGCTACCTGAGCTGCACAGTTTGAGTAACCCCGAGCAGTGCTGAAGTGTTTAAGTGTGACTTGTGTGAACTGTATTGAAGGAACTGTAACCGTGAACTGTTGTAAACTGCTTTGGGAAAGACCAAGTAAAGTACTCGTAATGAGTAGTGATGAGCAAGCGCTATCATGCTTAGGTACTCGGTACTCGTAATGAGTAGTGATGAGCGGGTACTACCATGATGAGGTACTCTGTACTCGTAATGAGTAGTGATGAGCGAGCACTATCATGCTCAGGTACTCGTAATGAGTAGTGATGAGCGGGTACTACCATGATGAGGTACTCTGTACTCGTAATGAGTAGTGATGAGCGAGCACTACCATGCTCAGGTACTCGGTACTCGTAATGAGTAGTGATGAGCGGGTACTACCATGATGAGGTACTCTGTACTTGTAATGAGTAGTGATGAGCGAGCACTACCATGCTCAGGTACTCGGTACTCGTAATGAGTAGTGATGAGTAGGCACTACCATGCTTAGATACTCGGTACTCCTAATGAGTAGTGATGAGCGAGCACTACCATGCTTAGGTACTCAGTACTCGTAATGAGTAGTGACGAGCGGGCACTACCATGCTTAGGTGCTAGGTACTTATAACAAGCAGTTGCATGCTCGGAGAGGCATGACTGAAGTACCCACTTATAATGGAAGTCAATGGGGCACACAAGCATTTCTCCAGAAGATTTCCCAGAAACAATGCTTGCGTTTCCCATTGACTTTCATTATACTCGGCCCTTGAGTCCTACACATCTGATCGTCCAGCCTGCTGTCACGCTGGGAGCGGGAGAGACACCCAGCGTAGGACAACGACGGGGGGGATAAGGAGTCCCTAAAGCTATGGGCACAAGAGGGAGAGGGTGACCCCTAGTCTTCCTGGGGCTGACCCTGTCTGCCCTGACGTCCCTATACAGTTTCCTCAACTGTCGCCGACCACGAACCTCGTCCCTCTCTGATCCTAGCACTACCTTATCTAAGGATCAGATGGGGAGGTTCACTAGACCCCTCCACTAACAACTAAAGACAACACAAGGAAAACAGACAATGGGGAAAGAAAACACTTATCTTGCAGCAGAGCACAGCAACTTCCACAACCTCAGCTTCTGCTTGGAGCAAGGATAATGAGTCCACAAGGAAATATCACCTGCACCGAGGGAGGGCAATGAAACTCCTTATAAAGGAGGGAAGAACCTGCTGGGTCCTAGAGACCCAGAATACTGGTGTAGAAACCAGACCGAGCACAAGACCTTCCCAGCCGTCCTCCCATGATAGGGAGATCTTATCATACCTTCTCTTTATCTACACAGAAGGTAAATGCCCCTGAAAGACGGACCGTCCTCAAACCTTATGGCTGATTGGCCAAACGCTGGGACCGTCTGCGCGTGGCCTCTACCCTGTCATCCGTGCCACCCGTGACAGTACCCCCCCCGTCCACGAGTGGCCCCCGGACACTCAGGACCAGGCTTATCCGGATGGGAACGGTGAAAAGCGCGGACCAGCCTAGCGGCGGAGACTTCCGACGCCGGCACCCACATCCGTTCCTCCGGACCGTATCCCCTCCAGTGCACCAAATACTGAAGAGAACGGCGCACCCTGCGAGAATCAACCACCTTTGAGATCTCAAATTCCAAATTCCCCGCTACGCAGATGGGCTCCGGGGGCAAAGGAGACGGGTTAGACGACGGCACATACGGTTTGAGGAGCGACCTATGAAATACATTGTGGATCTTAAGAGCGGGAGGCAACGCAAGACGAAACGCCACAGGATTGATAACGGCGGTTATCTGATAAGGGCCAATAAACCTGGGCCCCAACTTCCAAGAGGGCACCTTCAACTTCACATTCTTGGTAGACAACCACACGTAGTCATTCACACACAGGTCCGGACCTGGCGCACGCTTCCTGTCAGCCATACGTTTGTACCTGTCGCCTAAGAGCTTCAAGCTACTCTGTACCCTCCGCCAAACCGAGGAGAGGGATGAGGTAAATCGGTCCTCCTCAGGAACTCCGGAAGGACTAGTACCACTAAAAGTACCAAACTGAGGATGAAACCCATATGCACCGAAGAACGGTGACTTGCCAGTGGACTCCTGAAGACGATTATTAAGGGCAAACTCGGCCAAGGGCAAATAACTCGCCCAAGTCTCCTGATTGTCAGAGACAAAACACCTCAGATAAGTCTCCAAATTCTGATTCATACGTTCGGTCTGCCCATTAGACTGAGGATGAAAAGCAGAAGAGAAGGACAAGGCAATTCCTAAACGTGCACAAAAAGCCTTCCAAAACTTGGAGACAAACTGAGTACCACGATCAGAAACCACCTCGGAGGGAACTCCATGAAGCTTCACGATCTCACTTACAAACACCTGTGCCAGTGTCCGAGCATTAGGAAGCGCGGGCAGTGCCACAAAGCGAACCATCTTACTGAACCTATCAACCACTACCAGCACTACCGTCTTGCCTGCAGACGCCGGAAGATCGGTGATAAAATCCATTGACACATGTGTCCATGGCCTCTCAGGAATAGACAATGGCAAGAGAGAACCAGCCGGACGGGTATGCGGAACCTTAGCCCGTGCACACACACTACAGGCAGATACGAATTCCGCTACGTCCTTCCTCAACCCCGGCCACCAAAAGCGACGAGATAAAAGATCGAAGGTGGCCCTACTGCCGGGATGCCCTGCCAATACGGAGTCGTGATGCTCTGACAGCACTCTGAGACGCAAAGATGATGGCACAAACAGTCTCCCAGAAGGACAGGAGGCAGGGGCGCCCCCCTGGACCTTCAACACCTCCCCCTCCAGATCAGGGCAAAGAGCAGAAACAACCACCCCCTCCTGTAAGATGGGAACGGGACTTTCATGAGCACTACCACCCGGGAAACTACGCGACAATGCATCAGCCTTCACGTTCTCAACCCCTGGACGGTAAGTGACGGTAAAATTAAATCTCGTGAAAAACAAGGACCACCGGGCCTGCCGGGGATTGAGACGCTTGGCGGACTCAAGGTAAGACAGGTTCTTGTGGTCGGTAATAACCGTGATGGGATGGACAGCCCCTTCCAACCAGTGACGCCATTCCTCAAAAGCCAATTTAATAGCCAACAGCTCCCTATTACCGACATCATAATTCCTCTCGGCCGACGACAACTTCTTGGAGAAGAACGCGCAGGGCACCCATTTCCCAGGCGAAGGGCCTTGCGACAATACAGCCCCCACCCCCACCTCAGACGCATCCACCTCCACAACGAAGGGCTGAGAAAGATCGGGCTGACGGAGAATAGGTGCGGAAACAAAACAACGCTTTAGGGAGGAGAAAGCCTGGCGAGCAGACTCCGACCACTCGGAAAAATCGGTCCCCTTCCTAGTCATGTCCGTAAGAGGCGTCACCAGCACCGAATAGTTCCGAATAAATTTACGGTAAAAGTTGGTAAACCCCAAAAAAACGTTGCAATGCCCGTAGATTGTCCGGTTGTTCCCAGTCCAACACCGCCCGGACTTTTTCCGGATCCATCCGAAAACCCAATGGCGACAGGAGGTACCCCAAAAACCGTACCTCCTGAACGGCGAAGACACATTTCTCGAGTTTAGCATACAGCTTATTGTCTCGTAATACCTGTAACACCTGCTTGACATGGGACTGATGCGTCTCCAAATCGGGGGAATAGATCAAGATATCATCTAAGTAAACAACCACAAATCTACCCACCAAATGATGGAATATGTCATTGACAAAGTGTTGGAACACCGCAGGGGCGTTAGTGAGCCCGAACGGCATTACGAGACTTTCAAAATGGCCGTCCGGGGTATTAAATGCCGTCTTCCATTCATCCCCCTCTCTGACCCTAATCAGGTTGTAGGCCCCCCTCAAATCCAACTTGGAGAACCATTTAGCACCCACTACCTGACTGAATAAATCAGGAATCAGAGGGAGGGGGTACGGATCACGGACAGTAATCCGATTCAACTCCCGGAAATCCAGGCAAGGACGGAGGCCCCCATCTTTTTTCTTAACAAAAAAGAAACCAGCCGCAACCGGCGAGGTTGAGGGCCTGATGTGACCCGACTGCAGACTCTCGGAAATGAAATCCTTCATCGCCTGTCTTTCCGGACCCGATATAGCAAACATCCTAGCTTTGGGCAGTTTAACTCCGGGAACGAGGTTGATTGGGCAATCGTATGCCCGATGGGGGGGCAGGTCTTGGCACCCCTTCTCTGAGAACACATCCTCATACTCCGATAGGAACGGGGGCAGAGATACCGCAGACACCACCGAAAACGAGGTAACCAAACAATTCTCAGAACAAAAATCACTCCATTCCACAATGTCCCGGGACTGCCAATCCACTACGGGATTATGTTTAATCAACCATGGCAAGCCCAGGACAATGGGAGCGGGGAGACCGACTAGAACATAGCAAGATATCGTCTCTTGATGTTGGGATCCAACCGTCAACTTAATGTCATGTACGATATGTGTGAGACTACCTTGAGCAAGAGGTGCTGAGTCGATGGCATAGATACGGATGGGGCGAGACAATAAACAGCAGTTAAGCCCATGAGCGTCTACAAACTGAGCATCCACCATGCTGACCCCCGCACCACTATCCACAAACACAGAAATACCCTCCGTTGTGCCCTCCAGCGCCACCTCCGCACTTAGGAGGAAACGGGAAGTACAAATGGAGGATACACACACCTCCCGCTCGACCACCTCCACACCCCCCATAGTCACAGAAGGTCCAGGCCCCCCAGTCCGTGTAGGGGTGTAGGGACAGGCCCCAATAAAATGGTCCCCTTTCCCACAGAAAAAACAGACCCCCTTCCCCTTGCCCCGGGAGGTACCGGCGGAGAACCTCGAGGCCGCCGCACCTCCCAGCTGCATCGGTTCCTCCGCACTCGGGAGGAACGACTCACTCTCCGCGTGACCTCCCGGTAACCAGGAATCACCACGAGAATGGCTCCCAGTAACAGGAGGTCTCCCCCTCCGCTCCTGGAGGCGTCTATCCATACGAATAGCTAACGACATAGCCGCCTCCAGGGACGGAGGGGTCTCATAAACCGCCAGAGCGTCCTTCAGCCTCTCCGAAAGACCCTGACAAAAGTGACTCCGGAGTGCCGGATCGTTCCACTTCGTGTCCGTAGCCCACCTGCGGAACTCAGAACAATATGATTCCGCCGACCGAGTCCCCTGGCGGAGATGGCGTAACCTGGATTCAGCCAAAGCGACACGGTCAGGGTCATCATATATGAGGCCCAGGGCGTCAAAAAATTCATCCACAGAGCGGAGACAAGTAGAGTCCTGTGGCAGAGAGAAAGCCCAGGACTGGGGATCTCCCTGCAGTAGCGACATAATAATTCCTACACGCTGCTGCTCATCACCAGTGGAATAAGGCCTAAGCCTAAAATATAATTTACAGGCTTCTTTGAACACAGTAAACTTATCTCTACCTCCTGAAAACCTGTCAGGGAGGGCAACCTTAGGTTCAGGTCTGGCCTGACCCAATGCTTGATTCCCCAAGACACCATTTTGCGGTTGCGGGCCCTGTAAAGCCGACCGAAGGTCCGCAACCTCCAAAGACAGAGACTGCAGCTGCTGGGCCAAAGCAGACACAGGATCCATAAGGAAAGGAAGAAAATTCGGTTCCTCCCCTGTCCTTCAGTTACAGTATTGGCAGGTGATAATGTCACGCTGGGAGCGGGAGAGACACCCAGCGTAGGACAACGACGGGGGGGGATAAGGAGTCCCTAAAGCTATGGGCACAAGAGGGAGAGGGTGACCCCTAGTCTTCCTGGGGCTGACCCTGTCTGCCCTGACGTCCCTATACAGTTTCCTCAACTGTCGCCGACCACGAACCTCGTCCCTCTCTGATCCTAGCACTACCTTATCTAAGGATCAGATGGGGAGGTTCACTAGACCCCTCCACTAACAACTAAAGACAACACAAGGAAAACAGACAATGGGGAAAGAAAACACTTATCTTGCAGCAGAGCACAGCAACTTCCACAACCTCAGCTTCTGCTTGGAGCAAGGATAATGAGTCCACAAGGAAATATCACCTGCACCGAGGGAGGGCAATGAAACTCCTTATAAAGGAGGGAAGAACCTGCTGGGTCCTAGAGACCCAGAATACTGGTGTAGAAACCAGACCGAGCACAAGACCTTCCCAGCCGTCCTCCCATGATAGGGAGATCTTATCATACCTTCTCTTTATCTACACAGAAGGTAAATGCCCCTGAAAGACGGACCGTCCTCAAACCTTATGGCTGATTGGCCAAACGCTGGGACCGTCTGCGCGTGGCCTCTACCCTGTCATCCGTGCCACCCGTGACACCTGCTCGTTACAAGTACCGAGCCCCCGAGCATGGTAGGGCTCACTCATCACTACTGGCCAGCAAACCAACTTTGTTTATAAGTTCAGCGGCCAATTCCTGCATCCAGCAATGTCATTATATCCCTATGTTCCATCATCAGTGCCAACTATTACCAGAGTCCAGCGGTATTCCTGACTGTTATCCTGATTAATAAACCCCAAAAATGTCACACCAGATATTCACTCATAGACTAAATGCAAGCACACAGTACAATTCATTTTATTAATTCAGGTTAAAACAGAAGTGAAGATGAACATGAATAAAAACAATTAAATACAACAGAATAGTGAGCAAAAGTCAGGTAATGTTACCATGTTAATTATTACAGGACTAAAGTGCAATAAAGTTAGATCAAGAAAACTTGACCGGCAGGCGGCAGAAAAGCAGCTTACAAGTATCCAAAAGAATACAATAAGGTAAAGCAAGATACCACCAAAACTGTGACATCATAGAACACATTGATTGCTCTCAGTGAGAAAAACAAAATAGTAATCTTGTTGTTGTGATATATTTTGATATCTAACTGAATAAAATAAATGATATTACAAAGTGATCTCTCAAAACTACTCATGTCTCTTCATCGAGCATAGTATATGATGAGACATAAGTAGTCTGAAAAGCTTATTATACCATGTCTGATGAAGAGATGTAAGCAGTCTGGAAAGCTTATTATACCATGTCTGATGAAGAGATGTAAGCAGTCTGGAAAGCTTATTATACCATGTCTGATGAAGAGATGTAAGCAGTCTGGAAAGCTTATTATACCATGTCTGATGAAGAGATGTAAGCAGTCTGGAAAGCTTATTATACCATGTCTGATGAAGAGATGTAAGCAGTCTGGAAAGCTTATTATACCATGTCTGATGAAGAGATGTAAGCAGTCTGGAAAGCTTATTATACCATGTCTGATGAAGAGATGTAAGCAGTCTAGAAAGCTTATTATACCATGTCTGATGAAGAGATATAAGCAGTCTAGAAAGCTTATTATACCATGCCTGATGAAGAGATGTAAGCAGTCTGGAAAGCTTATTATACCATGTCTGATGAAGAGATGTAAGCAGTCTGGAAAGCTTATTATACCATGCCTGATGAAGAGATGTAAACAGTCTAGAAAGCTTATTATACCATGCCTGATGAAGAGACATAAGCAGTCTAGAAAGCTTATTATACCATGCCTGATGAAGAGAGGTAAGCAGTCTGGAAAGCTTATTATACCATGCCTGATGAAGAGATGTAAGCAGTCTAGAAAGCTTGTTATACCATGCCTGATGAAGAGATGTAAGCAGTCAGGAAAGCTTATTATACCATGTCTGATGAAGAGACATAAGCAGTCTAGAAAGCTTATTATACCATGCCTGATGAAGAGAGGTAAGCAGTCTGGAAAGCTTATTATAACATGCCTGATGAAGAGATGTAAGCAGTCTAGAAAGCTTGTTATACCATGCCTGATGAAGAGATGTAAGCAGTCAGGAAAGCTTATTATACCATGTCTGATGAAGAGACATAAGCAGTCTAGAAAGCTTATTATACCATGTCTGATGAAGAGATGTAAGCAGTCTAGTAAGCTTGTTATACCATGCCTGATGAAGAGATGTAAGCAGTCAGGAAAGCTTATTATACCATGTCTGATGAAGAGACATAAGCAGTCTAGAAAGCTTATTATACCATGTCTGATGAAGAGATGTAAGCAGTCCAGAAAGCTTGTTATACCATGCCTGATGAACAGATGTAAGCAGTCTGAAAAGCTTATTATACCATACCTGATGAAGAGAGGTAAGCAGTCTGGAAAGCTTATTATACCATGCCTGATGAAGAGATGTAAGCAGTCTGGAAAGCTTATTATACCATGCCTGATGAACAGATGTAAGCAGTCTGGAAAGCTTATTATACCATGCCTGATGAAGAGAGGTAAGCAGTCTGGAAAGCTTATTATACCATGCCTGATGAAGAGAGGTAAGCAGTCTGGAAAGCTTATTATACCATGCCTGATGAAGAGAGGTAAGCAGTCTGGAAAGCTTATTATACCATGCCTGATGAAGAGATGTAAGCAGTCTGGAAAGCTTATCATACCATGTCTCATGAAGAGACATAAGCAGTCTAAAGAGCTTGATATACCATGCCTGATGAAGAGATGTATCAGTTGAAGACAGAATGGCTAGCACTCAGTTTGGTTAGGAGATCACGGTGCAGGTGAAAGGTACCATGCCTGATGAAGAGATGTAAGCAGTCTGGAAAGCTTATCATACCATGCCTGATGAAGAGATGTAAGCATTTTGCTATAGGCTTTCTCAAGGGGAAGTTATTTGTCATTGATCCAAAACAATAGTTCAGTGACCAAGATTTATATATATATATATTAGTACTTTTAAAGGGAATCTGTCAAGTCAAAAATCCCATGTAACTGCTATCATTTTTTGATTCCTCCCTCTAAACTCTCTCTATTGATGTATTTCTTTTAGATATATTTCCCTCCTATCTAATATATAATTGCCGTAGCTCACTTCCGTCATATTCGGCGCTACTTCCGTCGTCGTGGACGTGGCTGCCTCTCAAAGCCTAACTCGCAAGCTTTGCGAGTCCTTGCAGAATAGCCTCCACTCTCTGTCAAAGGTTCACTTGCAATGTCTTGGACTCCTAACTCGCAAAGCCTCACTCGCAATGGCTTTGCGAGTCTTCACAGAATACGCTGCATTGTCACTCAAAGCCTCACTTGCAATGTTAGTCTCTCTCTCTCTCTCTCTCTGCCCGCGGCCCCTCCAGCCTCTGCCCGCGGCAGCTCCAGCCTGTGCCCGCGGCCGCTCCAGCCTGTGCCCGCGGCCGCTCCAGCCTTGCCCGCGGCAGCTCCAGCCTCTGCCCGCGGCAGCTCCAGCCTGTGCCCGCGGCCGCCGCAACCTGTGCCCGCGGACGCTCTAGCCTCTGCCCGCGGCCCCTCCAGCCTCTGCCCATGCCCGCATGCTGCCACCCTGAGTGCCATCTGCAGACAGGAGAGCACATGCCGAGCATCCGCCGCGGCCCCCGGCCTCTCCAGCACTAGGTGCCGGCTGGGTGTCAGACAATGGCAGCCTGCCGCCCGGTACTGTGAGCCCGCCCATTGTCTGCAGAATTGAGCGGGCACTAATGGGGCACTGCTCCAGGACGCAGCTCCCCTGTTCTCTGTGCCCTCCAGCCTCCCCTGTCCTCTGTGACCTCCAGCCTCCCCTGTCCTCTGTGCCCTCCAGCCTCCTCTGTCCTCTGTGCCCTCCAGCCTCCACTGTCCTCTATGCCCTACCTCCTCCCCTGTCCTCTGTGCCCTACAGCCTCCCCTGTCCTCTGTGCCCTACAGCCTCCCCTGTCCTCTGTGCCCTACAGCCTCCCTGTCCTCTGTGCCCTTCAGCCTCCACCTGTCCTCTGTGCCCTTCAGCTCCCCGTCCTCTGTGCCCTTCCCTCCTGTCTCCCCTCCAGCCTCCCCTGTCCGCTGTGCCCTCCAGCCTCCCGTCCTCTGTGCCCTCCAGCCTCCCCTGTCCTCTGTGCTTTTCAGCCTCCCCTGTCCTCTGTGCCCTCCTGCCTCCCCTGTCCTCTGTGCTTTCCAGCCTCCCCTGTCCTCTGTGCCCTCCTGCCTCCCCTGTCCTCTGTTCTGTGCCCTCCACCCTCCCCTGTCCTCTGTGCCCTCCACCCTCCCCTGTCCTCTGTGCCCTCCAGCATCCCCTGTCCTCTGTGCCCTCCAGCCTCCCCTGTCCTCTGTGCCCTCCAGCCTCCTCTGTGCCCTCCAGCCTGCCCTGTGCCCTCCAGCCTCCCCTGTCCTCTGTGCCCTCCAGCCTCCCGTCCTCTGTGCCCTCCAGCCTCCCCTGTCCTCGGTGCCCTCCAGCCTCCCTGTCCTCTGTTCTGTGCCCTCCAGCCTCCCCTGTCCTCTGTTCTGTGCCCTCCAGCCTCCCCTGTCCTCTGTGCCCTCCAGCCTCCCCTGTCCTCTGTGCCCTCCAGCCTCCCCTGTCCTCTGTGCCCTCCACCCTCCCCTCTCCTCTGTGCCCTCCAGCCTCCCCTGTCCTCTGTGCCCTCCAGCTCCCTCTCCCTGTGCCCTCCAGCCTCCCTGTCCTTCGTGCCCTCCAGCCTCCCCTGTCCTCTGTTCTGTGCCCTCCAGCTCCCTGTCCTCTGTGCCCTCCAGCCTCCCCTGTCCTCTGTGCCCTCCAGCCTCCCCTGTCTCTGTGCCCTCCAGCCTCCCCTTGTCCTCTGTGCCCTCCAGCCTCCCGTCCTCTGTGCCCTCCAGCCTCCTGTCCTGTGCCCTCCAGCCTCCCCTGTCCCTCAGTCCTCTGTCCCCTCCTCCAGCCTCCCTGTGCCTCCTGCTCCCTGTGCCCTCCAGCCTTCCCCTGTCCTCTGTGCCCTCCAGCCTCCCTGTCCTCTGTGCCCTCCAGCCTCCCTGTCCTCTGTGCCCTCCAGCCTCCGCCTCTGTGCCCTCCAGCCTCCCTGTCCTCGTGCCCTCCAGCCTCCCCTGTCCTCCTGTGCCCTCCAGCCTCCCTGTCCTGCTGTGCCCTCCAGCCTCCCTCCTCTGTGCCCTCCAGCCTCCCCTGTCCTCTGTGCCTCTAGCCTCCCTGTCCTCTGTTGCCCTCCAGCCTCCCCTGTCCTGTCTGTGCCCTCCTAGCCTCCCTGTCCTCTGTGCCCTCCAGCCTCCCCTGTCCTCTGTGCCCTCCAGCCTCCCTCTCCTCTGTGCCCTCCAGCCTCCCTGTCCTCTGTGCCCTCCAGCCTCCCCTCTCCTCTGTGCCCTCTAGCCTCCCTGTCCTCTGTTCTGTGCCCTCCAGCCTCCCTGTCCTCTGTGCCCTCCAGCCTCCCCTGTCCTCTGTGCCCTCCAGCCTCCCCTGTCCTCTGTGCCTCCAGCCTCCTCTGTGCCCTCCAGCCTCCCTGTGCCCTCCAGCCTCCCCTGTCCTCTGTGCCCTCCAGCCTCCCGTCCTCTGTGCCTCCAGCCCCCTGTCCTCGTGCCTCCAGCCTCCCCTGTCCTCTGTTCGTGCCCTCCAGCCTCCCCTGTCCTCTGTTCTGTGCCCTCCAGCCTCCCCTGTCCTCTCGTGCCCTCCAGACTCCCCTGTCTCTGTGCCCTCCAGCTCCCTGTCCTCTGTGCCCTCCAGCCTCCCTGTCCTCTGTCCCCCTCCCCTGCCCTCCAGTCCTCTGCCCTCCAGCCTCCCGTCCTCTGTGCCCTCCAGCCTCCCTGTCCTCTGTGCCCTCCAGCCTCCCTGTCCTCTGTGCCTCAGCCTTCCCTGTCCCTGTCTCCTCTGTGCCTCCAGCCTCCCCTGCTCCTTCTGTGCCCTCCAGCCTCCCCTGTCCTCTGCTGCCCTCCCTTTTGCCCTCACCCTGTCCTCTGTGGCCCTCCAGCCTCCCCTGTCTCCTCTGTGCCCTCCAGCCTCCTCTCCTCTGTGCCCTCCAGCCTCCCCTGTCCTCTGTGCCCTCCAGCCTCCCTGTCCTCTGTGCCCTCCAGCCCCTGCCCTTGCTGTGCCCTCCAGCCTTCCCTGTCCTCTGTGCCCTCCAGCCTCGCGTCCTCTGTGCCCTCCAGCCTCCCCTGTCCTCTGTGCCCTCCAGCCTCCCCTGTCCTCTGTGCCCTTAGCCTCTCTGTGCCTCCAGCCTGCCCTGTGCCCTCCAGCCTCCCTGTCCTCTGTGCCCTCCAGCCTCCCGTCCTCTGTGCCCTCCAGCTCTCCCTGTCCTCGGTGCCCTCCGTCCACCTCCTCTGTTCTGTGCCCTCCAGCCTCCCCTGTCCTCTGTTCTGTGCCCTCCAGCCTCCCCTGTCCTCTGTTCTGTGCCCTCCAGCCTCCCCTGTCCTCTGTGTTCCCTCCAGCTCCCCTGTCCTCTGTGCCCTCCAGACTCCCGCTGTCTCTGTGCCCTCCAGCTCCCTGTCCTCTGTGCCCTCCAGCTCCCCTGTCCTCTGCCCTCCACCTCTCCTCGTCCTCTGTGCCCTCCAGCCTCCCTCTGTCCCTCCAGCTCCCTGTCCTCTGCCCTCCAGCCTCCTCCTGTGCCTCCAGCCTCCCCTGTCCCTCTGCCTTCACCTGCCTCTGTGCCCTCCAGCCTCCCTGTCCCTCAGCTCCCCTTCCATTGCCTCCACCTCCCTGTGCCCTCCAGCCTCCCCTGTCCTCTGTGCCCTCCAGCCTCCCCTGTCCTCTGTGCCCTCCAGCCTCCCTGTCCTCTGTGCCCTCCAGCCTCCCTGTCCTCTGTGCCCTCCAGCTCCGTCCTCTGTGCCCTCCAGTCCTGTCCTGTCCCTCCAGCCTCCCCTGTCCTCTGTGCCCTCCAGCCTGCCCTGTGCCCTCCAGCCTCCCCTGTCCTCTGTGCCCTCCAGCCTCCCGTCCTCTGTGCCCTCCAGCCTCCCCTGTCCTCTGTGCCTCCAGCTCCCCTGTCCTCTGTGCCCTCCAGCCTCCCCTGTCCTCTGTGCCCTCCAGCCTCCTCTGTGCCCTCCAGCCTCCTCTGTGCCCTCCAGCCTGCCCTGTGCCCTCCAGCCTGCCCTGTCCTCTGTGCCCTCCAGCCTCCCGTCCTCTGTGCCCTCCAGCCTGCCCTGTCCTCTGTGCCCTCCAGCCTCCCCTCTGCCCTCCAGCCTTCCCTGTCCTCTGTTCCCTCCAGCCTCCCCTGTCCTCTGTGCCCTCCAGCCTCCCCTGTCCTCTGTGCCCTCCAGCCTCCCCTGTCCTCTGTGGCCTCCAGCCTCCCCTGTCCTCTGTGCCCTCCAGCCTCCTCTGTGCCCTCCAGCCTCCCCTGTCCTCTGTGCCCTCCAGCCTCCCCTGTGCCCTCCAGCCTCCCCTGTCCTCTGTGCCCTCCAGCCTCCCCTGTGCCCTCCAGCCTCCCCTGTCCTCTGTGCTCTCCAGCCTCCCCTGTGCCCTCCAGCCTCCCCTGTCCTCTGTTCTGTGCCCTCCAGCCTCCCCTGTCCTCTGTTCTGTGCCAGAAGACCAAGGCACTTCCCTCACTTTGTTCGCACTTCCGTCACTTTCTCCGCACTTCCGTCACTTTGTCCACACACACATACTTACACACTCCGCTATACTTACCACCGGCCCTGTGTCCGCCCCCTGGATCCTCAGTCGACATGTCGCCGCCCCCGAACTACTGGATCCAATATAGCGTCCAAGAAGGCTTGCCAAACTTCCTAGACGCCATATTGGATCCAGTCCTCCAGGGCCGGCAACATACTTTGTCCAAGATGGTGTCCGGGAAGTCTCGCCAGAGGACGGCGACATGTCGTCTCAGGATCCAGGTGGCGGGGAAGACGCAGGGCCGGTGGTAAGTATAGCGGAGTGTGTGTATGTGTGTGCTGACCACTCTGCCCACGCCGCTGCGCTGACCACTCTGCCCACGCCGCTGCGCTGACCACTCTGCCCACGGCGCTGCGCTGACCACTCTGCCCACGGCGCTGCGCTGACCACTCTGCCCACGGCGCTGCGCTGACCACTCTGCCCACGGCGCTGCGCTGACCACTCTCACCGCACTAACTGCTAACCACTGAGTCACCGCACTCACTGCTAACCACTGAGCCACCGCACTCCCTGCTAACCACTGAGCCACCGCACTCCCTGCTAACCACTGAGCCACCGCACTACTGCTAACCACTGAGCCACCGCACTCACTGCTAACCACTGAGCCACCGCACTCACTGCTAACCACTGAGCCACCGTACTCGCTGCTAACCACTGAGCCACCGCACTCACTACTAACCACTGAGCCACCGCACTCACTGCTAACCACTGAGCCACCGCACTCACTACTAACCACTGAGCCACCGCACTCACTGCTAACCACTGAGCAACCGTGCAGTGCTAACCACTTAGCCACTGTGCAGTGCTAACCACTGAGCCACCATACAGTACTAACCACTGAGCCACCATACAGTGCTAACCACTGAGCCACCATAAAGTGCTAACCACTGAGCCACCGCGAAGTGCTAACCACTGAGCCACTGCGCAGTGCTAACCACTGAGCCACCGCCCAGTGCTAACCAGTGAGCCACAACGCAGTGCTAACCACTGAGCCACCGCGCAGTTCTAACCACTGAGCCACCGCGCAGTGCTAACCACTGAGCCACCGTATACTCTGCTACCCACTGAGCCACTGTATACTCTGCTACCCACAGAGCCGCCTGTATACACACAATTAATTTCACCGCACTCCCCTATTAGTAAATAAACTATATATGGATTCTAGACTACCCGATTCTTTAGAATCGGGCCGCCATCTAGTCCTCTATAAACTTCAAAATAAAGAGATTCATTCCATCTGTCACAATGAATGATCTACTTAGTTCTCTGCTGTCCCCTCCCCATAGGATGAATATGCATGTCACACACTTACACCACATCACTGCACAGAAGAACACTGCTCTCTCTGTCTGCAGCATCACAAGAGGTCAAATACAACACAGAAACTGTCTCAGCAGGATACCTGCTTACAGAAATAAAGTCTAGATAAGATAAGGGAGACCTGCAATTGCTCTCTCCCTGTGTCCTCAACAGAATATATATCCTAAAAGTGAAACCACAGTGCCCGGAAAGAGGAGGGAGGAGAGAGCTGCTGAGAGGGAGTGCATAATTACATGACAGTTTATACAGCACAGGACTAATTGTCTCTGCATATAATGGAGAGAACTAATGCAGTGACTCCCTGCAGGGGGTGAAGATGCTGATAACATGGAAAATACAAAGGGTACAATAATGATTTTACATGTTTTTAAAAGGTCTGCGGAAGAACTATTCAAGGGTAATTAATATTAGTATCATACTGAGAAATGACCTGACAGAGTCCCTTTAAAGTAGGCAGTACAAATACCAGATGTGCTGATATAAAATATGCACTAGCCTTTTTAGGATACATGTCCTTGTACTATGGACCCACCACTGCTTGAATGTGATGCACTGAAATGAGGATGTGCTCTCATACAGGCATCATTCCCCCTCATCATTGGGACTCTGCAATTCATAATGGGAAGCGTGAATATGCAGTAATGTGCACTGCTCCAGTAACCATATTAGGTAAGGGCAGGCTGCCAATACATAGAGAAAACAGATATAGTATAACGCATTATCTGCAATGTTATACAAGCAGCAGAGCTGCACCCCGAGATCAGTGATTATTGTCTGCTAGATCACGTCCAAAGACTGATAGGGAATTTAAAATGTGAGCCCCAATGGGGACAGTGTTGCTTATGTATGGAGAGTGCTGTAGAATTAATTGTATATAAGTGAATAAATATTATTATTATTCTTATCATAGGACATTTGTCACTTTTCTTACCTCCTATCACCCATACCACACCACAGAAAAGAGACTCCCTCTATTGTTTGAGGCCCATGCTGCTATAATCACAGGACCTTATTAATTAATAATAATAATAATAATAATATAATATTTATTCATTTATATAGCGCTATTGATTCCATAGCACTTTACATACATGAGTAATGCTGTCTCTGTTGGAGCTCACAATCTAAATATCCTATCAGTGTGTCTTTACAATGTGGGAGGAAACCGGAGTACCGGAGGAAACCCACACAAACACGGGGAGAACATACAAACTCCTTACAGATGTTGTCCTTAGTGAATTACTCTGTCCTACCAATGTCCTATTCTATAATATTGGACTAGGAACCTGCTTAATTGTCATGTGGTGGAGAATGGAATGGACAGTTTGATCCAAATATGTATTTTTTGTTGTAATATTTGGTTTTAATCTTTTTCTTTCTGGACGATATTAGCTTGTCTAGGATCAAAACCATCTTCTAAGGGCCCTTTCACATCAGCGTTTTTCGTAATTCGCGGCAGATGCGGTGAAAAAACCGCATCTGCGCGTTTGCCGCATAACCGTTCCACTTGCGGCGCGGTTGCGGTTTTTTCTATGCAAAGTATAGGGGGACTTGCGGCAGGTGCGGCAAGTGCGGTTTTGCACTTGCGGCAGGTGCGGCCTCGAAAAAAAACGCGGCTTACTGCGGTTTTTTTCGCGGCCGCACCTGCCGCAAGTGCAAAACCGCACTTGCCGCACCTGCCGCAAGTACGCCTATACTTTGCATAGAAAAAAACCGCAACCGCGCCGCAAGTGGAACGGTTATGCGGCAAACGCGGCAGATGCGTTTTTTTCACCGCATCTGCCGCGAATTACGAAAAACGCTGATGTGAAAGGGCCCTAAGTGAACATTACAATTGAAGAAGACGTCAATGAACCTTCATGTGTAGAGTCCTGTGATCCACAATACTGACACAACAAATGGGTAATAAGGTATTTTCCACTATAGTCCTGTGTATCAGTGATGCATTTATAGGAGTTGGACAAACGACTGATGTCAGTGGGAAATAAAGTGCACCGAACACTAAACAATGTACAGAGCTTAATCCATACAGTGATGGGCAGATATCAGTGAATCGGTGGGGTGCTGAGTGTCAGGATGGGTGCTAGGGGTCAGTGGGGGTTCTAAATGTCAGTGCGGGTACTGAGTGTCAGGTTGGATGCTGGGGGTCAGTGGTGGTGCTGGGTGTCATGTTGGGTGCTGGGTGTCAGGTTGGCCCTGGGTGTCAGGTTGATCCTGGGTGTTAGGTTGTCCTGGGAGTCAGGTTAGTCCTTGGTGTCCGTTTGGTCCAAGGTGTCCGGTTGGTCATGGGTGTCCGGTTTGCCCTGGGTGTTAGGTTGGGTGCTAATTGTCAGGTAAGTCCTGGGTGTCAGGCTGGTTGCTGAGTGACAGGTGAATCCTGGGTGTCAGGTTGGTCCTGGGTGTCAGGTTGGGTACTGGGTGACAGGTTGGTCCTGGGTGTCAGGTGAGTCCTGGGTGCGGGGTAGGTCCTGGGAGTCAGGTAAGTCCTGGGTACCAGGTTGGTCCTGGGTGTCAGGTTGGTCCTGGGTGTCAGGTTGGTCCTGGGTGTCAGGTGAGTCCTGGGTACCAGGTTGGTCCTGGGTGTCAGGTGAGTCCTGGGTACCAGGTTGGTCCTGGGTGTCAGGTGAGTCCTGGGTGGCAGATAGGTCCTGGGTGTCAGGTGAGTCCTGGGTACCAGGTTGGTCCTGGGTGTCAGGTGAGTCCTGGGTGGCAGATAGGTCCTGGGTGTAGGGAGTCGGGACGGTGTCCGGTGTAGGTGAGTACTGGTGTCAGGTTGGTCCTGGGTGTCAGGTGAGTCCTGGGTGGAGGGTAGGTCCTGGGTGTGAGGGGAGTCCTGGGTACCAGGTTGGTCCTGGGTGTCAGGTGAGTCCTGGGTGTCAGGTTGGTCCTGGTGTCAGGTGAGTCCTGGTGTGCAGTAGGTCCTGGGTGTCAGGTGAGTCTGGGTGCATAGTCCGGTGTCAGGTTGGTGCTGGTCGCCCTACCCCATTCTCAAGATGATCACCTATTCTAAGCATAGGTCATCAAAAAGTGCTGGACAATTCCTTCAAGCTCTGTGCATGTGATTTATATGTGGAGTATGTAAAATTCTCCTAATATACATTAAAATGTAAGCATCCATATATTACGTGACTTACTTTTTCATTTTTTCTGTGCAACATAAACATAAAAATAGCACAACCCATCTCCAACACCCAAGGGGAAATAGAAGAGAAGAAAAACAAATGACGCAATGTTACTGTGTGAATGTGGACGTAGAAAAACCTCAGAGTTCATAGTCTGTAAGGTTATAATCCAACAGCAACATTTATAATCCAAATGGCAACAAAGTCTCTGAACTCCCTGAGCAGCGGTCACTTCTCCAGGTTCTCGCTCGACCATAACTCACTTTCTCCACTTAGCTCCACGTCTCTTACATAGTCTCTTACTGTAGTTGTCCGTCTACCGCTATCTCTGCCCCTCCGGTTCCCCCGGTCGTTGGTCCCTATCTGCGCCTCTTCTTTTGTTGCTTCCTCTGTAGCTTCTTTCTTTGTCACAAATGCTCCAGACTCTGATTTTCCTTGCTTAAGCCGGTTCCTTTGGGTGCTCCCTCCTGTAAGGACACTCCCTTTCTCCTCTTCTTATTTTTAAGCCCATGATTTTATTGTCTTTACTGACATGACATCTTGTGGCAGCAAAGAACATTACAGAAGTAAATTGAGGACACAGGATTTTATTGTATTTAGTCAGTTCACAATTCATTAAAGAAAAACTCCAGAGTTGTTTTTTTTGTTGGAGTGGTGCTTTAAATGTAAGTCCTCTGCCCCGGTCTTATACCCTTCTGGCGGCTTCTCCCACTATTGCCATCGCCCAGTTGGGCTCCAGCAAAAAGTGACTTGCCGGCAGCTCAAGTGTTCCATGGAGCACACCGGACATCACTTTTTAATACATCTCTATGAGATCCTCGCTCTGGTCTCATACTGACCTTGTTCCGGCTTCATTCTGGCCTTGTTTTGGCTCTCATAGAGATGCATTGAGCTCTTGTGATGTAATTTCTGACTTCTGGCCAGACATAAGTTACAATACAAAATGGCGCCAAGCAACTGGAGCAGCATTAGTAAGAGGTAAAGACTGGAGATGAATGAACCTTTTGTAGTTTGGATTCGGTTTGGTTCGCTGAACGAGCATGTGTTCGCCAAATAGATCACCATTTAAATCAACGGAGACAAAATCAAAGGCCATAGAAAACACCTTAAAGTGCCCAAAAGCTGCCAAACACAGCTCAAACCGTTTTACAGATAGTAGTTTCCTACACTATTACTTAGCAAGCTTCAGCATCACTGTCAAAATCACTATGCTTCCGGGCCCGCTCATGAACTTCAGACATCCTCATGACCTCCCTGAGGGTGTCTCAGGTTACACAGCAGGTATCATGCAGCAGGAAATCCCGCTGTGAGAGCTGAGATAACCTCAGAGGTGTCAACTCTCATAACACACGCTGTCTTGTGAGAGCCACGATATCTCGTGAGACATAGCAGATATATCTCGCAAGTATTGTGAGACAGGTCATTTGAGTAGCGGTGAGGTCAGATTGCAGCAGTGCACAGTTCAAAGTTGTAGGATAGCCCCTGTGTGACCCCTTGAGTCTGAACTGCAGTAATGTTTGTGATGACACCGCTCGTCACACTCACCAGTGCCTGCTCTCACAGTGTGTGGGGAATGGTTTCTGTGAACGTGACACCTCCATATTGTTGCAAGGCCCCGTGCCCACGGTACAAGTACTCGGGGTACTTGGCGAGTACCGAGTAATCTCGCGATAATCGTGCTATGTTCGGGGTCCACCTCCCTGCATGTTGGCGGTCTTTACAGAGCCAGCCCACACTCAGGGATTGGCTGACAGACACTATAATGCCACAGCCCTATTGGTTGTGGCATTACAGTGATTGGCTGGCCGCATAGCATCATGAGGTCTTTATAAGACCTGACCGCGCTGTGCTCGTCACTCTGCGCCATTAGACAGTCAGTGTAGGGAGAGCTGCTGCTGATTGAGGGACAGATTTGTGGCCTTTCAGCTAGTGTAGGCGCAGGGCTGACAATCTAATAACCAGAACAGTCCTTCTGAGGACTAATAGAGCTGTATACAGGGAGGCAGGGAGGTAGGGTATATACCAAACTTCGCTGTGCCAGTATACCAGGCTGCATCACATCTGGGGCTGGTGGACAGGCTGGAAATCTCATCCATCCCAAAACAGTGCTTTTAGGGATTAATTTAGCTCACTATAGGCAGGAGTGGGTTATAGCGGAAATTAGGATACACCAAAACACTCGGTATTTTCGTCAGCGTTTGTGTTTGACCAGTCCACCTACAGGGATGTAATCTCTAATCTCTGTGTCCAGCTAAAAACCAACTCTTGTCTGCATTAATTTACCATTTGTGTGCACCAGGAGTGGGTTGTAGCGGAAATTAGGATACCCAAAACACTCTGTATTCTCGTCAGCGTTTGTGTCTGACCGGTCCACCTGCTGGGATTTAACCTCTAACCTGTAATCTCAGTGTCCAGCTAAAAAACAACTCTTGTCTGCATTCATTTAGCATCTTAGTGCGGCAGGAGTGGCTTGTAGCTCCAAGTAGTATACGCCAAAACACTGTATACGCGTCAGCGTTTGTGTCTGACCGTTCCAGCTACCGGTATTAAACCGCTGTAATCTGTAATCTCAGTGTCCAGCTAAAAACCATCTTTTGGACGTCTTCATTTAGCTGTATACAGGCAGCACAATATTGAAAATGCACAAGGCCGGTGACAAGGGACAAGGAACTGGACGTGCTGGTGGTGCAGGCAAAGGCCGAGGCTGTGTGCAAGCTCGAATTGCGCCACGACAAACGCCCACATCATCTGGCTTGACCTTCCTGTCCCAATTTCTAGGGGACTGCAGCAGTACTCAACTATTAAACCAAGACCAGTGTCAACAGGTTATTAGTTGGATAGCGGATAATGCTTCCAGTCAGTTTGGCACCACCACAAACACCCTGTCTTCCACACAGTCAAGTGTCAGCAGCCGTGAGACTGGACCGCACATTCCACACCCTGATCCTCCTTCCTCCCACCATGCCGAGTGCCCGGACCCGGACATAACTGATCCCACAACTTGGACACTCTGAAGAGCTGTTCACTTATCCATTCATATATTCTGGCCTCTCGCCAGCTCCAGTTGAAGTGGGTCATGAAGAGATCGTATGTACCGATGCCCAAATATTTGAGCAGCCACGGACTCATGAAATCAACGGTGGGAACGTGTCTCAGCAAGAGGTGGACGATGATGAGACACAATTGCCAGAAAGTCAGGAGGAGGACCAGGGTGCGGAAGTGGAAGACGACGTGGTGGATGATCCAGTAACTGACCCAACCTGGCAGGAAGACATGCAGAGTGAGGACAGCAGTGCACAGGGGTAGTTAGGCGTAGCATCACAACAGGCCGGAAGAAGCAGGCAGAAGGCAGGCAACCGTTCCCCGGAACAACAACACGACAGAAGTTGCCAGTACAACTGTTAGGTCTTCCTGAGTCCGGCAGTTTTTGAAGGTGTCTGCAGATAATTCCAAAAAGGCCATTTGCAACACCTGCCATGCCAGCATCAGCAGGGGTAGCAAAACTAGGAGCCTGACCACCACCAGCATGATCAGGCACATTGAAGCAAAGCACCCGACTTTGTGGGATGTACACCAGAGTTCAGGAGCATTGTCTGCGGGTGACACAGCTGTGTCTTCCACTGTTGTGTGTGCAAGACAATCCCCTGTCCATACTGCATGCGAAGATGCCTCCTGTCCTTCACCTGTAGTTGCACATGCAGAAATAACACCATCATGAACCACGTCCTTGTCCCAGCGCAGCGTTCAGTTATCCATACCCCAATCTTTGGAACAGAGGCGCAAATATGCTGCCAACGCCCCACATGCCACTGTTCTAAATGCGCACATTTCGCGACTGCTTGCGCTAGAAATGTTGCCTTTTAGGCTAGTGGAGACAGAAGCATTCCGCAACCTGATGGCGGCGGCTGTTCCACGTTACTCGGTCCCTAGCCAGTGGTAATAGAGAAGGAATTGACAAATACAATAGCAGCACACCACCACAAAAAAGTATCTATGAAAATCAATAAAGCTTTATTAGGACAGAAGAGCATAACATCTAAAAACAATTAAAACAGTATTCGGACCACAGTTCACAAGGAAAAGGGGCTCCTGAAAATGACAAAATTACATCACATATCCAGTCTAGTGCACTGCATAAATAAACCATATATAAATAATAGGTCAACAGCCTGTGTGATCATAAATGATGAATATCAATACATGCATGTGAATGAGAAATTGACCACCAGCACCTATCCAATGATCTGAAAGGATCAAGAAAAAGTGCACGCTGTTAAGCCAGTAGCAGACAGATATGCATATCCCTGAAACAGTAAAAACCCCCCACACACACACATCCACATGTGTGGGATAATAAGGCTGAGGGCGTACAGCTGAATGAGCAAAGACACAGTATAACCCAGGCACAGAGGGCTAAATAGCAGGTAAATACAATTGAGGTAAAAGATGTCTCACCAATGGCCCCATAGTCCTAAGTGCTGTGTGCCCGGGGATACAGAGATCCATCAATAGCCCATGTAGTGCTGGAGTGTGGCGGGGGGATCCAGGGTCAGGGAGAATAAAGTGTGGAGGACAGGAAGCTCGGATCCCACGCGTATCGCCGCTAGAACAAGCGGCTTCGTCAGGGAGGCGTGCACTATGGTTTATTTATGCAGTGCACTAGACTGGATATGTGATGTAATTTTGTCATTTTCAGGAGCCCCTTTTCCTTGTGGACTGTGGTCCGAATACTGTTTTAATTGTTTTTAGATGTTATGCTGTTCTGTCCTGATAAAGCTTTATTGATTTTCATAGATACTTTTTTGTGGTGGTGTGCTGCTATTGTATTTGTCAATTCCTTCTCTATTACCACTGGTCCCTTTGTTGACAAAGCAGCACCCCTGACCCTTATTGGGATAACTTATTTACAGTGGTGCACCTCACCTTTTGGTATAGTACTCGGTCCCTAGCCGACACTATTTCTCCCGGTGTGCCGTCCCCGCATTACATAAGCACGTGTCACAAAATATCAGGCGCGCCCTTAAAAACGCAATTTCAGTCAAAGTCCACCTAACCATGGACAAGTGCTTGTGGGCAGGGCCGGTACATCTCGCTGACGGCACACTGGGTTAATATTCTGGAAGCTGGGACCCAGTCTGAGCGAGGGACGGAACACGTCCTTCCCACACCAAGGATTGCAGGCCCTACCTCTGTCACGGTCAGGGCCGGCGTCAGCACCCGGCGTACCCGGGCAAGTGCCGGGGCCCGACTGCTTGGAGGGGGCCCATCGGGCCCCTGAGGCTAGGGTCACACTTGCATTGCGACCCTAGCCTTATGCAAGTATTGTCTGCTGCAGCGCAGAGCGTTTAACGCTATGCGCTGCCAGCAACTGAGCCCATAGAAAGCCGATGTTTACATTGACAACGAGTGGTTGTCATGGTAAACGTCGGGTTTCTATGGGCTGCCTCCAGCGCTATGCGCTGCAACATACAATACTTGCATAAGGCTAGGGTCACAATGCAAGTGTGACCCTAGCCTCAGGGGCCCCTGAGCACTGCCCCCACAGCCAGAACCATATCCAGGGGGCAGCTGGGGGGTCATTTTCAGGCTCCTGCTGCCTGCAGCACCGGAGGGTCTCCCTCCTCCCCCCTCCACGGGAGCCGACAGAGCTGCTGCACACTCTGTGCTAGTGTGCTTACAGGACCTGTGATGATGTCAATGGATGGGGAGGAGTCAGGGGTCTCATGATCAGCTCCTCAGTGTATCCAGGACTGTGCTGGCCATCAATGATGCTGAAATAAGGTGAAGTTTGTGTGTGGTCAGGAGGCATTTACAGTGTGAATGTAGCAGAGGTGAGTGTGTACTAGGTGTATGGCAATTAGGTGAAGGTTATGTGTGGGGTCAGGAGGGATTTACAGTGTGAATGTAGCAGAGGCGAGTGTGTACTAGGTGCATGGAGCGGAGCCGTGTGTGTACGAGGTGTATGGAGCAGAGCCGTGTGTGTACGAGGTGTATGGAGCAGAGCCGAGTGGGTACTAGGTGTACGGAGCAGAGCCATGTGTGTACGAGGTGTACGGAGCAGAGCCATGTGTGTACGAGGTGTACGGAGCAGAGCCGAGTGGGTACTAGGTGTACGGAGCAGAGCCGAGTGGGTACTAGGTGTACGGAGCAGAGCCATGTGTGTATGAGGTGTACGGAGCAGAGCCATGTGTGTATGAGGTGTACGGAGCAGAGCCGAGTGTGTATGAGGTGTACGGAGCAGAGCCGAGTGTGTACGAGGTGTACGGAGCAGAGCCGAGTGTGTACGAGGTGTACGGAGCAGAGCCGAGTGTGTACGAGGTGTACGGAGCAGAGCCGAGTGTGTACGAGGTGTACGGAGCAGAGCCGAGTGTGTACGAGGTGTACGGAGCAGAGCCGAGTGTGTACGAGGTGTACGGAGCAGAGCCGAGTGTGTACGAGGTGTACGGAGCAGAGCCGAGTGTGTACGAGGTGTACGGAGCAGAGCCGAGTGTGTACGAGGTGTACGGAGCAGAGCCGAGTGTGTACGAGGTGTACGGAGCAGAGCCGCGTGCGTGCGTAGGAGGTGTACGGAGCAGAGCCGCGTGCGTGCGTAGGAGGTGTACGGAGCAGAGCCGCGTGCGTGCGTAGGAGGTGTACGGAGCAGAGCCGAGTGTGTACGAGGTATGTGTACCAGTGGTAGCCCCCCGCGGATTCCGCTCCTATAGTCTCAGCCACCTTTGCCAGCAGCATTCTTCTCCAGAGTCTCTTCTGCCGCTGTCTGCATTCTGCAGCTCAGCATGGAGGGGCACGATGTCATCACTGTGCTGATATGTGCAGAGCGACCGGAGGAGACCGGAGCGGCAAGAAGAAAGGTGAGGAGAAAGAGAGATCCGGACGGCCAGACACTCCGCTTGGCTGCGGTGCCACCATATGGCAATGCGGCTCCATTGAGCTGCTTGCATTATTTGTGCTCTTCAGGATGGTTGTGTATATACCAAGCATGCTCAGACGCACAAAAATGCAACATTTTGCATTTGAAGGGTATTTTTAAAAAGCGCAAGGGAACGCAATCGCATTTTAGCCCTAACAATGTGTAATATACTCACTGTCAGAAACAGCTCTTGCTGGTTTCGGCAGTCACTGTTCCTGTAAGGCGCCTTCACATAGGCGTTTTTTGAAAAATGTGGCAGTTGCGGTAAAAAAAAACCCCGCATCTGCCGCATTTTCCGTCTAGCGCAGGGGTCTCAAACTCCAGGCCTCGAGGGCCGCACACAGTCCAGGTCTTCATGATTTCCATACTTTGACAGTTGGTCATTTGATTACTAACTGTCAAATACTAGGGAAATCCTGAAAACCTGGACTGTGTGCAGCCCTCGAGGCCTGGAGTTTGAGACCCCTGGTCTAGCGGCTGCACTTGCTGCACGTTTGCGGCAAGCCCCATGCATTGTCTATGGGGCTTGCGGTAAGTGTGCGGCAATATATATATATACATATATATTGCCGCACACTTACCGGAAGCCCCATAGACAATGCATGGGGCTTGCCGCAAACGTGCAGCAAGTGCAGCTGCTAGACGAAAATGCGGCAGATGCGGGTTTTTTTTTTAAGTACATATCGCGGACTATATATATATATATATATATATATATATATATATATATATATATATATATATATATATATATAGTCCGCGATATGTACTTAAAGGGGGCCCACTGAGACCTTTTCGCCCGGGGCCCACAGAAACCTGGAGCCGGCCCTGGTCACGGTTTCACCCACAGTGTACAGCTCCGGAATGTCATGCTCCTCAGCCTCCTCCTCCACTTCACCCTCCACACCAGTCCCAAGCTGGAAGCACTGCAGCACTGCCTCGGCTAAGCGGCAACTGGCTGTGCTGAAGCTAATATCCATAGGTGACAAACCCCACAATGCTGAAGAGTTGTGGACAGCTCTGAAACAGCAGGCAGATCACTTGCTCACACCGCTGAACCTACAGCCAGGCATGGTCGTGTGTGACAATGGGCGGAACCTTGTGGTGGCTCTGAGGCGAGGCGAGCTGACACATGTTCCATGCGTGGCCCATGTGCTCAACCTGGTGGTTCAGCGGTTTCTTAAATCCTTCCCGGAGCTGTCGGATCTGCTCGTCAAAGTACGCCGCCTGTGTGCCCATTTTAGAAAGTTACCTACTGCTTCTGCCGCCCTTGCCAGCTTTCAGCGGCGTTTGCAGCTTCCGGCCCACAGACTGGTGTGTGATGTCCCCACACGTTGGAATTCCACACTGCACATGTTGGTCAGGATTTGTGAGCTGTAGAGGGCAGTTGTTGAGTACCTGCATCAACTAGGCCGTCGGTATACGGTTCAAACTCCACACATAAGACCTCAGGAGTGGACATGGATGTCCGACATATGTACCGTTCTCCAAAACTTTGAGGACTCCACCAAGATGGAGAGTGGCGATGACGCCATCATTAGCGTCACCATCCCGCTTCTCTGTCTTCTAAAACGCTCTCTGCTCAAAATCAAAGACGGGCTTGGTGGGACCCCTGGATCTCCTCCGTTTATAATACCGTTCACTGCTAACTGCGTCTAACAGTGTTTACCTTGCTAATTTTGTTACTCCAGCTGCCCTTGTTATTCAAGAGTTTACACAGGTTCTAAGAATCTTAATCTTAATTATTGACAAAGCACAAATCTGTATTTCTTTTAAGATCAAATTTCCCCCCGCCCCCACCTTCCTCCCTTCCCTTCTCTCCTCCCCTATTTTCCCTAAACCCCCCCCCCCTTTTTCCTCTATAGCTAACAACGTTAACTTCTGGTTAATTGTGGTGTAACCACAGGTTCATGTTTGAACCTTGCCTTCGGACATCACACTTATTTTTGTAATTTTTGCAATTGTAATTGTATATGTTTATACTGGTATGTTCTGAAATCCTTAATAAAAATTTATTGATAAAAAAAAAAAAAAAAAATCAAAGACGATGCATTGCAGGAGGAGCACGATGAGTTGGAGCAAGAAACCGTGCTGGGTGATTACAAACAATTCACCCTCATCTCATCCCAACGTGCATTGGAGGACTATGACGAGGAGGAGGAGGAGGATGAAGAAATAGAGCTACTTTCATGCGGAAATGATGGTAATACATGCACAACCATCATACTGTCGGTTCAGCATAGATGGCCAGAGGACAGGGGAGAGGAGGAGGATGATGAGGCCAGCATGGCCAATCATGCTGTTGGTGAGGACCCTGAAGTCTTGACTGTTAACAGTCTGGCGCACAAGGCTGACTTTATGTGATGCTGCCTGTCTCGTGACCCTCGCGTTATCAACATCTTGGCGGACACTCATTACTGGTTGGGGACACTTTTAGACCCACGCTACAAGGAGAACTTTATTTCTCTTATTCCCGAGGCGGAGAGGTCTACAAAAATGCTGCAGTACCAGAAGGCCATAGTCGCGGAATTAGTAAAAAAATTCCCTTCTGAAAACGCTAGCGGCAGAGGTCACGATTCAGTGGACAACCAAGGCGTCTGGCCGACATAGGCACAAGTCCAATCCAGCACAGGTAGGGGAACACTCTCAAAGATCTGGTACACTTTTCTCAGCACCTCCCGTACCACAGGCCCTGAGGTGCGGGGTAGTGTCACAAGGACAGCAAAGTTTGCGAAGATGCTGAGGGAATACCTTGCTGATCGTACAAAAGTGCTCCTAGATTCCTCTGTGCCTTATAATTATTGGGTCTCCAAGCTGGACACATGGCAGGAATTGGCTCTCTACGCCTTGGAAGTCCTGGCCTGCTCTGCCGCTAGCGTTTTGTCACAGTGTGTTTTTACTGCCGCAGGTGGAATCATTACTGATAAACGCACCTGCCTGTCAACTGAATATGCTGACTGGCTGACTCTGATCAAGATGAACAAGGGTTGGATTGGGCCTGACTTCACACATCACCACCAAATGATAGTGGAATTTAAATTTTGTGCCGGTAAATCGCCATGCACCTCCGCACACCCACACATCGGTACACACTTCATGTCTTTGGCTACTTGTTGCACTGCTCCTCCTTCTCCTCATCCGCCACCATCATATGATCAGTGCGACCGTGGTTCATGATGCCACGAAAACATAATTTATTTAGATCATATTTATGATGATGATGACCCTAACCGTTCAAAAGTTAGGCAGTAGTTTCATGTATACCCCCCAGGGGTAAATGTTTTAGCCCATGCTTACAGAATGGGCATTACAAGTACAGGAGACCTGCTCCTTTGTAATGGGAACAATATTTAGAGGCCCCCATGCACGTCATTTTCCAGGGGCATTGGGGTGCCTCCCAATTTTTGGCTGCCCTGCCAAAGGGCAATACTACAAAAGACCCACTTCTTAAAATGGGCACAATATTTAAAGAGACCCTCATGCACATCTCTATCCAGGGCATTGGGGTGCCTCCCAATTTTTGGCTGCCCTGCCCACTCCTTTTAATGGGCACATTATTAAAGAGGCCTTCATTTATGTCTCTTCCCAGGGGCATGGGAGTGCCACACAATTTTTTTTTAAAGAATCTTTCATGTAATCCAAAAAACTACCATACACCAACTCTGTCTCACAAGGGGGTATGAGCCCTTAATATTTTCTCCAGGAAAATCCATTTTGGTTTCATTTTGTAACGTTTTCTTGACAGTCCGTAAAAGTGGCGTAATGGTCTGACAACATTGTTCACAGCAGTGACCTTGGGGTCTGAAATGCTTCCAGGGGTCTTCCCCATGCTGTTCCCATGTCATTTGAACACTGTTCTGATACTTTTGTGACATTTTTAGTGTTTTTCCATGCTGCTGGGGGTCATGCCAGAAAAATACTCGGGTCTCCCATAGAATAACATTGGGCTCGGTGCTCGGGCCGAGTACACGAATCTTGGGATGCTCGGCTCGAGCATCGAGCACCCGAGCATTTTAGTACTCGCTCATCTCTACTTATGACCGTTAGAGGCCCCCATAGTACCTAGGACTCCTACGCCGAAAACACCCGTTGTTGTGTATTTTGAACTGTTGAGCCTACAGAGACTTTACCTGTAAGGACTTATTGAACTTTTGAAAAACGTTTCCCTTTGAACTTTTGAATGGACCATGTTACAGAAATGGTTTAGCAAAAAACTCCTTTCTCTTTTCAAAGCCTGCGGTGAATGGACTAGCACAGTATGGACTTACCTGTTTTTCATTTTTCCAATATTGTTCAGTGGTTTTTGTAAATTTTTATATTTTGAGACTTTGTAAATATGTTACCTGTTACAATTGTTGATAACTGTTATTCCTTTTGTTAGAACAAAAATGCTCAGCCCAGGAGTACTGAAATGACCTAGGGGGTATGGGGCACCCTGCTCACGCAGGGAGCCACAGACTTCCCTAATGCACAGCTGGGTTTCCACAGCAGGTACCTTCTACATACATTTTCCACCCCGTCACAGTAGGGGAGCTCCACTTGCTGACCTTAGGCAAGATCCCCTATAAATACTGCTGCTTGGGGAGGAGCTAGTTAGAGTGTGCAGACGCTAGGAGAGCTGTGAAGACGTCCTGGTGGTCGGTGCCGCAGTTAGGCCCGAGCCAGTGACCCGGAGTGGCCCTTCTGAAGTTCCGCAAGCCTGAGTGGGAGCAGAAGGTGAGGAGCAGACAGCCCAAAGAGAGTGAGGAACTAGTGGAAGTTCTCCCAAAGACATACCGGACATCGGGGATCCGCACCTGTGGGATACTCCAGGACCACAGAAAACCCCGTTGCACCATGGAGACTTCAGTCTCCCGGTCCCCCTGTGAGTCAAAGAGAGGGAGCAAGACACAGCAGTGTACCACCGCAGTACTCAGAGAGGGTTACCCGAAGACCACACAGGAGGAGAGAGAAGAGAGCAGAAAAAGGTAGAGAGAGAAGGCCAGTCTGGCTACATGCAGGCTGGGCTTCATTTACCACAGAGGAACAGAGGAGGCCTTATACCCACTTGCTGTGGGGACCTACTGTGCACCTGGTCACCTGTCAGTGCCCTGGACATCTTTATCTGCGTACCACCAGTAAAAAGGTAAAAGAGACTTCTGCAGTGTGGGTGCGTCATTCCTCTCCGTTCCCGGTGCCCCTCATAGACTGCTCCATCACTCCCCATCCTACCTACAGCTCCACTCCAAGCTACCCCTTCACACTACGCTGCCCTGGAGGTCCAGCCCTACCTGTAGGGGACTTTACCAACTAAGCCGCAATTCCATCTACCTCCGGCAGACTGTGGCGGCGCTGGTGACCCATCACCCGTCACTACAGGTGGTGTCACGTGACAATAACTTTCAATCCCCTATAAATACACCCTTTTTGAAGTGTCACCCAGGACACGGGATCAGGTGCGGCCACCACTCCCCGTGACACAGCAACGTTAACCCCTTGGAGCCTGATACCCGAGTATCCCAAAGCCTGGGTCTCGACACTAGTCTGACCTCTAGACTGGGTTCCTGACTCACCATGCCTCAGAGGTACCCTAGAAGGTTAGGAGGTCTAAGTGATCAGCCTAACCGTATGCTGCTAACAAGCTTGAGGCTAAGTGCCCCAGCCTCCACTTATGGACCAGGAAAACGCCACAACTCCATGGACAGAAACTGCAGTACCATGAGCATGCACTTCCTGACTGCACAGGGTCCTGGTAAAATAAACTCTATCAGCAATGTCAGCTGGAGGAAGAGGAAGCTATTTAAAGACCAAGGGTGTGGTCATCTAAGTCAGCTGACACACTCAGAGCAGCAGCCTGGAGCCGCCACACATAGCAATACAGAAGCATCTGCAATTTAACACTAAATGTGCCAAAGGACTCACTTGGACTGCAGAGCAGGGCACACATGACAGAGAAGCCCACAGGGGAGGAATAAAAATCTTATTAGTGCTGCAATGCAGTATAGATCAATCACTTGCAGCACTGATTTACTGGTGGTTAGATCCTGGTGGTTGGTTGCCTTTAAAACAGTAACACTATTTTTGGTGTCTGGGAATAGGAGGGAGCAGCTCTCCTTCATATTTGCTGATTTCTGCTACTACTTTAACTAGGAACCATAGTTTGTTACAATTGTGCTCAATTGTTTACATACCCCTGCAGATATTTTTGCTTTCTTGGCCTTTTTTCAGAGAATATGAATGATAACACAAAAACTTTTTTTCCACTCATGGTTAGTATTTATTGTCAAACTACTGTGTTTTCTCTTTTTAAATCATAATGACAACCAAAAACATCCAAATGACCCTGATCAAAAGTTCACATCCCCTGGTGATTTTTAACATGCACAGAAATTGACACAAATGGCTTTGAATAGTTAATAAAGGTAACATCCTCACCTGTCACCTGTTTGCTTGTAATCAATGTGTGTGCATAAAAGCTGAGTGAGTTTCTGGGATCCAGACAGACTCTTGCATTTTTCATCCAGCCACTGATGTTTCTGGATTTTAAGTCATGGGGAAAGCAAAAGAATTGTAAACGGAACTAAGGGAAAAGATAGTTGAACTGTATAAAACAGGAAAGGGATACAAAATGATATCCAAGAAATTGATAATGCCGGTCAGCAGTGTTCAAACTGTGATTAAAATATGGAAAATCAGGGACTTTGTAAAAACCAAACCATGATCATGTAGACTAACAAAAATTTCACCACAACGACCAGGAAAATTGTTGGGATGCAAAGGAAAATCCACAAATAACATCAGCTGAAATGCAGGAGTCACTGAAAACTAGCGGTGTGGCTGTTTCAAGATGCAAAATAAGGAGGCACAGGAAGGAAAATGGGCTGCATGGTTGAGTCGCCAGAAGAAAAGCCATTACTGTGCAAATGCTACAAAGTATCTCACCTACAATACGCCAAACAGCACAGAGACAAGCCTCCTTCTGGAACAAGGTTATTTAAAGTGATGAGTCCAAAAAAGAGAATTTTGTTTACGTACCGTAAATTCTTTTTTCTTTAATCATCAATGGGAGACCCAGACAATGGGGTTTAGGGCTCTGCCCTCCGGAGGTCACACTAGGTACTACAAGTTTGTAGACACCGCCTCCTCCGCTTATAAACCCCTACCGCAGGGAACATCCTCAGTTTGGTCCATAAGCTGCGAGGAGGAAATAAACCACACCCGAAACATCGGGAAGAATGCCGTGCACAGACGGTTCAACAACCCGGCAAACACTGTCTCAACAGAGAACAGAACACATGCAAAACATGCAACGGAACAACTGGGTGGGTGCTGGGTCTCCCATTGATGATTCAAGAAAAAAGAATTTACGGTACGTAAACAAAATTCTCTTTTTTCTGGTCATCATAATGGGAGACCCAGACAATGGGGATGTCCTAAAGCAATACCCCAGGGCGGGAAGAGTTCCTCAACAAGACGGATAACACATGGTTCCCTTTAAAGGTGGGCAACCGCCGCCTGGAGAACCCGCCTGCCCAAACTCGCATCCGCAGAGGCATGGGCATGCACCATATAGTGCTTAGAAAATGTGTGCAGGCTGGACCAAGTGGCCGCCTGACACACCTGTAGAGCAGACGCTCGATGTCGCAAGGCCCAGGAGGCACCTACAGCTCTGGTAGAGTGAGCCTTCAATCCCACCGGGAGAGGCAAACCAGAGGACCGGTAAGCCTCCTGAATGGGAGTCTTAATCCATCTGGCCAAGGTCGACTTCGAAGCCGCGGCCCCCTTACAGCGACCCGTCGTGAGAACAAATAAGGAATCCGAATTCCTAAAGGAAGCGGTCCTGGACACATAAATGCGTACAGCTCTCACGAGATCCAGAGTATGGAGGTCGCGTTCAACCTGATGAACGGGAGCGGGGCAAAATGATGGGAGAACAATCTCCTGGTTCAGGTGAAAAGTTGAAACCACCTTCGGCAAGAATTCTGGCCGTGGGCGCAACACCACCTTGTCTTGGTGAACCACCAGAAAGGGTGACTTGCACGATAGTGCAGCCAATTCTGAGACCCTCCTCAGAGACGTAATCGCCACCAGAAAAGTCACTTTCTGGGACAGACGAGATAGAGAAACATCTCTCAGCGGCTCAAACGGCGGTTTCTGTAATGCCGCTAGGACCATGTTAAGGTCCCAAGGGTCCAGAGGTCTCCTGTAGGGTGGAACCATCCGCGACACCCCCTGTAGAAATTGACGGACCTTCGGGAGGAGCGCCAATCGCCTGTCAAACAGCACCGAAAGTGCTGATACTTGACCTTTCAAAGAGCCAAGGGATAATCCCAACTCCAGACCCGACTGTAGGAAAGCCAACAACGTCGGGATGGACAGAGGCCACGGAGAACGTCCACCAGAAGCACACCAGGTAAAAAAGATTTTCCACGTTCTGTGGTATATCTTCCTGGAAACGGGCCTCCTAGCCCGATTCATAGTGGCAACCACTGTAGGGGAGAAACCCCTAGACGTCAGCAGCCAGGCCTCAAGAGCCATGCAGTCAATTTGAGGGCCCTGGAATTGCGGTGGAAGAATGGGCCTTGCGCGAGTAAATCTGCGCGTTCTGGAAGAGCCCACCTGTGTCCGCCTGACAGTTGCCACAGATCCGGATACCAGGACTTCCTGGGCCAATCTGGAGCCACTAGAATGGCTACCCTGCACTCCGACCTGATTTTCCACAGCACCCTGAGCCAGAGGCGGGAACACATACGGCAGATGGAATCTGGACCAGGTCAAGATTAGGGCGTCCGCTCCCAGAGACTGGGGTCCCATGACCTCGCCATGTATTGCGGCACCTGATGATTCAGCCGTGAGGCCATCAGATCCACGTCCGGAGTGCCCCATCTGCTGCAGACTTCTCTGAAGACATCCGGATGAAGAGACCACTCTCCGGCGTCCATCCCCTGCCGGCTCAGATAGTCGGCCTCCCAGTTTTCGACCCCTGGGATGTGAACTGCGGAGATCAGGCAGTTGTTGTCCTCCGCCCAGGATAGGACGCGGTGAACTTCGGCCAGAGCCTCCGCACTCCTGGTTCCTCCTTGATGATTTATATAAGCGACGGCCGTCGCATTGTCGGACTGAACCCGAATGGGTTGTCCTGAGAGGAATCTCTGAAAAGCCAGGAGTGCCAGGTATACCGCCTTGATCTCCAGCACGTTGATCTGCAACGCCGACTCCGACTGAGTCCAGAGGCCTTGGGCCCTGTGGTGTAAGAACACCGCCCCCCAGCCCTTCAGACTGGCGTCGGTGGTCACCACTAACCAAGACGGTTTTATGAAGGACCGGCCCCGAGACAAGTGATGCGGCTGTAGCCACCACTGCAGGGAATCTCTGGTCGGTTGGGAAAGGGTCACCAGCCGATTCAGCGAGATCGTCCTCTTGTCCCACCTGCGGAGAATCTCCAGCTGGAGAGGACGGAGGCGAAATTGTGCAAAAGGCACCGCCTCTATTGCCGCCACCATGCGTCCCACCAGCTTCATCAACACCCGTAGGGATGATTGTGGTGACAGGAGGACTGCTTGCACTCCTGATTGGATCGCCATCTGTTTGAGTCGTGGCAGAGACACCAGGGCCGAGGCTGTGTTGAAGTCCATGCCCAAATATGTCAGAGACTGGGTCGGAACTAGCGTTGACTTCTGAATATTGAGGAGCCAACCGAACTGTTCCAGAGACCGCATGGTCACATCCAGGCTCTCTTGACAGGTGTTCCGATGGCGCCCTGACCAGCAGGTCGTCTAAATAGGGGATGACGGCATGTCCCTGCACGTGCAGGAGAGCCATCATGGAGGCCATCACTTTTGTGAACACCCGCGGTGCCGAGGCCAACCCGAACGGCAGCGCCACAAATTGGAAGTGTTCTTCCCCCACTGCAAATCTCAACCAGCGCTGATGAGCCGGAGCAATGGGCACGTGAAGGTAAGCGTCTCGGATATCTATGGACGCTAGGAAGTCCCCTTGTGACACAGCTGCGATCACGGAGCGCAGTGACTCCATACGGAACTTCCGAACCAGCACGTGACGGTTGAACAACTTCAGATCCAGAACCGGGCGGAAGGATCCGTCCTTCTTCGGGACGATAAAGAGGTTGGAGTAAAACCCCCTGAACCTCTCTCCGGAAGGCACCGGAACCACCACTCCGTCCCTGCGGAGACCCTCCAACACCAGGTAAAAAGCCTGAGCCTTTTCTGGTGATGGGACCGACCGATGGAATCGGTGTATAGGTTTTGACGTCAGCTCTATCCTGTAACCTCGCGAGACCACGTCTCGAACCCACTGATCTTGAACGTGAAGTAGCCACTTGTCCTGAAAGCGAGACAAGCGGCCCCCCACCTGTGGGGAGGCAGGAAGGCAGAGCGAGTCATGTAGAGGCGGGTTTGGGGGTGGCAGCCGCTGCCCCCGCCGGCTTCTTTGGACGACTCTTAGAGCGCCACTGAGAAGCGGGCTTGCCCCCTCGGTCCGTACGAGCGGACGATGCTGATGACTGCGAGCTGGAACGAAAGGACCACTGCTTTGGGTTCCTTTTAACAGTATACCGTGGCTTAGGCTTATTCTGCGGTATCTTAGACTCAGCAGAATCCTTTATCAGCTTGTCCAGTTCAGTGCCAAACAGCCTGTCACCAGCAAACGGAAGATTCTGCAAAATCTTCTTAGATGTGGCATCTGAGTCCCAGAGACGCAGCCACAACAACCTGCGAATCGCAATAGCATTGGCCGAAGCCACAGCTGAGCGAGTGGCAGTTTCCAGAGTCGCCGTCCTGGCGTAGTCCGCATAGGCTTTTGCCCTCTCGGCAAGCGCCATGACCTCTGGACTGGACCTTGCCAGGTCAGTGATACCATCCAAGCAGGTAGTAATTGCTTGTAAGGTCCAAACCGCGGCAAAATTAGGGGCAAATGAAGACTCCACAGCCTCATAGGAAGACTTGGCGAGTTGCTCGACCTGTCTATCAGTCGCATCCTTCAGCGAGGAGCTATCAGAGGCAGAGAATAGGGAGCGTGCAGCAATCCTGGTCATGGAAGCGTCCACCTTCGGGGACTGCGACCACTCCTGAAGCACCTCCTGGGGAAAGGGGAAGCGATTGTCCTTGGGTTTGCGGACATAACGCCGCCCAGGATGTAACCTGGGAGCTCTAACCACCCTTCCAAAGTTGGTGTGGTCCATGAAGGAGCCACTTGGTCTAGCCTCCGGCCGCAGCCATTGATAGACCTCCTTCGGGTGTACAGTCACCTCCTCAGGGGGTGTCACGAGACGTAAGGTCTCGTTGATAGAGGATACCAAATCCTCCACCCCGTCTGGTGGTTCAGACACAGATACAGACCCGAAAGTCGAACCCCCATCATCCTCCTCACCATCAGAGGAGCGCTCCTCCTCAGAGAGGACCTGGAGCTCGGGTGAATCCTCACGACGAGCCCGCTTAAGGGGTCTCACAGCAGAAGAGGGAGACACCCGGGGGTAACTGGAAGGAGTAGCTGGGCTGTCCAGCCTCCTATTAAGTGCCTCCAGGGATTGCGACATGGAGGACAGCTGGGACAACAGAGATTCATTGATCTTATTCTGAGTTTCCCATGGCCCTGGGATCACCTGAACCTCAGGGTACAGCACCGGGGCTGCTGACTCAGCAGTGTCAGTCCGGGCCTCTGGGCGTCCGCAGTTATTGCAGGACCCCTCCACCAGTGTACCATTGCATGTAGCACAAGTAATGGTGGCATCTGCCGCCTTAGCAGCACGCTTCCTAACTGAGGACATCGCCACAGTAGGGGAAAATAAGCCAAATTGCAGACAAAACCGGGAATCCCGGTGGCTTACCGACCGCAGCAAAGCGGTAGGAGGAAGCGGTGTGTGTGTGTGACCTCCGCGAGAGTTTCCGGTCTCCCCTTAGAGTGCAGACGCACGCTGCAGACAGATCCCAGCCGGGAAGTGAGGGGGAAAGATGGCCGCCGACAGAGAAACTGTGGGTGGCGCCGAAAACACGCGGGAAACACACACACACGCCCATCGATGACGTCACCGCACGGGCAGCTTCCCATCCTCCAAGCAGCCTCAGCATGAAGGCGCCGGAGCCCGCAGCGCGGGAAGTAGTGTGAAATACAACACACAGACTGCATGTACAAACACACATTCGCAGCCTACAGCCTCAGCCCCTGCGACACACAGGGCGGTCAGCCAGGGTGACCCCAGCACAGGGTACACCTCCAGATCCGCGGACCCGAGGGTAACGCGCGGTCTGAGTGTCAGGACACATAAAGTGACCGACACTACCCCCAGGCACACAGGAGACACAGAGTGCCTCAGTGCCGGTCCGGTCTGTAAGCACCATTTAGGGAGGCCTCGGACGGGGGTTCAGCACCAGTCCGGAGTGTAAGCACCATTTAGGGAGGCCTCGGACTGGGCTGGCTCCAGTCCGGTCTGTAAGCACCATTTAGGGAGGCCTCGGACGGAGCGGAGCTGTGCAAGGCTCCCATCTCCCACTCTCCAGAGCCCCCCAGAGAGGGATGGAAAGGAGCGTGACAGCGTACCGGGAGAACACAATGTGTCCAGGCTCTAGGCCCTCCGGTACCTCCACCAGCGTGTGCCACTAAGGGTGAGCGGGGAGGCTGTCACAGGTCCCGACTAGGACCATATTACCTTGTCTTCAGACGCCATCACGTAAGTTGTGAGAATGCAGTGAAGTGCAAGCAAAGCGTGATCCTCCGAGCACACTAAGTTGAAAACTGAGGATGTTCCCTGCGGTAGGGGTTTATAAGCGGAGGAGGCGGTGTCTACAAACTTGTAGTACCTAGTGTGACCTCCGGAGGGCAGAGCCCTAAACCCCATTGTCTGGGTCTCCCATTATGATGACCAGAAAATCTAACCTTTTGGCCACAACCATAAACGTTACACTTGGAAAAGTGTCAACAAGGGCTATGATGAAAGGAACACCATTCCTACTGTACAGCATGGAGGTGGATCACTGATGATGTGGGGATGTGCGAGCTACAAAGGCATCAGAAATCTGGTCAAAGGCAAAGGAAAGATGAATGCAGCACGTTATCAGCAAATACTGGAGGCAAATTTGCACTCATCAGTTCAGAAGCTGCACATGGGACGTACTTGCATGTTCCAACATGACAATGGTCCAAAACACAAGGCCAATTCGACCGGTCATTGGCTACAGCAGAACAAAGAAGGTTCTGGAGTGGCCATCTCTGTCTCCTGACCTCATCATTGAAAATCACAGAAGGGTGGAGGGAGGGGGAAAATCTACTCACAATTGTTCATGAACCCGAACTTCTGGAATAAATGCTGGCGTCCATCCAGTAGGCAGTAATATTCAGAAGTCACCAGAAGCTATATCTTCTATTATAATCCTTTATTGGTGCAGATTAAAAAACAAGCAAGGGCAGGACTAACACTGGACGCGTTTTGAGGGGTCACATCTTAGTCCTCAGCATAAACATATAAAACCATCACAGCACAATATAGACATAAAACCCCACCCCCTGTGCCAGCGCCGGACTGAGGTGTCTGGGGCCCACCAGAGAAATTAACTACAGGGGCCACCCATCCGGGCTCACCCGCCCTTCAGCTATATGTAAATACCTGTTTGCCGTTATACCCATTATATTGGCGACTCCTGCACATCCCTGTGCGCCCACCAAAACTGCGATGTACAATTACTGTAGTTTGCATTAAACCAGGGGCCCCCAACCACCGGGCTGCGGGGGTCTGCGTGCCGGTCCACGCCACCGCAGACCAGCACTCGGAGTGGCGGATGCTGCCCGCTTCCCTGTGTGAGTCACTGCTCCCCCGCACCTACAGCACTACGTCGTCTCTAGTGTTTTCCTCAGCTGTGTACATAGATCTAAGTGAGAAGTTCTCGGCCAATCACATTATTGCAGAAGGCGGGCCAATCACGGCGCAGCAGTCGGGCCCTGATTGGCTAGTGGATCAGATTAAAGGATGAAGTGCCTTAAAAGACCGCGCTGCTGCCCAAAAGAAACACCAGACTCACCAGGGTATCTGGATTGATGAAGCTTTATTCCACCTACGCGTTTCAGAGCCCCTCCTGGCTCCTTCCTCAGGGAGATATCAAGAAGATCATACATGCACTACAATTTATAGTAAACAAGGCGCCAAAATTTCTAATTTGCTGTCATCTTCCGGCTGGCTCGCCGCGGACCTCCGTGCCGCAGGTAGCCGCGGCTGAGCTCTGGTTAGTGGCTCGCCAGCCAGGAGACGACCGGCTGGCTCGTGCACGCTGGGTCCACCGTTTGCCGGACCATGTATACCGGGCTGCAAATTGGTGCGAAATTCAAATGTTTAGCACGTGCTATTTGCATACTCTGAGCTCATTGGCCGCCGCCTTCGGCGGCGGCCTATGAGCTGCCTCTGTGTGGTGCGCGATTTTGGTTACAGACAGACTCAAAAAACCCTTAGACAATTATATAGTAGATAAACTTGTATAATTCATATATAAGGAAAATAAAGAAAAAAGAAAAAAAGGAAGCAAGATTCGAGCTATCTCAGGGGGGATATCATGATGAATGGGGCATCAGTGCAGTGAGCTATTGTATTATCAGGGAAGAACAGACATCTGTGTAAATCATGTGATAGAATGAGACAGCCTCTATAACAATTATTAGTGATGTGACTATGCAGCCATGATATATGAAAACCCTTTTTAAGTGCTACTATTTAGTGTAAATCCTCCTGGCCTAATGTGCAACAGGATTGTTGTGAGTGTATCATCTGTGTTATAAGGAATTATGACCTTGCACATTTAGAGTGAAGCTCATGCAATCTGCTTGGGCCTGCCTGATGGCCACTTTACACACACCAATTTATCTGTCCAACTTCTGACCAACTTGCTGGTTGCAGTGAAATCATGGACACATTGCTCCATTTTGTGGCTGTGTACAAATAACAATGTGTCCATGATTTCACTGCAACCAGCAAGTTGGTCAGAAGTTGGACAGATAAGTTGGTGTGTGTAAAGTGGCCCTCATGAAAACAGCTTGGTGTGAAGTGGAAAGTAACAACCCTTTGTATGAACACGGACATATAGGATTGTCCCAGGCGGTGACGAGTCCATTGGATCTCAATATGGACCGATATGTTAGTGGTATGAGATATAGGGTGCTATAACCTGAATGTTCCTCACCTGATATTTATAGACAAAAAATTCTCCTATGTGCATAATTCTTAATATCATGTTTTACCATTATAAAACAGATATCATTTTATTGGAATCACAAATAATCAATGCTAATTAATTTCCTACATGTAATGTAAAGAATATTTATACCGTGTTAGCCAGTAGATAGAAAAATATATTGCAATCTGAGAGTCCTCAGTGGTTGATTCCTTTTAATGGCTAACTGAAAAGATGGTAAACATAGCAAGATTTCAGGACGCTGAGTTCCCTTCTTCAGGCTGATAATGACAGATTCTGAAGACACATACATTTATACATAAGCAATAGGAAAAAAAAAAAAGGGAAAGAAGACAACAGAAAAAAAAAAGGCAAAACAGTGTTATATGCTCTGGTGGATATGACAGGTGACACAAAGCAGAGTAGGGTTAGGCAGGGGTAGAGGAGCAGGGACAGAGAAAGCAGATTTCTAAGATAAGCGGAACCAATTGTATTAGGTAGATGGTTAGTAACCCATGGAGACCTGAAAATACTTAGTTAAGTTGTGGAGAGCAGAGTTCTAAGTGACAGAGTTCACAGAAATGTCAGGTGTTCACAGTCCTATGATTTCAGTGTGTAGCAAGCTGTCTCCAAATGCACTTTCATTTTACATAAAAAATGCATGAATCTGCTATCCCCAAATGTCCGTTCATTTTACATAAAATCCCATAAATCCATGTGAAATATTTAATCCGGTTTTGAGTCTGTTGAAGGTTGTTTAGATTAGGCACATTACCCATTATGAAAGAAATGGCTTACCAATTCATCCTGGAGTCTGGGATTCTTCTGAAGACATGGCACATGTATAATGGATTTTTATCCTCTTAGGAGTTTTCTTTCACAAATTTAACCATTGGTCCATTCATGGCACGGCCAATTTCCATTTTTGGATTTTGGATTTTTGGATTTTTTTCCTCCCAGTCTTCCCAGAGCCCTAACTTTTTTTTTACTTTTTCATCTACATAGCTCTATGAGGGTTTGTTTTGAGCCGGATGAGTTATACTTTTGAATTATCCCAAACAAGAAAAGTTCCAAATATTTGTCCTTTATTTTGCAGACTTTAAAAGAACAGCACTATAGCTGACCCTGTGAGCCACTCCTTATATTTGCTATCGACTAACGCCATGTACGCTGCATGTGTTAAAAAGGTTATATTATTTATTATTCTTTTCTTTAAAAAAAAAAAAAAAGAAAAATCCGATTGCTCACTGTCTTGAGCGTGCAATCACTTAAAAAAAAAAGTACAGTATGTATCTGTTGGTAAAGTGCACAGAGCTGTAAACTCGAAAAATAGAAGCTGTATCAAAAGCCTCTGCACCTGACCCAACCGGTGCCTGTACAGATTAACGTTCCAAGCTGAACAGTCCCTGGTTGCATCTGAACAGATTAGAATAACCCTAACCGCAAAACTAGGAGGTGACAACTCGGACCTGGCTGACTGAAAGGCCATCAAGGGTTCCTTTAACCTCCTTAGGAACTAGAGAATTGCAGAGAACTATAACCCTGAATAAGGAAAGACATTCAGATAGAAGAGATACTAAGTGAGAATATGCAAATCACAAGTACAGCATGGAAAAGAAAGCCTCCTATTAACTAACTCATAAGAAAGGTGAAAGAAAGATAGACTGGTCTGTATGGTTAATAAACTTATTCCTGAGCTATATGGCAGGACTTCCAAGCAGGATCCACATGGGAATATAGCCAACAGAAAATACCAGCAAGGGAAAAGTATAACTAGGCACACCCGCAATGTGATAGGACAGACTTAATGATAAATGGAAATACCTGCTGACAGAAAAGAATGAAACAAAAGATTAAAGATAATCAGCACTGAGACAGAACCTGCTGTGGCTCAGCAGAGAAGGAAGCCGATTACACAGCACAGTGTGGCCAGGTCGAATGCAGAGGCATTACAAGAGGAGCTGAGTAAATTAATATGTACTTTTATTGGAAAAGATCCAGTATGATTTTTATTTTAATTCTCTAGAGCTCATTATGGCTCCAGATCCAAAAGCAGAATGTCTCACTTCGCTCATCATGTGTCTAGCCACCGTAGTTCTCTGCTGGTTCCATTTTTATCAACTTAGGTCTTTTTGATAATGTCTAGGGCTCATGTGATGTGAGGACCAGGCCCGGACTGGCAGGCAGGAGCATCGGGAGTTCTCCCGATGGGCTGTTGGTTGTGGAGTGGGCGGGGCCTAGTGGCAGGCTGGGACATGGAGCAAGGAGTTTGTCCTTTATGGACCATTCAGGGCCGTCAGGTACACTAGAAACTTTGCATATTGAAATCACCAGCAGCCACATTATAATCTATATAAGCCTCCAGACTGTGATGTGGCTGCTGGTGATTGAAGTGCTGCACCGCTAACACCGTAGCCGCTGAAGTCCCCGACCATGATCTCTGCTGGCCGGCATCCTCTCCTCCTCTCCCCTCCATTAGACAATCTAATCAGCTGTTGGAGGGAGAGGGGAGGGTTGTGTAAGGGGGGGGGGGGGCGCACCTCCATATGCCTCACACAGGGAGCTAAATGACCCTGGAAGTAGCAGCTGTTACACTTCTGGGGTCATCATTCAGCTTATTGTGTCAGAGGAGCTGCAGCTGCTTCAGCGTGTGAGGAGTGAGGTGACATCATCTCACCACACACTGCAGGACATCAACACAGAGTGAGGAGGAGGAGGAGGAGGATCCGGAGCAGGAGGACAAAGGAGATGGAGCAAGTGAGTGCAGAGCTCTGGACCTGGAAGATGGGGAGATGGGGCAGGAAGGCTAATGCTGCAGGCTGGGGGGATGGAGGGGAGGATGGGGGCAGGAAGGCTAATGCTGCAGGCTGGAGGGGGGATGGGCAGGAAGGCTAATGCTGCAGGCTGGAGGGGGGATGGGGCAGGAGGCTAATGCTGCAGGCTGGAGGGGGGATGGGGCAGGAGGCTAATGCTGCAGGCTGGAGGGGGGATGGAGAGGCAGGCTAATGCTGCAGGCTAGGGATGGGGCAGTAAGACTTATGCTGCAGGCTGGAGGGGGATGGGGCAGTAAGACTTATGCTGCAGGCTGGAGGGGGGATGGAGCAGGCAGGCTAATGCTGCAGGCTGGAGGGGGGATGGGGCAGTAAGACTTATGCTGCAGGCTGGAGGGGGGATGGGGCAGTAAGACTTATGCTGCAGGCTGGAGGGGGGATGGGGCAGTAAGACTTATGCTGCAGGCTGGAGGGGGGGATGGGTCAGGAAGGCTAATGCTGCAGGCTGGAGTAGGGGATGGGGCAGGAAGGCTAATGCTGGAGGGGGGGATGGGGCAGTAAGGCTTATGCTGCAGGCTGGAGGGGGGATGGGCAGTAAGACTTATGCTGCAGGCTGGAGGGGGGATGGAGCAGGCAGGCTAATGCTGCAGGCTGGAGGGGGGGATGGGGCAGTAAGACTTCTGCTGCAGGCTGGAGGGAGAGATGGGGCAGGAAGGCTAATGCTGCAGGCTGGAGGGGGGGATAGGGCAGTAAGACGTATGCTGCAGGCTGGAGGGGGGGATGGGGCAGGAAGGCTAATGCTGCAGGCTGGAGTGGGGGGATGGGGCAGGAAGGCTAATGCTGGAGGGGGGGATGGGGCAGTAAGGCTAGGGTGTGATGTTGAGGGATAATGCTGCAGACTGGGGGGATTATGGGGAGGCTAATGCTACAGGCTGGGGGGATGATGGGGAGGCAATGCTGCGCTGGGGGATTATGGGGCAGGAGGCTCATACTACAGCTGGGGGGATGATGGGGAGGCTAATGCTACAGGCTGGGGTGAAGATAGGGAGGCTAATGCTGCAGGCTAGGGGGATGATGGGGCAAGAAGGCTAATGCTACAGGGGGGCAATTGGGCAGGAATGTTTATGCTATGGGCTGGGGATGATGGGGAGGCTGATGCTATGGGCTGGGGATGATGGGGAGGCTGATGCTGTAGACTGGGGATGATGGGGAGGCTGATGCTATGGGCTGGGGATGATGGGGAGGCCGATGCTATGGGCTGGGGATGATGGGGAGGCTGATGCTATGGGCTGGGGATGATGGGGAGGCCGATGCTATGGGCTGGGGATGATGGGGAGGCTGATGCTATGGACTGGGGATGATGGGGAGGCTGATGCTATGGACTGGGGATGATGGGGAGGAAGGGATAATGCTTTAGACTGGGGATAAGGGGTCATATTACTGTAGACAGGGGGGCTATTACTATAAAAAAAAGTTTTTAGAGTAGCTTTTACCATATGATGGGGTTGATGAGGTGGCTATTACTGTAGATTAGGGCAGAGAGGCTTTTACTGTAGACAGGGGGTTAGGGGGTCTTACAGAGTGAGGGACAATGCAAGGGACAAAATAGATGGAGGACAATGTGCAGGGCTCAGTGTGAAATGGAGCAATATAAGGGACTCAGTATGAAGAGTGGGACAGTGTGGGGGTCTCGGCAGGGTCGGACTGGGGTGTCTGGGGCCCACCAGGGAAATTGATTTCAGGGGCCCACCCACCCATCAGCTATATGTAAATACCTGGTAGCTGTTATACCCATTATATTGGCGGCTCCTGCACATCAATCTGCGCTCAGCAGAACTGCGATGTACAGTTATTGTACTTTATATTAAAGAGATTCTTTGGTGAAAACAAGTTATCAGTGATCCACAGCTTCAATAGGTGATCACTTATTTATTGGTGGAATCCGACCTGTGGAAACCGTATCATCAGAAGAATGTGGGACTTATATCCCAATTATTAAAGGGGTTTTCCCATAAACAAAATTAATTTTAAAGTTCATTTTAATCAATAGATTTTGGAATAATAATTTCCATAATTTGAGGTGTTTAAAATTAATGTTCCTGTGTCGAGAGAATCACTGTACGGTCAGACACATCCATTACACAGTACACAGCAGGGACACATATATAAGTTTATCTCAGCCCAGGAACATTTTCTTTTAAACATCCAATTGTGGAAATTATTATCATTACAGGGTCTACTTATTATTAAGATGAACTTTAAATTAACCTTGTTCGTGGGAAAGGCCTTTAAAATGCAGCGGCTGGTAATGCTGTAAGTATTGCGCATGCGTGAGGTGTACTTTACCGCAGCTCATCACATGAGCGGCCGTAAAGTATACCTCACACATGCGCAATGCGCAGCTTGAGGTCTGTCGATACACCAAAGGGTGTATCGACGTCAGCAGCGCCTGAAATGACGCGATTAGCATCATATCGGCTGATCCGCCCATGGAAGAGGGCGAGGAGGATTCAAATGGCTTATCACGTCCATCGGGGCGTGAATACAAGCACTAAAGGCTGCGAAAAGAAGTCACAGGGAACGCCATGTGCGACTTCTCAGGAGACAAGAAGCCGTAGTTGTAGAGGTATCAAAATCACTTTTTGAAAGTTTCAAACTACACAATTTTTACACAAAGGGATAGGTAGAATAGCATAATGCAGGGACAGGTATTAATAATTAATTATAATTAATTAACAGGATGGGGGGTGATTTTTAGGGGTCAGGTTCCCTGTAAAGATTACAGCATCCACATGACTACATCATCAAAACCACCGTCAATACAATTACATATCACTAGAACCACTGTCAATACAATAATACCTCACCAGAACCACTGTCAGTACATAACCAGAACCATTGTCAATACAGTAATACATCACCAAAAACAATCAATACATCATCAGAAAACTTATCAATACAATAATACATTACTATAACCCCTGTCAGTACATAACCAGAACCATCAGCAATACAATAATACATAATCAGAACCACCGTCACTACATCACCAGAACAGTACGTTCCTTATATAAATGTGTATGCAGATTAAATGTCCCATACTGTTCATACTCCTTCCACATGTCCCATACTGCTCATCCTTTTCCCACATGTCCCATACTGTTCACCCCCGATATGTCCCATGCAGCTCATCTTACATCCATATGTTGCATACAGCTCATCCTCACCCCCATTCCCCTGAATCCCATGTTGCTTATCCTCCCCCAATATATCTCATGCAGCGCATCCTTCCCCACCATCCCCCTTCCAGGTTATATGCAGCCTCTCACCTCCCATGTTCCATGCAGCCTCTCCCCTCCTATGCACCACGCAGCCTCTCCCCTCCCTTGTTCCACGCGGCCTCTCCCCCATCCGTCATCCATGTAGCTTCTCCCCTGTCCCATGTTCCATGTAGCTTCTCCCCCACATTCCATGTAGCTTCTCCCCCCCACGTTCCATGTAGCTTCTCCCCCATCCCCCATGTACCTTCTCCCCCATCCACCAAACCATCCATTTACCTTCTCCCCATCCCCCCTCCATCCATGTACCTTCTCCCCCATCCATCCATTTTCTCCCCCTTTTTCCATGCCTGCCCCAATCTATCAATCCAGCTACTCCCCCCTTTCTATGCCGCACCTATCCATTCATCCATCCCGTTCTCCCCCCTTTTCTATGCCGCCCCCCTATCCATCCATTACGTTCTCTCCCCTTTTCCATAATGCCCCCCACACATCCATCCCATTCTGCCCCCTCTTCCAGGCCACACCATCCATCTATCCCACTCTGTCCCCCCAGGCTACTATCTTTGGCTGTAACAGCGCCGTACCTGACTCCACGGTCCTGATCCCGGATCCCGGCAGCTTTTTGCTCTGCAGCGCTCGGTCTCTCGGTCACCGGCACCAGGCAACTTCTTCCTCTGCAGCTCCCGATCTTCGGCACCAGAAAGCTTCTTCCTCTGTGACTCTCGGTCTCCCACTCGCCGGCACCAGGCAGCTTCTTCCTCTGCGGCTCCCAGTCTCCCGCTCGCTGGCACCTGGAACCCGGCACCCGGCAGCTTCTTCCTCTGCAGCTCCTGGGTAGTATACACATTACAGACTGAGGGCAGTATACACATTACAGACTGTGGGCCGTAAACATTACAAACTGCCCGCTATATGCACATTACAGACTGTGGGCCGTAAACATTACAAACTGCCCGCTATATGCACATTGCAGACTGCAGGCAGACTGCCCGTTGTGTGCACATTGCAGGCTGCCCGCTGTGTACGCACGGCACACTGGCCGCTGTGTGCGCAGTGCAGACTGGTCGCTGTGTGCACACTGCAGACTGGCCGCTGCGTGCACACTGCACACTGGCCGCTGCGTGCACACTGCAGACTGACCGCTGTGCACAGTGCAGACTGGCCGCTGCGTGCACCGTGCAGACTGGCCGCTGCGTGCACCGTGCAGACTGACCGCTGTGCACAGTGCAGACTGGCCGCTGCGTGCACCGTGCAGACTGGCCGCTGCCAGTTTTCACCCCTTTCCCCCCCCTCCCCCACCTTTTTTTCATTTGTAAGTTTCATTTCCCCCTTCCTATTTCATGTTTTTCTTGACTATACGTGTTCTACCTGGTATTTGGACCCCATGAACCTATAAGTGACAAAATTATGTGTTATAATGTAATTATGTGGTAATATATATTCTGAGCACTGTTGATATTAGATCATGACATCATTGGACTAATACATGATTTGTATTTCTATTCATATCTTATACACACGTGTCATATGTTTGCTCATGTTGCACAATCTGAATATACTTTTTAACACCCTGTATACACATAATGTACCCTCTGCAGGTTTCCAACACTACAGTCAGTCTCTAAACCTTGTCATGTACATATAATATAAAGATAAACCTAACCAAAATAGACTCCATCACATTATCATCAATGTAGTACGCTAGGACCGAGCGCACACCTGTCACACTGCTTGGTGACATGTTTTCATTAATATCCTCCTTGGGAAGCGCTGCGTTGCGATTGCGCATCAGTCGCGCTTCCCCATTGGCAGGCAGGTCGTCACAGCAACCTGTAAACATAAACACACACTAGAACGCCGACGCGCGGGACTGCGCATGCGCGCCCGGCGACGTCACTACCGGTCACATGACCAGCCGACCGCACATAATGCGGCGGCGGCTGGGAATAGAGCCCATTCCTTGCCAAGGCACTGGACGTGCTGGCACCCACTGACACCAATGTGAGCAGGCTACCTTCAGACCATTACAAGATAAGTATATTATATGTCTACATACCCTAAACTTACTTATGTTTATCCTAGTACAGTGGTGAAGTGTTCCCTTACCCATTTGACTACAATTCTATTAAAACAAATACCTATAAGAGGATTTCACTGAGGGGGATAGAATCCTTACTTTATAAGGTAACTCTACAGCCTTGTTATATTGGCAAGTACACAGGGTTCCCCCACCTTTGTTAATGCAACTCATCCATAGGTAATACCTGAACTGTATATTGGATGACCTGTTCATCATACCCAGAACCCGATGCTCCATCAGCATTCCACTTTGGATACTAAAAATATCCAATACATCCCCTGATGACCCACAGGTTTTGATCCTTATACTGAAGCGCAGGTATAGAATCTCTCATAAAATTACCACTACATAGGTATCTTGAACCCTATACATTTAACTCTCTAGTTCTTAAAGGCTCCATCTTGGACCATAAAGTACAGGAACCATAAATCCTTATCTACACGAACTCCCCCTTTCTGTGATCTCCTAATAACCTCAGCAGGTAAATAAGGCAGCTATTCGATCCCCGATAACCCATATCCACCCCTCTAACCTTCTACATTCTCTTCTTGACGATCTGTCTGACCTTCATTGACCACGTTGAAGGCCATCTGTGGTGAATCGTGACCTGAACCTGGCAGCTCCACAGCGCCTCCTGTTAAACCCAGGTCAGGCAGAGAACTGCCTGAGGATAAAGAAGGGCCGCAGCTGCCTTGCCTGTGCTGGTTTATTAAGGCACCTCTCAGTGAGTGTGGTATATGTCTTCTAGCCCGCAGCCAGACGCACATATAATCTCTTCCACCCCGTCACTGCCAGAGGCCCTGAATAACCCCAAGCACAAATGCTGCCACCAGCTCCTCTTTAATATAAGTCCGGTCCGTGGTCGGGCTTATATTGGGTCAGGAACCAACCCAGGTAGCGTTATATGAGCACACGGACGTGGGGAATCGTGATCAAGATAAAAAGAGCAACTCAAGATTAAATTTATATATTTAATCACCCTAATGGTACACTAGATATTAATATTTACAGTTATTATTCAGATGTTACAAATATTACAGTCAGATATGCCAATAAAAGGAGGAATGGAATACACAGAATTACATACACATGTGAGCAGTTACCTTAGTGCTGATGGCACCACATGGGCGGCGTGGCACCAATCTGTTCCTGGGTAATCTCTGGCCTTGGTGGAAAAATGCCCATTCAGAAGAAATACAAGGTGGAGATGGGGCAGATGATTTTTATACATTATGGGCTGGCCCCTGTCTCCACCCATCTCACACCTCTGGGATGTCTCACAACTCCCACCCCTCTGAGGGGAGATATGGACACCCGAATTCTATAATGTTCCCTAGCCGTATCCATGAGCATCGCAGACGGAAGATAATACTTTCATATTTTTAGTTATGATTTTATCTTCGTCTGGATATGAAACACGCCTGCCTTGAGAACACCCTACCAGCCAATATCCTGTTTACATGGCTTCCAGTCACCCTACATTCATGTGAATACCAGCTCTATTTCCGTCTAGATGTGTGGAATTCATTTTTATATTCGATAGCATCACAGGGTGGACGGCTTATGAGATATTAAGGTTATAGTCACGGCTCCGTCTTGTCTGCCTGGATTCCCTCTGCCACTGGCCTTACAGGATATTGGACGTGTTACCTTTTGGCATGACTCCAGTTCTGAGGAAGCCAACTAAATTACCACATCAAAGTTAAGGATGGGTCCTGCTGTGTGGACAGTCAGCTTTCATCTACATACTAATTACTCTACCATTTGCCAGTGCAAGGGTGGGGGCTTCTCTCCTTGTGAGTGAGATGTGTCTTCAATTTGCTTCCTGGATGTAATATGGGGAATATTTCGTACCAATATTCATCACACCTCCCCCTCTTAGAGGGCGCTAGGGGGTAGCACATTCCTGTGTTCCCCCGCACGCCCGTCCGCTACCTCCCCTCGCCGGGATAACCCATCAGCGTTACCATGGTCCGGGCTCCTCCTGTGGCGAATGGTGAAGTCGTATTGCTGGAGCGCAAGGCTCCAGCGCAGCAACCTCCCATTCGTCCCAGAGACCGAGTGTAACCAGCTGAGGGGGTTGTGGTCCGTCTCCACGATGAAGTGGCGTCCGTACAAGTATGGCTGCAGACGCTGCAGGGCCCACACAATTGCCAGACATTCCTTTTCCATCGTGGAGTAGGCCACCTCTCTCGGCAACAGCTTCTTGCTCAGGTACAAAACAGGATGTTCCTGACCTGTGGTGTCAACCTGGCTGAGCACCGCCCCAAGGCCAAAGTCGCTGGCGTCGGTCTGTACCACGAACGGCCGTGCAAAGTCGGCAGCTTGTAGTACCGGGGAGTTGGAGAGGGCAGCCTTGAGTGCGTGGAAGGCCGCCTCGCAATCAGCGGTCCAGTTGACCGCAGATGGCAGCTTTGCCCTGGTGAGGTCCGTCAGGGGCTTCGCCAGGGCACTATAGTGTGGAACGAACCTCCTATAGTACCCAGCAGTCCCAAGGAACGACATCACTTGCTTTTTGGTCCTTGGGGTGGGCCAGGAGGTGATGGCTTCCACCTTCCCAGGCTCTGGCTTCACAGCCCCCCTGCCTATCCGGTGACCCAGGTAAAGGACCTCACTCATGCCCAGCTGGCACTTCTCTGGCTTGATGGTCAATCCTGCCTGGTGGATCCGCCTGAGCACCTGCGCCAGATGCTCCAGGTGATCCTCCCAGGTGGGGCTGAAGATGGCAATGTCATCCAGGTACGCAGCCGCGTACCCTTGGAGTCCCTGGAGCAGGATATCGACCATCCGCTGAAAAGTGGCAGGGGCATTCTTCATGCCGAATGGCATGACCGTGGACTCGTACAGTCCGAAAGGGGTGATAAAGGCAGAGCGTTCCCGTGCCTGGCGGGTCAGGGGAATCTGCCAATACCCCCGGCTCAGATCCATTATGGTCAGGTACCTTGCCCCGGCCAGCCGGTGGAGCAGATCATCGATGCGTGGCATAGGGTACGCATCGGTGACTGTGACAGCGTTGAGCCCACGGTAGTCCACGCAGAACCGGGTAGTTCGGTCCTTCTTAGGGACGAGGACTACGGGTGAGGCCCACGCGCTGTTGGATGCCTGGATCACCTCCAGCTTCAGCATCTCGTCGATCTCCTGGCGCATTTGCTGCTGCACCTCGGGAGCGGTCCGATAGGCTGAACGCCGGATCGGGGGGTGATTCCCAGTGTCCACATGATGGACGGCAGACTGAGTCCTTCCGGGCAGGCTGCTGAACAGCTCCCGGAAGGGGTGAAGTGTGGCCCACAGCTGGGACCGTTGGTCCTCCGAAAGCTGTTGGCCAAGCTCCACATCCTCAATGGACCCTCCCGCCTTAACCTGGGCGAGCATGTCCAGGAGGGTGTCTGCCTCCCCCTCCTCAGGCAGGTTGCACACTGGGTGGGCGCAGGCCTCCCGCTCATGATGAGCCTTCATCATGTTCACGTGAAAGGCCTTACGCCTCCCACGGGCGTGGTCCAGGGTGACCAGGTACGTCACAGGGTTGAGCTGCTGGTGCACGAGATATGGGCCTTCCCAGGCTGCCTGAAGCTTGTTCTGCAGTACAGGGACCAGTACCCACACCTTCTGACCCACCTGGTAGGTCCTCTCGCAAGCGTTCTGGTCGTACCACCGCTTCTGGTCGGCCTGGGCTTGCTCCATGTTGTCGTGCACCAGCTGCGCCAAGGCCTGCATTTTGTCCCGGAAGCGCATAACATATTCAACAACTGACACTCCGGGGGCAGCCAAGTCCCCTTCCCAAGCTTCTTTCACTAAGGCCAGGGGCCCCCGCACACGTCGTCCATACAGGAGCTCAAAGGGCGAGAACCCTGTTGAGGCCTGGGGGACCTCCCGGTAGGCAAACAGCAGGTGCGGCAGATACCGCTCCCAATCATTCCCATGGGAGTCGACCAGCATCCTCAGCATCTGCTTCAGAGTGCCATTGAACCGTTCGCACAGACCATTCGTCTGTGGATGATAAGGACTGGCCTTGAGCTGTTGCACCTGTGTTTGCCGACAGAGGGACTCCATCAGCTGCGACATGAATTGGGTCCCCCGGTCAGTGAGCATTTCTTGGGGAAAACCCACTCGGGAGAAAATCTCCAGCAAAGCGGTGGCCACCTTGTCAGCCCGGATGGATGACAAGGCTACCGCTTCTGGGTACCGTGTGGCATAGTCCACTACCGTTAGAATGAAGCGTTTCCCAGAGCGGCTGGTAGTGGACACCGGTCCAATCAGATCTACCACCACCCTCCGGAAAGGCTCGTCAATGATTGGCAGGTTGACCAGGGGCGCTTTTGGGTGCCGCCCCACCTTACCCACTCGTTGACAGGTATCACACGAACGGCAGTAGGCGGCCACGTCGGTCCCCAACTTAGGCCAGTAGAAATGCTGAGAGAGCCTGGACCTGGTCTTGGCGATCCCCAGGTGTCCGGCCATCGGAATCTCATGCGCAACCCGCAACAACTCCGCCCTGAATGGGTAGGGTACCACTAGCTGTCGGTCCCTGGGCCACGCCTGCGGTGAGCCCTGCTGGACCGTTTCTCGGTACAGCCGTCCCTGGTCCAAGACCACCCGCTCGCGGTCGGACTCCAGGGGAGGCTGTGCCGCCTGTTCCTTAAGAGCTTTCAGGCTGTCATCTGCTTCCAACGCAGCCTGAAACTCCTGACTTGACGTGGCCAGAGTGGATGGGACCACCCCGTCCGTAGTCAGTTCCCCGGGACCTGTCTCCTGGCCTCCGTCTGACTCCGCAGCCGCTTGGTCTGAAGGAGGGAAGCCGTCGGACCTCTGCGAGGTCCCCTGGGCTCTGGCACCCCCACTCCTGGTGACTGCAGCTATGGCTGCTGTAACCATGGGCAATGCCTGCTTCCCCTCCGCTCCTGACCAAGTCGCCGGTTCAGGCGGACTATCCTGGCCTCCTGACATCCCGGTGGTGGGGGGTTCCTGCCCTGGGATCTCACCTGGTGGCTTCACTTCTCCTGTGACAGCCCCATACTCCCCGACATGTTCCACCCCTTGCAGCTCCTCAGAGCGCAGCGTCTGGGCCTTACCTGGCAGCACCACATTCCCTGTGGGTACTCCGACCTCGACCGCTGACTCCCTGGCTACAATACCTGGCTGATTACAGCAGGGAGCAGTGTCACAGCCATCTGTGTCTGCTCCTTCTGCAGCTCTCAGCCCCCTCAGCCCCCTCTGTCTGCCCTCTGAGAACAAAAGGTGAGCTGGCTGATCCTGGCCTAAGGCCATTCTACAATTCTCTTTATCTTCCCCCCTCCCTGTCACTGTCAGCCCTTTGTGTACTGTGTTGTGTGGAGTGTCACTGCAAACATCATCAACATTATCAATAATAACATCAACATTAATAACATCATCCCCATCAACACTTTCAATATTGGACAGTACACATTCTGGTGGATCAGAACTGGGGGGGTCAGTGGCCACATACTTGGACACTAGCCGCCCCAAGTCTGACCCAAGCAATACATTCGCCGGAATATTAGCAGAGACCCCCACCTCCCTCACTCCCCTCCCCGCACCCCAGTCCAGATAAACCCTGGCAACAGGCAATGCGGGTTCCACGCCTCCAATTCCGGAGACGGCGAGGGACTTTCCGGGGATCAAGTCCTGGGGGGAGACCATCTCTGGTCGCACCAAAGTCATCTCTGCGCCGGTGTCCCGCAGTCCCATGGCCACTGAGCAGCCTATGGTGACGGGTTGGAAATTGTCAAGGGACCTACCACCACCCCCACCCACACACAAAACAGTGGCCGTTTTTGGGGACGGTGTCTTATGGCGCTGAGGACACATGGCCTTGAAGTGTCCTGGTTGGTTGCAGAGGTGACACCGTCTGGGTTCTGCTGCCAACCTGGAGAGGGGAACATGGGGTAATAGAGGGGCTGCCCCCTGCATTCTGGGGGCTGGGGTCACGGGTGCAGGGTTGGTCTTACCCCCTCTCCAGGTGCTGCTGCTGGTCCTCCTGGTCTCAGGTACTCGGTTGTTGGTGTACTCGTCTGCCAGGACCGCTGTCTCACAGGCCCCCTTCGGTTTCCGGTCGCGGATGAACTGTTGAAGGTCCTCGGGACAGTTCCACAGGAATTGCTCCATCACGAACAACTCCTGGATCTCCTGGGCTGTGCTGCGCTCCAAACCTTTGATCCAGTGGTCAGCTGCTCTCAGGAGGGCCCGCATGTGGTCGGTCCAGGTTTCCTTTGGACCCCTCTGCAGGTTCCGGAACTTCTTGCGGTAGGACTCCGGGGTGAGGTTGAACTGTCGGATCAGGGCCTTCTTGATGCTCGCATAATCCTGCAGCTCCCCGGCAGGGAAGTCCTCCAAGGCTTTCATGGCATCACCCCTCAGACGGGGGGTCAGGTACTGGGCCCACTGGCCTGAGTCCAGGTTGTACTGCCTGCAGGTCTGCTCAAAGGCCAGCAGAAAAGAATCCAGGTCTCCGCCTGCCTCCAGAAGGGGAAAGTTCTCAGCTCGGACCTTCGGTGGCTTGGGCTCCTGGTTGGCTGGAACGGGCTGCGAGATCCCGAGCTGAGCCAAGCGGAGCTGGTGCTGGCGCTCTGCAGCCTCACGTCGCTCTGCAGCTTCACGCTCTGCAAGTCGCTCTGCAGCTTCGCGCTCCGCAGCCTCACGTCGCTCTGCAGCTTCACGCTCTGCATGTCGTTCCGCAGCTTCACGCTCCACAGCCTCACGTCGCTCTGCAGCTGTCATGAGGGTCTCGTAGGCGCTCTGGTCTCCAGCTACAAGTCGAGCCAGGGCAGCTTGAAAAAGGGCATCCGAGCCCATCTGGCTGGAGCGACCAGCAGGTGGTGATCTGCCCACTGCGGGGCTGAGGACAGGGGGTATTGGCCCCACTGCAGAGTCGATCACTGAAGATTGGCTTCTTGAGGTCCCGTGCATGGGATCCTCCTCGCCTAGACCAACAGTGTCCTCCACCACCTCTTCCATATCAGCCACAGCAAGTGCCCTCTGCAGCGCTTGGCTCCTGGTACCCTGGGCCAGTTTAGCACCTCCTGGTCACTGACACACAGCTGCAACCTGATGCACCCACACACCTTATATTTGCACTCTGACTGTCTAGTGTTGAGTTGATCTTAGGACCCTGACAGCAAAAGCTACTGCCAGCAGTCCTTAGCGTTAGGGAGTTGGGTCCACAACACTATTATCTTGATCCCACCGCTGCCACCACTTGTGGTGAATCGTGACCTGAACCTGGCAGCTCCACAGCGCCTCCTGTTAAACCCAGGTCAGTCAGAGAACTGCCTGAGGATAAAGAAGGGCCGCAGCTGCCTTGCCTGTGCTGGTTTATTAAGGCACCTCTCAGTGAGTGTGGTATATGTCTTCTAGCCCGCAGCCAGACGCACATATAATCTCTTCCACCCCGTCACTGCCAGAGGCCCTGAATAACCCCAAGCACAAATGCTGCCACCAGCTCCTCTTTAATATAAGTCCGGTCCGTGGTCGGGCTTATATTGGGTCAGGAACCAACCCAGGTAGCGTTATATGAGCACACGGACGTGGGGAATCGTGATCAAGATAAAAAGAGCAACTCAAGATTAAATTTATATATTTAATCACCCTAATGGTACACTAGATATTAATATTTACAGTTATTATTCAGATGTTACAAATATTACAGTCAGATATGCCAATAAAAGGAGGAATGGAATACACAGAATTACATACACATGTGAGCAGTTACCTTAGTGCTGATGGCACCACATGGGCGGCGTGGCACCAATCTGTTCCTGGGTAATCTCTGGCCTTGGTGGAAAAATGCCCATTCAGAAGAAATACAAGGTGGAGATGGGGCAGATGATTTTTATACATTATGGGCTGGCCCCTGTCTCCACCCATCTCACACCTCTGGGATGTCTCACAACTCCCACCCCTCTGAGGGGAGATATGGACACCCGAATTCTATAATGTTCCCTAGCCGTATCCATGAGCATCGCAGACGGAAGATAATACTTTCATATTTTTAGTTATGATTTTATCTTCGTCTGGATATGAAACACGCCTGCCTTGAGAACACCCTACCAGCCAATATCCTGTTTACATGGCTTCCAGTCACCCTACATTCATGTGAATACCAGCTCTATTTCCGTCTAGATGTGTGGAATTCATTTTTATATTCGATAGCATCACAGGGTGGACGGCTTATGAGATATTAAGGTTATAGTCACGGCTCCGTCTTGTCTGCCTGGATTCCCTCTGCCACTGGCCTTACAGGATATTGGACGTGTTACCTTTTGGCATGACTCCAGTTCTGAGGAAGCCAACTAAATTACCACATCAAAGTTAAGGATGGGTCCTGCTGTGTGGACAGTCAGCTTTCATCTACATACTAATTACTCTACCATTTGCCAGTGCAAGGGTGGGGGCTTCTCTCCTTGTGAGTGAGATGTGTCTTCAATTTGCTTCCTGGATGTAATATGGGGAATATTTCGTACCAATATTCATCACACCATCTTTATCATTTCGAAACAAAAACGTGTCAGACATGATGCCATTGTAAATTTGTATATAATCTTATGCACGTGTTATCACGGTACAGACTCTTCATTGTACAATTTTTATTTTTATCCTTAGTGACTATGTGAACAAGGCCTATGATAAGGCCGAAACGTTATCTGTCCTGCCAAGTCACCTTCTGCACCTTCCTTTGAAATAAATCACCTTAAGCATAAAACTATCTGAATGTGTGCTTGGATTTATATTTTCCTCACATCTGATGCTCACGCACCAGATGCCACACGCTGGTGGAACCCCAGCCTTAATTTTGCAGGGTGAAATCCATGGTATATATTCAGATGAAAACAAATTTTATTATTGCTTCCGATTTTCTGTACAATATTGGGCACTTTATGGATCAACCACTAAGGGTCCACTCACATAGCATTGTCTCTTTAACAGGGTTTACAAGGCGCCATCATAAACAACCACTATGTAATTGCTGTTTTAGACTCTTTAAAGGTTTGCAAATTTAGAACTAAAAGGCATTTTACACATAGTTTATACAGTGAAACAGCAGCAGAATTCCTCCGAATGCTAAGAAATGAAAACCCAAGACTCCAGATTCACTTTGAAGCAATTCTGTATTTATTAATTTATGCAAGCACATTAGGTCAACCACAGAATACCCTGCTTCACGGTACAGAATTGTTTGAACAAGCTGGTGGGAACAAAATAACCAAATAATACAGATATGGACTGAGAAGGCCTGAGTATTAAAGGTGTGCATGAGATAAAGCAGTCATTACTGAGAAAAATAAGCTACAGGATAACTACAAGGCTGAGTATCCCACTATGACAAGAAACCATCGATCATTAGAGAAGCCCCCTACTGATGGACTCTGCGGAACCACCTTTGTCCAATGGTCTTTGCATGAAATGATTTTGGATCTGCAAAGTCTTTCCGTCGTCCCGGGAGTGATTGCATGCGGTCAGTTGGTGAAGTATGGATTACATTGTATGGTCAGATATGGCACTTACTAGCTCTAGAAAAGCAGCTAAAGGCAGATACTAATACTTCAATCACAATGATGGCTAATGTGTCATGTCCTAGAAGTCTCAGCCCTAACACAGAGCACTGAAACTAGCTGGGTTTGGCCAGATTATGTCTTTATGACTGTTGACTGGGGTGTGGAAGGGACACTAGAAAAAATTCACTTCAGATAAAGTTAAATAAAAAGAAAACTGTTTTCTTTGACTTGCAAACCGATGCAATGTTAATCTCCAGAAAATGTGTGTATAATATTAGTATTATTCCTGAACAGAAAAATAATAATTTGGCCAATATTGATGGTTTAAATAATTCTATGATGAAAACAAGTGATCACCCATTCACATGGGATAACGTACTGATTGGTGGGACCTTCAGCGATCGGCACATAGATGTTTTATCTCCTGGTCAGAATAAAGCGGCAGTGCACATGCTCAGACGCCACTCCGTGCATTGCTGTGTAGCCAAGTGCAGCACTCGGCAGCCACTAAGGGAGTGAATGGAACAATGGTCAACCATGCTTCATTCTAACGCAGGGATAACAAGTGTTCCAACTGGTAGGGTCCCAGCGGTCAGACCCAGACCAATCAATGCTATTTTCACTGGAGGATCCCTTTAATACAGTACTCTGAACACACACCCGTATATTACTTTTGCAGAGTATGGGCAGTAGTGTGAAAGGATGAGGAGGATTACTATAAATAGGAGATTCTTCACCTGGGAATATAGATGTGACTATAGTCTATATGGTCCTGCACTATACTGATGTCACATCAATCTATGTCCAGAACAGTGAGCTACCGGGGTTTGTTGTTGGATAACCTGTGATCATCACTGCTGAATACACAAATTTGGGTAATGACTTGGTTTGGTCCCTCATTAAAAATCATGGCTCTCCATCATCAGGGTCCTGACAAACAGCACCCCATATCTCGCTTTCTGGACTTATTTGAGTGTGGCAATGAGGGATACACTAAGTATATATATATAAATGTATATATTAATTCTAATTTTTCAAGGCAGAGAAAACATGTAGAGAATATTTGAGCAAGCAGCACTTCAAAGGCACCTTCATTGCTTATGAAATATCAATATGTCCGTACGAGGGTGATGTTGTCTTTATCAACTGGCCTCCATGACGTCTTTACTGGCCCTTATAACATATAATCAGACAACCTTTAGAAAACCTGTAGCGCTAGAATATGGCATGAACCATCACTACCTCATTTTAGCAAGATGTAGTTTGTGGGGTGCTGAGAAATGGAGCGTATAATGGCACCCAGTGCCCACTAGAAACCCACTGATTTATAAATACCCATCAATTGGAGAAAAGAGGGCCCTGCCCTTTTATATTAATTATAGTAGCATAAAATGGGGTTAACCCTTATGTCAATAAGGTTACCTAGTGCATGTACAAATTCTGTGTTTTGGGGCCATTCCAGCAGCATAGGGTTTTATATTTTTTATAATAAACAATAAAAATAAGAAAACATGTATCCCTTTCTAATTTAAATTTTATAAGTGCTTAAAGCATGAAATATATATTTATATAATTATATTTATATACCAGTATTTTTAAGTCTTGTAAAAGATTATGTACAAAAAAAATCAGCAGACCCCCAACCAGCGAGGACTGTATCCTGACCAGAACATTCTGCACAATACAAGGAATAACAAACATAAAAAAGCAAAACTCCAGTGGACGTCAGGGACCGAGCGATCTTCTCTCAGGCTCTGTTTAATAGAGTCGACCTGTGTGGAGACAAAGGGGAAACGATGGGTCAGACCCAAGGACCTCACAAAGCAGCATGACATTATAGGGCTGTATGGCAGATACTCTATGTCTACTTAGAATATGCCCCCATATCTGATAAAGCAATAGAACTAGAGAAAACAGTGAAACTGCAACCAAAACTCCTCCTCATCAGTAGACACGGTGATTGATGAGAGGGTGTGTCCTTCATGGTGTCACCGTACCTGAGAGTCTTCCAGCTGTCCTTCTCCATGTGATTATCGGGACCCTCATTCTCAAAGGAGGCCACAAACAGAGCTGCAATAAGAGAAATCACCCACATTACTAAACAGATAATATACAGGACCTATGTGCATAAAGACATCGATAAGACAAAAATACCTAATATATCCTGTATGCACGCTTATTCCTAGTATTTGCTATATGCACACTTATTCCTAATATATCCTGTATGCACGCTTATTCCTAATATATCCAGTATGCACGCTTATTCCTAATATATCCAGTATGCACGCTTATTCCTAATATATCCAGTATGCACGCTTATTCCTAGTATTTGCTATATGCACGCTTATTCCTAATATATCCAGTATGTACGCTTATTCCTTGTATTTGCTATATGCACGCTTATTCCTAGTATTTGCTATATGCACGCTTATTCCTAATATATCCAGTATGCACGCTTATTCCTAGTATTTGCTATATGCACGCTTATTCCTAATATATCCAGTATGTACGCTTATTCCTTGTATTTGCTATATGCACGCTTATTCCTAGTATTTGCTATATGCACGCTTATTCCTAATATATCCAGTATGCATGCTTATTCCTTGTATTTGCTATATGCACGCTTATTCCTAATATATCCAGTATGCACGCTTATTCCTAGTATTTGCTATATGCACGCTTATTCCTAATATATCCAGTATGCACGCTTATTCCTAGTATTTGCTATATGCACGCTTATTCCTAATATATCCAGTATGCACGCTTATTCCTAATATATTCAGTATGCACGCTTATTCCTAATATATCCTGTATGCACACTTATTCCTAATATATCCTGTATTCACACTTATTCCTAATATATTATGTATGTACACTTATTCCTAATATATCCTGTTTCACGCTTATTCCTAATATATCCTGTATTCACACTTATTCCTAATATATCCTGTATGCACACTTATTCCTAATATATCCTGTATTCACGCTTATTCCTAATATATCCTGTATGCACACTTATTCCTAATATATCCTGAATTCACGCTTATTCCTAATATATGATGTATGCACACTTATTCCTAATATATCCTGAATTCACACTTATTCCTAATATATGATGTATCATCAAAGGATTGGGAAAACAAGGTGTGTTACAGTCTGCGCTGCCAAGTCATCACAAATTACCAGGAATCCAATTTGGATAGCAAAAGATCTTCTTTATTTCCTTTCCTACGCGTTTCGATGCCCCTCCTGGCACCTTCCTCAGAGGCTTGGCAGCGCGGACTGTAACACACCTTGTTTTCCCAATCCTTTGATGGTCGTTCCACGTGTGAGTGGTCGGTGGAAGTCCTGCAGCAGCCAAATATAATCATTTGCCTTCAAGCCAGTTGTGGCTGTATTCACGCTTATTCCTAATATATGTATGCACACTTATTCCTAATATATCCTGAATTCACGCTTATTCCTAATATATCCTGAATTCACGCTTATTCCTAATATATCCTGAACAGCTTATTCCTAATATATGATGTATGCACACTTATTCCTAATATATCCTGTATTCAGCTTATTCCTAATCTATCCTGTATCCACGTTTATTCATAACATGTCCTGTATGCACGCTTACCTTCCTCTGTGTAAATTGGAGATGTTAGAAGGTAGGTTTGAATTTTTTTATCCTTTTCAAATGGGCATTCCACCTGTTTCCAGGTCAGGAAATCATGAATTTGTCTGGAAATTTCTGAAAACTTCTACAAAAAAAGAAAGAAAAAAAAAAGATATATAAGTAAAATCGAAATATACACCGATACCCAGCTAGTTAACAATGCCCAACAAGCAGACCTTAATGTTACGTGCCAGAAACACTGCTCTTTGTAAGTTTATCTTTTAATTAATGAAGATCTCTTTTCTTATTTATCCAAAACCTAAAGGTCACTTTACACGTCACGATATCGCAACGCAACTACGATAAAAAGTCACGTGGTACGGCCATTGCAGTCGATATCGTTCGTGTGTTGTGTCGTGTAAATGGGCAACGCAACTCAAAAACGATGCAACTATGATATTGTTTGTGGATTGTGCAGGCTCTCCAACTGTGCAATATTGGCTTGATGATCTGGCAGGATCGTGCTGTGTGACAGCGCAACTACGATTTGGAGAACAACTTCCCTATTCACTCCAATGTTAATTGGTCGTTCCCTGAGTTGCTCAGACACAGTGTGAAAAAGGGGCGTACCACATCGTAGTTGCGTAGTAGGCGATATCTCCATGTGTAACATCTCCTATGCGATCTTGGGCAAGTGCCAAAAATGTGCGCGCTCCCGTGAAATCGTATGCAATATCGGAATGATACTGGACGTGTAAAGCGGCCTTTAAGGTTTCTGCCGCTGTCAACACAATATGCTCTATTTTATTAATCCGCCAGCAGAGGGAGTAAGAGCTCTATTAAGACCCCATAGCCAACAAATGATCATACAAAGGTGGGGGATTATTTGTGTTCCATATACTATATTGAACCTGGCATGAAATATCAGGGTTTCTGCATAGTGTATGATGCTCGGCACTGTTACACCACAGTAAACAAAATACCGAATTTACTAAATGTTCAATTCTATAGTCATGAGACCACTAACTATATGTTGGAATAACAGTTACAATTGTATTATTTTTGCCTACTGACATTTAGTATCCTGCACCCATGTCAATCCTGCTGTGCTGGTAATCCTGGACCAAATCTGCCCCCGATTTGTGTTCTGCATTATGGCCCCTGACTTACCTTGAAATTAATATGTCCATTCGGTAAACGGTTGGAGTGGATCTTATGAAGGAAGAAGATATCTTTGATAAACAGGTTGAACACTGGGATAACAATCTTCTCCCGGCTGCTGTTGGCGCTCTGAGACCTTTGTGTTGCTCCTTGAAGTGCTGTGCGGTAATTGCAGAAATTGCTGGATGGATCCATATGATGCTGCAAGGAACATATAAGAGCACGTTCATTACATTAAAGCACCAGTTTAGATTTAAAGGGAATCGGTCACCTAATTCGAGAGTACATTAATATAGGGTCAGAGATCCTGATTCCAGTGATGTGTCACTTACTGGGTTGCTCAGTGTAGTTTTGATAAAATCAGTGTTTAATCAGCTGGAAATTATCATCACAGGACTACTTGACCTGCTGCCAGATAGTCCTGCATATTCACAACCTGCTAAATCTGCAGCAGAAAATAAACAGTAAATGAATCAAAATAACAGCAAGCAGCTCAGTAAGTGACACATCACTGGAAGTAGGTCTCCGTCTCTACATTATGCTGTTCTCAGATCGGATGGCAAAAACCTGGCACCTTATGCGCACGTTCACATGTACAGTTTTTTTGCTTTTTTGTGCAGAAAAGAAACAAAGCAGGAAACTAAATGATCTTTCTGTCACACTATTCACACGATGCATTTGATTCCTTGTGTTTTATGAGCTGTGTATATTTATAAACTGTAACATGCAAATTCTTTCAGCATTTTGTTTCCATGAACGCCTAAAAAAAAGCATGAACATATGTCACGATGTTTTTATAGCTCCAGTGTATTTTTCTGTGGGGCCTGTAGAGGGCAGTATTGCCTCAGTTTTCAAAATCAGACTATGGCTATTAATGAAGAGTAGGTAACAGATCATAACCAACTCTCAGGGTCATTAATGATGAAAGGTCAGAGGTCACATTTTTACAGCCGTACACAGTGCAGGTGGATCATTCAGCTGGAAACACAATCTCCCTGACTATATTCTCTCATATTTCATTCTCTTTTGTATAATGTCCCTGGATCAGAACTGAAAATGAATAGAAAAACAATCCTAGACCTGACAACAGGTCTCCTGTGAAGATCCTATGTCTTAATATATCTTTAAATGCACTTCTATCTGATAGCCAGTATAGTAATTATTATTAAAGGGAATCTGTCAGCAGGTTTTTGCTACCTCATCTGAGAGCAGCATAATTGTAAGAAGAGACCCCGATTTCGTTGCGGTATCACTTAATTATTAAATACAGCAGTAGTGACAAAGTTTTTACATGTAGAACAGCTCAGAAAGCGAACCCCGATCACAGCAAAGCTTTCTGTGTACAGTGTATAGAGACGGTGAGCTGCTTATTACAGGAGGAAGCATGGTTAGACAAGGTGTCATGCAGTCCAGGAACTGATAATCTCCTGCTTATAAAATGCTCAATGTATTGAAACAACAGCATACAGCCTAATAAGTCAACCATCCATGAATCGGTGTCTCAGCCCCTACCTCAAGTCATGCTCAGAAAACATAGCAAAAACCTACTTACAGATTCCCGTTAAACCCTAATGGGGTAAGCAACTAGCTACCTCCTCCTACCCTGGAGTCACCACTGAACTACACTTCACAGAATTCCCCGTATGTCAGCTTTCTTTTTATAATTTCAATGGTTATAAATCAGACTTCAGGCCCTAAAATATTTGACGCATTCATTTCATCATAGCATTTCCTATAAAATACTTTTACAGTGAACCTGTTACCAGATTTGGGTGTTTTAAACTAAATGTGTCGCCTTCAGCAGTATCGATGCTACATTCTAAGTAGGTGGCTGTTATCCCTCGATTCCCCCTGTACACTGAATACATATGTTTTAAAAACTTTCCGCCCTGTATTCTAATTACCTGTTTCTGGTCCGATCGGTGTGATTGCAGCTCAGTCTATCCCACCTCTCCTCACCGTCCGGCCACCTCCCCTCACTGCCTCTTCTGAGTGATATCCAATTCACATGCCTGCAAAGAGGTTCCTCCAGATCGCACCTGCGCACTGTGCTCTGCCCTACGGTGGGCAGAGCCTAAAACTGTGCTGCACATGCGTGATATGCTAATGTCTCAGCAGAAGAGCACAGTGTGTCTGCGCGATCTAGAGAAGCCTCTGCGCAGGGGCACAACTTTGATATCACTCAAAAGTAGAGGTGGGACTGACGGCGAGGAGGGACAGACGGCAAAGAGAGGCGAACCGGACAGCGAGGAGAGGGGGGACTGACGGCGAGAAGAGGCAGGACGGACAGCGAGGAGAGGCGAGAGTGAAGGCAAGGAAAGGTGGGACTGACAGGGAGGAGAGGCGGGACTGACAGTGAGGAGAGGCGGGACTGACGGCGAGGAGAGGCGGGACTGACGGCGAGGAGAGGCGGGACTGACGGCAAGGAGAGGCAGGACAGACCGAGCTGTAATCAAACCCACTGGCCTGGAAACAGGTAATTATAATACAGGACAGGAAGTTTTTAAATGTATTTATTAGATGTACAGGGGCAGTCAGGGCATATTAGCCACCTACTTAGAATGCAGCATAGGTGCTACTGAAGGTGGCGCTTTTAGTTAAAAAAAAACCCCAAATCTGCTGACACTAGATTCTCTTTCACACTGAATGAAACAGAATCAGAAGATATATAGACTATGAGAAGGATAAATGAAAGTTGGTTTAGAGGGTACGCACACTTTCAGAGCATTTATTTTTACTGAAATGCATGTATTTATGGCCAAAATATTGTTTTCAATTGGATTTCATTTGGAATTCTGCACCTGCTATTATAGCCTGTGTGTAAGGGTACCTTTACACGCCGCCACCGCGGTGAGAAATATTGCGACAATCGCCGTCAATCTCTCCCAATTGCGCCGTGTAATTGGGAAATTTGAGGGCGATCTGTCGCCTCGCCACGGTCGCCTGATTTCAGAGCAGTGCACTGAAATCAGGCGACCGTGGCGAGGCAACAGATCGCCCCCAAATTCCCCAATTACACGGCGCAATCGGGAGAGATTTTGACGGCGATTGTCGCAGGGCGACATATCGCCATCGATATTTCTCGCCGCGGTGGCGGCGTGTAAAGGCACCCTTACATTGATGCTGGCTACAAGATGAGTTCACTGAAAGGCTCACTATAGCAGGAGAGATTATATTTCTGATCTTTCTTCTTGTGAGCTCCTCTCAGCTGATTATGACAATGTTGAGGCTCAGCCTTTATGTTGTCATCAATCAGCTAAAGCCCCTTTCACATCAGCGTTTCGCTGACGTTTGCGGCTGATCCAGCAGGTGGCGCCGCATCTGCCGGATCGGCCACCTAACGGCCGACTTGCGGCCCGGATCCGGCAAGCCACATGCATTGTCTATGGGGCTTACGGTTCGGTGCGGCAAGTGTGGTTCTGCCGGATGCGGCAGATCCAGCACTTGTGGCAGTGAAAAAAAAAACGATACTTGCAGCTTTTTTTTTTTTTTGCGGCCGATCCGGTGTAACCGCAGTTGCCCCACCGGACAACAAGCCCCATAGACAATGCATGGGATTTGCCGGATCTGAGCCATTAGGCGGCAGATCCGGCAGATGCGGTAAATCTGCCGGATCTGCCGCAACGCTGATGTGAAAGGCCCCTAAGAGAAGCTTAGAAGACGAAAGATGAGAATGATGTAACTCATTCTGCAGCCAGCAATAGGCTCCACAATATGTTGGCTGTAGAATACGATCACAAATGAAAATAAAGGATGACCGGATACTTAAAAAAAGCCCCTGAATGAGGTTTAAGCTGATGGGGAACACGTTTACTGGGGAAAAGGGACACAATAGAATTTCTGGCTGAAGGTAAACTTTCAGGATATTTTCTATACCGGTCCCCATGTCAAGTCATCTACCAGATGAGGTCCCCATACCAAGTCATCTACCAGATGAGGTCACCATACCAAGTCATCTACCAGATGAGGTCCCCATACCAAGTCATCTACCAGATGAGATCCCCATAGCAAGTCATCTACCAGGTGAGGTCTCCATACCAAGTCATCTACCAGATGAGATCCCCATACCAAGTCATCTACCAGATGAGGTCCCCATACCAAGTCATCTACCAGATGAGGTCCCCATAGCAAGTCATCTACCAAATGAGGTCCCTATACCAAGTCATCTACCAGATGAGATCCCCATACCAAGTCATCTACCAGATGAGGTCCCTATACCAAGTCATCTACCAGATGAGATCCCCATGCCAAGTCATCTACCAAATGAGATCCCTATACCAAGTCATCTACCAGATGAGGGCCCTATACCAAGTCATCTACCAGATGAGATCCCCATGCCAAGTCATCTACCAAATGAGATCCCTATACCAAGTCATCTACCAGATGAGATCCCCATGCCAAGTCATCTACCAAATGAGATCCCTATACCAAGTCATCTACCAGATGAGATCCCCATACCAAGTCTTCAGTTCTTGGACTAAGAATGTAACACAATATACCTGTTCTAAAATTATTCTTTTACTCACCTCCAATACATCAAACTTGGCCGTTTTGACCTTTGACCATGTTTTCTTGAGCCTTGCCACAGGACTGAGATTCATCCCAGCTGCAAAATATCATAAAATTAATTTACTTTACTATAAAAGTATACGAACACAAATGCAAAAACTCATGAACAAAGAAATAATTACAATAAAAAATCTAATAAACCTGAGGTTTAGACTTGTAATCCCATTACATCATATAGGGGAACGGTGACTTTGTCTCATTTGTTGTATGTTAGACAGAAACAAGCTTTGAAAAACATATATTATATAGTGTCATTACAAACAGAGTGATTTATTTCAAGTGTTTATTTCTATTAATGTTGATGAATATGGCTTACTGTCACTGAAAACCCATAGGTCATTATTCAGAAAATTAAAGTAGGGAGGATAAACAGTTAAAAACGGAGCTGCCGTATTCCACGACACATCAAAGGGTGAATATAATATTGATTTATTAGTCAATGTGATTGAGGGCTCCCAGAACTACCCTGAAACATGGTAATGTTACATTGATTTTTGATGATATTCTAATTCATTGAGATGCTGTAGTATGAGATGAAGAAATGAATGTGGTTAGTGACTACATGCGATAGGGACCGTCTATGGAGGAGCCCCTTAATTACTGAATGGGCAGTGCTTATCTGAAAAACATCTTTTAACACATACTTACATATTATGGCCATCATAGAGTTGAAATTGCCGATATTGAAACACTCCCGGGCAACGTCTATGAAGAACTCCATCACTCTTGTTCTCTGCTTCTTTTTTACAACCTGTGAGAGATACAATATATCAATGATTTTTACTAAAAACGTGAATATAGTAATGATTTACTATTTCCAAATAAATTTATATTCCGATGATCAGATACAATCTCTATCAGGATAAATCTATTAATAACCCAACTCTACAATGAAGCATTCTGGAACTTCATACATAGAGTACGGGATGACTGACAGCGGACATTTCAGGGCCCCAATGCAAAATCTGGAACCAGATCCATCCCCCTATCATGTGCTATGTAATACACTGGTGTCAGGGGCACCTTTGGACAAATCCAGACCCCATATCTCTGCACACCTGCACAAATAGCAGGAGAGGGGGCTTTCAACTTAGTCGGTAAAATGATGTAAAGAAAAAACTCACCATAAATCAGCCAGGTCAAATGTCCATATCATCCAGCAGCAGGCTGCCAGCTCCACTGGGAGGTAACACAGATGTCTGAATACCTGTGCTCAGTCCCCAAGCAATGGGGGTGGTTGTGGCACCGGCGTCCAGTCATGCAAAGAAGGAGGAGACAGGTGGTATCTATAGACACCAGGTCACCAAAAGAGCATCAGTCACACACATACATGTGAAGCACAGTGTCAGAGCCAAGCCTGTTGGTCTCCGATTTTGGGTACAGCAAAAAATCGGATACAAATCGGATCCCACAAAATCAGATGGCAATTAGGCCAAATCCGATCCGATCCGACCCCCATAGGATAGCATGGGGGCCAAATTGGATCTGTGGCTGTCCGATTTACATCGGACAGCCACGGATGGAAGAAGGTCACAATATGAAAGCAGCCTTAGTGATAAGGACACAATCTCCAGGTTTCCAGTTTGAGCGGTAATTACTTCACCCTATTAAAGGTTTGCCTCTAAACTCTTGTCCTCAGTGGCATAATCCTTTGTAAGAGGTGTCCGGTAGCGGCTTAAGGTGGGGTCACACGCGGCGATCTGGCCTGCAATGTCGGAAGCGATGCGCGGGTGCCCCCTCGCTTCCGACATCGCAGGCCAGCTGTCACACGGCACGACGTTGCCGGTGACGCGGAGGCGATGTGGGTGAGCCATCGCTCGCTGGGCTGGGCTCAGCCCAGTGAGCGATGGCTCAGTAACGCTGCGATATAGGCTGGATCGCGCCGCCAACAGTGTCAGACAGCGCGATCCAGCCTAATCGCTGGTCACAGGTTGACAGGTTTATGAACATGTTCATAAACCTGTCAACCTGCGACCAGCGATAATTTGCAGTTTGTGTGACAGCGCGACGCACTTGCAATATCGCCCGCGGCATCGCTGTGACGTCACTTTGCGGCGATGTCGCGGGCGAGATCGCCGCGTGTGACCCCACCTTTACTCTCCACACTGAGCGCTTATATAAACTTGGACAAATGGCACTAAGCCCGTGGTATTGCGGGTTTGAGATTTGTGATGTGACAATGACCAATAACTAATTTCACCAAGGAAGTCATGTTCTGAAGGAACAAGCAGTGGGATCTTGAGACTGAGGACTGCATTTTATTTAGGGCATACATTTCTCACATATTTGTAGGCATAACCATTAAGGAATATTTCACTCCTTTTACATATGCATTACTGCATGAAAAAGGATTCATGTGTTTAAATAAGAATTTAGTATATCACAAAAGTGACTTCACTCCTCACCTTTTAGTAAAGATTTTATCTTTTCATGAGACAACACTAAATGATATGATACAATGTAAGTAGTCGTTATTCAGTAGTCAGTATTGCTTGTATAACAGTGTACGTTTTCTGCCCTTTAAATAACACAACATAGTCATTAGGGTCTAAACTGTTGGCAACAAAATTAAGTGAAAATGGACAAATTGTGCCCAATTAGCCACTTTCCCTCCCCAGTGTCATGTGACTCATTAGTGTTACAAGGGCCCAGGTGTGAATGGGGAGCAGGTGTGTTACATTTGGTGTTATCGCTCACACACTCTCATACTGGTCTCTGAATGTTCAATATGGCACCTTATGATGCTCAGGACACACCAACCTAAGGGCCCTTTTATACGCTGCAACTTTCCGGTGATCACGACCACGATTTGACCTGGCCGGGATCGCTGGTGCGTCGCTACGTGATCATTGGTGAGATGTCAAACAGTCAAATCTCACTAGCGACGCAGCAACGATAAAGCAGTAGTTGGGACCCTGTCACTTTCGGGCGTAGTATTGAGATTGTTGGTCGTTGTCACTGTCAAACAGTGATACACGCTGTCCATCGGGAGCGCGACGACCAAAAATTGGTCCAGAACGGTTTGTCACGATCAGCGATCACAGCGAGCGCCTGATCGCTGCTACATGTCACACATAGCGAGATCGCTGTTACGTCACAAAACCTGTGATGTTGCAGTGATGTCGCTAGCGATATCGTTGTATGTGGGTACCCCAAACACTATTATACAAGCCGTACACTGACTACTTTATATTGTATCAGAGTCATGTCTTCAGTGTTGTCCCATGAAAAAAAAAGATATTTTTTAAAAATGAGGGGTGTACTCACTTATGTGATGTACTGTATTTTGACCTTTTGCTCTGGCTTCATATTTCCTGTTTAATGCTAATACTGCAGGTTGTGGAGTCTTGTGGTGTGACTGAGCTGCACACCAGAACTTCCTTTTCAATCATACATGCTGTTTTCTTAGAAATCCTAGGAGCCGGACACAGTTTTTTTAAACTTAACCAATGTTTTGTGTCTGTCTGTATTTAGCTTGTATTCTGCACAGATCAACTAAAGTCTATTGTGACTCTAGCTTGCAGTCATAAAAGTTACATCTATAAGCGGGGTGTAAAGACACAAATTATGTAACAGATGACAGGAAATGATGACATATTGGGAGTAAATCCACCCGGTGAGCGGAGGAGGCTGGTAACTAAGGTACACAGTCGGGTATCTAGGCAGCGCGCGCTGCCTAGTTACCCGCAGTGTACCTTGGAGACCAGCTCCCAGCGCTTGTGACAGGCGCTGGGAGCTGGAATATCGCTAGTCCCGGTGTCACACGCAGCGATGCTGCGTGTCCACCGGGCGACAATCGCCAGGTTTCAGAGCTGGTTCTGAAACCTGGCGATCATCAACCAGCGATTTATCGCTGGTTGATTCAGTATGTCACACGCATCAATATCGCTGCAACGTCACGTGCAGCCGATATCGTGCAGGCGATATTGACGCGTGTGACACCCCCTTTACAGAAAACATTTGACCTCTGTCATTGCCAACAAAGGATATATAACAAAGTATTGAGATAAACTTGTTATTGACTAAATACTTATTTTCCACCAAAATGTGAAAACAATTACTTTCCAAGTCAGACAATGTGATTTTCAGGATTTGTTTTCTCATTTTGTCTCTCATAGTTGAGGTCACCTATGATGTCAATTACAGACCTCTCTCATCTTTTTAAGTGGGAGAACGTGCACAATTGGTGGCCACTAAATGCTTTTTTTCCCACTGTATATAATGTAATTCTGTAGCTTATTTTAGGAAGCATATTTCAAATTGTGACATCTCCAGTGTCCTCTATATATATATAGGATAGCCTATTTCACTTGAAGGACTCCACACCATGATGTTACAGTGCTCTGATTACTTTTCTTTCAAGGCAGCAAAATTCACAAAGAATGGTACTAATTTGTACTATGTTAAATGGACATTCTTTGCAGAACTCACTTTGCATATCTCTGTAGCCACCAGCATACTGAGGCAGTTAAACCAGTTGTCATAGGCTTCTAGGTTATAGGTCTTGGCGACATCACTTCGGCACTGAGAAATAATGAAAAATACAGAACAGTGTTAGGAGGAAGAACACATGGAGAATGTTTTATAGAACTTCTGATGTTGCAGATCTATACTGAGAATAAGTTGGAAACCAGAGTCCTCTGTATGTTGCTAAATATATATGAAATATAGAGTGCTATGTGCAGTGCTTGGTACATGACAGTATCACTAGTATAGGTAGTAACCTACCTTATGGTTATCCAGAGAGTCCATGTGACTGATTATCTGCATTAGATCTTCAGGGTAAATGCTTCCTAGACGTTCCTGTTACAGAACAAATGCCGCAATTATCAAGATGTCAATCTTCCAATCTATTATTGTTATTATGAGGCTTTAGACGCATAGCACAGTTTTAAGTTGCCTTCTCTAGAAATGATACTCACTAATTCGATTGTCGTCAGCTGTTGAGCCAATATTAGTGGGTCTCCACATACACTCAAGATATCTTTTTGTGCAGACTGGGGTTTGGCTTTGAGAATCGTCCCTTTGTCCATAACTGGCTGTCGGATCTTCTCACGAATTTCCTGATACTGGCCCCGTGTAGAAAGAACCAGCAAAACATTCTGGGTCATCTGACTGATACTCTTCTTGATTGTACCATTCTCCTAAAGAGCAAATGAAGAACAAATAAATACGGAAAATTACTGAGTGATACAAACTATAGTCTTTATGGGTATAAATATATGCCAGGAACACTGCATCTGATTATCATAGATGTTGGCTAAAGATTATCATCAGAATGAGATGCCTCAGACAAAGAGGGTGCAAAAGTAACAGTGAACTGAGGGCCCAATGGCCGTGATGCCACATAATAAATCACGGATGTTATAAGTGGCAGACGGTAGCTGGGGGTTGCAACCAAAGAATCCATTATAACATATATGTAGACAAACACATCATCCAAGAAGTAACCAATGGTTCACCAGTGGAAATTGAGTCATTTCATAGCTTTATTCTCTTTGTCATCACTAAAAGCCTATGGAAATTAGAGAAAAGTTGGACAAAACCAAGACTAGCTGACTATTTTAATGAAAATCTTTTCCTTAACTTCAACTGATCCCCAACAGATGATCTTGGGGGAAGAATCAGGTGTCTATCAATCGACATGAATGTGTGTGGGGGGGGTTGGAAAGAATAACAGTCGGCTCAATGAGTGTTCGGACAACTTACTGCCCAAAAACATCACTACGTATCTTCAATAGATATTCGGACTAGTGAAAACCAAGTAGGACAAACAGAAAATAGAGATTCAAGTGTCTTCCATCTTATTCTAACCATACAGATATAATCACTGTAATGTCGTTGCCTTTCACTTAAAACCAACTGGGCCAACAATCTTCATACCTGAGTCGACCAGCACTACAATAAAATGGTATCTGATTCCTTATCCTAAAGAGAACGCTAACATAGATCATTTCTAGAAACCATTACATGGTAGACTAAAACACTAGTAGGTCCAAAACATCAGCAAAGCTACAGGTTGACTATATTTTTCATCAATACAGTTTTACATCACAAGGTCATAGCTAACTATATTAATGCCCAGAAATCATATTGTTTGGTGAATTGAAGAAATGAGCCAGTGAATACAAATGATTGCATTGTTCACGAGTAGCCTGCATGCATTGTGCTTTGCGGCTGGAGCACTAGAAGGGGCAGATGGTACAATGATGATGTCCAGAAACAGCACTCAGTCTGTATGAGCTGGAAAACATAACAAAAGCCCCTTTCTTGTTGCTTGGCTCATGCAGGCAGCAGGAAGAGTGAATGATAAATGAAATGGAGACTAATTGCGTGAAATTATCTGTCTTTCTTCATCTGAAGTCGTGCAGTGCTTTCATTTCTCCCACTGATAGCGCAGCTCTCCCGCCACTGCCATCTTTTCGGGTTTAGATTATCACCGTTAAAAACAATCAAGTGGATTAACCCCTAAGTAATTGTTACAACAAACCATGTAATGAAATAAGAAAGTCACTGTTATCCAAGTGAGAGAACATCCAATAATAACACTTGTGTTATCACGTTAAGGTTCTCACCTCATCACATTGTGTGATCCGTTGTGCAATCTCCTTTAGCTCCTTCCTGGCTCTTTCATCCTGGAAGTCGAAAGGAAATGTCTCAGTCCATTCCCTCAGCAACTGGATGATCTTAGCAGCAAAAGACTTGAGTTTTGCCTGTATTAAGATAAATCACTTATTTATTAATTTTACTTATCACCATCATATCCCATAGCACTTTACAGATTTGATTATCACTGTCCCCATTGGGGTTCACAATGTAAATTCCCCATCAGTATGTCTAGGGAGTGTGGAGGAACCTGGAGAAGCCAAAGTAGATCCTCAGAAATATGGGGAGGATATACAAATGCCTTGTAGATGTCCACAGTGTGATATAAACCCAGGACACCAAGTATGTAAAGCTATAGTGCTAACCACTGAACCACCATGGTGAGTGCATACATATATTATAAAATCTACAGTACCATAGACATCTATTATACAGGACCATTGATGATATGCATTGTATTGTTGCTTGTACTTGTGGTCAGTATCTATATGTGTTCATTATAAGCAATATGGTGGTTGGATTGATCCACAAGCGGAATTTCTGGTGAGTTCTGGTTCTGTCAAAATAATAAGGTCCAGACAAAACCAATTACGTTCCATTAAATAACCTCCATAGTTGGCAAAAGTCCCAAATTTTCCAGCAATCCTCTGAATTTTCAGAAACAATCCAAGCAAATTGGAGCATATTCATGTCAGAAAAGATGCAGACAGTAGATAAATATTACCTCATAGATACCCAAAAGCCTCAACATATTCCCATCATTATAAAGAACAATAAATAAGATTACATTACACATCTATGATAGTCACTATATGGCACTGGAGTGCAGGGAGGCAGGTCACTGGTCTCAGTGTTTGGGTCAGGTCACCAAGAATGTATGTATCTACATCATTTACTGTTTGCTCTCTAAATCCTAAGCACACACAGTTTGTGTCCTCTGTTGGACGCATATGCTCAGGAGGTAATCTCATGACAGTGACCACTGTCAGGATGGATGACAAGGCATGTCCTCTATAGGAATAAAGTGTTAACAAAAACAACAACAATGTATACTGGAATATGTGATAAGATTAGCAGATTGGGCTCTCCTATATAGTCAAATAAGATGAGAGCAAATTCCCTCGATAAGAACTTGATGCTTGGTATGGTCAGTGGCAATAGAGGTCGCAGAAGAGGTAAGACCTGTTGGTTGGACACCATTATGGCAGACATGGGAATGAACATCAGAGAACTGAAAGATGACGTGACAAACAGAGAATCTTGGAAGAAATTGGTTCACATGGTATCCAATAGTCAGACATGACTGAATGGATGAAACTGGAATTGGAATACAGTAAGACAAAAGGTATGCCCTTTTGGTCTCCGTCCTATGGGAACATTACAGTACACATCAGGATAGGATACTGAAATATACTGTAGCATAAGTGCAGATGAACTTTGTACCTAGTCTAATTTTGATGACTCTGGATTATAAAAACTGAGATATTGAAAATACTCGATCCCACATATTGAAAAAAGGTCAAGTTCTCACATATTACAATAAAAATGAAGTGGAAATGGTGTCTTATTCTGACATTTCACCTATTTGGTTAATGGGCTTTCCAGTAAGTCTGCAACAGAGCATATCTCACAAATGTCCTGTATCCAGCAGGACATTCTTAAATTTAGAGAGCTTGTACTGTGGTTCTGGGAGGTTGGGTGTATGTCCCAACTTCAGTTGTATACAATGGTGGAACATGGATCCTTCAGATCCTTCCTTCACCATTCTTGCTGGGTATAGACTGAAGTACCTGCATGGACTTTCAGGTAATGTAATAAACAGCAGAGACCATCTTGATAGATGGAAGGGCTTTTGGACCATCATACTGTACTGGGGGGGATAAAAGGTCATTGTACTGTGCGTGGACGCATGATATTGTGTGGGTGCTGAGGGGAAATGTACTATGGGGGCATCATAGTGTGTGGGGGACTTTTGAGCCATCATCCTGTGTATTGGAATCTGGGTGTGAGGTAATGTGAGGGGAACTATACTGGAAGGGCATCATACTGTCTGGGTATGGGTATGGGGGAATGCATTGTAGAGGCAACATACTGGAAGGCCATGATGCTATTTGTTGCAGTACTGATTGGGAATGTTCTGCCATGGTATCATATTGCATTTAGGAGGGATGCAAGAGCAATATATTGTGTGTGGAGCTGTGAAAGCATCACATGGTGTGTGGAGAAATCCACTATGGGGGCATCATATTGTGTAATGGAATCATACTGTACTGTGGTTGTGGTCACTTTAGGGGCCACCTTTGTGTGGGAACGTTAGGAGCAATATTTCTGTGTGGATGCATATGAGGGGCTGGGCGAGGTTAAGGTCCTGGCTGAGCATGAAATATAAATTGCCGTTGTAGGTTATCATCCCCAGAGTATGCACAACTCTATCCTATATTTGATAGTTGAGCTATATGGCACTGGAGTCACATTGTGCCACCCAATAATGGTGATGTTCAGTCCCAGCTGATTAAACAATTAATTGGACAATTGATTTCCGCTGATATGGACATGCAGAGTGCTCTTAAAAAAGCTGTCAGTGTATAAGTAAGAGCAGGGCTCTGTCTCTATGAATATGGTAGGGCTGGATAAAGGAAGTTGTGTAGGCTGATATACAAGTAGAATATTTGCGTTGCTTCCTGTGGAACAACACTTGTCACACTACGTAAGCATGCAACGTCTCATCGGGCTCCCCCTCAACCCTCCTACAATCTATATGTCACACATAACACATCATCAAAATAATAACAGGGGCGGATGGGAAATCCACTATAAGCTTTCACTTCTACAGGCTGGAAACCCCCGAGAAATGCCATTACATTGTTCCTTATGAGCTACGTAGAAGATGCCAATACCGAGCTTGAGAACAAGAGTGGGCTGCTGCTGAACAGTTGCTAAGAGAATGTGACATGGCTGTCTGAGATGAATCATCGGGATACAGTGTCTGCTGCACCGCAGCTTCTCCTCAACAGCCTTATTTAGGTTTTGACTATTGCATTGTCTGCATTATAAAAGGTGCTGAAGAAATGTAGTTTTCACTGTACATGACTCTCCTGGGTCCTGAGCATCATGGTGATTTCATAAAATGCCAGTATTACAATGCAGACTGATGCCCAAGACCAGAAAAATCAGACAGGGAAATAATGCAGATTTATAGTCATTCCAGACCTACAGAAAGCTGAGTGACAACTGGCATCAGCACCGTAGAGGTACATACAAAAGATTGTTCCTCCATGCATGCTATACATGTAGGAAACCAAGATGAATATATTAGGAAGGGTTAACTCCGGATGAGCAGATCTGGGAGTGAAACATTAAGAGAGCATATTATTATTATTATTATTTTTTTTTTTTTTAAATCATGCTAGGTCACTAAAAAGAAAAAATTAGGTGGACAGACGCTTCAAAATCCATGAAATATAGGTGTTCTGTCTCTGACATCCAAACCATCTCCAAATGTTTGTTTCTGCTTAATGTCGTTATTAATTTGTAGCTGTAGAGTTTAATGAGCTTATCTCATATGTAGTGTTCTGCTCCCGCTAGTGGCCAATACTATGTTTGCAGTCTATCTCTGTGTCTAATTCTCCTCCCTCTTGCAATGCATTTGGTAGCTCAGCCCCCATTTTTACTTTCATTTCTGGAAGGAAGATACTCAGCATCACTGTTCCCATGCGATTGCATTGCCGGTATGTATTCATGCCTTCTTTAGTTGTTTTCTGCTCTAGTTTTAGCCTGGCTCATCCAGTTATAATCTAGATTAGTTACTAGTTCATGCATATTGTATATCTATGTATAATGTGTGTTCTGCTTACTATATACTGATTCTTCTGTGTTCTGATTGTTTACAGTTTTACCATTTAAAAATATACTGCAACGTTCAATAAAAGCACAGACTTCACTACAGTCTTCTCATTGGACTCAGTATAAAGGTTTAGCTGTCTGTTTAAATTCATGAGCCCCCGGCCCATTTAGTGAGAACAGAACAGTAAAACGGCAGCCATCCTACTGGGAAACAGTGAAGCAGCAGCCATCCAGATACTAGGATACAAGTCACCGGCTACACAGAGACTGTACAGCTACAGCAATCTCTGCACAGCCAAGAATTTCCCCAGAACACCATGTCCCACAGATCACACAGGACAAGATCCGTTACTTCTACCTCCTCAAAGACAACATCCATCAGCAGTGCGGTTGCCATCGCCCGCGCAAATGCCGAAGCCGCCAAAATGCGAGCAAGCTTTGCTGAACAAGAGATGCAACTTAAGTTAGAGAAGGCACGCCTGGATGACCAAGACAGAAGGTCACAGTTAGAGAAGGCACGCCTAGATGCCGCCTTAGAAAACCTAGTAGCGAAAAGGGAGGCTGCAGCCGCCATCGCAGAAGCAGAGTCACTAGAAGCCGCACAAAACCCAGAGCTGCATAGGCGAAACAGTGTGCTGAGTCTGGAGTTTCCACTGCAAGATCCTCCACAACGCACATCTCAGTACGTTAATGAACTCCCCGATCCAAACTACAATCCTGATCTGGACCCAAAACGCGAACACGACACCTCCAGAGAAGAAAGCAGGAGCCGTCAGGAGCCTCAGCTCCAGAACAGACGCAAACTCGAAAATGTTGCACAAAACAACTCTGCTAATGACTACCTTGCCTCTCAACAGGTAACCAACGTAAACCACCTTGCTGACACATCGTACGTCAGACCGAAGCAACATGACACCGGCTGGCGCCACCCAGAGGATACTAACAGGTACGAACACACCTCACACCACTTACCCTTACCAGTGCACCCATCACTAGTATACTCTGCTGACAACCTTTTCACAACAGAATTTGCAAAGTTCTTGACGCGACGTGAGCTGGTTGCCAAAGGACTCATGAAATTCACCGACCAAGCTGAAAGCTACAGAGCTTGGAAAGCCTCTTTCCAAAATGTCACTAGAGACTTGGGGTTGCTACACAGGGAAGAGATAGACCTCTTAGTGAAGTACCTGGGAGAAGAGTCAGTCAAACATGCAATAAGGATCAGAGATGCTAATATAAGCCACCCTGAGATTGGCCTCAGAGAGATCTGGAAGAGACTGGATGAGCGTTACGGCTCAGCAGAGGTAATAGAAAGCGCTTTGTTCAAAAGAATCGATGGCTTCCCTAAAATATCTAACAAAGAGCTACAGAAACTTACAGAACTTAGCGACCTGCTAATGGAAGTCCGAGTTGCCAAATATGAAGATGATCTACAGGGACTTGCATTCCTCGACACAGCCAGAGGTGTGAACCCTATAGTCCAAAAGTTACCCTACAATTTGCAGGAGAAGTGGCTCACACATGGTTCCACATACAAATACAAGCACAGTGTTCCATTCCCTCCCTTCTCTGTTTTTGTAGACTTTATACACCAACAAGCGAGAATTAGAAATGATCCCAGCTTCGACTTTACAATGTCATATGCCGCACCGCTACCAGCAGCAAATCCACGCAGAACATCTGTGACAGTACACAAGACTAATGTTTCTTCTTCAGATTCCAATCACAGGTCTGCTGACTACTCCCAATCGGAGACAAAGATGCAGGACCCTGACAAGCTGTGCCCGCTCCATCAGAAGCCTCATCCTCTTCTCGAATGCAGGACCTTCAGAAGAAAATCTATGTCAGATCGCAGAAGCTTCCTGAAAGAACACGGTATCTGCTATAAGTGCTGCTCGTCCACAGCTCATCTCGCCAAGGATTGCAAGGTCAGTGTAAAATGCACAGAGTGTGGCACCACAGACCATAACACAGCTCTACATCCTGGCCCAGCTCCATGGTATACACAAAACACATCAGCTGACAGTGAGCATGGCGGGGAGGAAAGGAACACTGCTACACCTACGCCAGAGATCACTTCACAATGTACAGAAGTCTGCAAAGGGACAATAGACAGTAGGTCCTGTTCTAAGATATGCCTCGTCAGAGTATACCCAAAGGGCCACAGAGACAAAGCTATAAAACTGTATGCTATCTTGGATGATCAAAGTAATCGATCCCTGGCTAGATCAACATTCTTTGACCTATTCAACATCAAAGGGCCAAGCACTCCCTACTCATTAAAGACGTGTGCAGGTACTGTGACAACAGCAGGCAGGAAAGCTACTGACTATCAAATCGAGTCCTTAGATGGACAATTCTGCCTACCACTACCCACGATCATTGAATGCAACCAGATCCCAGACAACAGATCTGAAATTCCTACGCCAGATGTAGCAACCCACCACGCTCACTTAAAACGCATAGCTCACCTCATACCGGAACTAGACCATCAGGCTCAGATAATCCTGCTGTTGGAAGAGATATCCTGCAGGTTCATAAAGTGAGACGTCATATCAATGGACACCACAATGCTCCCTATGCCCAAAGGCTAGACCTAGGATGGGTCATAATAGGAGGCGTATGCCTGGAACGCATGCACGCCCCCTCTTCTGTGTCAAGCATGCTGACAAGTACGCTGGAAGAAGGATGCCCATCTCTGTTTCAACCTTGTAACAGCCTCAGAGACCTGGATTTGGGGTCAGACCCCGCACCAATTCAACGTAGCCTCGGACTTCTCTGGAATCTACGATCAGATGCTTTCACCTTTCAAGTCAGCCAAGGAGGAAAGCCTTTTACTCGTAAAGGTGTTCTGTCTACCATCAACAGTCTGTACGATCCCCTGGGTTTCGCAGCTCCTGTCACAGTACAAGGCAAGGCCTTGCCAAGAGACTTAACTAGGGAAACATCTAACTGGGATGCACCTCTGCCACCCAATAAGAGAATCCAGTTGGAAGGATGGAAGAACTCGTTAGCTACCCTCTCCAACTTGAACGTGCCAAGACCATGCACCCCTGTACCGTCAACAGAAATACGAAGCCGAAAACTGTATATATTCGCGGATGCTTCTGTGAAAGCAATTGCTGCTGTTGCCTACCTTAAAACCTACCTTAAAGACTCCAAATGTCAGAGCCACATTGAGTTTGTTATGGAGAAGACCAAGCTTGCACACGCAACCAGGACAGTTAACGCAAGTCAGCTACAAAGTACAACGTGGCTTTCAGAACCAAAAAAGAGAATTTTGTTTACGTACCGTAAATTCTTTTTTCTTGAATCATCAATGGGAGACCCAGACAATGGGGTTTAGGGCGCTGCCCTCCGGAGGTCACACTAGGTACTACAATTTTGTAGCACCGCCTCCTCCGCTTATAAACCCCCACCGTAGGAGACTTCCTCAGTTTAGTCCATAAGCTGCGAGGAGAAATAAACCACACCCGAAACATCGGGAAGAATGCCGTGCCCAGACGGTGTAACAACCCGGAAACACTGTCTCAACAGAGAACAGATCAAATGCAAACATGCAACGGAACAACTGGGTGGGTGCTGGGTCTCCCATTGATGATTCAAGAAAAAAGAATTTACGGTACGTAAACAAAATTCTCTTTTTTCTGATCATCATAATGGGAGACCCAGACAATGGGGATGTCCTAAAGCAATACCCCAGGGCGGGAAGAGTTCCTCAACAAGACGGATAACACATGGTTCCCTTTTAAAGGTGGGCAACCGCCGCCTGGAGAACCCGCCTGCCCAAACTCGCATCCGCAGAGGCATGGGCATGCACCATATAGTGCTTAGAGAAAGTGTGCAGGCTGGACCAAGTGGCCGCTTGACACACCTGTAGAGCAGAAGCTCGATGTCGCAAGGCCCAAGAGGCACCTACAGCTCTAGTAGAGTGTGCCTTCAAACCCACCGGGAGAGGCAAACCAGAAGACCGGTAAGCCTCCTGAATGGGAGCCTTGATCCATCTGGCCAAGGTCGACTTGGAAGCCGCGGACCCCTTACAGCGACCCATCGTGAGGACAAATAAGGAATCCGAACTCCTAAAGGAGGCGGTCCTGGACACATAAATGCGCACAGCTCTCACGAGGTCCAGAGTATGGAGGTCGCGCTCAACCTGATGAACGGGAGCGGGGCAAAATGATGGGAGAACAATCTCCTGGTTCAAGTGGAATGTTGAAACCACCTTCGGCAAAAATTCAGGCCGTGGGCGCAACACCACCTTGTCCTGGTGAACCACCAGAAAGGGTGACTTGCACGAGAGTGCAGCCAATTCTGAGACCCTTCTCAGAGACGTAATCGCCACCAGAAAGACCACCTTCTGGACAGACGAGAGAGAGAGATGTCTCTCAGTGGCTCAAACGGCGGTTTCTGCAGTGTCGTCAGGACCATGTTTAGGTCCCAAGGGTCCAGAGGTCGCCTATAGGGCGGGACCACCCGCGACACCCCCTGCAGAAATTGACGTACCTTCGGGAGGAGCGCCAAGCGCCTGTCAAACAACACTGAAAGTGCTGATACTTGACCTTTCAGAGAGCCAAGGGATAATCCCAACTCCAACCCCGACTGTAGGAAGGCCAGCAATGTCGGGATAGACAAAGGCCACGGTGAGCGGCCACCAGAGGCACACCAGGTAAAAAAGATTTTCCACGTTCTGTGGTATATCTTCCTGGAAACAGGTTTCCTTGCCCGATTCATAGTGGCAACCACTGTAGGGGAGAAACCTCTGGATGTCAGCAGCCAGGCCTCAAGAGCCATGCAGTCAATCTGAGAGCCCTGGAATTGAGGTGGAAGAATGGCCCTTGCGCGAGTAGATCTGCGCGTTCTGGAAGGGCCCACCCGTGTCCGCCTGACAGTTGCCACAGGTCCGGGTACCAAGACCTCCTGGGCCAATCTGGAGCCACTAGAATGGCCACTCTGCATTCCGTCCTGATCTTCCACAGGACCCTGGGAATCAGAGCCAGAGGCGGAAACACATATGGCAGCTGGAATCTGGACCAGCCCAGAATCAGGGCGTCCGCCCCCAGAGACTGGGGATCCCAAGACCTTGCCATGTATTGGGGCACCTGATGATTCAGCCGTGAGGCCATCAGATCCACGTCCGGAGTGCCCCACCTGCCGCAGATGTCCCGGAAGACGTCTGGATGTAGAGACCACTCTCCGGCGTCCATCCCCTGTCGGCTCAGATAGTCGGCCTCCCAGTTCTCGACCCCTGGGATGTGAACTGCGGAGATCAGGCAGCCGTTTTCCTCCACCCAGAGTAGAATGCGGTGGACTTCGGCGAGGGCCTGAGCACTTCTGGTCCCTCCCTGATGATTTATGTAGGCGACGGCCGTCGCATTGTCGGACTGTACCCGAATGGGCTGTCCTGACAGGAATTTCTGAAACGCCAGTAGCGCCAGATAGACCGCCTTGATCTCCAGCACGTTGATCTGCAACGCCGACTCCGACCGAGTCCAGAGGCCTTGAGCCCTGTGGTGCAAGAACACCGCCCCCCAGCCCTTCAGACTGGCGTCGGTGGTCACCACTAACCATGACGGTTTTAGGAAGGACCGGCCCCGTGACAGGTGAAGTGGCAGGAGCCACCACTGTAGAGAGTCCCTGGTTGGTTGTGACAGTGTCACCAGCCGATTCAGAGAGATCGTCCTCTTGTCCCATCTGCGAAGAATCTCCAGCTGGAGAGGACGGAGGCGAAACTGTGCGAACGGCACCGCCTCTATCGCCGCTACCATGCGACCCACCAGTCTCATCAATACCCGTAGGGATGACTGTGGAGACAGGAGGACATTCTGCACTCCTGATTGGATCGCAAGCTGCTTGGCTTGAGGTAGGGACACCAGGGCCGAGTCCGTGTGGAAGTCCATGCCCAGATATGTCAATGACTGGGTCGGAACCAGGGTCGACTTCTGAATGTTGATAAGCCACCCGAACCGTTCCAGGGACTTCATGGTCACCTCCAGGCTTACCCGACAAAGGTCTTCCGATGGCGCCCTGACCAACAGGTCGTCCAAATAGGGTATGACGGCGTGTCCCTGCGCATGCAGGAGAGCCATCATGGAGGCCATCACCTTTGTGAACACCCGTGGTGCTGAGGCTAGCCCGAATGGCAGTGCCACAAATTGGAAGTGCTCTTCCCCCACTGCGAATCTCAACCAGCGCTGATGAGCTGGTGCAATGGGGACGTGAAGGTAAGCGTCCCTGATATCGATGGACGCTAGGAAGTCTCCCTGTGACACAGCCGCGATCACTGAGCGCAGGGATTCCATGCGGAACTTCCGAACCAACACGTGACGGTTGAACAACTTGAGGTCCAAAACCGGGCGAAAAGAGCCGTCCTTTTTTGGGACAATAAAGAGGTTGGAGTAAAAACCCCTGAACCTCTCTTCCGTGGGCACAGGGACCACCACTCCGTCTCTGCGGAGTCCCTCCAACACCAGGTAAAAAGCCTGAGCCTTTTCTGGAGATGGAACCGACCGATGGAATCGGTGTATTGGTTGTGACGTCAGCTCTATCCTGTAACCTCTTGAGACTACGTCTCGAACCCACTGATCTTGAATGTGAAGAAGCCACGTGTCCTGAAAGCGGGACAGGCGGCCCCCACCTGTGGGGAGGCAGGATGAGATAGCGAGTCATGTCGAAGCGGGCTTGGGGGTGGCAGCCGCTGCCCCCGCCGGCTTCTTCTGACGACTCTTGGAACGCCACTGAGTAGCAGGCTTGCCCCCTCGGTCTGAGCGAGTGGACGCCGTTGATGACTGTGAACCGGAGCGAAAGGACCACTGCTTAGGGTTCCTTTTCACGGTGTACCGTGGCTTAGGCTTATTCTGCGGTATCTTAGACTCAGCAGAATCCTTTATCAATTTATCCAGTTCGGTGCCAAAAAGCCTGTCACCAGCGAACGGAAGATTTTGCAAAATCTTCTTAGATGTGGCATCTGAGTCCCAGAGACGCAGCCACAATAGCCTGCGGATCGCAATTGCATTGGCCGAGGCCACAGCAGAGCGAGTGGCAGTTTCCAAAGATGCCGTCCTGGCATAGTCCGCATAGGCCCTTGCTCTCTCAGTGAGAGCCAGGACCTCTGGGCTGGACCTAGCTAGATCAGTGATACCATCCAAACAGATAGTGATCGCTTGGAGGGTCCAGACTGCGGCAAAATTAGGGGCAAATGAAGACCCCACAGCCTCATAGGAAGACTTGGCGAGTTGCTCGACCTGTCTATCAGTAGCATCCTTCAACGAGGAGCTATCAGAGGCAGAAAACAAGGAGCGCGCAGCAATCCTAGTCATGGAAGCATCCACCTTGGGAGACTGCGACCATTCCTGGAGCGCCTCCTGGGGAAAGGGAAAGCGATTGTCCTTAGTTTTACGGACATAACGCCGCCCAGGATGCAACCTGGGAGCTTTAATCACCCTTCCGAAATTAGTGTGGTCCATGAAGGAGCCACTTGGTCTAGCCTCTGGCCGCAGCCATTGATAGATCTCCTTGGGGTGTACAGTCACCTCCTCAGGAGGAGTGACAAGACGCAATGTCTCATTGATGGAGGACACCAGATCCTCCACCCCATCTGGAGGTTCAGACATAGACCCAAGAGTAGAACCCCCATCATCTTCCTCACCATCAGAGGAACGCTCCTCCTCAGAGAGAGTCTGGAGCTCAGGAGAAGCCTCACGGGCTCGCTTAGGGGGTCTTACAGCAGAAGTAAGAGACACCCGGGGGTAACTAGGAGGAGTAGCTGGGTTCTCCAGTCTCCTATGCAGTGCCTCCAGGGTTTGCGACATGGAGGACATCTGGGACAGCAGAGATTCATTGATCTTATTCTGCGTTTCCCATGGCCCTGGGATCACCTGAACCTCAGGGTATAATCCCGGATTTGCAGACTCAATAGTAGCAGATCGGGCCTCTGGGCGTCCGCAGTTATTGCAGGACCCCTCCACCAGTGTCCCGTTGCATGTAGTACAGACAATGGTGGCCACAGCCGCCTTAGCAGCATGCTTCCCAGCTGAGGACATCTCCACAGTGAGGGGAATATAAGCCAAAGTTCACAAACAAACCGGGAATCCCGGTGGCTTACCGACCGCAGTAAAGCGGTAGGAGGAAGCGGTGTGTGTGTGTGACCTCCGCGAGTTCCGGTCTCCCTTGCAAGTGCAGCCACGCGCTGCCGTTCAGATCCCAGCCGGGAAGTGAGGGAGAAGATGGCCGCCGACAGTGAAGATGTGGGCGGAGCCAGGAACACGCGGGAAGAACACACAACACGCCCAGCGGTGATGTCACCATAAGGGCTGCCTCCTCCTCCTCCAGACTGCCTCAGCAATGGAGGTGCCGGAGCCCGCAGCGCGGGAAACGAGAGTGAATATCACCACACACACTCTCAGACTGCTTGTACACATAAAAACACCCGCAGTCTACAGCCTCAGCCCCTGTGAAACACAGGGCGGTCAGCCAGGGTGACCCCAGCACAGGGTCACCGTCAGAACCGCGGACCCGAGGGTAACCGCGCGGTCTGAGTGTCATGACACCACAGTGACAGACACTACCCCCAAGCACACAGGAGACACACCAGGTGCCTCAGTGCCGGTCCGGTCTGTAAGCACCTTTAGGGAGGCCTCGGACGGGGGTACAGCACCAGTCCGGAGTGTAAGCACCATTTAGGGAGGCCTCGGACTGGGCTGGCTCCGTCCGGTCTGTAAGCACCATTTAGGGAGGCCTCGGACGGAGCGGAGCTGTGCAAGGCTCCAGGCTCCCCCTATCCAGAGCCTCCATGGAGGGATGGAAAGGAAAGGAGCGCGACAGCGTACCGGGAGAACACTAAAGTGTCTAGGCTAAAAGCCCTCCGGTACCTCCACCAGCGTGTTCCACAAGGGTGAGCGGGGAGGCTGTCGAGGATCCCGAATGGGACCATTTTACCTTGTCTTCATACGCCATCACGTAAGCTGTGAGAATGCAGTGAAGTGCAAGCAAAGCGTGATCCTCCGAGCACACTAAGTTAAAAACTGAGGAAGTCTCCTACGGTGGGGGTTTATAAGCGGAGGAGGCGGTGCTACAAAATTGTAGTACCTAGTGTGACCTCCGGAGGGCAGCGCCCTAAACCCCATTGTCTGGGTCTCCCATTATGATGATCAGAAAACTATTATACGTTGAAGAACACCTTACAGACACCTTTGAAGTAGTAGGAGAGGACACAGATGCTGAAATCAACCCTCAGGTGTCTACACTTCATACAATGACTTCTGCTACCCAGCTTGGATCTTACAGGTTCGTCAAATTCTCAAGGTGGAAGTCACTCGTTCGAGCCATTACCTGCTTGAGCTACATAGCTCGCTCCTTCAGAACTCCCAGAACTTGTGATACAGGAGAATGTAAAGGCTGGCATATCTGTAAAAATGCCTATGTTACCTCAGACTTGGATTCCTCTAGAAACCACATAATCCTCACTATTCAAAGAGAATCCTGCTTTACAGAAATCCAATGTCTTATTAACAAAGCTCAAATACCAGCGAGTAGCGTGTTAAGAATTCTCGACGCTACTCTTCAAGCAGGAGCAGCGAGGCTTACCCACGAAAGCCTAATCACCTACATGGTGGAAGCCACAGCTATAATCAATGCAAGACCCTTAGTTCTAGTTCCTAACGACTCTGAGGAGCCCTTGTTATTGACTCTAGCTACCCTCCTTACCCAGAAAACAGGACCGACCAGTACCCCTCCAGGAAGATTAGATGCCAAGAACTTCCACAAGTGCCAATGGAGACAGGTACAAAGTCTTGCGAATACTTTCTGGGACAGGTGGCGCAAACAATATCTGTTTACACTGCAGCCACGGACAAAGTGGCAATCTACTTGTCCCAATCTGAACATAGGTGACCTTGTCCTTGTGAAAGACTCTCAAGTACACCGAAACCAGTGGCTACTTGGTCTAGTTACTGCAACATTTCCGAGCAATGACGGCAATGTCCGCAAGGTTGAACTAAGAATGACTAAGGGAAATGAACCTAAGACATTTCTTAGACCAGTATCTGAACTGGTCCTGCTGTTACCCTCAGAAGACAGGGATAGTGACATCCAGTGATGCCAGGCAGGGAGTGTTCTGTCTCTGACATCCAAACCATCTCCAAATGTTTGTTTCTGCTTAATGTCGTTATTAATTTGTAGCTGTAGAGTTTAATGAGCTTATCTCATATGTAGTGTTCTGCTCCCGCTAGTGGCCAATACTATGTTTGCAGTCTATCTCTGTGTCTAATTCTCCTCCCTCTTGCAATGCATTTGGTAGCTCAGCCCCCATTTTTACTTTCATTTCTGGAAGGAAGATACTCAGCATCACTGTTCCCATGCGATTGCATTGCCGGTATGTATTCATGCCTTCTTTAGTTGTTTTCTGCTCTAGTTTTAGCCTGGCTCATCCAGTTATAATCTAGATTAGTTACTAGTTCATGCATATTGTATATCTATGTATAATGTGTGTTCTGCTTACTATATACTGATTCTTCTGTGTTCTGATTGTTTACAGTTTTACCATTTAAAAATATACTGCAACGTTCAATAAAAGCACAGACTTCACTACAGTCTTCTCATTGGACTCAGTATAAAGGTTTAGCTGTCTGTTTAAATTCATGAGCCCCCGGCCCATTTAGTGAGAACAGAACAGTAAAATGTGGAAAAATACAATAAAACTTCCAATAAAATGCAACACACATTTGCTCAATTTGCAAAACATAAAAAAAAATGAAAATTGGCGCAAAGGGAATAAAAATACCACAATGAAAAATCCATTATTTTACAACTACCAACTGTGGCAAAGAGGGAAAGTACAACTAGAAATGTCAGTTTTACCTTAAAAATGCTGTGTGTGAAGGCTTCCCCCTGGAAGCATTGTGTGCCTGCACATAGCCACCATGCAGACAACATATGACCTTCACATAATGTATGGCAGCTTCAGGAATATATGTGTCCGCAAGTAAAACAAATAAATGTACCATATATCCCTTGATAATCACCAGTAATAATACATTCACTCTAGCACCTGATTATAAAGACTGACAGACAATTGTTGTTGTTTTGAGTGACCCAATGGCCATGAGGACTAATGATCCCCTCGGATGGTGTAGACCTGCTATGTGACTCATCTGTACCTTGTCAGCCTCCGTTCCAGCTTCCAGCTGTTGTTTCTGTTTGATGCAGATCTGTCCCACTTTTGCTAGAATCTCATGGGGGTGGATAAACACACGTGCGCTCAGCAGGAAGGTGAAGATGTAGGTTCTCTGCGGGAAAGAAGTACATGTTTCAATATAAAATCAAGTTGTGATCACAGTCATTATCCTGATATAGGGTGTAATTACATAGATCTGTAGACTAGCTTCTGATCTGTGGGAGACGTGACCCTGACAAGGTACCTGCAATGACTGATAGTCCAATTTACTGGAAACAAAAGTGCACAAACCTCGGAAAGTCATGTCTCCTGATCTGCTTTGTGTAGAGGACTGTATGCTTTTAAGGAAACCTGTCACTTGATTCAGGCCACCCAAGCCACGGGTATCAGGCCCTGCAAGCATGACTGCAGGTAGACATTCTCTGAGATGCTTGAAAATTTGAAGAATTTTGTAAGGAATTTAAAGAAAACTAACCAGGTAATCTGGCACTACCTGAAACTTGTAAGTAATGAAATATCAGCTCACCCCTGAGGCAACGTTCCAGTCCTGGACAGGAGCACAGGAATCCCACTGCTGCACAGTGTTTGGACCTTGACAAGATGTAATTGGATCCAGCTCACACACCAGGGTGTTAATAAAAATTCTTTAACCTTTTTTCAGAAAAATTGCTTCAAAACAAAAAAACAATGATTAAGACGTCTCAGGCAACAATGCAGACATGGAGTAGGGGTTGGTGCATAAAGGCCATACGCGTTTCGAACACTGAGGTTCTTGGACACTGGTAACCAATGTTCAAGAACCTCAGTGTTCGAAACGCGTATGGCCTTTATGCACCAACCCCTACTCCATGTCTGCATTGTTGCCTGAGACGTCTTAATCGTTGTTTTCTATTTTAAAGACATTTTTCTGAATAAAGCTTAAAGAATTTTTATTAACACCTTGGTGTGTGAACTGGATCCAATTACATCTCGTCAAGGTCCAAACACTGTGCAGCAGTGGGATTCCTGTGCTCCTGTCCACCCTGGTGTGAGCAGGATCCAATTACATCTTGAATCTGGCACTACGCCTGCCTTCTCCTCACTCTGATCCATGTGATTGACAAGTCTCTCCCCAAGTACATGTGGCACCCCTGTTGGGGATTGCCACAGGAACCATCCGGTGCAAAGAGGGATTTACACTTTGGTACACACAGCACTCAACACCTTCCACCCCAGACCTGGAGGGGGAGCTCTACTTGCTGCTTTAAGCAAGTTCCCTTATAAGGATCCAGGCCTGAGGGGAGGAGTCCAGTTAGTCTGCTCTGGGCAGTGAAGAGGGCAGTTAAGTCCAGGGAAGCAGCCTAGAGAAGGTGCTGGAAAGACCCGGTTGCTGGGCAAAGCAAGGCCCAGAACCAAGGGAGACTGACCCGCTGTGGAGCACCCCAGAAAGAGGGACGGAAGCCAGTGGAAGGAGCAGTAGGTCATAACAAGGGACCAGATCTATGATCCCTTTACCTCACCCGGACACCGGAGTCCAAACCTGCAGAACATACACTGAAGCAGGAAAAGCCTGGAGAAACCAGGAGGATCTATTCCCCTGAGGTACTAACTTAATAGAGACACTCAAACCTGACCAAGCACAGGACCAGGGGGCCCAAGAGGAGTGTAGGGATCCCACAGAAGGCCCTCATTGTCGGTTAAAGAGTAAAGCCCTGAGAGGGAAGAAAGGAGTGAGTTCAGTTATAGGCAGGACTTACCCCAAACCACCATACACAGTAGCAGAGGAGGCCTCACAACTCTCAAGGTGAAAAATCCCAAATTGCACTGAGAACCTGGTAACCCTCTTGAACTGTACCTGTTACCGGACATTAGTAAAAGGTACAAAGACTATTGTGTGTGTGAGTCTGCTTCTCCTCCGCTGCCCACAGCGTCCCCCGCAAGCCGCTACTACGACTCCCCTCATCCACCCTCACTACCCTGAGGTAAAGCTCCACCTGTGGCGAGCTGTACTACACTGAGCTGCACCACCATCACCTCAGCGGCCAGCCGCAGCACTGGTATCCACCGTTACCAGGTACCACAGGTGGTGTCACGGCACTACTACCCCCATCCTCATCACCATTCCCCATAATCACTGAGGGTCCAAGGCACGGAACCGGGAACTGACCAGCCATGATCCCCCATTGAAGCAGTCGTCCTGTCCCGCCTCATACACACATATATAGACTTGTCAGTCAACTAGAGCGGTGCTGTGAGAAGCTGACCAGGTGGTGCCAGATTAGGCACGTCTGTCTATAGACCCCAGCTGGTTTTTCGACATAAATGTTCTCTGATATGCAGGAGTGTTTTAAGGTACCATCACACGTGGCAATATGGCTTCCATATCGCCGTAAATTTGTGTATAGCCTGTGCATAGTGGCGTGAGAAAGGGAGAGTTAACGGCGAGAAATCGCCGGTGGAGCGTTGCCTGATCGCTCTGCACTGCAGTGAAATCAGGCGATAACCACCAGGTGATTTCTGCTCATCTTGGCGTGTGACAGGGCAATAGCGATGTAGAAAGCGAGCTCAGACCATCTGGAAGCAATTCCAGAGGCGAGCCTGAGCTTTCTATTTGGCTCAACCCGTCTGCTGCGATTGGTGGTCGCTCCTGCATTCCCATTGGCTGACCATGGCTAAGGCACCATATTTGAATAGCGATATAGTAGAAAGGACACATGGCGTCATGTAGTGTGCAGACATCCTGACAAGGCTGACCAGTGGTAACGCAGTTGTGTCTGCCAATCGGAGTGGTAGGGGCTTGGTGAAAAACACACTGGCATGCCTGTCTCCTTGCCGTACTCACACTCTACACCCACATCGCTGATGAGATTGTGGCGTGGGAAGCGGAGATTTGGCAAAGGGAAATTGCTTTCGGTCTTCTGCAGGTGATTTCCGGAACGCAGGATCACGATAGAACGCAGGCGAGAGCTCTATATGTGACAGAGCGACGGCGATGTGCAAAATGTTCCCGAAACATGCACGCTCACGTCAAATTGCAGACGATATGGAAGCCATATTGCCGCGTGTGACGGTACCTTTACAGAATAACATGGCTTACTGCAATCACACAGCTGAACTCTAATATCTAGCTGCCTATGGTTGGGGCAGCAAAAATGGAGTGATGGGTGTTCTTAAAGACTCTATGAGGTTGAAAAGTGGAAGCATTTTAGTGTCTATATAATGGCCTCAATATCTGGACCTTCTCTGGCTCTATAAAACTAAATCTACATGAGGACGCTGTTCTCAAACATCACTGGTGATGACTACACTTCACAACAAAAGGACTGAACATCTCACCATTAAGCAAGTCCCATCTTTTTTTCCTTAAAATAGGGCAAACTTGTCCTTCTTTTCTTTCCCTTGTCTTAATCGGTTCTGTTGCTTTGCAGCCAAATAATTGTCATGTTTGAAAATAATATACATTTTACTAAAGGTCCATAGGAGATGTCACCAGGAGCCTAAAGTCCTGACAGCAGATCATTCTTGTTATGTGCTCCCTAGCCCCTACATTTCTGAAAACCTAACATTTATGTGTCCTAAAAAGGTGGCTGACAATCTCTGCTTAAGTTAAATTAATATCTCTGTATATGGTGATAAACATGATTAGAGAAATTAGTCTCGAAGTAACCAGGACTGTGGAGTCAGTGGAAGAAATGCACCGACTCTGACTTCAACTTAAAAAAATATATATATATCTTTGCATTAGTTGAATCATTTATTAACTTTTATAGGAATTTATAAATGTTAATATAAAAACATTTCATGTTCTGCCCTACATATATGTCACTACAGTAAATTTGTGATTACTATTTTTGGGGTTTTTATGCTGAGGTTTGGGTCAAAGTCGTAAGTCGGAGTGTGGAAATCTAGACGTGTCGGAGTCAGAATCTTGACTTAGCGCCTGTACAAGCCTGGAAATGCAGAACTGTAGAGAAAAGGAAAACCAGCCCAGGTAGAAAGTGTCCAATATTTAGTTTCCCGCTTTCTATAATAAAACTGACTTACAGTATGTAAACGTCTTTTAGGAAAGCTCATTCATTTACTTTGGTAGCCTGACTTGCCAATCATGCCATCCAGCTTTTGACTTTTGATAAAGGATAGAAGGAAGGATTGTGGGAAAAACAATGCTAATGTTTGCATTACACCTGTAACATGCCCTTAGGGACCCGCTCCTCGAAATGTGTGGGATTGCATGAAATAACCCTCCTGTCTGCTCGGCTTCTGTCTGCATTTGTCTTGGCTCCTCTCCGCACTGTGTGTTTGCCTCCAGTTTGTTTGCTTTATAATGCCTTTTTCCCACAGTCAGCGTAGCAAACCCTGGCGGCGTTCTCTCCCCTGTGACTTTATTGGGTTTCTCACTGCTAAGGGCTGGTCTGTGCGTCAACATAAAGATAGCTTTTAATTCACAATGCTTCTCCATAATTGAGCTGTGCTGTTACTGTACTAGTTTGGCTTCCTTTATTGGTAGATCCTCCAGCTGTCACATTTCCTTTACAGGCAGTCACCAAGCTTGATATTGACCCTGTAGAGCGAGGAACGTGTGAACACTATGAAGGGAACATTTCTCCAGTGCCTACTTTTCCACTGTGTCAGTCTTTACTGTGGTTATAGAATTGTATTCATGCTCCAGATATACAAGATGAACAATATAAAGAACTGCTGCTCTGAAATGCACACACTTATGAAGACAGAGCTGTAGTGCTTTTCTACACTCAGTAAAAAAGATGTATTATCCTCACTATAGCCAATGCTTGTTGGCTTGGCCCTGACGACCCGCACCCAGGGCACATACCCATGCTGATTTCCCCTGGCTGTGCCTCTATATGAAGGATCCTGTAATAACTCCACCATCAATATAAAGCACGTTGTTCTCGGCAGCAGACATGACTGCCCACCTGTTGTCAGCTCCTTGTTAGGTTATTGTTAATTTTGCAGTGCATGGGAAATGAAGGAGAGAACCATAAATCGCTTGGTTTCCTAGCAACACAATCAATCACGTGTTAAAAAGGGAGACATCCAACAACTTGGTGCAGGGTTATTGCTGCATGTGGGCAGGAATTCGATTGTGTCTTAGAGAAAAGCTCCTCTGACCTTTCACATCTATGGGATATTTGTAGTCAGGGTTCAGAGACAGCACATTCTGTTCTGACAAGAGCAGAAAACAAGAGATAAACAAAGAAGTCATTTGAAGGGTTACAAAACCCAAGATGTCACGATGAGAAGGATGAACGGAGGCGCTTACGGCAACTGGAGGATATTAGAAGATATATTGCACATGTCCTGGACACTGCAGAGGCACCAAGATGGCTATGCAAAACAGCTTGCCTGACCCTAAGCAATCAGCAATGGCAAGCTATGAATGCCCGCACCAAGTGGTCAATAACACAGCAGAGGTACAGAGCCGGGCACAACATAGACTGTGTCCATATGGTAAGAAACCACGCTACTTACATCCGGATAGTAATCCACCGTGGGCACCAGTCTCTCGATCAAGGCTTCCAAGGACCCAGACACCAAGCAGCCATCTTGATATACTGGATCTCCACATTGCTCCCCCATTTCTGGCTGCACCTGTCCACTACAGGCAGTACCGAGCATGCTGGGAAATATCGGTGTCTGTGGCATGCTTTCCTAGGAAACACAAAAAACAATATTAGAAAACAAGAATCATGTGATAGTGTAACTCAGGGCATAAGCATCTCTGTGACTATGGAGCCTATGGAGAAGGGAGCCCCAGCCTCATTCTTGATGGACATTTCCTTGAATGTAAAGCATTAAAGCAAACTAGACCCAAAGTGCAACTCATTTCTACATGAGCAAGGAGGATTGCAAGGCCATCCTGTGTAATCAGGGTGTATTAGGAAAGCCAGGAGTGGCACTCATTTTAATTTTTGTCATAACATCTCGTTCAGACGTTGGTAAACAAGGTGCGAGTATGGACCTGCCGTGAGTCTCCCAACCCAAAATCAACAGCCTCATATATACCCATGAGGTTATCAAGATTGGGTCAGGATGTCTGAATGAGGCCTAAGGCTCACTCCTGATCGCTGAATGTATTAATACTACTAAAAAATGCATCTTATGTCAAATAGTATTAATACTAAGCATACTAACATAAAAACACCATATTTCCCTTGTTATAGACCTACAAACAAATGCTTTGTTATTCAAAAAGCCAATACAATATACAGTAAATGTAAAAATAAAGCAATATCTACCCATGGTTGCTAAATCTTTACAAGTATAGTCAAATGGTCAATTCTAAGTGTTGTATATTGGTAATACACTATATACTGTGCCCAAGATGCAGGGCCATATATGACCTATGTAATTACCTCCATAAAGCTGCAACATACATTCTCCAGACAACAGCTTTACAAAAAAGATCTAATAAGAGCCCCATTATTCTCCTGTCACAGAAAGGTTTACTTAAGAGCTAAGCCTGGATCCCATCTCTATCCCTTATCACTTGAGGCTTGTCTGGAGACTTGAGTCATTAGAGTTTGGGATCTCCAAAGTTAAGGTACACCTTGTCATGGTTTGAAGGCTTTTTATTTTTTGGTCAAAAAGTCTTAAGGGGATCCCAGGTTTTTACCATATAAAGTGCAGCCACCAACAGTAAGTCCTTATATACAGCATTCTAGAATACTCTAGATTAGTCCCCAGGTCGATCGATATAACATAAAAAATAGCTTTTATTATACTCACCTACAGGGTGGTCCATTGTGATAGGCACTGCTGGCCTTGATTAGCCACCTGCTCTCTTCTTGCTTCATGTAGGTGAAACGTCCTATGGCATCCACACACGGCTTCCTCCATTGTGCTGCTGCGCATGTGCACTTCTCTCTGATGAGGTCAGAGCAAAGTACCTTAATGCGCATGTGCAGGGAGGTCAAAAAGCATCCGTGCATATGTACTGCCCTCAACAGGGCAGAGAGAAGGGGGCGCAATGGAGGACACTGTGGAGGATGTTGGACATGTCATCCACATGAAACAGGGGAAAAGGACTGAAACAGATCAAGAACTTCAACGCTCATCAGACTGGACAGCCCTGTAGGAGAGGATAATAAAAGGCCTTTTATATGTTATACAGATCGGCCTAGGGACTTCTATAGAGTATTCTAGATTGCTGTATATACAGGGCTTACTGGTGGTGGCCACACTTTATAAGAAAAATCTGGTGACAGGCTCCCTTTAAAAAAGACTTTACATATTTAAAATGTATAGCAATAATGGAATTAGTGTATTCATTAATCGCAGTGTATGCATATATAATAAGAGTAATTAATTACCAATACTAACATTTGTTAAGGTCACAAGCCACTGGTGCCTGACTATTGGTGGTTCTAACCTTCTCAGTGCTAGGATAAGACAATATTAATTTATTTCTTATTTCATATGTAGTCAGTAGCCAATAAGGAGGGATCTATGCAAACTGTCCCTCACCTGCCAGAATCCCAGTGTGTCTCCTGGTTTGTAGACCTGGCTCGACATCATTTTGCTGAGACTATTAATCAATAGAGTTGCCAGGGATTCTGGCAGGTGGAGGCAGTCTGCAGGGTTTCCGCATGGCAGCCACAGACCACCTATATGGCCACTGGACCAGAATCCTACTCATATTTAAACATTGGCGATTATTTTTCTATATCAGACTTGACAATAATGTGAAAGGCGTCTTATATGTTGACACATTTACCAGTGCTGGGTTTAGAATATCACCAAGAATGGATTTTTATACATCCTCTCTCCAGGTTTGTGCGGTATCCACTAGGGACATCAGTTTCTACCTCCCACAAGCCAGATAGTGTGTAACAGAAATTCAATTTATATCCCCCCTAGGAAGGATGACATTTGAGAATTGCTGTGGCTTATGATGCTGCTATAAAGATGTTAAGCAATAAATACATAATTATATTTTGTAGATTTCCAAAATAGTGTAGTAAACATGTACATATATCTATGTTTCCCCAGGAAAGAGCAAGACATAAAAACATGAAAGACTCCACATTACTGCTTTTCAACTCATGTTTTAGAAACGATCTATGAAATTATGAAAGACATCTGTGAAGAACAAGCGCTGAGAACAGAATGTGACTAATGGCAGAAAGAACATATTTGTCTCCGTCTCCCTATCACAAATGCCTTGACGCTCTCCTTGAATGGCTCCCACTACAGAGAATACTACTGTATACTTATAATTCCCGAGAACATCTTGTCCCACCACATTCCACCTTTTAAAACCCTACAATGAGATCTTAGATATCGGAGCATTATTAGTATTTTGTTTACTGGTGATGGCTAAAATTTGACACTGACTTGACTGCATACTTGTCAAATCATTCGCTGAAAATACCCAAAAGGAATTCAGCCGGTTTTCATTCATTGGAGGTTTCAGCACAAGGAATGTAGTCTGGTTAGAGCACATAAACAGCCTTCAAAGTCCAAGGTCAGGACCACAGTTGTGTTTATGGACACTATGGCACGTTGCTATTTACAGCTGAAGAACACAACAGGTTACGTTAGTCTCCAAAGCCCGTCTGTGGAATTCCACCTCTACAATCCTCAGTGCTCTCATCTTATGCAGGCCTATACAACTGCAAAGTTCCTAAACATCTTAAAATAGGCAAACATGTAATCCTGGACCCCAATATCCCAACACCCAAAATTATTTGCTTAAATTTATACTGAATATCTTCTAGTTTTCTAACATGTATAGGTTATGCGGGGGCCACCTTAGTCAGTGCTGTAGGGGTGAGCCCCCATTAATGTGTTTTGATGTCCAGGAGCCTTCATATTTCATGTCAGGTTCAGACTGCCTTACCTGATAACTGGATGGCTATTTATAATGGTGACTCACTAATGTATTCTATTCTCTTACTCGTCTGCCTACATTACATCTCCAGACAATTGCATATTTATACTTCTGCTATAAATAACTTCCTTCAGGATTCAACCTTGAAATAGCTCAAAGCTTCTCTTAAAACAAAATTGGAACCATTTGGAAAATTGCCATTTTACAATGTTTTGTCTCTTTGCTTTTGAACATATTTGAATTATTCTACCCTGGGCAAATCATATTGTCATATTAATACTTAAGGTTATATTACAATTATTGGATATGAGGTTGTTGAACATCAATAATTTCCTAAACTTACTGGAAGGATATGTTCCTGGAATGCCTAAGGTTATGAAAGGCTATTAGTGCTATTATTACATCAGGTCTCATCATGTGTACTAAGTGAATGGTCTGAGAGTTTCTCACATAATACATGGATGAATGGATAGAATATACTGTGCACAGTATGATACCGCAGCATTGCTCTAATACTGCCATGCTTCAACACCAAGACTCTTGTAGTTGTGTTAACCCCAATTCAGATCACCAGTGACCTCTTGTTTAGGTAGTATTGTATTAGAACATCATGTAGATGGAGTGTGGGTGCCTTCCATGGCCAAAAGTAGTGTCTTAAAAATCTATATGGTATATGTGCAAATGATATGGCTGAGCAATTGTTTTAGGCTGTTGGTAAATGGTGACCTTGGTTGCATATGTGAAATGTTCTCTGTATGTTGCCAGTACATCCCAGCATAGTGCACGTGAATGGGGTCACATCACATTGATACCTGTCACAATCATGGTACCTTGTGGTTTGCAATATGACTGCAATTGCAATTTGAGCTGTGGCTATGCAGTCTTTGGAGTAGTGGCCAAAATCATCATGTAGCCACAACCTAAAGAGGACCTGTCACCAAACCAGGCATGGTGATCTAATTACAGCACTGGATACAGCATGTCTGCAGCATCCAGGCAAGGGGTCCCCCAGCACTTGAGTAGCCCTGTACCCCGAGATAATACACTTAGAAAACTTACATGCTCCAGCCAAATACGAGGTGGCTAGGGGCTGCAGCCAAGGGCAGATTCACACCCCCTGCATGTTTAATCTGCCCACCGCTGCCAATCATTGTCTCCCTCTTCAGCAGCATTTAAACAGAGGTTTTTTTTTTTTTCCAGAACTTGCTGTTTGGCTCCGCCCCTCAGGGGGCAGGGCTAAACAGACTTTCTGGGAGAGAGAAAAAAAGCTCTGTTTAAATGCTGCTGAAGAGGGAGAGAATGATTGGCAGCGGTGGGCAGATTAAACATGCAGGGGGTGTGAATCTGCCCTTGGCTGCAGCCCCTAGCCACCTCCTTAGTGGCTGGAGCATGTAAGTTTTCTAAGTGTATTATCTCGGGGTACAGGGTGTTCAAGTTCTGGGGGACCCCTTGCCTGCATGCTGGAGACATGCTGCATCCAGTGCTGTAATTAGATCACCATGCCTGGTTTGGTGACAGGTCCTCTTTAAAGTGAATCAGACAAAATGATCAACCCTCCTAAGACATCAATATTAGTATGTAGATTATAGAAAGTTGAATAAAATATCTTGATATCTGCAATGTACTTTCTTAATATGTAAACGAGTTGATAAGATCTAAGGGCTCGATAGATACAGAACTTCCTAAGATTCTGCCCCCAGAGCTTATTATAAATGAAAGGGAGCATTATCAGTGTGAGACATATAGATCAGGAGAGCAGACTGACAGTTATTACATGTCTCACACTAATAATGCCCTCTTTCATTTACAATACGCTCTGAAAGCAGATTCTCAGGGAGATCTGTTTCTGTGCATAATATATAAATGAGCTCATAAGAGCTAAGAAAAACATGGATTTCCCTGGTATAAGACAGCAGATTGCAGCTATGCATTTATCATTTTCATTGCCTTCCTATGACCTACATGCCCATATAAATGGCTTAGAAGGTTGATATGATCCTGTCGACAGGGTAGGGGTACTTGGATACTGGGACAGGGGTTACTTTGGTGGGGAATCACGGCTGGTCGGTTCCCGGTTCCTTGCCCTGGACCCTCAGTGGCAGGGATGGGGGTGATGATGATGGGGAATAATAACGTGACCCACCTGTGGTACCTGGTAATAGGGTTACCAGCGCTGTGGCCGACCACTGAGGTGATGGAAATGTAGCTTTGGTAGTATAGCTCCACACAGGTGGAGCTTTACCTCAGGGCAGAGGGGTGGATGAGGGGAGTAGTAGTAGTAGCGTTCTGCTGTGAACGCTGCAGGCTGCGGCGGTGAAGCAGTCACACACACAATAGTCTCCGTTTCGGTACCTTTTTACTGATGTCTGGTAACAGGCACGGTCCAAGAGGGTAACCAGGCTTCGGTGTAGCTTGGGACGTTCACCTTGGAGAGTTGTGAGGCCTCCTTTATTAGTGTGTGCAGTGTTTGGGTAAGTTCTGCCTGTAGCTGAACCTGCCGCTGTTTCTCCCTCTCAGGGTGCTGTCCACAACCAACAATGAGGACCTTTCTGTGGGATTCTTATTCTCTGCTCAGATCCCTGGTCCTATGCTTGGTCAGGTTTGGAGTCTTCTATTCTTTTCTTCAGGGGGAATAGATCCCCCTGGTCTGTCCGGGCTTTCACTGCTACACTGTAGTTGAATAGCAGCTTTGGACTCCAGCAGTCCGGGTGGGCTTAAGGGATAACAGGTACGTTCCCTTCTTCTTTCTTCCTACCTCTCACTTCTCCCACTGGCCTCGTCCGGCTCAGCACAGATGGGTCAGCTTTCCTGGTTCTGGGCCTGGCTTGGTCCCAGCAACCAGCTCCTTCACTAACTGCTCTCTCCTCTGCAGTCTCTCTGGAACTGCTCCCTTCACTGCCGAGTGCAGACTGACTGACTCCTCCCCTCAGGCCTGGATCTTTATAGGGGATCTGGCTCAAGGACAGCCAGTGGAGCTCCCCCTCCAGGTGTGGGTGGAAGTTGTTGTGTGCTGTGTGTGCCAAGGTGTAAATCCCTCCTTGCAACCGGTGGGTCCCTGTGGCAATCCCTCGAAGGGGTGCCACAGATACAGACAGGTTTTCTTTCAGCTGCATGGCTTGTAGGAGTTCTTCACTTTGCAAACCTGAAGCATCTGAATTTAGCTTTACTTTTTTTAAACAAACCAAACATGTTAGGCTATAGATTGAATTTCGATTAATTTATTTCTACATTCACCTTTTAAAAAAAAACTTTGAAAATTATAAATTCTGGGAGTTTAACAATTCTAAGCAAGCCTAGACTCAACTGACATTGATGCAATCAAATGACTTTTGGTAAGTCCCTATTCACTTACATTGTTTCTTACTATATTGTGAAATTTCCCCAACCAAAATTCCCCCCCAAAAATGCAATGTTCTAATTCAGCCTAAAAGGAGAGTGACTCCATCTTGAATACGTAACATATTATTGAGAGCCCCTATAACAGATTAGACTTCCATCCTTTGTATTCATCATGCAGCACTGTTATACTTATATAAAGGTTTTTGCAATCTAAGAACAATTATGGTTATATATAATATGCATCCTCATTATTGCAAATTACGAGACATTCAAGGTGTGTCAGATCCTGATTGTATAATTAGTACTTGTTCTCTAAGTCTGGGTCATTGTATCTTCACAATTTGAGGAGCATCTTATGTCTCAAAGTAACGACTTATTTATTGGGATAACACAGGTATGACAGAATGTTCTTTAGTGATGGACTATACCAAAAGGGCTCAATGCATTAAGTAGCATCCTAAACTCTAATTGGAGGCTTAGATTTGAGTGACGCAGCAGCATTGTGGCCTGGTAGAACAGCTTGTTTTTGGGTGTGTGCGACTATTAAGTAATTTTCGTAAAAGTCATGAAGTGAGGTTTAAAGTGGAGTACTTTGTGTGCCTGTTCCCTCCTTGGCAGTATTTATTGTTAGTCAGTACACTCCATTCACTTACTAATGTCCTTACAGATTGCCACATACAAAAGCAGCTTTATGTAGAGCTCCTCAACATCACAATCATACAATACAAAGTACAGGAAATTATGTAGTGCTCGGGAAAAATGAAAGAATGGCTCTAGAAAAAGGACAAATTAGATGATCCGTACGTCCAAATGTAGCAATTTGTACACAATCAATATATATATAATAGTAAGTGTGGTGCACTTGTTCTCCATCACAGTAGAGGACCAAAGCATTATAAGCTAAGAAATATTAAAGGGGACCAACCAGCAGATCTCTTCCCTATGAACTTGAGGCCGTGCCATTATGGCACCAGGATGCTTATTAAAATGATACCTTTAGTCGAGAGTCTTTATTGCAGAGCAATCTTTCTCCAAACTTTCCAAAATGACGTACTCTTCAATAAAAGGGCGCTGAAGTCAGCACATGCGCAAAGTAAGATCTTTGGCATTATGTTATTGAAGACAATGTCTTCCAGAATATGATCTGTAAAAAAACTTGTGTCGCCATTTTATTGAAGAGTTCTACAAAACTTCATGATAGTACTGCATACATGCGGGCCATAGCGATAATAGCGACAGCAAAGGGGCGAAATTTAAATAAGGGGGAGGCAGGCCACCAGGGGAGGAATAGATGAAGAGACGACCCACAAAAATCCTGCTTTGATGTTCAAGAATGTGCACAAATTACATCATCTTGTAAAATTCAAACAATGATTGCTCTGCAATAAAACCTCGGATATAGCTGCTTAAGGTATCCTTTTGATCAACATCCTAGCACCATTATGACACTGCCTCTAATTTATAGGGCAAAAACCTGCTGGTTGGTTCTCTTTCAATATTGAGATATTTCTTTATTTGCTGGACCTGTCATCTGCCTTCTTTCAATGGACCATTCCCTCCTACTATTGATTCTCTTATCTCTTAGTATCACAGTCTTTGCCTACCTTGGATCTCTTCATACCTAACTGAACAGATTTTCAGCATCTTCATCTCACACTCCACCTTCTCATCTCACCCCCTATCTGTCAATGTCCCCCAAGGTTCAGTTCTTGGACCCCTGTGCTTCTCCATCTACACCTTCTGCCTGGAACAGCCCATAATAAGAGTCCCATGGCTTTCAAATCATCTCTACTGATGACACACAGATATACCTCTCTGGAACCGATATCAGCACCTAAGGAACCAGAATCCACAAGTCTGTCCGCTATTTCATCCTCTTTCTCTGCTCGATTTCTAAAACTGAACATAGACAAAAAAGAATTTATCATCTTTCATCCATCTAACGCAACCCGTACAACAGACCTATCCATCAATGTCAATTGCTGCTTATTTCCCCCAGTCCCACAAGCTCGCTGCCTCGGGTAACCATTCGACTCTGCTCTCCTTCAAGTCACATATCCAAGCCATCTCCACCTCCTGCCGAATCCAACTCAAAAATATTTCCCTGATCCATTCATTACTTAACCAAGATTCTGCAACAACACTAGTGCATGCTCTCATCATCTCCCACCTTGACTACTGCAGCATCCTTCTCAGTAGCCTCCACTCTAACCCCTCCAATCTCTCCTAAACTCTGCTGCCTAACCAATCCACCTGTTCCCCCGTTATTCCCTGCCCTCACCTCTCTACCAATCTCTTCACTGGCTTCACATTATCCTAAGACTCCAGTTCTAAAAACTAACCATGATATACAAACCCTTCTGAAACTTGTCTCTTCCATACGTCTGTGATATGGTCTCCAGGTACTTACCTGCGCACAACCTCAGATCCTCACAAGATCTTCTTTCCTCCTATCTTACTTCCTCTTCCCACTATCGCATACAATATTACTTCTGCGCATCCCCCATATTCTGTAACTTTACTCCAACACACCAGACTCTTGCCTACCGTTGAAACCTTCAAAAGGAACCTGAAGACCCACCTCTTCTGAGAAGCCTACAACCTGCAGCATTATACCGATGTACAATTCTACCCTCACTTACTGATTTCACACCCATCCCTTGTAGACTCTGAGCTCTTGTGGGCAGGGTCCTCTCTTCTCCTGTACCAGCCTGTACCTTTTGTTATTCCTTATTAGTGCCTTGTTTTTATCATATATAGCCCTTTTCACATATAAAGTGCCATGGAATAATAATAATAATAATAAAAATAATATGCAGAAGCATACAGTATAACCACTGTGACTCCATGTAATGAATGCCAGATTTTACGCTCAGAGCAATTAGTGGTAACAGAAAAAAAAGTCTATTTTTTCCCAGATATTTTATTCTCCATCCTCAAAGGATAAAACAACAGTATCCATGTGGTTTTGAACAGTTTCCAATGGCTTCAGAGAAAACACGAGCACTCCCGAATAAACCACTAGCACATCTAACACTGGTGTTCCCACAGAAATGTCTCTCGCATGTGTTTAAAGCCTAACTACGATTGTAGGGTCAGATGTAAAATAAATGGACTTGTTATACAATGGACATAAACAATTGAGCACTTGATTTCATGTTTGCTACACGTCAGTTCTATGGATTTAATCCTAGGGCTACACAGAGATTTCTGTAGTACTATGGATTTCTTTTAACTAGCTGCAGTCTGAAGCAATACATTGACTTGCATTCAATCATGTGAACTGCACCTTAGTTAAAATCGCTACAAAAAGCATCGCTACAAAAGTCTTAGTGTATAGAGCCCATCCGTAGGTGGGATCTCCACGCTATGGCCACGGAGTGGTCGGAGGCTGCATGGATGGGAACTGTGTTGACAAACACCCCTCAATTTGTTGGGGTTTCACAGTGAACATAGGTGAGCCACATTATAACCATGTGCCTCTCTTGTACTTGCTGCAGATTCAGGAAGAACCAGAGGATTATCATTGACTAACTCAATTTCCTAATATTAATTAGTTATCAGTTTTCATAACAAGAATGTTCCAAAAATAAGAAAAATTATGATAAAACAAATTAACTATTCTTTTATATTCCATTATAGAAAATCCATTAAAATGTCAAAGATTGGTAATCCAATATCAGCTCTGTGGTGATCCTCATATCCTTATTGCCTATTAGGTCATGAAAGAGGACCCTACTCAAGAAAGCCTTCTATGAGACACACCGGAAACAATTTGATGCAATGTAATACCACATATGTATTCACTTCCAGCTTCTCCTAACCTTAACAGCTGATGGCAAAGATTCCAGCTGCCACAGTCTCCATGAAGAGAGGACAACCAGATGCTTGTCAATCACCACCCCTCCTAACAAGGAAGGGTAGCACGCTCTCCCTGGATTACTAATAATACAGTACCAGTGGAGTCAATGTCTTGAGTAGGTTTCTACTACCAAAAAAATACAGCTCCCTATTTTTCACGGCACTCATCTTGCAGCTTTTGCAGCGACACTCTTGTTATTGTCCACTTACTCTTATCAGAGTCAAAGTTACATCAGCAAGAAACAGGAACTAAAGCTTGGTCCTATTACAAATCTACAGATCTATAGATTGTGTTATATAACATTGAGAGAAGTAGTCAACACGTGATCATGAAAAATCACCTACCGGTGGTCATTAGACCACTTGTTTGTTTTGGCAATTGAGGGGAATCCTGACAGTGTGCAGACTGTCAGGATCACTGATATACAGTCACATAGAATAACTGCAGAATTTTAGCTTAAACCTTGGAAGGCTCCTATAATCCTTTCTCTGTTGGTTGATAGAAAGATTTACAATAAAGTTGTAAAGTGGTATCAATGACAAAATAAGGAAACACAACAGCCACTTCCAGTGTTTTGAGTTTTCCATTATTGGAATGAGCCGTTAGACTCAAGCATTCCAGGCTATGTACACAAGAAAAGAGTCAAGAACTCAATGTAAAACATGCCTGGAATGGTAACTCGGGATTCCTGATGATCGTCTGTGTTATGACAGAGGAGGATTACGTAAGATGCTGCTCAGGACAAGTATGCAGTACTCCTCTATTTCATTAATAATTCAGCATACAATTTTCATAAGGCAACCGTGCCTAATTCTCCCTTCTTACATTTGTCTGGAATAAAAATCATGAGAAAGAATAGCACGGAGGGATAGATTTATATTCAAATATAAAATTAATCATTTTCTTTTCTTACATCTTCACACCTATAAACGGACAGCTGTGCTAGGCAGCAGCTTTGTTGTTATCATCGATGACTTTTGTTTTATAACCTTGTATTATATGATTCATAGAAATTCCGGAAGTGTCCCAGAAGCCAGATGAACTTAAAGGGAACCTGTCAGGTGGTTTATGCCCTCCAGCTATCACTGTCTGTAGCTGCAGCTTTATAATACTATTCTAATGATCCCTGTCTGAGCTCATAGTGTAATGTGAAAGGTGAAAAAAAAGCATTTATACACTTATGGCCACTTTACACGTCACAACATCGTTTCGATATTTTATACAACTGCACGGGAGCGCACATTTTTTTTTGATGAATTCAAGATCGCATAGGAGCGTGTCACACAGGCGATATCGGCAGGCAACACAACTGCGATGTATACGCCCCCTCGTACGAGCGACCCAGGGAACGACCATTTAACATGGGAGTGAATAGGGGAAGTTGCTCTCCAAGTCGGTGTTGGGCTGTCACACAGCAACGATCCTGCCAGATCGTCCATCCAATATCGGGTATTGGAGAGCCTGCACAATTCTTCCCCAATATCGTTTTGGCATCTTCTTGCATCCAATTGGTCATTTACACCACACAACGCACAAACGATATCGGCGCCAACGCACGAAACCACGTGACTTTTTATCGAAGTTGGACGACGATATCAGGACGTGTAAAGTGGCCATTACATTTCAGTCTACACCTTGGAGGAGGGGGGCTGTCTGGTAGGATAATAGTTAATTCACTATTAACTTGCATGGCTAAAGGACCTGTGTGATGTAACGATCATGTGACTGTAGTGGGCAGAGCTAATTGAGCAAACTTATGTCCTATTGGGACTTAGCTCCGCCTATTGTAGTCACATGGTTATGACGTCACATCAGGTCTCCCAACATGTTCTAACATAAGGCTGAAATGTTAACTATTAACCTGCCAAACAGTCTCCGTCCTCCAAGCTGGAGACTGACTGCCTCATTACATAAGGAAATGTAAGTGTATAAATGCTTTTTTTCACCTTTCACATTACACTCCGAGCTCAGACAGGAGGATTAGACTGGTATTATAAAGCTACAGCTACAGACAGTGATAGCTGGGGGTCATAAACTAGCTGACAGGTTCCCTTTAAGAGAACCACAATTAGTATAGGGTCATTTTGGAAAAAATCTAGGATGCGTTCAAACAACATTTCCTTGTTCTAAAAAAATTTGCACCCAATTCACATGAAGTGGGAAAGAAAATTCTGTCCTATGGCTAAATATCAGATTTCGGTCATTGTACTGTGATGTGCCACTGTAACTACTAAAAAATCTGGATCTCTATCCAAATTGATGTACCTGCAAAGTTTGTTAGTTTTGTATGTGAACCACAAGTAACAGGGCCATCTTTATTAAAGGGACACCTTGACGTTGTTTGATGCAAGGATGTGGAGTCGTTAAGCCAAACATCCAACTCCGATTCTTCAATTTACCTGAATCCAACTCCGACTCCAACTCAACTAAAATGGACACCGATTCCGACTCCATGACCCTGACACCACAACCATGGCTGTGAAGTCAGTATGCCACACATCAGACTCCTCAATTTCCCTCAATCCGACTGCACCAGAAATGGGAACTGACTCCGACTCCACAGCCATGGTTGGATGGCTTTTGGGAAATTTAAAGAAAGTGGAAAAATGAATTTTTAATAATCCATATCAATTTCTATCAGAGGTGTTTTCTGAGATCAGTCAGTAAGCCTGGCTATAGCCTGCAGTAAAACGAGCTTGTCTACTGTTATTGACTAGGAAAAACAAATATTGGTGTCATGGCCACACCTTTGTAGCCTTCACACTTAACAATAGACTTACGGTATGTGAGTATTTATAGTATCAGACGCAGACATCAGTGAAAGAATTCCCCACAGTTCTCAGCATTGACCTACTCAAAACAGCCAAGCAAAAACAGGTTCAGGACCTCCCAAAAGCATAAGGAATATACGTAACTGTAGGGGTCCTTCTTCTATGTTTTTAAAACTTACAGACACAGAATGTAGCTACATTAAGAGTGCCGTTACACTTGTCGACATTCCAGTGATCCTGACAACAATGGGACCTGGTAAGGATCACTGAAAAGTCACTACGTGGTCGCTGGTGCAATGTCAAACAGTCAGATATACTCAACGACGCAGCAATGATACGGCGGCCCGTATAACGACATCGGCGGTCGTTGGGAGCCTGTCACACAGCAGCTAGTCTGACGATTCAGACCTACATGGCAGAGTTCTGAGTTGCCAACGAGGTCGTTGTTAAGGCGTCAAACACACACCGATGCATGCTGCCCAGTGGGAACCCGACCATCAAAAAATGGTCCAGGCCATTCCGACACGATCGGCGATGTCACAGTGGGGGCCTGGTCGCTGCTACGTGTCAAACATAGCGAGATCGCTGGGGACGTCGCTGTTGCGTCACAAAACCTATGATGTAGCAGTGATCTTGCTAATGATCTCGCTATGTATAACGGGGGCTTAAGTTTGCATGTGTTCAAGTTCAAGCAAAGTTAATTGTGTTGTGACCATAGAGCCATTAGGAAAATCATTCTGTAACATTTGGGAATGATAGGGGAAGACATGACATTTAGGAGATGTCACACCTACATGAAGAAATAATAACTACTTAAGAAAATAAACTATTTACATGAAGACGAGTCATGGGGAGGCACATGCTAACTCAACATAACTCAACAATATTACGGTCAGTAACGATATGTCTACTCACACTATAAAGAAAATTCATAGTAATAAAACATGAAAACTCTGTACAGCAAAGCATGTCATTGATGACAACCCGAGGATTCAGCATCTCCACATTCTTTGTTTTATTAACCAAATCATCCTACTGTTAAATCCACATCAAAGTTCTTGCTCCACCAGGGCTGTAAGATGACAGCTCGCTGGCGCCAGGTGGATTACAGCAAATATGCTCCATTTCAGTAAGCAAATGTCTGTAAGCACAACGATGAGCCTCAGCCCAACTGCTAGGCATCTAGTGGTGATATATGAAATACTGTGCCAACAATGCCAAGATATAAAGAACACATACCATTTTTGGGGTGGAACAATGACATGCTTAATGGATAGGCTCTGTGTTCTTTTACAAATCATTCATTAATGACCACTCTTTTTCTGTCTGAATAATTGTCACAAAATACATAAACCAAGAATTAAAAAAAAACACATTCGTAATACTTGGGAGTTGCTCAAACAGATCAAGCATCATCTGTCATTATCTTTGCATAGTATAATTTTATATGATGTTGGTATGTTTTCTGCTTGCATTCATTTAAAAGAAACCTTTTTTTTTTGTCCAATGAATAAAAAGTCTTTTTTGCCTAAATTACAATCGGGTCAGTTCTATAGAGCAGTTTTATAGCAATTGTAGATATAATATTTTAATTGGTCTCCCCTGCACTAGACTTAATGAAGCAACCAGGATCACCTATCTAGCTAACCATTACTCAGACGCTTCCGCTCTATGCCAGTCATTGCACTGGCTGCCTATACACTATAGGATCCAATTCAAACTGCTTGTTCTTACCCACAAAGCTCTTCACAGTGCAGCACCCCCCTACATCTCCACCCTCATCTCTGTCTATCACCCCACCCGTCTCTTTGCTCTGGAAGTGATTTTAGACTCACTTCTACATTAATCCGAACCTCCACTCCCGACTCCAAGACTTCTCCTGAGCTGCACCAATACTCTGGAATGCTCTACTTCAAGAAATTAGGTCTATCCACAATTTACATAGTTTCAGGCGATCCCTAAAAACACATCTTTCTAGGGCAGCCTATCATGATCCCTAGTCAAAATCACTTAGACAACCTGCTCCACCAGTCTCACATGCATTACAAAATAATGGTTGGTGGCCACTTATGCTGCTCCTATCTGTTCCCCATCTCCTCAAGCTGACTATACCATCATTGTAAATAAGCCCCTGTACTTTGTGTCACCCCCACCTCATTGTTAGATTGTAAGCTCTTATAGCAGCGCTGTCATTATTTTCTTTAACTATTCTATTATGCTTTGTATTGTATTGTATTTTTCTGATAACTGTTTTTTATGATTGTTTAAATATGAACCTCTGAATTGTGAAGCGCTGCGGAATATGTTGGCGCCATATAAGTAAAGGTTATTATAATTATTATAATATGAACAAGGCTATGCACTACATAAAGCTGACCCAGGAGCTGTAGGGTTATAAGATAGGGGTTGGTTTACCCCCCTTCCTTATCTCTCTTTCTAGGTATAAGTACATGGGATGCTAGACTATGATGTAGCCAATCTCTGCTATTCGAGACAGTGGAAACAACAATTCTTAGGTTGTTGTATATCAGTATGGGTGTGACTGATATTTGTTATACGGCCACCTTCGGTTGGGGTACAGGCAAAAAATAGTTTATTACTAAATACTCAAAATGTAAACCTCACGAATGCCAACGAAATCTAGAACAAGACTGAGAATGGGGACATGTCATGCTTAAAATTGTGGGCTTTAGCTTACCATCTTACATGATGCAAAAGTTCAATGAATTCACAAATCTGTAAATTATTTACTTAGGGGAGTTCAGGCTGGATAAATAATGTAAAATTCAAGAATGAGTAAGTTAAGTAGATGAGACAGATAAAGCTTTTAAAAAGTAAACAAAAAAATATATCTACCAAATGTAATAGAAGTAGCCTCGCAAATTACACGAGCAATAGATGTATATAATGGTTCTGGCCATAAGAATAAGGTTGATTATCATATAGAAATATGGGTGTGTAGTGAAACATTACTTCCAGCACTGAAGCCAATGGATTCAAGCTGATCTGGACAATGTTCTCTTGGAGATTACTTGCTTGCCACATTGTAATACTTTGTATGGAAAGAGAATTAAAGGGAAGGTGGATGTTGGATCAGTGTGTCCTTAGGCTGGAAGAGCTCATTTATATATAAGAATAGCATGAATTTCTTAAGAATGAGACATCGGATCACAGATATCAAAGAATCAATTTATTCAGCCTGCTATGACCTGCATGCCCATATAGATGGCTTAGAAGAGTTAATGCTAATAACAGAATCCTTTTAAAACGCTCTTTTATTAGGGCCTAAAATCATCAGAATGGGCGACTGGAAGAACACTTGGTCAATTTGAACATGGTAGAAATCAGCTGATGACTAGACAAAACCATGGTTCGTTGGCTGGTTGCATCTTTATGTGGCCTAAAAGATAATTGTTGTCAGCAACATATCTCCCTTATGAAAGCAGAGGATGTGCCTTTATATTTTGCAAACTTTATTGGAAAAACACAATGATTTTAACCACTAGTCCTCCCCATACAGCAGGGGTGGGGAACCTCAGGCCTGTGGGCCGCACACAGCCCTCAATAGCCTTTTCTGTGGCCCCCAGGCAGATTCCTGAGGACCCAACGCTTGGGCTGGCAGATGCATTTTCCTGACCACCTGCCCATTAATGCAGCTCCCCAATGATCTCTCTGCCCCAGACTCAGCCTCTCTTGTGATGTTTATGGCCCCAGCAAGAGAAGTAGCTCCAGACACCACAGTAGGGGTGATTTGATTGGCCAAATATAAGAGGGGAATTTTCATGGTAATAATTTTGTGCGGCCCCCGAAGGACGGTAGAAATATCCAAATGGACCCCGGCAGGAAAAAGGTTCCCCACCCCTGCTATACAGGTTGCACTGGCCCATGCAATAGGATCTTAAACTAGCACTGGGCATAATCTTATATAGTTGATCGTCACTGGTTCTATGCAAAAATCTGCCAATATTGGCCTTCTATGGAGCTAGTTCCATAGTTGGTATAACTGATTACAAGGCCAAAATTCTGCCAAGGCATATATCGTCACAATACACTGTACGTAATGGTAAATTATAGATGTCCTACTCTAAAACGTTTGTCTGTGTAACCCAATCACTTTCAATTATCATTCTTCCTTTTTGGTAAAACCTCTTTTCAAGACCCACATCAAAGCGACCTCTAAAGTATGAAAGTTGAATAAGATCTGTCCTTCCTAAAGCAAAACAAGTGAAAGGAACAAAGGTCATCAGCACTTGAACACTGCGTGAGAAAAAACCACCTTGAATGGCTTACAACCCCTCCGAAAGGTTAGGACAATAATCCCACACATTCTATGGAGCTTCAGAGACCGAGCTAAGGAAGCTCAATATAATACAACAGCTACAAAGGTCAACGTGACCTCACAAAATAAGATGTCTAACAAGTACTAATGATGGATACAACTCCCTGCTCCCTAGTTCTCTGTTAGTGGGCCCTATCCCAAATATTCCTGTCTACATCGATACAAAGTCTGGGCCATTAGAAGCTTCATGGTTTACAACAACTACAATAACTATTGAGTTGCCAGGGAAGTAACGTCTGATGTTTGTTCAGAAAAGCAGAACACAATCTACCCTATGTATTTCTACATGCCAATGACCTATTTCCTATGGTCATCAGGATGTCTAGACTGTACATAAAGCTATTAAGGAATAAACTGGGAAAAATGGCGCTTAGGATAAATTATTGAAGATGTCCTCTGTCTGATGATGACGGAATACATGATGCTCCTCCAGAAGAGACACTTAGCAGCCTTAGAGGGTTACAACATCTCCACCAGCTCAGGAAGTGACACGTGCATGGCAAAATTAACCCTTTCCAAGGGAGGCCTCCATATTCAGACACGTCATTTTTGGTAGTTCCTTTAAGTCTAGTTGGAAAGCCAAAAACATTTCTATCAGCTGTATTCATGTTATACTCACCCATGAGTCTCTGGAATCATTTATTTGGAAGGAACAGGCAAGAAGACAATTAGGGTCATGTACTGACCACACAGTTGTCATCACTAATACTGTGACTGATGTCGAGGTCTGGACTATACAACAGAACATCAAAATGTGATATACAACTGGACTAAGGACAAAAGCAGAGCAAATTGAGCCCCAGGACACAGGAAGCACAGGACTGCCCTCAAGAAGAGCCATAGAAGGACGCCATGCAAGAAGAGGGCCCATATCATGTTGTGGGTTGGTAAGGTTATGGTGGACACCCCATTGGCTGCATGGGGTACAAACACTTGCAAAACCACAATGAAATAATATGCGCAGCCATAGGTGAAGAAGACAAATGATAGTCACTGTCTGCTGCAAAATTGTGGAAGAATACAGGAACTGACAACTGCACACCTCACTCAGTGACAGACGGAGCATCAGGACAACTGGACAATTGTCCTAGGGCCTGAAGTAAAGGGACAGATGCTGATCGGCAGAGGTCTGTCACCTTTCCTTATCCGATCAGCTGGTCAGAGATGACTTTTTCATTAATGGTATCATTGATTTTAACACATCTATATAAACTGGATTTGTCTGCATTTGCTGATATTTCTTATTTGTCCCATTTAAGGACAGTTATATTTAGAAAACACTTCCTGCAATAAAGTGGACTTTTCTAGAGAAGTCAATCAAACACTGGGAAACAAGGCTGAAAACACTAGAATTGTCTGTACAGGAGACGCTCTGTGGAAATAACACTCAGAGGAAGAAAGGGGAAATTCCTGTCTTGTATCATCTGAAAAACAAAGCTAAAGGCAGCACCTGCTCCAGAGTAACCACAAGGACAAACAACAAGCCCTAACCAAGGGAGCTGTGCGTGGGCCAGAACCGTGCTCCTGCTGTGTGCGGACACAGCTCCATATGTATCTGCTCTATATGTATCCACTCTATATGTACCATGCTCCTCATCTACACTGCTCCAGAGTAACCACAAGGACAATCAACAAGCCCTAACCATGGGATCTGTGCGTGGGCCAGAACCGTGCTCCTGCTGTGTGCGGACACAGCTCCATATGTATCTGCTCTATATATATCCACTATATATGTACCCTGCTCCTCATCTACACTAATCCACATGTATCTGCTCTATATGTACCCTGCTCCTCATCTACACTGCTCTATATATATCCACTCTATATGTACCATGCCCTCATCTACACTGCTCCAGAGTAACCACAAGGACAAACAACAAGCCCTAACCAAGGAGCTGTGCGTGGCCAGAACCGTGCTCCTGCTGTGTGCGGACACAGCTCCATATGTATCTGCTCTATATGTATCCACTCTATATGTACCATGCTCCTCATCTACACTGCTCCAGAGTAACCACAAGGACAAACAACAAGCCCTAACCAAGGGAGCTGTGCGTGGGCCAGAACCGTGCTCCTGCTGTGTGCGGCCAGCTCCATATGTATCTGCTCTATATGTATCCACTCTATATGTACCATGCTCCTCATCTACACTAATCCACATGTATCTGCTCTATATGTACCCTGCTCCTCATCTACACTGCTCTATATATATAAACTCTATATGTACCCTGCTCCATATGTATCCGTTCTATACGTGCACTGCTCCACATCTATACTGCTCCACATGTATCTGCTCTATATGTACTCTGCTCTACATCAACACTGCTCCATATGTATCCACTCTACATACCCTGCTCTACATCTACACTGCTCCATATGTATCTGATCTATATATACTCTGCTCTTCCTCTATACTGCCCCATATGTACCTGCTCTATATGTACTCTGCTCTTCCTCTACACTGCTTTATATGTATCCACTCTGTATGTACCCTGCTCCTCATCTACACTGCCCATATGTATCTGCTCTATACATGCACTGCTCCACATCTACACTGCCCCATATGTACCTGCTCTATATATACTCTGCTCTTCCTCTACACTGCTCCATATGTATCAGCTCTATACTGCACTGCTCCACATCTACACTGCCCCATATGTATCTGCTCTTTATATACTCTGCTCTTCCTCTACACTAGTCTATATGTATCTGCTCTACACATACCATGCTCCTCATCTACACTGCTCCATATGTCTTTGGTCTATATGCACTCTGTTCTTCCTCTACACTACCCCATATATACCTGCTCTATATATACTCTGCTCTTCCACTATGCTCCATATGTATATACTCTATACATACCAAGCTCCTCATCTACACTGCTCCATATGTACCTGCTCTATATGTACCCAGCTCCTCATCTACACTGAATCATATGTACCTGCTCTATACGTACCCTGCTCCACTTCTACACTGCTCCATATATATCAGCTCTGTATGTACCTTGCTCTTCCTCTACACTGCTCCATGGGTATCCGCTCCATATGTTCTTGGCTCCACTTCTATATTGCACCATATGTATCTGCTCTATATGTAACCCAGCTCCTTATTAAAACTGCTCCATATGTATTTGCTATATACAGTATATACCTTGCTCTTCCTCTACACTGCACCATGTATCCACTCTATATGTACCCTGCTGTATACATATCCTATTTTACATGTATCCATTCTTTATGTACTCTACTCTTCCTCAACAATGCTCCATATGCATCTGCTTCATACGTACCCTGCTCTATACATACCCTGTTATACATGTATTCACTCTGTACCCTGCTCTATACATACCCTGTTATACATGTATCCACTCTGTACCCTGCTCTATACATACCCTGTTATACATGTATCCACTCTGTACCCTGCTCTATACATACACTGTTATACATGTATCCACTCTATACATACCCTGTTATACCTGTATCCACTCTGTACCCTGCTCTATACATAGCCTGTTATACATGTACCACTCTGTACCCTGCTCTATACATACCCTGTTATACCTGTATCCACTCTGTACCCTGCTCTATACATACCCTGTATACCTGTATCCACTCTGTACCCTGCTCTATACATACACTGTTATACATGTATCCACTCTATACATACCCTGTTATACCTGTATCCACTCTGTACCCTGCTCTATACATACCCTGTTATACATGTATCCACTCTGTACCCTGCTCTATTTAGGCTAGGTTCACATCTGCGTTTTTATTTTTAAATCCTGATCCGGTTTTGATCTTTCAAAAAGCTCAAAACCGGATCAGGAAACGCTCCTCATAGGAGCCCATTATGGTAACCGGATTGCTCTACATTAATCCGGTTACCGGCTCCAAATCTGCAGCCTGCGCTAAAAATCATGCAGGCTGCAGTTTTTGGAGCGGTTCAGTGACCCGCAATGCAGTAACCGGATTGCTCCGGATGTGTAATCCTGAGCAATTTGGTTACCGTCTACTTTGTTCATCCCTGCTGCCACAGTGATGAACAAAGTGTTAACTGTTTAATAAACCTTGAAATATTAATATTAGTTGTGTGCAACATGTCTCTAGGGTGTGCCCACCCCCCCAGAGACATGCTGCCCACTCCTGTGGTCATGTCAGGGGTTAATAACCCATTTACAGTAAGCCGGTTATTGTTGGCTTTGTACAATTTTATCAATGAAGCTGCGGCTCCCCTGATAGTTGCGCGGATACTGTACGTAATGTACGTATAGTATCTGCCGCTGTCCGAGGTCCTGTAGGCATTTACATTAGATCTATGGCGGTGCGCTGCCCATAGGTCTAATGTAAATGCCTAAGGACCCTGGACAGCGGCAGATACTATACGTACATTATGTACAGTATCTGCGCAACTGTCAGAGGAGTCGCGGCTTCATTCAGAAAGTTGTACAGAGCCGACAATAGCCGGCTTACTGTAAATGGGTTATTAACCCCTGACATGCCCATAGGAGTGGGCAGCATGTCTCTGGGGGGGGGGCACCCCCTAGAGACATGGTGCACAAAACTAATATTAATATTTACAGTTTTATTAAACAGTTAACAAAGTACACGATAACCGCATTGCTCCACATTACACATCCGGAGCAATCCGGTTACCGGATTGCGGTTATCTTCACACATTTTTGCTTAAAAATATTTGTAAAGGCAATTGAGTTCACCGCATCCGGATCTGGATGCGGTGAACGCGATTGGCTGGCCAAATGTGACCCTGGCCTTATATCCATTCTATATGTACTCTGCTCCTCATCTATACTACCTTGCTCTGTACCTGTGCTGAAGCCAATTTACACAGCCTCTCAATGACACCAGTGATTTCCCCCTGTTCAGACACAAACAAATAAACAGCAAAGTTCTGTTCTTCTGCTGCACTACACAAAATGAGAGCTCAACTTATCATTCGGCAGATTGATTATTAACACAATGGATATATATATATATATATACTTTCAATGTATGTATTGTCCAGTGTAATGGTGAGGTTCAGGTCCACCATCTCGCACTGGTAGAAACTTCCACATGATTGTCCTGTCATGTGAATGACAGTCTGGTGTGGACACTGTCAGGGGTCCGGTGTCATTTGGCAATCCTCAGTGAGGGGGGAATAGGGCTACATCTTTAGGAAAAATTCAGCTCTGCTACATCATAAGTACAAGCCCAAATATTAACTCACATGGTAACCTTGAGAGATACTGAGATGTCTAGAAGGAGATGACTGGATATATCTACTAAACAAAGGCACGTGCAATAATTACCTACTACAAAAGGTACCTAAAGCCCTGGTACCCAATAACAAGCTGAAGACTGAATGATAGAGATAGATAGATAGATAGATAGATAGATAGATAGATAGATAGATAGATAGATAGTAATAATAAAAATAATAAAGAGATAAATAGAATCTAAGGGATGCAAAAGAGGATGGCTCTAGTTGCTGTACACATATCCTCTACACATGTCGGGGTTCCCCTGCTCCTCCATCATGCCTGCCGGATATATCAGGGTCCTCTGGTGAGTGCACATCCTCTCATCTCCTGCTCCATCACTCCAGAATCCATTGATTGCAATCATCCCAATTCACTGTCAGTTCCCTCAGGAGTGAACAGATATATAGAGGAGGAAACACTTAGAAATGCTCCTTTCCATTCATTCTCCTGGACGGGAATCATCAACATTTGCTGCACATTCAAGTCAGGCAAATCAACCCCAGAAATGCAGATATCAGGCTGCTGCTTACCCTCATTTTCGGCACCATACGCATAAGGGTTCTGGAGTTTTGCAGAGTAGGAGCAGGTCAGGCTGCCAGCATTATCCCAGAGCCGCTCGCCTTCCCGCCGATCTGTGTGTGAATAGTCTCCTATGGGATCTGATCCTCTCGCCAGTCTCCTGCTTGTGCGCTGTCAGTGGCTGCCGTCTCCTGCCTGTGAGCTGTATACAGTGACAGCCGTCTCCTGCCTATAAGCTGTCAGTGACAGCCGTCTCCTGCCTGTGAGCTGTGTATAGTGCCAGCGCCGTCTCCTGCCTGTGAGCTGTATACAGTGACAGCCGTCTCCTGCCGGTGACCAGCACACATACACCAGCAGTGCCTGTGGCTGCTTTCTTTTGTAGCTGTGCTGTCTGCTCCTCCAGTCCCTCCTCCTCCTGCCCTTTTTGGAAGCTCATATATAGCTCGTACAACAGGTTACACTGGACTCTCCCGCCTCCTGCCGGGTGTGCTGGAGCAAAGGCTGTGAGCACAGTCTAGAGCAGAGGTCCCCGACCTGTCTGACATTAAGAGCCACATACAACTACGAAAAAATGGTCGTGAGCCACATCCAGCTCTGAAAAAATGGTCGTGAGCCACATCCACCTCATGAGAGAGGCTAGCAAGCCACATCCAGCTCATGAGAGAGGCTAGCAAGCCACATCCAGCTCATGAGAGAGGCTAGCAAGCCACATCCACCTCATGAGAGAGGCTAGCAAGCCACATCCACCTCATGAGAAAGGCTAGCAAGCCACATCCAGCTCATGAGAGAGGCTAGCAAGCCACATCCACCTCATGAGAGAGGCTAGCAAGCCACATCCAGCTCATGAGAGAGGCTAGCAAGCCACATCCAGCTCATGAGAGAGGCTAGCAAGCCACATCCAGCTCATGAGAGAGGCTAGCAAGCCACATCCACCTCATGAGAGAGGCTAGCAAGCCACATCCACCTCATGAGAAAGGCTAGCAAGCTACATCCAGCTCATGAGAGAGGCTAGCAAGCCACATCCACCTCATGAGAGAGGCTAGCAAGCCACATCCACCTCATGAGAGAGGCTAGCAAGCCACATCCAGCTCATGAGAGAGGCTAGCAAGCCACATCCAGCTCATGAGAGAGGATAGCAAGCCACATCCAGCTCATGAGAGAGGCTAGCAAGCCACATCCAGCTCATGAGAGAGGCTAGCAAGCCACATCCAGCTCATGAGAGAGGCTAGCAAGCCACATCCACCTCATGAGAAAGGCTAGCAAGCCACATCCAGCTCATGAGAGAGGCTAGCAAGCCACATCCACCTCATGAGAGAGGCTAGCAAGCCACATCCAGCTCATGAGAGAGGCTAGCAAGCCACATCCAGCTCATGAGAGAGGCTAGCAAGCCACATCCAGCTCATGAGAGAGGCTAGCAAGCCACATCCACCTCATGAGAGAGGCTAGCAAGCCACATCCACCTCATGAGAAAGGCTAGCAAGCCACATCCAGCTCATGAGAGAGGCTAGCAAGCCACATCCACCTCATGAGAGAGGCTAGCAAGCCACATCCACCTCATGAGAGAGGCTAGCAAGCCACATCCAGCTCATGAGAGAGGCTAGCAAGCCACATCCAGCTCATGAGAGAGGATAGCAAGCCACATCCAGCTCATGAGAGAGGCTAGCAAGCCACATCCAGCTCATGAGAGAGGCTAGCAAGCCACATCCACCTCATGAGAGAGGCTAGCAAGCCACATCCAGCTCATGAGAGAGGCTAGCAAGCCACATCCACCTCATGAGAGAGGCTAGCAAGCCACATCCACCTCATGAGAGAGGCTAGCAAGCCACATCCACCTCATGAGAGAGGCTAGCAAGCCACATCCACCTCATGAGAGAGGCTAGCAAGCCACATCCACCTCATGAGAGAGGCTAGCAAGCCACATCCAGCTCATGAGAGAGGCTAGCAAGCCACATCCAGCTCTAAGGGTACCGTCACACCTGGAGACATCGCCGGAGATTTCGCAGGCGACGCACGGGTGCGCGCACGTTTTTGGCACCCCGCCAGCATCGCCGTTGCGTGCTTACACGCGGCGATACCTCCGACGACGCTTTAGCAATGTTACAGGTGACATCGCCATTGGGGTGTCTACAAACCCCAGCGGCAATCCTGTAACATGGGAGTCTATGGCTCTCATCGCCTGTAACATCACCAATCGCCATGTTACATGGGGTGATGTGTACACATCACCCCAGAGTGCATGCCTGGGTTCAGAACAGTGCTGCAAAACCAGGCAACCACTCTCAGCCGATTTTTCGGAGAAAAATCGCCGCGTTACACGGGCAACTCGCCGCCGATAGGCCACACCCCTGCGTCGCCTGCAAAATCGCCGGCGATGTCTACAGGTGTGACGGTACCCTAACTCCTCACAGTAGTAACATCAAGAGCCCCATCTTCTTAGGTTGGTTTCACAGTGCGGTTTTTGGGGATCCGTGGCTGTCCATTGTAAAATTGACAGCCACAGATCCGATTTGGCCACCATGTATCCCTATGAGCACGGATTGGTGCTCTATTGCCATCCAATTTGTGACGGATCCAATTGTGTGTCCAATTTTTTGCTGTACCCAGAATCGGAGACTGCTCTGATTTTGGGCACAGCGGACCAAATCAGACACAAACGAATCCAGCGCGGTCCCAGCAATTAACATGGGGCCTATGAAGCGTGGATCCGGGAAAACATTGCATCATTTCCCGGACCCGATTTTGTGTACTGAGCATGCCAGTATCACTAAAACTGCTCTTTAACCATGTAATTTCACTTTCGCAATGTATATACATACATTGTGGAAGTGAAGCAAGGGTTAAAAATAAAAAAAAAGATCCTCACCTCTCCGGCGTGTGTCCCACAATGTGCGCCAAGTAGCTCCTTGGGCTTAAGGACCTGTATCAGCTGACCAGGCGGGGCATACGCCACTGCAACCATAATTGCACACCCAAGTGATAGGTGTGCAAATATGGCCCCCACCCCCACTGGCAGTATTGGCCAATTGCGCAGTCCCCACCAGTGGTGCCAACGACACACGAAACTGACGCCATGCCCACAGCCTCTGTACACACTGCCAAATGAGTAACCGCATCTGCGTGTACTCGCGCACGCAGGCACAGTTACGCAGGCCGCCGCCATCTTTGGCACTTAGTATACAAAGATGGGCGGTGGCGTGATGCAGCAAACCACCCAACCACTTCCACCGCAATTGTTGAAATAAAGTTCTTGCCCAGGACTCCCCCACTAGCACACATACTTGGCCGCAAATATCAAAAGCGCAGGACTTCCCCACCAGCATCAAATACCCAGCCACAAGTGGCAAAATAAAGTTACTTGTGCAGGACTCCCCCACCAGTGCCACATACCCAGCTGTAAATGGCAAAATAAAGTTATTGGCACAAGACTCCACTAACAGCGCCACATACCTGGTCATAAGTGTCAAAAGTGCAGGACTCCCCCACCAGCACCACATACCCAGCCACAAGTGTCAAAATAATGTTACTGGCACCAGGACTCCCACACCAGAACCACAATGCCAGGCCACAAGTGTCAATAGCGCAGGACTGCTCAACCCTCAATACCCAGCCAGGTCAAAATAAAATTACTGAGCAGGACTCCCCGCCAGCGCCACATACCCAGCAGCAAATGTCAAAAGCAAAGATACTCCCCACCAGCACCAGCGTGCAAATATCTACACTAACGTGACTCCTCATAAATAGTATGCCAATGACACTGAAAAGAAAGCAGAAGCTGCACAACACAAAGGACAACAGCAGCTAAACAAGACTACTGCACAAAAACAGCATCGCATGAGCAAGCCGATGCATATAAACATACGTGTCTGGCAGATGAGTCCACTGACTCTAAAGCCATTAGATTGTCACTGGATGCCATTGTGCACCGATACCATCGCAAAAAGAAATCTGCTGTCTCAACATCAATACCACGCTCAAAAGATGGCCATCAAACAAGCATGCCACGCTGCAAGTCTCAACTTCAAGTGTATGAGGTTAACTGAAGATGCATTATCCCAATGCAAGCTACATCAGGAACAATCTCCATTGGCCACATCAATGCAACTTTCACCCATGCAGCAGGACATCATCTTCATCGATTATCTGAAATTCATAGCCAGAGAGAAGTGTGACAACAACACAAACGACAAATCTGCATCCACCGGGAAATAAGCTGCATAGAACATATAAAAAAAGCACTTCAACCACAAGCAGAAAAATGTACCCACGATGAGAATAGTATTCAAGAACACTGCTGTGGTGCCATGAACCAATTATGTCAAAGCTGTCAGTCTTTGAATTTTGGAGCTCAGATGCCTCCCAATGGAACAATTACACTGTTCTGTTATAAGGGTAAAGTACATCTACCCAGACAACAGTATCCAGAAGTGTTTAAAATGTTGATGAAAGGAGAAAGTGAATAAGCAATCATTTCATGAACAATATTTGGAGTATAAACAGTTCTTTTGCTTTCGCCTCCATGGGAGCAAGTATTTCACCACCACCTGGTTATGGCTCATACTGTTTTCGCATACATGGACAGATCTATCATAGAACAGGCACCCCATATCCAACAGAGGAAGACCTACCAAATTGTGCACAACTTTAAATACTGGATACCTTGGACGCAAATGAAACCACTCAAGTTAAAAGAAAATGAAAATGTCATTCACATTAAATAAAATTATCGCTGATCAATTTAAGCAATCAATCAAATACTTCAACTCTTAATAAGAATTGACTAAATGCACATCAAATTTATTACCAAGAAATTCCCAGCGATATGTTGAAACAAGTCACATGGGAATCCAGAAACCAAGGAGGAAACAACATTATAGGTAGTATGTACTAGTGTATCTCAATGACTTAAAATATCATCAAAAAATCATTGTGATATTGTCATGTTTCAGGGCATTTCTGGGCACCCTAATTTATATCGCCTAATAAATCAATATTATATTCACCCTTTGAGGGCTTGTGGAATACGGCAACGCGATTTTTAACCCTTCATCCTCCCTACTTTAATTTTCTGCAATAATGACCTTTGAGTTTTCATTGGCTGTAAGCCATAATCATCAACATTAACATAAATAAACACTTGAAATAGCTCACTCTTTTTGTAATGACTCTATATTATTATGCATTTCACTTTTTGTATTCAATTAGTGAAATAAATCAACTTTTTGAGGATATTCTAATTCATTGAGATGCAGTAGTATATGGTTAGTGTGAAAGATCAAGAACGATTGTTTGTTGTTATTTCATGTAAAAGACGCAACAAGTTTTGAGGGCATTAAACTCATAAATGGTGTTACACATCAAACGTTTAAAGATGCTGCATTGACACTAGGATTATTAACAGATGACATTATGTGGAGAAGTCCTATAGATGCCACCATTTTTAACATGCCAACACAACCTTGGGAGATGTTTGCTTACATCTATATTTTCTGCCCCTCCCCCCCAGCAAATCCACTGGAGTTGGACTACTGTCACAGATACCACAATAAGGGCCCTTTCACATCAGCGTTTTTTTCAAATCGCGGCAGATGCGGTGAAAAAAACGCATCTGCCGCGATTACCGCATACCGGCTGCACTTGCGGCACGGTTGCGGCGCGGTTGCGGTAAACGCCATACAAGGTATAGGCGGACGTGCGGCAGGTGCGGTTTTGCACTTGCAGCAGGTGCGGCCGCGAAAAAAACCGCGGCTGACCGCGTTTTTTTTCGCGGCCGCACCTGCCGCAAGTGCCAAAACCGCACTTGCCGCATCTGCTGCAAGTACGCCTATACCTTGTATGGCATTTACCGCAACCGCGCCTCAACCGTGCCGCAAGTGCAGCCGGTATGCGGTAATCGCGGCAGATGCGTTTTTTTCACCGCATCAGCCGCGATTTGAAAAAAACGCTGATGTGAAAGCACCCTAACACAGATGATTTCATCAATTGTGAAGCCTATACTATTAAAGATGTGCAAGATGTGCTGATAATCCATGGGAAGTCTTTTGCTTATTTCAATTTACCATGACCAGAAAACAAAAAAAGTCAGCCTCAAGAGGACTACGATAAAGTCTATAAGTTGGCGAGAGCCGCAGAGGTGAAGGAAACTCTCAATCAGGAGCAATGTTTTGCCTACGATGCCATTGTCCAGGCTTTACAAGACAGCACTTTAACACTAAAGTGCTTCTTTATTGACGGTGCTGATGGCAGTGGAAAAACCTACCTATACCATCTACTTATACAGTATGTCAGAGGACGAGGAGACATTGTCTCACCTGTGGACACAACTGGACTAATGGCTAACTTGCTATGAGGAGGGCGAACAATGAATTCTCTTTACGGCATACCAATTCCAATCAACGAAGCTTCTGTTTCTTGTATTAAAATTGATGAATGCTACCAAACTGTTACAAACAACTGAACTTTTTTATCATTGATGAGTGCACAATGGCACAAACTCATGCATTGAATGTCATAGATAAACTTCTACGAGATGTAGTGACAACACGTTGCTGACAATAATCGAGTACCCTTTGGTGTTAAAGTTTTTGATCCTGGAAAAGACTTCAGACATTGCCTTAAATTGTAGACTAATGTCTTAAATATTCAAAAGATTGAAAAAACTTTACAAGACTGCCAATATTCAACAACATGTGCTCAAATGATCCTGAATACAGCAGTTGGTTTCTCAAACTAGGAAACAGTGAGCTGTCAAATGAACACAACCTTGTGGATGATGCAGTAGAAATTCCTCCAGACATGCTGTGCACTGGCTGTATAGTTACAGACACCTTTGGAGAAAACATTACCATTAAAGGGACAATGTCAGGTCATTTTTCAGTATGATTCTAATGTTACCCTTGAATGGTACCTTGGCAGACCTTTTAAAAACATGTAAAATCATTATTGTACACTTTCTAGTTTCTATGCTATAAGCATTTTTGGACCCTGCTGCATTAGTCTTGTCCATTATAAGCACAGACGATTAATCCAGGACTTCGAAAATTATAACAGTTACATATGGATTTTTGACCTGAGAGATTTCCTTTAATGTTAATGACAAGGAAGTGATAAAATTGCTGCACCACATGCTATACTATGCCAGAAAAATAGTGATCTAGACCTTCTAAACTCTAAAATAATGGACCGAAGGAGTGGCCAGTATGTTTTATATGCAAGCAACAATTTTATGGATGCTAATGATGCTGATGAACATGAACAGTACCCTGTGGAATTTTTACATTCTCTGACGCCATGCGGAATGCCATCACGTCAGCTACAACTTAACATTGGCAATATTGTAATGGTACCAAGAAACGTAAACACTAAAGGGCCTGTCACACGCGTCAATGTCGTCAGCGAGATGATCGCTGACGACATTGACGGCTGATTGCTGGTGAGCTGTCACACAGGCAGACTCACCAGCGATCAATTGACCAGAAACATCGTGGAAACGATTTAAATATCGTTTCCACGATGTCTTGCTCCCGCTGCCAGGCTGCTGGAAGCGGGAGCAGGCTGGTCTCCAAGGTAAACTGCGGGTATCTAGGCAGCGTGCGCTGCCTAGATACCCGACGTGTACCTTAGTTACCAGCCTCCTCCGCTCACCGGCTGGTATCTAAGGTACACAGCGGGTAACTAGGGACCCTAGTTACCCGCTGTGTACCTTAGATACCAGCCGGTGAGCGGAGGAGGCTGGTAACTAAGGTACACGTCGGGTATCTAGGCAGCGTGCGCTGCCTAGATACCCGCAGTTTACCTTAGTTACCAGCTCCCAGCGCTTGTGAGAGGCGCTGGGAGCTGGAATATCGCTACTCCCGGTGTCACACGCAGCGATGCTGCGTGTACACCGGGCGACAATCGCCAGGTTTTAGGACAGATTCTAAAACCTGGCGATCATCAACCAGCGATTTATCGCTGGTTGATTCAGTATGTCACACGCGTCAATATCGCTGCAATGTCACGTGCAGCCGATATCGTGCAGGCGATATTGACGCGTGTGACAGGCCCTTAACACAGGTCTCTGCAATGGAACTCGGCTGATTGTCACTGCCTTAAACCGCAACATCATACATGCTAAATGGATTACTGGATCAGCAAATAGGACATTGTTTTTATTCCACACATACCGTATATTTATGTCCTTCCGATACTGGGTTAGGCTGGCTTCACATTAGCGTTTGTGTCTGCATGCTGATGGCATGCAGACACAAACGCTGTCAGAAGCAGGGACACTTTGATGTGTCCGCAGCGGATAATGTCCGCCTGCGGACACATCACTATGGAGCCCGGCAGCCAATCGGCGCTGTCCGGGGGCGGGCCGGAGGCGGAGATCAGCGCCGGAGATCTCCGCCCCCCCGGCCGCCGGTAAGCTCCGGGACTGTCGGCGGGGAGAACAGCTGATCTGAGAGCTGTTTGAATCTTGCCGCGCCGACACTGTGAGGAGATGTCGGCGCGGGAAGATTCAAACAGCTTTCAGATCAGCTGTTCTCCCCGCCGACATCGCTATGAGATTACAGGCGGCGGGGAGAAGGAGGACAGCAGAGGGTCAGCTGATCTCCCGGTGGCCGTCGGTGAGCTCCTGTGACATCACCGGCGGCCACCGGGAGATTTTTCAATGGGTCCGCAGCGTTCTCCTGCTGTGTCATGCAGAGGACACTGCGGACCCATTGAAGACAATGCTTTTTTTGTACGCTTGGGGACGCTTGCTGATTGTCCAAGCTCCCCAAACGCACAAAAAAACCCAACATGCTGCGTCCCGGGTGCGGATGCTGGACACCGGAAGCAGCAGATATCGTCCGCATCCGCACCCGAACGCAGCAAACGCAGGCACCATGCGTTCCTATGTTAAACATAGGAACGCAGTGCGCATGCGTTTAACTGCGTATGGGAACGCAGCAAATGTGAAGCCAGCCTTACCTTTTAAATTAGGACAATGGCAGTTTCCAGTCAAGCCTGCATTTGCAATGACTATTAACAAGTCCGAAGGACAGACCGATAACAGAGTGGGAATTTATTTACCAGAACCTGCATTTGGCCATGGACAACTATATGTTGCTTTCTCAATAGTGAAGCAACACTGCCATGTAAAAGTCAAAATTATTTATACACCACTTCAAGGTAAATTGTTATGTAATAGCGAGAAAATATTTACTGGGAATGTTATTTACAAAAATGTTTTAAATTAACCTATTTAATTTGTAAAGTGATTGATGGATATATAGATGATTGATAGCTAGATATATAGATAGATAGATATGAGACAGATGTAGATAGTGTGATAAATGTATATGGTAGATATTTGATATATAGATAGATATGAGATATAGATAGATATGTGGTGCCCCAGGGGTTAATGTGCCACAGTAACAACACCACCAAGGGTTAATTCCCCACACAACCCACAACACTACACTAGCGCCTCCAGGCCAGAAGGGGGAGCTAAAGCTGCTTCCTTATATATTCTGGGTGGAGAGGAAGTGGTAGTTAGTTCAGTTCCTGAGAGGACTGAGGAAAGGACCTGGGTGTAAAAGGGCTGCATTAGGCTCACTCCACGGTCCACTGTCCAGTTCCAGGCCAGCCAGGGTCTGAGGAATAGGAGAAGCTGAGGAACACTCCCGGGACACAGAGTTACCCTAAACTCACCCCGGAGAAGCGCAAAGATCCGCAATTGTGCCTGACACAAGCAGCACAGAAAATACCGGATAAGTGAAGATTATATATCTTCACTGTACCACAGCGAAGCAACACGGCGGGGTCAGAAACACAAAGATAAGACTCAAGTTGCCTAGCAAGTTTGGTACCTGTGAGGGGAGACAGGGCCGGTAGCCTAGCAATAGCGGCAGCAGGGCCACACATACAGTGCAGGAGTAGGAAGCCAAAGGACCCAGCCAGGGTGGAAGCAACCCGGCCCTGGTACAGACTCCGTGGACAATACTTCTGAATACCATCTACAGTAGGGGTCTCAAACTCCAGACCTCGAGGGCCGCACACAGTGCAGGTTTTCAGGATTTCCATAGCATTTGACAGCTGGTATTCATATGACCAACTGTCAAATTCTAAGGAAGTCCTGAAAACCTGGACTGTGTGCGGCCCTCGAGGCCTGGAGTTTGAGACCCCTGATCTACAGTAAAGACTTGGAAAACTACAAAACCGTGAGTCTGTGTAATCCTTGCGCTCGAGCCCTACTCTCCCACACAAACTGTTATCATCTCTACCACTACCCGTACCCTGCATCATCCATAGACTATCATCACCACTGTCCCGGGGAACCAGGCTCTGCCCATGGAGAGTCGTTACATCACCGGCTGCGAAACATCATCCCTGGAGGTTCTGCAGCAGCAGTGGTCACCCTGACCACATACCACTGGTGGCGTCACGACTTTCTCCCCTGTAAATACCCCCCATTACTTGTGGGCTCAGGACACGGTCCGGACCAAGACCACTGTGAGAACCCCCGTGATACCCTGGTCCGGTACCAAGTACCCCGTCCCAATGGGCTCCACAGATAGTTAGATATAAAGGGGCCGTCTGTCACGGTGTAATGAGAATGCTAATGAGGGAATGGCAGTTATGGGCAGGGTGACCAAGGAAGACTAGTCTGACCCTAGTCTAGGAACCCTGAATGGCCCTGATCCCAAAGGTATCTCTGAAGGTGAGAAGAAGCCTCTCCCTAAAACTCCTCCACCAGCCCTGCGCTATTCCCCCCTCACCTCCCTCCAGAGAACTGGGATACAGCAACTCCAAAGGAAATGGACTTCAGCAACACAAACACACAGGTCAGCACAGCACGGCTTCAAGGCATAGAGTGAAACTCTCTCAGCAGCACCACCTGGAGGAAGGAGAGTCTACTTAAATGCCAGGGGGAGGGGAGCACAGGTGAGTCACACATTAACCTCTCAACCAACAGCCGAACCTCATAGCGAATGCAGTTCTGGAGCACAACACAGGAGGCCAGGACCTTTACAACTATCAACTATGCAGCTCTTAAAGACAAACACATACACAGCAGCATCAGCAAGGTCAGCGTCAACTAAGCGCGTGACAGCATCACACGCTACGATATCATTAAAGATATCGCTGAAACATCAGGGGTTTCTAACCAACGTCGTTGCGTGTGACACGTCGAACTTACAAGCGATAAGTGGTCTGATTATTGCAGATATGAGATCCGGACCCCACATTAGATGATGTGGATCATGCAATCTCCTTGCATCGTTCAGTGTGACATTGCGATAACAATCTCCTTAACGATTTTTTGCCTATTCACAACATTGACAACCATCGTTTGTTGGTTGTGCGAACTATACCTGCTTGCAACATCATTGTTGTGTCCTGAATGTTATCTATACATGTGACACCTCACTAACGGTATTGTCCACGAGCGCGCACCCCTGAGATCGTAGGTGTGATCACTCACAAAATCGTATTGTGTGACGGCCCCTTAGAGAGATAGATAGATATGAGATACATAGATAGAGGATAGGCGGCCGTCACACGGTGCAATATCTTGAACGATATCGTTTAAGCAATCTGCTTTTTGATCGCTTAAGCGATATCGTTTGTGCATCGTTACGTGCGATCAAGCGATTTTACAATGTAAAATCGCTTGATCATATACATCGCAGATATGAGAGCCGGATCTCATATCAAGCGATAAACGCTTGTTCAATCTGCTTCATCGTGGTGTGTGACACCACGATGAACGATCTCCCAGCGGCAGAGCCTATGCTGGGAGATGGTATCTATGGTAAACGTCGGGTTACTAAGCGCCGCGCGGCGCCTAGTAACCCGATGTGTACCATAGTTACCAGCTATCTCGCTGGCCCACATCGCTGGTGAGTCTGTCTGTGTGACAGCTCACCAGCGATGTGAGCGATATTGTTAGCGATCGCTTACAATATCGCTCACTGATATTGCAGCGTGTGACAGCCGCCATAGATAGATATCAGATACATAGATAGCAGATAGACGGCCGTCACACACTACGATTTTGTGTGGGAACTCACTAACGATGTCAGTGGTGCGCGCTCCTGAACAACATCGTTAGTGAGGTGTCACATGTATAGATAACGTTCAGGACGCAGCAACGATGTTCCATGCAGGTATCGTGCACACAACCAGCGATTGATGCTTGTCAATGATGTGAATAGGAGAAATCAATCAGGAGATCGGTTATGGCGGTGTCACACAGAACGATGCAGCAGATTGGATGGTCGACATCGTCTGATATGGGGTCCGGTTCTCATATCTGTGATTAATGATCTGACCATTTATCGGTTGTCACATCATGCTGTCACACGCAACGACGTCGTAGGAGCGATGCCAATTCAGGCACTTTCCAGCGATATGCTTGCATATATCGTAGTGTGTGACGGCCCCCATAGAGGACATAAATAGATGATAGGGCCGCTTTACACCCACAGATATCTGTGACCAACTTCTGAACAGATCTCTGGTTGCAGTGAAATCATGGACACATTGTTCCATTTTGTGGCTGTCTACAAATGTAACAATGTGTCCATGATTTCACTGCAACCAGAGATCTGTTCAGAAGTTGGTCACAGATATCTGCGTGTGTAAAGTGGCCCATAGATAGATAGATAGATAGATAGATAGATAGATAGATAATAGATAAAAAGATAGAAGAAAAATTGTTTTTGTTGTTCTTATGTTGAATAAATATTATGTTATAATAAATATTTCCATACCAATAAAATGTTACCTTTTACATATTTTTTTTAAGTTTACTTTTACCACAGGGGAGTGCACAAGGGAGAGAGAGAGCACACAGTGGAGAGAGAGCACACAGGGGAGAAGAGACAGCTAAAAGGCAGAGAGACCACACAAGGGGAGAATACAGAACAGGGGGAGAGAGACAGCACACAGAGCACAGTATGCACAGGGGGAAGACAGCTCAAAGGAGAGAGCACATGATGGGAAAAGACAGCACACAGGGAGAAGAGACAGCCATTGCCCCCTGCACCACAGAGCTTACCCTCATCGTGACATCGCCACCCTCCCAATGTGATAGCATCAGGTTCCCATCTAGTTACCAGTGTAATGACAGCCAAAGCTGTTCCAAAGAAAACACACTGAGACAGTAAACCAAGATCCCGGGATTCTCACAATACCCCCACTCAGATCTACTCTTCTATGTGGAGCTGCTCACAAAATTCACCATCTGGAGACCTGCTCTTCCAGGACTGTTGGTAGACGTGGTGCTAACACAACAAGTTGACAGACAGCCCTGAGCCCAAGTCCACATGTGGCCCAAGCAACATTTTGGGGACCCCTGTTCTAGAGTGACAAATCCTCTAACCTCACAGCCCTTACTTTTCCTGAGCAGTGCTGGTCATCTCCCACCATATGAGTTTATATATATATATATATATGGTTGGACATACTATTGATGCAGTTTGTGCAGAGGACCAATAGGTAAGGCAGCCACCACTACCTCCATAATGGCCATCAGCTCGTGTCAGGGGTGCATATTAGGGGACCCGCCTCTGTCTGTGTCTCTAGACTGTGTGCCATATAATATAGTGTATGTATGGTGCTTAATCTGTATTGGTGCCCTCTGAATTGTTAAGTAAAGAATACATGGGTGCTATATATAAAGATCATTATATTATTATTCAATGGTTCAGTAGGAAATAGAGGGGCACTCACCCAGGGACCTGTAGAAGCACCAGCCAGGTGCGAAACGGCGCTGTCGTCCAGTGTCTCCTGCTCCCCTCCCTGCATCCACTACACTGTCTAGACGTATGATGTCACCGGTGATTATTCCTACTGAACCATTGAATGTACGTGTTATCTGCTACTGGAGGGCGCATCGCTGCTGTCTTGGCCTTAATTTGGCTGCTTTGTCCTGCTGCTCTGTGTGGTTGGAGCAGGCAGTCCATCCAGCGTGGTGCCTGGTGCTTTAATCATTATATTATAATTACTCATTGCTCTTAAAGGGATTGTCCAGGCTTGGTGCTCAAGTCTGCCATCATGTGACTGACAACCTGATGCAGACAGTTGAGCACTGTTGAAACGCGTCATGGCAGCACAAGGGGCCATTAAAGGTCTGTTTTTAACTTTTGTCCCTTGTTTTAATTCATCCTAGCGCTCCACATAGCCGATAATTACTTTTATTCCACACATCATGTAGCACCCAGGCTTTGGGGTACTCGGGTGTCAGGCAGCAAAAGAGTTCAGCGGTGTCACAGGGAATGGCGGCCACACCTGATCCCGTGTCCTGGACCTATCTTTGAAAAGGGGGTGATATATACAGGTGATTATATACAGTTTGTTGTCGTCAGTGGCGCAACTTCAGGCCCAGGGGCTCCGATGCGAAAGCTCCATACGGGGCCCCCCATTATTGCAAATCTTTAATAGTATTAGTCTTTTTCTATAGGTCAAATGGACTTTTGGGGCCCCCCTAGGCTGCAGGGCCCAGGTGCGATCGCAACCCCTGCACCTATTGTAGTTACGCCCCTGGTTGTCGTGATGCCACCTGTAGTTTCTAGTGATTTGCACCAGCGCCACCACAGTCCGCCGAAGGCAGATGGTATTGAGGCTAGGATGGTGTAGTCCTCCACAGGTAGGACTGGGACCTCCGGGGCAGCGATTCTGTGAAAGAACAAGTTCATGCAAAAGAAGATGTAGCAGAGTCAAATTCACTTCACTCCGGGTACTTTACTGGAAACTTTAGCAGCATTGGTTACAGTTCTCAGTTCAGCATTCAGATGTTAAAACAAGTAGCTAACGGGTAGCTGCAAGCGGATCCCAGGTCGTATGATGGAACCCTTGGTGTGTGCCTTCTCTCCCGTCTATTCCATCCTGCTTCCCAGTAGTTTTTATGAAGCCCGGTGACTTGGAATCAGCCGGACCTCCGTTCCTCCTTTCACCCTTGCTCCCGTCAGATCACCTTCTACTGGCCGACCGCTGAACCATCAAGCGGTGCCTGGTACCCTCTTTCGGTTGCTCAGGTGCCGGGGGTGGCCTGTAGACTCCCCAGGGCTTCGGATTCTCTGTGGTCCTATAGATCCCACAGGTTCGGGCTCCGGTACCCGGTAGGCTGTCGAGGAAACACCTCCTCAAGTCCTTCCTTCCCCAACTGGCTGTCTGCTCCTGGGATTTGTTCCTTCTCCCACTCTCCTGGTCCTTCAGCCGAGAGACCTTCTCTCCTGGTCAAAGACAAAAGACCAAGGACCAAAGACCTCAGACCTCAGACCTAAGACCTAAGACCTTCTTCTTCCCCCTGGAAGTGGTTTTATTCCCTTCTGGGTACCTCCCACCGTGTGATCTAGTGTGGGGTGCTGGTTTATGGATTCCACCCACCATCCTAGAATCTACTTGCAGCTGGAGCATCTGCACCTCTTTTACGGGTGCAGTACCCCTCTGTGACGCCTGCATAGCAGGGCGCCACAACCATGTGACTGTAGACTTGTGAATTCTCAGAACGTGCAGTGTCTAGTCAGAATGTGGCCACCAGTACACAAACTGTATACCTGCAGTCATGTGCTTGGTGCCGGAGGATCCTGACAGCATACACTCTGTCAATATTTGAGGATTCACGAGTCTGCAGTCATCCAGACTGATGGTACACTGGTGCTCCAAGCCTGGACAACCCCTCTAATTATGTAAATGACCAATCTAGCCATCATAGTAGATCCTATTGTTCCTAAATTCCTGGAAAACCTCCATTGCTTGCTCGAAGCTTGCAGATTTGTCCTGTGAAATCTGCATGACCACCTCTGCAGGAGCTACATATAATAGAGAAAATATTAGTTATCACTTCACATTCCCAGAAACAGATATGACTAAGTTCAGATGAATCTATGGTATGTACTCTGTGCACTGAGCTTGGGAATAATAAGACTAATTACCCTCAAAACTGAAAATACCCATGGGGTGCAATTTGATAGCAGACACTGGTATCTGCCTGACACATAACACTTGTATCACTGCTTGTGTGAAAATTACAGGTATGTGGGATTCGTGACAGTGCAGTAGTGCCTGATAGAATGCAAGGATCCTTGAGTTTATAGACATTTTCTTATTCCCTTTGCCATGTAAAAATCTGTTCTCCAATTGAAATGATAGGTGCTGGAGAGATTGTGATTAATGGATAGAATGACAGAACTGCAGTAAATACTGACACTGGATAACATCTTAAACATATTCCGACAACTTGTGGATATTGTTTTCAGTTGGTGAGAAGATGCTACTCAATTCCCTAATATTTTTTTTCCCCAAGCTGGCATTGTATACATTCTGGCTAATGTTGATTTGCAGTCAAGTCATCACCGAAAGTGTTGGTACACTTGAAATTGTTTCAGAAAATGTATATTTCCTTTGTGTGTATTGGAAGACACACAATAAAAACTGAAAAAAATTGACATAATTTCGCACAAAGCAGCAAAAATGGACTGGACAAAATTGTTGTTCGTTCAAACTCACCTGTGGCAAGTAACAGGTGTGAGCAATATAAAAATCACACCTGACACTATATAAAAAGGGGAAAAGTCAACTCAATCTTTACATTGTGTGTCTGTGTGTGCCACACTAAGCATAGAGAACAGAAGAAAACTGTCTGAGGACTTAAGAAACAACATTTTTTAAAAGAATCATCAATCTTAAGTCTATTTACAGAGATCTGGATGTTCCTTTGCCTACGGTGCAGAATATAATCAAGAAGTTCACAACACATGGCGCTGTAGCTTATCTCCCTGGATGTGAACAGCAGAGAAAATTTGATGAGAGGTTGTAACCCAGAATAGTCCAGAGAGTGGATAAGCAGCTCAAATCAAGTTCCAAAGAAATTCAAGCTGTCCTGAAGGTTCAGGGTGCATCATTATTAGTGCACACTATCCGCCAACATGTGAGAGAAGTTAAACACAATGGCAGGAGGCCCAAGAAGACCCCGCTGCTGACACAAAGCTAGAAAAAGCTAAACTGCAGTTTGCCAAAATGTATGTGAGTCAGTTAAAATCCTCCTGGGAAAGCATCTTGTGGACAGATGGAACTAAGATAGAGCTTTTTGGTGAAGTACATCATTCTACTGTTTACCAAAAAGGAATGAGGCCTACAAAGAAAAGAACACAGTACCTACAGTCAAATATGGTGGAGGTTCAAAGATGTTTTAGGATTGTTTTGCTGCCTCTGGTATTGGTTGCCTTGACTGTGTGCAAGACATCATGAAATCTGAAGACTGCCAAAGTATTTTGTGGCACAACATAGTGCACACTGTCAAAAAGCTGGGTTTGTATTCTTGGTCATGGGTCTTACAGGAGGACAATGACTTCAAACAAACTTCACCAAGCTCCAAGACGTGGCTGGAAACAAAGCACTGCAGAGCTCTGAAGTGGCAGCAATGAGTATAGACCTAAATCTCATTGAACACCTGTGTAGAGAACTTAAATTTGCTGTTGGGAGAAGGCATCTTCAAATATGAGAGACCTGGGGTAGTTTACAAAAGAAGAGTGGTCCAAAATTCCAGTTGAAAGGTGTAAGAAGCTTGTTGATTGTTATAGAAAGTGATTGCAGTATTTATTCCAAAGGGTGTGCAAACATATATTAAGTTAAGGGTTCCATCAATTTTATTTTTGGACTTGTGCATGAAAATATGTCCAATATGACTTTTTTGTTGTGTTATTCTTACACATACACAGGAAATAAGCATGTGTATTCCAAAACATGTAATTGCAATCATTTTCTGGGAGAAATACTTCATTTTCTGGAACAATTTCAAGACTGCTAACACTTTTGGCCACAGCTGTATGTTGTCAGTCCAGAGCAGATAATGAACCTTCTGTATATACAATGTTTAATAGCACACAGGAGAATCTAGTAAACAGCTTGTTTAGCATCTGATCTGTACCATGTTGGCTTCAACATATAGATATTTTTGTTTTCATAAGGAAATGTTAAATGCCAGGACTTTACCAGCACAGAGATCTGTGCACTGGTGATAATGTGACTCATACTGTTGGCAACAAGAATATGTTTTGCTCCTGAAGCTGAGTCACTAAAGGTTCTTACTTTCCCAGCTCTGCTGTAAAAAATAACTCATCTTAATTGTTGGTCAAGCATAGCATTACATGAACGGTCGTTAATATACATACACATCGACCCTGATGGGCACTGATAGCACTCTGAGGACTGTCCTCCATACTGTCACTAACCTTAATGTACAAAAGAACTAGCCCCTGCCGCCAATATAGGCCCATGATGATGGTCCTGTCATTCCTTGCACCACCCACAAGGGTACCCTGATCCACAATAACTATGACATTACATAGGGCAGCAATATTCTGGAGAAATACTCAATGCAGAATAATTAACTGAATATCAAACTTGTCAGTGGAGCAGGAGGAGCTACCAAGCAGTGACGACTTTAGGGTATGTGCAAACTTTTTAATCAATGTTTTGAGCAAGTTTTGCGCCAAAACTCTCCTTAAAAATGCCACAAATAAGCTTTGAATACTCTTTCAATTCATTTCAATAGAAAAACCATATTGCTGTTCATAATGCAATATTTTGGGCCATTTTTTTCCCAGACGAGATTTTGAAAACCTTAATGCCCTTCTTGGAGGCAGATTCCTAATCTACAGGACACTGTGAAGAGACAAGGCTGTGTAGGTAAAAAAAAGACAACAAAACACTTCAAAATTCCTCATAAAGCGCAGCCTTTCTAGAAATGGATTCCTCTTAAAAAAGCTGTAGGGTTTTTGCAGCTGTAAACAATGACAATACCTTGTGTGTGGTACCTCCCAGAGATGCCATACAATATCATAAATGCTGCAAAATATCAGTCCCAAATAATCCATACATTGGGAAACAAAACACCACTAACACAACTAAATCAATAACAATGCTATACAAGTTATAGAAGGTGGCAGGGGTGTCCCTCTTATAAGCTGGTCCTGCCTGTTACTGCTTTAGCTGGTCCATGTTGTCCACCCTTTTGGACATGAAAAAGTTTGCTATGGACCTCTTCTATTCTGTGGATGTATAGGTACAATTTAATACTAGTTATGCTTGAATAACTGGAATATAATAGAAGGTGGCAGGCATGTCCACTCGCACCCCCTTTAAGCTGGTCCTGCCTACTTACCACTTTAACTAGTCCATGTAGTCTACCTTTATAGGCATGTGATAGTTTGCTATGGATCTCTTCTTTTCTTTAGATATCTTGGTAATAGGACAATTTAATACTAGTAATGCTTGAATCACTAGAATGTAGTAGAAGGTGGCAGGGGTATCCACTCGCACCCCCTTACAAGCTGGTCCTGCATGTTACTGCTTTAGCTGGTCCATGTTGTCCACCCTTTTGGGCATGAGAGAGTTTGGTATGGATCTCTTCTATTCTGTGGACGCCTAGGTAATAGGACCATTTAATATTACTAATGCTTGAATAAGTGGAATATAAGAGAAGGTGGCAGGGGTGTCCACTCGCACCCCCTAATAAGCTGGTCCTGCCTGTTACCGCTTTAGCTGGTCCATGTTGTCTACCCTTATGAGTATGTGGGAGTTTGCTATGGATCTCTTCTTTCCTGTAGACACCTTGGTAATAGGACAATTTAATTCTACTAATGCTAGAATAACTGGAATATATTGAAGGTAGCAGTGGTGTCCACTTGCATCCCCTTATAAGCTGGTCCTTCCTGTTACTGCTTTAGCTAGTCCACATTGTCTACCCTTACAGGCATGTGAGAGTTTACTATGGATTTCTTCTTTTCTTTAGACACCTCAGTAATAGGACAATTTAATACTAGTAATGCTTGAATCACTGGATGTAATAGCCCAGGCTGTACAGGTCGATAACGGACATGGCTAGAAATGCAAATTACCAAGCTTTAACCCCAAACAAGTGGAGAAACGATGGCATGGAACCTCCTGAATACTGTATCAGTGTTTTCCAACCATATATTAGGACTTCCCAGGCCATATAAGGCTTCATTGTATTACACATATTACTATGCTCACTAGGGAACATTGATGTCACTGGTCACCACATAGAAATGATGACATCACTCGGGTAATGTAACTGACAGGCAATACAAAAGCACAGCAGCAACATCACATCTGTAAAAGTAATCATTTCAGTGTGCTTTATTCCAATTTATTCAGATGAATACAGAGAGCTTGGGATTTCACAGGGGAGATTCAGCCCACAGATATATGTGGGAGGGCGCTGTGGGGGCGAGAATTAGAAAGCCTGCGACTAAGCTCTGTAAATGGCAGTGTATTGAGACACGGTAATGGAAAGAGGAACTGCAAATTAATTGCGATGAAATGGAAATCCTCTCACAACGCTCAAAGGGGAATTCTCAGATGTACTCGTCACTTAAGTTCTGGAATCACAAAATTTTCCAAAAACTCCTGATATAAAAAAAATTGTGAAAAGTAATCTCTAGCACGTTAAAACATGTGACTGCATTGAATTAAAAAAAAGTTTGTTGTTTGTCGCTGTTGGCATTGCTTCATAGGAATCGCAGGTTCTTTCCATTCATAAAACCGAAAATATACAGAAGTCATAACATTATTCACCTTAAAGGTCTGAAAGACATCATGTGAAACTTGTAACCCCTATGGAACAAGAGTAGACTTATGTGAGCGCTGGCATATTCTTACATTTGAAGGAAGAAAACCTTCCTTTACTCTAGTAAGAATGCTTGTCTCCCTATATAGACCCTGGCTCACTGATTATACTAGAACAGTGAAACACTTCATTCTCACTGTGGTTATGCTGAAGTGGAAATGAACCACTTCCTCCTGGGTTCTGCCATAGCTAGGGCTAATTCTGAAGTACGTTTTTTCACATACGTTCCGTAACATTCTTCTATTTAACAGTCTATGAAAAATGGACAGCACATTGAAGGCATCCGAGCACCATCCAGTTTTTTCACAGACCCATAGAGTTTGACACTCGGATCAATATCGGACATTGTGGCATTCAATCTTGCCAAAATAGAACAAATGAACAACTCCATAGACTATGGGTACAAGGTCTTTATAGATGGAATGCCTAATTCTTGTCCTGTCCAAAGCACAGACAGTGTTTCTGCCCAAACACTTGAAAATGAAAGGAAGAAGAGATGCAGATCCATGGACATAAAAAAAATCTTCTTTATTCTTGCATATTAAATACTTCCAAACAACTTCCTTATCAGCATGGTGGGATAAAAGTGCCCCTTTTCATGCTAATTCCATGACTTAAGGTGTTTAACGCACCAGTAACGCAACTATTTTTTATGGATGTTATTTGGAATTTTTAACATGCATTACGGTAGTAAAGAAGGTTTTTATGTCCATGTTCTGTTCTTGGTTCCATAAGTTCCTTATACCTATTAGAAAGACACATAGGACTTGTATGCAAAGAATAGACTTCTGAATGAGCCCTTAAAGGGGAATTATGGGGAGAGAAAAAAAAATTGTACTGTCCCTGCCCACCTACATGATGAAGCAGAACTACTGTTCTAGGATCTATAGATCTCTTATAAATCAATAAAATCATATCTGCTCCTCAGCTCTCACCCCTCCTTTCGGGGACAGAGAAATTCAGCCTCATACAGCAGCAGTGACAGGAGGTGTGTTGGCAGCGTGGAGCCTGGGGCTCCAGGATCATATTACATTCCCACCCCCACCACAATCTGTAAGGGCAGGTGGCGTGACCACCATATGGTCACCATACAATCCTGTCCCTGATATACCATCCTATCTAATGTAAAAACAGGGCTGTTCTTCTTTCAAATAGCAATCATGTCACCAAGCAGATATAAATACATGCTGTGATTTTCTGCTGTACAATAATATGATGGCAGAGGCAGAGCACTACATTGATTGATTCAGCACTGCCATGGTCTCCCTTCCCCAATATCAATTTGGCAGCTTCCTGTCCCCTGAAACTTTAACACTATGCATGACTGAATTTCTCTGTCCCCTGAGGAGGGGTAAGAGCTGGGGAGCAGATTTTATAGATTTATAAGTGATCTATAGATCCTAAAACTGTAGTGTACAGCTCAGCTTCATCATGTAGGAGGGCAGGGACAGTACACAATTTTTTTTATCTCCCTGGAGTTCACCTTCAAAGTGATTATAAATGGATACTCCACTTTGTAAAAAAAAAAAAACCTGTGCATTTGAGTCACCCGGGACAGTGGGGACTCGGGTATCCGGGCCCTTTCCACTGTGGTCGGGGATGTCACTGGTGGCCTGCCCGAACCCGTGGCCCCGGAGACCGAACTTAAAAAGGGGAATATATGTACAGGGGAAATAAAGTTTATAATATAGTTCACGTGACGCCACCTGCAGCTTCTGGTGATTGAGCACCAGGGCTGCTTCAGTCCTCCGGAGGGTGATGGTACAGCAGCCGAGATGGAATAGCTCCCTGCAGGTGGAGCTGGCCCTCCGGGCAGTAGTACACCGATGATGGGGGTGCACGCTGTTGAGGAAAGTTGCCAGCAAGGCAGTGATGGGAGAAAAGCACATGGAGTCTCATTCACTTTACCCTGGTACTTTACTTGGTAAACCGATCAGATAGCAAAACAGTTTACAGGACATCAGTCTTTTCAGCAGGTAGCTGGCCGGGTAGTCATAGAAGGATGTAATGTCTCTCTGAGGCCACCTATGATGTTCCTTCTGCTTTCTTTTCCCTCTGCGTCTTTCTCTTTCCTCTGATATCTGTGCCTCCTACTATCCGTGCCCTGTCCTGTGCTGCCTCTTGGCTACCAGGCCCGTTGGGTGAAATGAGCTCCCTTCTGTCTCTTCCAAGTGGCTCAACTTGGTTTAGGGACGATTGGCGGGGTTACACGTTCTGGACGGTTGTTAGGACCTCTAGAGAGATCCTCAACTGGCCGGTGTTGATGGATGAGGACTGAATTTTGCCTGCACCGTGTCTCGGGGTCGGTTCCCCATTGCGGACTAGGATCCCCTCGGGCACATCACTTGACCCGACACTGGGTCACCTCCTTCTCCTCTCTTCTTCCTGCACTGCTGCTGTTCCTTCCCGCTCACTCTCTTCACTACACTTACACTCCTCCGGGGCTGGGCTCACCCTGGATCAGGTTAACCCTTCAGTCCCCCTACACTAAGTGTGTGAATGCAGGAATGAGAGCCTCAGATTAACATTACGCCCCCTTGATGACAGGACTACTGCATACTCTTATATGGGTGCAGTTCCCCATCTGTGACGCCTGACCAAGTGGGGCACCACACATTCAATACAATGCCTTCATTTCACACAATCCTTATGATCTGCAGATTCGATCTGAAAGTGCTCTTGCACTGTATTGGCATATAAGGGGTGTAAGAATTATGCTAGGAGCACTTTAGTTTGCAGCAACTGGTGATGTCTTCATGTTCAGTTCCCATGGGAACAGCTTCTCGAAAATGTAGCTTTGCCATATCCTTCCCTTTCTATGGCAGCGTCGGCACTCCTCTACCAAAAGCAGCTTATTTTTTACCTCCGAGCTGAGCAGCTCTGCAATTACATCCTGAAAATGACACGGTAGGAAGCTGCGCCTTTGTGTTTGCTCAGTGGAAATGTGTTCACTGCCGTTTACATGGGAAAACACAGGTTTCCAGAACAAGTGTCAGCGGCAAGAAGGGTCATTGGTGTCTGAGGGAAATAATCCTACTTTGGTTTGTGAATTCTACTTTCACTGTTATTTTTTTTTTCCACAGATAACATTTAATTAAAAAATCATTTTAATGGGGTATTTTCTATTATGGTAATATAGGGGGCCTGATTGGACAACGCATCAGGAGCTGCTTATTTCATCTGGCTGTAATGTCAGTGTATTTTAGTTTTCACTGCATGGCCACAATACACTGATTTTCCTTTAGAATACTATGGTGATAGAAGTAAGATTCAGTATACAGTGTTGGCCAAAAGTATTGACACCCCTGCAATTCTGTCAGACAATACTCAGTTTCTTTCTGAAAATTATTGCAATCAAAAATTCTTTGGTATTATTATCTTCATTTAATTTGTCTTCAATAAAAAAAGCACAAAAACAATTGTCCTAAAGCCAAATTGGATATAATTCCACACCAAACATAAAAAAGGGGGTGGAAAAAAGTATTGGCACCCTTAGAAAAATCATGTGATCCTTCTCTAATTTGTGTAATTAACAGCACCTGTAACTTACCTGTGGCACCTAACAGGTGCTGGCAATAACTAAATCACACTTGCAGCCAGTTGACATGGATTAAAGTTGACTCAACCTCTGTCCTGTGTCCTTGTGTGTACCACATTGAGCATGAAGAAAAGAAAGAAGACCAAAGAACTGTCTGAGGACTTGAGAAAACAAATTGTGAGGAAGCATGAGCAATCTCAAGGCTACAAGTCTATCTCCAATGACCTGAATGTTCCTGTATCTACCGTGCGCAGTGTCATCAAGAAGTTTAAAGCCCATGGCACGGTGGATAATCTCTCTAGATGTGGACGGAAAAGAAAACTTGACAAGAGATTACAACGCAAGATTGTGCGGATGGTGGATAAAGAATCTCGACTAACATCCAAACAAGTTCAAGCTGCCCTGCAGTCCGGGGGTACGACAGTGTCAACCCGTACTATCCGTCGGTGTCTGAATGAAAAGGGACTGTATGGTAGGAAACCCAGGAAGACCCCACTTCTTACCCCGAGACATAAAAAAGCCAGGCTGGAGTTTGCCAAAAATTTACCTGAGGAAGCCTACAACGTTTTGGAAGAATGTTCTCTCTTTTTAGTAAAGGCATCAACATAGAGTTTACAGGAGAAAAAAAGAGGCATTCAAAGAAAAGAACACGGTCCCTACAGTCAAACATGGCGGAGGTTCCCTGATGTTTTGGGGTTGCTTTGCTGCCTCTGGCACTGGACTGCTTGACTGTGTGCATGGCATTATGAAGTCTGAAGACTACCAACAAATTTTGCAGCATTATGTAGGGCCCAGTGTGAGAAAGCTGGGTCTCCCTCAGAGGTCATGGGTCTTCCAGCAGGACAATGACCCAAAACACACTTCAAAAAGCACTAGAAAATGGTTTGAGAGAAAGCACTGGAGACTTCTAATGTGGTAAGCAATGAGTCCAGACCTGAATCCCATAGAACACCTGTGGAGAGATCTAAAAATGGCAGTTTGGAGAAGGCACCCTTCAAATATCAGGGACCTGGAGCAGTTTGCCAAAGAAGAATGGTCTAAAATTCCAGCAGAGCATTGTAAGAAACTCATTGATGGTTACTGGAAGCGGTTGATCACAGTTATTTTGGCTAAAGGTTGTGCAACCAAGTATTAGGCTGAGGGTGCCAATACTTTTGTCTGGCCCATTTTTGGAGTTTTGTGTGAAATGATCAATGTTTGCTTTTTGCTTCATTCTCTTTTGTGTTTTTTCATTGAAGACAAATTAAATGAAGATGTTAGGTGCCACAGGTAAGTTACAGGTGCTGTTAATTACACAAATTAGAGAAGGATCACATGATTTTTCTAAGGGTGCCAATACTTTTGTCCACCCCCTTTTTTATGTTCGGTGTGGAATTATATCCAATTTGGCTTTAGGACAATTGTTTTTGTGCTTTTTTTATTGAAGACAAATTAAATGAAGATAATAATACCAAAGAATGTTTGATTGCAATAATTTTCAGGAAGAAACTGAGTATTATCTGACAGAATTGCAGGGGTGTCAATACTTTTGGCCAACACTGTAGCTGTAGAACGGGGGTACTGCAGTCATACTCAGGGTGCTAAATTGTGTCACTACTGTGGTGTAATGCTCCATTGTCTATATTGTTGGGAGTCCTAATAGCCAAAAAGACATTGTCTCTTTCATGACAAATGCCAGAAGGGCTGGCCAGCAGTGTGCCGTATCAGCCTGTAATGCTCCAAGCAGTAACTGCATTCTCAGGAAGGGCATACTGTTAACAACTGTGGCAGAAAAAAAGAGTAGGTGGCTCCCTACTCTGGCAGAGTGTAGGCAGTGCCCAGATTGTGGCCTCTCAGTGATCAGTGCTACGCAGGGGATGACGTCCTTTCATCACTGCATCGGGCAAAGATTCCAGAAAAGGAGTCTGTCATCCACTTCTGACTGGCTTCCTGTTATCACGAGCGGCGGTAGCCATATTTGCACACCCAAGTGATGGGTGTGCAAATATGGCCCCCGCTGACGGCACTGGCTCATTACAAAACTGCCGACACACATCGCCGCTGCTCCTCACCACCATCCCATCCTAGCCACACCTTGTCTCCTGAGTAACTGCGCCTGTGTGGACATGAATATTTACTCAGGTTGCTGCTATCTTTAAACACCTGGGTATGCAAAGATGGTGACAGTGCGATGCAGAGCGTCCATGTGCACTTACTCATGCTGCCATCATCTTTGTATACCATGGGGGAGAGAGATAGCATGGAGGTGGGAGACCACACAAGGTAGACAGAGAGAGTGCACAGGGGGGGGGGGCAGAGAGAGTGCACAAGAGGGCACAAAGAGAACACAGGGAGGCACAGGGAGCACACAGGGGGGCAGAGAGAGCACACAGGGGGCTCAGAGAGCATGCTGGGGGAGGAGCAATCACACAGGGGAACAGAGAGCTTGCCATTAAGCCCTGGACTGGTAATGTCAGGCAACTTCTGATACCCACCCATTACTAATCCAGTAAGTGAAATTGGTGCATTTATTAGAAGCGCCAAATCCTGACGCTTTACCTGGCTCTCCCTGATGCACGGGTAAAACGTACGTATGCAGAGGCAATTGGGAGAATAAAAGGGGTTAACGCCAGCTAAATATTGACAGCTATCATCAAGCCCTACATTGGCTAAGTTCAGGTCTCTATGAGACCCCCACATTGCCAACCCTATAAGGAAATAGTTCAAAAACACACACAGAGAAAAATCCTTTATTTGAAATAATACACCCAGATCTCCTCTTTCACCCATTTATAAACCCCAAACATACCCATCTTCAACTGTAATTCACAACACAATGTCCCTCAATGAAACTCTGCTACATCACGATGAACAGAGACTTTACAGTGTCTGCTCATTGCAAGGAGCTCTGTCACACTGACAGAAACTGATATGAGAGTAGTGAAGTCAGAGAGTTCAACTAAGTTCACAGCTGAGGTACCATGGTAACTGCGCCAGCTGTGACCTCAGATGAACTGTCTGATGTTACTGCTTTTACAGCAGCAGTTCTGTCATTGTGAGAGTGCTACTCGCACTGAACAGTTTAACCGCTCAGCGCAAAGTAGCAGAGCTAGAGAGCTTCGTCGAGGGACATAAAGTTGTGGATTTACCATTGGAGCTAAGTATTTTTGAGGTTAATAAATAAATGACTGAAGATTGTCTGTGTGTTTTTTTTCAAATAAACGATTTTTCTGTGTATGTGTTTTTTAACTATTTACTTATAGGATTGCGTGTGATAATGTGCGGGTCCCAAAGAGGTCTAACCATTACCAATCCAGGACGTGATGACAGCTGTCAATTCTCAGCTGTCATTAACCCCTTCTATTACCCCATTTGAGACTGCACAAGGGCAGAGGGAAGACCTAGGTGAAGTGCCAGGATTGGCACGTCTTATGGAGGTTACACCATGGTAACCTGCGGTCACATGACTGTGACATCACGGCAGGTCCTGTACTGCAGTAGAAGACCTCTGCAGACACCTCGAGGACACCGGGAGACTGCGGTAGACGGCGGGGGCCTCGGGGATAGGTGAGCATATACTTTTTTTTTTTTTTTAACCCCTGCCTTTCAGTTTGGAGCATTTTTACTGTACTGACATGCTCAGTACAGTAAAATCGAGTCCGAGGACACATCCGATGTTTCCTCGGACCCTGCTCCATAGGGCCCCATGATAAATTGATCGGCCCAAATCGGATGTGCACTAAATGGCATCTGATTTGGTCCGATCCGATTTTGTCCGATTTTTGTCCTGCAAATGCTGTAGATTAATATAGAGTCAGAAAGTGCTCACCTGAGAGGGTTGTGCGAAAGTTCCAGCACTCTAAAAAACTTTTTCAATGCTTGTTGCTGCTGTCCCCAAAGACATGCTCCGATTTTTGCACCGATAAAAAAATTGGACAGAATTGGATCGGACCAAATCGGATGCCATTTAGTGCACATCCGATTCGGTCCGATGCCCATAGGGCTGCATGGGGCCAAATTCGGATCCGATGCTGTCCGATTTTTATCGGACAGCATCGGAAATTCAAATATCGTAGTGTGAAACCGGCCTTGTATGTGAAAAAACCTGACGTCTAAATAAGGCGTTACTGACATGTGTCTGGTTAATGATGGAAATCTAATGTAAGCCATAAAACAAGGCAAGTGTAGAATGAACAGGACAGCAAGGTGATATAATACTGGAGATCCATTGAAGCAAGTAAAATTGCTTTACTATTTGTAAGTGCTTTATTTTAATTTAAACGAAAGCTTGGAGAAGGAAGGGGTTAAACACTGCACTGCTGTAGACAAGGATTTAGCCAAAGTATTACGAATGTGATTTTTATTTTTCCACGTGTTTCAGGGACCAATCCCCTTCTTCAGGAAAAAAATCACTGATGAATCTTTTTTTGTTCCTGAAGAAGGGGATTCATTCCTGAAACATTTGGAAATCTAAAAATCACATTTGTAATACTTTGGCTAAATCCATGACTACTGCAGTACTGTGTTAACCCCTTCCTCCTTGGGTATCCGTTATCTTTGGGGACAGCAGCAACAACATTGAAAAAGTTTTTTAGAGTGCTGGAACTTTCGCACAACCCTCTCAGGTGAGCACTTTCTGACTCTATATTAATCTACTGTATTTGCAGGCTAAAACACGATTTGTGTCTTTTTCTTTCCAGCTCAATCCACTATTTTCATTTAAGGAATTTATCCATTTATCAAAGGGGGAACTCCAGTGAGAGAAAACTTTTTAGTACAGTCCCTGCCCTCCTACATGATGAAGGAGAGCTGTACACTGCAGTTCTAGGATCTATAGATCTCTTATAAATCAATAAAACCATACCTGCTCCTCTGCTCTGACCACCCACCATGGGACAAAGAATTTTCAGCCTGGCAGCTTCATGTAAGAGCAGAGAGAAGGAGGTATGTCGGGAGCGTGGATGCTGGGAGCTGACGGATCATCCTACATTCTAGCCTTCTCACATTTCTGTATAGGGAGGGGGTGTGACAGGGGGCAAAGCTGCCTGCCCCATGTTCACACATACAATCCTGTCCCTGATATATCATCCTATGTGATGGGGAACCAGGCTTGAAATAGCACCAAGCAGATAGAAATACACGCTGTGATCCTCTATTGTATGATGATGCATAATGTGTACTGTTACTGTGAGGCTAGGAGCAGAGGCAAATCATTACATTGATCGATTCAGCTCTGCATGGTCTTCCCCCCCCCCCTATAGGAACATGGTAGCTTCTGATCCCTCCAACTTTCAATGGATTTCCCAGCTGCCGAGACCGAAGATTTCAATGGATCCGCAGCGTCTTCCTGCGCTGTCATGTGTATGACACTGAGCTCCATGCATTCTTTGTGCGCTTGCGGACGCTTGCTGATAAAAAAAGCGCCCGTGAACGCACAAAAAATTTTGCATTTGGAGGGTGCTTTGAAAAAACGCCTCCGAACGCAACGTATAGAAACGCGGCCAAACGCAGACACAATGCATTCCCATGTTAAACATAGGAACGCAGTGCGCATGCGTTTGGCTGCGTCTGCATACGTAGTGTCATATGCAAATGTGAACCCGGCCTAACAAAGTTTTTAAGGGTAAGGCTGGGGTCAGACTACTGTTTTTAGCAGATGTCACTGACATCCGCTAAAAACGTAGTCATTTTTTCAGCAGCGCATATGCGTTAGTCTGCGTCGCTGCTACTCAACGCTGTCCCTGGTTTCCCGATGTTCATCGTGGTAACCGGCCACACATCCAGTTGAATATTCAGCTGGATGTATGGCCGGTTACCACGATCAACATCGGGTAACCAGGGACAGCGTTGAGTAGCAGCGGCGCAGACTAGCGCATATGTGCTGCTGAAAAAATTACTAAGTTTTTAGCGGATGTCAGTAACATCTGCTAGAAACGGTAGTCTGACCCTAGCCTGCATTTTAAGTGGATGGCAGTGACATCTGTTAAAAATAGTAGTCAGACCCCAGCCTAAGGGTACCGTTACACGTTGCAATATCGTTCCGATATCGCATACAATTGCACGGGAGCGCGCATGTTTTTGGCACTTGTCCAAGATCGCATACAAGATGTCACACAGGGAGATATCGGCAGCTAACACTACTAGGATGTTGTACCCAACTTTTGTGCGCTGGGTATGAGCAACCCAAGGACCGAGCATTTACATTGTAGTGAATACGGGAAGTTACAAGATTAAAGTTACGCCATGACCACAGCACGATCATGCCAGATCGCATATGCAACATTGTACGGTTGCAGGGCTTGCACAATCTTCTTGCAATATCGTAGCTGCGATTTTTTCTGGTCGTATTGCCCTGTTACACCACAAAACGCACCAACGATATATACTGCAACGACCACACCATGTGACTTTTTTTCAATGTTGAATTGCGATATTGCGATGTGTAAGGGGTACCCTAAGACCCAAATTGAGCCTTTTTCTTCCAGCTTTATTACCTAACCAGGCACAGCAGATAGAAATGCTGCAGTCCCTGGAAAATAAGCTGACCTTTCTTTCAAATGTCAGATGACCCTTTTATACTTGTGGTTGGTGCACACAACTTCACACCCCACAAATCCTGTTGTTTACTAGCTGCCTCTGAACCAGTCATCTAGCCATCACCAGATGGCTCTATGCCAAAGTGGCTCAGATCTTTATGCTTGCCCACTTTTCTAGCTTCCCACTCAGCAACTGCAAGAAGTGACTGTTTACATGCTGTCTAATATATCCCACAATTTAACTGCTGTTGATTTAATGGGAATCTCAGTTTTATTCTTTTTATCTGTCAATAATAATTCTGATGGTTCATGTATTTACCAAGAAATTTTCTTCATTAATTTCACTACATCTTACTGAGTTACTATAGGTTCTCTTAATAACTCCTGGAATCTACTATATAATCTCCTAATCGTGTCTGTCTGACGCCAAAATTGCGCCCCACGCTCATTGGTCGCCGGCAGGCGCAGTGGCCAATGAGCGCAGCATATGCAAAAGAGCCTTGCAGCGCGCAAATTCAAAATCGCGGCTCTCCTCTAAGCCCCCCTGCTCCTCCTGCCCTGGCCCGCGCTCCCCCCGCTCCTCCTGCCCGCGCTCCCCTCCGCTCCTCCTGCCCTGCCCGCGCTCCCCCCCCGCTCCTCTGCCCTGCCTACCCGCGCTCCCGCTCCCCACGTCCCCCTGCTCCTTAGGGCTACTTCTTGAGTGATTTGATTTCGCAATGCATTATACACTGCGAAATGAAATGTAAAATAAAGACAAATGTATTATAAATAATATAGATTGTTATACTTACCCTATGCCGAGTGCTCGGTAACCGTGAGCAGTAGCAGGTAGTGTCCTGCTAGGACCTTGCATGATGTCAGAATGACATCGGTGTTCGGCGCTGTGATTGGCCCGCTCGCGGTCATGTGATATGTGATGTGCATATCACATGACCGCGAGCGTGCCAATCACAGCTCAGAATGCAGAAGTCATTCTGACATCATGCAAGGTCCTAGCAGGACACTACCTGCTATTGCTCCCGGTTACCAAGCACTCCATCCTGCCCTCTCCCCGGCTCCATCCTTTCCAGCCCCCCCGTTCCATGCTGCCCCGCCGTCTCCATCCTGCCTCCCCCCGGATCCATCCTGCCCCCCCCTCCCGGCTCCATCCTATCCCCCCCTCGGCTCCATTCTGCCCCGATTGCTCCATCTTGCCCCCCCGGCTTTGCTCACTCCATTCTGCCTCACCAGCTCCATCCTGCCCCCCCTCTGCCGGCTCCATCCTGCCCCCCCTCTGCCGGCTCCATCCTGCCCCCCCTCACGCGGCTCCATCCTACCCCCCCTCTGCCGGCTCCATGCTGCCCCCCCTCCACCAGCTCCATCCTGCCCCCCCTCCGCCGGCACCATCCTGCCCCGCCGGCTCCATCCTGCCCTGATCGCTCCATCCTGCCCCCCCCGGCTCCATCCTGTCCCCCTGCCACCATCTTGCCCCCCACCTAGCTCCATCCTGCTTCCCCCCCAAGCTGGCTCCATCCTGCCCCACCGGCTCCATCCTGCCCTGCCGGCCTCATCCTGCCCACGCCGGCTCCATCCTGCCCCCCTGCCACCATCCTGCCCCGCCGGCTCTATCTTGCCCCGCCGGCTCCATTCTGTCTCGCTGGCTCCATCCTGCCTTCCCCCTGCCGGCTCCATCCTGCCTTTCCCCCCCGCTAGCTCTATTCTGCCTCCCTCCGCCCGCTCCATCCTGCCCTGCCAGCTCCATCTTGCCCCGATCGTCACCATCCTGCTTCCCCCAGCTCCATCCTGCCCCCCGTTGGCTCCATCCTGCCCGCCAGCCCCATCCTGCCCCGCTCGCTCCATACTGCCCCCCGCCGGCTCCATCCTGACCTGCCAGCTGCCTCTTGCCCCGCCGACTCCATCCTGACCCCCCCTGCCGGCTCCATCCTGACCTGCCAGCTGCCTCTTGCCCCGCCGACTCCATCCTGACCCCCCCTGCCAGCTTCATCCTGCCCCACCATCTCCATCCTGCCCCCCCACCACCATCCTACCTCGCCGGCTCCATCCTGCCCCGAGCACCACCATCCTGCCCCCCCAGCTCCATCTTGCCCCCCCAGCTCCATCCTGCCCCCCCCACCAGCTCCATCCTGCCCCAATCGCCACCATCCTGCCCCCTCCGCCAGCTCCATCCTGCCCCGCTGGCTCCATCCTGCCCCCCCGCCGGCTCCATCCTGCCCCGCCAGCTCCATCCTGCCCCCCCCGCCAGCCCCATCCTGCCCCACCGGCTCCATCCTGCCCCCCCGCCGGCTCCATCCTGCCCCCCCGCTGGCCCCATCCTGCCCGCCGGCTCGATCCTGCCCCCCCGCCGGCTCCATCCTGCCCCGCCGACTCCATCCTGCCCCCCCGCCGGCTGCATCCTGCCCCCTGCCGGCTCCATCCTGCCCCCCCCGCCACCATCCTGCCCCCCCATCATCCTGCCCCCCCGTCACCATCCTGCCCCCTGCCACCATCCTGCCCCGGCGGCTCCATCCTGCCCCGCTCGCTCCATCCTGCCCCCGCCACCATTCTGCCCCCCCAGCTCCATCCTGCTCCCCTTGCTCCATGCCCTGCCGGCTCCATCCTGCCCCCCCGTCACCATCCTGCCCCCTGCCACCATCCTGCCCCGGCGGCTCCATCCTGCCCCGCTCGCTCCATCCTGCCCCCCCGCCACCATCCTGCCCTGATCGCTCCATCTTGCCCCCCTCTGGCTCCATCCTGCCCCCCCCCACCACCATCCTGCTCCCCCGGCTCCATCCTGCCCTGCTCGCTCCATCCTGCCCCCGCCACCATTCTGCCCCCCCAGCTCCATCCTGCTCCCCTTGCTCCATGCCCTGCCGGCTCCATCCTGCCCCCTGGCTTCTTCCTGCCCCCCCCGGGCCCGCCCCGCTCGCTCCATCCTGCCCCCACTGATTAGTCACGTCCGGCCACTGAACACCGACACCGCTGCACACCGCAGACTCCGCTACACACCGCAGACACCGCTGGCTCCATCCTGCCCCGTGCACACCAACACCGCCACACACAGACAACGCCGCACACCGACACCGCCGCACAACACTGATAGTGCCGCACACCGATTCCACTGCACATTGACACCGCCGCAAACCGACACCGCCGCACACCGACACACAACACTGAAACTTCTGCACACCAACACTGCTGTACACTAACATTGCTGTACAGCGACATCGCCGCTCCATCCTGTCCTGCTCACTCCATCCTGCCCCCCCCGCCACCAGCCCGCCCCCCGGCTCCATCCCGCCCCCTCGGCTCCATCCCGCCCCACTTGCTCCATCCCGCCCCGCTTGCTCCATCCTGCCCTGCTTGCTCCATCCTGCTCCGCTTGCTCCATCCTGCCCCTCTTGCTCTATCCTGCCCCGCTGGCTCCATCCTGCCCTGCCTGCTCCATCCTGCCTGCTCGCTCCATCCTGCCCCCCGCCACCATCTTGCCCCGCCGGCTCCATCCTGCCCCGCTCCTTTCTGCCCCTGCTGATTAGTCTCGCCCGGCGACTGAATACCGACACCGCTGCAAAACACTGATACCGCCACTGCCCCGCTCGCTCCATCCTGTCTGGCTCCTTTCTGCCCCTGCTGATTAGTCTCGCCCAGCAACTGAACAGCGACACCGCCGCACACCTACACCGCCACACAACACTGACACAGTCACACACCGCAGACACCGCTTCACACCGACACCACTTCACACCGACACTCCTGGCTCCATCCTGCCTCTGGCCACGGCAACCAATCAGTGAAGCGGCGTGGCTTGTCAGCGGCAACCAATCAGTGGCACGGGATTCAAAACCCCTGCCAAGCTGTGCTCTGCTTCGCTGATTGGTCGCCGCCGGCGGCGACCAATCAGCGAAGCTGTTTTAAAACACGCGCCAAGTGCGCTGATTGGTCGCCGCCAGCCGCGACGACCAATCAGCGAAGCGGAGCATGGCCTGGTATATTGGCGCGCAATTTGAACTGCCACTCATAGTGTGACGTACTTCTCTGCTGTTTACAAGGTTGTCAGTCATAGTGTGACGCAGTTCACTCCTGTTTACAAGGTATTCTAGAATACCCGATGCGTTAGAATCGGGCCACTATCTAGTAAGTCATAAAAAGGATAGAACATTTTCAAATCCTTAGAGTAAATATACAGTGTTCCAAATTATTATGCAAATGTTCTTTTTCTCAATTGTTGGTGCAAATGACAGTCAGTGTAATAAAAGTCATCAACCGTTAGAGTATACATCAAATTTTATTGAAGAAATCTCCCTATGATAACAGTATAATTTTAAAAATTAAAAAAACTCTAAACGCACTGTTCCAAATTATTACGCACAGTAGAGTTTGTAAACATTTGATATGTTTGAAAGAACTGAAAATGCTCATTTGTTGAATTTGCAGCATTAACAGGTCACATTCATTGAAATAAAAATCTAACTCCAAAACATCCTAACAGGCCAAGTTACATGTTAACATAGGAACCCTACTTTGATATCACCTTCACAATTCTAGCATCCATTGATATTGTGAGTTTCTGGAGAGTATCTGCTTGTATTTCTTTGGATGATGTCAGAATAGCCTCCCAGAGCTGCTGTTTTATGTGAACTGCCTCCCACCCACATAGATCTTTTACTTAATTATACTCCTAAGGTTCTCTATAGGGTTGAGGTCAGGGGAAGATGGTGGCCGCACCATGAGTCTATCTCCTTTTATGCCCATAGCAGCCAATGGCACAGAGGTATTCTTTGTAGCATGAGATGGTGTATTGACATGCATGAGGATGATTTTGCTCCTAAAGGCACGTTTTTGCTTTTTGTACCATGGAAGAAAGTTCTCAGTTGGAAACTCTATATACGTTGCAGAGGTCATTTTCACACCTTCAGGAACCTTAGAGGGGCCTACCACGCTGTTTCCCAATGATTCCAGCCCAAAACATAACTCCTCCACCTCCTTGCTGATGTCGCAGCCTTTTTGCAACATGGTGGCCACCAACCACCCACTACTCTATTCATCTGGACCATCCAGGGTTGCTCGGCACTCATCAGTAAACAAGACTGTTTGAAAATTGGTCTTTATACTGTATATATCTGGACCCACTGCAACTGTTTCTGCTTGTGAGCACTGTTCTGGGGTGGCCGAATAGTAGGTTTATGCACCACAGCAAGCCTTTGAAGGATCCTACACCTTGAGGTTCGAGAGACTCCAGAGGCACCAGCAGCTTCAAATATCTGTTTGTTGGTTTGTAAGGCCTTTTTAGCAGCTGCTCTCTTAATCTGATGAACTTGCCTGGCAGAAACCTTCCTCATACTGCCTTTATCTGCACGAACAGATCTGTGCTCAGAATCAGCCACAAATCTCTTCACAATACGATGATCACGCTTAAGTTTTCGTGCAATATCAAATGTTTTCATCCCTTGTCCAAGGCATTGCACTATTTGTTGCTTTTTGGCAGCAGAGACATCCTTTTTTTTCCCATGTTACTTGAAAACTGTGGCCTGCGTAATATTGTGGAACACCCAGTTTTCCTTTTATTGGGCTCACCTGCCAAACTAATTATCACAGATATCTGAGATTGATTTCAATGATCCAAAGAACCCTAATGGTGGGTTTACACACACCAATTTCTGTGTCCAATATCTGAACAGATCTCTGGTTGCAGTGAAATCATGGACACATTGCTCCATGTTGTACACAGCCACAAAATGGAACTATGTGTCCATAATTTCACTGCAACCAGAGATCTGTTCAGATATTGGACACAGAAATTGGTGTGTGTAAACCCACCATAAGACACAATACCATCAATGGGTTTCATTGAAAAAAATAAAAAATAAAACCCTATGACACTTAAAACCAATTTGCATAATAATTTGGAACACAGTGTATATACTGTAGCTGTTAAATGAATAATGAAATTAGAATTGAATATAATAACAAAACCACTGTACTGGCTTAATGTCTCCAGACTAAGATAACACAAGTATTAGGAGGATGGCCAAAGGATAACAATATAGGCCGAAACATTTCATAAAGTGGCTATCATAAAGGAGCTACAACATATAGAAACCAAATTAAGGCAAAAAAGGGGGAATGATCGCTCCATGGCCAATAGCACACATATTGGTGGATAGAGTGTATTAAATCCAAAACCCAACCAGTACCAAAGCTAAATCTATGGTGATAGGATTGAACAACAGTAAATAATACTCCGCTCACGCTTGCAGCAGAACCTGAGCCAAGTATCATTAGTATATCACATCGCATACTCTCACATTGGATGCCACACGTTTGTGTGATCCCGACCTAACAGTACAAATCACTTTGCCCCTGGGGAGTCAGATTAAGGCAAGGGTCATGTGGCGCCCTGCTCACACAGGTAACCACAGACTCACCTACAGCACGGATGGGTTTCCACAGTGGGTACATAGACACAAACAACACCTTCCACCCCAGCACAGTAGGGGGAGCCCAACTTGCTGCCTTTAGGCACGATCCCCTATAAATACTGGTGCTGGGGGTGGAGTTAGTTAGTATTCAGACGCTACAAGAGCTGTGAAGACGTACTGGTGGTCGGTGCTGCATTAGGCCCTAGCCAGTGACCCTGAACAGCCTTCGAGTAGTTCTGCAAGGCCCAAGAGTGGGGTCGGAAGGCAAGGAGAAAGAAAAGAACAAGTGGGAACCGAGGAGCCAGCGTTAGGTTCACCCAAACAGCACACTGCACACCGTAGTCCGAGTCTACTGGAAAGCACCTGGCCCAGTAGAGAACATCGGTATACCGTGGAGACTTTAGTCTCCCGGGCACCTGCGCAGTCACAGACAAGGGAGCCAGGCTCCGCGGAGAGAGGAACAGCGGTAGTCCATCGAGGGTTTTCCGATGACAGCACAGGTGATCAGAGAGCAGAGGAGGCCAGCCAAGTTTCACACGGTGCAGGGGCTTCACACACAAGGGAAAAGAGACAAAGAGGCCTTATACCCACTTCCTGTGGAGACCCAGAAGTACACCGACTGAACACCCGGCGGTGCCCTGGACGTTTACCTACTACTACACCAGTAAAAGGTAAAGAAACGACCAGCAGTGTGTGTTTGAGTTTCTTACTCGCGCCCCTGCCACCCACAGAGACTGTCCCATTATCCAGCAGCCCTGCCAAATAACTGCTTTTTCCCTCATCATCACCAAAACCCCAGGGATCCAGCTCCACCTGTGGGGAGCTTCAACACCTAGTTGCACATCCATCATCCCTGGAGGCCCCACGCAGTGCTGGTGCAGTCACCAGATAATACAGGTGGCGTCATAATAAACTTATAAACTTTTATTCCCATTCTAACTAACCCTTTTTTAGTTGACCACCAGGGCCACGGGTCTGGGCAGGCCACCAGTGACATCCCCATCGCAGAAGAGGGCCCAGATACCCGAGTCCCCATACCCTGGGCTAGTCAGTCACACTCAGCCGTTTTTAGCATCTCCTCTAAAAACTTAGATTTTTTCTGCTGAAATGGACACCGATACCAGTATTCACTTCAGCAGAACGGTGACCCATAGGAACCTATTCTGTACCTGCAGAACGGCCGCACAAAGTTCGTTTCGGCGACCGCTTTTCAGGGGTGCAGTAAATACCGGTACCTTATAGTATAAAAATCTGATTTCACCTGAATACTAGATGGCAAAGATATTGGAATTATAATAACATTTTCAAGTTATAGACCTTATTCTCATGTTGCTTATTACAGAATAGACTCCATTCTATTTCAAGTCACAACAATTATATTTTCTTTACAATTATTAATTTAACCAATGTTTTCTTAATTTAATGCATGCAATTTTTTTTACGCACATCCATTAGGAAGATTACATCACTTATGTTAGCTGATATGACATGCTCAATTAGCTCAGTAACACCAATAACTGAACAATATTAATGTATTGTAGATGTATACAGTTCTAGCTCAGTGATGTCAGTAGCTATGTAAGGCTATACAAATATTAGATCATATCTAGCAATAATAAAAAAAAACCACAGAAACCTATTTAAACACAGCCTCTAATGTCAAAAGAATTATCAATGTATTATATGTGTAACAGTATACAATAATGAATTCCATAAATCTAAACGCAATACATCCACTGTAGTTACTTTATAATGATCACTAAATATATATATATTGATATATATATATATATATATATATATATATATATATATATATATATATATAGTATATATAAATATAGAAACCACCCCCCAGTGTTGACTCTCTACTTCCCACTTTGATCCCTTTCTGCCCCCGTGCATGCTCTCAGGCCCCCCCATGCACGCGTTCGGGGCCCCCTCTTGCATGCTCTCTGGCCCCTATTCCCTGCAAGCTCTTGGGCCCCTCCTTGTGATTGCTCTCAGACTCCCCCTGTGGTTGCTCTCTGGCACAGTTCCCCATGGCAGGCAGTCGCTGCAGCCTGAGTGGTGAGCGCGTTTGGGTGACTGAATGCGGGTTGAGGTGGGTGAGCGTATATGGTCAGGGGGTGTGAGTGCAAGCTGGGCTGAGGGGGGATGAGTGAGTGCAGGCTGGGGGGGTAAACTGAGTGCAGGCTGAGGGGGTGAGTGAGTGCAGGCCTGGGGGGTAAGTGTAGGCTGAGGAAGGATGTGTGAGTGCAGGCTGTAAGGGGGTGAGTCAGTGCGGGCTGTGGGGAGGTGAGTGCAGGCTGTGGGGGAGTGAGTGCAGGCTAAGGGAATGAGTGGAAGCTGTGGAGGGAGGTGAGTGAGTGCAGGCTGTGGGGGGTGAATGAGTGGAGGCTGTGGGGTGTATGAGTAAGTTCAGGCTGTGGGGGAATTAGTGAGTTCAGGCTGTGAGGGGGATAAGTGAGTGAGGGCTGTGGGGGATGAGTGAGTGAAGGCTGTGGGGGGTGTAAGTGAGAGAAACTTGTGGGGGGTGTGAGTGAATGAAGGCTGTGGGGGGTGTGAGAGAGTGAGTGCAGTCTGTGGGGGTGTGTGAGTGCAGGCTGTGGGGGGATGAGTGAGTGCGGGCTGAGGGGGGTGAGTGTGGGCTGAGGGGGATGAGCAACTGTGGGCTGGGCTGAGGGGGGTATGTGAGTGTGGGCTGCAGGGGAGTGAGTGTAGAATGAGGGGGGTGAGTAAGTGCAGACTGGGGGATAAATCAGTGCAGGCTGTGGGGGGGAGTGCAGGCTGAGGGGATGAGCGAGGGCTGTGGGGGGTGAGTGTGGGCTGTGGGGAGCTGAGTAAGTGTGGGCTGTGAAGGGGTGAGTGAGTGCAGGCTGGGCTGAAGGGGGGTGAGTGCGGGCTCTGGAGGAGTGAGTGAGTGCAGGCTGAGGGGGGTGAATGCGGGTTGGGGGTGAGTGCAGGCTGAGGGTGTGAGTTCAGGCTGTGGGAGGGTGAGTGAGTGTGGGCTGTTGGGGGGGTGAGTGAGTGCAGGCTGTGGGGGGTGAGTGAGTGCAGGCTGTGGTGGGGATGAGTGAGTGCAGGCTGTGGGGGATGAGTGAGTGCAGGCTGTGGGGAGCAGAGTGAGTGCAGGCTGTGAGGTGTAAATGAGTGAAAGATGTGGGGGTGTGTGAGTGAGTGAAGGCTATGGGGGTGTGAGTGAGTGAAGGCTGTGGGGGGTGTGAATGAGTGCAGCCTGTGCAGGCTGTGAGGATGTGTGAGTGTCGGCTGTCGGGGATGAGTGAGTGCAGCTGGGGCATGAGTGCGGGCTGAGGAGGGATGAGGAAGTGTGGGCTGAGCTAAGGGGGTTGAGTGAGTGCAGGCTGAGGGAGGTGAGTAAGTGCGGGCTGGGAGGTGAATGAGTGCAGGCTGTGGGGGGGTGAGTGAGTGCAAGCTGTAGGGGTGTGTGGGTGAATGCAGGCTGTGGGGGTTTGAGTGACTTCAGGCTGTGGGGGGGTGGGAGTGAGTGCAGGTTGTGGGGAGTGTGAGTGCAGGCTGTGTGGTTGTGAATGAGTGCAGGCTGTGTGGGGGTGAGTGAGTGAAGGTTGTGGGGGGGTGTGAGTGCAGGCTGTGGGGGGTGAGTGTAGGGGCTATGTGCTGGGTGTGTGGGGGCTGAGTGCTGGGAGAGTACCTGGTTGCTCTGTGCTGAGAGGACTAGTGGTGATGTCAGAGTCAAGTGATCAGTCAGTCGCGGGGATCTGTGGGCGTGCAGCATCGGCATCTGTTGTGGGTGCCGCCGCCAGCCTGCGCCAGTCGCCATATTGCCACACACAAAACTTGGGTATATTGCCTTGTAGCAATTATGTGTGTGTATAAATATATATATATAATATATATATATGTATACATATATATATATATATATATAGCTATATTGGCAGCTTATTTTCAAGACATAATATTGCTGAAAAGAAAATGAAAGAATAAACATAACGGTATAATGCGCTTAGTCAGTTACTTAGTTTCTGGGTGCGTCTGACTAAGCGCATGCATGGTGACGTCAGACCAGTCACACTCACGCTTCGGGGATGTCGGCTCCTGCGCTCGGCTGTGCACAGCCATAGAAGGTAATGGGGGCACCGAGTACAGACGAGGGCAGGAGCAGTGCACGTATGCGCTTATGTGCTTGCCTGCATCTGCATGAAAATGCACCTGTGCTTGCATTTGTGCTAGCGCAGGGCAGGCAAACGCAGGAAAATGCACAAACGAATACATGTGAAAGGGGCCTATGTGGTTTTTTTTTTTAATAAGTAACTTGTGCACAAGGCTGCTTTCACACTGCAGTTTTTTCCTGATCAGTGTTCATTAGGTTTTGTGTGCCAAAACCAGGAGTGAGGGCCACTTTACACACACCAACGTATCTGTCCAACTTCTGAACAACTTACTGGTTGCAGTGAAATCATGGACACATTGTTCTATTTTGTGGCCGTGTATCAATGGAACAATGTGTCCATGATTTCACTGCAACCAGAGATCTGCGAACAATATCTGCACAATTATCAGTGTGTGTGACGTGGCCCTTAGGCGGCCGTCACACTCATCAATATCGTGGGCGATATTGTTAGCGATCACGTGCACGCGCGATCGCTAACGATATCGCTCACATCGCTGGTGAGCTGTCACACAGACAGACTCACCAGCGATGTGGAGCAGCGAGATCGCTGGTAACTATGGTACACATCGGGTTACTAGGCGCCGCGCGGCGCTTAGTAACCCGACGTTTACCATAGATACCATCTCCCAGCATAGGTTCTGCCACTGGGAGATCGTTCATCGTGGTATTAGACACCACGATGAAGCAGATTGAACAAGCGTTTATCGCTTGATATGAGCTCCGGCTCACCAATCTGCGATGTCACGATCAAGCGATTTTACATTGTAAAATCGCTTGATTGCACGCAGCGATGCACAAACGATATCGCTTAAGTGATCAAAAAGCAGATCGCTTAAACGATATCGTTCAAGAAATTGAACCGTGTAACGGCCGCCTTAGAAACATTTCTGGTTTTGGCACACAAAACCTAATGAACACTGATCAGGAAAAAACTGAAGTGTGAAAGCAGCCTAACAAACATTGCTGTAACAAATCTACAGTATAGGCATGGGCCGGCTGGCCCAGGGGGCAGGGGGGCAGATGCCCCCCTAGCCAGTGGTCAAGCAGCAGTTTTGGGGTTGCCCAGCCATTGACATGTTGGTCTAGGAGGCCACTCTGCCCCTGATGCTCACTGCTCATGGGCCACTGCTATATGCTTGCCTCCCAGGCCGAACTTTGCCAGCCAGCTCCTGAATGTGTATGTGCCACAAATACGTTTTGATGGAATTGTGCTTTAAAACATTATAGAATGTATAAATTACCTCTAGTTGTCTTAGTGGCCAGGGCTGATGTGAGGGAGTGTGAACACGTGAAGCTGAGAAGTTTTGTTCTTCACACCACAAGCCCAGCAGCTTCACACCGGCTCAGGTGATTCTGTGCTTACGTACTAGTCACTTGCTTTAGCACCATGTTATTCTGACAAGGCAACTAAATATACACCAAGTGCCTAAGGTGACCATTATCTAACTGAAGTGTTGTGGATAAACAAAGTAACAAATCCATTTTATTTTGTTCATCTTAAAGGGCAAGAAAATTCCATTACCATAGGCTGGGGTCACATTTAAAACTAGAATTGCATTCACCGCATCCAGATCCGGATGCGGTGAACACAATACCGGTCACACACATTTTTTTACAAAAATGTGTGCAGAATACCGCACTGCAGTAACCGGATGGCTCAGGATGTGTAATCCTGAGCCATCCGGCAACTGCATAGTTTGCTGATCCCGGCTATTGCCGAGATGAGCAAACTGTACTATGAATAGTAAAGAGTTAAATGTAATAAATTAAAGCATGCTTGAGGTCTCTAGGGGGGGGCTTAGACCCCCTAGAGACCGGACGCCCACTCTGGTGGGCTTCTCCTACAATGGCCCCATTCCACGGGCTCCTCCGAGCTCCGTGCATGTCCCCCAAACTCCCCCCTCCCCCATATCTCTATAGAGGGGTCCCTGCACCCCTCTGATATATGTATCCCTACTTGTGCCCAAACTAAATATTACAGTACAGAATGATGCGGGTTATAGTTACGTGGTGCTGTGGGCTGAAGTGTCATTCTCCCTCCATGGGCGGGGCTGTGTGCTGCAGCCTCCGCCCGCTCATTCATTATGGCTGCAGTGCCGGAGACGGACACCGGATGGCTTGTGAAGCCATCCGGTGTTTAGCATTGGCTCCTATGAGGAGCGTTTCCTGGTCCAGATTTGAGCTTTTTGAAATCTTAAAACCGGATCAGGATTCTATAAAAGAAAACGGAGATGTGACCCTGGCCATAAACTGCTTTTATTTTCTTGATGAGTTAAAAGGAACCTCTTATAAGTGTGTGAACCTATGCCTGTACTTTCTGAGCACCTGTACTGCATTAAAAAAATGTATCCATCATCCTCTAAAGGCCACTTTACACACACCAACTTATCTGTCCAACTTCTGACCAACTTACTGGTTGCAGTGAAATCATGGACACATTGTTACATTTGTACACGGCCACAAAATGGAGCAATGTGTCCATGATGTCACTGCAACCAGTAAGTTGGTCAGAAGTTGGACAGATAAGTTGGTGTGTGTAAAGTGGCCCTAACTCCCCTCTATACCAACAAAAATACCCTTTTATTTTCTCCAGCTCAATGGTCACAATGGTCTCTCTTACTTTGGAGACTTGTGACAGGTTTGGGACCTCTGTCTCGGTATCAAGACTTCATTTTAAATGGGTTTAGGGTATGAGTTAATGTCAGTTTCTGTTGATGCAATGCTCCTTAGTTTTCTTACCAGGTGTGGCTACTTTGTGATCACGCTTATCTTCTTTATATGGTCACATGATCCAGCATTCCTTGCTAGTGATTGAACTTTATTCATGGCCTAGCTACATGTATTGAAGAAAGCACTCTGGAGAAGCTGACCGTTGCCAAGCCATCTGCTGCCTAGGATAGTGGCAGTAGGCGTGAAGTTGTTTTTGTTATTCCCCTGTTTCCCTTTCCCCTCTTGTTGTTGTTTGTGCAGTGGTTGGGACTAGAGCTCACGCCGGCCATCTCCCTATTTAGGGTTACCATCAGGGCCAGCGAAGGACTAAGTATTCTGCTCAGTGACAAGGTGAAAATGTGGCACCCCTGCTGGAGATTGCCACAGGACGCATCCGATGCAAAGAGGGATTTACACTTTGGTACCCACAGCACACAACATCTACCACCCCAGACCTGGAGGGGGGCTCTACTGGCTGCCTTAAGCCAGATCCCCTATAAAAAATCTAGGACTAAGGGGAGGAGTCAGTTAGTCTGCTCTGAGCAGTGAAGAGAGCAGTTAAGTCCAGTGAAGCAGCCTAGAGAAGGTGCTGGAAAGACCCGATTGCTGGGCAAAGCAAGGCCCAGAACTAAGGGACACTGACCTGCTGTGGAGCACCCCAGAGAGAGGGATGGAGGCCAGTGGAGGAGTAAGGAAAAAGGACAAGGGACCAGATCTAGGATCCCTTTAGCTCAACCGGACACCGGAGTCCGACCCTGCAGGAGAAACACTGAAGCAGGAAAAACCTGGAGAAACCAGGAGGATCTATTCCCCTGAGGTACTAACTTAATAGAGACACTCAAACCTGACCAAGCACAGGACCAGGGGGCCCAAGAGGAGTGTAGGGACCCCACAGAAGGCCCTCATTGTCGGTTAAAGAGTAAAGCCCTGAGAGGGAAGACAGCAGTGAGTTCGGTTATAGGCAGGACTTACCCCAAACCACCATACACAGTAGCAGAGGAGGCCTCACAACTCTCAAGGTGAAAATGCCAAATTGCACCGAGAAGCTGGTAACCCTCTTGGACTGTACCTGTTACCGGACATCAGTAAAAGGTACCAAAACAAAGACTATTGTATGTGTGAGTCTGCTTCCCCGCCACTGCCCAGAGCATTCCCTGCAAGCCGCTACTATGACTCCCCTCATCCACCCCCCTGCCCTGAGGTAAAGCTCGACCAGTGGGGATCTGTACTACACTGAGCTGCACCACCATCACCTCAGCGGTCGGCCACAGCGCTGGTATCCATCGTTACCAGGTACCACAGGTGGCGTCACGACACTACTACCCCCATCCTCATCACCATTCCCCCTAATCTCCGCCACTGAGGGTCCAGGGCACGGAACCGGGAACCAACCAGCCGTGATCCCCCATCGAAGCAGTCATCCTGTCCCAGGATCTGGGTACTCCCCTACCCTGTTGACTGCCTCAAAAAAACTCATATAGAGATGGTAGGGAGATCAGGGCACAGCTGTAGGTAAGTGCAGGAAATCTCCTTTCTCCTGCTTCCCTATGAGCAGGGCCCATTGTATTTGTCCCCCCTGGTGTTTCACCAGTCTGTTGTTGTGTAGTGTGCCGGACATGGTTGGTCTGTGCACCACTGTCGCTCACTGTATCCAGATGCTCCCTTGGACAGTATGTAAATGGTATAGGTCTGGTCTGAGGAACGTCATTGCCTTGGCATCTGCGCCGCCTGTTTGCCAGCAAAAGTCATGCTCTACTTTGATTGATGTAGATGACACGTCCTGCATCATCTACGTAGCAGAATGAAACCTTGTGCTTCCACATTGGAATGATCAGCTCGCAAAGGCGCACTTTGCTCTCTCAGTTGGCAGAGCACAAACCCAAGACATGTCAGTCTAGCTCCTTTTTTATCAGACCAAATTCTGGAATTACATCCCACGGATACAGTTATATTTCATGCTCTGCCCTACAGGGGCTCTGTAGATGATACAGGATGCATTATACACATCAATCACAGCTGGAGGACAGCTATTTGGGGGCAAAGAGGAGGCACAGATGCCAAGAAAATCATGCCGATCGTATCGGACCAAACGTATTTACATAAAGCACGAGAGAAAATGAAAAGGTATTTTTGCTGGTATACAGGGGGGAGTTAGAGGAAGATGGACATCTGAGTGTCTGATGCAGTACAGACACTCAGAAAGGTGCTGGCCTAGGTTCACACACTAATACTCTGCAGACAGGTTCCCTCTAAATTATATGTGACACAATTTGTTATAGGTAATAATATAATGACTAGAAGAGATACAGAAATATGAAAAAAGCTAATGAGGAAGGATTTAGAAAGGTGTTAAGGAAGAAATATGGCTGTAATATGTGTAAATGATAAGAAAAAAAGGGCTTTTAAGATCTAAAAAAAATTAAGGGGCTGTCTCACAATTCAATACACTCTTATGGTACCTTTACACGCCGCCACAACAGGATGGATACAACCCGCTACAGGCTACAAATGTAGCTTGTCGAGCCAATATCGCCCGTAGTAGCGGCGTCTGAAGACGGGACGACACAGCCGGCTACAGATACCTCTGTATCCGTGCACTGCCCATAAACATATGGCAACATCGCCGATTGTAGCGAGCTGTATCGGCGTGTAAAGAAGCTACAGAAGGGAACTCTGGACACCCGGCGATGTAGCTGCAATGTGGCTAAGGCGTCACCCATGCTGCGTGATACCGCGCCCCTTCAGCGATCATTGGTGGAAGATGCTGCGTTACGATTGGCCCTTGCCTCACAGCCCTCCATCTTGGATGAGCTGTCCCTTCAGCACTACACATACGCGCCGTATGCACGATCAGATAGTAGTACAATTACGCGGACACACACTTGAACGTAAAATCATAAATGGCCCATGATGTACATACAGTGTGCACATCATATCAACATGAAAACGAATAATGCGGGACACAGCGCACAAGTGTGTGTTACGTACCGCTCTGGCTTATTGCACAGCAGCTGCCGTAGAAGTGTTCCGGGTCTGGCAGTGCGCGCAGCGCGCACACAGATGCACACAATCCCATACCACATCGGAGGAGATTACCCAGTAGACAGATCAGAGCCGTGTTGTACGGACTGCACTGTGGGTCTGCTGCAGTAGGGGCCGCATAAGTGTGTCGGCCGAGTCTGCGTGTTGGCCTACTTATAAAGGTGCGTCACCCCCACAGCGGTCGTAATGACGTCATGACGTTGGTTTCATTTTCACTCTGCCTGCAAGGTGCCAGCCCCGCCTCTGCACACACCATAGCAGTCATGGCAGCCGTGCACCGCGCCGCAACATGGGGGATGGCGGAGCTGATCATCCTCATTGATCATTGTGACCGTCGGGACTATTGGGGCCACCATCACCACCGCCACCCCAGGCTGCGCAATCGGTGCACCGTGCGGCGGATCCAGCGGGCCCTGCTCTGCAAACTGGGGGTACAGAGGACAGTAAAAGCGATCCAAAAAAAGATCGCTGACTTGAAGCACAAATGCCCAGGTCGCATACTGGACATCCGTGCCAGGATTGGCAGGCTGCGTGGTGAGTAATTGTTGCCCCAAAACACACACCGCCACATGTGCATGTCCCACAATACACAAAAAATGATGGAAACATATGACAAGGGACAGTGTGGCCTACACAATCAAACACATCTTCACAGTGTTGTGCTCATCCAGTCAGCCCTAAAAATGGCTCACACGCACAGTACATGCATACAACATGAGTGTATGCATCCAGCATCACCTGGTTGATGCTAAGTAAGGCTGGGGTCACACACACAGATATCTGCCCACATATTGTTTGCACATCTCTGTTTGCAGTCAAATCATGGTCACATGTTGACATTTGGAGACAGCCTCAAAATGGAACAATGTGTCCATGCTTTCACTGCAACCAGAGATCTGTCAACAATATCTGGCCACATATCTGTGTGTGTGTGACCCCAGCCATAGCCGTCAAATAAATACCCACACAAGCTCTTTGTAGGACAACAATGTGTAGGCATGATCTTATTACGTCTTTTATGTTCAAATTTCAAACTAGATGCTGAATCCTCATCAGAAGAAGGGCCCCATGCCCCACCCCCAGGTGGCCCATCAAGAACCCCACCACATCAGCCTCAAGTGGCACCCTTGTCCCCAGGGGCAACACCTTCCCCCGGGCCTCAGGAGCCAGACGTCCCGTCAACCACCGGGACAGAGGACGTGGAGGACCAGTCCGCACCTGGCAGCCCGCTGGAGTGTGACCAGCTGTCCCCATCTGCCTGGCTGCTGGAGGAACACATCAACTCCCCACAGGAGGGCGAGGAGCAGCAAGTACCTGGCGGCCCAGAGGAGTCTTTGCCCCGTAGCCCAGGACCACTGTTACCCCTGAACCACATAATGTGGCCACGGAGCCCCAGCCCGGGAGTAACACCAGCTCCCACTGTCTCCAGCTCAGTGGCGAGTCCTGGGGTGACCATGTCCCCACACAGTGACTATGGTGGTAAGTGTGTTATGTTGCCACACACACCCTGCACACTGTTGCTTCAATTTCATCTGGGGCCAAACAATTTATGTAAACAAAGTAAACCATGTTGGTTCTCCCTTTTTCCAGATGGTGAACGTGCGGGCTCATATGGATGGAGCTTGACCCCATCTCCCTCCCCGTCTGATGGTGAACTGGATTTGGAGGAACAGGGTAAGTGGATGGTTGCGGCCAGTCATGACTAACCATCAGCAGTGACGAGTGTGTACTAAAGTTTGTGTTTACTCCCAATACAGGTGCCCCTACCATGGAGGAATTCATCCAGGCCCATCAGGCATTTGTGGCCCGTTTGACCACGGCTCTACAGCGTGGCCTGCAGGACCTTGGCCGCCTGGCTCAAATGCTGGCGGACCTACACCCACACCATGGTTCACACCCATGAATTTGAGGGATGCATTGTATCCTGGCCAAACATGGCCCCACAAACAGTTGTCCTTGTTGGACCCTAAAATTTTCACACGTTGGCTTGTTGCCTTGCAAAAGTGAAAATATTGGTTTGTTTTTTTTTTTGCCCCCGTTGGGCTCTTTTCTTATAGTGTCCCACATTGGGACCATCACAAGTGTGGACCGGCTAGCCCCATCTGGCCTACAATCCCTATACTGTCCCACATTGGGACCATCACAAGTGTGGACCGGCTAGCCCCATCTGGCCTACAATCCCTATACTGTCCCACATTGGGACCATCACAAGTGTGGACCGGCTAGCCCCATCTGGCCTACAATCCCTATACTGTCCCACATTGGGACCATCACAAGTGTGGACTGGCTAGCCCCATCTGGCCTAAGCCTTCCTTGTATGATGGCAAATGTCTGTGACACATGTATGTTTACAATAAAATGCTGTTCTAACTTTGTTATACGCTCCTTCATGTGACCTTACTAATATTTGGTGACCAAACCTCACCATAACCTAACTATGTGAGGCACATCACAACATCCCTTTGTGAATGTGCTAAGACATTCCAAATGAACCGATGGTGATCCTGCTGAGCGAGCACTGGCCCATATTGTGTGGCTTGGGGAAACCTATTATTGGCCACAATTCCATTCACCCCCAAAAACCCACACAATCCTTATTCTGAAATGAATACACAATTGTGTTAATAAATAAAATTTATTCCAGCCTGGAATTTAAATAAATTACAAATAATAGAATTTAAGTGGAAAAAAATTTTTTAAAAAACCCCACTAATTTTGGCCAAAAATCAATAAACAAAATATACATATAAAACCAAATTCCTGAAATTATAAAGTCCAGACTGCCAATTCTGTGCATTGGCTACTAGTGTCCAAATTACTCCTCTTCTGTCGGCTCTGACAATGCCGCATCCCCCCTCCTCTGAGGGCAGCCCCGACCTGCCCCAGAACGTCTGGTTGAACGACGATGTGTTGAGGGGGGATGGGGTGACTGTGGCGGGGCCGGTCTTCTCACGGGCCGAGATGGGGCAGCTGGTGAAAGGGGCCACAAGGTGTGTTGCATGGGGGAGGGGACGTGGCAGCCCCATTGAAGGGCCCCATCCTCGGCAGCATCAGCGGCATTGTGGAACACCCTCAGAAGGATCTTCTTCTGGAGCGGCTCCATCCCTCGCATTCTGTTGCTCATGCAGAGGGCGTCGGGGTCAATGTGGGTCCGTTGTTCATCCAACAACACGCGTCGGGCCCAGGTCGCCAGCTCCGTCTCAGGTGGTGCAGGACGTCGGCGGCGACGGATCCCGGAGCTGGGACCTGGGCCTGGACCCACATCACTCGCCGCGCCCTCCTGCTCAGCCCCAGATGTCATGGGCTGAGCATCATCAGCAACAGAATCCTCGGCAATGGAGCCGTCCTCTTCTGGGGCCTGTGGGTGGGGAAAAAATAAAAAAAAACAACCATTAGTGGAGGCAATATCAACTGTATACATTCACAACAGGACTCTATATACCACTCCCACACACAGCAAGCCCAACTACCAGAATGGAAAATGAGGAATAACACAGTAAAGCAAATAAGGTTCAAGACCCCAACACCAGTGGTTCTCCTGTACACTCACCTCGACCATTCCAGGAGCTCAGCTAAATACATAATTAGTTGTTTGTCACGTAGCCGTAATCCAATATTAGGACATGTCACCACAACACCTTGATACTGGGGGCTGTGCTGGCCAATGACACATATTGGGCACCTTCCCATTAGGACTCCTTTATGGTGAGAATCCACCCCTCACTCAATTACCTTTAACCCACTGGCAACAAAGCCAACACACATGTGAGACAGCACCATTTACTACATGGTACTATGTGGCTGTTTGAGAACAAACCACCTGCTATCTTGAAACCCTTAAATAACTAACCTAAACATACCAAGATGTTGTGGAAGAAGCAACATTGCAATACGGCTGGAAGCATAGAATAGAAAAGTCTGGTAAGTCATGGAAGGAGGGCAGATAGATTGACACCCCAAGGTGTGCCGCAGCAAGGAGGTAAATATGGCAACACATTTGGTGTGAAGGATTTATCGAAACACACATGTGAAGGAAACATTGTGGCCCACCACTGTCACACAATTACCCACCTCCTGTGGCGCAGGTGGTGATGCAGCCGGGCCTACATGGGACGCAGCAACGGGGCAGTTGGTGGTCGTTCGATGCGGGCGAACCTCGCCCAGGATGAAGGTGAAGAGGGGATAGTACCATAGGGTAGGTGATGGTACCTCCTCTGCTCCAGCCCCTGAGCGACGACGCTGGTACTGAATGTGAGCCCGCATGAACGCCGACCTCATGTTCTTGATCTTAAGTGCCACCATAGGCTGGTCCCACGTCTTGCCTACCCTTGGCTCCAAGCGATTTGCCAGAGCCACAAGACTCCTGTAGGCCTCGGCCCTCGCTGCCCGATTTTTATATTCGGGCAGCGAGCTGCGCCACAAACATTCGTGCCGCTGATACTCCGTGAGAAGCTGGGATTCCAATTCCACAGTACCCCTCGGCATCTGCCGATGAAAAATTAAAACAAAAAGAACACAGTCACAACACAAGGCATACCGACATTTCAAAACTTGCCACAATCATACACATAATCATTAACTTTCTACAGTGATCATCTATGCAGCTATTTTGTGGAGTGAAACTGGCCATGAGTGTGCCATTTTCTCAATCTCAGACCGCTACTAACTCAAACACATGTATGCAGCCAATCTCAAGCACCGGATATCGGTGTCCACCTACAGATGTTTCAAACATGATTTCTGTCCCCAATGTACCTATTGCAACACACCTTGACACGGTGTGTGCGTACATACCTGTAGAGGGCAACATGTGACCTAACACGTTGTGTGCTAACTAGTACCTGGCCAGTGTCCACAATGGTAAGGGGTCACTATATCAGAAAGGCGGGCTGGGTGTGTGGCAACACTGCACATACTACATGTAATGTGCACCCAGATGATCATGTAGGTGTTCCTCCAGACGTGGAAGTCCCATTTTAACACATGTACCCAACATCCCTGGAATGTCCGCCACAATTCTACCACCCCTGAAATGTTGATGTGAAGTACCAGCCAAAGAAATAACAGCGTGCTCTTTTACCATTGCCAAAAAGCAGAAGGTGCAATACATACTTACACTATATAAGTAGAGGCACTACCTGGCTACTGGGCGACACAGAATAAGGTTCACATATTTAATATTACGTGTTCAATATTTGCATGCCGCTTCAAACATGGCCATACACACATCGCCTAAGCTGCCTGTGCCAGAACCAGCTGCGTTCATTACATTTTCTTACAAACCGCTAAAGAGGCTTACCGTCAGAGCAACAGAAGTCAAACAGGACACTAGTAGCTCAATGCACATCGACGTCTGGACACGGAGCAGTGGCCATTGACCTGCCTTTATAGTCCGGGACACCAATCACAGCGGACACAATAATGCACATCCTGAAGGGGCACCTGGGTGCGGATTTGCCTTCCGCTAATTGGTGGAGATCGCTGAATCGTGATAGGTTGGCGGCCCTTTAAAAGTTGCCCATCCCGCCAAACATTACGCTTGCTGGCCAGACCCATTAGGTAAGTTTTTGTGGACACACATGGAATTGGCGCAGGGTGGGGTGCATATGTTGATGTTCTTGGAGAGCGCCGGAGACTGGTGTAGCGGCCGATATAGGGGTTTGTATTGTAGGGGACGACATATAGTGTAGTGTGTGGGTTAGGATACGGCATTTTGTGTGGGCCTTGACACTTTTGTTGAGATACATTGCTGTGTTTGTTTGCAGACAACATACAGGAGAATGGATGCATGACTGTAGACGGAACTGTGTCACTCATGTCGACTGGATCGATTTCTGCATACTGGTTGTGGCCAATGGAGACTGTGTTCAACGGGAATGGGATGACCCAGGGCTTTGAGGTGTTGGGCGCCAGACATGGCATACATGTGTATTTAAAATGACACCTTCAAAAGCCAATTACACCATGGGTAACCATCCGCAGTCATGTGCAATGTTGTTTGGTTCATGTAGCCTTCCTCAACCTTCCATATCGGGGTACGTCACATTCGTTATTCTTCTCATTTTTACTGTAATCAATTGACATTATGGGCTGTGTCATGGATTATGGGACCTGTTTGACCAACATTATTGGTGACACATGTCCCTTTCTAACTCACCTAGGTGCAGATGTGTGAATTTTGGGAGCTCCCATTGACGTTGATGTAGAGGAGGCCACTCTCAATCGCCGTGTGCCATGTTGTTTGGGGTGACTACTGGGTGTTTGCCGTCCTTGCTTCAGGGTTGTGTTTTGGGCCCACACAAGAGATCCCATCCTCTTGGCTATAGTGTGTAATGGAAAAGAGGTGTGGGTTGCTGAACCTGCTGACTTGCACACATTTTGGTCTATGTACTCATGTTGTGCTTTCACATCTACAGGTGCTGATATTGAGGATGCAGAATATCCATGACCGCAATGTTATCGTGGCTCTTGCGTTGGTGGAAGAGCAAATGTGGTATCAGGATCGGTATGAAAGGTTGATGAGGCGCAGACAGCGGCGGATGTGGACCCGTGATTGGCTTCTGAGGCGGGAAACCCGGGGCCACATGCAGCTGTTGCGGGAGCTGGAGCTTAACTGTCCTGATGATTACCGAAACTATCTCCGTATGCCCGAGGACTGTTTCACCTTCCTATTGGAGCGTGTAGGGCCAATGATAGCGCGTCAGGACACTATAATGCGACCATCAGTATCAGCTGCTGAGCGGTTGGCGATCACTTTGCGGTTCCTGGCTACAGGGCAGTCCATGACATCCCTCACATACGTGTCACGTGTCTCCCTGCCCCTGCTGAGCCGCCTGATCCCTGAAACGTGTTGGGCCATCTGGAGAGCTCTGCAGCCAGCCTACATGAAAATGCCATTAACCGCTGCAGAATGGCTGGAAGTGGCCCAAGGGTTTGAAACCCGGTGGAACTTCCCCAACTGTGGCGGGGCATTGGATGGTAAGCACGTGAGGATTACCAAACCTGCCCACTCTGGCTCTTTGTATTACAATTACAAAGGGTATTGTAGTATAATCCTCATGGCTGTAGTAGATGCCAACTATGAGTTCCTCTACGTGGATGTTGGAATGCCTGGTCGCAACTCAGATGGGGGGGTGTTTGCCCTAAGCTCCTTGGCAACACTACTAGGGAATGGTGGGCTAAACTTACCCTCAAATGAGCACACGACCGAACATCTCAACTTTGCGTTTGTGGCGGATGAAGCATTCCCACTTCAGGAACACCTACTGCGGCCATATCCCCAGAGGGCCCTTACTTCTGTGAGACGCATTTTCAACTACCGGCTATCCCGGGCCCGCCGTGTAGTTGAAAATGCGTTTGGGATAATGGCCAATAGATTCCGGATTTTTCATACACCTATACATATGAAACCGGAGTCTATTGAGGCGGTAGTGGTGGCCTGCTGTGTGCTACATAACTTCCTGCGTCGTAGGGATAGGGCATCATACACGCCAGGAGGTTATGTAGATAATGCAGACGCTACAACAGGGGAGCTCCGTCCAGGGTCTTGGCGTGATGAGGCCCATGTGATTGTGCCACTCCAGCCGCAGAGCCATGGCCGCACTCGGCAGGAGGCCAGGGACAGTAGAGAAGCTTACTGCTCCTACTTCAATGGGTCTGGTGCAGTGAGCTGGCAGGACCAGGCCATATAATGTGGCTGGCTCTGGGAGTTGCTTTTTGTGTTTTCAATGGAGGTGACAGCAGGTTAGCTGCACCCCTTTAATGTTTGGTTGACCTTTTCCATTCTCTTTGTTTGCATTATGTGCATGAGTTTTCATTATGTAGTTATTTAGTTAGTTAGTTTAGGTTATTTTAGTATTTTTTCCATGCACAGTTTGCAATGTGTGGTGATTTGCTTATCCATTGAATTTGCCTGATTAATGTCACCTGCTCTTGAATTCTACAATGTTTTTACTTCATGTATATTTTGTTTGCACAAGACAAGGTCAAGATTCATGCAATATATTAAACCTTTTTCTGTTGGATCCAACATCATCTGTGTGAGCCTGATTACTTGGTGGAGGAGGGCAATGTGATGCAGGGTTGGGTGGGGGCCTGGGATGTCATAGCCACCTATTGGCTGGGATTGTGCACACAATATGTGTGGGTAGCCATGTTTTTCGGAAAGTCTTTTGCCCAACAGTGTTTGTGGCCATTGTGCGTACATGATCCTTTATTTTGTTGTAGGCAGAGGGTCCCCTGCACACAGCACATTGATGCAGGACATATTCTTGTCAGGTGTTTGCTAATACACTGTCACACAGATCTTTGACTTGGTGCCTTGGAAGCTGTTCCACTACATTCACATCTGTCAGCACATATATTAAACCCCATTCAGCCTGTATACATACACATACTTCGCCACAGTTGTCACAGATTTTTGACAGAAAACGCACATACTGTCTTTTGTAAGACGCTAATGTGTGGCACACAAACGCACCTCAGTTCAATCTGCACACGCGGCTGTCACAAGCGCTGATCGTGCGTGACACGGCAAACACTTGTACTACGCACACATAGCCCCGGACCGCTACTTTAATACACACGGGATATGTGACTGGCCACCGCTCTAGCGTGACCCATTACCATCGATTTGGATGCATTCGCCAGGCTCCGCCATGTCACAAGCGCTTATTCCGTGCCACACTCCGTTCACTAGTACGGCACGTCTCGGCCATCCGCCCTTTCCGTCGTGCCCAATCACAACTCCGTAGTGTTGGCCAATGGTTGTGGTTTGGGCGCGGCGTACAGGTCTGTGGCACGCCTATTTGTTTTACGTCCTGCCTTTGTTGCTCCCAGATCACTCTGTGGTGGCTGTGTGTAAAGCTGGTACGCTGAGCTACAGACGGCTACTTGCGACACCCGGCGATGTATGTAGCTGTAGTTGTAGCGTAGCGTAGCGCACCTTGTGGCGGCGTGTATAGAGGGTGCGGTTCCCGTTGGTAACCGTTCGGCCGTGCTCGTGCACGTCAAGTTGCCGTTGGTATCCATCCTGTTGTGGCGGCGTGTAAAGGTACCATTAAGGTACCTTTACACGCCGCAACTACGGTGTAGCAACTGAGAGGCAATCGTGATTTCCGTCACCGTTGCCTTGAAATTGCTACGAAATTGTGGCGTGTAATTGAGGAAAGTGATGGTGATTTTCGAAGTTGCTCCCGGTTGCGCTTTCAGAGCATTGTTCAAAAACCAGAGGCAACCCTGAAGGTGAATTGCCCTGGTTTTGGCGTGTGAACTGGTGATAGGGATGGAATCTGCGTCGCCTAGTGATTTCCCAGAGGCGTGCCACAGGGTGCTGGATACCGCGCCCCATCAGCGTGGATTGGTGGGGGCTACTGTGTTTCCATTGGCTGTCCCTTAACAGGGCGCCATATTTGAAGAGCTGTCCATTCACACTACACAATTGTAATGGCGTCTTGTATTAGCCAGCCTTCCTGCGCAGGCTGGTCAATAATGACGCTATTGCGTTGTCTAATCAGTGTGTTTGGGGCGTGGAATACACAACTCTGTCACGCCTATGTTCTTGCGGCGCTGAACATGTACGCTCACATTCCTTTGGGGATTGCGGCGTGTGAAGCGGCGTCGGGAGGCAACGGGATGTTTCCCGCAGGTTCTGTGGCAACTTTCGGGGAGGCACGTTCCCTTAGGTTGAGGGCGCAATTGTGGCGTGTACATGCGGCATCGGCGTTCAGTAGCAACTGTCAAAAACGTGCATGCGCACGTTCGGTTGCCTCCAATCGCCGGTGTTAGTTGCGGCATGTAAAGGTACCTTCAGGGTACCTTTACACGACGCAAACACAGGAGACAATTATGGCAGCGATATTGTGATCTGGCAATATCGCTGCCACATTGCCACCCAATTGCCTCCTTATTGCGGCGTGTAAATAGGGAATTTGGTGGCGATATGTCGGTTGCCCTCGGTTGCCTGGTTTTAGAGCACAGCTCCCAAAACCAAACCAGGGGCAACCTTTGTTATCGCCGCCAAATTCCCTACTTACACGCCGCAATAAGGAGGCAATTGGGTGGCAATCCGTCCAGAAAGAAATATCGCCTCCTAAATTGTCTCCTGTGGTTGCGGCGTGTAAAGGTACCCTTACAGTATCCGACTGCACTACTTCTCTCTCCAATCTTCAGATTACTTGGGAAAGGTGTTTTGCGATCCGCGCTGCCAGACTGACTCGCATCAAAGAAGACACTTGTAAATGAAGTGTTAATCAATTCCTTCTTTTATTCACCGACGCGTTTCGGTGCCCACCCGGCACCTTCATCAGGGTTCCAATCTTGGAACTATGAGGGAAGAATAAGGAGAACATTTTGAAGTGACTAGCTGTAGAGACCAGCGTTGCCTGGGCATAGTAACTAACTGTTCTTAGTTATAACATTATAGAATGATGTAGAAGGGTGGAGCTATGAAGGGGGTGGGGCTATATGGAGGGGGGCTATACAAGAGGCAGATCTATGAAGGGGGTGTTGCTAAGTGGAGGGGGAAGGGCAGAGCTATGTTGAGGGGGTGGAGCTTATTAAGGGGGTGTGGCTATGTGTAGGGGCAGAGCTATGAGTGGGTATGGCTATCTGGAGGGGGCAGAGCTATGACACACACACATACACTCATACATGCACTCAGCTTTATATATTAAATTGCATATACCCAGTTTCTTCTGAGCATACTGATACCCAACCTGTGGTCAGAAACCTCTGTTTGTACAAACAGCAAATGGAAGGACTCAGAAAGGAAGGAGAAATATTTAGGTACCTAAAGAGCAGAAACCCTCCACAAATGACCCCATTTTGGAAACTTGACCCCTCAAGGATTTTATTCCAGATTTATAATGAGCATTTTAATAGATCAATTCATCCCGGATGGAGTTATGACAATTATGTGTAAGAGCTGCGTTTTTAGTGCGTTTTAGTTCCTGCATTTTATCTTAACTTTTTTACACATTTTATTTAGCATGTCTATACTTTTTCACTAAGTTCCACTGTGGAACATGAATATTTTTCACTTCAATCACTTTTATCACTTTAAGGGTATGGACACACATCCGAGTGAAAAAACGGTCCGATTCACGGGTCCGAGACAAGTGTCGTCAGATTTTTGCTCCGTTTTGCATCCAACTGCTATGCAATAATGTGTATGGCAACCAACCAGAATCACTGTCCAGATTGAGGAAAAGCACTTTGACTACAACAGACAATCACAGAAGCTCTCAAACAGTGTGAGTTTCTCTGATTGGCTGTTTGTCTGACAGTGCAGTGAATATGTAATTAACTTAATGGGTGGCCCCGGAAGAAGCAGCGGGAGACAGGTGAACTCAATCTGGCTATTCTATCCTATCTATCCTGTGTAATCTTATCTCTGCGAGAAAATCGCTGTCCCTGTGCTGTGTGTGTGTGCCGTCCGTGATTTTTGTCTGACCTATAGACTTGCATTGGCGAGTCTCGTCCGTGACTCGCATAGAATCGCAGCATGTTGCGATTCACTCGCAATCTGAGAATCGGATGCGGAAAACGTGTACGAGACTCGGAAATGTGCTCTCGGACATTAGTTAACATTGCCAAGTAAAAAAGGTGCTGTGCATAACCATTTTTTGTACATTAGTTAACATTGGTCCGAGAGCAATGCGATTTTTCCGCACAGTAAACTCGGACGAGTTTCACTGATGTGTATCTCACGGTAAGAGACCTGTCAGAGATTCACCGACTTTGCCTGTCAGACTCTGCTTATAGCAAGATCTTACAGGCCATCTGATGACCTTAGGGTACCATGGCAGGGCCAATCCTGCCAAAGTGTGCCTTTTAACCTCAGTTTAACCTCTTACATACCACTATCCTGATTGACAATGATATTTAGGGGGTAAACGGCACCAATCGTTTCCAAATCTGGTTGGGGCCGACACCATGTACAGCTGTCACCAGTAGGAATTTTGCCCGTGGTGTGGTGCTATTCACTTATTCCTTAACAAAGTTAAAAAGTGGCTCTGAAGAGTATGGCCTCTGAATTAACTGCAAATAAAAGGCGTATTGGCCGTCATTAAGGGATTAAATGTATACTGACTTAGGTTTGGTTGTCCTGTTTCTCTGCTGCCTGATACCTATAGCTGATCCTGGAGTGACTTTACCTTCCACTTACCTTATGATACTCAATGTGACTCCATATTTTTGTTTCTCACGTTGGCATTCTCCATGACCTTGTCCGTGTCATCTGATTTTATCTTGAATCTGCCCTTTCATGTTTTCACCCGGCTAGTTGACTATCCTCTGCCAGCTCCCTCCACCAATCAGCAGCTACTCTGTGGATGCAACACTTTATTATGTCCACATACAGTTGTGGCCAAAAGTAGATAATAATACCAAAGAATTTGTGATTGCAATCATTTTCAGGAAGAAACTGAGTATTATCTGACAGAATTGCAGGGGTGTCAATACTTTTGGCCACAACTGTACTTGTATACAGTTTAAAGGGAACCTGACCCCTAAAAATTAGCCACCAGTCACTTAAGACCTGTCCGTGCACCATCCTTATACATTTCTAGCCATCCCTTTGTGCTAAAAATGTGTATTTAGAAAGTTCATAAAAGTCACTTTATTACGTTCAGCAATTTTGGTTTCTCAGATTTTGAGAAGTCACAAAAGGCGTTGCCTAGTGCTTCCGCTCGCCGCCTGAAGCCTAATTATTCACACCGCGATGGGCGTGCTAATCAGCAGAGAGCTGCCGCGTCACATTACATGGGTGGTATAGCTGCTATGATGCTAAACGCGTCATATCCGGCTATACTGACATCAGTACACCCATTTGGGTGTACTGTGGACCTCTTGACGCGCATTGTGCATGCGCAAGATGAGTTCACGGCAGCTAGTGTTCACTAGTCTTATTAAAATAGAAGGCATCAAATTCATTAACCCCTTAATGACATCCACTGTACATCAAACTGGGAGTAAATATATATGAAGAGGCCCCACACTCAGCAGGCCATGTGTTTGAACTGCAGCTGGGGTGTGCCTCCCACAGTAGTTAACCTCTAAATGTCTACTGCTGCCTATTCGCATCATACCAGTTCAATTCATTTGTATGCATATATGTGTGTACTTATTTAGATTTTAATTCAAGCCATAAGGGGTTAACCTGATAAATCCTGCTGTCAAACTCTGACAACGTGAATTATCACGCACTGAAATGGGGGTGCACCATTTTAAACAGCCATTGGTGAACCTGTGATGTAACCATGGGGTGCCAAAGGGATGCTATGACAGCAGGGGGTCGGTTGAAGACCTCTGTGCTTGTCATGGCAGCGCTCCTTTGAAATCCTGCCTGTGGCTGGACATCAAAGGGGACTGTGGTTGTCACTATATACAGCAATGCTGTGGAATTGCTGTATATAGCACAAACAAACAGACGATCGTAGCTCCAAGTCCCCTATTGGGACTACTAAGAATGGTAAAAAATAAAAGGAAATGTGTTGAAAAAAAAATGGAAAAGATATAACTTCAAATCACCTCCCTTTTGCCCCTTTAAAAATAAAGATAATAAAACATACACATATATGGTATTGCCGCATTCATAAACGTCCACTCTATTAAAATATAAATATAATTAACCTGGTTGGTTAACTCTGTAAGCATAAAAAAATAAAAGACACCAGTTATGAGTTTCTGGTTGCTGCAATACCACAAAACATGCAGTAACAAGTGATCAAAACATCACATTTGAAAACTTTTTCAAAATAGTATCATTACAAACATCCCGCTCTGCAAAATGTACCGTATGTTACCCCATAGCTTGTCCGACCAAAATGGCCCTTTGCAGAGGATATAAGAAGAGACTATGTTGTCCGCTATCAGTATATGCAGAACATACCCTCAGCAGCACAGGTTTAATATTTACTCATGATTTGGTTACTATGAACATCCTCACACCTCAAAAATCAGTTAATATAAGCATGTTTAAGGGCCACGTCACACACATAGATATTTGTGCAGATATTGTTCGCAGATCTCTGGTTGCAGTGAAATCATGGACACATTGTTCCATTTTGTGGCCGTGTACAAATGTAACAATGTGTCCATGATTTCACTGCAACCAGAGATCTGTGAACAATATCTGCACAGATATCTGTGTGTGTGACGTGGCCCTAAGTCATACTATAAGAAGATGGACTTGTGGTGTAAGTTCCACCTTGAAGACACCACTGTTATTGTTATAATGTAAAATGTGTTGTGCATTATGTCCTGCGTTATTGTTTGGTATGCAGGGTTAAGGTTTTGGGACTAGCCCATATTGGGAGGGACTAGTGCGAAGATACTGTAGCGTTTTCTATTAGAACATCAGATAGGGCCCAGCGTGTCATAGAGACAGACCTAGGGTCTGAATAGTCCGCAGAGTCGCATGGCATAAGTTTCCCAGAGAAAGGGGAGTCAGAGACAGAGGATAGCAAGAGCCTGAGGAAAGAGTGATCTTTGGAAATCACATAAAAGGACTTACCAGAGGAATGAGTAACAGAGTGAGGCTGGGGTCACAGTAGCATTTTTCACATGCGTTTTTGGAGACTTGCGTTTTCAAAAACGCATGTAAAAAACGCACCCATAGGCCCCCATGTTAAAAAACGCATGCCCTAATAGCCAAAAAGCATGTGTGACAGTCCCATGCGTTTTTGGAGCTTTTCCAAAAACGCATGCGTTTTTTAACATGGGGCCTTATGGGAAACGCATGCAAAAACGCAGGGAGCCATCAGACACCTTAAAAAACTCATGATGACATGAAAAACGCATGTAAAAAAGCATGCGTTTTTAAAAGGCACTAAAAAAACGCATGTCAACTGTGACCACAGCCTGAGACAGGTCTTAGTACGGGATGAAACAGAAAGTGAAAGGAAGTGAGTGTCCCAGATAAGAATCCTCTAAGCGTCTGTGAGCTTGAAGCTTGTTTTGGCCATATTGGCAATATCCCTTTTAGAAGGGTTAAGATGTAGAACCACAGGAGGAAAATATGACTTTCATGGATTGCACTGTGGTGCGAGGCTGGATAGTGATGGAATAAGCAAAACTTCTGGAGGCTAGAACAAGTGGAGTGGAGAAAGTGTGTATAAAGATACTCTGTACTTTTTGGGCACAAGAAATATAGACCTTGTCAATGACTACCGCTCTGTGCCACGCTACACCTGGCATATTCTGCAGAATCTTGTCTTACAATTGGAAAGCCCAAATGATGAGTGGAAGGCTCAACATTAGGTGGAAGATGGCGACTGTTACACAGATTAAAATGGTGCCAAACATGGACCTAAAAATGGCGGCCAACGGTGCAGCACAAAGGGAGAGGGGATCGGTGGTAGCTGTGTTCTGAATCAGTGTTAAAAGGGGAGTTGTTTCCTTCTGCTGAAGAAAAAAACAGGACCTGTGAAAAAAGGAAGTGAAGTCTAATTTTACAGAGGCCTCGATTGTGTTCATTGTACTTGTCGATTAGGACAGTTTAAAGTCCTCGGTAAGGGCTCAGCATGTGACAGCGGCAGACCTAGGGCCTGAAGAGTCTGCAGAGCTGTATGATAAACTGAATGTCCAGGCTGGAGTTCCATAAACGTCTGTGAGCTTGAAGATTGGTTTGGCCATATTGGCAATATCTCTTTATGAGGGAGAAGATGCGGAACCACGGGATGAAGATCTGACTTTCATGAACTGTACTGTAGTGCCAGGCTGAGTAGTAGTGGACTTTGCCCACAACTACTGCCCCATGCCAAGCTACAATAGCACCCTGGTATGTGTGACTTTTCTAAGGGGTTTGGTAACGACGAATGCTAACTATTCAGTCCTGTAATAGTACAGCTCTAGCCTCAAATATATAATCTGACAAACAAACAAAATATTTACTAGAATATTGGCTTTTACAAAATGTCCAAGCTCCTACGCTATTCATCGTGACTGCTTCTGTAAGAACCATTACTCTACAATGTACATGCCTTCAAGGCTCTTCTGAACTTTGCCACGCTGGAGCAGAAAACAGCTCAGTGCAGATTCTTACGCATGTGATTCTATACATAGTACAGTATGGGTGACACTTATTTTCAAAGCAGTATTCAGACATTATTAGCAAACTGATAGTTGACAAACCTTTGGTTTACTAGATAGTTTTGTTTCTTAACATTTAGAGGGAACTAGGTGCAGTATTTTCCTAAAATTCACAATCCACTGTTCCTTATACCAGAGGCCCCTGCAGGGAATGAGCTGAAGATAAGGTCACCTCTTCACTGACAAGCATGGTATAATGATGTCAGAGGTGGTTTGGCGATCTCTTTGCTAAGAATGGATGTGAAACTAATGTGGACACAGAAAGAAGACAACCAATGTGGGAGAAAAATATTTGGGCTCCTTTTTGTCTGGGCCAAAAGCTGATTGCTGCTTTGGAGGTGGAGGTGGGCAATCTTAGCTCTAGATCCCGGGCACAAGTGTGTATGCACAGGTTTACCAATGTTGTGTCCACCTCTGTGAAACCACTAACAATGAAGCACCTGTTTTATTTAAAACCTTAGGGACGATTGGATGATTTTTCTCCTTTGTGCTTGAGTTTTTCCCTCCTTCATTCAATAACTTTTTAAATTATCCGTTGATATAGCTGTATGAGGGCTTATTTTATGTGGGATAAGTTGTATTGTTGAATGACACCCTCTATTTTATCATATGATGTACTGGAAAGCGGGAAAAATATTCCAAGTGTCACAATATAGCAAAAAAGTACAATTCTGCAATTGATTTGTTTTTTTTATATACAACATTCATTTTTTCCATAAAAATGACCTGGCAATTTGATTCTGCAGGTCAGTACAATTACAGAGATTCCAAACATGCATAGTTTTTGTTTTATTTAAAGGAGTGGTTTGAAGGCAAAAATACATTTGATTTAAATCCTTATCTATTGGATGCTATAATCTAAGCTACTTTCTAATATACCTGTATTAAAAATTCTCTACTGTTCCCTAACGACACTGTCTAAAGCCCCTGCCACACTAAACGAGATTGCTAGCGATCTCGCTATGTGTGACACTTAGCAACAATCAGACCCCTGCTGTGAGATCTCTGGTCATGTCAGAGTCGCCTGGACCATTTTTTGATTGTTGGGGTCGCGCTGGGCAACACACAACAGTGTGTTTGACAGGGACACCAACCAATGACCTCCGTATCATTCCGGATTGTTGTTGCGTCGCTGTTGGGATTGCTGGTGAGATCTCTGTTTGACATCTCACCAGCGATCCCAACAGTGATGCACCAGCGATCCCTAAGGGCCCCTTTACACGCGGCTACATTTCTAGGGTGGCTACAGGTAACTTACTGGTTGCAGTGAAATCATGGACACATGGTTCTATCTTGTTGCTGTGTACAAATGGAATAATCTCTCCATGATTTCACTGCAACCAGTAAGTTACCTGTAGCCACCCAAGAAATGTAGCCGCGTGTAAAGGGGCCCTAAGGGTCACTTTACACACACCAACTTATCTGTCCAACTTCTGACCAACTTGCTGGTTGCAGTGAAATCATGGACACATTGCTCCATTTTGTGGCTGTGTACAAATGGAACAATGTGTCCATGATTTCACTGCAACCAGTAAGTTGGTCAGAAGTTGGACAGATAAGTTGGTGTGTGTAAAGCGGCCTTAAAGGTCTTATCGCTGTTGGGATCGCTGGTGTGTCGCCAAGTGTGATGGTACCCTTAGGCTGGGGTCACACTTGAGGCTGCCGGACCCACTAAAATCTTGAGAAAGCAACCGCAGCGCATAGTGGTAACGCTATAGCGCTGTCTGTGGAACACAGCCCCATAGCCACCCACTGTTTATCTTAGCAGAGGTCACACACAAAGCTGCTTGACGTGCGATTTAGCAGAGCACACAGGAAAACATCGTCTGCACCATTTTCCTGTGCGCTCTGCTAAAGTGCACGTCACGCAGCTTTGTGTGTGACCGCTGCTAAGATAAACAGTGGGTGGCTATAGGGCTGCGTTCCACAGGCAGTGCAATAGCATTACCGCTATGCACTGTGGCTGCTTTCTCAAGATTTTAGCGGGTCCGGCAGCCTCAAATGTGACCGCAGTCTAAAGGGTATGTCACACGTGTCAATATCGCCTGCACGATCTCGGCTGCACGTGATGTTGCAGCGATATTGATGCGTGTGACATACTGAATCAACCAGCGATAAATCGCTGGTTGATGATCGCCAGGTTTTAGAATCTGTCCTAAAACCTGGCAATGGTCGCCCGGTGGACACGCAGCATCGCTGCGTGTGACACCGGGAGTAGCGATATTCCAGCTCCCAGCGCCTCTCACAAGCGCTGGGAGCTGGTATCCAAGGTAAACTGCGGGTATCTAGGCAGCGCGCACTGCCTAGATACCCGACGTGTACCTTAGTTACCAGCCTCCTCCGCTCACCGGCTGGTATCTAAGGTACACAGCGGGTAACTAGGGTCCCTAGTTACCCGCTGTGTACCTTAGATACCAGCCGGTGAGCGGAGGAGGCTGGTAACTAAGGTACACGTCGGGTATCTAGGCAGCGCGCGCTGCCTAGATACCCGCAGTTTACCTTGGAGACCAGCCTGCTCCCGCTTCCAGCAGGCTGGCAGCGGGAGCAAGACATCGTGGAAACAATATTTAAATCGTTTCCACGATGTCTCTGGTCCATTGATCGCTGGTGAGTCTGCCTGTGTGACAGCTTACCAGCGATCAGCCGTCAATGTCGTCAGCAATCATCTCACTGACGACATTGACGCGTGTGACACCCCCTTAAGGCTGCTTTCACATCTGCGGTAGGGTGTAATTCACGGCAGATCCAGCAAATATCGCTGCATCTGCTAGATCTGCCGCGTAACAGCCGACTTGTGGCACTGATTCGGCAAGCCCAATTCATTCTCTATTCATTCTCTATCATTCTTTCGCCGGATCCAGCAGATCCAGCACTTGCGGCCGCACAAAAAAACTTTGCTAGCAGCGTTTTTTTGCATTGCCACAAGTGACGCACATGCCGGATCTGACAAAACCACACTTGCCACTCCTGACCACAAGCCCCATAAAGAATGAATGAGGCTTACCGGATCGGTGCCACAAGTCGGCCGTTACGGCGGCAGATCCAGCAGATGCGGCGACAATCTGCCGGATCTGCCATGAATTACACCCTACTGCAGATGTGACAGCAGCCTGTTATTCTATTTTTCCCTTATTAGTTCCTGTCTGATGACAATTCATTTGAGAAACCCATTACATGCTGGGATACTCAATCAAAGGCGCAGAGGCTGTAGCAGTGTAGTATTGACCACAGATTCTGCCCCCTCTTTGAAACAAAACGTAGTCATGGTGCTCATTTTAGGGGCTGGTCTGTCCCTCCCTGCTCTATACAATCTGCTGCATTTTTGAGAAAAACATACTTTAACCCCTTCTCCACCCGGCCATTTTCCATTTTCTGTTTTTCATTTTCCCTCCCCTTCTTCCAAGAGCCATAACTTTTTTATTTTTCCATCAATATAGACATATGAGGCTTGTTTTTTTGTGGGACAAGTTGTACTTTTGGATGAAATCATTTATTTTACCGTATGGTGTATTGGAAAATGGGAAACAAATTCCAAGTGTAGTGAAATTGCAAAAAAAAGTGCAATTACATGATTATTTTTTGGGTTTTTTATTTATCATGTTCACTATTTGGTAAAACTGATCTATCTGTATTATGCCTCAAGTTGGTATGAGATTGTTGATACCAAACATGTAAACTTTTAGTTTATCTAGTTGGGGAGAGAAAATTCAGAAGTGTAAAAAGAAAATAAAAAAATTACTTTTACTTTTATCTAAGTAATGAAAATATTTAGACGTTTAAAAAAAATTGCACTTTTGCGCCATTTTCCGCAACCCTTAGTGTCATGAATGGATGATATTGCTCATGATTTTTTCTGCAGAGACAGATTTACTCCCTCCTCCCTCCTCGCTTTTAGCTGGTTTCTGTGAGGTTTACATAGAAACCATTTCCAGCCTCCCCCAGCTTAAGCCATTTACGACGTATCGTAAATACCAGGGGGAGGGGGCCGAGCTTACAGGTTTCAGCCAAGATCTGTTCCCAAACCAAAATCCTTTGTCTAAATGTCACAGTGTTTTCAATATCGAAGTTAAGACGACCCGATCATACCACAAACACATAATGCATATTTTTAGATTACTTGCCGTATTATGTATTCAATGATGTATTTTGTACAGTCATACAACGATCAGGAACCTGGGAAGAGATTGCTGGCATTCCAAATAAGACAACCAAGTCATATTTGGTATCAAACTTCTCAGAATAACCTGACCTGTAAAATGAGTTATAAATCATAATTGTGAGACGGCCCCATCTCTAGATATGGAAAATGGGGATTCATTAAGCCAAGTGAGAGAGGATGGCTCAGCAGACACGCCTACAAAGGAGGGCTCACTCGGCGAAGGGGGGTCAAAGATTCCTCCTGGTTAATAAAAGCAAAGAGGACATTTTGGGGGCATTCTGCTCTCGAGGTCTGACAGTCAACACCAGCTAACTGTCGACAGAATCTACCCATCCAGGAGAAGGGCCTCCTCCAAGAAACTAAGTACCAAGCCTGACTAGGTCTGAAACTTTTCTTACGGTATTCCTTTTTATTTTTTTATAACTGTTATTCATACATGTAATTTGTCTCTTATATAATATTCTGTACATCTTTGTAACCATTGCCCTATTTCGGAGTAAACTATTTTAATTTACTAGCTTCGATCTCCTTGTCCTATGAACGATTTATCACGTCCTCCCTGCTCATTTTTTACGCTATCGCACAGGTTACCGACCCACCTGAGAGAGGTCGGTGGTGGCAGCATACTTCTGTATTTATGTGATATTGTGGCCTGAGGGTGACTGGATTGAGGTATATATGCGTTCCTGGCAGGAACTGGTGGTATATATACATCCTGTCACATCACGTGCCGCAATAGACAACATAAATTAGAGCAGCTGGGCACCTTTCTTATCCTCTGGTAATACCGGATTTGACCAGCAGGCTAAGGGGGCGCCAGAGAGCTGCAGGTCCTGACTAAGCTAATCGTGACAATTGGTGGCAGAGCGGTGGGATCATAGGACATTAGTGATCTGGTTTGAGCAATCATTCCTCTCACTAAAAACTTGCACAGTTCTTACAGGAACTCTGCACAAAAGTTTTGAAGATCGAACTCAGTGGTTATTAGATCTGAGACAATACTGTGTGTGTAGCAGTTACCCCCCCCCTCTTTGTTTTTCTATTCTATCTTTTGATTTGGAATCATGGCCACAGCAGTGAAAAGCTGGTATAAAGACTATAACAAGGAGGCTCTCGCCTGCCTGTGCAAATACAGGAATATAGACCCCTCCGGCAGAACCAAGAAGCAGATGGAGCAGATACTGCTGCAATTGGATGTGGAGGAAGCCCGTCACCAGAGCCCAGTGAATGGAGAGGCCAGCCAAAGCCTTGTCAGTGCTGATGTACAGCGTCCGGCTGCAGAGGTCAGTCAGAGCATGGACGGTGTTGCTGCTGAGCCCTTACCTGTGGGTGTAAGCCAAGTCCTACCAGGTGTTCCTGCAGGGGTCCCACCTGTAGACGCATGCCGCGTCAGCGACCAGGTCAGCCTGGACCCCTATCTGCAACTGGCCTTACAGCAATATCCCGCTGAGGATTCCCAAGGGCGCCTGCAGCTCATTCAGCAATACCAGGAGGCTGCAGAGCGGCGAGCCGAGCGAGAGGCTGCAGAGCGACGGGCTGAGGCCCAAGCTCAGAGAGAGCACGACCTGCGGATGGCCCAGCTGGAAAGGCAGTCATCTACCCCATTGAACTCTGAATCAACCCGTTCAACCACCTTCCAGCCGAATTCCAAGCATTTCCCTGTGCTGGATGACAACGGTGATCTGGACATTTTTCTGAGGGGGTTTGAGAAGGCGTGCCTACAGTACCAGCTGCCGAAGGACCAGTATGCCCCGTTCCTCATTTCGGCGCTGAGAGACAAAGCGCTAGCGGCGTTTGTGGCTCTTCCCCGAGATCTAGATGGGAACTATGAGGCCATTAAGGAGGCTCTAATCCAGAGGTTCCAGCTGACTCCTGAGGTGTACCGTAGAAAGTTCCGGAACCTCCAGCGTGGACCACACGACAGCTACAGTGATGTGGTCCATGGGCTCAGAACCAACTTTGAGCAGTGGATTCAAGGACTGAAAGTGACCACCTTGGACCAGCTAAAGGATCTGATGGTGAAAGACCAGTTCCTGCATCTTTGCCCCACGGAGGTGCGACAGTTCGTGATGGATCGGGAGCCACCAGATGCGAACAAAGCTGCGCAGATCGCAGACACCTACGAGGCCAACCGGAGACCAGAGGGACGAAGGCCGACCATCACCAACGGGAAAGGGGGTAAGCCGATGACCACCATCCCTGCCCCTGCCAGCCGACCTTCTGGAGGTCCTGTCCCCGCTGCCAGCACGTGGCTGACAGCTGATGCACGTAAGTGCTTTACCTGTGGACAACCGGGACATGTGAGTGCCACGTGTCCGGAGAGGCAGAAGAGGAGCCTCGCATCGGAGGCCCCAGGGCCTAGTGCTGCTATTTATTTGGTGGGTGGTACGGGTGGGAGTTCCAGGGAGAACTTGCAGTCGGTCACGGTGGGTAACACCATCACTGTGGGGCTCAGGGACTCTGGAGCAGAACGAACTCTCATCCGCCCCGAATACGTGTATCCTCATGAACTCATCCCTGGAAAGACACTGACTGTCACCGGTATCGGGGGTGAGCGACGATATTTGCCCATGGCCCGAGTTTATCTGGACTGGGGTGTGGGAAGAGGGTGGAGGGAGGTTGGGGTAACCAAGAATCTCCCCGCCAATGTGCTATTGGGAATAGATTTGGGGCGGTTGGTGGCCCATTATGTTCCTGATAACCCCACCAGGTCTGACATATCGGGAATTGTCAATGTTGATAATGGGAAAGGTAATGATCATGTGAAGAAGGTGAAGGGTAATGTCAATGTTGATAATGGGAAAGGTAATGATCATGTGAAGAAGGTGAAGGGTAATGTCGATGTTGATGATTATGTTCCTGAAGAACAGGGAAATGTCAATGTGTTGCCTGTGAATAAAGTAAAACATGGTGTTAGGGAACTCAGTGATATCACCCTGCAGGTTGCTATTACTGAGGATCCCATGAAGGTAGCAGGGATCAGCACTAAGGTAGATGGAGGCAGGCATGGCAACCCCCAGAGTAATGGTTGTGTGCCACCTGCCAAGGTCACGATGGACTGTGACATGGCGGGTGCTAGCTGCTCCATGACAAGTGCTGATCAGGAGGCATCACAGCGTGATGGACCTCGTGGTGGAGGAGAACTCAGTGATGTCACGCCACAAGCTGGCATCACCGAGGGTTTCCTCCACGGTGCAACATGGGTTGCGAAGGTAGAAGGTGGCAGGCATGAGGACCCTGGGGAACATGGCCTCATGCAGCGTGCCAGTGTCACGATGGACTGTGACACGGACGTGGGTAGCTGCCCCATGGTAAGTGCTGGTCCTGAGGCATCACCTCGTGATGGGCCTCCTGGTGGAGGAGGACTCGGTGATGTCCCGCCACGAGCTGGCATCGCTGAGGGTCCCCTCCAGGTAGTAGACCTCGTGGCTAAGGGAGACGGAGGCGGGCATGGTAACCACGAGAGCAGTGGTTACATGCCACCTGCCAGTGTTACAGCAGACTGTGACATGGCGGGTGCGAGCTGCTCCATCCTTAGCAGGGATCCCGAGGGATCACCACAAAAGGGAAATGTGCTTTCTCCAACTGGGCACGAGGATGGGAACACAGAGCCCATAATCTGTCCGGTTGGTGGGAAAGCTGGGTTCACTACCTGCCAGGGTGATGGAGGAGCAGCCTCCATGTCCTGTCAGAGTAGAGGAAGACCACCCTCCACAGTCGGCCTAGACGACGGGGAAATCGGGCCCATGGTTTATCCGACTGATGGGAAGACGGGTCTGCCTGCCGTTCAGGACCATGGGAAAGAGGTACCCCTGGCTTGTCCGGATGGGAGACTGGTACGCTTGGTCTGCCAGGAAGATGGAAGAGCAAACCCCCTCTCCTGTCAGAAAGGTGTAATGGCAGTCCCAACAGCCTGTCAAGTTAAGGGACTGTCACAGTCCACAGCTTGTCAGGGTGATGGGAAAGCTGGGTGGCTGGACAGCCAGGTCAATGAGAGAGTGGTGTTATTTCCCGGGGAGATGACCTTCCGAGGTGCTCTCGCCCGCAGACTGAGTACTGGGAATGCAGAGACCGCACTGCATTCTGGGTCCTCAGCCTGTAGAGAAATAACCGGACCACCTGCCGACCCAGAACCGGTCCAAGATGGTTCCTGTGAGGTCGGGGCTTCCGCGCCACTTCTGGCTACCTCTAGCCAGGGATTCAGATGGTCATAGCAGAAAATGACCGTCCTGAGGTGCTGGAAGGCCCCGCAGAGACCTCAGTCTCTGAACCAGAACCGAAGAAGGTTCTATGGGATCCAGGTAGAAGGAAAGATCACCCATTGACGTATGGCAGACAGCTCAGAGATCTCTCTTCCATAGCGTCATCGAAAAGGGGGAGGTGTCATGAATGGATGATATTGCTCATGATTTTTTCTGCAGAGACAGATTTACTCCCTCCTCCCTCCTCGCTTTTAGCTGGTTTCTGTGAGGTTTACATAGAAACCATTTCCAGCCTCCCCCAGCTTAAGCCATTTACGACGTATCGTAAATACCAGGGGGAGGGGGCCGAGCTTACAGGTTTCAGCCAAGATCTGTTCCCAAACCAAAATCCTTTGTCTAAATGTCACAGTGTTTTCAATATCGAAGTTAAGACGACCCGATCATACCACAAACACATAATGCATATTTTTAGATTACTTGCCGTATTATGTATTCAATGATGTATTTTGTACAGTCATACAACGATCAGGAACCTGGGAAGAGATTGCTGGCATTCCAAATAAGACAACCAAGTCATATTTGGTATCAAACTTCTCAGAATAACCTGACCTGTAAAATGAGTTATAAATCATAATTGTGAGACGGCCCCATCTCTAGATATGGAAAATGGGGATTCATTAAGCCAAGTGAGAGAGGATGGCTCAGCAGACACGCCTACAAAGGAGGGCTCACTCGGCGAAGGGGGGTCAAAGATTCCTCCTGGTTAATAAAAGCAAAGAGGACATTTTGGGGGCATTCTGCTCTCGAGGTCTGACAGTCAACACCAGCTAACTGTCGACAGAATCTACCCATCCAGGAGAAGGGCCTCCTCCAAGAAACTAAGTACCAAGCCTGACTAGGTCTGAAACTTTTCTTACGGTATTCCTTTTTATTTTTTTATAACTGTTATTCATACATGTAATTTGTCTCTTATATAATATTCTGTACATCTTTGTAACCATTGCCCTATTTCGGAGTAAACTATTTTAATTTACTAGCTTCGATCTCCTTGTCCTATGAACGATTTATCACGTCCTCCCTGCTCATTTTTTACGCTATCGCACAGGTTACCGACCCACCTGAGAGAGGTCGGTGGTGGCAGCATACTTCTGTATTTATGTGATATTGTGGCCTGAGGGTGACTGGATTGAGGTATATATACGTTCCTGGCAGGAACTGGTGGTATATATACATCCTGTCACATCACGTGCCGCAATAGACAACATAAATTAGAGCAGCTGGGCACCTTTCTTATCCTCTGATAATACCGGATTTGACCAGCAGGCTAAGGGGGCGCCAGAGAGCTGCAGGTCCTGACTAAGCTAATCATGACACTTAGCATTCCAATATTTCATGGCTTATAGTTTGCTTCTTGAGCTGATGGTTCTAATGATACCATTTTTGGGTAGATGCGCTGTTTTGATCGCCCGCTATTGCCTTTTTTTTTGCTATGTTGCAGGGACCAAAAAACCTTAATTTTGACGTCTGGACTTTTTTTTCCGTTACTCAGTTTACAGATCTGATTAATTGATTTTGTATTTTGATAGTTTGGGTATTTCTGAATGCGGCAATAACAAATGTGTGTATATTTTTTTAATATTTTTATTTACAATGGGGCAACTAGAGGGTCTCAGCACTCCAATGTCCTTGTGTTCCGATGGTCTACAGCAGAGGTCCCAACTCCAGGCCTCGAGGGCCGCCAACAGTGCAGGATTTCAGGATTTCCTTAGTATTGCACAGGTGTTAATGTGATCAAATGCACAGGTAATGATTCCAACCCCTGTGCAATACTAAGGAGATCCTGAAAACATGCACTGTTGACAGCCATTGAGGCCTGGAGTTGGGGACCCCTGGTCTACAGCCTATCTCAACACATGGGAAGTGATCACTTTCCGCTGGTGATGTCACTGAGAGATCGACAGGAGGAAGTGATTCCATTTAGCTTCTGGGGTCATTACAGGACCCCGGGCCGTGCAGGTAACAACGGAAGTCCCATGATCCCTTCTCGGAACCTCGGATCATGGTGAGGAACAACACAATCCCCCCACAGATCCGATCGGTGTTGTTAACTACACATCTCAGTTGATGACATCAGCTGAGATTAGTGTCGGAGGATGCGAGCTCACAGAGTGAGCTTGCATAAGGAGTCAGGTCATGGCCAAGGACGTATATATATGTTCTTGATCGTGAAGGGGTTGAAGGTCACCAAGCAGGTCTCTGGCATCTTTCTCCCGCCTGCTGTCCTGGGGACACAGGTCTCTTCCAATATATGCATGTCAATCATGTCAAGGAAGCGGTCAAAGAGAAGCTGCAGGGGACCCATCTTTCTGACAAGTCTTCTATATGGTCCCCGGTGGTTTTTAAAATGCGATTTTCTTAGAAATGCTGCAGCATTTCAGAGTCAAACATATCAGTCTGAGATCATACAGCCAGTGCCTGATACATGCTGCTCCTGGATCTTGAAGCATGTGTCAGCAGTCAGATTGCCTTCAAGGTTTGGCATGTAGGACTGTAAGCTTTAATATCAGAACCTCTTAAAGCTTAATCACTCATATGTTACAGTTCATGATTTCTACTTATTTATTGGAAGGACCCCTACATGTAATAGACCTAGAACAGAAAAATAAAATACATTACAAGGGCAGAGTGAATCATGTCACACAAGTCTTATTTACAGACACATCAAATATTAACTATATCATAGACGTCAATGGGAATTTTCCTACTTGTCTGTAAATATTATTTATGTAAACATCACATTCTGATGTCGAAACCTGATGATTATAGTTAGATTAATTGCTCTACAAAGGAATTCGTTTTTGCATCGTTGGATCGGACATTCAGAAGTGTGCTCAGGACCTCACTTTTATCGTTCGTCATCCAATTAAGGCTCCAGGAAAGGGCAGTATCGTTCAGTGTGATACCAAGATGAACGATATGATTCTGAATTCTCCTATTCCTGCCACTTTATCCAATCGTTCACAAAGTTGTAATGAACGACGCTGGCGCGTTGCCAAATTACACATCGTTAACAATATCCTTGCGTTTCATAACGCACTAACGATGTCGAAACGATCGCAGTCACGTGACATTCCAAACGATATTGTTTCAAATATCTGATCATGTAAAGCCACCCTTATTCCATATCCATCACTATTTCACTTATTGCTCATTCCCTAGAGATTCACTAACAGCTGCAGAGGAATTTATCTTGCTGCTGGTCTGAGCTGCTGCAGAATAAATTACACATCTTTTCTGAAAAGAATTTTGTATTATTTAATAAATGACAAGAAGGAAGATCCTTTTTCTTTTAAAAAGAGATAATGCAACAACTAAGACCGGTATATTAGGAGTAATATACAACCTACAAAAATAGCAGTGGCGTAACTTGAAGCTTATAGGCCTCGATGTGAAAGCTCCAACTGAGCCCCCAATTATTGCAAATCTTTAATAGCATTAGTATTTTTTTATAGGCCAAAGGGACTTTTTGGGCCCCCCTAGGCTCCAGGGCCGATTGCAACACCTGAACCTATTGTAGTTATGGCCCTGGAAGGTAGCACTTAAAGGGAACCTGTCACCTCAATTTACCCCCCTATCCTACCACTTTTTGTCCCTACACCTTCCAAGCTGATCCCTAACCATCCCTGACTAACCTTAGAGTGCCCTATAAAGAGTAAGAAAAAGACTTATATAGTTACGTGTAGACCGCATCCGTAGTCTGCGGTGGGCGTGCTCCGGGACTCTATTGTCCCCTTCTGACTTGCTCTCAGCACGTCCCGCTGTCTGTCATTATTCCTTCTTCTGTCTGTCCTCTATTTAAAATTCCTCTTCTGATGATGATGCTCTGAGCCGTAACATAATTTCCGGCCTGGTGCATTGTGGGGACTGATCACGTGGTACGGGCCAGCTTGAATACGCCCACTCCGCATGCGCCAGAGCCAGCCCATACCACGTGATCAGCCCCCACAATACAAAGCGTCGGATATGACGTTCCGGCTTGGTGCATCATCATCAGAAGAAGAAGGAATTTCAAATGGAGTACGGACATAAGAAGGAATAATGACACACAGTGGGGCATGCTGAGAGCAAGCCATGAGGGGACAATGGAGCCCCGGAGCATGGCCACCGCAGACTACGGTTGCGGTCTACACGTAAGTATATAAGTCTTTTTCTTACTCTTTATAAGGCACTCTTAGTTGAGACAGTAATTGATTAGAGATCAGCTAGGAAGGTGCAGGGACAGGTAGTGGTAGGATAGGGGGTAAATCGAGGTGACAGGTTACCTTTAAATCCAACATGGGATCTCGATGAAAGATTCAAGTTACTTTAACCCCTTTACTCCAGAGCCCGGTTTTCATCTTAATAGCCAGGCCAACTCTGATCAGTTTCACTTTATAATGTTATATAAATCTGGAACACTTCAACAGATCCCAGTGATTCTGAGACTTTTTTTTGTGACATATTGGACTTCATGTTAGTGGTAAATTTAAATTTAGGAGGATACTTTTTGCTTTTATTTGTGAAAAAATAAGAAATTTGTCTAAGTTTTGTTTATGTTTTGTAGTTTTGAAACTTTTAATTTTTGATGCCCTTAAACCAGAGAGTTATATTACACAATATATTACACAATATAGTTAATAAAAACATTTCCCACATGTCTACTTTACATCAGCACAATTTTTGAAACATTCTTCTTTCTGGTTAGGAATAGAGATCAGTGAACCCTTGGAGGTTTGGTTTACAAGGACATTTTTGGCACCCGAACGTAACCCCGTATATATCATCACTACTCAGTGATTGGCTTATCGGCTCTCCACCCAGATACCGCCAGCCATAAGCGTAACACTTCTGGAGGCGGTGGGTGAAGATTTGTTTTTTGTTTAAATTTAGACCAGACATTCTGGATGATTATTCGACTTTTAAGGCCATTGCGCTCCGATCACACACATCAAGCAGCTCGCACTTGTTCAACCACCCAGTGTATCAGAGCACAGCAATCCAGGCTCCAGCACTTTGAAGGTGGGAATCCCTCGGACGTCAGCCCCAAACAGGTTTGCTCATCAGCAACTTCTCATTTTTTCAACAAAATTTACAAAACTGTTTTGTTTAGGGACCACGTCACATTTGAAGTGACTTTGCGGAGTCTATATGACAGAAAATGCCCAAATGTGACACCAATCTAAAAACTGCACCCCCACACTGCTCAATACCACATTCAAGAAGATTTATTAACCCTTCAGATGCTTCACAGGAATTAATTTAAAGTGGAAGGAAAAAATCCAAATGTTACTTTTTTACTCAAAAATGTTGCTTTATCCCCAAATTTTGCATTTTTACAAGGGTAAAAGGAGAAAATGGACCCTAAACTTTGTTGTGCAATTCCTCCTGGGTACACCAATACCCCATATGTGGTGGAAAACTACTGTCTAGGCGCAAGGCAGGACTCAGAAGGGAAGGAGCAAGGGAGAGCAACTTGAACCCCCAAGTGCACCATGGATTTTTAGAAAATTGAGCCGTGAAGTTAAAAAAAAATCACATTTTCACCACAAAAATGTTATTGGAGCTAATTTTTTTTATTTTCACAAGGGTAACAGGAAAAAGTGGACACAAAAATTTCTTATGCAATTTCACCTGAGTGCGCTAAAACCTCATATGTGATGGAAGACAACTGTTTGGGTGCACAGCAGGGCTCAGAAGGGAAGGAACACCATTTTAGTTTTCAAGCCAAAATTTAGAGATTTAAAAAAAGTTAACCTATTTTGGAAACTAGACCACTCAAGAAACTTTGCTAAATGTGTGGTGAGCACCTTCAACCTTCAGATGCTTCATAGTTTGGCTGTGAAATTTAAAAAAAATCACAATTTCCTCCACAAAAATCTTCTTTGAGCTCAACATTTTTTGTCTTCACAAGGGTAAACGAAAAAAAAATGGACCCATATTTTTTTGTGCAATTTCTCCTGAGTACGCTGATAACCCATATGTGGTGGGCATTTGGAAAGTCACTGATATTCCTAAATAGTGAAAGCCCCCCACAGGTGACCTCATTTTGGCAGACGGATATCACAATGACCATCTGCACTGAGCTGGCAGCAGAACTCTATGATCTTCTGCACCTCCTACACTTCCTGCAGGAGATCATAGAGTTCTGCTGCTGGCTCAGTGCAGACGGGCATTATGATATGCATCTGCCACACAAGTTAGGAGGGAGAGAGGGGGTCTGAGTACATAGGGGGCCCCTGGTAGGGGCAAATATACAACATCCAGGGGCCCACAGCCACCGGAGGATACAGTGCAAGCACAGGGCAGGGGATGATGTCCTGCAGCAGACCTCGTGGGGCCCCCTAGGCACTTCAGGGCCATGGCACTTGCCCAGGTGCGCCAGGTGCTGACGCCGGCCCTGCTCATGTGTATCGGTCTGGTGAACATGAGGGCTAATCAATCACACTAAAAATATTGTCATCTGGAAACTGCCTAATTACTATGACCAAATGAGTTAGTATATTCTCCTTGACCATGAGAAACCAATGGTCCACTGCACCAGTGTAAGGTCTGACAATGGCTCTGAGGATTTCAGCTTTCATGGTTTGTGTGATCCTCAAACCTTGCCCATCACCAACCCACTGAAAATCTGGTCATGTTGGATGATGTTGCAATTAGTATTATCTTAACCATGGCATGTTCAGACTCCTTCCCATCTGTCTCATGTGCTCATTATAACTTTTTCTCTCATCCGTGAAGAGAATGGGTTGCCAGTCAGTAACAGATCTGCCTACTCTCTTATTCTCTGGCGATTTCCAATTGAGCTGCACGGTGTTGGGAGCACATGTGTCACTATAAGATGTCTAGCCCTCATGCCATTGAAAAGGAGTCAGTTTCCGACAGTTTGATCAGAAACATTTAGGGTATGTGCATACGGTCCAGAGGCACTGCTGGTTGGACGCAGTGCCCCAGACCTGATGGAACTGGTGGGTAAATGCTGGGAGATCGCAGCCACCCTGAACCCACAATCTGCATTCGGTGCAGATTGGCTTTCAACTGCATTTACCCGCAGCAAATTGCTTCTGACTCTGCAGCATGAAATTAACATGCCGCTAAGCTGCGGGAGCACGGCAACTTGCACCGCACTTGAAAACACACTGCGGTCAGGAGAAGCACAGTAGGCATGGGATTTCTTGAACTCACATCCACTATGCTGCTACTGTACACTGCAGCATTTTGGACGCAGTGGCAATACGTGTTTCCTTATCGTGAGTATGCACCATTACAACTGCAGCTCAATAGAGGTTATTTAGCACACCTATAAAAATGCTCCACCTTTTCCACCTCACAAAAACAGGCAGACACCAGTCCTGCTGCATGGTTAATGATAGCCTACAGCCATGTATGACTTTCATGTAACAATCTGCAGACACTGCTTCAATCTACCTGTATTCACAAAGACATTGGTAAAATGCAAAACTAGGGAAAAATCAGTCTGGGTCGGATAAGTGCAGAATAATTGTCTGGGGGCATCATCCACTAAACTATTCCATTTTTTGAGTTTGCCATGTGTAGAGATGAGTGAACGTTTTGAAGTTGGGGTTCGGCTTGGTTCGCAGAACGGGCATATGTTCAATGAATAGATTGGTGAACATTTCTATGAATCCCATTCAAGTCAATGGGAGGCAAATTCAAGGGCCTAGATAACAATTTTAAAGGAACCCAAAAGCTGCCAAACACAGTTCAAATTGTTTAACAGTGGAGACCCACTGTTTTGACATAGTCACTAGCTTACTAGACTATTACTTATCAAGTTTCAGTGCCGCTGTCACCCAGCTTCCGGGCACGCTCGTGAACCACAGACATAGAGACTGCTTTTCCCCCCTCGATAGTTTAAAGTCAGAAGTAGCTCTGTATGGCAACCAAACTAAAGTCAGATTATTGAAAAAATAAATACACTGTGTGCAGAATTATTAGGCAAGTTGTATTGTAGAGGATTATTTTTATTATTGATCAACAACTATGTTCTCAATCAACCCAAAAGACTCAAATATCAAAGCTTAATATTTTTGGAAGTTGGAGTGTTTTATTTTTAGATTTGGCATTCTTAGGAAGATATCTGTTTGTGAAGGTAGCTATTGATGTGCAAAATTATTAGGCAACTTAATAAAAACCAAATATATTCCTATCTTAGGCTGCTTTCACATCAGCGGTTTTCGCTGATCGCGGCAGTTGCGGTGAAAAAAACCGCTACTGCCGCGATTACCTCATAACGGCCGCACTTGCGGTTCACTTGCGGCAAGCCCCATACAATGTCTATGGGGCTTGCGGCAGGTGCGGCAAGTGCCGAAACCGCACTTGCCGCACACTTACCGCAAGCCCCATAGACATTGTATGGGGCTTGCCGCAAGTGAACTGCAAGTGCGGCCGTTATGCGGTAATCGCGGCAGTTCCATTTTTTTCAACGCAACTGCCGCAATCAGCGTTTACCGCTGATGTGAAAGGGGCCTTACTTGTTTATTTTCACCAGGTAAACCAATATAACGGCACAAAATTTAGAAATAAACATTTCTGACATGCAAAAACAAAACCCCCAAAAGTGATGAAGCTAAGTCTCTCAATTAATTTATTCCAGTATAGTATTTACTAAGTTCACTTATCCCATATGCATTCCTTAGCTTCACAGACAATCCTGCAATTCATGTTATAGCCATTAAGCTTTTTCCCCTCCATAAATGTGTTCAGTGTTGAAGCAACGTCTTTATATTAACTGAAATATTGCAAAACTGGTGGCAAATGGCATCTTGGCAACTTCACGCTTGATTTTCCTCAATTCATGGGCAGTTATTTTGCACCTTTTTTGCCCAACATGCTTCTTGTGACCCTGTTGGCTATTTGCTATGAAACACTTGATTGTTCGGTCATCACGCTGCATCCCTCTGCAAGACATCTCACAATTTTGGACTTTTCAGAGCCCATCAAATCTCTCTTCTGACCCATTTTTCCAGAGGAAAGGAAGTTGCCTAGTAATTAAGCACACCTTATATAGGGTGTTGATGTCATTACACCACACCACTTCACATGATTTACTTAATTGGTAGTTGGCTCTCAAGACTATACAGCTTGGAGTAGGACAAGATGTGATCAAGATACTCATTTGCCTAATAATTCTGCACACAGTGTAATAAATTTAAAAAAATGTTGTGGGGCCCCCCAATTTTGATAATAGTCATGATAAAACCACCAGCTGTGATCTGCAGGCTGCCTGCGAAGAAAAACATGGGGTTCACCACAACTTTTTTTAAAGCTAAGTACCAAGCTAAAACACCCTTTAGTGCAACATGAAAGGTCCTGAAGAGTGCCTGCTTACAGTATATAGGGGTATGGGACATTATATAGCTGTTTGACCTCTATCTACCTGGAAATCTATTTTGTCAATTTATCTGCATATCTATCTCTACTTTACATCCATCTATCTTTCTATTCAGCTACCCACTTGAACAGTTGAAAAGTTGAGTAATCTTTAAAATCTTAAAAGATTTTAAAATTTTGAAAAATATTAGCAGGCCATAGCCACCCCAGGAGTGGCATCCCCATTAGATGTGCCACTCCTAGGGCTTTGCCCAAGCTCTTTCGTTGCCCCGGTCTTTAGCAAGCAGAGTAATGGTATTTAGAGTTGGTGCCAGCTGGGTAATGTCTGCTGGCAGCAAGGTCATAGGTTAGTGTTAAGGTGTCAATCACAATGCCAATATTACTAACCAAGTCAGTAAGAACACAAATAACCACACCAACAAATATTTTATTCGAAAACAAACCCCAATACATTCCTATTTCATATTTTTTTATTTAAATCTATTTGTTGTTGAAGTCTCCCATTCCACCCCCCGCCAATAAAAGGATGTAAAAATAATTAGAACCCCCATCCAAATAATGAGAGGCAAATAAATGCTGAAGTAGTTGCAGCATATGGGAAAGATCAGTGACTTCATATCTCATATGGTGGACAGCAGGCACTGCATGGCCCCTGGCAGTGTGACAAGCCGTGATTTCCTTTAGGTTGTCTCAGGTTAAACAGCGGATATCAAGCAGCAAGGAATCCCACTGTGTGATCTGAGATAACCTCAGTGGCTTCAGTTTTGTTTGTGATGGCACCACTTGTCACAACACTCTCACCAGTTCCTGCATGCCTCCTCTCACAGCATATAGGGGGATGCTTTCTGTGAACATGACCCCACCATATTGTTTTAAGACCCTGTGCCCATGGTACATTGTTCGATGCTTCTTTTGAAGCAGGTTTTGAGAATCTTCATCAAAATCTGCATGTCTATCCTGAAGGCAGCAAAATCTATGAGAGTTCAGAAATGCTGTGCCAACGGGCTTTTTCCTTGCAGATATGGTGCAGATTTTGGAGCAGAAAATAGAAATCTGAACCACATGTGCAAGGCAAAAAAAAACAATGTAGGCATAGCACTTCTGATCTGTCATAGACTTTGCTGGCCTCAGGATAGACATGTAGATATTGATGCAGATTAGACATAGGGCCTAATAGGGTCCAGGGAGAGCTCAGTGTGAACAGACCTATAAGACCATGTATGTGAACCCTAGAATAACCATATGCTATTTTCATATGAATTGCTATCACTTAAGTGTAGAAGAGATGGACTTGCACGCTGCTGATGTGGCACCCCTGTGTCTTGGTTGTCACAGTGGTACTGCACCTACTCCACAGGTGTGGTGCCATTGCTTTCATGTAAGATGGGGACACAAAGCTGAGACACCCAACACCCATCCTAACTCCAAACCAGGGAGATGCAGGGCAGAAGAAACCCTTCTAAAAGGCAGACGACCTCTACTGGTTGGAGGAAGGAGTAGGTTTGGGGGGGTGGGAGGAAGGAAGTTAGTGGTAGAAGTCAGAGTCAGTCTGAGGAAGTTCTACGGGTCACTGGAGCTGGGGCCTAACAGAACCAGTGGGTAGGTTGACCAAGGAAACCCCAGTCCAGAGAGCCCCGAACTTCCAGGTTGTGGTAGAGGAACTTGCTGCATGACTGGACCAGCCCCAATCTTGTGTGAAACTTTAAGATCAAGCCAGGACACCGGAGGCCACTGGACTGCAGGTGCACTGGCCACCTACCATGGACCTCCCCAAGCTCAGTGGCCATACAGAGTAAAGGGCACGTGCCAGCCGTCACTCAGCAAGACCCGCAGTCACCTGCCTAGGGACAAGTAGCATAAAGGCACAGGAGAGGAGAGAGAGAAGAACAAGGCAGGGAGAAAAGAAAGGCTTATGAATGGTGTTTTGGTGGCGTGGACCCGGTCTGCTTGAGAGCTGGCTAAGCTGCAATCTGAGAGAGCACAGCACCCTGGCTGGGTTGACACTGAACTGAGCTACAGTAAAGAGACTGGTAAGAACTGCATCCCCTATGTCTTTCCACTCCTTCTGCGCCACCCTGCACCAACAACTACCACCATCATTCAGTCATCATTGACTTCATACCAAACCCTGGGGACCTGCTCCTTCCATGGGGAGTGATACACCTAGCTGCAACAACACCTATTCCCCATGGTCACTACAAGCAGCGCTGGTCATTCTTATTAGAAACCACGGATGGCATCACAATAGACTTTTAGTCCCCTGAAAAAATATATCCCCTTTCGATGCATGGCCAGTGCCACGGCTTCTGGGGTTGCAACCGTGATTACTGAACAGACTGATACCCCAGAGGGTCCGAGTACCCCGGCCTTTGCGACCGTTGCACTTGGTGTCATGAACAGGATTTGAGAACCCTGTTGAAATAGGTCATATGTGCCAAAAGACTATGCTTAAAGAAACTGTTTAATAGCGGCCGCCATACCCTAACACCATGTGCTGGCCAGGAGGAGTGTCGCATCCTCCCCTCGTGGGAAGAGCCAGCCAGCAGCACGAACAATTGTATCCACCCTCTTAACTTACTGTTAAACAAGGTGATGTGCCCATCAGCCAGACCGCTCTGTCTCCTGCAGTGTGACTGTGACTAAGAATGAGAACTGCCTACCCGAGGGTGGGGGTTGTAAACAAGAACACACGTGCAGGAGAGAGACGTGGAGGTGGATGGCTGGGAGCAACTCGTGCAGCCCAGAGTGAGCAATGGCGGACGATGGAGGAGAGCAACAGCCATTCGGAATCCGAGAGGCGACTGCACCTGGTGGCCTCTGGTTGTCCCGAGATCCACTCCAACCCTTGGATCCCTGTCTCCTGAGTTCGGAGGTGAAGGAGCTGGAGCGGCATCTCATTAGGCTCCAGGCCACTGAGTCTATGAAGTGGCAGAAGGACTTGAAGAAAAAGCCCATTCAACAACAATCGGTGCTGTACCCAGAGACTCCGAATGTGGTGGTAGTGGAGTAGAAGAATGCAGCCCAGGAGGAGACAGGTACTGTCGTCGGCCCCGTAATAGATGCCGACTTATTGAAACCCCTGGATGCCCCTCCCGAGGTCTCGCGTTGCAATGGCAAAGTACATTATTCCTATGGGGTGGGCCGGGCAGGTGGATCACCCCTGAGAAACACACTGCCCCGCTAGAGCCTGTAATCAAGCCTGGTTTTGGGGGGGGCAAAAACAGAGGTGGTGTACTTACGGCCTGATTGGGTCCCCGCGAGATAATCCAGAGGAACCTTTGGCTACTGTGGATGACCTGGAAGTCATTCCAGCAGAGGTTTTTCACCGCGAACGACAGGCTGTGCGGCAGGCAGTCACAGCTACTAAGGAGGCTCGGAAATCAGAGTGAGTCTGAGGAAGCCGGAGCAGCAAGATGGAATTCTAGGGGTCACTGGAGCTGGGGCCTAAGGGGACTAGTGGGTAGGTTGACTGAGGAAACCCGAGTATGATGAAGCCAGGAAACCGGAGGTTACTGGACTGCAGGTGCAGTGACCACCTACCGTGGAGCCTCCCAGGCACAGTGGCTATACAGAGTCAAGGGGACGTGCCAGCCATCGCTCAGCAAGACCCGCAGTTGCCTGCCTAGAAACAAGTAGCATGAAGGCGAAGGAGAGGACAGAGAGAACAGCGCAGGGAGGACAGAGCAGCACAGAAAGGTTTATGAATGGTGTTTTGGTGGAGTGGACCCTGTCTGCTTGAGAGCTGGATAAGCTGCAATCTGAGAGAGCACAGCACCCTGGCTAGGTTGGCACTGAACTGAGCTACAGTAAAACGACTGGTAAGAACTGCATCTCATGTGTCTGTCCACACCTTCTGCACCACCCTGCACCAACACTACCACCATCATCCACATTGACTTTCATATCAAACTCTGGGGACCCACTCTGACCATGGGGAGTGATACACCTAGCTGCAACAACACCTATTCCCTGTGGTCATTACAAGCAGTTCTGGTCATTCTGATCAGAAACCATGGATGGTATCATGATAGACTTTTATTCCCGTATAAATATATCCTCTTTTCATGCACAGCCAGAGCCATGGTTTCTGGGGTTGCCACCGTGACTACTGAACAGACTGATACCCCAGAGTGTCCGAGTACCCCGGCCCTTGCGATCATTGCATTGACTCTCTGCAATAATAAAGGCTTGGTCTCTGAAAAAAAAAATAATAATAATGATAATAAATATATCTAAAAAAAATTCCCCCCCACCAAAAAATAAAATAAATATCAAGCTCTCTTAAATGAATGTTTAAAGGATATTGCAAGGTTCCTGGACTTTACAGCTGCCACCACATCTGGCACTGTTTCCAAAATGCACACCCTGCAAGTGTTAAAAACACCTGCAAACTCATACGTTAAAAGTGGCCATTTTTTGCTCTTACGATGTTCTCACTGCTCCCCTGAGTACTTTTTTTCTTTTCCACAACACTGTTCCAGAGATATGAGAATTTTTATGTAGTGCTAAATGTTATGGTCTTTACCAGGGTGAGGCATGTGTTTAGCCCTCTCTGCATTATCACCCTGTGAGGCATGCACTCAGTCTGCATGGCATTTAGGAATTCTAGATGTTTTTGGCTAATTTAACAATTTAATGTTTTAAAAAAGTTACCGTATATAATTTTTGCACAAATGAATTCCTGATTCCCTCTGGAGTAACTTTATTTATGTCTGAAATGTTAGCACAATTTATGCAACATTTTAGTGGGACATGTGTTTTTTTTTTTGCTCTAAAAAGGTGTATAACAGTGTAACGGTTCACTTACTGTATGGGTTGAGGGTTACTCATTTCCTTGCTTACAAGTTAGCAACAGGAACACTTTACATTTAAAGTCCAGTTGATTTATGAAAAGCTTCATACACTGAAACAGAGCAAAGAAACCAGTTTCTCTCGGTATAAAGGAAACAAAATAGCATACAGTCCAAACCGTAACTGTGGGAGTCCACCCGCAGTGGATTAATATAAAGTCACATTAGCATATGCATCTGATGCGAGACCATTGGATGTGATTTGCTAATGACCTCACATGAGTATGTCACTATACTGTGATCCAATCCTGGGATCAGATCACAGCTACGGAGGAGAGGGAGAGATTAATCTCTCCCTCTCCTCCATTGCCAGCCTTGGCATATATATCGCACTACACTCACAAATGCAGTGCGATCTTTCACTCACGCCCGTAGTGGGTACAAGTGATCCAAGACTTGCAGACAATTGCAGCATGCTGGTATTTTTTTCTTAGCCTGTATTAGGCTTGCAGTTCTGAGCTTCCTTATAGTTTAACATGCCTGAGTGCAATACAAGATTATCTCGCCTCGTGTGAGTAACAAAGTAGTTTGCCTTTACCCTTAGGGTACCTTTACACGCGGCTACATTTCTAGGGTGGCTACAGGTAACTTACTGGTTGCAGTGAAATCATGGAGAGATTATTCCATTTGTACACAGCAACAAGATAGAACCTTGTCTCCATGATTTCACTGCAACCAGTAAGTTACCTGTAGCCACCCTAGAAATGTAGCCGCGTGTAAAGGTACCCTTAGAGTTCAGTTCTGCTCAATCAGAGCTACACTTTGGAGGTCTGCTACCTCTAACATAGGACCATGTGTGAAACAATCAAACACCATTAAAAGCCATGAGACGCACCCATGGGTGAAGGTATGTAGATTGTCAAACCAGCCCATTTATTCAGCACTTGAAATGCCTTACCGAGACTTGTATCACTACCGATCCCAGAGTAGATTGTCCAGGTTTCAATCCCAGAGGACAACCATCTCTGTACTACATACTGGCCAATCACAATGTAGCCGGTCACCATCTTACAACCGGTAAAGGATCACATTAAGAACCTTATTGATTTTGCTCCAATGACACGAACTACATGCTCCATTTTAAAGAAAAAGTAACTCAAATAATGAATTAAGCTCTATAAATCTTAAAGCAATCTGGGTGCTCTTACTCTCTGATACAATATAGGCCATAACCATTTATGATCTCTGTGATGTTATCCATTTTAATCTCCTTGATAAATGATTTATGATTTCTCACTGATGTCACCATTTGGAAAGGAAAGTATTCATCATTATTGGAGGCTGGACGGTAGGGTGGTAACCAATAATCATCTGATGTCACAGATTTTCTTTACTTATTACATAATCTTTTGGGGGTAATTTGTATGTAATCTGTTAAGTAAAAGTGATGTGACCTCCCCACAATACCATTAACTGTAGAACTGTCTAAATGAAATACTATAGAAAAAAGAAGTTCTATTAAACATATGTAGAATTAAGAAGTGAGCGTTGATTAAGCAGCAGCAAAGTGTTGATTAGATGAACAGTTCTTCCTCCATCCATCTTCATGCACCTTGCTAAGAGCCTGTCTGGGAACCATCCAAATGAAGAATACCGGATAATATTCAAGGAATAAAAAAAAACAATAAAAGAGAAATCTGTGAAGTAAGCATTCCACAGCGGGCAATGAACAGCTTCTTAATTGCACTCTGAAGATTTGTTAAGCAGTTGCTGCAATCGCTTAAATGTAAGACTCGTTTGGCAGACGTCAGCTTGAACGCTGTTAACCCATAGAGCGCATACATTGGACGAGTGCCTCTGATTGCTGTAAGACTTACTGTACATTTTGGGTGGTTGAGTGTATACATTGACCACTTGTGGGTGTATTAAAGTAGGTGAATCTGTAAGAATGTATCCTCTTAAATACCTGTCGTTAGTAAATTCCAGCGAATGCAGGTCCACACCCAAGATAAGTGAGACAAATGTTATAACGGCCAATTGTTGCATTCATTTATATAAAGGAAATTTAAATCAATATGTGATTTAATTCATTAACTAACGACTTGGCACGCACATGGCATTTCCTTGGCAAACGTACTATAATTCTTCAGCATTACTTAAAGAAAGAAGGAAATATTTTCAGCCATAGATCACACTGTACTGAATGAGGAAATGAACAAAATAAGAGAAATTGATATGGATAAAATGCTAAGCCATGCAAAATATTCTATTAAAGCTGCAATGTTCTATAGAGAACATTGTTTAAACAGAACAAAAATAAAATCGGTTGCTATGGGCAACAAAAAATGTTTTTTTTATCGTGGACAGCTTTGATAAATGAGGTCCATTGTGTCAGCAATTCATGCTGGCCTTTCATATGGGCCACCAGAGTAAGAGCCGCTCTCGGCTATCAGTTCTGGCTCATAAAGATGGATGCTGAGGGCAGATAGGAAGAATATGTGAGACAACACCATCAAAGCATGTATAATGTCTTAGCATTACTCATATAAAAATCCTATTTTGCCAAAACTTATAGACATTAATTTGGGGAAGTTAACTACATTTCTAGAAGATGCAAAGTAACATAACACATAAAGGAGTGATCTAAGAGGCTTCCGACTTTCTAGTTTTTGGCGGCGGTACGCTTCTGAAGATTGACAATTTGGACCAGTGGACAGTTCGGACCAAGGTTGCAGCCATAAGCTCTATTGAGTTGACCTTTCCCCCATGCTACCTGCAGAAATAGCTTTGTGTCAGCAGCATGAGATAAACGCAGGGTGATGTGACCATCATCAGGAAAGACTGTATGTCTCATATCAGCATAATTGTACTGACCTGAAAATCATGCTGTCAGGTCAATTTTACTGCACCACAAACAAAGTGAAAATGTACGGTAGCCCTAAAATTCCATGGCGGAATTGTGGTGTTTCTTCACAATTCAACAGTAGTTATTATTTTAGAGCATTTTTTTTTGCATATTATATGATAAAAGGAAGGATGTCATTGAAGGCTATACCTTGTTTAACAAAAAAGCAAGCCCTTATACTGCTATGTCAACAGAAAGTTTTGAAAATTAAGGCTTGGGGAAGAAATGGTAAAATAAAAACAAAAGCGAAACATTGTTGGATCATTAAGGGGTCAAATGTTCTTACTACAGAGATGTATAGTCTTCATAGACTGCGGTACAAGCTTCTGGTGCCCTACGTATGGAGACACAGGTGTTCCCCAATGCATATATGGTGTTTGATGAAACACTCTATAACAGGGATTTCCAACTCCAGGCCTCGAGGGTCACAAACAGGTCAGGTTTTCAGGATTTCCTTAGTATTGCAAAGGCGATAATTGGATCACCTGCACTGGTGATGATTCTAATACTAAGGAAATCCTGAAAACATAACATGTTTACAGCTCTCGAGTCCTGGAGTTTGAGATCCCTGCTCTATAATGTCTGAGGTGTATGAAGGCACAATAGTTGTCCAATTTACCGGTTACAAAGGGGAATATCATATATAAATAAGCACAGAAAATGCATTTGTATATTAGAAGTAAATTAGATTGGGGTTTGCTTAGGTGTCACTGCTGTATATTAATTTAATAGTATACATTATAATCTATGCTAAACTCTTTTTGGGTTGGCTTGGGGTCCTCTTGCAGCTCTTCACATATCTTGCACCTGGTGTTCACGATGGGTCTTCCAACCAGAACTAACTGCCACTTGTATGTCTATGGAATAGTTCACTCAGGTGAAGTGAACAGGATGGTAGAATGATCCATCAAATCACCAAAACAATTTTTTTTCCTGTTAAAGGTCCAATTGATAAAAATGTACTAAACTGAAATGAAATGACTCAAAGTTCTGTACTACAATACAGTAATATTAAAACCTATATATTCCCTTGAGCAGCTTTCAGTAAACATGTGTTGCTCCTCCGTCATCATCTCGAATTAAGGGCTTTGTTCCAACTCTGAACATGTTGCGTATAATTGTAGGTAGGAGGCTCCTATGAAGAACTGTACTGCATATGTGAAGCACCATTTGTAAAGCATGAATCATTTATGTACTAGCGGAATTGAAATGGATTTCTAGGAAACATTAGAAATGTGTGTCCCATTTTTATATTGTGGGAAAAGAGTAAGAAAGATGTCAATTAGGTATTTTAATGAGAATGTGTAATTTAATGATTAATAGACTGGTTCAATTTCTAAATCTTTTTGCTTTATTTGAAGTAACTTTCCTTATATGGGCCATATTGGAGCCTTTCTCTTCTTGGCCTGCTTGTATAGACAACGGAGCAGGACGCATATCCTTTGTCCAATAGCTGGAAATGATTTAGTTCAGTCCCCTGCATTCCCAATACCAGGGAATGACAAGAGAGATGCATACTATAACTCCCAGCTTCCATGTATTATTGCATAGCAGAAGGCACCAAATTAGTGTTCAGGAGGAGATATTGCTCTGAAAGGAAGTATGTGTGGAGTTGTTCCTGAAAGTGCCTGTATGTGTGCAGCTCAGCCAGAGCAAGTGTCCTGAACCTACAACAGAGGTTTATCTAGGGGGGCTGGTGGGGCATCTGTCTTGGGCACATCAGGCAGGGGGGCATCATCGGGTCACCTTATGCAACACCTGAGGTGTCTCCTCTGTGGCTGCATATTCCACACCCACCCGTAATGTGTGTCGGCTATTCTCTGAGCTGCTGTCAAGATGACAGCGGTTCAGAGAAAATGCAGCCTGTTCCAGCTCCCTGCAATCAATTCTACATGCGTCTATTAACTACTCATGCAATTGAAGCCCTGATTCCAGGCACGTCCAGGTCATGGTGATGTCAGCAGCATGATCAGGTCAGCTGATCATGCTGCTTACACTAGTTTTCAGCATCGCAGAGGCGGCAGAAGGATGGTGAAAAGCGCTCCACAGGAGATGAAGAAAACAAAGATATAATGTGTTTAGGGGAAGGGGAAGAGGGTGGGGCAAGTGTATTAGGAGCAAATGGGGGAGAAGGGGAAGGGTGTAGAAGAAGCAAACAGGGGAGAGGGTGGGGGTGTGTAAGGAGCAAATGGTGTAGAGGATGGGACAGAATATGGAGCGAGGGGGTGATGGGTACCATTCTATGGGGTATGGTGAGTCCCATACTGTCCTCCCCACAGTATGGGAAGCAAGGATATACATTTGAGGATCCAGTATAAAGACTGAGGGGGATGGCTGCATAACAGTATGTGGATTGATGAAAGGGGGGTGGGTGTGAATACAGTATGTGGAGTGAGGGGGCATAGCTGCGGCACAGAATGTGGAGTGAGGAGGATGGCTGCAGCACAGTATGTGGTGTGATGGGTAGTGGCTGCAGCATAGTATGTGGAGTGAAGGGGGATGGCTATAGCACAGTATATGGAGTAAGGGGGATGACTGCAGCACACTATGTGGAGTGAAGGGGATGGCTGCAGCACAGTATGTGGAGTGAAAGAGAATGGCTGCTGACACAATATATGGAGTGAGGGTGGGTTGGCTGCTGACACAGCATGGAAAGTGAGGTTGGGATGAGTGTAGACAAAGTATGTGGAGTGAGAAGTGGTTGGGTGTGAAATCAATATGTGGAGTCAGGGGAGGATGGCTGCGGCAGAATATGGGGAATGAGAGGACAGGTGTGAACATAGTATGTGGAGTAAGAGGGGGATGAGAGACAGTGTGTAAATCATATTTTAGGCAGGGAACAGTGAGGAGGAGCCTCTATTGGGGGCCTAGTGTAGGGCAGATATTTTTACTCAGGAAAATTTAGAACATTCTGCTATTTTGAAGGGTATCGTGCCGGGATGTGCTGAAGAAGACTGGAGAAGATGGAAGTGTGCAAAGTCGAACTGTGGATGTGAAAAGTCATCATGTTGTCTGGACAAGATGAAGGAAAGAAAATTACGACCCCAATGAGAGCTAAGGTCATCTATAAAGTATCTGGATGTAAATTATTGTTTGTGATAGTAATTCTCATCAGTGCTGTGGTTCCTGTATGGTCTGATGATGACTGCTATCAACAACTTCTAGCATCTCCTTATATTGTTAAGGATGTAGTAGGGGTTGTAGGTTCATGCGACACAAAGGTGTATTGAATTGGTCTGACCTGCCGTTATAATTGTTTTACAATGTATTGATGGAGGTTCTGATGATGAATTTTGTAACTGATGAGTGTTGTGATAGTGTATTTCTGTACTGATGTGGGTTCTAGTTATGTATTTCTGTGCTCCTGGTGGTTATACAGGAGGTATTGCTGTACTTCTGGTTGTTCTGGTGATGTATTTCTGTACTTATGGTGTACTGATGAGGGTTTTGATGCTGTGTTTCTGTACTAATGAGGGTTGTAATGCTGTGTTTCTGTACCTCTGATGATGTACTCCTGTGCTGTTAATTGTTCTCGTCCGGTACACATGTAACAATCCATAAAAAGCCATAACTTGGAATCTTACTTGATACATGGCTATGTTAATAAAGTATTGCATCATTTAATAAATTAAGGGTTGTATGCTTTTATTTTGCTATGATTAGCATTAAAGGGGTTGTCCCTTAAATGGAAGGCTCTCACTGGGGGTTACAGCAAGGTGTTTTATGCAGTGAAAACTCAAAGTCCCTCTCCCAGAAATGCTCGCTTTATTGCCGGATGTGTGTAGGTGGAGCCTATCGCCAATTGACTAACATTGGACTTGCTATTCGGACGAGTACGTGAGTTTTACAAAGTATAGCGATTATGAATAATTCGGTACTCTATCATCATTAGTGCTCACTAGACATGGGAGGCCTTGATCAATGAAAATGAATTGAGTGAGACCAGACTCGTCTAGTCAGAATGTGGCCAGAGGTACACAAATAGCATTCTTGTGCTTACATGATCATCCAATCTTGCCGTTGCAATGGGACAATCCTGAAAGTGTGCAGTGAATGCACTGTGAGAATTCAGAGGTCTGCAATCACCAAGAGTGACTGCAGACTTTAATCTCAAACCTGAATATGCCCTTTAATTATAACATTAAGCAATGAAGCTCAATCCTAACAGCATGTAATATACCCACTGTCAGGATTCAGCTCTGCTTGCTGGTTCCAGAAATCCTTACAAGGGCACTCTACTCATGTGCGATTTTCATACTATATCACATATAATGATCATGTGACAGTTTTTCTTTCTGCTTCTCTGTTTCTCACTGAACATTGAGAGAATTAAGAAGAGCAGCTCATCAGCACGGGACTAAGCATTGTGAGGTATACCCTAAATATTGTACATGGCTGGTATAGACCACACAGGTAGAGGTCTGTTGCAATGTAAATGTGAATAGTTTCACTGTGACTGGCAGCATTACACAAAAGAGTTAATGCAAGCAAGTATGTGTGGGTGAGTGAACACACCTCTCCACCTGTGAGTATATCATGTGACTACTTCCTGATCACATAGTCTCTGATGCAATTAAGCTTTCTGTGTGTTTGGAAGTGGCTGGAGACATCATCTTCCTGGAGACACATGTGCAGGACAATGTGTCTCTCAGTGCTTGGGAACAGACGTCCCTGGAAGGCAAGAGGCCCGGAGACCACTGCTAGAGAACCTGGCATGGCTCTCTGAGTTCAGGAGGCTATAGTTCCACTGAGGGTCTGAAACAGACAAGAGTCTGTGATCCCAGAGAGGCTGCTTATTGAAAGATTGACTAAGAGGTCAGTGGACACTATAATGGACTAAGGCTGCGTTCACACGCTGCGTATTTGTCGCGTTTTTTTACGCGCGTATTTGCTCCAAAGATGCATGTGCGTCTGCATTTCCCTGCAAAGTGAATGGACATTCACTTTGTGCCATTCAGACGTCGCGTAATTTTACGTAGCGTTTTTGGAGCAAAAAACACGTGCGTAAAAAGAATGAACATGTCAATTCTTTCCAGTTTTTTACGCGCGTTTCTTCCATGGGCCCCATTAAAGCACTGGAAGAAACACGCGTAAAAAAGCGCAATTGAAGTTGTTTTTTTTTATGCACGTTTTTCCCCTTAAAAAAACGCACATAAAAAAACGTGACAAATAGGCTGCGTTCACACGCTGCATAAGTGTGAAATGCCATGCGGGTACACCCGCCCTTGCAACAGACCATTGGTCAGAATATGTTCTCTTGATTTATATGAATTATGCTATAGCAGTTTATGGATGTTAATAAACCAGCTGGGCTGATTTAAATGTGAGACTCTTCCTATGTTCTTTACTTCTGCTGAGAAAACAATATTCCCCAATTCCCTCAGTGAGCTCTACCTCACAGTATGCAAATTGCATATGAATGATCAGTCACATGATGACTACTCAGACTGTTTGGGGGTGCGCGATACTGAATTCTTGCCCTGGGTGCCAGAAAACCTAGCAACACCTCTACCTACAGCATCCAGGGTAGAGAAAGAGAACCAAAGCCATAAGATAAGACTTGCTGGCCTTGTGTGGTCACAGTGTGGACTATCAACAGCACAGTGTTGGGTTTCACTGGATCTGTGAACTATCATTGACAAATACGGTAGCTTAAAGGGAACCTGTCCGAATGTTTATGCCCCATCAGCTATCACTATCTGCCCCTGTAGCTTCATAGTATTATTCTAATAATCCCTGTCTGAGCTCATAGTGTAATGCTAAAGGTGAAAAAAAAGCATTTATATGCTTACATTTTATGAGGCAGTGTCTAAACCTTGGATAATATAGTCACTCTGGCAGGTTGATAGTTAACATTTCTGCCAAATTTTATAAGATGCTGTATGGCCTGTGTGATGTCACGATCATGTGACTGCAGTAGACGGACCTAATGGTGGGTTTACACGTCGCAATATCGTTCCGATATTGTATACAACGGCGCGGGAGCTCGCATTTCGTGCCCGGTTTTCCCTGAATCGCATCGGCGGTTTACACGCTGCGATATCAGGATACAACGTCCCTACAATGTGTATGCCCCCCGACCCAGGAACGACCATTTAACATGGGAGTGAATGGGTGACGATGCAGTACACATCGGAGTTGGGCTGTCACACGGGACGATCCGGCTCCAACCGGCATCCGATATCGGGCGGTTGAATAGCACGCTCATTCGACCCCCGATATCGGTTTACCATCGTTCCTGCATCGTATCGGATGTTCACACCGTACAACGCAGGAACGATATCGGCTCCAACGCCCAAACCACGGGACTTTTGGTCGGAGTTGAACGCCGATATCGCAACGTGTAAACCCACCATAACAGAGAGGGATAAATGAATCAGCTGTTGCACCTAATCATCAGATTCTGTAGTTATACTTTGAGCTTCATTGTAGATTATTGCTTTCCCAATAATACAGATACTATGTAATAATGGATTCTGTTCCAAGTTTTATTTAAATTATTACCATTTATTTCCTGCAATGTCTATTTGTCACCTTTTGTCTTGCACCTTATATTGTATTATTGTTCTGCCAGGTCTTCATTACCAATAGCGCAATGGAGTGGTCAATAAATTCTCACCATCTGATGATTCTGATCTATTTTACACAGCAAAGATGACACTACAGCACAGGGAATGTCAGTTGTGGTGTTTTCTCTAATGTCCATTATGGAAAGTTAGAGTACCTATCACCAATCTGGGGATACCCTTTTGAGGGAAACTAGGGAGAGTTTTGAACACTTTTTTCAATCAGATATTTAGAAAAAGTCAGGGACTTGGAGTGTTTGCCCGTCTATCAGTGGTCACTGATTGGCTGCCACAGTCACATAACACAACAATGTCACATGAATGTTGGGAGACTTAGTGCAGAAATTGGAGGAACAGCTCTGGTCCAGGAGGCACATATAAAAAATATATATATATTTTTTAAAATGATGATGGACAATTAAGATATTAAGAAGGGGTTGCTCTATATTGATCAACCCTCTGAAGGCTATATTTTAATGGGAAAGAGTTAACAAGCCATGTCTGTTTTTAACTCTCTTATGTACTGTTTCCCTCTACATATGCACTGTACTCCTATGTCCCTGGGCTACATATACTACACTGCTTTCTCCCTGTACATGCACTGTACTGCTTACTACCAGCACTACATGCACTGTACTGCACTCTGTATGTGTACAGTTCTGCCCAGGAGCGTAACTACAATAGGTACAAGGGTTGCAATCACATCCAGGCCCTATAGCCATGGGGCCCCCAAAAGTCCCTTTGGCCTATAGAAAAAGTCTAATGCTTAGAAAAATTTACAATAATTGGGGGCCCATTGGAGCTTTCGCATAGGGGCTATTGAGCTTCAAGTTTCGCCACTGGTATTGCACAACCTATACTACAAGCATTCTGTCATCAACGTGTGTAACCAGCAGTGTGCTGCTCAATCCTATATGTACTGTACCTGTCTCTGCCTATGCCAGGCATGCTAGTAGTCTTAAGGTACCGTCACACGCCGCAATCTCGCCTGGAGATCATAAAGGCAACATGTTGCCCTGGAACAATCGCCGTGAAATTGCCTCACGGTTGCGGCGTGTGATTGGGAAATTTCGCGGCGATAAATCACCCGTCTCCCATCGCCTGATTCCTGAACAGTGCTCAGTAATCAGGGGCAATCGGTAAGGCGATATTTTCGGGTTTTGTTGTGTGTCAGGCCGATACTGATGGAAAGAGCGTTTCCTGTGATTTCCCGTAGGCGTGCCTCAGCGTACTGTAGTCCGCGCCCCGTCTGAGATGATTGGTGTGGGCTACTGTGTTTCCATTGGCTGTCAGTTGACACCGCACCATATGGGAAGAGGTGGCCGTTCAGCACCACACACATGGAGAATGCAATGGTGTTTGTGGGGGATGTAAGTACACTTCGGTACATACACACATAGTTCAGCCATGGCAGCTCTGCCATGGCGTCGACCAATGCAGGCACATATGTCCATAGTGTTGTTTGTATCTTACCACCATCACCTACAGACGCACACATAGCCATTCTTGTAGTGTAATCCACTGTACTGCACAAGACCACTCCTGTGTCACTTTGGCGCCTCAAAAGTGTGTTGCAGGAGCCACAATAGAGTACACGAGCGTGCATTTTTGACAAACTCCTATAGACAATGGCATCATGTATTAGCCAGCCTTTCAGAGCCAGCTGACCAATCGTAACGCTATTGTGTTGTCCAATGAGCGTGTATGGGGCGCGGTGTTAACCACTGTGGCACGCCTATCTCCTCGCCGCGCTGAACATGTATGCCCACATTGCCTTTGAGATTGCGGAGTGTGAAGCGGCGATGGGATGAGGCAAGATTGGTTCCGCTGTAGGTTAGGCGATTTTCGGAGCGTCACATCGCCTTAGATTCCGGGCGCAATTGCGGCGTGTGATGCCACGTTATATCGCCACATATCGCCAGGCGAAATTGCGGCGTGTGACGGTGCCCTTATACTTATATACTGTTAGGTCCTTTCACACTAGTGTTTCTGCAGATCTGGACAGAAAACTGCATCTGCCATATTTGCTGCCTAACGGTTGCACTTGCGGTGCACTTGCGGCAAGCCCCATGCATTCTTTATGGAGCTTGTGGCAAGTGTGGTATCGATCTGGCACTTGTGGCAGTTGTGACTGCGCAAAGAAACCGCAGCTGACCAGGTTTTTTTGTGTCCACAACTGCCGCAAGTGCCTGATCACGGCAATACAGCACTTGTCACACTTGCCTCAAGCCCCATAGAGAATGCATGGCGCTTGCCGCAAGTGTACTGCAAATGCAGCCGTTAGGCAGCAAATGCGGCATATGCGGTTTTCAGTAGATCCGGACAGAAACGCTAGTGTGAGAGACCCCTTACTCACAACTGTACAAGTAATTGTTTAAAAGGTACTGTTACTTTATGTGCTTTAGAAGGATATAAAAGTCAATATATGCAGCGGGTTTATAAACCACTTCACATACGTACTGTTAATATCTCTATCATCCTGAGATGGAAAATAATTTACAAAGGGTTTTTAGTGCACATAATGAAACAGTAAAGGACCAATACAAATGATTCATTCTAATATGAAACGGCAAACAAATGTAATCAAGCTAATTTAATGGACTCTTGCATTAAAATACTTCAAAGGGAACCTGTCACATGGAAAAATGCTATTAACCTGCAGATATGGGATTAATTTGCAGGTCAATAGCATTATGACCCTGCCCGGCACCTGCATGTCAAGCCAGGCAGCCAGGAAGAACTTTAAAGGGAACCTGTCAGGTGGTTTATGCCCTTCCAGCTATCACTGTCTGTAGCTGCAGCTTTATAATACCAGTCTAATGATCCCTGTCTGAGCTCATAGTGTAATGTGAAAGGTGAAAAAAAGCATTTATATACTTACAATTCAGTCTACAGCTTGGAGGAGGGAGACTGTCTGGCAGGATAATAGTTAACTCACTATTAATGTGCATGGCTAAAGGACCTGTGTGATGTGATCACGTGACCATAGTGGGTGGAGCTAAGAGAGCAAAGTTATTATGTTCTATGGGGACTTTACTCCGTCTATTGTAGTCACATGATTGTGACATCACATCAGGTCTCCCAACATGTTCTAACATAAGGCTGAAATGTTAACTATTAACCTGCCAAACAGTCCCCGTCCTCCAAGCTGGAGACTGACTGCCTCATTACATAAGGAAATGTAAGTGTATAAATGCTTTATTTCACCTTTCACATTACACTATGAGCTCAGACAGGGATGATTAGAATAGTATTATAAAGCTGCAGCTACAGACAGTGATAGCTGGGGAGGCACAAACAGTCTGACAGGTTCCCTTTAATACCCCAGGCAGCGTTCTGGTTTCAGTCACTGGAGGTGGTACCGATTCAATCACTGCTCTCCCCCACTGACTGACAGCAGGTTCTAATTCAGAACGACTGTCAGTAAGAGCAGGCTGTGTGGTTACACCTGCCACTCTCCATACACAGAGTGGTGACTGAACCCACCCTGGCGCCACCTCCTTGACTGCCAGGAAGAATAAAGTTAATTTCCTCCTGGCAGCGTACTTTAATGTGCAGACGCTGGGCAGGATCAGATTGGTATTGACCTGTAGATTAACCTATATTTGCAGGTTAATGGCATTTTTTCACATGACAGGTTCCCTTTCAGAGAAAGCAAGATTTTTGTGCTTATAGAAGCAACCAATCTGAAGAAACATATAATGAATTTTGTAAATATGATGTGGCGCCCCGCAACGAGTGCGTCACAAGAGGGTATTGCAGCCATAAATGCAGCCGCAATATTCTCTGACACAGCAGTGACCTAGTTAACTTTGAGATCCAACCCTGCATGCATCACCTAGAACAGAGGGCCAATCCAGGGTCCTGGTGGGCGGAGTGCTAGGGAAGTGTGTAGGGAGAACAGACACTTAGTCATTAGGAGAAGGGATCTAGAACTTGACCTGAGCAGTCTAGAACTTGGGAGTAGGAGCGGGGGCTCCGCACCCCGTGCAGCCCCCGGGCCGTCACCGGTCGGGTGTCAGCACCTGAGGCCTCATCAACCGGGATCGGGCATCATTACCACGGGTTCCAAAAGATTCCCGTGCCCAAAAACTCACAGCCGGTTCACTGGTACCGAAGCTGGCAGCAGTTCACCTCTGCTACACGAACCAGAAGCGTGGAGGAGCAGCTTCACAGGAGCACCCCACCACCAGCCAACTTCCAGTCGTCTAACCAGCGGTGTACCCACTGCGGGATCCAAGGCTCCCCAAAACATCCACAACGTACAACTTGGATAGGGCATTGAAGCAGCCTCCCCGTACCCGATCTGGTATTCCTGAGCGACAATGGCAAAGCACTTAGCTAGAATGGAGGAACACTTGAGGATCTCTGAGGGACACTATCACTGCTGAGTCCACCCGGTCTACTACCCATAACTGTATACCATGTACTGCCTGCTGGTTACAGTAAAGACCCGTTGCAGAGACTTTCTGTGTCCGTGCTTCCTTATGAACTGTCCGTCTGCACTACAAGGTAACCGCAGCTGCCGCACAACATCTTAAGCAGCTCCAGCCTCCGGGGATCACCGCTCAGCCTGTGGGGAGCGTTCCATCTTGCTGCTGTCCATCCCCCGGAGGTTCCGCAGCGTCGGTAACGATTACCGAAACTACTCATAGGTGGCGTCACGAATAAATTAAACCCCTTTAATCTGTTCCTACAAGACGTCTTCAACTTTTGATCTGCACTACACCGGGCCCCACTACCGGCAGGCGCGGCCCACCCGTGACAAGGAGGAAGGAGCTTCAGCCTGTCTAAACCGGAGACCCGGCCACGGTGAGTCAATGACATCCGCACATTTTTGGGGACATAGGGGGAGGATGGTGTTTGTTCCCATGTCTTGGTAATTGTGATGAAATATATCTATTGTCTTCCAATTCATGTGATGTTTTCTGTGCCTTACCCATGATCAGAGATGTCGGCAGACCTGCACGGTGACATATTTGCACTTTTTGCATTTAGATTTATGGGATGTGCATCCCATCAAATGTTTATGTAAGGACTGTAGGTCATTCTCTACCAAGTAAAAGCTATATTATTGCCCATTTTAATTTACTTGGCCTAAATTATTACAGATGCAAAGTACTAAGAAAAATCCCATCCTATCTAGTCCTCTTTAAGAAGGTCTGAGCGTTGTTTAATTTACTGCCAAAGCAATCTTTTTTGGAAGGAAATTGCAGCCCTCCAGATGCATCCTATTTCCACTTCAATAACTATGCTATTTTTCCTCTCCAACACATCTTAGCTCCACAGTTTAGTGAGCAACTGTTGGGAGACATGCCACTTATTAGCTTATGTCTAACTCCACCCAGATCACATTCATTTCCTTTGCTTTTTAAAGCAGTACAGTTTAAAATTTTAGGCAACATTTCTTATAATCCACATATTACTGCACAACTAAATGATATTGTCATGATACTTTATAAGGAGGTGCAAAGAGATGAAGCAGTGTAATAATCTGTCTCCCCGAAATATCTCATTTATAGGGAATCTATCACCAGGTTTGTGTTATATAATCTGACAGCACCATAATTAAGGAGCAGAGAGCCTGATACCAGCTGTGTCACGTAGGATGCCTTCACACTGCCGTGTGATCCGGTCCGGGGCTGTCCAAGATGACCCTGACAGCCGCGGACTGGATCAGCACACAGGACTGAAGGGCTAATTTGCCCTCCAGTCTGGTGTGCAGCGCACGCAGCTGCAGCCGCTGATAGGTCAGGACCGCGGCTCTGCAGTCTCGACCTATCAGCAGCGGGAGCTGCGTGCGCTGCACACCAGACTGGAGGGCAAATTAGCCCTCCAGTCCTGTGTGCTGATCCAGTCAGCGGCTGTCAGGGTCATCTCGGACAGCCCCAGACCAGATCACGCCGCAGTGTGAAGCTGCCCTTACTAGGCTGTTTTACTGCTTCAACAATCAGTGTTTTATCAGCAGGACATTATCAGTATAGCTTAATTTGGCATGTTCAGTGTCGTCCAACCCTGCCCTTAGCATTAATTAGAACCTCTCCATCACTAAACAATGTACACAGAAAGCTGAGAAAGCTGTGGTGTGGGTGAGCTTATACACAGCACAACAACTGAGCTCTGCTACATCTGACTCTATCTTAACGGCTACACCCAGTAAACTAAGTGAAACATAAAATCAAGGACTTTGTCCCTACCCCATAGTGCTGTTAAATTACATGGAAAAACCTAATGACAAATTCTTCTTAAAGACTGCAGCATAATGTAGAGACAGATACTCTGATTCCAGTGATCTGTCAGGTATTGGTTTATTTGCTCTAGTTTTTATAAAATCATTTGTATATCAGCAAATTGTAGCAAATTGTCACTAAAGGACTAGTAAACATGCCACATGCATTGCTTCTTTTATATGCATTACAGAGGTATGTGACATGTAATAAACCCTGAGGAAGGTGCGAGGGTTGCACCAAAATGCGTTGGTATGTGTGGAGGAATAAAGGAAGAGATGGAGAAAGCATGTCTTTCAAGTGTATTTACTGAAACAGCAGCGCAGACCGTTGGCACCATTCCAGTTTGAACTATCTGTTTTCCCGCGGTTTGCGAGGCGGTGGAGGTTCTGCAGCAGCTGTTATCTAAGTCCTCAAGCTGATTGTGGGTTTCACAACCTGATCAGGTGAATGAGCCCCACTACAACCATCGTTAATTTTGTGTCACTTGTGATAAGGCACAATCTGCGACCTCTCTGTGTCTCCTTCTATTATTATAGATAAGATCAGACATGGCCTAGCGTGCAGTGAGAGCAGACCTAAGGACTGGCTAATAAGCATGATTTGGATTTCCTTAGGCTGGCTTCACATTTGCGTATGGGAAGGCAGCGTATTGCTGCGTTCCCATACGCAGTCAAACGCATGCGCACTGCGTTCCTATGTTTAACATAGGAACGCATGGTGCCTGCGTTTGCTGCGTTCGGGTGCGGATGCGAACGATATCTGCTGCTTCCGGTGTCCAGCATCCGCACCCGGGACGCAGCCAGTTGGGTTTTTTTGTGCGTTTGGGGACCTTGGACAATCAGCAAGCGTCCCCAAGCGTACAAAAAATGCATTGTCTTCAATGGGTCCGCAGTGTCCTCTGCATGACACCGCAGGAGAACGCTGCGGACCCATTGAAAAATCTCCCGGTGGCCGCCGGTGATGTCACAGGAGCTCACCGACGGCCACCGGGAGATCAGCTGAGGCTCTGCTGTCCTCCTTCTCCCCGCCGCCTGTAATCTCCTAGCGATGTCGGCGGGGAGAACAGCTGATCTGAGAGCTGTTTGAATCTTCCCGCGCCGACATCTCCTCTCAGTGTCGGCGCGGGAAGATTCAAACAGCTCTCACATCAGCTGTTCTCCCCGCCGACATGTCCCGGAGCTTACCGGCGGCCGGGGGGGCGGAGATCTCCGGCGCTGATCTCCGCCCCCGGCCCGCCCCCGGACAGCGCCGATTGGCTGCCGGGCTCCCTAGTGATGTGTCCGCAGGCGGACATTATCCGCTGCGGACACATCAAAGTGTCCCTGCTTTTGACAGCGTTTGTGTCTGCATGCCATCAGCATGCAGACACAAACGCTAATGTGAAGCCAGCCTTAGAGGGGATGGAGACTGAGGCAAATGTTAGCAAAAACCTAGATAGAGAGTGTTAAGCAAGAGACAGAGTGATCTGGTGGAGACATCACAAAGCATTCACTGATCTCAGGGAGACCAGTCCAAGAAAACACTGCGGGCAGCTGGCCAAAGCGCTCAACACAGTGAATTCCTAGGCGCATTGCCCAATGGGAATTATGAATATGCAAATAGAGTCTGTGGAGCCTCGGTTAGGAGTCTCAAACACAGGACTAGCCAGTTATTCCTCCAGGGAAGGACCCCGCAAAGGGGTGGCTCCTTGCGGAGAACACCATAACCACCATATTAAGTGGCCCCTTCAGTCAATATCCAGCAGTTTGCAAGATTAGAGATACGACAAGGGAATACCAAGGCCAGGTAGAGACATGTCAGAGGACTGACAGAAAGACTATGGCCGGCTTCACACCACGGTTTTCAGCTTTCAGGTTCTGTCCAGTTTTAACCGGACAGAACCTGATCCGGTTGTGCCCCCATGTGTCCTTATGGTGCTGGATTAGTCCTAATTGGGCATCCAGTTTTGTTGTTGTTGTCCCTAATCCAGTTTTGCACTGGATACAAAATCGGAGTCAGCATCATTTTTTGGCTCCTGTGCAAAAATTGGCCAAAATTGCATCCTCCCGGCTCTGTGGTGATCCGGCACCCATAACATGGGAGTCTATAGGTGCTGGATCCGTTATAAAATCAAATAGCTTCCCGGATTCTATGAAAATCACAGTGCATGCTCTGATCTGTCAGGCTGTGTGTGCAGTGCAGCTGTCCATGGTGCTGAACTCCCAGCCATGTCTCTGAAATGCTGCTGCCCATGGTGCTGACTGAGCATGGCAGCATTTCAGAGACACGGCTGGGAGTTCAGCACCATGGACAGCTGTACTGCACACATAGGGTGACAGATTAGCACTATGGACAGCAGCAGAAAAACGAATCCTGCAAAAAACAGGATCGAAGGGCATATTTGCCCACACTTGCTGCTCATCCTTTGCTGTCAGGTTCTGTCCAGTGGATCCTGCAAAACACCGGAAAGAACAGCTGAAAACCATGGTGTGAAGCCGGCCTAAGTGACTAAGTGCAGACGAGTCCTGAGACAAGAAGACACCTAGCAGTATGGCCCTGGAGTTTACAACTGATAAAATGTTACAGGCCAGGACAGAACGCAAACATGAAACGACGTGTCCTGGGAATGAGTTCCTTAAACATCAGGAAGCTAAGTCTGGCCATATTTGCTAATCAGTCCTCTAGGAGGCAGATAAGACACAGAACCATGGGGGGAAAATGACTTTCCCAGACTGTACTGTTGCACTAAGATGGATGATAGTAAAGTTATTGGAGGTAGTGTGGCGCCCCACTGGTCAGGCGTCACAATTGGGGTACAGCACCCATAAATTAGTGTGCGGTTACCCTGTCGCAGTGGAATGCAGGGTTTGTAGCAGGCTCCCATCCCAGCACTCCCACACACCCACCTAGGCAAATGGCAAGGGCCGATACCCTAGGGGGGGGGGAGTTAGGGGATGAGGGAGGTAGAGAAGGTGGGATTCTAGTTTTGCCACGAGGGAAGAAGGAGTACAGGAGCCCTGAGAGAGAAATGGGGACTCCGAGAGAGGGGGCGTGGAGAGAGACAACAGGCAGCCCAGACTGAAGGAGGGGACCCCCCAGATCGGAGTGGCCATACTCTGGGAGGGAACTCTGGTCCATACACAAGTACCAGTTCCGAAGACGCGGCACAGGGAGTTCAGCCCCTGAGTCGTAACACCGGTTGTCGTGGGTCCGTCTACCGACCCCGACAGCCTGTCTAGAGGAAACCAGTCACACCAGGATAACCCACCGGGGTCGAGTCCCAGTGCAGGAGAGAGGGAGAGCTGGAAGCCGGGATACTCAGAAAGCACCCTAACCGGGCCTGGTGCTAAGCGGGCTGTTCCAGGACAGGCAGCTGTAATGGGACACAAGTTAGAGCAAGGAAGGCATACCGCGGGAGCCTCCAAGAGACTCTGCAACTCACTGTGACTCTCCGGCCGGCTACCCTTACCTAACAACTGTTGTCTTCTGTGAACTGTACCACCACCAGCAATGTTCAAGTAAAGTACCCGGGTAGAGTGACAGAGTCTCCGTGTACTTATTTCCCCGCTGCACTGCAACTTGTTAACCTCCATCTTCAGCACTTCCATCACTACAGGTGCTTCCCTGCCCCGGAGGGCCTGCTCTACTTGCAGGGAGCTGTACCATCTCGGCTGCTGTACCATCGCCTTCCGGATGTCTGAAGCGGCGCTGGTGCCTAATCACCAGAATCTGCAGGTGGCATCACGATAAACTTATAAACTTTTATTCCCATTCCAATTACCCCTTTTTAGTTGACCACCAGGGCCATGGGTCTGGGCAGGCCACCAGTGACATCCCTACCGCAGCAGAGGGCCCAGATACCTGAGTCCCCATAACCTGGGCTAGTCAGCAGGAACAAGTGAGGTTCAAGATGTAAAGAAACTGTGCAGAGATGTTCTGTATTCATGAAGAAACGTACAAGAAATACTACTATATATAGTTGCCATCAAGCTGTAAACAATGTCTTTAAAGAACTGGTGGTCTCCCTTAATAACTTGGTTAACATGTTGTTCTGGCCAGATGAAGCCATCACCATCATTTGGCCTGCAAAAGCGCATCCCTCCATAGTAAAGGTCCACACAGCTGGACAGGACACCCTCTATCATGTCTCATGTTTAGACACCAAAAATGCAGACCTTGCCCACAGCTGCCTTCTCACTCCACGTTACGAGCTAAAGCCAGAAAATGGTCAAGAAAGGAAATTTATTTAGATGAACTTGATTCTTTAATACTAAAGCTGAACTTGAATGCGACACATATTAGTTTCTCTGTAGGATGGGAGCTGTGCATATTACATCCCTCTCAGTTTATGCAGTTATTGGAAATTAATAGCACAGATATCAGATTTCTCACATTTCCAAGTACTGACCAAGATCTTGATGTTAATCATAGAACATTATTCTAAATATTAATGTGATCCTTCCTGTAAAAAACAAATTCCATATCGGAGGCAAATATTGGGGTTTTCCAGGCGTATCCTGGACATGCGATCTAATGTTAATTGGTAATACAGGAAAAAAATATTATGTTTCTCTAGTGATTGAAATTTCAGGGAATTGGATCAGACTCTTTGACTACTCATTTTTTTCCTATTAATGTATAACATAAAATAAGAGTGTCCTGCTTCTTGCTGCTGTAGTCTCGAAAATACATTACACGGGGCAGTTGTGGGGGGTCAAGTGTTCATAAACCAATTAGCTGTAGTGGAGTATGACACCAAACTCAAGACTTTTAAAGGGAAACTATCTCAGAGAATGATATACTGTTCAAATCAGGTTTTTGTGTTAAGTGTATTATTAACCCCTTCACGACCTAGGGCATCTTTCCCTGCAAATGTCAGCAGACCTGATCAGCCAACATATGCTTCTAAAGATACCTTTACATGCCACCACTGCGTGGTAGCAACTGCCTGGCAATGGGGATAATTGTGCCTGTTGCCATGAAATTGCTACGAAATGGCGGCGTGTAAATAGGGAAATTCCTCCGGTGTCCTGCAGTTGACTCAGATACCTGTTTCTGAGCCGTGCTCAATAACCCAAGGCAACACAAAGGCACAATTGCCATGGTAGTGGCGTGTAAACGGGGCACAGGGACGGAATTTGCGTCGCTTAGTGAATTCCCAGGGGTGTGCCACAGCGTCTTGGATACCACGCCCCATCAGCGATCATTGGTGGGGGCTACTGTGTTACGATTAGCTGTCCCTTCTCAGGGCGCCATATTTAAAGAGCTGTCCATTCACACTACACAATTGGAATGGCGTCATGTATTAGCCAGCCTTCCTGCGCAGGCTGGCCAGTCATGATGCTATTGCGCTGTCCAATCAGCGTATTAGCGTCACGGAATACACAACTCTGTCACGCCTATGTACTTGCGGCGTGAAAGATGTACGCCCATATTCCTTTGTGGTAGCGGCGTGTGAAGCAGCGAAGGTATTCAACAGGAACTTAACTGCAGGATCTGTCGGAACGTCCGGGGAACAAGGATACCTTCAGTTGACAACGCAATGGCGGCGTGTACATGCGGCATCGGCGATCGGTATCCACCGTCAAAAACGTGCGCGTGCACATGCGGTGGATACCTGTTTCTAGGCACTGTGGCTGCGTGAAAGGTACCTTAACAGCTGCTGGAAAATCGGATATCTGACTGCCCTGTTAACCAGTTAAATCCCACTGTCAATCTCTGACATCAGGATTTAACACGAGCTGGCAGGGAGTGAGTCATTCCGCTCACATCAGCAGCCCCATTATGTGATCTCAGGGCAAAGATAGGCTGTCTTGACAGCTGGGTTCAGCTGAAAACCCCTCTATCTGTCATGACGACCTACCTGTGGATTCCAACTGCAAGGTGGCGTTCATAAGAAGTCATCATTTCTGTACAGCACATGTGTTCGGATGATCACATCTTCAAGTCCAATATGGAGATTAGCAAAAACAATAAAAAGAGACATTTTTTTTATATATATATACTCCTCTTTTGTTCCATTGAAAATACAACTGTAAAAAAAATAAAAAAATACACATATTTGCTATAGCTGCATTCAGAAATGTCTAGTCTATCAAAATATAACATAAATCCGATCAATGAAAAGCATAACAAAAACGCCATAAATTTTTTTTTTTTGGTCCGCTGCAACATTGCAAAAAAACTGCAGTAAGTGCATCTACCCAAGAATGAGGTCCATCACTTAGCCCTAGACCCCCCAAAATGTGAACATTCTCAGGAAATAGCGGCAAAAGCAATATTTTTTTTTACAAATTTCTACATTTTTTTCACTACTTAAATTGAAAGAAAACTATACATGTTTGGTATCTACGTACTCGTATTGGAGAATCATATTACCATGTCAATTTTACCACATAGTCAACTTGGTAAATAAAAACAAATTTCTTTTTTCAATTTCACCACACCCGGAATTTTTTCCTATTTTTCAGTACACTAAATGGTAATGAAGGGTAAGATGAATGTTCTCATTCAAAAGTACTTGTCCTGCTAAACACAAGCCCATACTATCGCTATATTAAAGGAAAAATAAAACAGTTATGGCTCTTGGAAGAAAGTGCAAAAACAGAAAATTATAATGGAGTTAAATTATGGAGTTAAAAAATATTTTGCTATTTTATTTATCTTTCACACTCTGTATTAAAAATAAAATCTAGCAAATTTGACAATAGTCACTGTGTTTTTAGATGCTAACTTCCTGTTGTTTCAGGGAACAAAGCTATAATGGTCAGACATAGATGCTATCTTTTGTATTAATGCCTCTAATAAACCAGTACATAGATCATTCTGATGTGGTGAGAGGAGCAGATGAGCCGAGACGTCGTTAATTGAAATTGGTGGATTCTTTCCTTATGGTGGGTTTACACACACCAATTTATCTGTTCAATATCTGAACAGATCTCTGGTTGCAGTGAAATCATGGATACATTGCTCCATTTTGTGGCTGTGTACAACATGGAGCAATGTATCCATGATTTCACTGCAACCAGAGATTGGTTCAGATATTGAACAGATAAATTGGTGTGTGTAAACCCACCATTAGTCTTTTTTCCTTAGTCTGCTGCAGTTGCTGCTGTTGCTGATTGGGTGGTGGGTGGCTCTGCAGGTGAGAAGTGAGTTATAGCTCAGGTGGAGGTGAGGAGTGTGTCTGAGCTTTCTGCTCTCTACCCTCTCAGCCTTAAAAAGGCCTGTTTTCTTCCATCAGATGTTGCAGATTTAGGTCATTCTGATCTAGAACCTGTGCAGTGAAGTTGTGCTCTGCTCAGCTGCTGCTGCCATTGACTTTCATTTTAAGCTGCTGAGTTTTCCCTGTCGGTGGGTGGAGGTAGGGACACTTAGCCTAGGGCTGATCAGGAGTGAAGGGCTTGGGTGGAGGCCCGAAACTTGTCACCTTCAGAGGTACCTTCGGGAACAGGGCTAGTCATGGACCCCAAGTCCAATGCCAGACTACCTCCCCTGAATGCCCTTGCTCACCTTACCATCTTGCCTCATGATTCCCTTACCACTGTACGACCCCGTGACAACCATGTTCTTTGTGCACCCCACTCAGGATTTAACACTTTCTAATGGGTCTTTATCCCAATTACAACTGATCCCTGGGAGTTTCAGCATTGGGAATAATTTGGATGTACAAAATTTCAAGGTACTCTTTTAACAAAATCAGTCATTACCTTTAAAGTGAACCTGTCACCAGGTTTTGTCATAAAACCTGTAGACACCACCAGTAAGGCCTTACATACCGAATTCTAGATGGCCAATGAGTGAATGACGTAGGACGAACATCCACAAGAAGCAGAACAGAAGGATGGAGATCACAAGAAGAGAGGAGGTGCCGGACCAAGACCAATAACACCCATCGGACCAGATTGCCCCTCAGGTGAGTATAATAAAAGCTATTTTTTATGTTATATAGATCAGCCTGGGACTAATATACAGCATTACAGAATACTGTATATAAGGGCTTACTGGTGGTGACCATAGCTTAAATGCTATTTAGATATACCTGAAGAAGAGATCTCCTCTTTTATTGACCTAACACAGTATACAGCGTCTTACCATGGCTACAATACAATGCCTTGTGTATGAAAATGCAATATTTTCGGCAGCTGGTATGTTCTATATGGTGCTATGACTGTTGTGTTTGGAGATAATCTACACTACATTGTTGGCATGATTGCTGATAGCATGAACGTGGCAGCTGCTAAACATAGCATTTCATAGAAAACCGATCTACATCCAAATAATAGCTTTGTATTGTACATCCTTGCAATTTGTTATTGAAGCAATTATAAAGCCGTCTCCAATCTATTGTAATACCAAACAAGTAATAGGTTTTCATTAGCTTCTACCTATGATCAAAGATAGCAGAAACACGCCAAGACAGATGATCAATGTGTTGTACAGTATTAGCTTGCTTCACTGAGCATAGAAAAGACTTCCCTCAACAAAATGAAGCATTTATATGCAAAGTGATTTGCTTGTTCCTTAAAAGCAGATTAGAGTTGCATGCCATTATTGACTAATCAGGTTGTAGGTAATGCAAATTCAACAGTCTTAATTACAACCCTAGTTTCATGCAGAATAACAACTGGAAATGCTTTTTACAATGGGTAAGATAACTGTCTCATATATATTTTTAAGGGCTCAATGGAGAAGTGTATTCTCTTTGCCAAGGTGAGCAGTATGGACTGGAAGACAATGATGCCTCCACCCGCTAATTAATTATGCCCGCCCCCTCTGGCCTTGCTCCAGTGTTGAGAGGGAGGCCACGTCATGAAAGGGGCGGGGTTATCAGTATGACGCGATGTTAGTCCCGCCCCTGTCATGACGTGGCCTCCTTCTCAACACTGGAGCAAGGCCAGAGGTGGCGGGCATAATTAATTAGCGGGCGGAGGCATCAGCACACAGCCCCGCCTATGGCTACAAAATGAAACTGGAATAACACATAACTATAAGCTCAATTCTCTACTTTAACACTTAGTTTTTGTCACCAAAAGGGATAGCTGGAAACGAGGGTTGCAGGGACAGGTATATAGATACGAGGGGGGGGGGAGTTTGGGGGTCATGCGCGAGCTATGACCCCCGTGGCGCATTTGGACATTGCAGGAGAAGCCCACCTGAGTGGGTGTATCGTCTCTAGGGGGACTAAGCCCCCCTAGAGACATTTATTAATAATTTATTTATTAAATTTATCATTTTTATAGACAGAGAACAGTTTGCTCATCGATGAGCAAACTATCCAGTAGCCGGATTGCTCAGGATTACACATCCTGAGCAATCCGGTTACTGGATTGCGGATGCTTAAACCGCTCCGAAAACTGCAGCCTGCATGATTTTTACCGCAGGCTGCAGAGCCGGAGATGGACACCGGATTGCTTGTGAAGCCATCCGGTGTTTAGCACTATGAGGAGCGTTTCCTGATCCGGTTTTGAGCTTTTTGAAAGCTCAAAACCGGATCAGGTTTAAAAAAAAAAAACATAGATGTGACCCTGGCCTAAGGCTACATTCACACATTTGCGTATTTTGTTGCACTTTTTTGCACGCGCTTTTTGCCGCGATTTTCGGCCGCGCAAAAAAGTACATGGGTGCTCTAACACACCGAGCTTTCTTCTTCCCATAAGCACAGGTGATGTCATAGAGGGGAGGAAGAATCCTGGTTCCTCCTCACCTCTGTGACATCTGTGACCGCCCATTAGATTTTCCAGTGTATTAATATACACTGCGAAATCTAAATTAAATAGAGGCAAAGGGAGGCCATGTTCACACATCTGTTCTGCTAGTGTTTAGTGGGTCACCGCTAAATACTTAGCATTTTCCAGTGAAGCGCAGATGCGGACACTAGGCAGCCTTATCTGTGAACTGGTTACCACTATCAACATCGGGTAACCAGGGGCTGCATCACCAGGAAGCGGCGGTGCAAACACATCTCCGCTTCACCGGAAAATGCTAAGTATTTAGTGCAGGCATGCTAAATACTAACAGAAAAGATGTGTGAACATGGCCGGGGGGGGGAAAGAGAGAAAGAGAGAGGTTGCAAAATTCAGATCAGGAAATGGCCTGGGAGGAGCTGTGGATTTTGTCACAACTACAAAAAAAAAAGTGCTGCGTTTGCTGCGGTGACCTGCAGATGACAGTGCGTCTCCATTCCCTACCATGCATTATTTGTGTGCTTCAGGATGCTTGTGTACGAAGTAAGCCTCCTGAGACGCACAAAACATGCAACATGTTGCATTCGGTGGGTGCAGAGAATATGCGTATCTGAACGCAACGCATGTGAGCACAGCCAAACACAGGTACCATGCGCCCCCATGTTAAACATAGGGGCGCAGTACGCATGCATTTGCCTGCATTCGCAAATGCTGCATCCCGAACGCAAGTGTGAAACCAGACTAAGTGATGCTGGAAGTAGTAGATGCAGCTTGAAGGTAGTTAGATACAAGAACAGCAGAGAAGCATTCATTTGTGCAATCAGCTTTTTTGCAACAAGGATATGGTTAAGCACAGGCATAGCATAGATTTATATGGATTCAGGTATTATTTAAGCAGAGAGGCTAGCAGCATTTCCCTGTCTGCTCTGGGAAAGCAGTCACTAGGCAGCCTGCTGTGTGAAATGGTTACCACGGTACACATCGGGTAACCATGGGCTGCGTCTGCAGAAAGCGGCGGCGCACATGCACCTCTCTGAAAAAACCTAAGTATTTAGCGGAGAACCGCTAAGTACTTACAGCAGAGGTGTGTGGACATGGCCTTAATGTAATAAAGTCAGACATTTTAGAGTCCACCACAATCAAAATAGTGGTGAAGATCTGTAACAAAATCTATTCACTTTGACAAAAAAATGGTCTGTCGATATCACAGTGGTAAAAAAGCAATTCAGTGGAAAAACAAGATTTAATTTGTTTGAAGGCTTGACAGAATCTAGTTAGGGCCTGTGGTGAATCGTGACCTGAACCTGGCAGCTCCACAGCGCCTCCTGTTAAACCCAGGTCAGTCAGAGAATTGCCTGAGGATAAAGAAGGGCCGCAGCTGCCTTGCCTGTGCTGGTTTATCAAGGCACCTCTCAGTGAGTGTGGTATATGTCTTCTAGCCCGCAGCCAGAAGCACATATAATCTCCTCCACCCCGTCACTGCCAGAGGCCCTGAATAACCCCAAGCACAAATGCTGCCACCAGCTTCTCGTTTAATATAAGTCCGGTCCGTGGTCGGGCTTATATTGGGTCAGAAACCAACCCAGGTAGCGTTAAATGAGCGCACGGACGTGGGAATCGTGATCAAGATAAAAAGAGCAACTCAAGACTAAATTTATATATTTAATCACCCTAATGGTACACTAGATATTAATATTTTCAGTTATTATTCAGATGTTACAAATATTACAGTCAGATATGCCAATAACAGGGTAAATGGAATACACAGAATTACACACACATGTGAGCAGTTACCTTAGTGCTGATGGCACCACAAGGGCGGCGTGGCACCAATCTGTTCCTTGGGTAATCTCTGGCCTTGGTGGAAAAATGCCCATTCAGAAGAAATACAAGGTGGAGATGGGGCAGATGATTTTTATACATTATGGGTTGCCCCTGTCTCCACCCATCTCACACCTCTGGGCTGTCTCACAACTCCCACCCCTCTGAGGGGAGATATGGACACCCGAATTCTATAATGTTCCCTAGCCGTGTCCATGGGCATCGCAGACGGAAGATAATACTTTCAAATTTTTAGTTATGATTTTATCTTCGTCTGGATGTGAAACATGGCTACTCTGAGAACACCCTACTAGCCAATATCCTGTTTAGATGGCTTACAGTTATCCTACATTCCTTTGAATACCATGCTTGTCACCGCCTAGACGTCACGATCATGGATCTACGCTTGCCATGTTCATAGACAGCACGGCTCATGAAATATTAAGGTTATAGTCACGGTGCCTTCCAGTCTGCCTGGGAAGAAAGAGACTTAAATTGGACGTGTCACCTTTTGGCAAAACCCTAGTCCTGAGGAAGCTCCAATAACCTACCTGATTACCACATCAAAGTTAAGGATGAGTCCTGTTGTGTGGACAGTTGGCTTCCATCTAGGTGCTAATTACTGTGCTATTTGCAAGAGATAAATGACTTCTGCCTGTCAGAAGGGTGGGGGCTTATCTCTTTGTGAGTGAGATGTGCCTTCAAATTGCTTTCTGGATGGAATATGGGGGATATGAAACAATATTCATCACACCTCCCCCTCTTAGACGGCGCTAGGGGGTAGCACAATCCTGTGTTCCCCCGCACGCCCGTCCGCTACCTCCCCTCGCCGGGATAACCCATCAGCGTTACCGTGGTCCCGGCCCCTCCTGTGGCGAATGGTGAAGTCGTATTGCTGGAGCGCAAGGCTCCAGCGCAGCAACCTCCCAGTCGTCCCAGAGACCAAGTGTAACCAGCTGAGGGGGTTGTGGTCCATCTCCACGATGAAGTGGCGTCCGTACAAGTATGGCTGCAGACGCTGCAGGGCCCACACAATTGCCAGACATTCCTTTTCCATCGTGGAGTAGGCCACCTCTCTCGGCAATAGCTTCTTGCTCAGGTACAAAACAGGATGTTCCTGACCTGTGGTGTCAACCTGGCTGAGCACCGCCCCGAGGCCAAAGTCGCTGGCGTTGGTCTGTACCACAAACGGCCGTGCGAAGTCGGCAGCTTGTAGTACCGGGGAGTTGGAGAGGGAAGCCTTGAGTGCGTGGAAGGCCGCCTCGCAATCAGTGGTCCAGTTGACCGCAGATGGCAGCTTTGCCCTGGTGAGGTCTGTGTCAGACATGGATTCAGTTATCCCTCAACGGAGTGAGGGCCCAGAGAGCAGTGTACGACCTGCATTCTCGCTCCTCAGTCCACGGGTGACAGCGACTTGGACGGCTGTCTCCCCGGGGGATAACATCACCTTCCCATCGGCCCTACTGGCCTGTAACAACTCTTTCCTGTCATGCTGATAGGCCAGGGATACAGCTTTCCCATCATCCTGACAGGCCGGGGATACGGCTTCCCATCATCCTGAAAAGTTAGGGGCAGCCCCTGCCCCTCATCTTGACAGGTCACGGGAAACGCGTCCCCGCCCCTCTGACAGGTGTTGGGCACTGAGGTCCCATCACTCTGACAGACCGGGGGTACCCCTATGGAACCCGGACAGGGTATGGGTCCAACTTTCCCATAGTCCTGACCGGTTGGGGGTACCATTCTTCTATCATCCAGACAGGTTATGGGCTTGAGCCGCCCATCCCCTTGACTGGCTGTAGGAACACCTGCCCCACTGCCCCAACACGGTATGGGGATCGCCTCCCCATCTCCGTGGCAGTCAGTAAGCACAACTGCATGTTGGTCCCTGGGCCACACCTCCGGTGACTCCGGCTGGACCGTTACCTTGCACAGCCATCCTTGGTCCCAGACCACCTGCTTGAGGCCTGAGTCCAAGGGAGGCTGTGCCACCCGCTCCTTGAGCGCTTTCAGGCTGACGTCAACTCTTGACGCTACCTGACACCCCTGACGAGACGTGATCAGAGTAGAAGCAACTGCCACGTCCTCCGTCAGTTCCACGGGACCTGTCTCCTGGCCTCTGTGTAGACCTTCCCCACTGCCCTGACAGGTTATGGGGACCGCATCCCCATCCTCCTGGCAGCCAGTGGGTACAATTACCGGTTGGTCCCTGGGCCACACCTCTGGTGACCCCTGCTGGACCGTTACCTGGTACAGGCGCCCTTGGTTCCAGACCACCTGCTCGTGGTCAGAGTCCGAGGAAAGCTGTGCCACCTGCTCTTGGAGAGCTTCCAGGCGGTCGTCAGCCCCTGACGCCGCCTGACACTCCTGACGAGACGTGGTCAGCGAAGAAGAAACTGCCACAGTCTCCGTCAGTTCCCCGGGACCTGTCTCCTGGCCTCAGTCTGACTCGGCAGCCACTTGGTCTGAAGGGGAGAAGCCTCTGAACCTCCGCGAGGTTCCCTGGGCTCCAGCACCCCCACTCCTGGTGACAGCTGCTATGGCTGCTGTAACCATGGGCAGTGCCTGCTTCCCCTCCGCTCTTGACCAAGTCGCCGGTTCAGGTGGACTATCCTGGCCTCCTGACATCCCGGTGGTGGGGGGTTCCTGCCCTGGGATCTCACCTGGTGGCTTCACTTCTCCTGTGACAGCCCCATACTCCCCGACATGTTCCCCCCTTGCAGCTCCTCAGAGCGCAGCGTCTGGGCCTTACCTGGCAGCACCACATTCCCTGTGGGTACTCCGACCTCGATCGCTGGCTCCTTGGCTGCAATACCTTGCTGCTTACAGCAGAGAGCAGGGTCACAGCCATCTGTGTCTGCTCGTTCTGCAGCTATCAGCCCCCTTGGCCCCCTCTGTCTCCCCGCTGAGAACAAAAGGTGTGCTGGCTGATCCTGGCCTAAGGCCATTCTACAATTCTCTTTATCTTCCTCCCCCCTCCCTGTCAGCCCTTTGTGTGCTGTGTTGTGTGGAGTGTCACTGCAAACATCATCAACATCATCAATAATACCATCATCATTAATAACGTCTTCCCCATCAACACTTCCAATATTGGACAGTACACATTCTGGTGGATCAGAGCTGGGGAGGTCAGTGGCCACATACTTGGACACTAGCCGCCCCAAGTCTGACCCAAGCAATACGTTCGCAGGGATATTAGCCGAGACCCCCACCTCCCTCACTCCCCTCCCCGCACCCCAGTCCAGATAAACCCTGGCAACAGGCAATGCGGGTTCCACGCCTCCAATTCCGGAGATGGCGAGGGACTTTCCGGGGATCAAGTCCTGGGGGGAGACCATCTCTGGTCGCACCAAAGTCATCTCTGTGCCGGTGTCCCGCAGTCCCATGGCCACTGAGCAGCCTATGGTGACGGGTTGAAAATTGTCAAGGGACCTACCACCACCCCCACCCACACACAAAACAGTGGCCGTTTTTGGGGACGGTGTCTTATGGCGCTGAGGACACATGGCCTTGAAGTGTCCTGGTTGGTTGCAGAGGTGACACCGTCTGGGTTCTGCTGCCAACCTGGAGAGGGGAACAGGGGGTAATAGAGGGGCTGCCCCCTGCATTCTGGGGGCTGGGGTCACGGGTGCAGGGTTGGTCTTACCCCCTCTCCAGGTGCTGCTGCTGGTCCTCCTGGTCTCAGGTACTCTGTTGTTCGTGTACTCGTCCGCCAGGACCGCTGTCTCACAGGCCCCCTTCGGTTTCCGGTCGCGGATGAACTGTTGGAGGCCCTCGGGACAGTTCCACAGGAATTGCTCCATCACGAACAACTCCTGGATCTCATGGGCTGTGCTGCGCTCCAAACCTTTGATCCAGTGGTCAGCTGCTCTCAGGAGGGCCCGCATGTGGTCGGTCCAGGTATCTTTTGGACCCCTCTGCAGGCTTCGGAACTTCTTGCGGTAGGACTCCGGGGTGAGGTTGAACTGTCGGATCAGGGCCTGCTTGATGCTCGCATAGTCTGGCGGCTCCCCGGCAGGGAAGTCCCCCAAGGCCTTTATGGCGTCACCCCTCAGACGGGGGGTCAGGTACTGGGCCCACTGGCCTGAGTCCAGGTTGTACTGCCTGCAGGTCTGCTCAAAGGCCAGCAGAAAAGAATCCAGGTCTCCGCCTGCCTCCAGAAGGGGAAAGTTCTCAACTCGGACCTTCGGTGGCTTGGGTTCCTGGTTGGCTGGAACGGGCTGCGAGATCCTGATCTGAGCCAAGTCGAGCTGGTGCTGGCGCTGTGCAGCCTCACGTCGCTCTGTAGCTTCACGCTCTGCAAGTCGTTCTGCAGCTTCACGCTCTGCAAGTCGCTCTGCAGCTTCACGCTCCACAGCCTCACGTCGTTCTGCAGCTTCACGCTCCGCATGTCGCTCGGCGGCTTCACGCTCTGCAGCCTCACATCGCTCTGCAGCTTCACGCTCTGCGAGTCGCTCTGCAGCTGCCATGAGGGTCTCGTAGGCGCCCTGATCTCCAGCTTCAAGTCGAGCCAGGGCAGCTCGAAAAAGGGCATCCGAGCCCATCTGGCTGGAGGGACCAGCAGGTGGTGATCTGCCCACTGCGGGGCTGAGGACAGGGGGTCTTGGCCCCACTGCAGAGTCGACCACTGGGGATTGGCTCCTTGAGGACCTGTGCATGGTATCCTCCTCGCTTAGACCAACAGTGTCCTCCACCACCTCTTGCATATCAGCCACAGCAAGTGCCCTCTGCAGCGCTTGGCTCCTGGTACCCTGGGCCAGTTTAGCACCTCCTGGTCACTGACACACAGCTGCAACCTGATGCACCCACACACACCTTATATTTTCACTCTGACCGTCTAGTGTTGCGTTGATCTTAGAACCCTGACAGCAAAGCTACTGCCAGCAGCCCTTAGTGTTAGGGAGTTGGGTCCACAACACTATTATCTTGATCCCACCGCTGCCACCACTTGTGGTGAATCGTGACCTGAACCTGGCAGCTCCACAGCGCCTCCTGTTAAACCCAGGTCAGTCAGAGAACTGCCTGAGGATAAAGAAGGGCCGCAGCTGCCTTGCCTGTGCTGGTTTATTGAGGCACCTCTCAGTGAGTGTGGTATATGTCTTCTAGCCCGCAGCCAGAAGCACATATAATCTCCTCCACCCCGTCACTGCCAGAGGCCCTGAATAACCCCAAGCACAAATGCTGCCACCAGCTTCTCGTTTAATTTAAGTCCGGTCCGTGGTCGGGCTTATATTGGGTCAGAAACCAACCCAGGTAGCGTTAAATGAGCGCACGGACGTGGGAATCGTGATCAAGATAAAAAGAGCAACTCAAGTTAAATTTATATATTTAATCACCCTAATGGTACACTAGATATTAATATTTACAGTTATTATTCAGATGTTACAAATATTACAGTCAGATATGCCAATAACAGGGTAAATGGAATACACAGAATTACACACACATGTGAGCAGTTACCTTAGTGCTGATGGCACCACAAGGGCGGCGTGGCACCAATCTGTTCCTTGGGTAATCTCTGGCCTTGGTGGAAAAATGCCCATTCAGAAGAAATACAAGGTGGAGATGGGGCAGATGATTTTTATACATTATGGGTTGCCCCTGTCTCCACCCATCTCACACCTCTGGGCTGTCTCACAACTCCCACCCCTCTGAGGGGAGATATGGACACCCGAATTCTATAATGTTCCCTAGCCGTGTCCATGGGCATCGCAGACGGAAGATAATACTTTCATATTTTTAGTTATGATTTTATGTTTGTCTGGATGTGAAACACGGCTACTCTGAGAACACCCTACTAGCCAATATCCTGTTTAGATGGCTTACAGTTATCCTACATTCCTGTGAATACCATGCTTGTCACCGCCTAGACGTCACGATCATGGATCTACGCTTGCCATGTTCATAGACAGCACGGCTCATGAAATATTAAGGTTATAGTCACGGTGCCTTCCAGTCTGCCTGGGAAGAAAGAGACTTAAATTGGACGTTTCACCTTTTGGCAAAACCCTAGTCCTGAGGAAGCTCCAATAACCTACCTGATTACCACATCAAAGTTAAGGATGAGTCCTGTTGTGTGGACAGTTGGCTTCCATCTAGGTGCTAATTACTGTGCTATTTGCAAGAGATAAATGACTTCTGCCTGTCAGAAGGGTGGGGGCTTATCTCTTTGTGAGTGAGATGTGCCTTCAAATTGCTTTCTGCATGGAATATGGGGGATATGAAACAATATTCATCACAGGGCCGCTTTACACACACCAACTTCTGTGACCAACTTCTGAACAGATCTCTGGTTGCAGTGAAATCATGGACACATTGTTACATTTGTACACAGCCACAAAATGGAACAACACAGAAGTTGGTGTGTGTAAAGCGGCCCTTAGTTTTGAGAACTAGCACTCTTCTGAGTAAGGCTATGTTCACACAGGTCATTTTTGTGCAGCAAAGAACGCAGCAAATCCTGTACAGGTTTCTAGTATTTCCTGATTTCTTTGCAGATTTGCTGCATTTTTTCCCTTTTTTTGTGTGTTTTTACCTATTTTTACTGTTTTGATTGCAGCTTTGTTGCTGTGTTTTGGCCACTGTAGAAAAAACACGGAAAAGAATTGACATGCTCATTCTTTTCAAAATGCAGCAAAACCTGTGGTGTCTCCACTTTCTGCAAAGAAACTAAACCAATATGTATGCTCAGATAATCCCTGAATCACATAGGTTTTGCTGGAAATCAAAAACACAAGTTTAGATTAGCATACATTAGCAAACAACTATTGTAAAAACGCAGCCCAAAAACACAGTCAAAACGCACTGTGTGAACATAGCCTAAAAGCCATAAAAGGAGCAACCCACTTGACAGGACTTATAGTGGCAATAGTTTTCAAAGCCACTGAACCTTTGGCATCTCTAAGGTCAATTGTTTGCAGCCAATCCAAAATATCAGAAGAATTTAAGAAATGGCAATGTATGCCTGTCAAAGAAGGATATTTCCGGATTCGCATATAGATGATTTTGACGCAGTTTCTTCAAAACAGAACAGAACTGAAGGCAATGCGAGTCCAGGACAAGTAAAAAAAAATACGGCTGTCCTGTATCTCCATCCCCTGGAATCGAGACCAAAGTAAAGGACATCAGGGACCCTTTTTTCTCTTTTTTTTTTTCTTAAATATCTTTTTTCACTGTCTATAGTGCACAGTGCAGAAAAAAATGCATCCTTATAAAAAAGCAGCATGTGAATGCAATTTGGTTTTTACCAGATCAAAAAAATGGATCCTCAAAATTCAGAGAAATTGGATCGTCAAAAAAATGCTGCAAAAATGCAGAGTGTAAACATAGCCTAATACTTGAGGGCCTGTAATGCTGATTTAAAGACTAAATTGAAGACCTGGAACCTAATATTTGTGACTAAAGCCATCTTGACCCTTTCTGGATTATTTTGAGACTGACCTAGACTTGTGGACTATAATATATCTGATTTATTAAAGAAATAAGATTCCACTGGACATTTACTTGAACCACAACTGCAAGCTTGTAGCAACATGAGATGTATTTTCTCCTTCTTTTCTAGCACTTCCCTCATTATGCCATCTGGACCAACAAAAGCCACTGAAGACTTGATCTCAAGATCCTATGGAACCACGTATAGTGGTAAGAATAATGAAACGTATTCCTTGTAAAGAAGTCTATGTGTACATCGGAGGAGCCAAAAACGTTGCTGCAGTGAGTAAGATCCAACCCCACAGCATAAAGCAGTGACTTGGAGCTCCAGGCCAGTACCCGAGCAGGTATCCCAGATGCCAATCAAAAGCAGGACTCATCTCATTAGGAGGAGTCTGTTAAGGGGGAAGTGATGGCATAATTAATATGACACATAAATATATATCTCTCTTTGTGGGCATGTATGTGTATATATCTATATTTATGCCCACATTGGTGTAATAGGCCATAATAAATGTCCCTTCATATTTTAGTTATAACATTGACCAATTCAGTTGTATCTGATGGAAATCTGTTCTACTGACATGGTTAATTACCATATCAGAAGATGTCCATTTTTGCATTTCAGTGTGGGAAGCTATCAGATAAGACTCTTAATTTAAATATCAAAGATCTACAGGCTGCTGGCACAAAGGGTTATTCTCACCCCTTCTTCTAACAGTCCACAGCAGCCAAGATGTCTGAGGTGATAGGTAGACATGACTATTCCCATTGTTTGCCAATCTATAGTGGCAGGAGATACCTCATTTCAATATAGTGCATGGTGAGCGTGCACCCTTACAACCCTGTCAGAAGTGCACGGATGAGGAGGTGGGTCCATCACGTGCACAGCTGATGGACAGGTTAAAATGGACTGAGACACAAGAGCTCTCTCTCTTTTCTACTTGGAACCACCATGGTATAGGACGTCGACATGTGGTCTAAGTATCATACCATATCTCTCTCTCTCCCTATATTTATATCTATCTCTCTCTCTCTCTCTCTCTCTTATAATATAGGGATAGTTAGATCACTAATAGAGTGTGCCTGTTGTATATTTAGGTAACAAGGGTATTAGTAACTCTGGGGGTTTTACATCATTGTAACAGTAATTGATTGTGTATTAGTTATCGTGCTATCTAGAAATCTATATATTATTGTTGTAGACTTTTTGGGTGTGTTTAATAAATATTCATTTATTAGAACAGACTTGTTTTCATTAAGTAGTCGGTATATACATATATATATAGTTAATCAGCATAGGAACAGAAAGTGGTAAGGAAGGGAAGATTCTGGATATCGGTGATTGTAGTCATAACCGACAATAATAACCGATAAACAGAACCAGCCCTACAACAGAGTCCTTGCAATTAGGGAAATCCCCTTAGGGGTAATGTAGTAGACCAGAAGAGAACCCACAATAAGGCGCAATAGTAAAGCTTCTTTAAACAACAAAAAGTATATTCAATCAATTTACAAATGCTATCAATTATAACCAGTCCTTTTTTTCAGGAAGATGCTGTCTCTAGAAATAAAAGAAAGGGACTTGTCAGCTGCATCATCAACTCTAAGAACATTTCACCAAATATTACCCCACTTAAGCAACTACCAAGAATGGCATTTTATGGGTCCTTCTCCTTTCAAGACCATTACTGTGTCTGATTCTACAACAAATGATGAATAGCACACATTCTCTTCTAACTGACAATCAGAGACTTTAACTACTGATGAGTGAACTTTGCTCAAACATGTTCGCCAATTTGAAATCCGGGCTAAATTTTGCATTGTTCTCTCAGCCCCTTGAACACATTGGTTTTCCTGAAAAGTTAACAAGTTCGGGTTTTGTTTGACAACTGTTTGGATGGAAAAAGCATTATTGCATTTAAACTAATGCTTCTCTTCTACGACATGATGAATGTCAGTGTCCAGGATAGCAGGTGTGGGGTGTTTGATGAAGAGAGAGGGTGGAAAGAGGTCTCGGGTCAGAGGAGTGTTGGACTCCATTTTTTTCTTTACTGCACTTACTATGTGGGTGTTCTGGGCCGGCAGCCAATAAGGACGCATAAACCATCCACAAGTTGCAGACACAAGGGCTTGTGTGAGTCTCTGCCTAAGTCACATGTCCCACGGCATATAAGAAGTGGCCATTTCCAGTTGTTGCCATTTTCATAGAGTTACAGCTTAGGGACATACCTGCTGTCACCACTGCTACTGCTGTGTGCCTGCTAGAAAAATAGACAGATAGCTAATGAGTACCTACTCGATTTATTGTTAGATAGATTGATAGTAGGTTTAGTTTTCCCGAAATAGTCCTTTTTTGGCATAAAAGCAGTGCTTGATAAACCTCACTAAATATTGCCTTATACTCTTTATGGGTATAGAAACAGTGTTTGCCAAATCTGCTTTATTCCAGTACAGGCCTTTTGTGGCAGAGAACAACTGAGTTCCAAATATGTCTGCGACAAATATGAGTGGTAAATGCTGTGGTTGTGGTGTAAGGGAGAATAGGCATGTTTGAAAGGGGAAAAAGGTTGGTGTCTGTGAGGTAGGTGCTAATGTTACTGAAATCTCTGCTCAACATACACCAGCTTGTCGTAGCCAAAGAAAAACGTCAACTTCTGTTAGTGGATGGCCTACTATCATCCCTTTCTTAGGCAGCAACACATCGCTTCGACTTGTAGATGAGACCTGGAAAGAGCATGTGCTACAGTGAATGTCAAGCGCTGCATCAAGTGGCCACTCTTCCACCTTAACTTCAACATGACACAGTCAACTCCTTAGAGATGGCACCCTCAAGCATGGTGTCAAACATGTGTAGCACCAACCAAATGAGGAATGCAAAGACAAGTGTATCTTGCCTACAGTCAAGCATGGTGGAGGAAGTGTTATGGTTTGGGGCTGCATGGATGCTGCCAACTATGGGAACCTACAGTTTTGTAAAAGAACTTATGAACTTATGAACATACAGTGCCTACAAGTAGTATTCAACCCCCTGCAGATTTAGCTGGTTGACACATGCGGAATTAACTTGGCATTGTGACATTTGGACTGTAGATCAGCCTGGAAGTGGGAAATGCAGTGCCAGAAATTTTTTTTTTTTTTTAAAGCGTTAAAAGTTAATTCAGAGGGTCATTTATTATTCAACCCCTCAAACCACCAGAATTCTGTTTGGTCCCCCTAAAGTATTAAGAAGTAGTTCAGGCACAAATAACAATGAGCTTCACATGTGTGGATTAATTATCTCTTTTGCCAGCCTTTTCTGACTATTTAAGACCCTCTCCAAACTTGTGAACAGCACTCATACATGGTCAACATGGGAAAGACAAAGGAGCATTCCAAGGCTATCAGAGACAAGATCGTGGAGGGTCACAAGGCTGGCAAGGGGTACAAAACCCTTTCCAAGGAGTTGGCCCTACCTGTCTCCACTGTTGGGAGCATCATCCGGAAGTGGAAGGCTTATGGAATTACTGTTAGCCTTCCACGGCCTGGACAGCCTTTGAAAGTTTCCTCCCGTGCCGAGGCCAGGCTTGTCCGAAGAGTCAAGGCTAACCCAAGGACAACAAGGAAGGAGCTCCGGGAAGATCTCATGGCAGTGGGGACATTGGTTTCAGTCAATACCATAAGTAACGTACTCCACCGCAATGGTCTCCGTTCCAGACGAGCCCGTAAGGTTCCTTTACTTTCAAAGCGTCATGTCAAGGCTCGTCTACAGTTTGCTCATGATCACTTGGAGGACTCTGAGACAGACTGGTTCAAGGTTCTATGGTCTGATGAGACCAAGATCGAGATCTTTGGTGCCAACCACACACGTAACGTTTGGAGACTGGATGGCACTGCATACGACCCCAAGAATACCATCCCTACAGTCAAGCATGGTGGTGGCAGCATCATGCTGTGGGGCTGTTTCTCAGCCAAGGGGCCTGGCCATCTGGTCCGCATCCATGGGAAGATTGATAGCACGGCCTACCTGGAGATTTTGGCCAAGAACCTCCGCTCCTCCATCAAGGATCTTAAGATGGGTCGTAATTTCATCTTCCAACAAGACAACGACCCAAAGCACACAGCCAAGAAAACCAAGGCCTGGTTCAAGAGGGAAAAAATCAAGGTGTTGGAGTGGCCTAGTCAGTCTCCTGACCTTAACCCAATTGAAAACTTGTGGAAGGAGCTCAAGATTAAAGTCCACATGAGACACCCAAAGAACCTAGATAACTTGGAGAAGATCTGCATGGAGGAGTGGGCCAAGATAACTCCAGAGACCTGTGCGGCCTGATCAGGTCTTATAAAAGATGATTATTAGCTGTAATTGCAAACAAGGGTTATTCCACAAAATATTAAACATAGGGGTTGAATAATAATTGACCCATACTTTTATGTTTAAAATTTATTAAAATTCAACTGAGCAACATAACTTTTTGGTTTGTAAGATTTATGCTTCTGTTAATAAATCCTACTCTCGTTTGCAGTTTGAAGGCTCTAACTTATTTGCATCTTATCAAACCAGCTAAATCTGCAGGGGGTTGAATTCTACTTGTAGGCACTGTATACTGCGACATACTGAAGCCAGAGCATGATCCCCTCCTTTGGGAAATTGGCCTGCAGGGCAGTATTCTAATATGACAACCCCAAAACACATCCAAGATGACCACTGCCTTAATAAAGAAACTGAGGGTAAAGGTGCTCGACTGACCAAGCATATCTCCAGATCTAAACCCTATTAAGCATCTGTGGGGCCTTATAATAATAATAATAATAATAATAATAATAAAGCTTTATTTATATAGTGCCAACATATTCCGCAGCGCTTTACAATGTAGGAATGGAAGATGGAGGAGGCCAAGTTCTCTAACATCTATCAGCTCTATGATATTATCGTGGAGGAGTAGAAAAAGATTCCAGTGGCTTCTGTGAAGCTCTAGTGAACTCAATATCCAAGAGAGTTAATACAGTGATTGAAAATAATGGTGGTCACACAAAATATGTACACTTTGGGCACAATTTGACCATTTTCACTTAAGGTGTACTAACTTTTGTTGCCAAAGGTTTAGACACTAATGGCTCTGTGTTGATTTATTTAGAGGGAACCAAATTTACACTGTTATACAAACTGTATGCTGACTAATTTATATTGTATCAAAGTTTCATATCTTCAGTGTTGTCTCATGAAAAGATATAATAAAATATTTACAAAAATGAGTGGTGTATTCTATTCACTTTTGTGATATACTGTATATTGTAGTGTCCTAACTAAAGAGATGACATTTCTTTTTCTTTTCTCTCCTCCATTTCCCCCTTCTTTCCTCCCCAAAAGGTGAGCCGGACTTGAGAATCTTCAGTCACTTTAAAATGTATATCTACTTTTGTGGCAAGAGATATTGGTTAATCAATGGAAGATGGCAAATCTCTACCAGCAAGTTCCTTATTGATATAACCGTAAGGTCCAGAGTAGAAGTTATCAAGGAGAGCAATATTGCTCTAGGTCAATTCTGATGACAAGGTTCATGACCAGATGACAATGTCCCAAAGACTTAGTCTCTTATCTAAGCAAGTGTATTATGAAAATGGCTGAATGGACACTACCTGGCTCCTCAAATATATCATAGGATCTTCTCATTATCACAATAGTGCAGCAAAACCCAAGATACAGCGGTGTCAACAACAGCGACAAAAATATTTGCCACTTTGGAGTGGCCAGATAATATGTTGAGGTCAAAATTCTAAATATACGGTGCAATGGTTTTCAAATCTTTCTTGAGAACATGCTTAAAGATCTCCGTAAAAAGAGAAACAAGAAAAGGCAGATGTGGAGATGAACCTCAAAGAGAATGTCCTGGAAAAAGGTTCAGGTGTTGAGCCAAAGGTATAACTGCAGGGGTTTGAGGGAAATTGGTCCATGCACTCTGAGAATTCACACACAACTTTGCTGAGCTCCCACATCAAGGTTCCTTGACGATGTTTAGATACTATTCATTATTCATGGGTGTGTTCTTAGGTAAATTTATGAGTGAGCGCTCTCCATGAATTAAATCCCCCCACACATGATTGGTCTCAGGATGCTTTACTGTTGGCATCACACTGGACTCATGGTAGCACCTACTTTATCTTTTCCAGACAATCATTCTTTCAAATCTCGACAGTCTGAAATGGGATTCTTCAGGTAAAAGAAAACTTTGTAGGAAGTACAGGGATAGAACTGAGGTATAATAAGCGAGATGGAAGGAGAACAATAAAACCCAGTGCCCTCACACCCGATCCCGACCAAATGTAAAACGTTTTAGTCTACCTTTTAGTCTACCTTTTAGTCTACCTTTTAGTCTACCTTTTAGTCTACGTTTTAGTCTACCTTTTAGTCTACGTTTTAGTCTACCTTTTAGTCTACCTTTTAGTCTACCTTTTAGTCTACGTTTTAGTCTACCTTTTAGTCTACCTTTTAGTCTACCTTTTAGTCTACGTTTTAGTCTACCTTTTAGTCTACCTTTTAATCTACCTTACTACATACCTCAGGAAAAATGTAATCTCTCTATTATTCTACTTACCGGTATACTGTATAATCCTTTCATTTTGAGCTCTGGCACATCCCAAAGTTGTTCACTTTTATTGCAATTTGAAATAGTAAAGTTATATTTATTTGCCATTTTGCTATCACTTCCAAGAAGCTACCACAACCACCACCTAATCATTAGGCAGTCTCTACTGTGTCCACACCTAACTCAGACCAGAATTCAATCTCTATCTTTTACATCACAGAGGTTAATCAGTGGATACATTGTACAGCCTGGTAATAAATGATAGACATGAGTTGGAAAATATCATATACAACTGCAACCTCCACAATATTCCATGTAGGCATTTTCTAACAATATTTATAAGGGCAACAGAATAAGGAAGATGCAATGTAAGGCTAAGGCTGTCCATATTGTTTTTGACAAAGAATTCTACGATCCACTTTACTATAACCCACTCAAGAAATGTGCCAATATTATAATGAACTGATCAACAGAGTGTTTCAGGACCATCTGTTAAACAAGAAGAAATGTTCTTTCCTCCTTAACAAGAAACCAGTCCTTGTGTTCTTCTATCATCTTCCTAGATATAAAACTGCATTTCCATATGGTGGAGTTGGATCATTATTTGTAGTACTGGATCTATAACAATAATTTGTCCCACTACTGGAAACAGTTCATAATCACTTTACTTGAACTGTGAAATTAGCCTCTTCAGAGATAAAGGAGCCAGGTATTCTAGTGCCACCCATTTGAAGTAGCAATTCTAACAGTCAATATCAACCCTTTAAAGAGCCTTCCCCACCTTACTTAGGATTAGAAGCCAAACCAGAAACTTGATTTGCAGACACATGTTTTGGGTTGTTTTTCCCTCAGCAGTGCAAAGGAGGAGAAAAGAGTTTATCAGGTGAGAGGCCTCTGACCAGGGATATAAAGGGTAAAGTTTATTATTGTGGAGAATATTTCTTATGCATCTGCCTTTGCATGGTAGGGCATCATCACTTTCCCTTATGGCTTTTTCCTCTGCTGTGTGCCATATCGTATTTTACAAGTGGCCTGGCATGCTCCCATGTCGTCACTTGCCTATGCCTATGTAAGGCCCACTAAGACAAATATCTGTGTCTGTTAGTATTAAGACTCTTGGTTCTGTTAGTTTTACTGTGCATAGCTACATGCTCTTGACGTACCTCTGGAATTTGTGAGCCCACCCAGACCTAGGATTAGTCCACCTTACAAAATGAGTCCTAAATAGAATACCAAGACCATTGATCCCAAAGGGGCAGTGTATACACCATCATTGCTATTGGATAAGATAAGGAGTATATGTCAGTACTGGTTTTGAAAGTTGCTGAGTGTCAACTGGAGCTTGTGCAGGATATCCCAGCCCATGTGTATGCATGTCTCAGAAATCTGCAGCTTCACTACCAGGTGCTCAACATCTGCCACTGTCTAAGATGTAACTGCAACATTTACCTTAAACATCTCCACATTTGTCTACTCCTGTACATTTTGATGGAGACATTAAAGGGAACCTGACCCCCTCCAAATCACCCCCAACCCTATTAATACCTGTCCCTGCACCCTAACATATCTGTATTAGTGCTCCTTTTCTATAATAAAAGCGCTCTGTAACATTGGAATAATCAACAATATACACTTACAAATCTGAGACTTCTTGTCCCTGAATAAGTCTCACAGGGCGTCCCCTGTGAGACTCTAAGCCCTCCCTAGGTGCTCATTACCACGCCTGAATGATCCAGCCTCTCTCTGTCTGTGCTGCTGTAATGTGGAGCTGAAGGCAGGACTAATGATTTGCATTCTGTGAGTGATAGAGAGGGGAGGGTAAAGCCTGCACAAGCAGAGGAATACAGACAGAGAGAGGGGCTGGATCCTGGAGCTGCAAAACAACATGCCTTAGTGACTAAAGAATATAGCCCCTGCTAATTATAATCACGAATGAGTGAGTATTAAAACGTTTTTATGCACTTTCACAGGATGCTTTTAGGAGACAAAAGGAGTGTGAGATTAGTGATGGGATGCTGCAGGGACATGTTTTGGTAGTTTAGGAGGCGTTCTGGAGGTGACAGGATCCCTTTAAGGCTTTGTAATACAATGCACTTACCGTATATACTCGTGTATAAGCCGACCCGTGTATAAGCCGACCCCCCTACTTTTGCCCCCAAAACCTGGGAAAACCTATTGACTCGTGTATAAGCCGAGGGTGGACCCCAGCACAGGTATACAGCCCCCAGCAGTGTGGTATACAGGCCCCCTCAGTGGTATACAGCAGCCTCCCCAGTGGTAGTATACAGCAGCCTCCCCAGTGGTAGTATACAGTAGCCTCCCCAGTGGTATATACAGCAGCCCCAGAGGGGTGTACAGCAGCCCCAGAGCTGTATACAGCAGCCCCAGAGCTGTATACAGCAGCCCCAGAGGGGTATACAGCAGCCCCAGAGGGGTATATAGCAGCCCCAGAGGGGTATATAGCAGCCCCAGAGCTGTATACAGCAGCCCCAGAGCTGTATACAGCAGCCCTAGAGGGGTATATAGCAGCCCCAGAGGGGTATATAGCAGCCCCAGAGGGGTATACAGCAGCCCTAGAGCTGTATACAGCAGCCCCAGAGCTGTATACAGCAGCCCCAGAGGGGTATACAGCAGCCCCAGAGGGGTATACAGCAGCCCCAGAGCTGTATACAGCAGCCCCAGAGGGGTATACAGCAGCCCCAGAGGGGTATATAGCAGCCCTAGAGCTGTATACAGCAGCCCCAGAGCTGTATACAGCAGCCCCAGAGGGGTATACAGCAGCCCCAGAGGGGTATACAGCAGCCCCAGAGGGGTATACAGCAGCCCCAGAGCTGTATACAGCAGCACCAGAGGGGTATACAGCAGCCCCAGAGGGGTATATATCAGCCCCAGAGAGGTATATAGCAGCCCCAGAGGGGTATATAGCAGCCCCAGAGGGGTATACAGCAGCCCCAGAGGGGTATACAGCAGCCCCAGAGCTGTATACAGCAGCCCCAGAGCTGTATACAGCAGCCCCAGAGGGGTATACAGCAGCCCCAGAGGGGTATATATCAGCCCCAGAGAGGTATATAGCAGCCCCAGAGGGGTATATAGCAGCCCCAGAGGGATATACAGCAGCCCCAGAGGGGTATACAGCAGCCCCAGAGGGGTATATAGCAGCCCCAGAGGGGTATACAGCAGCCCCAGAGGGGTATATAGCAGCCCCAGAGGGGTATATAGCAGCCCCAGAGGGGTATACAGCAGCCCCAGAGGGGTATATAGCAGCCCCAGAGGGTATATAGCAGCCCCAGAGGGGTATACAGCAGCCCCAGAGGGGTATATAGCAGCCCCAGAGGGGTATATAGCAGCCCCAGAGGGGTATACAGCAGCCCCAGAGCTGTATACAGCAGCCCCAGAGGGGTATACAGCAGCCCCAGAAGGGTATACAGCAGCCCCAGAGGGGTATACAGCAGCCCCAGAGGGGTATACAGCAGCCCCAGGGGGGTATACAGCAGCCCCCGCTGTATACAGCAGCTCCCGCTGTATACAGCGGTACCCGGCTGTATACAGCCCTCCCCCCTGGTATACCGGGCCCCCCCTGTGGCAACCTGTAAAGGAAGCGATGATTATACTTATCGGGTCGCTGTCGCCGACGCCGACGCCGCCGCTCTGTCACCGTCCGTCACCGCGCTCCTTCCCGTCTTCATGCTTCCTTCACCGGCGCACAGAAAATGACGTCATTTCCTGTGCGACGGTGAAGGAAACATGAAGACCAGGAGGAGCGCGGTGACGGACGGTGACAGAGCGGCGGCGTCGGCGACAGCGACCCGATAAGTATAATCATCGCTTCCTTTACAGGTTGCCACAGGGGGGGCCCGGTATACCACGGGGGGGGCTGTATACAGCCGGGTATATATTTTTTTTTTTTTTTTTTACTATTACCGTATATACTCGTGTATAAGCCGAGGGGGACTTTTCAGCACATTTTTTGTGCTGAAAAACTCGGCTTATACACGAGTATATACGGGGCAGGTCCTTTAGTTTGAGTTTGGATCAACCTGTGCCCTGTCTGTGGCGGTTTTATTGCGCTGTCAATACCAAAAGCAGCTCTAGCTTCTGCTCCCTATGGACGAGAGAGACATGACAATGAAGGAAGGAAAAAGTGGAAGTCTTATGAGGAGCGCTAAAGGATGACAGTGGGAAGGTGTTAAAGTAAAGTTATCAAACCTTTATTAAAGAGCTCCTGCAATCTCCACAACGCGTTTCGACAGTACAAAAGCCCGTCTTCATCAGGTGGTTTTATGATATATTTTTATGATGATAATTTTTTGGGGTAATTTTATAATATATTTTATTTTTTTGTATTATTTGTATATTTGTTGTTTATATGAATGTTGTAACTTTATACGTTAATTACACATTTTATAAGAGTAATTGTAGTAATACCTGCTAAAGTGATCTAGATGTATTTTTTAGATTTGTTGTTGAACTCGTGAGTGTTAGCTCATCACCAGATCACATAAGAGATAGATATGATGTGAATGAGTTCTTTGGTAAAGTGAGGGTTAAAGGGTTTGTAACCTCCACTAATTAGATCATAATGAACCCTATAAATGTCTTCTCTTATTCAACTTACTACAATTACTCTTATAAAATGTGTAATTAACGTATAAAGTTACAACATTCATATAAATTACAAATATACAAATAATACAAAAAAAATAAAATATATCATAAAGTTACCAGAAAAAATTATCATCATAAAAATATATCATAAAACCACCTGATGAATACGGTCTTTTGTACTGTCGAAATGCGTTGTGGAGATTGCAGGAGCTCTTTAATAAAGGTTTGATAACTTTACTTTAACACCTTCCCACTGTCATCCTTTAGCGCTCCTCATGAGACTTCCACTTTTCCTTCCTTCACCTGAAATGGTTGTGTGAACCACAACCAGTGTAAGCGTATGGTATGGCCTCTGCCGGATCCATACTCCACGTGCACTCAGTGGTGATAAAGGAGGAATCCAAAGGGGGACAGTGTTTATCTAATCCAACGTGCTCATAGGATGCAAGGATCACAAATGTCAAGTAAGGATGGCTTTATTCCAACGTGTTTCAGAACGATATCCCCGCTCCTTCTTCAGGGAACCAACATAATTAAGTATGTATGTATGTATGTATAATTATGTTGGGTCCCTGAAGAAATGCTCTGAAACGAGTCGAAATAAAGCCATCATTACCTGACATTTGTGATCCTTTTGTGGCACCCCAGAGTCATAGTGCCACAGTGTCACCATTGTTATGTGTCACCAGAGAGCAGTAGGGGGTTTTCCACTCAGGCAACACACAAACAACACCAACACCTCCCAGACAGAAGGGGGAGACCAAGCCTGGCTTCAGGGTGAGCTCCCCTTTATATTCTGGTTTGGGAGGAAGTAAGTTCAGTTCAGTTCCCAGGAGGACTGTGAAGAGGACAGGTTCTCTGCAAACTGAGAACCATACCTGGGTGTAAACCAGCTGTGCCAGGCTCATTGCAAGGTCCACTGCTGAACACCAGTCCTAAGGCTAGGGTCTGAGGAAATAGAGGAGAAAGAAAACCTACCGGGAGGTTGCACCACCCTGTGCTTCCCCTCCGCGAGAGGAACAATGCAAGAACAAGAACAGACACCGGAGTTCGAGACTGTGCAGGTTTACACACACCGACAGTCAACACCAGAGAGTGGGTGACTCCAGATTCTCCAGCTACACGGTACCAGGGACACAGTAATGTATAGAATCCAGTAACACTGACTTCCCAGGGAGGGGTAGAGAAGTGAAGGACTTGCCTGTATAACTGGTAGATGCAGACAGACACAGGGCTGGCAGCCTAGCTTAAGCAACTGCAGGGGCTGCAACACAAGCGCAGTGAGGAGGCCAACATGACCTGGCAGGGTGAGAATTACCCCAAACTGCTCTCCAAGACTCCGTGGACAGTTTATAACATCTGCCTTAACTCCAGTAAAGAGACTGAGAAAACGCATATCAGTGAGTCTGCCTGTTGATTGCGCCTGTTGCCATGTGCTTGATAACGGAACATTATACCTGCAGAGCCGCCGACTACCAGCACCGTGGAGAGTTGCAGCAAAATAAGTGACTGTGTGAATCACGATCCCTCACAAAGCCCCATCCAATACAACTTCACCTGCCCTGGGGACCCTCAGCCCTACCCGAGGAGGGCTTACCATCCACACCCTAAGTCACCGTTCCCAGCAGGAATATGGCAGCGGTGGTTCTACTAACCACATACCCCGGGTGGCATCATGACAAATCCCTTGTAAATGCCCCCTTTTTGGACTGAATCCAGGCCATGGGACCGGGTCACGACTACTGTGATATCCCAGAGAGGCAACACCGGCACGGTTTCCGAGTACCCCATAGCTTGGGGGTGCATCACTTTCATCGTATGAGCAGCATGGATCAGATAAACACTGTCCCCCTTTGGATTTGACTTAAGTGCTAGGGCAGGAAATAATATTGCTATATACCTACTTATACTATTATATTCATTCTAGCTATAAATCGTGTACTAACCAGAACAGCAGGATTCCTCATAGTGGCTCATTCTAAAATGTGTCCAAGATTGTTATATCCATTTCAATCAATAAAAAAACATATGCTACATCCCCATAGGCCACAAACATCCTAAATCTAATAGTGAAGTCTGGAAGCTGCACCGCCACTTGTGCTGCTGTCAGCTGTCAGTCCCTTTAACTGCAGACGTCTTAGGGATCAGTGGAGCATTTCAGGCTTTCACTTGTGAGGTAACAACAGGAAAATTCAAAGCTTATCTTTCTATGGTACCAAAGCTTGCGAATATGGTAAGGGGAGGAAAGCACTGAGGTATAGCTGGGACGGCACAGCTGCATGGATAACAGACCAGGCAAAAACACTGGGAACAAAATGACTTGGCATTTAGTACATAATCCTTTCAGTGGAATTCTATGTGAATTGTAATGGCCGTGGTATAAGATTTCCTTTGCTGCAATGAAACATTTGCCGTCCAGCATATTTGTGTGTTTTTGGACTCTCCAGTAAATTGATGCTATTGCTAGCACATAGTACTCAGTATAGTACTCAGTATCAGTGGAATTAGACTGTTAGTGTTATGTCAACTCTTTCTTCCTTATGTATTTTTTGTGCTTTTCATTTTTTCTGTATTCTTTGTATGAGAATTTGTATAAACACTCTCTACTTATATGTACTGGGTGTATGTCTACTGATGTTTATAGAGCAAACTGTGCCCCACAGAAAATGTTTGACCCTCTAGATGTTTGAATCCAGCCCGCTGACCAACACAGCCGAATAGCTCAAAACTGTAGTCTGCGGGACGCACCGTGCCCTCACCTGCCACCTGGCCATGGCTGCTTGCTGCCCGATTTCAATCCTATCCTCATGCTAAGGTGTCACTATGGGAAATGTGACTCCCAGCACACAATGTAACACAAATGATACAACAGGGTAGAATTGGGGAAGAATGACCCCAACGGTAGGGATCAGGGGATGGGACACCTCCTAACACTAGCCCAGGGCTGCCCATGAACTGCCCTACCACCCTAAGTGGGTTCTTCCACCCCTCCCACTGCCATAATGTGCCTATTCCCTGGTTGTCATTTCTACTCACCCTGCCAACTGCTAAGGCCAGTGAGTACATTAGACCACACCACTAATGGAATCAAACTCACGAACAGGTAAACAGACAGGGGACATAGACAGAAATGATACACCAACTATACTTGGTATCTGCTGACAAAACTCCACAGGCATCAAAATGAACGGCACCATGTCAGGAGGTCTCTAGCAGCAGATTCACCAGGACTGCAGGAGATCTCCACACCACGAATAGCATAGAGTGATATCTTATAATCAGCATCAGGTGATGGATCATGTGACTATTTAAAGGGAAGGGGAGTGATCACCAACCAGCATCACCTCACCCAGCACTAAGATGATACCAACAAGAAAAGTGACATTAACTCTCGTGATTACAAGAGAAATTAAACAGATTTAAAATACCACAGACTCCTGAGCTGTCACAATCTGCTACAGACTGCAAACTTGTGACATGAGGATAGCGGCTAAAACATTGGTGGAGGAGGGCACGCTGGCCCCTTCTTCTACCGAACAGCATTTGAGTCAGCCATGCATATGATCAGAGCAGCTGAGTGGTGGGGGAACTGAAGAGAGATGATTGTGTGTTTTTTTCCCATATGTGTATGAGAGCATACTGTATATGGGAGGCTATGTGTGGTTCATGTATATAGTAGGCTATGTGGAGCTCACAGAGTACATAGGAGGCTATGTAGGACTCATGAATATAAGAGACTATATGGGGCTTATAAATATAGGAGGCTATGTGAGGCTCTTTTATAAGAGGATATGTGGGGCTCATGTATATAGGAGGTTACGTGGAGCTCATGTATATAGAAAGCTATGTGGGACTACTGTATATAAAGGGCCATGTGGGGGCTCATACTGTGTATAGGGATCTGTGAGTGGGCTCATACAGTATATAGGGGCTACGTGGGGTGTTCGTACAGTATATAGGGAGTTATGTAGAGGTATATACTTTATGTAGAGTGCTGTGTGTGGGCTCATATGGTATATAGGGGGATGTTAGCATACTTACTTTTGCTCAATATAAAATTATACTATTAATATTAAAATAAAATTATAATTATAATACGTATTTTAGTATTAATATTAAGCAAAATTAATTTCAGACTTTTGGTTTGGCCCTCAGCATGAGTGAGATGGTCTCTAATGCGGACCCTTAGAAAATGAATTACCCACCCCTGCTATAGAGAATTATTACCGTATATACTCGTGTATAAGCCGACCCGTGTATAAGCCGACCCCCCTACTTTTGCCCCAAAATCTGGGAAAACCTATTGACTCGTGTATAAGCCGAGGGTGGACCCCAGCACAGGTATACAGCCCCCAGCAGTGTGGTATACAGGCCCCCGCAGTGGTATACAGGCCTCCCCAGTGGTAGTATACAGCCCCAGAAGTGTGGTATACAGCAGCCTCCCCAGTGGTACATACAGGCCCCAGCAGTGTTACAGCAGCCTCCCCAGTGGTATATACAGCAGCAGCCCCAGTGGTAGTATACAGCAGCCCCAGAGATATATACAGCAACCCCAGTGGTAGTATACAGCAGCCCCAGAGGTATATACAGCAGCCTCCCAGTGGTATATACAGCAGCAGCCCCAGTGGTAGTATACAGCAGCCCCAGAGATATATACAGTAGCCCCAGTGGTAGTATACAGCAGCCCCAGAGGTATATACAGCAGCCCCAGTGGTAGTATACAGCAGCCCCAGAGGTATATACAGCAGCCTCCCCAGTGGTAGTATACAAAAGCCCCAGAGGTAGTATACAGAGGCCCCAGTAGTAGTATACAGCAGCCTCAGTGGTATATACAGCAGCAGCCCCAGTAGTAGTATACAGAAGCCCCAGTAGTAATATACAGCAGCCCCAGTAGTAGTATACAGCAGCAGCCCCAGTGGTAGTATACAGCAGCAGCCCCAGGGGGTATATACAGCAGCAGCCCCACGGGGTATATACAGCAGCAGCCCCAGTGGTAGTATACAGAAGCCCCAGTAGTAGTATACAGTAGCCCCAGTAGTAGTATACAGCAGCAGCCCCAGTGGTAGTATACAGCAGCAGCCCCAGGGGGTATATACAGCAGTAGCCCCACGGGGTATATACAGCAGCAGTCCCAGTGGTAGTATACAGCAGCAGCCCCAGTGGTAGTATACAGCAGCAGCCCCAGGGGGTATATACAGCAGCAGCCCCAGGGGGTATATACAGCAGCAGCCCCAGGGGGTATATACAGCAGTAGCCCCAGTGGTAGTATACAGCAGCAGCCCCAGGGGGTATATATGACTCACCGTGGCCGGGACTCCGGTTTAGACAGGCGATGCTTCCTTCCTCCTTGTCAAGGGTGGACCGCGCCTGCCGGTAGTGGGGCCCGGTGTAGTGCAGATCAAAAGTGAAGACGTCTTGGTGGAACAGATTAAAGGGGTTTTTAATTTATTCGTGACGCCACCTATGAGTAGATTCGGTAAGGACTACCGACGCTGCGGAACCTCCGGGGGATGGACAGCAGCAAGATGTTACGCTCCCCACAGGCTAAGCGGTGATCCCCGGAGGCTGGAGCTGCTCAAGATGTTGTGCGGCAGCTGCAGTTACCTTGTTGTGCAGACGGACAGTTCATAAGGAAGCACAGACACAGAAAGTCTCTATAACGGGTCTTTACTGTAACCATCATGCAGTACATGGCATACAGTGGTTGAGTAGTAGACCGGGTGGACTCAGCAGTGATAGTGTCCCTCAGAGATCCGCAAGTGTTCCTCCATTCTACCTAACTTGTTGCCAGTGTCGCCCAGGAATACCAGGTCGGGTACGGGGAGGCTGCTTCAATGCCCTATCCATGATGTACGTTCTGGATGTTTTGGGGAGCCTTGGACCCCTCGGTGGGTACACCGCTGGTTAGACGACTGGAAGTTGGCTGGTGGTGGGGTGCTCCTGTGAAGCTTCTCCTCCACGCTTCTGGTTCGCGTAGCAGAGGTGAACTGCTGCCAGCTTCGGTACCAGTGAACCGGCTGTAGGTTGTGGGCACGGGAGTCTTTTGGGAACCCGTGTAGATAACGCCCAATCCCGGTAGTTAAGGCCTCAGGTGCTGACACCCGACCGATGACGGCCCAGGGGCCCGCACGGGGTGCGGAGCCCCCGCTCCTCTCCAAGCTCTGTGTTCTAGGCTTCGCTCTAGGTTCCAGGCTCTTTCTGTTCTCTCGTCTAGACTATTGTGTGTTCCACTACACTTCCCTAACACTCCACCCCCCAGGACCTAGGATTGGCCCTCTGTCCTAGGTGATGCATGTTGGGTTGGATCTCAAAGTTAACTATATCACTGCTGTGTCAAAGAATATTGCGGCTGCAATACTCCCTTGTGATGCACTCATTGCGGGGCGCCACACTCCCCCTTGGTTAAATAAGCTTGTCCCCAAGCGTCACACTACCCACATTACAGAGGTTTTAGTATTTTTATAACATATATGACACACTTTTATTAGAATGAAAAACAGGTAAAGGTATGCTTTGGTGACATAAGCAAAGAAACAGGTAATCACTTTGTGTGGAACCGGCGGGCGATCGGCTGTCCCTTTGTAAAAGTTCAGGCTGTGGCCGCGAGATCACACAGTCAGTGATTAACAGAAAGCAGAGTTATTGAGTGAGTCCAAGTCTTTTGAATCACTGGCACGGAGCATGATGGCGCACCCGGATAGCGAACCACCCATCTGCACAAGCGTAGCGCTCATAGGTGATAATATCGCCCCGGTATAGGTCGCGATCGGGATGTCCTCTTGGCAAGTTTGATTCAACGTCCCGGCGCCGCACAAACACCTCCTCATTCAAACCCACCTCCCAAGCGAACCCCCACCCGGTATGTAAATTAAAGGTGGAAATTCTACCTTCACGGCGGAGTTCATCAGGCAGCGGCGGTTGGCGGCGAGCCTCGGCACGGGCTTGCATATTGGCGCGTTCTCGGGCTTGCCACTCCTCTCGTCGTCTCTGGCGTACATCTCCGTCGTTACGGCTCGGGGTGTAGAGATGAGTAATGGAACTGGTGGTTTGGCGGGAAGCTTGAACTTGGCGGGCTGTCTGTATCGGCACCCGGTGGAACGGCACAGGGGAAGGTGTCGGCATTGCACCCGACCAGTGTACCCGAGCTGTATGCCCGGTAGGAAGTTCCTTGTTGTCTCCCCAAGCGAACCCGGTGTCGAAATCCTCAGCGGTGCTGTGGGTCTCGTCGTCATCCTCTCCCACCTCTTCCTCGATGACCACATCAGGCTGCTCGTTGGCTGGAGATGTTGAAGCTAGTTCCGTTGTACAACGGGGCGGTGGTGCTGCGGATTCTTCCGTAGGGACGTCCTGCAGGGCTTCCAGGCTGCCTGCCTCTTCATCTGTTTCCGCAGGTAAAGGTGTTTCAATCCCGGTTACCAGGTAGGCCTCGTCAATAGCAAGGGAAGCCTCCGGTACGGGGATAAAACAAGCGACAGTCTCTGTACTTGTGAGACACGTCGCGGGTTCCTCGGTGGGAACCTGGTAGAGATCAAGTTCTTCCGTGGAGCGTGGTAGAAGCTCCGGCTCAAGAACGAGGTCAGCTGCGGGTTCGACCGCTGGTATGGGTCGAGCTGTGGTCCTCACCGGAATGACGCAGTCTATGGGCTCCGGTGACGAAGCAGGACAGGTGGTAGGCGACGGTGAGGCAGTTGAGAAGCTGGTGACGTCGTCTGGGCTTGGAGTTGCGGGACCCGGTCGGCTCTGCTGCATCGCATGGTGTAGTCGTCTGCCTAGGGTCGTGCTCCAGCTGCGAATCGTCCATTCCACAGTCTCTAGTAACCGCACCTGGAGGTCTTGTAGAGTCTCGAGCCAGAAGTCGGGGCTGCCGTCTATGGTAAGGGCAGGATCCGGACCCGGTTGGCTAATGGCTGCTCTGGCCTCCGCCTCGACCTCCCGCATTAGGTCTTGGAGTCTCATGCTGGACATTTTCTTCCTTGGAGGGAAACCACACCCGTTGAACCGGTAAGCGTTCTGGTAGAGCTGGTGAAGAAGTTCTCTCTGTGTGACACTCCCATTTCCTGTGGGCTTTTGTAGTCCAATCGTGGGAAAAGTCTTTGGGGTCCGCCCCCATGGTTGATTCGAGCAATCAGGGTGGACAGAGAGTTTGGCGCCTTTTGTCTTTAGCCCTCCCACGATGAGGGGGGGGTTGACTCACTCCTGGGCTTACACGTGGCGTCTTCTTGTGGCGGGAACGCCATCTTGGGCGCCATCTTGACCCAATGGTGAAAAGGCGGGAAAGTTCTTTTTAGGACGAACAAAGTCCATTTTATAGACAATAAAGTCCATTTTAAGCACATTATACCCGTTGGGTAACGGGCCTGCTCATATCCTGTTCGTGACGCCATTTTCTGACTCACCGTGGCCGGGACTCCGGTTTAGACAGGCGATGCTTCCTTCCTCCTTGTCACGGGTGGACCGCGCCTGCCGGTAGTGGGGCCCGGTGTAGTGCAGATCAAAAGTGAAGACGTCTTGGTGGAACAGATTAAAGGGGTTTTTAATTTATTCGTGACGCCACCTATGAGTAGATTCGGTAAGGACTACCAACGCTGCGGAACCTCCGGGGGATGGACAGCAGCAAGATGTTACGCTTCCCACAGGCTAAGCGGTGATCCCCGGAGGCTGGAGCTGCTCAAGATGTTGTGCGGCAGCTGCGGTTACCTTGTTGTGCAGACGGACAGTTCATAAGGAAGCACAGACACAGAAAGTCTCTATAACGGGTCTTTACTGTAACCATCATGCAGTACATGGCATACAGTGGTTGAGTAGTAGACCGGGTGGACTCAGCAGTGATAGTGTCCCTCAGAGATTCGCAAGTGTTCCTCCATTCTACCTAACTTGTTGCCAGTGTCGCCCAGGAATACCAGGTCGGGTACGGGGAGGCTGCTTCAATGCCCTATCCATGATGTACGTTCTGGATGTTTTGGGGAGCCTTGGACCCCTCGGTGGGTACACCGCTGGTTAGACGACTGGAAGTTGGCTGGTGGTGGGGTGCTCCTGTGAAGCTGCTCCTCCACGCTTCTGGTTCGCGTAGCAGAGGTGAACTGCTGCCAGCTTCGGTACCAGTGAACCGGCTGTAGGTTGTGGGCACGGGAGTCTTTTGGGAACCCGTGTAGATAACGCCCAATCCCGGTAGTTAAGGCCTCAGGTGCTGACACCCGACCGGTGACGGCCCAGGGTCCCGCACGGGGTGAGGAGCCCCCGCTCCTCTCCAAGCTCTGTGTTCTAGGCTTCGCTCTAGGTTCCAGGCTCTTTCTGTTCTCTCGTCTAGACTATTGTGTGTTCCACTACACTTCCCTAACACTCCACCCCCCAGGACCTAGGATTGGCCCTCTGTTCTAGGTGATGCATTTTGGGTTGGATCTCAAAGTTAACTATATCACTGCTGTGTCAGAGAATATTGCGGCTGCAATACTCCCTTGTGACGCACTCGTTGCGGGGCGCCACATATACAGCAGCAGCCCCAGGGGGTATATACAGCAGCAGCCCCAGGGAGTATATACAGCAGCAGCCCCAGGGGGTATATACAGCAGCAGCCCCAGGGGTATTCAGACCCCCCCCCCCATTAGTATACAGGGGCCGCAGCTGTATACAGCAGCCCCAGCTGTATACAGCCCCCCCGTGGTATCCAGGGCCCCCCTTGCTGCACCTGTAAAGGAAGATGTCAGTATACTTATCGCCGCCACCGCCGCCGCTCCGCTTCTCGGTCACCGCGCTGCTCCGGGTCTTCATGTTTCCTGTTCCTTCTCCGATGCTCGAACAATGACGTCATTTCCTGAGCGCCGGAGAAGGAACAGGAAGCATGAAGACCCGGAGCATCGCGGTGACCGAGAAGCGGAGCGGCGGCGGCAGCAGCGATAAGTATACTGATATCTTCCTTTACAGGTGCAGCAAGGGGGGCCCTGGATACCACGGGGGGGCTGTATATACGGGGGAGGGGGGATACCACGGGGGGGGGGGGCGCTATATCATACCGTATATACCCGTGTATAAGCCGAGGGGGGACTTTTCAGCACATTTTATGTGCTGAAAAACTCGGCTTACACACGAGTATATACGGTATTTACTAGCTGTGAGCCCGATTCTAAAGAATCGGGAGTCTAGGATCTGTATATAATTTTTTTAAGAGTTTAAAATAATAGACTTAAACACCAGATACATGACTAAGTAGGCGATGTAGGCAGAACTGTGAGGGTAGCAATATAGTGGAGGTGTAGAAAGAGTTAATGTCCGACTAACAGGACTATAACAGAGTAGGAACTTATAATGATATCAAAAATGTTATTGAAGGAGTTAATGTCCCACAGGCACTCCCACAACAGACACAGCGCTGTAAATTATATCCAAAATGGTGTTCAAGGGGTTAATGTACCAGTGGCAGTAGTTATAAACACTACCAAATATGCAATTAATGCTGAACTGGTATATAATGGGTTAATTTCGCAGTGTCATTACAACTATACACTGTGTAATAGAAATAAAAACAATAATGGAATATAAGGGGTTAATGTTCCTACTGGCAGTAGTAATAGAGACTACAAAGTATGGAGTTAAGGCAGAAATGGTATATAAGGGGTTAACTTCGCAGTGGCAGTACAACTACACACTGTGTTATAGAAATTACAGATAAAACGGAATGTAAGGGGTTAATGTTGCTACTGTCATGAGTACAATGAGAGAAGCGCCTCACTGGCCATTGAGATACATGGAGGACTTTGAGTTTGACTTTGAGTAAATTTGAAACTCAAAGTCCTCCATGTATCTTTATGGGAAGTGAGGCGCTATTCTCATTGGTCGCTGTGTGCTGGCGCCGACCAATGAGAATAGCGCCTCACTTACAGCGGTAAATTTGAAACTCAAAGTCCTCCATGTATCTCAATGGGAAGTGAGGAGCTATTCTCATTGGTCGCTGTGTGCTGGCGCCGACCAATGAGAATAGCGCCTCACTTCCCATTGAGATACATGGAGGACTTTGAGTTTCAAATTTACCGCTGTAAGTGAGGCGCTATTCTCATTGGTCGGCGCCAGCACACAGCGACCAATGAGAATAGCGCCTCACTTCCCATTGAGATACATGGAGGACTTTGAGTTTCAAATTTACCGCTGTAAATGAGGCGCGAAGCTCATTGGTCGCTGTGTGTTGGCGCCGACCAATGAGCATAGCGCCTCACTTACAGCGCTAAATGTCAAACTCAAAGTCCTCCATGTATCTCAATGGGAAGTGAGGCGCTATTCTCATTGGTCGCTGTGTGCTGGCGCCGACCAATGAGAATAGCGCCTCACTTACAGCTGCAAATTTGAAACTCAAAGTCCTCCATGTATCTCCATAGGAAGTGAGGCGCGAAGCTCATTGGTCGCTGTGTGCTGGCGCCGACCAATGAGAATAGCGCCTCACTTCCCATTGAGATACATGGAGGACTTTGAGTTTCAAATTTAGCGCTGTAAGTGAGGCGCTATTCTCATTGGTCGGCGCCAGCACACAGCGACCAATGAGAATAGCGCCTCACTTCCCATTGAGATACATGGAGGACTTTGAGTTTCAAATTTACCGCTGTAAGTGAGGCACGAAGCTCATTGGTCGCTGTGTGCTGGCGTCGACCAATGAGCATAGCGCCTCACTTGCAGCGCTAAATTTGAAACTCAAAGTCCTCCATGTATCTCAATGGGAAGTGAGGCGCTATTCTCATTGGTCGCTGTGTGCTGGCGCCGACCAATGAGAATAGCGCCTCACTTACAGCGCTAAATTTGAAACTCAAAGTCCTCCATGTATCTCCATAGGAAGTGAGGCGCGAAGCTCATTGGTCGCTGTGTGCTGGCGCCGACCAATGAGAATAGCGCCTCACTTACAGCGGTAAATGTGAAACTGAAAGTCCTCCATGTATCTCAATGGGAAGTGAGGTGCTATTCTCATTGGTCGATGTGTGCTGGCGCCGACCAATGAGAATAGCGCCTCACTTACAGCGGTAAAGTTGAAACTCAAAGTCCTCCATGTATCTCCATAGGAAGTGAGGCGCGAAGCTCATTGGTCGCTGTGTGCTGGCGCCGACCAATGAGAAAAGCGCCTCACTTCCCATTGAGATACATGGAGGACTTTGAGTTTCAAGTTTACCGCTGTAAGTGAGGCGCTATTCTCATTGGTCGGCGCCAGCACACAGCGACCAATGAGAATAGCGCCTCACTTCCCATTGAGATACATGGAGGACTTTGAGTTTCAAATTTACCGCTGTAAGTGAGGTGCTATGCTCAATGGTCGCTGTGGGAGCTGGCGCCGACCAATGAGCATAGCGCCTCACTTCCCATTGAGATACATAGCGGTCTTTAGAGCTGTGCATGGCCGGGCCCTTGGTTCTATTTTCGGCCACGGCGCTCGGCTCTCGTCGGTCGTCGCCGGGGCGGGAGACTCGCAATGGCCGCTGCGCGGCCATTGCTCGCGCCCCTGCAACGGCCGCTAGCAGAGCCCAGCCTGCTGTAACGCACACCGTTAACGTCGCGTGCTTCCTGTGAATGCAGCTCCATAGTAACCCAATGTTTACCATGGATGCAGCCACACAGGAAGCCCCAGGCAGTGCGCTTTTGCAGGACGCAGAGGAAAACATCAATGCTGACAATGTGTTCTGTGTGCTCAGCTAAAGCACAGTCCACACAGCTTTGTGTGTGGCTGTGTAATCAAGGTACACATCGGGTATCTAGGGGCAGCCTTTATCTGAACCACATAGCGTGACCGCTATGGGCTTCTGGAAAATCTGCTAAGTTTTAACCGGATTGTGGTAAAAGAAGAAGAAACCGGCGGTGTGGCCCTAGCCTAAGTCTATGGGTCTGCACAACAAATCTGACAGCCGTGTCGAATCCGTGTGCCATCCTTGTATTGTCAAATTTACATTTTGTTTAATAGGACAAGCTTAAGAAAATACATAGACAAAAAAGATCACAAACTAAACAAACACAGATAAAACTTGGAACTAAACCACTAAGAAAGAACAGCTCATATTTGTTTTTAAATAAAAATACCAGACACCTGAACAAGGCCTAATGAAGTCCTCTGCTTAGCTATCTTCATGGCACCCATAGAACAAAATTGCTTCCTCTTCTTTAGTTGGCTATGTGAGGAAAATATGTTATTTGTAGTGATAATTGTATAACAGCAGCAGGCTGTAACATTGTAACATTGACTCAAGTCTGCCATATCTACACAAAAGAGCTATAACCTTTACTTATCTTGATTACAGGAACTGAAATCTAAGGGGGGTTCCATGAGAATACAGAGAGTGTCATTTGTGACACTCCTGTGTGCTTCAAATAGACTGAAAAAATGGTTATTGGTGGCAAGGCCTGACATCCTCTATTTACTATAGGAATGGGGGTGCTTGGAAAAACAGGGTATTTAATATGCAGTATACTCATTACTAAATTAGCCATGATCCAGTCACAGACCTGAGATTATATCATTAACATTAGAGGATGTCTTGGAAACCAAAGCCCAAGGCCAAACATATAAAGTCTAGGTGGCACAAAAAGAAATCTGTTCACATATGGCTGTCAGCCGATGCTGATGTGATCCATATTTAATTTCTCTTTCCTCAAGGGAAACAGAAGAATAACTTTAGACTGGCAATGAGGTATTTCTGCATTTCTCCCATTTTAATTTATGACATATAGATGCGTCCTTTTTATTTCTAGCTTTTATATATTTTTAATGTAAGCACTGTAATGTAATATTAACGCTTAAAAATTCAATTAGTTTTATCACTGTATGCTCTAAGGAATCCATAACCTTACATAGCGTGTTTGTGACCCTTTTGATTGTCAGTCAGTAATATATTTGGAGACCCATTACCCTCTCCTTTCAAAGGCTGTTTCTCCACTATGTCAAAAGATCAGTTCTCCTCCCTCCTGTCAAAATCACACCTCACCACCACTGCCCTTGACCTGCTCCCATCCCACCTCATTCGCAGCTTAACCTCTGTATTCATCCCAACCCTAGCCCATCTCTTCAACTTATCATTTACTACTGGTGTCTTCCCCTCATCCTTCAAACACGCCTTGATCAAACCTATCCTCAAAAAGCCCTCCCTCGAACCATTGTCTGTTTCTACATATCACCCAATATCACTTCTCCCCTTTGCCTTAAAACTACTGGAACACCACGTTCATCTTGAACTGTCCTCCCACCTCTCCTCCTCCTCCCTCTTTGACGACTTGCAATCTGGATTCCGAACGCATCACTCCACTTAAACAGCCTTAACCAAAGTTACCAGCAACCTATTAACCACAAAGAGCAAACGACACTACTCTGTCTTTCTCCTCCTCGACCAATCTTCCGCCTTCGACATTGTTGACCATTCCCTCCTGCTACAGATTCTGTAATCTCTTGGTATGACTGATGTGGCCTTCTCCTGGATCTCATATCTAACAGAATGGACATTCAGTGTCACCCTCTCCCACACCACGTCTTCTCCTTACCCCATTTCTGTCGTTGTCCCCCAAGGCTCAGTTCCTGGACACCTTCTTTTCTCCATCTACACTCTTGGTTTGGGACAGCTCATTTAGTCCCTTGGTCTTCAGTATCATCTCTATACTGATGACACTCAGATATACCTCTCTGGACCTGACATCACCTCTTTGCTATCCATAATTCCGCAATGTCTGTCTGATATATCTTCTTTTTTTTCTGCTCGCTTTCTGAAACTGAACATGGACAAAACAGAATTCATCATTTTTCCCCCAACCCACTCTCCCCCCATCTGATCCTCCCATCAATGTCAATGGCTGCTCACTTTCTGCAGTCCCCCACTTTTGGTGCCTTGGGGGTAATCTTCGACTCTGCCCTCTCCTTCAATCCACATATTCAAGCCCTTGCCAATTCCTGCTGACTTCAACTCAAAACTATCTCCCAGATCCATTCATTCCTTGACTTTGATACTGCAAAAACACTTGTTCATGCCCTCATCATCTCCCGCCCTGATTATTATAACTTCCTGCTCACTGGCCTCCCCTCTAGCACTCTTGCACCACTCCAATATATCCTAAACTCTACTGTCCGACTCATTCACCTGTCTCCCCGCTATTCCCTAGCTTCTTCTCTCTGCCAAGCCCTTCACTGATTTCTCAGAGGCCCCGGTTTAAAACCCTACCTGTGACGAACAAAGCCATTCACAATCTGTCTCCTCTGTACATCTGTGACATTGTCTCCCGATACCTACCCTCACATTACCTGAGTTCCGCTCACAATCTTCTTCTCTGCTCCCCCTTATCTCCTCTTCCCACAACCGCATACAACTTCTCCAGTGCATCTGCTGTACTCTGGAACTCCCTGCCCCAACATATTAGACTCTTACCTACTATGGAAACCTTTAAAAGAAACCTGAAGACTCACCCCTTAGACAAGCCTACAGCCTACTGTAGGCTTTGGTCCACCAAACCACCGCACGACCAACTCTACCCTCTCCTAATGCATCATCACCCGTCCCCTCGTAGATTGTGAGCCTTCGCGGACAGAGTCCTCTCTTCTTCTGTACCAGTGTGCCATATGTTCTCCATTTACCTTGTACTTGTCTTTGTATACCCTTCCATATGTATATTCTGCTATTAAATTAATGGCGCTATAATAATAAATATTCATAATAATCACCCTGAGTGGTGGCAGCGTGTTGTGTAGCTGGAGTGTATGGATTGTGTTGGGGCATGATTTATGCTCACTTTATAGTTTAGAACAAAGGTTAAGTGTTGAAGTGAATGTGAGGAGATAAATTAACTCTTGCATGCGCACACCAAGTTACCTGCTAAGAAGTGGGCATTTGACAGGCTACTATATATGGTATGGTGAGGCCTGGGTTCCAAAGGCGAGATGTTGTGAACATCAACTCTTTTTGCCTTGGGACCTGCAGCAATTTAGGACTAGGCCTTGTGAAAGCATGGGTAGAAACCAAATAACCGCGGACCAGAAAATGCAAACTCCATGCAGATGTTGACAAATTATTGAGCACATACTGAAGCCAGACTGAATTCAGGTTCTGATTCAATTTTACCCCCTCAAAATGTATAAAAATCCAATTTTTATTAGAGAATCAACAGCTCAAAATATAAAAAGTGATGGATTAATACAAACATAACCGTCTACATTGCACAGTTGGAACCTATTGATAAAAATTCTCATATTCTGCTTTATTGATCCAGTTCTACATTCATCATCTTATGACGTTACATAAACATATTGTGATTTCTGTCAAGGTTGTCCTGAATTTGGCAGATTGGGTCAATCATAGCAATGTTTTCAGTTGAGTGGGGCAAAGACCCGATTCTCTTCACCTAGCCCTGTATCTAACTACCCTGATCAGTATAGAGTGGTTTCTTTGTGCTTCTTCTTGCACTTAGGGTCCATATCCATCCCGGACTTGTTCCTAAACTTCACCAGTAAGTTGTAAAATAATATCCTGTTATGTATGGGCTATTTGCAGGTCCTGAACTGATACAGTGCTGTCTAACATATGTCCTGTATAGAGAAGTCATGAATGTAAGGGAGTAGTGTTCTGCTACGGCAAATATAATTATCTGACAAGAGTTCCTGCTTGATACATAACACCGTATTTATATGTAAGATATACAAATAATGGTCACAATTATGGTTAGTGTGTACAGGGAATGACTATAGAACTTATCAGCATCATTTTAGTACACATTCTCCTCAAAGATTAAAGTCACCACATTTCAATCATCATTCAATCATTCCCATATATGTCACAAATCTGTGCAGTGGTGACACTCAGAATGGAAACTATGGCATTGTCACAGATAAAATGGACGACATTCTCATCACTCGCACCTAATGATTCTGTCCCTGGGGCTATTTCCTTCCCTTTCCATCTGCACATGGAATTTATGGTTTATATATACACCAGAGCTGAAGCATAAAAACCAAAAATCTGCAATTTCGCAGAATGTTCTACCTTCTACGTCAGGAAATCTTCATCCAGACATTGCCCCCTCCGTTCCGTATTCTCATCCGCTTAGGTCCGGCACTGCCATTGTTAACCACTTGCTGATAAACTTTAGGATTTTGAGCAATGAAAATCACCACAGGGATGTGATGATGAAGCACCAGCTTCGGTGTGAAGCTGAGATAACCCAGCAATGGTTGTCATGAGCTTCCGTTTCCAAAATTGGCTTTGCTCAAGGAGAGAAGTCCTTTCTAAACCTTGTATTTTGGAGACTAGAATGTTTCTACCTTCTTCTCTGCAGACCTCCTCCTTCTTAATCCTTATTCACACCGCACAGCATTAACAAAAGCTCAAGTTTCCCCTGTGTAGCAGAGAGCAATTTATTTCTGTAAAATGAGAGCTGCTTATTCATTGTTAAGGGGCAGAATGCAGGCATGTGGCAATCCCCAGCTTACAGGCACAAAACTCTTACTATGGCAACATCAGAGGACACGTCCTGCCCATCAGTTGGTTGTATTGCGCACTGTGCATGCTTGTGTGCTACAGACACCAGGCGCATCGTATCCCATTGACTATAATAAAGCATATATATATATATATATATATATATATATATATATATATATATTGAAGAATAAATGAGTATTTAGTATTGTGCTTTTTATGCAGGAACATTAGCAATGGAAAATATTTATTTATGACTCGCTATCTGTGCAATTTATTTAAAGTACTTATTACATTTAATGTGGATAGGTAATGCAGGCTTTAATGAGTAATAACATACTATAACCTGAGTAATTGCCACGGTTTAGTTAATTACTGCAATAATTAGTGGTAATATCCATGTTTTTTTGCCACACAAATTTTGCCCACATAGCAAGAAATATTGCACAAATTTTCACAACCGCTACTGGTCCAGCTAAGCCAAAAAAATTCATGTGAAACTAAGAATCTTATTTCATTTCATTTCAAAAATTCTTTTTATTGAAATTTAGGCAAATAGATTGGTACATGTACAGTATACTCAGTAAAAATAGCATGAAGAAAAAGTGAACTTCAAATATATAATTGCAGTTGGCTAGAGTCTCGATCAATGCCAGAAGACTCACAAAGTCCCTACGAGTCATCAGGCTTCCAATTTCGAAACGTGTAATAAGGTACCAATAGGCAAACGTCATAACAGGAACAAATATTAAAGAGTAAAAAGATAGAAACAGAAAGAGTCAGGGGAGAGAGAGGAAAAAAAAGGGGGGGGTATAGGGTTAGGAGCTATATGCAGGTTTACACCAGTGTTTGATGTGTACTAGTTTGGATCCCTTGAGGGAGAGATTTCTGTCGGAATTGGGACCACGTTTGCCACTGACCTTCAAACGCCATGTAAGTGTTGTTTATATCGGCTATCAGTTTAGCCATATTGAACAGTTGATCAGTTTTGTCGATAAGTTGTTGTCGACTAGGGATTTGGGATGTTCTCCATAGGGTTGGGATGAGGAGTTTAGCTGCAGCTATGATATTGTAAATAATGCAGGCAAACTTTTTAACGTGGGGTTCTACAGGTAAATTCAAGAGCACTATTTCAGGTGTTAGTCTAATTTTGTGGCTTATAACTTCACATATCAGGTTCTCTGTTATGTTCCAGAAGTTCCTAAGCGTCGGGCAAGTCCACCAAAGGTGGAAGTAATCTCCATTAGCGTTTCCACATCTCCAACAGTGTGAGCCATTTAATTTTGGGATTGAGTACCATTGGCTTGACTGTTGAGGTGTAATATACCATCGGGTGATGATTTTAAAAGAGTTTTCCTGAGTCTTAACACATTTTGTTGGCCCATACGAATGGGTATAAATATGTTGTATTTGTGATTTGGTAAGTTGGTATTTTAAGTCCTTCTCCCAATGGGAGATATAGGCTCTCTTTAGGCAAATATCTTTACATAACAGTTCCTTATATATCGTGGATATTATTTTGGTGGGTTTAGTCATTTTAGCGCATATGGTGGGATCTCGTGTGATGTCTAGATGAAATTCCATTTTACGAAGCATGATCTGTAGTGTTTCGTATTGTAGAAAGTTCAGTGCTGCCAGTCCTGGTATTTTTGCATTTCTGTCAGGGGAAGGAGTGCTCCCTCTGAATATATCTGGTCTATGGTGATATTTTTAAGTTGTTGATTGTGCGAGTCTCTGGGGTTGAGAAGAAGGTCTGAACTTGCTAATATATCTGAAACTTTTAATAGGGGGGATGAGGGTGGCGCCAGGCACATACTCATTTTTGACCATATGTGCAGCATTGTTCGAGTAAGAGGATTTTTTTGTGTCGGGTATGAATCTTTTCTAGTGCGGACTAGCAGCATAGATCTGATGGGATGAGTAGAGAGTCTGTCCTCGATATCAACCCACAGTTTGTCCTGTGAGTTCCGTATGATATCGACCGTTCTGGATAGGATCGCCGCATAATAGTATGACGTTATGTCTGGCGCATCCATTCCCCCTCTTCCTTTTGGTAGTGTTAATGTGCGTGAGTTTATACGGTGCTTTGTGTTTTTCCACAGATAGTTGAAAATTAGGGAATTAACTTGCCTCAGGTAATTTGCAGGGACATATATAGGAAGCATGGAGAATAGGTAGATAAACTTGGGTAGGATCAGACTTTTAAAAATATTTTTACGTCCTGTCCACGATAGAAATGGGTCTCGCCAGTTTTTCATTATTAATTTAATTTTATTTAGCAGGGGATAGTAATTTAAGGACAATAGGTCTATATGTGATCTGCTTATTTTAATACCTAAGTAGGTAATATAAGTCTTAGGCCATGAAAATTCATAGAGTGTTTTTAGTTTGGATAGAATCGGACCAGGTAAGTTTATATCAAGAGCTTCTGACTTTGAGGTGTTTATTTTAAAGTTGGTGAGCGCGCTATATTCATCAAAAGTTTGTATTAACGCCGGGAAGCTTTTTAGAGGGTTGGTCATAAGTATCAGTAAGTCGTCTGCAAATGCAGCCGTTTTATGATGCATCTTCCCCAGTTTTAAGCCAGATATTGCTGTATTTTGTTGTATACTGAGTAATAAGGGTTCCATGGCCAAGATGAACAACAATGGGGATAGGGGGCATCCCTGTCGTGTACCGTTGTGAATACTAAAGGTGTCTGTTAATGAGCCGTTTATGTTAATGCGTGCCGTTGGATTATTATACATTTTTAGGATGGCTTTAATCAATTTTAAGGGAGTGCCAAATTTAAGTAGAACCTCTTCCAAGTATGTCCAATCCACCCTGTCGAAGGCTTTCTCCGCGTCTGTTCCGAGCAGTACCAGTGGCACTCTCTTTTCATTTGCATAGTGTATGAGATGTAGGATCTTTTGTGAGTTGTCCCTCCCTCTCTTCCCCCTACGAAGCCAGCTTGGCTCAGGGAGATGTGTCCAGGTAAGAGTAAAGCCAGCCTCCGAGCAATCATACTAGCAAATATTTTAAGATCTACGTTTAGTAGGGAGATTGGTCGGTAGCTACTACACAACTCCTGGTCTTTTCCCTCTTTATATATTAGGGATATTTTAGCTTCTAGTGCTTGGGTCGGGAAATACTCGCCCTGTAGCACTGAATTGTATGCATTTAACAATCGCGGGAGAAGTGTAGAGGGAAAGGATTTATAATACACGCCGGGTAGTCCATCCGGACCCGGAGCTTTATGCAGGGGGCACCTCGACAGGGTGGATCGGAGTTCCTCTAAGTCAAAAGGTTTATTGAGTTGATTTTGTTGGAGAGGTGTAAAGCCTGGTATGTCTATTTTAGATAGAAACGTTTTAATTTTTTGTCGTCTGACTTCTTTCTCTAGGACGGGCTCGTTGGGGCGAAGGTTATATAGTTGTTTGTAGAAATTTAGGAATTCTCTTTCAATTTGTTCGTAATTAGTCGTGGATTGACCTTTCGGTGTTTTGATAGAGTGAATGAATGTGCGAGCTTGGCGTTGTTTGATTCTGGAAATCATTAGTTTTGATGCCTTATCTCCATGCACGTACATTCTCGTGCGCCAAGATGCGTACCACTTTGCATGTCTTAGATTTAGCGTTTCTTTCAGTTGTTGTCGTTTATGGGTGAGTTGTTGCAAAATTTCTGGTGTAATTAAGCGTTTGTGCTTCGTTTCTAAGTCATATATTTCATCATAAAGTGTATTGAGGTGTTTCTGTTTTTGTTTGTGAATATATGCCATGATCGAAATAAACTCTCCCCTTACTACTGTTTTGTGGGCTTCCCAGAGGATCGGCGCAGAAACCTCACCTGTGTCATTATTTGTAAAGTACTGGTGAAGCACTTTAGTTATGCGTTTTTTTGTGATAGGGTCATTTAACACCGACCCGTCTAGTTGCCACGATCTGTAGCAAGGGTAGGTTTTTTGTAGTGTCATTTCCAGTAGAACCAGAGAATGGTCTGAGAAAGCGTTAGGCATTATTCTTGTATTTTTAACTTTAGGAAGCGCACTTTTTGGGACAAATAAGTAATCTAGTCTGTGATAGGATGCATGCGGATGGGAGTAGAAAGTATAATCGTGGTCCGCAGGGTGTGTGTATCTCCACGTATCTATTAGTTGAAGGTTTCGGAGATGGGTCTTTATTTTATTGAGATCAGTCTGTGAGAATATACTTTTTTTCTTGGTGGTGTCTAACAATGGTTCTAGTGGCACGTTTAGGTCTCCACCTACTATAAGAGTGCCCTCTCTGAAGTCACCTATCTTTCTCAAGGTTGCCAGGAGCCACTTTAGGAGTTTTTTATTAGGGGCGTATAGGCAGCAGATGGTAACCAGGACACCTGCTAGCAAACCCTTGAGGAAGATAAAGCGTCCATTTTTATCTACAAGTTTTTCTCTGACCTGGAAGGGGATTCCCTTAGCTATTGCAATCGATACACCTCTTGATCTGGGTTGTGGGGAGGTAGCGTGAAACCAAGTTTCGTAATGTGTTCTTTCGAATTTAGGTAACTTTGTATCTATGAAGTGAGTTTCTTGAAGTAACAAAATGTCAGCTCTATATTTCTTTAGTAGATCAAGAGTATGATGTCTGGGAATTGGCGAGTTTAGGCCATTGGCGTTCAGGGTAGCAATGGTGTATACCTTAGGTTGTGGGTCCATCGGTGTTGTGGGTGGATCGAAATCTTCCTTCTAGCTCCCATCGAATCTGTACTGGCATATTTGCATCTAGAGGGTGGGACGGGTTTGGGGGAAGATAGAGAGAGGTAGTAGGAAAGGGGGTGAAAAGACAGTTCGGAGGGTGACAGTGAAAGGTAGAAGAAAGGAGGGTGAAAATATAGAAAAGGGAATAAAATAAACACATAATTATACTTAACAATGTAGATCGCAAAGCTTTAAGTTTACCAGTCATCAGTTATGTAGACTTATAGAGGATGTTGTTGACGCTACTCAAAATTCTCAGTAGGCTCCTAATGACTGTTAATAGGAGGGATGGGGAAAGGTAATCGGGTGGGGTGGGGGGGGAGGGGATGGAGGTGTTCAGGGGGGAAGGAGGGGATTGGTAGGGGGAGAGGTGGGAGGGGGTCTTGGGATGGGTGGACTTTAAAGGATGTGGGGTAGTCATATAGATATATATTCAGAAGATGTTCCAAGGAAATCTATATATCTCTAAAACTTAAGGAACATCAAACTTGTTAAGCAATGTGCCCCGATAGGAGTTTTAAACAGATATAATTAACCATAAAAACCATTTAACTTAATTCGGTCTCCTGCATTAAAGAGGGGACAGAGTTATTTTCAATTGAGACTTTCACTCTCAGCATTGCTTCCACTCGTCGGTGGAGCTCAACCTGCAGAGGAGGGTAATCCATCTCCTGGAGAAAGTTCATGGAGGTTCTCCTGCTTCTTTCGGCGGTGGTGTCTTGGCTAGTCTCTTCTTTACTCGCTGGGCTTTTGGTGTCTCCACTAGCTGCCACGGTTGCGGTAGCTGGAGAGGACGAAGAATGGAAGCTGAATGGAAAGCTTCCAGATCCGGATATGTCTCCAAAGTGATGTCCAATGTTTTACAAGCGCTCTTTATATCTGCAGATGTTCTTGCGGTAATTCTCTTTTCCTTAGCAGTAATAAAGATTCCGAAGGGGAATAGCCATCGATAACGGAATCCTCTCTGAGTTAAAACGTCAGTTAGTGGTTTAAGGAGTCTTCTCTTTCTTAGGGTGATAGCTGAGATGTCTTGGTATAGTTGGATGTTGGAGTGTTCATATTCAATTCTTTCCGATTCTCGTGCCCTCCTCAAGATGAGGTCCTTAGATCTAAAGTCTAGAAAACGACACAGTATGTCTCGCGGGGGACCTGTGTCGTTTGGTTTTGGACGAAGGGTTCTGTGAACTCTGACCAGCTCAATGTCTTTGGGATCCCCTTCTCGCAATAATTTAGTAAAAATTTCGCGAGCTGCAGATGGAAGTGCTTCAAAGGCCACCGACTCTGGAAGACCTTTTATGCGAATATTGTTTCTTCACTCCCGATTTTCGTGGTCCTCCAGAGTAGAGTGTATAGCATGTAGTTGACTTTCGTGCGTGTTCAAGCATTCAAGTAGGTTGTTAGTTTGGTGGGATGCAGACATTTGAGCATTTTCCACTGTGTCTAACCTTTGGCCTTGTTGTGCCATGTCATGTTTTATTTCCGCTAATTCTTTATGGATTGGTTCCAGTGCTTTGGCCAGAATCCGCTTTAGAAAGGATCGGGTGAGTTTGTTATCTCTTGATCCATCTCCCATATCTGAGTCACTCTCCACTTCAGAGTCCGATTCCTCCTCTATAAGCTGAGTTATTCGTTTAGGTGTTTTGTGACAACCTGCGATATCTGCCTGTTGTTTTAGAAATTTATCGACATCAGCTTGCGTGACTGGTTTGGAGGTTTTAGGTCCTGTTCGGGGAGTCTTTATGGTAGATTTCCCCATTGTTCCAACGTACAGCTACCTGATTAAACAATCTACTGAGAAAAGTTCTTTCAGAGCTCCTCTAGTCTACATATGATAGCTTCAAGTGAACATTGTTGTAAATTGAAAGAAAGAAGGTGGTCTCACAGTGAAGATAAGTTGCATCCGCACCTGGGGCCGATAGCTCCCCTGCTGGTAATGTGGTGGAATAAATCAAGCACTGTGGCTGTTTAGGAGATAATAAAGATGGTGGTGAGATCCTCCTGGTGTGTGATCACCAGTTTTAAGATGTTGAGGGAGAGCAGGTCTATCCGCTGTGCTGGTGTGCAGGTCAGGGGACGTGTCAGTTCTTGGTGTCTTTTTGTACAGGAGCAGGGAGTGCTAGTATCCTGGGGAGGAGATCGTTATATCCTCTCCCTGGCTTTGTTTAGGGCACTGTCTGTTCTGTGTTTCCGTACCACCTGCAGCACATAGAGGGATGGTGGGGTTTGCAGCGTATAGGGTGGATATCAGTATCAAGTGTTGTGAGGAGTAACAGATCAAGGCAGTCCAGTCTCCAGGGGTGAGGATGTCAGTTTTCTGTATTTAGTGCAGTCACCTGATGAGCTATGTGTTCTCTCCAGTTTAGCCCTGTACCAGGTTGTATCTGCTCCTCTTCCCTTTCAGGACCGCTTATGCAGGGGACTCCCGGTACCTCAGACCCTTGGGGGTTATGAGAGAGGCTTGATATGTAACAGGGGATGACAGTGAAGTCGGCAGTGCCAGCAGTAACCCCGTGGGTGCTTGATTCTGTATTTCTCCCTTCCTCTTTGGCCGGAGTTGTGGATCAAAGTCTCGGCTCACCTCCCCCCTTTCAGTATATGCCCAGTGCTCCAAGTCTCAGGGGGCTATGTGATGTTGAGCAGTGGGGTCGGCCGTGCAGGCAGTCTTTTTTCTCCCCTCTCACTCCCCTCACCTCACCTTAGACCGGTGCTCAGGAGCTCTCCACCGCCCCGTTAGATCTGGGCCCTCGGATGCGCAATCAGCAGCAGGCGGTTTCCTCTTTCAGTGGGAGCCGGTTCGGGCGCGAGTGCCTGCGGTCGTCCGATCCCCTCACACCGACCACCAGAGGCTCTCCACATTCACAGCACGGCTCCCAGCAGCCGCGGCGGTTCCACTGTCGGCTCGTTCCCGCGATGTTCGGAGGTCGTCAGGTAGCTCTCTCCTCCACGGTCCGGGAGAGAGGGGAGGGGGGGGGGGGTGCCCGCCAGCAACACCACGCGTCGCTCCGTAGGAGGATATGTGGCCCAAGGATGTCCTCAAAAGAGTCCACGGGGCTGTGGGAAGCGCACAGACACGGGCAGGGTTGTTGCGGAAGCTCTCAGGAGCGGGATGGCGCCGGATTGTGTGTCAGGGGAGAGAGCGAAGTAGATTGCGTCCTCTCTATGCGGCGGCCATCTTGGATCTCCTCAAACTAAGAATCTTATAACTAGAGAAAAGCAAATCTTTTGAAGTTCAGATTTGATTCGGTTTACCGAACAGGCATATGTTTGCTGAAAATATTGACAAAAAGTTCGCTGAACTTCTAAACCCCCTTCAACTCAATGTGAGGCAAAATCAAGGGCATAGAAAACACCTTCGAAGGGGCACAAAAGCTGTCCAAACAGCTCAAATTAAAGACAGACAGCAGGAAAAGAGCCATCTATTCTCCAGAGTTATCATTTTCACTATTTCATTATTGTGCATTATGGATGCATGGCACAAGGCCTGGCTCAGTATTTCAAACTTTGAGATTGATCAGAAACAGATAGATTACTGACAGGTATAGGCATGGTGCTCAGAGAGCCTTGCTAAATTCACATAACAAAGACACCCCAAGAAGACTCTTCACATTTAAAAAAATGAGGACCAGATAACACCAAGGTGGCATCAATTCACCCAGAATAAAAATTGTATAATGGCGCAGTGTGCATGCATGACACAAGGTCTGGAACAGGGCATGGACTATTATTTCAAGGTTAAACATTCATTAGCAACAGGGGTATGAGTGACACGTGTAGGCAACTTACTCAAAGGAGATACCCAAAAAGAGTCTATACACTTCAAAAAATCAGGCACAGATACCACCAAAGTGACATCAAGTGACACAGAATAAAAATTGTATAATGGCCAGGCCTGCATGCATGGCCTGGCATTTCAAGGTTAAATATTCATTGGTAATAGGGAGATGAGTGACATGTGTAGGCACTGTACTCATAGAGCCCTGCTAAATTTACGAAAAAGAAAAGAAGGAGATCTCCGAGAAGGGTCTCCAAATTTCAAAAAAATAGGGCCAGATACCATCAAAGTGGCATCAATTGACCCAGAATAAAAATTGTATAATGGCAAGATCAATGCAGCACGCTGAAAAGTACAACATCGCCTACTCTGCCCAGTCTGTCACTGGGGTGTAAAAGTCCTTGGAGATCCATGACTTGATCATCTTGATGAAATTTAGATGGTCCACATGTGGCACCCCAGGGTCAATGCGCCACTGTCACGGGTGGCACGGATGACAGGGTGGAGGCCACGCGCAGACGATCCCAGCGGTTGGCCCACCAGCCATAATGGTGGAGGATGGTCCGTCTCTTTCAGGAGCATTTACCTTCTGTGTTGATGGAAAGAAGGTGTGATGAGATCTCTCTATTATGGGGAGACGGCTGTGGAGGTCTTGCGCTCGGTCTGGTTTTATCCACCAATGTTGTAGGTCACTAGGACCCAGCAGACTCCTTCCACCTTTATAAGGAGGTTCATTACCCTTCCTCGGTGCAGGTGATAGTTCCTTGTGCACACTTTATCCTTGCTCCAGCAGAAGCTGAGATTGTGGAGGTTGCTGTGTTCTGCTGTCAGATAAGTGTTTCCTTTTCCCAAATGTCTGTCTTCCCTGGTGTTTGTCTTTAGTTGATAGTGGAGGGGTCTAGTGAACCTCTCCATCTGATCCTTAGATAAGATAGATCTAGGATCAGAGAGGGACGAGGTTCGTGGTCGGCGACAGTTGAGGAGACTGTATAGGGACGTTAGGGCAGACAGGGTCAGCTCTAGGAAGTCTAGGGGTCACCGTCTCCTTCTTGTGCCCTTAGCATTAGGGACTCCTGATCCCCCCCCCCGTCGTTATCCTACGCTGGGTGTCTTCCCCACTCCCAGCGTGACAGCCACAGTGTCATCACTGCCCCGGGTAGTGGTGTCACCAGAGAGCAACGAACGGTATTCTCATCAGGCAACACACACACAACACCAACACCTCCAAGCCAGAAGGGGAAGACCAAGCCCCCCTATATATTCTGGTCTGGAGAGGAGTAGTTCAGTTCAGTCCCTGGGAGGGCTGTGAAGAGTTCAGCTCCTGAGAGGGCTGTGAAGAGTTCAGTTCCTGGGAGGACTGTGAAGCAGACCTGGGTGTAAAGAAGCTGTGCTAAGCTCATCCCAAGGTCCACTGACTAACACCAGGCCTAAGGCTAGGGTCTGAGGAAAGGAGAGGAAGAAACACACCTGGAGGTTGAGCAGCACCTTGCTCTCCCCAAAGAACAAGCGCGTACAACGGACACTGGAGTCCGAAACTGTGCAGGGTGACACATCCCAGCAGTCAATACCGGAAGGTGGGTGTTCTAGATTCCCAGCCACACTCTACCAAAACACAGCAACGCATAGACTCCAGCAACACTGACACCCAGGTGCAGGGTAGAGAAAATGAAGAACCCGAGTTGCCCGTTATACTGGTTACTCCGCAGGAAGAGACAGGGTCGGCAGCCTAGCTTAAGCAACTGCAGGAGCCAAATTACAAGCGCAGCAAGGGAGTCAAAAGACCCGGCCGGGTGAGAATAACCCCAAGTTGCTCTCCAGACTCCGTGGACAGCTTTTACCATCTGCTCTAGTAAAAGGGACTGAGAAAACTACAACAGTGAGTCTGCCTGTTAATTGCGCCTGTTGCCTATAATCCACAGCAGAGACTTCCACCTGCAGAGCTGCCGACTACCAGGATAACAAGCACTGCTGGAGAAGCTGCAGCGACAAAGTAAGTGAACTGCACCGAACACAATCCCTCACCATGCTCATCCATTACTACTACACTTGCCCTGGGGACCCTCAGCCCTACCCGAGGAGGGCTTACCATCCACGCTGCCCAAGTCACAGTCCCCAGCAGAAATATGGCAGCGGTGGTTCTATTAACCACATAACCCGGGTGGCATCACGACAAATCTCTCTGTAAATACTCCCTTTACTTGCTGCATCTGGGACGACGGGATCGGGCCTGGCACTCTGACATCCCCTGTGAGACAGTATAGACCCGGTCTGGAGTATCCCGGTTCCTAGTGTGCGACATACACATTCAGGGGATAGTCGTATGTGCTTATTCATCACGATACCACCAGCAGCACTGAACACACATTCTGAGAGAACACTGGTTGCCGGGCATGACAATATCTCCAAGGCATGACTGGCGAACTCAGGCCACTCCTCCATTTTTGAAGCCCAAGATGCAAAAGGGTCCAAATACCCTACTAGAGCATGGATATTGAGCTCTAGATACTCCTGGATCATCTTCTCCAATCGTTCAATATGTGTCAGGCTTATACTCAGTTCTGCCAGTGGTTGGGCTGGTTGAAAAAAATGGTCAAAGGACTCCCAGAAGTTGCTTCTGACAGTTAAATTGCTACTGCTAATGTTTCTATGCTTATGACACGATGTCCCCCTGATTAAAAGTGTAGATCTGCGATGCGTACTGTGTCAGTCACTGATGTGGTGAGGAAAACCAGTCCTATAATTGTCTACCAGCTTTTTTTTGATACTCCAGAATGTGCGTGTCCCTGTCCATGCTGGGAGGCATCTGGCTAAATTTTCTCTTTTACTTCATATTTCAGACTGTGGCAACCCAGTAGTCATCACTAATTTGAATCCTAACGATACGGAAATCATGTTGCAGATAGTGCAGCAAGAAGGCGCTCATGTGTCGCATCCATGAGGCCCAAGTATTTGTGTTGGTGGCGGCGTAAAAATAGAGCTTCCTTCCACCGTCCTCTCCCGCCAACATTGGACATCAGAATAATTTCCTCCTCCTTTCTGTCCACAACTCTTCAGCTGTGTGACATTCTCAAGGCATTTTAATTTAAAAACTGCCTGATGGCAGAGATCAGTGGCAGCACAGTACGGAGGTGGGGTGGATTATGTCTGAAATGTTGCAACATTGACGTAGTGGTTGAGGATGCAGCTGGAGGCCCTAGAGGAGGTGAATGAGGGAGAAGCAGTGGATAAAGAGGTACAGGTAGAAGTTTGTCCCAACAGTGTTGGGGATTTCAAGACTTGAGAAAAAGTCCCTTCCCACCTGGCCCTGCAGCCACCAATCTCCCAGTGGCCAGTGAGGGAGATGTAACGCCCCTGGCCATGTTTGCTCGTCTATTTGTCAGAGGTCATATACACCCTGTCATACACAGAGTTTCTCAAGGAAAGGGTGGTATTGTCTGTGACATGCTGGTGTACTGCAGACACAGCTTTGTTCAAGAAGTAGTGGCACCTTGGCAGCTGATACTGCCATCAGTTTTCGGAAACCGTCTTGATCCACCAGGTGGAAAGGCAGCATTTTTGTGAACAACAGATGGGCAATAGTCAAACGCTTTGCATTGAGATGTGTAGGAAGAAATAATCTTTTCCGTGACCACAACTGCGGGCTGAGAGAGGGTGGAGAAGGGTGTACCCGAAAAACTGCTGCACTGTGAATGAAGTGCAGGTGGAGATGTTATGGAGGGTTGATAAACAAATGGTGTGCTTGGTTTCTGAGAACGGTCTAAACGAGCAGGCTTGTCCACTTCTGTAAAAGCTGAGGTGCTGTTACTCAGCCCGACTGTAACGGGTAAACAAGTTGAGGTCCTGTGGCTGAACACCTGTCGGAGAACACTTGCCACAGTGACAGAGGAAGAAGCCGCTGATGCAGTTGTTGCAGTGAACGGTGTTCTGTGAGGCTTGCTAGGCACAGTAATTTTCCTAGAGTAACACATGGTGCTTGGCCATGTGGCTGTTTAGCATGTAATAGTCACATTGTAGTTGTTTTTTGCCTTTACTGAATTTTTTTTACAAAGTTTGCAAATAGCCTGAGTTGGGTCATCTTTTGTGGTGTCAAAAAAGTCCCAGGCTAGGCAACCTTTTCAACATTGGACTACTGCAGACCCACAACTGCTGCTGTCCAGAGCTAGAGTTGTGGCTGAGGATACAGTGCTTGTCGTGCTTGCAGCCCTCAATCTCTGTGTGAGAAGACACAACCTAATCCCTTCGTCTTCTCGTCCTCTGCTGAGCTACTCAGCTGCGTGACTCTGGGTTTATTCCAAGTGTTATTTAGAACCTCACCATCATCCTCTCTGTTGCCCCACTCCTCACTATGAGAGTAATCTTCCTCCTTTTCCTGGCACTGAACGTATCTGAGTCTTATCATCATCATCACTTCCATCCCCCGGGAGTTAACATCTGGTGATGAGGGTCTGGATTCGCCTGGGGTCCTACTTCGGTTGTCCCCGGATCCAACTCTTAAAGATTTTGGGCATTAGAGTATGTGAATGTTTGGAGAAGACCTCTGAAGCCCATGGAATAGAATGTGTGAACATTTCTGCAGAATAGCCCATCTGTGTCTTCCCCCAATCAGTTGTGCAGTTGGAGAATTGTGACATGGGGTAACAAATGAGTAGATGAGATGCCACCTCTGAGGACTGTACTGTTTGTGATGTTGATGGTGGAGGAACAGGAAGACTGGCCCCTTGATGCAGCGCTTGACATGAACTGCAGCAAAAGCTCTTTTTGGACCTTATCCCCAACTCGTATAGCTATGCTGCTGGTAAAGGGACTGGAGTAGGTCAGTAACAGAAGTTGTCACTTTGTTTGGGATGCAATGAGCAAAATGTTTGGTTAGTATAGCTTTCAGTAACGTTAGCAGTAGCACCTACTCCACGTACACCTCGAACGCCAAGCCTACTCCTCATTCTAGCAACCTTTTTCCCCTTTCCACCATAAAATTACTGCTTTGAGCCCAAAAAAATGCCTTTTAGTACAAAATGAATGATTTGGCAATCACTGCTTTTAGGCCCCAAAAAGCCTTTTTATTCGTCTATCACTGCTTTGAGGCTAAAGACAGGCTTTTTTTAGGGGAAACTGAATGACTTGGCAATCACTGGTTTGAGATTAAAAAATGCCTATTTATTACAAACTCAAGGACTTGACTATCACTAGTTAGAGGTCAAACACAGGCTTTTTAGGAGAAACACTAAGATTTGGCAATCACTTGCTGTATACCTGAAGATGTTATATGTGTCCTGATTGGCTGCTGGCCCGAAATATCCACACAGAAAGCGCCGGGGGAAAAAAAAGGAGTTCTACGCACTTGTGACCTCTCCTCACACCTACTGCTCACTATCCTACACTGTCATAAGGAAAGAGAAAAGCATCACTTAAATGCAGTAATGCTTTTTTTTTTTAAACATTAATTTTTATTGAGGTTTTTGCAAAAAGTGAGAAACAAACAAACATAACATAACAATGTCTGATCTTTGCCGGAAACAGAACCGGGGGATCTAATAGACACTAGACATTTAAAGCATCTAAAACAACAGTAATAAGAAGAGTAAGTGTCATAAGGGGGGTAATAAAGATAGAAGAAAGAGAGAGAGAGGAGAAAGGAAAAAGGGAGGGGGGGGGTACGACGTTAGGTTGTATTGGGAATCCGGAGAAGGGGAGGGGAGAAACCGCACGGACTGCAACATGGACCGATTAAAATTATGTCCTCTATTTAAATCGAGTGTGATTTGAGCCATTTAAACGAAGCCACCTTTTATTTTATTTTAATGAGTTCCAAACAGACAGACAACTCACGGGGAAGACCGCTCCACAGCCGGCGGGTCTGCAGGTTTTGCGGGGCAAGAGGGCCGAACGAGTCCCTGGGGGATCGGTGCAGCCCCTGGGTGTGAGGCCCAAACACTCCATCTATCATGGACCGACCGTCTGGATAACTTATTTAGTGCTAGATAGTATTCCTGATGAAAGATCCAGTTGATCTTATGTGTCAGCTCAGTCAGAGTAGGCGAGGATGAGGCCTTCCACTTCGCGGCTAGGCATAGACGGGCAGCGATAAGGATGTACGTTACCGTCCCCCGCAACGGCCAGGGGAAGTCTCGAATGCCAATATTCAGAACCGCCAACTGAGGCGTCAGGTAGTAATGCTTTTTTTTTATCCAATCAGTTAACGAACAAAGCCCCTTTCACTGATTGTTTTGGTAAATTTCTCATGTTTCCAATCTCGAAACATATCTGCAATGTTCATGCCAAATTTTAAATTGGTAAACATGTTCGAGGAAAATTTAATCATCTCTACTTATAACTGAGCTATAAACATAGACACTAACAAAAAGGCCTAAAACTGCATGCTCCAATTTGTTTCAAAATGCACCAAAATTGGGTGCAATTTAATCTGCATGAGTAAGGGTACTTTCACATCAGCGTTTTTTTTAAATCTCGGCAGTTGCGGTGAAAAAAACGCAACTGCTGCGATTACTGCATAACGGCTGCACTTGCGGCACACTTGTGGCACACTTGCGGCAAGCCCCATACAATGTATATGCGGGCTTGCGGCAGGTGCGGCAAGTGCGGTTTTAGCACTTGCGGCAGGTGCGGCCGCGAAAAAACCGTGGCTGACCGCGTTTTTTTTTTGCGGCCGCACCTGCCACAAGCCCGCATATACATTGTATGGGGCTTGCCGCAAGTGTGCCACAAGTGTGCTGCAAGTGCAGCCGTTATGCGGTAATCGCGGCAATTGCAGTTTTTTTCACCGCAACTGCCGCGATTTAAAAAAACCGCTGATGTGAAAGCAGCCTAAGGGCCCTTTCACATCAGCGTTTTTTTCAAATCGCGGCAGATGCGGTGAAAAAACCGCATCTGCCGCGATTACCGCATACCGGCTGCACTTGCGGCGCGGTTGCGGTTTTTGCCATGCAAAGTATAGACGGACTTGCGGCAGGTGCGGCAAGTGCGGTTTTGCACTTGCGGCAGGTGCGGCCGCGAAAAAAACCGCGGTCAGCCGCGTTTTTTTTCGCGGCCGCACCTGCCGCAAGTGCAAAACCGCACTTGCCGCACCTGCCGCAAGTACGCCTATACTTTGCATGGCAAAAACCGCAACCGCGCCGCAAGTGCAGCCGGTATGCGGTAATCGCGGCAGATGCGGTTTTTTCACCGCATCTGCCGCGAATTTCAAAAAAACGCTGATGTGAAAGGGCCTTTACATTAGTAATATGCTAGTAGAGCAGATATTCAACTTATAAACCCCTAACTTTGATGCATACCGGTATTTGTTTTTTGCATATGGGGCAGAGAGGTCTTGGTCACACACAATGTTTCAAGGTCTAGACACAACTACAACCACTGCCCCTCGTGGTGCTAAAACATATTAATTGGGGCCGCCAAAGAGTATAAGAGTATGTTTATAGCAACCACTTACTGGGGTCATTAGATTAGTGACCTTTTGGTACTTGCATATATGTAATACAAGGTCATACATTTAGGAGTTGCAGATTTATGAGTCACAGCAAAAATTGTACCACAAATGGCCAATAGACCTCACTGCCAAATTATAAGACCCTGATATTACAAACAGCACACAGTAGGGGTATAACTCTGATTTTTGGATTTGGGCCTTAACAATCCCACTCATACTGCTAGAGATATCTATATACAGGCATGGCTAACAGTTTTGGCACCCTTAATATTGTTCCAGAAAATTAATTATTTCTACCAGAAAATTATTGCATTTGCACAATTTTAATACACGTTTATTTCCTTTATGTGATTTGGAACAGCACGCAAAAAACAAAGGAAGAAGAGTAAATTGAAAATAATTTCACACAAAACCCCCAAAATGGGCTGGACAATATTATTGACACTTTACTTTATTTCAAAGGTTGTGCAACCAAATATTAACAACTGCAATCAATTTCACAGTGCCATAGTTTTTAAGGTTGAAGGAAGACTTTAAGTTCATCTAGTTCAACCCCTAGCCTAAGATGTTGATCCAGAGGAAGGCAAAAAAAACATGCGGCAAACACTTTGTTTTTGCTTCCTATAACCATCACAAAGCATCTTACACCTCTCATCCGGAATTTTAGACCACTCTTCTTTTGCAAACTGCTCCAGGTCTCTCATATTTGAGGGTTGCCATCTCCCAGCAACAATTTTAAGATATCTCCACAGGTGTTCAATAGGAATTAGTTCTGGACTTATTACTGGCCTCTTCAGAACTCTCCATCCTTTTCTGGGTGCTTCTTGAGCAGTGTATCGACACTCGATTAGATTCTGAAATAGTGATATTTATTCATGCCACGCAATCCAAAGTGTAAAACATGATGTGGTCAAGACACCAGGTTTTTATCAGACACTCTGATTGTATCTTGCTGAAGGAGGAAATGATGGAAGTATAAAAAATAGGCGCTATATGAAGTGCGACTACCATCACTGCTGAGCGTCAGCCTCTGGAATTATTACAGTTTACATTCACCCATCTTTCCACACCAATATCTATTAGTTGCAATTACACCAATTTAGCCAGTTTTCAATTTTGAGCTGCTATATATTTTGTAGTTTATCATTTCTACGGAGATTATTTGTGCCTCACCAACATACACACTACTACTGGATGATTTGTGGCTTATGCCTAGCCATGTCACACATTCCAATCATTTGCTATCCATGCTTGCATCACTTTCGGTGAGCACACCAGAAGTACCAAAGGACGCCGCAATTCTTTAGTATAGTGCTAGAAATGTGTGACCAAAATGGCCTGTTTTACATTTTGATTGGACCAGAGTGCCTTCCTGCACATGCCATGTAGGAGACACAGCTGCATGTGGAAGAAAGTGCTCTGGTCTGATAAGATCTAGTAGATCTTTTTGGGCCAAGTGGAAAACTAACACTACACATCATCCTGACAAAAATATCCCTACTGTCAAATATATTGGAAGCATCATGCTGCGGGAAGGCTTTTCTTCAGCAGGGACAGGGAACCTGATCAGAGTTGATGGGAATATGGATGGAGCTAAATATAAGAGAATTCTGGAGGAAAACCCGTTAGATGCTGAAAAGATTTGAGAGTTTAGGTTGACCTTCCAGCAGGACAACAACCCTAAACATACTGCCAAAGCTACAAACAATGGTTTAGATCACAGCATATTCATGGGTTTGAGTGGCCCAGTCACAGTCCAGACTTACAGTAACTGTAATTGAGAATCTTTGGCAAGACAAGAAAATTGATATCCATACACCTCCATCCAACCTCACTGAGCTACAGTTGTTTTGCAAAGAAGAATGGGTAGAAATGTCATCCCCTACATGCACATGGTAGAGACATATCCCTATAGCGACACATGCACTCACCCCACAGGGACACACACACCACAAAGAGACACACACAACACAGAGACACACACACACCACACAGACACCTCCCCACAGGGACACACACACATACACACCCTATAGGGACATATGCACTCACCCCACAGGGACACACACACCACAAAGAGACACACACAACACAGAGACACACGCACACCCCACGGAGACACACACACACCCTATAGTGACACATGCACTCACCCACAGGGACGCATACACACACCACAAAGAGACACACACAACACAGAGACATGCACACACCACAAGGACACCCCCCCACAGGGACACACACACATACACACCCTATAGGGACACATGCACTCACCCCACAGGGACACACACACACACCACAAAGAGACACACAACACAGAGACCCCCCCCCGCCACGGGGACACACACACAGCCTATAGCAACACATGCACTCACCCAGAGGGACATACACACCACAAAGAGGCACACACAACACAGAGACACAAACACACCACACAGACACACAGACCCCTTCCCCACAGGGACACACACACATACACACCCTATAGGGACACCTGCACTCACCCCACAGGGACACACACCACAAAGAGACATACACAACACAGAGACACACACACATACACACCCTATAGGGACACATGCACTCACCCCACAGGGACACACACACCACAAAGAGACACACACAACACAGAGATACACACACACCACACAGACACCTCCCCACAGGGACACACACACATACACACCCTATAGGGACATATGCACTCACCCCACAGGGACACACACACCACAAAGAGACACACACAACACAGAGACACACGCACACCCCACGGAGACACACACACACCCTATAGTGACACATGCACTCACCCCACAGGGACGCATACACACACCACAAAGAGACACACACAACACAGAAACACGCACACACCACAAGGACACCCCCCACAGGGACACACACACATACACACCCTATAGGGACACATGCACTCACCCACAGGGACACACACACACACACCACAAAGAGACACACAACACAGAGACACACACCCCCGCCACGGGGACACACACACACCCTATAGCAACACATGCACTCACCCCAGAGGGACATACACACCACAAAGAGACACGCACAACAGAGAGACACAAACACACCACACAGACACACAGACCCCTTCCCCCACAGGGACACACACACATACACACCCTATAGGGACACCTGCACTCACCCCACAGGGACACACACCACAAAGAGACATACACAACACAGAGACACACACACACACCACTCAGACACCTCCCCACAGGGACACACACGCATACACACCCTATAAGGACATATGCACTCACCCCACAGGGACACACACATCACAAAGAGACACACACAACACAGAGACACACGCACACCCCACGGAGACACACACACACCCTATAGTGACACATGCACTCACCCCACAGGGACGCATACACACACCACAAAGAGACACACACAACACAGAGACACGCACACACCACAGGGACACCCCCCCACAGGGACACACACACATACACACCCTATAGGGACACATGTGTGCCGCCCAGCTTAGGGGACCGGGATACCCGGCGCAGGGTCCCTTTCCTTGGGGGAATCACTGGTGGCTGGACCCAGGCCGTGGCCCCAGGCTGACACACTCCTAAAGGGGGGTATTTACAGGGGATTTAGAAGTTTATATAGTTTATAAAGTTTGTAGATGTTATTGTCGTGACGCCACCCGGAATAATGTGGCTATATATGGCCACCGCTGCCTTGTACTGGCCAGGGGATGATGGTGAGAGACAGCTGAGATGGTATAGCCCTTTTCCGGGTAGGGCTGTAGGGTACCCTGGACAGGTCATGTTAAAGTTAATGATGGATGAAGATGGAAGTCTGGTGAGGAGATGTTAAGGGCACAGACACTTACTTGATTCACAGCAAATTCTCTCAGCGGTGATGGTCCCGATCCTGGATAGATGGTAGCTGTTAAATCAGAGGCTGAGGCACAGATGAAGTTTAACTGGTTTACTTTCAACCAAACTACAATACAACAAGTCCCGTCTCCGGAGTCTGCAATAGGGGTTCAGTTGCTCAGGCCCCACCGGGTCCTTTACCTCCTGCTTGCGCTGTCTGTGTGGCCCTGCTGGCGTGTGTGAACTGGCTGTCGGCCCAAATCTGTCCTCTCTGGGTCCCACACAACAGGCAACTTAAGTCCTTTGTCTCTCTCTGCTTACCCCCTCCGGGAGTACTGCTGAACTCTTAGTATGTTGCTGTGTCTGGCCCTGTAAGCTTGTTGTTACCTCACGTTGTCCGGTTGCTGTATTGTATATAACTAATGCAGCCACGGATCCGGTATCAGTATCTGCGCTTTTTATCTAGGGTAGATAATGATGCTACCCGATTCTGAAAGTGTTCCTCTTATCAGTTTTCTCCTCCTGAGACCGATGGCTTGGCCCTAGAAAATTGTCAGTCAGTCCTCAGGAACTCAATGCAGCTCCTGTCACTCTGAGCTCCTGGCTCCAACTGTCTGAAAATCTACCTCAGACCAGTGTTTTATCTCTAGGGAAATCTCTGGTGTCTCTGGAGCTCCCCCTACTGGCCAAAGGTGGTAGTGCAGTGGCATGGCTTTCTATGTGAGTGCAACTATTATGATCTTAGGCTGGCTTCACATTTGCGTATGGGAAGGCAGCGTATTGCTGCGTTCCCATACGCAGTCAAACGCATGCGCACTGCGTTCCTATGTTTAACATAGGAACGCATGGTGCCTGCGTTTGCTGCGTTCGGGTGCGGATGCGGACGATATCTGCTGCTTCCGGTGTCCAGCATCCGCACCCGGGACGCAGCCAGTTGGGTTTTTTTGTGCGTTTGGGGACCTTGGACAATCAGCAAGCGTCCCAAGCGTACAAAAAATGCATTGTCTTCAATGGGTCCGCAGTGTCCTCTGCATGACACCGCAGGAGAACGCTGCGGACCCATTGAAAAATCTCCCGGTGGCCGCCGGTGATGTCACAGGAGCTCACCGACGGCCACCGGGAGATCAGCTGAGGCTCTGCTGTCCTCCTTCTCCCCGCCGCCTGTAATCTCCTAGCGATGTCGGCGGGGAGAACAGCTGATCTGAGAGCTGTTTGAATCTTCCCGCGCCGACATCTCCTCTCAGTGTCGGCGCGGGAAGATTCAAACAGCTCTCACATCAGCTGTTCTCCCCGCCGACATGTCCCGGAGCTTACCGGCGGCCGGGGGGGGCGGAGATCTCCGGCGCTGATCTCCGCCCCCGGCCCGCCCCCGGACAGCGCCGATTGGCTGCCGGGCTCCCTAGTGATGTGTCCGCAGGCGGACATTATCCGCTGCGGACACATCAAAGTGTCCCTGCTTTTGACAGCGTTTGTGTCTGCATGCCATCAGCATGCAGACACAAACGCTAATGTGAAGCCAGCCTTATACTGTGGCTAATACCCGCAGGGGCGCCACACATGCACTCACCCCACAGGGACACACACACACACCACAAAGAGACACACAACACAGAGACACCCCCCCCCCGCCACGGGGACACACACACACCCTATAGCAACACATGCACTCACCCCAGAGGGACATACACACCACAAAGAGACACACACAACACAGAGACACAAACACACCACACAGACACACAGACCCCTTCCCCCACAGGGACACACACACATACACACCCTATAGGGACACCTGCACTCACCCCACAGGGACACACACCACAAAGAGACACACAACACAGAGACACCCCCCCCGCCACGGGGACACACACCACCCTATAGCAACACATGCACTCACCCCAGAGGGACATACACACCACAAAGAGACACACACAACACAGAGACACAAACACACCACACAGACACACAGACCCCTTCCCCCACAGGGACACACACACATACACACCCTATCGGGACAAATGCACTCACCCCACACGGACACACACACACACACCACAAAGAGACACACACACAACACAGACAGACACACACCACACAGACCCCCCACTGGGACACACACACCCCAGGGACACACACACCACACAGACAGACACATGTGCCATATAGGGAATTAAGGCAGATGTCAGTCACATGATATGTCTATTATGTGTATGTGTGAGGTAACATATACTGCCCGGCCGGGGGAGGGTTTACTGTTGGCTGGAGATTTATCAGGCTTCCTATAGCAACCAATCACAGCTCAGCTTCTATTTTCCTACAGGTCATTAATATGACATATTCAAATTCTATTTTGTTATAGCTAACATCAGTTATTTATTAACCCGGGCGTAGCCGGGTAGTACAGCTAGTATATACACTGTGTTCCAAATTATTATGCAAATTGGTTTTAAGTGATATAGGTTTTTTTTTTTTCTTTTCAATGAAACCCATGGTATTGTGTCTCAGGGTTCTTTGGATCATTGAAATCAATCTCAGATATCTGTGATAATTAGTTTGGCAGGTGAGCCCAATAAAAGGAAAACTGGGTGTTCCACAATGTTACGCAGGCCCAGTTTTCCAGTAACATGGGAAAGAAAAAGGATGTCTCTGCTGCTGAAAAGCAAACAATAGTACAATAGGATAACAGAAGGAAATCGAGGCACTAAAGCCGACAGCTTGCCGGGCGGATAAAATATGGAGTGAACAGGTGGCAACGGGAGGTGCTTGTCCCAAGCACAACAGTCCAGTAATTAATGATTAAAGAAGAGACGGCACTCACCCGGTTTGAGATCGGTGATTTATTCAGGGAACAAAAACATTCCGTGCAGGGAGGGAGAGGGGAGCAGCTGACGACGGCACCTTTTCGCGCTTAAGCGCTTCTACGGGTCATAGGCTAATGGAGGTGTAGCTCACTTCCTAAATAGGCGGAGTCCACAACACACGCTGACGTCCTCATTAGCATAATTAATACAACGGGGGAATTTTAAAATCATCATTCCATATCAAACACCATCTATGTAAAACAAGAAGGATTGTTGAACATATAAAAATGAATTCATATAAGCATCAAATTATAGGCAGTACACATCAGACCACAAAGGGCCGAGAAAGATTCTGTCATAGATGATAACTCTATACGGAGGAGGAGGCAAACAACCGGTAACCAGCGCGCGAATAGCAAAACAGTGACGGGCAGGCAAGACAAAGCACAGCCTTTAAATTATTCTTAACAAATTACCAGCGGACAAAAAATGCTGTCTAAGTCGCTGACGGTGAATCAGTGACTACGCGGTGTTTCAGCAAGTAAAATATGTCACTTACTAACGCTGCAACCAATTACAGTTGCCGCCTCCTTACTTCGCATAGGGACAGCCACATCATAAAAGAGCACATGGAACAAACAACTATATACCGATTATTACAGAACTAGACAATACCCACTAGAAAAGACAAGGACCTGTGGCTAATACCGGTAAAAAGGAGAAGAGAAAAGGGAAGTTAACATAACTGTCGCCCCCATACTGCGCGACTGTAAATCATATTTAATGATTATTTACAATTACGACACAGCTAAATACCCACACAGTGAGGAAACAGGGTAATGGGGGAACCTATACCTTATTATATGTCAATTCTTCAGAAGATAGCAACTCAAGATCAGGATCAAAAATTCATAAGGAAAATGTAATTAGACCTATGGGAAGCAGAAGAGACTCAAAGGAAAACAGCCATATCAACCTTATCATTGAGACCTGCTGCTCCCATAGCATTAGAATTCAAGATCCAATTAGTCTCTACTTGCAAGAGTTTTTTATGCAGATTACCTCCTTTTGTGGAGGAACAAATCCTTTCAATACCTGCAAACTTCAGCACTTTCGGGTCCCCAGCATGGTGATCCCGAACATGCTGAATGAGTCTTGTAGAACCTTTTCCTGTAAATACAGAATTAAAGTGTTCTCTAACTCTAATGCACATTGCCCGGATAGTTTTCCCAATATAGAACCTGCCACAAGGGCACCACTGCAAAGAAGAGTTCCAAAAACCGGAAAAAAGCGGCTAAAAAATCCAACAGGTTTACATCAGATGAAGAAGATGTGGCTTCCGATGAGGACTCAGTATATCATGATCTTGATGGAGTTCAGGTTAATAACAGCGACCCTTTAGGCGCAGGACTAGAAGAGGGGGGCATAACAGAAGGAGAGGACGAGGATCTAATTCTCCCACCCCCCACAAAGAGGAAGCAGGTGTCCTGGCGGGACTAAACACTCAGACTTTACGTGTTTATAATCTGTCAGATCGTACATTGACAGGGGATATGTTGGCATTGTTACAGAACGGTCTTAACTATTGTATTGCCGAGCACTTTGATTATGCGGAGTTTAGAGCTGATCTTTTCAAATCTACTAGAAATTTGTATTTATTTAAGCATTTTGAAAACCAAAAAAATTTACTTAATACTAATAAAGTGCACACTAGCTCTAAAATCTCTGATGATGCAGATGCTATAGGTCCGTTAGGATTTTTTGTAAATTCTGATTCTCTCAGCCAAACCCAGGATGATCTCCGGCTTTTACTGGGACATACAGATAGCCAAATGGGGACTAGTAATGATCTGCACAGACCCCCGTTTTTAGGAGGTGTTAAATCCACATTTATGCCCCAGTTGGTCCCAATGATAGCCTGGATTCCTTTATGGAACTGGTTGATAGAGACATTAGAGCCTTGATCTATCCCACACCGGCAAAAAATCTGACCAAAAATGAGCAAGAGGCGTTAGTTGAAATGCAAAAATGGAAAGATACCGTATTTAGGAAGGCGGATAAGGGAGGAAGTATAGTCCTTCTATCTAGATCAGCTTATATCAAGGAGGCTAATAGGCAGTTGGGTAAATCAATCACATATCTTCCATTAGGGTCAGATCCCACTGATAAATTTTTTTTTTTTTGGTAAATATATCTTTATTAAACTTTTTCATAAAATTTACATTGTGATCAACAGAGTATCAACATAAAAAATGACTCTTTACAATGACCAAGAGAAACAATCATAGCTACTGAAAGCAATATTACAATTCGAGATATTTTCATATTAAGCAAAAGGCCAAGGCTGCTTCTTTCTGTCTGATCCACCAGCACAATGTGCTGCTTCTCCTCTGGTTCCGGCCAGGGAGGGTTTTATCTAGACCCGAGTAACTCAAGTCGCCTTGCGTACTCGGTACTCAAGCATCTTTTAACTTTTATCAACTTTTAACTTAGATGATGGTATAATCGTTAACGTCCAGGGATAAGGTAACTTAGGAGAGAGAAAGAGTAAGAAAAGAGAGGAGAAAAGAAAGAGAGGCAAGATAAGAATAAGTTGTGGATAATAGATAAGAATAGCGAAAGGATAGAGCGCACGAGGTGTAATGGTCTCCCCGGCGTGTTCAGGGAAGGAGGAGTGTGTGCACCTTAGCGTCCTCAAGTAATCAGGTCCCCAAGGCCAGGGGTGTCTTTGAATAGAATCCATTCCGTCCAGGTAGACACATATAGATTTTGGGTCTGAGAAAAGTCAGCCGACAATTCTTCGTATCTGCGGAGCTTCTCCATTTCAGAGTACCACTCTAAAATGGATGGGGGCTCTTGCTCCCTCCAGTGTCGAGGGATCACACTGCGAGCTGCGGCTAAGCAAAATCGGAGGATATCTTTCCTCTGGGTCTTCCAAGAGCCAGGGAGCAGAGAGAGTAGAACTAGTTCAGGAGTTCTTGCCAGGTCTTTCCCATGATTAAGTTGTAATTACGAAATACTTTAATCCAGAATTCCTGGATCAGTGGGCAGCTCCACCAGATATGCAGCATAGTGCCTGACTCATTGTTACATCTCCAACACAAAGGCGAAACGTCCGGGGAGAATCTGTGCACTTTGTCTGGGGTGAGGTACCACCGATAGCGTAACTTGAGGCTCTTTTCTAGAGTTTCGCACGAGCCGGCAGATTTATGAGTCAAAAGGAAACTCCTTTCCCATTCCGATTAAGGGATCGACCTGCCCAATTCCCCTTCCCACGCCTTCCTGTATCCCAAGTTCCTAGCATCTATAGACTTGGATAGAATCCTATGGATAGTCGAGATTCCTCTCGAGGGTGCCTCCTCTTCTACAAAGACCTCTTCCAACTTGGAAAGTGACAATGTTGGGGTCTTCTGTAACTTAAGAGATCCTATGAAGGACCTCAGCTGCAAGTACTCCCACCATTTAAGTTTGACTTGTGGGGCAGCTGCCTGGAGCATCCCAAGGGGAGGAAGTTCGCCTCTGTGCAGGACATGTCTAATTCTAGTGTCGTCTGCGTCTTTCCATCCCATAAAAGACTGGCTGGTCAACCCAGGAGGGAAGGCCGGATTGTGGAAGATCGGGGTCAGGGGACTGTCGTACTGTGTCTCCATCAACTCTCCTCTTACTACTTGCCATGCCCTGAGCGTTTCAGACGTAATGTTAGGTAAGGTACCTAAGGAGGCCAAGGCCTCCCTGGACAACCACTGCAAGTAGCGGAGGGGTATCGGGGAGCCGTCCTGTTCCACCCGTACCCACTGTTTGGATTCAGTTTTAAAATGCCAATCTATAAGGCGAACCAAAATGGCTGCCAAACAATACCTGCGGATGTCCGGCAGGCCAGCTCCTCCCTGTTCCTTAGGTGCAGCTAAGGTCTTCAAGCTTACTCTCGCCTTTTTACCATTCCATATGAAACGGGAGATCGCTGATTTAAGGGTGCGAAAGAATGCACCGTTAGGCCATAAGGGGACTGCCTGAAAAATATAAAGGAACCTTGGAAGAATGTCCATTCCCACAACATGGATTCTCCCTAGCCATGACAACCTCAGGGGTCTATAATTTTCCAACAAGACTCCGACTTTGTCCAAAATTGCCTGATGATGTAATTGAAAAATTTTTGACATGTCAGCCGGAAGACTTATTCCTAAGTAGACAATATGGCCCGTTTTCCACCGAAAGGGAAAATCCTTTGCCACTAGAGCCACCTCTGTTTGTGGTAGGGAGACGTTCAACACCTCCGTTTTGGAGAAATTGACCTTAAAATTGCTGAGACCGCCAAAGATCTCGAATTCCCGCAGTAAAGTGGGAAAGGTCGTAAATGGTTGGGTGACATACAGTAGTACGTCATCCGCAAAAAGTGCTGTCTTGTGGTGAACGTCACCCACAACCAACCCCTGGATGTCATGATTATCCCTTATGGCTTTTGCTAGATGTTCCATCACTACGACATATAGCAGAGGGGAGAGTGGGCAACCCTGTCTCGTCCCGTTCTTTACCCGGAACGGTCCTGATAGGCCCCCATTTATGCGAACCCTTGCGGAAGGGCAGGAATAGAGGGAGGAGATCCCGTTCATAAATCTGGTGCCCAAGCCAATATGGACTAAGGCCTCTCTTAGGAACCCCCAGTGGACCCTGTCAAAGGCCTTTTCTGCGTCGATGGAGAGCAGGCATAGAGGGGACTTCCACATCCTTGCCTTCTCAATTAGGAGACAGGATCTAAGAATGTTGTCCCGCGCCTCTCGGCCCTTAACAAAGCCCACCTGATCGAGATGTATAATGGATGGAAGTCTTGGTGAAAGCCTTTCTGCCAGAATTTTTGCAAACAGCTTAACATCCACATTGATGAGTGATATAGGTCGGTAACTCGCAGCCTCACGCAGGTCCTTGTTTGGTTTAGGCAACACACAAATGTGTGCTTCCAGGGCCTGCGGGGGAAAGGTATCTCCCTCCAGGATAGCTCTGAAAGAAGATAGCAAGTGAGGCAGCAAGTCACCGAGCAGAGTTTTGTAGAAAATGGGTGTGAAGCCGTCTGGGCCTGGGCTCTTAGAGGTTGAGGTGTTGTTTATTACCTCAGTAAGTTCCTCCATTGATACATCTCCCTCGAGGGGCTCCTTATCCTCTACAGACAGAGAAGGAATTCCCACCTTGGCTATGTAGGATTTCAATTTGTATTTCAATGCCTCAGGGTCCATGTCATCAAATTTCCCACGTAAGCTGTATAGATTTGCATAAAAATCCTGAAACACCCTGGAGATCTCCTCCGAACTATGTACCAGCCCACCCGAGGGATTTTTAATCGATGGTATATACGTGGGTCCGGACCTTGGGTGAAGTAGTCTTGCTAGGGGTCGTCCACTCACATTTGCCTTTTTATAGAAAAAACTCTTATTTCTCTCTCTGCGTTGTTCGAATCCAACGTCAAGGAGATTGCGTAACTCAACTCTAGCCGCGGTCAGCTCCACCAGCAACCCCTTAGCCCGTGAAATCTTATGATCATTTTCCAGACGTCCAATCTTGGATAACAGTTTGTCTATCTGTTCGGACCTAAGCCTTTTTAACCTGGCCCCATGTTTAATTAAAGTGCCTCGAAGGAGGCACTTAAGGGCCTCCCATTTCATAGGTGGAGATGTAGGGTCCTGTGTATGTGTCTGGGTGAACAGCGCTATATCGGTTTTCAAGTCAGCCAGGCAGTCGGCGTCCTTGAGGAGGTGGCCGTTTAGCCTCCAGGTCCATTCCTTCCTAGTCAGCCCGGGATCTCCATGGAGAGAAAGATGGGGCTGTGGTCTGACAATACGATATTGCCAATGGTGGCCTCAGGAGCCCAAGAGAGAACCCCATGGCTGACCAGGAATAGGTCAATCCTACTATATGATTGGTGTACCCCCGAAAAATAAGAGTAGTCTCTACCAGTAGGATTTAGGATTCTCCATACGTCCACCAGCTGCAACCTACACAGGAGTTTCCCGAGAGCCTTCATCCTCTTAGGTGGAGCTGCCCATCTGCCCGATGTGGAATCTATGGATGGATCAAAGACACAATTAAAATCTCCTCCTATTATGACCTGACCTTCAGCGAAGTCTGCCAATTTTAGTAGGAGAGCTCTACAAACTCTTGTCTGCTCCCTGTTAGGGAGGTACCAGTTTGCTAGGGTCATAAGGCTACTCGCTATCTTTAATTTGAGAAAGATATAACGCCCTCCCGGATCTATAATCGAATCCAGCAGCGTATATGGTAATCCTCGATGAAAGGCAACCGATACCCCTTTAGTTCTAACCTCCACGTTAGTACTGTGGATCCAGTTTGTGTAGTGTTTCTCTCCCATGGCAGGGACCTGACCCTCCTTAAAATGCGTCTCCTGGAGGAGTAACACTTGTACGCCCCTTTTGTGCATGTCATATGTGATCTGATGGCGCTTCTGGGGCGTATTAAAACCCCTGACATTGAGGGACCCAACCACCAGGGACCCCATCTTCCCGTTCTTAGTAAGCCTTCACAACCGTGGGGATCCAAAAACCCTGCGCGCTCCGCCTCCAGAAAAATAAAGAAAGCAAAAGATAGAGATAAAGAAGATATAGAGGAAAAGAACCCCTGGACGAGGTAAATATAACACTTGTAGAATTACGGGGTATTTTCACAACTTCAATTATCGTATACAAAAGAAGAATACGATATCCCCGTGGGGAGATACCTTTCCAAGTGGGAGAGGGTATGAACTCTGATTCCACTACGAGATTATTTCTCGAGATTCGTAAAACTATCAATAATATAAACTATAACAGTCCGAGAGGTAAGGTCCCCTCAGCCCAACGCCCGAAAGCTTAACAATCACATCAATTTGTCTCCAGCCGGAGAGATTTGAGCAAATCATATTGTAATAAACATTAATGCCATGAGATTATAAAACAGAATTACTGTCCACCGAGTGTACCTGTAAGAGGAGAAGCTACAGGAAGGGTAGAGTATTTCTACCATACGGTTTGGGATGGGGGGATACAGCGGGGAGGAAACACAGGGCGGGTACAGTGAGAGTGGGAACAAGCATTCAAGGTGAGCTCAGGAGGAGGCAAAGGGAGAAAAATAACATCCACCTCCTCCCGACCCAACTCTGTACTATGGTGAAATTTAATACTTCAGTCTTCTAAGATTTAAGGGGGGAGAGGGGGGGGAGGGAGGCGGGGAGGGTGAGGGGGGAAGAGAAGGGGGGCAGAGGGGGGGGACAGAGTGGGGAAAGGCGGGACTAAGGGGGGGGAGGGGAACAGAAGAAATACAAAACTATTCGCATATTCTTAGGTCCTGCCTCCATGTTATTGTAAAAGGATTGAGGAGGGTTTTGCATATATTGTATACTCTCGGAAGATTATGCCACCATATTATGTACTAGAGGGTAGAGAAAAAAGCACTACCAGCAAGTCAAAAAGTCACCCCTCATCATCCTGATCTCCGTCGCTGTTTCTCCTCCTTCTGCGATTTCTGGCCCTTCCATTTCCTCTGCGACGTGGAGCCCTTCTGGGCCGGGTGGCTATGAAGAATGAATTGTCAGGCAAGCATGATGGCCAATCCGGGAACAGTAGACCTGGGTCTGGGATGTCCAGGGCCCGCAGAAAACCCTGAAGTTCCCTAGGGTGGGTCAGATATGCCGATCGGTTTTCCTGACGCACCTGGAGGCGAAAGGGGTACCCCCACGAATATGCCAAATGATGTTGTCTAAGGAGGTCCAGAAGAGGTCTCAAGGCTCTCCTCTTCTGGAGAGTTCTCCTGGACAAATCTGCCATCAGCTGTATATTATTACCCTGAAACATAATCTCCTCACACCTTCTTGCCTTATTAAGGATGTCATCCTTAATTCGATATTTATGTAGTCGGCATATGACATCCCGTGGGGGCCCCCCTCCGCTGGAAATGGGCCAAGAGATCTATGGGCCCTGTCAAATTCAATAGCCGTGTCTGCTGGAGTTTTCCTGACAGAGTTGAACAGGTCCTGCAGCGTTTTCCCCAATTCGTCAGGAGCGACCAACTCGGGGAGTCCCCGGACCCTTATATTTTGTCTCCTTTCGCGATTCTCAATATCCTCCAATGAGTCCAAGAAGGCCTCCTGTTGAGAACTCTGACTTATCACAGTGTCCTCCAGCTTCCTGATCCGGTCAGTCAAAGCCTCAACTTTGGCATCGGATTGGGTCATTCTATCCGACACCCCTCGGACCTCTCCTCTAAGTTCATTGGTCGTTGCTCTGATGGAGGCCTCCATTTTGGCTACAAAATCTGCTAATTCCTCTCTTGTAGGAATATTGAGGATGCGTGCCTTAAATGAGTCCCACACGTTACCATTTAACGCGTCAGCGTCTTGTGACACTTCATTTTGACCCATATATGGGCCCATAGCAGCCATATGCGGTCCGCCCATCTGGCCACCACCAGGGGGTCCCCTTTGGATTAAGGCTTGCTGCGGGTCCCCCATGATTCCACCTGGACCCGCTGGGGGGAGAACCTGCTGCCATGGCTGCGCCCCCGGGTAATATGGCCATCCCTGATATTGCATGCCAGTCAATGCAGAGTATGTGGGAGCGATAATGGTAGGGGCCATGTTAGCACTAGAGGGCTGGATATAGTGACCCTGAGTGTCTTTAAGCAGGTTTTCTTCTCTTACCGCTTCCTCTTGTGGCCGAGGATCCCGCCCGCTGCTCCCCTCCATCACCTCCTCTGTAGTTGCATGAGTAGCAATAGATCTGTGGTCTTCCGGGCAGCCGCCCGGTTTCACTCCTCCTCCGGTGACCGCGGCTCGCTTCAGAGCTTCCTCCGCTCCCCTCCTGTCTGTGCCAGAACCTCCGGTGCGGGGGTGCTCGGGCGTCACTGCTGCTGCACACGGGCTGCTAGTCGCGCGCGAGTTCCTCTCTGTGGTCTGCGCCATTGTCTCATGCAGAGGAGCGGGCTCCGCCATCTTGGGTCGCGCTGTGTCCCGGGGGGGCCCAGCAGAGCTCCTCAAATACCTGGTTATACTGGCAGGATTTGGACCAGGGGGTCCCGGTGTCGCTGCTTGGCGGGTGCTCTTCCGTCCCACTGGCATTTGGTGAGTCTCACCCGGGCTGGGAAGGCGATATCGGGCTTAGAAAGGGCCGAGGGGACGGAGCTCACAAACTAGTGACCGTCTCCCTCCATGGCCAGGACACGCCCCCCGATAAATTTTTTAAAAAATTGAAAAATTTGCTCCGGCGGTTTGTGGAAAAAAATGTTTTGACTCTGAGAGAGGCCGAGAAATTATTCCCAGAATTTCCAACTAAGCCACACTGGTACTATTTACCTAAAATACATAAAAACGAACAAGAACCTCCCGGGAGACCTATTGTGTCCGGGGTATGTTCCCTTACTGAACCCCTTTCTAAATATCTGGATTGGCTTTTACATCCATTATTAGCTGTAGTACCATCGCTAGTGAAAGATTCATTTGACTTCATTAAAACTGTGGATCATATATCTTGGAATACTTCTTTGCAGTTGGCCTCCATTAACATAGAAAGTCTGTACACTAGAATTCCACAAAAATTAGCCGTGAGCACAATTAAACAATTGTTGCTTAAAAACAAAATAGACAGTGATGTGATTGATTTTACATGTGAGGCTCTTGAATTAATCTTAGAGCACAACGCCTTTAGTTTCCTTGATCAATGGTATCTGCAAAAATAGGGTACAGCGATGGGTACGCCCGTCGCTTGTACCCTCGCTAACCTTTTTTTAGCCGCCTTTGAAGACCAGTACATCTATACTGAGAACAATCCTTTTTTGCTGAATATTAAACATTATATTCGCTATGATGTGCTAGTAGTCTGGGAGGGTGATGAGATAGTGTTTCAGAGCTTTGTTGAATACTTGAACAATAACAACTTTAACATGCGATTCACTAGTGTTTTTGGGGGATCCAGGCTCGAGTTCCTGGATATCAATTTAGAGCTCGGTGAGAACGGTTTAGTTAGATCTATGTTCAAAAAAACACTGCTACCAACTCCATGCTACATTTTAATAGTGCCCACCCGGTCCATACAAAGGCGGCACTACCTTTCAGTCAATTTTTGCGTATCCGACGCCTGAATAACACGGATGAGGGCTTTAAGGTGCAAGCTGACATGCTTATGTCAGACTTGTCACATAGAGGTTACCCCGATTCCGTGTTAGTACGGGCCAGAGAGAGAGTGAACAACTATAAGATCAGTGTTAATGATTCAGTTAACTATAGCATCTACAAGAACGATCCTGAAAAACCCTCGAGGAAGTTCCATTTCAATTTCAGGTATGGCCCAATGTATAATAAAATTAGAGCCGCCCTAAGACGCCATTGGCACATAATAGAGAATGATCGGGCATTTATAGAAGTGCCCCCACAATTATTAGTCACTTATAGAAGAAGCAGGAATATTGGTGACTGGTTAGTGGAAAAAAGTTTAAAAAAATCCCAACAAAAGAGTACTTGGCTAAATATGAAACCGCTGAAAGGTAACTTTAAATGCGGTCACTGTGACTGGTGCCAATTTCTGGAGCCAGGTCCTACAGTTACTTTTGGGGGATTAACCAACAGAACCAAAACTTTTATAAACTGTAATTCCAAATGGGTGGTTTATGTGCTGTGGTGCCCTTGTGGCAGGTTCTATATTGGGAAAACTATCCGGGCAATGTGCATTAGAGTTAGAGAACACTTTAATTCTGTATTTACAGGAAAAGGTTCTACAAGACTCATTCAGCATGTTCGGGATCACCATGCTGGGGACCCGAAAGTGCTGAAGTTTGCAGGTATTGAAAGGATTTGTTCCTCCACAAAAGGAGGTAATCTGCATAAAAAACTCTTGCAAGTAGAGACTAATTGGATCTTGAATTCTAATGCTATGGGAGCAGCAGGTCTCAATGATAAGGTTGATATGGCTGTTTTCCTTTGAGTCTCTTCTGCTTCCCATAGGTCTAATTACATTTTCCTTATGAATTTTTGATCCTGATCTTGAGTTGCTATCTTCTGAAGAATTGACATATAATAAGGTATAGGTTCCCCCATTACCCTGTTTCCTCACTGTGTGGGTATTTAGCTGTGTCGTAATTGTAAATAATCATTAAATATGATTTACAGTCGCGCAGTATGGGGGCGACAGTTATGTTAACTTCCCTTTTCTCTTCTCCTTTTTACCGGTATTAGCCACAGGTCCTTGTCTTTTCTAGTGGGTATTGTCTAGTTCTGTAATAATCGGTATATAGTTGTTTGTTCCATGTGCTCTTTTATGATGTGGCTGTCCCTATGCGAAGTAAGGAGGCGGCAACTGTAATTGGTTGCAGCGTTAGTAAGTGACATATTTTACTTGCTGAAACACAGCGTAGTCACTGATTCACCATCAGCGACTTAGACAGCATTTTTTGTCCGCTGGTAATTTGTTAAGAATAATTTAAAGGCTGTGCTTTGTCTTGCCTGCCCGTCACTGTTTTGCTATTCGCGCGCTGGTTACCGGTTGTTTGCCTCCTCCTCCGTATAGAGTTATCATCTATGACAGAATCTTTCTCGGCCCTTTGCAGTCTGATGTGTACTGCCTATAATTTGATGCTTATATGAATTCATTTTTATATGTTCAACAATCCTTCTTGTTTTACATAGATGGTGTTTGATATGGAATGATGATTTTAAAATTCCCCCGTTGTATTAATTATGCTAATGGGGACGTCAGCGTGTGTTGTGGACTCCGCCTATTTAGGAAGTGAGCTACACCTCCATTAGCCTATGACCCGTAGAAGCGCTTAAGCGCGAAACGGTGCCGTCGTCAGCTGCTCCCCTCTCCCTCCCTGCACAGAATGTTTTTGTTCCCTGAATAAATCACCGATCTCAAACCGGGTGAGTGCCGTCTCTTCTTTAATTAGTAAACAATAGTGCAATACCTTGCACAAGGGATGAAAATATTTGATATTGCACGAAAATGTAAGCGTGATCATCATACTGTGAAGAGATTTGTGGCTGATTCTGAGCACAGATGTGTTCGTGCAGATAAAGGCAGAATGAGGAAGGTTTCTGCCAGGCAAGTTCATCAGATTAAGAGAGCAGCTGCTATAAAGGCCTTACAAATCAACAAACAGATATTTGAAGCTGCTGGTGCCTCTGGAGTCCCTCGAACCTCAAGGTGTAGGATCCTTCAAACGCTTGCTGTGGTGCATAAACCTACTATTCAGCCACCCCTAAACAGTGCTCACAAGCAGAAACAGTTGCAGTGGGTCCAGATATACATGAAGACTAATTTTCAAACAGTCTTGTTTACTGATGAGTGCCGAGCAACCCTGGATGGTCCAGATGAATAGAGTAGTGGATGGTTGGTGGATGCCACCATGTCCCAACAAGACTGCGACGTCAGCAAGGAGGTGGAGGAGTCATGCTTTGGGCTGGAATCACTGGAAACAGCTGGTAGGCCCCTTTAAGGCTCCTCAAGGTGTGAAAATGACCTCTGCAATGTATATAGAGTTTAGGAGCAAAATCATCCTCATGCATGTCAATACACCATCTCATGCTACAAAGAATACCTCTGTGCCATTGGCTGCTATGGGCATAAAAGGAGATAAACTCATGGTGTGGTCATCATCTTCCCCTGACCTCAACCCTATAGAAAACCTTATGGCCACTTTACACGTCCCAACATCGTTTCGATATTGGATACAATGGCACGGGAGCGCACACTTTTTTGGCTGAAATCACATAGGAGATGTTACACAGGGAGATATCGGCAGGCAACACAACTGCGATGTATACGCCCCCTTGTACGAGCGACCCAGGGAACGACCATTTAACATAAGAGTGAATAGGGGAAGTTGTGCTCCGAATCGTAGTTGGGCTGTCACACAGCACGATCCTGCCAGATCGTCCATCCAATATCGGCATGTTGGAGAGCCTGCACAATTCTTCCCTGATATCGTTTTGGCATCGTTCTTGCATCGAATTGCACATTTACACCACACAACACACGAACGATATCGGGGCCAACGCACGAACCCCGTGACTTTTTATCGAAGTTGGACGACGATATCGCACCGTGTAAAGTGGCCATTAGGAGTATAATCAAGCAAAAGATCTATGAGGGTAGGAGGCAGTTCACATAAAAACAGCAGCTCTGGGAGTCTATTCTGACATCATCCAAAGAAATACAAGCAGAAACTCTCCAGAAACTCACAATATCAATGGATGCTAGAATTGTGAAGGTGATATCAAAGTAGCATTTTCAGTTCTTTCAAACATATCAAATGTTTACAAACTCTACTGTGCGTAATAATTTGGAACAGTGCTTTTAGTTTTATCTAATTTAGAAAATTATACTGTTATCATAGGGAGATTTCTTCAATAAAATTGTATGTATACCCTATGACTTTTATTACACTGACTGTCATTTGCACCAACCATTTACAAAAATCAGAGAAAAAGAGCATTTGCATGATAATGTGGAACACAGTGTATATATATATATATACATATATATATATATATATATATATATATATATATATCATATCTACTCTATAATTGCCGTAGGCAAAATCGTGTCGGACCCCGAAAACGCCGTGGCTATGTCACGCTGTGACGTCACCACGCGCGAGCAATGGCCGCGAAGCGGCCATTGCGAGTCGCTGTCCGAAAAAAGAACCAGAGGCTCGGCCACAAACTTAGCGATTTACCGCTGAGGTAGCGCGAGCAATGGCCGCGAGGCCATTGCGAGTCGCTACCTCAGCTGCCGCACCTGCCGCAAGTCCCACTATACTTTCAATGGGGATTCATTGCGAGTCGCTGTGTAGTGCGAGCAATGGCCGCGAGGCCATTGCGAGTCGCTACCTCAGCCGCCGCACCTGCCGCATGTCCCCCTATACTTTGTATGGGGATCCATTGCGAGTCGCTGTGTAGCGCGAGCAATGGCCGCGAGGCCATTGCGAGTCGCTACCTCAGCCGCCACACCTGCCGCAAGTCCCCCTATACTTTGTATGGGGATCCATTGCGAGTCGCTGTGTAGCGCGTGCAATGGCCGCGAGGCCATTGCGAGTCTACTTGCGGCGCGGTTGCGGTAATCCCCATAGAAAGTATAGGGCGAGTTGCTACTTTGTGTTCTAAGACCCTTACAACATAATAGTTCAATTTTCCTTAAATGATATCAACCATACAAATATATGTAGTTGGTGTAAAGATGTCATTGGAATAATTGGATTATTATTTGAAAATCTTAAAATAAATTTAAAAATAATCTAGACACCCGATTGCATCGGGCTCACAGCTAGTATATATATATATGTATATACATATATACATATATGTAAACATATTTAGTAAACCATGTATCATTACCATTAAACACAACACATTTAAGTTTGTGGGTGTAATATGAAAGAATGTGGAAAAGTTCAAGAGTTGTGAATACTTTTGAAGGCTCTGTATCTATATGACTTATCCGAGACATTAGAATTGGATGTTATGTTCTCTGTCATTAAATTGTAACTGTGTTACTGACAGGAAAGGAAAAACAAGTTACACCTATCTTTATTACTTTTTAATTTTATTAATTCTTGGCAGCAACATTTGCTCATAGGTGGGGTCACTGTACAAATTGACACATTTCTGTTTTTATAAAAATTGTGCTTGTTGTGCAAAATGTTTACTGAAAGGCTTTCCAGCCTTTACACTGTCCTGGGCAGGACATAAAGGATATCCATTAAAGGGTGTGACACTACTAGAGCATGAGACATTTTGCCTCCTTGATATGAAAGGAAATGGAGAATACATATGTTACATTACTCAGGTTGGGATATAACATTCCAAAGTTACAAAGATACATCAGACCACAGTACAAAGAGTGCAGAAGATCCACACTACAGCTGCACAAAATGTAGGTACTCTTCAACACAGAGAGATCCAACACACTGAAGAACAGAATTGAGGGAGAATGCAGGATTATATAGATAGCGCTGCATACAATGGATATAATACATTAGGACTTTCAAGGGTAACTTTCGTTTCAGTGTTTTATCCCATAAATCAATAATACTTATGAAATAAGCAAATTTTTAATATATTTTGTCAGAGAAACCTGCTTCTTTCTCCTCCAGTAGATATCTTTCTCTCTCAAAATTCTCAATGTCAAATCTGTATGCAGTAAAGACAGACTTTTACATTATTGAGATAGAAATAGCAGTGAGTGGTTCTATTTAGAAGGGTGGGGGAGGAAGACGTAGTTCTGTCTCTTGCTCCTCCCTATTCATCTGTGGCACCCCATGGGTTAAGTGCCACAGAAAAAACACCAAGGGTTAACTTCCCACACAACACCTGACACTGCACTAGCACCTCTAGGCCAGAAGAGGGAGCTAAAGCAGTTCCCTTATATACTCTGGTGTAATGAGGAAGTAGTTAGTTCAGTACATAGCAGTACTGTGAAGAGAGCAGTTCAGTTCCTGGGAGAACTGAGAGAGAAACTGTAGTGTAAACAGGCTGCCTCAGGCTTCTCTACAGTCTGCTCCTCGATTCCAGGCCTAGCCAGGGTCTGAGGGAAGGAGTGCAAGAACCAAAGGAACACATCCGAACTGTGACTGACACACGCAGCACAGTAAATACCGGGATAGTGGAGGTTTTAGATCTGCACTGTACCTCAGCGAAGCAACACGGCGGGGTCAGTAGCACACGAAAGACTCAAGTTGCCTAGCAAAGGGGGTACCTGTGAGGAGAGACAGTGCCAGCAGCTCATCTAAAGCAGCAGCAGGGCCACACACACAGCACAGCAGTGGGAAGCTGAGGACCCGGTCAGGGTGGGAGCAACCCGGCCCAGTTACAGACTCCGTGGACAGTTCTCTGCTAAAGAATATCTGCAGTAAAGACTTGGAAGACTTCAAAAACCGTGAGTGTGTGTGATCCTTGTACTCAAGCCCTAATTTCCCTCACAAGCAGCCACCGTCTCCACTATCATCCCTACCCTGCAACATCTATAGCATCCATCATAGACTTCAACTACCACTGCCCCGGGGAACCAGGCTCTACCTGTGGAGAGCCGTTCCATCTCAAGCTGCCAAACATCATCCCCGGAGGTTCTGCAGCAGCAGTGAACACCCTGATCACAACCCGTGGGTGGCGTCACGACAAACCCCCCTGTAAATATCCCCCATTTACTTGTGGAACCCGGGACACGGTCTGGACCAAGACCGCCGTGATATCTCCAGCAGTACCCCGGTCCGGCACCGAGTACCCCGTCCCAGTGGGCTCCACACATCCATCTCCCATCCACATAAAACATTATGAGCACTAAGTGCCATCTCTTATCTCAGTAATATAATAATCTGTATTCATGTAAGACAGATTTTACCTGTGAATTGAGAATTTTGAGAATGAATAATATCTACTGGAGGAGAAAGAAGCTGATTTCTCTTTTAATATATTAAAAAGTTTATTATTTTTATCTGGACTATTCCTTTATGAAAAAAATGTTAACCCAATAGTTACTCTTAAAGCAACTGGTACAAATTAAACATAAAGGACGCACTGAATTTGTGAATTCCTTTTTCAAATTATGACAACTTCGCACTTTGACACAAGAACACAGTCTATCATTTTATAACTAATCCTCCTTCAATTGGAGAAGGTAGATTCTCGGATGGCCACAATGAGGACATGTTCATACAGCATCTTTTAGATGCCGGTAGACCCACAAAGGATTTCCTGGGAAAAGCCACATCGGGAGAAACAAAGTCTTTTTCATACACTGGATATGCTGCTAGTTTTGCCGTCATTTTTATTACACTGCTTTAAAAAATAAAGGGAACACTAAAATACCTGATCCTAGATCTCAATTAATGAAATTTCAAATTGCACATCTTTATACAATACATAGTGGAATGCATTGAGAGTTATAAAACATTAAAATGATTAATGTAAATCAAAATTAAAGAGGACCTGTCATCAAACCAGGCATGGTGATCTAATTACAGCACTGGATGCAGCATGTCTCCAGCATGCAGGCAAGGGGTCACCCAGCCCTTGAGCAGCCCTGTACCCCGAGATAATACAGTTAGAAAACTTACATGCTCCAGCCACTAAGGAGGTGGCTAGGGGCTGCAGCCAAGGGCAGATTCACACCCCCTGCATGTGTAATCTGCCCACCGCTGCCAATCATTCTCTCCCTGTCTGCAGCATTTAAACTGAGTTTTTTTTTCTCTCCCGTTCAGGGGGCGGGGCTAACGGTCTTTCTGGGAGAGAGAAAAAAAACCAGTTTAAATGCTGCAGACAGGCAGAGAATGATTGGCAGCGGTGGGCAGATTACACATGCAGGGGGTGTGAATCTGCCCTTGGCTCCTGCCCCTAGCCACCTCCTTAGTGATTGTAGCATGTAAGTTTTCTAAGTGTATTATCTCGGGGTATAGGGCTGCTCAAGTGCTGGGCGACCCCTTGTCTGCATGCTGCAGACATGCTGCATCCAGTGCTGTAATTAGATCACCATGCCTGGTTTTGTGACAGGTCCTCTTTAAAGAGGCCCTGGCACTCCCCTGGTGCTTGGCAAACTGAATGCAGCACTGAATGCAGCATGTCTGCTACATTCAGGGAAGGGGTCCCCCATGTCTCTAGGTCCCTGTAAGCTTTAAAAAACACTTTAGAGACCTTACAGTTAAGAGGTCACCTGGGTGACGTCAGGAACAGAAGAGGAGGGCAGACCCAGAAGAAGAGGGGGTAGCTGCAGACACATACAGGGGGCGGAACACACAAGGAGGAGACAGGGAGGGCTGTGCCAGCAGGCAGGACCTCTTAATAAGATTTAACCCAGTTGACCTCTTAACTGTAAGGTTTCTAAAGTCTTTTTTAAAGCTTACAGAGGGGCTAGAGACATGGGGCACCCCTTCCCTGAATGCAGCAGACATGCTGCATTCAGTGCTGCATTCAGTTTGCCAAGCACCAGGGGGGTGACAGGTCCTCTTTAAAATACCTTGGAGGTCTGAATTTGAAATGTGTAGTGACTTTTTCACTGAGTGTGTTCGGGGATACCCAAATGCTAGCGAGATTGAGGCAAACAGGCCCATTTCTACAGTAAAATAAAGTCTATTTGGTTTATTAGACATCATAAACCTCATACATGATACAATCCATTACCATCAACGGAACATTCATTACCTTTATTCTGTTCCAATGGTGGGGTCACTCGCCTGGCGGTATTTACTTAGTTCCTTTTACACATGGTTATTCCCAGCTCCATTCACTGACTCCTGCCAGCCCATCACTCAGGAAACTGCTTCACTGGGATCACCAACACCTGTCAGTTCCAAATCCTCAGCAGGACGTAGATTCCTGAATATCCCTGTGGTCTCATAGTCACGTACCTTCCAGGATGCCAGCCATTTCCATGCTTCCATACCAAGTGCGTTCCAGGACAACAGTTGCTCCAAGCACTGACAGAGCCCTCATAGCTTCTGCCAGAGGTATCCCAAGCTCTGCACACATATGGATTTTCCACCATGTGCTTCTGGCTACATGGCTGCTGTAACATGTGACCAAACAGGGAGTTGGACTATATCCCACCTGTTCACATGAGATACACCAATGGGAGGTTTCAGGTTTGGCAAACACACCCATCTCCTTCTGCTAGCTTGCAAACCCATCACTTGTAATGCATTAACTCTTATGGTACCACAAGTCCCGTAGTGACCTTTGTGATAAATACCGGTATTTGCAATGCAGCATGCCACTGCATCACAAATGCTATTTAAAATGAAAGTGGAAAATCAAATTACGGGCTGATGCAACTTCAGTGGAAATGCTTCAAGACAAGGAAATGAGTAGTGTGTGTGGCCTCCACAAGCCTAAATATCCTCCTTACAATACCTGGGTATGCACAATACCTACTATAAGAGCCCCTTAATCTCTTGTGGATAGGACATACTATCAAGACTACCAAAAAACTGAAAGTATAAATAGTACTCCCACTACAAAACACCATCCACCATGATGATTTTTTAGAAAATAATTATGTTCTTTATTAAATATGATATAGAAAACAGTGGATTTCAATAAATAATACAGAACTCTTTGGGAAAAACAAGATAAATGATTGGTATAGGTGTTTTTACCAATAAAGGAGAGAGGAAAGAACATGCGTCTGTACAGATCAAGAGTCCCGATTACTTAAATAGTGATGGTATATTCACCTACAGCTATTATAATAGACCTGATATGTTATTTACCAAAAAAGTTACTTGGCCTGTATTGGGTAATACTTTGGCTTATGCCTATAATACAAGAAGTATACTCACCCTGGTGTTAGGCAACCTGGCTGCAGCTGCTAAAGGGAGATCTGCAAACCCTATTGCGGTCTTCCCTAGACAACATACTGTAAGTCATTGCTAACAAGTGTATAGCTCATGATTTACCTTGGGCCATGGTACACCACTTGAGTAGGACCTCGATACGGAGACACACGTCAAAGATGACTATACCATCACTATTTAAAGGGAACCAACCACCTCAGATCACCCTAATACACAGTTAATACATGTCCCTGCACCCTAAGGATACGTTTCCAGCACTGTTTTTGTGTAAAATCTTGCATTAGTATAACCGATATAAAGACTTTATAAAGTTACTAGCCTGAAGACGTCTGGGCGTATCCCTCCTTCTGTTATACTTCAGGGCTGTGCATTGCATGGCAGTGCTCCCCCTCCCTCCGTGCCTGCTGCCCTGCCCTGATGAGCGTGATCGTTATCTCCTCTGCACAGAGGGAGGGGGAGCACAGCCATGCAATGCACAGCCCTGAAGTATAACAGAAGGAGGGATACGCCCAGAAGTCACCAGGCTAGTAACTTTATAAAGTCTTTATATCGGTTATACTAATGCAAGATTTTACACAAAAACAGTGCTGGAAACATATCCTAAGGGTGCAGGGACATGTACTAACTGTGTATTCGGGTGATCTGAGGTGGTTGGTTCCCTTTAAGTAATCGGGACTCTAGATCTGTGCATTAAATATAAAATCTAGCTCAACCACTAGATGGAGTGCTCAAGGGAAAAAAACCATAGTAAAAATCAATATCTATCCCTGGCACAACAAAAGGATTCAGAACTTGGAATTTTGCTTAATGCGGTTTTTTAATTGTTTCAAAAAGTGAGGACAATCAATCAATCAACGTTTCGACCCGTCGGGTCTTCGTCAGGATTGTACTAGGATACATATACAAAACAAAAAATCACAATTTGTACAAAGAAAAAAAACAATGGGGGATCCATGTGAATGATGTGATGTGAGTGGTGGACAAAAAACCATCTTTTTGGTATTTATTTGTGGAGGAGTGATCATGTGAATGAAACGTATATTGTGTACTAGAGTGCTCGTGTGCATGTGAGTATTTCTTAAGATAATACTAGAGTGCAAGACGTATTATTGGTCGATGTGTGTAGAAGATAGATGTAAGATAAAGGGAAGAAAAAGGAAGAATGCACAAGGGAAAAGAATTCTAATATTAGTCAGAGAAAAGGAAGGGGTATGGTCAGATTCAATACCTTGAAGTCCTAGGACTTGTAGGCTTAGTTAGTGAAGTGTAAGAACTTCAGTTTTTTGAAAGACCTGAGGGGCAATGTGGGCATGATTAGTGTTTACCATTTATTTAGGCTAAAAGAAACTAGTTTTGTCTAAAGAGAATAGGCTGTGTAATATGCTAAAGCCTTATTGAGGAACAGTACCTGTTGGTCTATCCCGCTCAGGATATGAGTGGGGTTATGTGTCTTATAGACATATAAGGCACTTCACTTGGGAAGGTAATCTAAATAGTGTATAGAAAAACAAGGATTAATTCAGTACCAGTAAATGTAGAGTACAAATAAAGATTTTGGAGCACATACCTGCTAATTTAGCATGGGATGTGACTCCAACCTATAAAAAGTGATTAAAGTATTAGGACGGGTGTCCAGGGATGGGATTGTAGTAGAGATAACAAAAGTGAGCGTGCACTAGTACCTGTGACATCTGGGAAGCTTGTGGCAGTAGAGAGATCTGGTCAGGAGTGGAGTGGAGCGGCAAATGCCGCTCTAAATACTCGTGGAGGCGGAGAAACAGCTGACAGGCGGAAGCGCATCATCCGGCCGGATGTGCGTCTTCCGCCGTCACCGCGCATGCGCGGGTGCCATATTGTTGGAGATAGAGTCGTCCATAGTGGCGACATACCTACTGCGCATGCGCCGCCGGGGAGTCGTAGGGCGCATGCGCGGAAGCGCTATAGGGAAGAAATACATAGAAGGAATTCTAGTGATAAGTTATTGTGTCTGGCGCTTCTGTGTTTATTGCATAGGGTATGTAGGTAGGAGTCAGAAATTGGTTAGTGGTAGGTATGTGAAAAGAACCTAAACATGTGTTAGTGTGTGACAAGGCTCGGGCATGCTTGGAGGAAACAGTATCAAGTGACAAATCGGTGTCTCCACAAGATTGGTGCAGATACAGTGGTGGTGCCCAGTTCCAGATATTTCATGGTGAATACGTCACAAATCTTGTTATTTCTACGATAGAAAAGACAAAAATTAGAATAACATCAGATATATAGTATATTTTACATTACTACACAGAATCCTAGGGAGACTCAGTTACACATTGTTAAAGGCTCTGTGTGAATTATTATACCTAATCACTACTCTTATGGATATTTTTAATGGAGTATTTACGGATACCAGAATTTTTTGTAAAGAATTATTAATTAATAAAGCAATTCAAATTCCCTATTGAGTCCCAATGGGGTGAGTGTATTTAGATGGTGGATCCAGTAAGACTCCCTTTCCTTGAGTCTTCGGATACGGTCACCCCCTCGTCTTGCAATGGGTACCTGTTCAATAACTTGGAATTTTAATTGACTTACATTGTGTTTTTTGTCAATGAAATGGGCTGGTATTGGTAATAGAGTATTCTGACACCTGATGGTGGACTTGTGTTTGCTTATACGGTCTCGGATATGCTGGGTGGTCTCCCCCACATACCCGAGACCGCACGGGCACTTAATTAGGTACACTACAAAACTGGAGTCACACGTATAAAACCCATTGATATTAAATCTCTTTCCTGATCTTGGGTGCGTGAAGGAGTCCCCTTTCGTGACGTTCGTACATTGTGCACAGCCCAAACAAGGAAAAGTGCCCCTCCGTAATGTACCCAGGGTCTTCTGCTTGAGTGACATGGTAGCTGAACCAACGTCGGCCCTTACAAGTAATTGTTTTAAATTGGGGGCTCTTTTATGGCAAATTAAAGGGGGGTTCTTAAATTCTGAAATCACGGGATATGCACTGCCAAGTAGGGGCCAATGTTGTAGTATTGCTTTTTTGACAAGAGGTGAAAACGGGTGGTATGTGTTAATAAATTTGATCCTCTCATTGGCTGATTTATGCATTCCCTGACCAGTCTTTGACCTGGTATTGCAGAACTCATGTGGGTAGCCCCTGTTTTTGAATTTCTTAGTCATTTCATCATGTCTAGTTGTTCTATGATTTTCGTTGCTCACTATACGGTCAACCCTTTGGTGTTGTGAGTTAGGTAAGGACATTTTCATGTGTTTGGGATGGCAACTGGTCCAATGTAATAGACTATTCCGATCTGTCGGTTTTGTGTAAAGGTCACTACTGAGGATCCCATTGTGGTCTTTTAGTATAAGTGTATCCAGGAAATTGATTTTGTCTCTGTCAGTATGTGATGTAAATGTTAGATTTTGGGTTTTGATGTTGATCTCACTTACAAAGATGTTAAAAGATTCGAGTGTGCCCGTCCAAATGCAGAAGACATCATCAATATATCTCAACCAAACCATGGCATGTGTCTGGAATAGTATATGGCTGTATACATGATCCGTTTCGAATTTAGCCATGTAAATGTTTGCGTACGGGGGTGCTACATTAGCACCCATCGCGGTCCCCCGTCTTTGCAGGTAGAACCTGTCCTCGAATAGAAAGTAGTTATTTGTAAGGACAAGTTCTAACATATCCAAACAAAGTGTTCTCTTAGACTTATTAGTAGGTTCCAGTTTCTTGAGGAACCAGTCAACAGCCTCCAAACCGAGCTGGTGATCTATGCTCGTATAGAGGCTGTTGACATCCAAGGTGGTCAGTATACTTGTGGGAGGTACTGGTGTAATTCTGTGGATATGGTTGAGAAAGTCTTTGGTGTCACGTATGAATGACTCTATTCCCGGAATCAATGGGCTGAGAATTTTTTCGAGTGTGATAGATACTGGAGATAACACGGAGTCGGTTGAAGCTACTATCGGTCTTCCCGGAGGATGTTCGAGGTCTTTGTGGATTTTCGGTAAAATATAAATTACCGGTGTAATTGGGTTTTGATTCTGGAGGTAGTCAGCAAGTTTTTTGTCAATATTCCCCATTGTGACATGTTTCTTGATTAGGTCTGATATTTTAGATTTAATATCTACAAGAGGATCATTACGGAGAGGAATATACGTATTTGTATCGGATAGTTGTTTGTAAATCTCTGCAAGGTAATCTTTTTTATCCTGGATAACAATGGCACCCCCTTTATCGGCAGGTTTTATAACGATTTGTTTGTTGTTTTTAAGACTTTGTAAAGCCATTGTTTCCTCTCTAGTCGTATTGTGTCTGAGGTGAAAATCACCTTTGCTAATACCTTTACAGACAGAATTTATCGAATCGTTGACTAAACCAATGAATGTTTCGACCGGATGTGAGGATTTTGGAGGTTGGAAACTGGAAGTTTTACGTAGTCCCAGATCTTGTAAAGTCACCATTTCGGGTGTTACCCTATCCGTTGGTATTGGGATTGGAGCTGTCGCACTTGTGGCCGGCTGGTTGCTGAAATGTACCTTCAATCTCAATGTCCTGTAAAATCTGTTGAGTTCTTGTTGGACCTTAAAGGTGTCGAAGGGTGGGGTGGGCAAAAAGAGAGTCCCTTCTGAAGGACCCGTGTCTCTGCTGGTGAGAGAAGGTAGGAGGAAATGTTGAAAACGAGGTTTTCGTTACCTGAGACCGGGTCTGCATTCGATTCTCTGCAAAGGCGTCCTCGTACATGTCCCCTTCGTTGTCGTCGTCTGTTGTCTCCCCTGTTGGCGCTGGCGGGTGTCTGGGAGGTGCCAGTTTGGGATCTAAAAAAGGCTGGCGTGGCTTCCCCCGTCCTCCTTTTCCACGTCCTCGGCCCCCGTCCGAGCCTGAAGAGCCAGAGGAACCCTGTCGGTTTCTTGGACGGTCTGGGAGAGTTGTATAGCGCCATCTATATACTTGATTTTTTAAGTAGTCGTCCTGGTCTCTTAGGAACTTGGAACGTTTTCTACTTTTGAGATCGTTGGTAAAATCTAGGATGATTTTTTCCGTTTTGGTTTTCAGAGATGTCAGGTCAGCTGGAGACAAGGTGTTTGAAAGCTGATTTTCAATACAAAGAATTTGCTCCTTTACCTTCACCAATTCTTCCTGAATGAACTTAATGCTTAGTACCATAAGATCAAGGGAACATTTATTAAGAATGTTCTCGAACAACTGGCAAAACTCCTCGTTATCGTGAAACAATGTTGGTCGTAATCCAACTCGTAAGCCTCTAGGGATGCGTTTGGCTCTAGTGTATTGAGCCAATGTATACGCATGCAGTTCTAGAGAAGAATATTTTTTAAGTTCTTTCTCATAGTCTCTAGATTTTATTTCTTTATTGGAAATGTTCAAAAAATTATCAGTTTCCTTGACTGATGAGAGAATTTCGTTGGTTTGTTCCTCATTATATGAGAATAGGCCAAAAGAAGCCATGAACAAAAACCAGGATCAGTGGGAGCTCGATAAATAAGTCTCGTATATTAAATATAAAATCTAGCTCAACCACTAGATGGAGTGCTCAAGGGAAAAAAACCATAGTAAAAATCAATATCTATCCCTGGCACAACAAAAGGATTCAGAACTTGGAATTTTGCTTAATGCGGTTTTTTAATTGTTTCAAAAAGTGAGGACAATCAATCAATCAACGTTTCGACCCGTCGGGTCTTCGTCAGGATTGTACTAGGATACATATACAAAACAAAAAATCACAATTTGTACAAAGAAAAAAAACAATGGGGGATCCATGTGAATGATGTGATGTGAGTGGTGGACAAAAAACCATCTTTTTGGTATTAAAACCGCATTAAGCAAAATTCCAAGTTCTGAATCCTTTTGTTGTGCCAGGGATAGATATTGATTTTTACTATGGTTTTTTTCCCTTGAGCACTCCATCTAGTGGTTGAGCTAGATTTTATATTTAATATACGAGACTTATTTATCGAGCTCCCACTGATCCTGGTTTTTGTTCATGGCTTCTTTTGGCCTATTCTCATATAATGAGGAACAAACCAACGAAATTCTCTCATCAGTCAAGGAAACTGATAATTTTTTGAACATTTCCAATAAAGAAATAAAATCTAGAGACTATGAGAAAGAACTTAAAAAATATTCTTCTCTAGAACTGCATGCGTATACATTGGCTCAATACACTAGAGCCAAACGCATCCCTAGAGGCTTACGAGTTGGATTACGACCAACATTGTTTCACGATAACGAGGAGTTTTGCCAGTTGTTCGAGAACATTCTTAATAAATGTTCCCTTGATCTTATGGTACTAAGCATTAAGTTCATTCAGGAAGAATTGGTGAAGGTAAAGGAGCAAATTCTTTGTATTGAAAATCAGCTTTCAAACACCTTGTCTCCAGCTGACCTGACATCTCTGAAAACCAAAACGGAAAAAATCATCCTAGATTTTACCAACGATCTCAAAAGTAGAAAACGTTCCAAGTTCCTAAGAGACCAGGACGACTACTTAAAAAATCAAGTATATAGATGGCGCTATACAACTCTCCCAGACCGTCCAAGAAACCGACAGGGTTCCTCTGGCTCTTCAGGCTCGGACGGGGGCCGAGGACGTGGAAAAGGAGGACGGGGGAAGCCACGCCAGCCTTTTTTAGATCCCAAACTGGCACCTCCCAGACACCCGCCAGCGCCAACAGGGGAGACAACAGACGACGACAACGAAGGGGACATGTACGAGGACGCCTTTGCAGAGAATCGAATGCAGACCCGGTCTCAGGTAACGAAAACCTCGTTTTCAACATTTCCTCCTACCTTCTCTCACCAGCAGAGACACGGGTCCTTCAGAAGGGACTCTCTTTTTGCCCCACCCCACCCTTCGACACCTTTAAGGTCCAACAAGAACTCAACAGATTTTACAGGACATTGAGATTGAAGGTACATTTCAGCAACCAGCCGGCCACAAGTGCGACAGCTCCAATCCCAATACCAACGGATAGGGTAACACCCGAAATGGTGACTTTACAAGATCTGGGACTACGTAAAACTTCCAGTTTCCAACCTCCAAAATCCTCACATCCGGTCGAAACATTCATTGGTTTAGTCAACGATTCGATAAATTCTGTCTGTAAAGGTATTAGCAAAGGTGATTTTCACCTCAGACACAATACGACTAGAGAGGAAACAATGGCTTTACAAAGTCTTAAAAACAACAAACAAATCGTTATAAAACCTGCCGATAAAGGGGGTGCCATTGTTATCCAGGATAAAAAAGATTACCTTGCAGAGATTTACAAACAACTATCCGATACAAATACGTATATTCCTCTCCGTAATGATCCTCTTGTAGATATTAAATCTAAAATATCAGACCTAATCAAGAAACATGTCACAATGGGGAATATTGACAAAAAACTTGCTGACTACCTCCAGAATCAAAACCCAATTACACCGGTAATTTATATTTTACCGAAAATCCACAAAGACCTCGAACATCCTCCGGGAAGACCGATAGTAGCTTCAACCGACTCCGTGTTATCTCCAGTATCTATCACACTCGAAAAAATTCTCAGCCCATTGATTCCGGGAATAGAGTCATTCATACGTGACACCAAAGACTTTCTCAACCATATCCACAGAATTACACCAGTACCTCCCACAAGTATACTGACCACCTTGGATGTCAACAGCCTCTATACGAGCATAGATCACCAGCTCGGTTTGGAGGCTGTTGACTGGTTCCTCAAGAAACTGGAACCTACTAATAAGTCTAAGAGAACACTTTGTTTGGATATGTTAGAACTTGTCCTTACAAATAACTACTTTCTATTCGAGGACAGGTTCTACCTGCAAAGACGGGGGACCGCGATGGGTGCTAATGTAGCACCCCCGTACGCAAACATTTACATGGCTAAATTCGAAACGGATCATGTATACAGCCATATACTATTCCAGACACATGCCATGGTTTGGTTGAGATATATTGATGATGTCTTCTGCATTTGGACGGGCACACTCGAATCTTTTAACATCTTTGTAAGTGAGATCAACATCAAAACCCAAAATCTAACATTTACATCACATACTGACAGAGACAAAATCAATTTCCTGGATACACTTATACTAAAAGACCACAATGGGATCCTCAGTAGTGACCTTTACACAAAACCGACAGATCGGAATAGTCTATTACATTGGACCAGTTGCCATCCCAAACACATGAAAATGTCCTTACCTAACTCACAACACCAAAGGGTTGACCGTATAGTGAGCAACGAAAATCATAGAACAACTAGACATGATGAAATGACTAAGAAATTCAAAAACAGGGGCTACCCACATGAGTTCTGCAATACCAGGTCAAAGACTGGTCAGGGAATGCATAAATCAGCCAATGAGAGGATCAAATTTATTAACACATACCACCCGTTTTCACCTCTTGTCAAAAAAGCAATACTACAACATTGGCCCCTACTTGGCAGTGCATATCCCGTGATTTCAGAATTTAAGAACCCCCTTTAATTTGCCATAAAAGAGCCCCCAATTTAAAACAATTACTTGTAAGGGCCGACGTTGGTTCAGCTACCATGTCACTCAAGCAGAAGACCCTGGGTACATTACGGAGGGGCACTTTTCCTTGTTTGGGCTGTGCACAATGTACGAACGTCACGAAAGGGACTCCTTCACGCACCCAAGATCAGGAAAGAGATTTAATATCAATGGGTTTTATACGTGTGACTCCAGTTTTGTAGTGTACCTAATTAAGTGCCCGTGCGGTCTCGGGTATGTGGGGGAGACCACCCAGCATATCCGAGACCGTATAAGCAAACACAAGTCCACCATCAGGTGTCAGAATACTCTATTACCAATACCAGCCCATTTCATTGACAAAAAACACAATGTAAGTCAATTAAAATTCCAAGTTATTGAACAGGTACCCATTGCAAGACGAGGGGGTGACCGTATCCGAAGACTCAAGGAAAGGGAGTCTTACTGGATCCACCATCTAAATACACTCACCCCATTGGGACTCAATAGGGAATTTGAATTGCTTTATTAATTAATAATTCTTTACAAAAAATTCTGGTATCCGTAAATACTCCATTAAAAATATCCATAAGAGTAGTGATTAGGTATAATAATTCACACAGAGCCTTTAACAATGTGTAACTGAGTCTCCCTAGGATTCTGTGTAGTAATGTAAAATATACTATATATCTGATGTTATTCTAATTTTTGTCTTTTCTATCGTAGAAATAACAAGATTTGTGACGTATTCACCATGAAATATCTGGAACTGGGCACCACCACTGTATCTGCACCAATCTTGTGGAGACACCGATTTGTCACTTGATACTGTTTCCTCCAAGCATGCCCGAGCCTTGTCACACACTAACACATGTTTAGGTTCTTTTCACATACCTACCACTAACCAATTTCTGACTCCTACCTACATACCCTATGCAATAAACACAGAAGCGCCAGACACAATAACTTATCACTAGAATTCCTTCTATGTATTTCTTCCCTATAGCGCTTCCGCGCATGCGCCCTACGACTCCCCGGCGGCGCATGCGCAGTAGGTATGTCGCCACTATGGACGACTCTATCTCCAACAATATGGCACCCGCGCATGCGCGGTGACGGCGGAAGACGCACATCCGGCCGGATGATGCGCTTCCGCCTGTCAGCTGTTTCTCCGCCTCCACGAGTATTTAGAGCGGCATTTGCCGCTCCACTCCACTCCTGACCAGATCTCTCTACTGCCACAAGCTTCCCAGATGTCACAGGTACTAGTGCACGCTCACTTTTGTTATCTCTACTACAATCCCATCCCTGGACACCCGTCCTAATACTTTAATCACTTTTTATAGGTTGGAGTCACATCCCATGCTAAATTAGCAGGTATGTGCTCCAAAATCTTTATTTGTACTCTACATTTACTGGTACTGAATTAATCCTTGTTTTTCTATACACTATTTAGATTACCTTCCCAAGTGAAGTGCCTTATATGTCTATAAGACACATAACCCCACTCATATCCTGAGCGGGATAGACCAACAGGTACTGTTCCTCAATAAGGCTTTAGCATATTACACAGCCTATTCTCTTTAGACAAAACTAGTTTCTTTTAGCCTAAATAAATGGTAAACACTAATCATGCCCACATTGCCCCTCAGGTCTTTCAAAAACTGAAGTTCTTACACTTCACCAACTAAGCCTACAAGTCCTAGGACTTCAAGGTATTGAATCTGACCATACCCCTTCCTTTTCTCTGACTAATATTAGAATTCTTTTCCCTTGTGCATTCTTCCTTTTTCTTCCCTTTATCTTACATCTATCTTCTACACACATCGACCAATAATACGTCTTGCACTCTAGTATTATCTTAAGAAATACTCACATGCACACGAGCACTCTAGTACACAATATACGTTTCATTCACATGATCACTCCTCCACAAATAAATACCAAAAAGATGGTTTTTTGTCCACCACTCACATCACATCATTCACATGGATCCCCCATTGTTTTTTTTCTTTGTACAAATTGTGATTTTTTGTTTTGTATATGTATCCTAGTACAATCCTGACGAAGACCCGACGGGTCGAAACGTTGATTGATTGATTGTCCTCACTTTTTGAAACAATTAAAAAACCGCATTAAGCAAAATTCCAAGTTCTAGATCTGTGCAGACACATGTTTTGTCCTCTTTCCTTTATTGGTAAAAACACCTATGCCAATCATTTATCTTTTTATCTTATTTTTCCCAAAGAGTTCTGTATTATTTTATTGAAACCCACTGTTTTCTATATTCTATTTAATAAAGAACATGATTATTTTCTAAAAAGCATCATGGTGGATGGTGTTTTGTAGTGAGAGTACTCTTTATACTTTCACAGTTTTTTTGGTAGTCTTAATACCTTGTTATGCATCTGATGAGGCAGCAGATGTTCTCCTGAGGGATCTCCTTCTAGGCCTGAATTAAAACATCAGTCAACTCCTGGACAGTCTGGGTGCAACGAGGCGTTGTTGGATGGAATGAGAGATGATGTCCCACTTGATTTGATTCAGTTCAAGGAAATGGGTGGGCCAGTCCATAGCATCAATGCCTTCATGCAGAAACTCCTGACACACTTTAGCTACATGAAGACTAGGCCCACTGCACCTGCATATTGTCTCACAATGGGTCTGAGGATTTCAGTCTGATACCTAATGGCAGTCAGGGTACCTCTGGCTAGCACATGGAGGGCTATGCGGTCCTCAAAAAACAATGCATCCCCACACCATTATTGACCCACTGCCAAACCGGTCATGCTGGAGGATGTTGCAGGCAGCAGAACATTTTCCACAACATTTCCAGACTCTGCCACGTCTGTCACATGTGCTCAGTATAAAGCTACTCTCTTCCGTGAAGAGCACAGGGTGCCAATGTTGAATCTGCCTATCTTGGTGTTCCCTGGCAGATGCCAATCATCTTGCGCGGTGTTGGACAGTAAGCACAACACCCACTTTTGGATGTCAGGCCTTCATACCACCCTCAATGAATCTACGGTCACCACCTACAGAATCACTACTTTATAGGGGTTGTCTTGCCAATTAGCTATCGCTTCTACCTGTTGTCTGTTTCATTTGCACAACAGCAGGAGAAATTGATTCACAATCAATATTGGTTCATAACTGCACAGGTGGATTTCACTGAAGTGTAATTGACTTGAAGTTGCATTGTGTTGTTCAATTGTCCCCTTTATTTTTTTGAGCAATGTATAATTTAAGCTATAAAATATCAGGTGACTTCCTAGCAGAAGCCTCTTGAAGAAATTATTTTTTTAACCCCTCGCTAGTTTCTGAATCCTAAACAGCGTAAAGAAATAACCAAAGACCGGACATACTGTATGTTCTGTAAATTATTTTTATATTGCTTTGCATTATATTAATTTTTTTTGTGGTACTTTGGTAGCACTTTTTTAGATGGATTTCAGGCAGAATACACCTGAAAAAGACACCATTTACACATACAGTGCCTTTTGAATGTATTCACCGTCCCCCTCCACCCCCTTAGTATTTTTGGGGTTTTTGCTACTTCACAACCAGGAATTTCACTGGGTTTTCTGGGGGTTGCATTAGTTGATGTAAAGAACATGCCTACAATTGTGAGCATGTGGTTTTCTTTTTATTGTGAACCAAACAACAAATAAGACAAACTAACTGAAAACTTATGTGTGCATAACTATTCATATCCCTAAATTCAGTACATTGTGGTGTCGAGTGTTGCTTTAGTAGTATGCTTTGGGTCATTGTCTAGCTGGAAGGTAAAATCTTTTCCAGTCTCAAATCACTGACAGACTAGAATAGGTTTTGCTCAAGAACATCCCTGTATTTTCTGCCATGCATCTTCCCCTCAAGTTGGACATTTTTCCCTGTCCCTTCTGCCGAAAAACATCCCGACAGCATGATCCTGCCACCAGCATGTTTCACTGTGGGGAAGGTGTTCTTGGAGTGATTAGCTGTGTTGGTTTTGTGCCAGATATAACATTTACCTTGGTGGCCAAAAAGTTCAATTATTGTCTCATCTGACTCCAGCACCTTCCTCCATACATTTGAAGAGTCTTCCACATATGTTTTGGCAAAATCAAAACAGGCCTTCAAATTTTTGGCTGTAATTAAGGGCAGTCTTCTATTATTATTATTATTATTATTGTTAATAATAATAATAATTATTATTATTATTTTAGACACTCTTCCATAAAGGCCAGCTGTATGGAGTGTGTGACTTATTGTGGTTGTATGGACAGATACTACTGCCTCTGGTTAAGAATTCTACAGCTATTTAAGGGTTACCTTTGGTATCTGTACTGCCTCTCTGATTAATGCCCTCCTTGCCTGAGCTGAGAGTTTGGTGGGTAAATCTTTGGCAGGTTTATTGTGGTACCATGATCTTTTGTTCTTTCCTTTTGATGATAATTGATTTGATGATGCTCTAGGGATGATCAGAAATTGGGATATTGTTTTGGAACCCAACCCTGACTTGCACGTCTCAACAACTGTTGTCTCTGACAGGTTTGAAGATCTCCTTGTTCTTCATGGTGTTGTTTGGTTAGTGACGTCTCTTGCTTTATGGTGTTGCAGCCTCTTTGACTTTTCAGAATAGGCTGACAAACTATGAGACACTTAGATTGCACAACGGTGTACTTCTTTTCACTAAGCATGTGACTTATAAAAATAATTGCTTGCATAATAAATTTTTAGGGGCTTCATAGCAAAAGGGGTGAACAGATAAGCATATGGCAATTTTAATTTAATTTTATCCCGTAAATTGAATTTGTGCCTATATTTTTCTCACTTCCCAAATTAAACTATTTAATTTTGAAGCATCACACACAAATGGGATTACAAACATATTTGAGCACAGGTTGTACTGTAACAAAACTAGGTAAAAAGCCAAGTAGGTGAATACTTTTGCAAGGCACTGTATCATTAGAGGGTGTTGATTTTTTAAGGGGTGAGACATTAGTAGATGCATTAGCACTAGTTTCATAGTTTAGATGATTGCTGTCTCCAGGGGTGCATCAATCCCCCCTGCCGCCTGAGCCTCGCATTGTGGAGGGGGGGCGGGTGCTAGTGATCGCTGGCAGCCTGCAGCCGTAAGTGAGGACCATGGGGAGGGGTAGGGGGTGCTGTTGATTGCCGGCACCGCCGCCGGCTGCTGTAAGTGAGGAGCGGGGGGGGGCACTACCGGAGGCAAGTGAGGAGCGGGGGTGGGGGGAGAAGGTGCATCTTACCACTGATGCTGCCTGTGGCGCCCATCACGCATCACGCAGGCGGCCGATATGTGATGCAGGCCCGCCCCCTTCTCCACTGCCACTCCCCCTGCCTGCCTGCCGCCTGATACTCAGGGCTCACACTGTCCGATGGACGGTGTGGCCCTGACTGTTTCTTACCCAATCACCCCATGCATTTGATAATCTAATTTATCTGACATCTCCATCACCATGATTTACTTGATACAGTGTTAATGATTTTGTGAAGTTATTTGAACTTGAAATATTATTTATAGGAGGTTTTGTGCATTAAAAGATTTGCCTTCTTTTTAACTTAAAAACAGACTTTTAACCTAAAAAGTAAATGTTTAGATTTTTTAAAATCAATTATTTGATGCCAAATTGCTTGACGCTGGCCTTGAAGTGAACCTGTCAACTCCAAAAAGCCACCTAACCTATCAATACATGTCCCTGCACCTTCCTATTACCATTATAACTATCCCTCTCTCTACTAAATGCTTGCTTTCAATCTGCTGAAATACATTTTTATATTTACTAATTAGGATAATGAAGTGGGGCTATATGCAATAGTCCCCCTGGGCGTGTTGGTTTGCAACCTGAATGATCGTTTATCACGCCCCGATGGGCGTGATATTTTAATATGATTCCTCTCTGCCTCAGTGTGCGTTGGACATCGCGCATCATTCAGGTTGAAAACCAACACGCCTAATTAGTAAGTATAAAAACGTATTTTAGCAGATTGAAAGCAAGCATTTAGCAGAGAGAGGGATAGTTATAATGGTAATAGGAAGGTGCAGGGACATGTATTGATAGGTTAGGTGGCTATTTGGAGATGACAGGTTCCCTTTAAGTGTAATAAGAAATGGAAAAAACATGTACATAGATTGCAAATTGTGACGAAATGGACTCCTTCAATGTAGAACATATGATGATTTCTTATGTAACCCAGACATATTGTATATTGGCTTGTAAACTTGTATTGGTCAAGGAGAATTTCCTACAGTATTTTCATAGATTACTGTGGTTTAAGTTTAGCATGGTAATGTAATTATCTTACTTGTTTGTCACTGCAGTCCAGAGAACTTAATTATGCTAATCGTTCATTGTCTATTACCCTGTGAATGTTGATTCTATGTACATGGCTCCAGCCACTATTGTTTTAATGTCATGGTTTGCAGACTGAATGTCCCTACTAACATTCCATTTTAAGGACTATGTCAATCAGTATGTCACTCTACCTTGTCAGGAGTACAATACTACTAAAAATATGTTAAATGAGACTTGAGGTCCAACCAATGAAAATACAAGTATTATTACACCTATCGTGATGTTCCCAATATCCTGCAATGAGGGCTGAAGGTATATAAGGAGATGTGTTCATTAACCAGAGTTAGTTAGATTCTGTCTAGTGACCTCAGTCTAGGGATTTCGGTCCCGGCTAGAGGTCACTGGATTGGATACAGGCAGCTAATATAGGATCTTCAGGTCCTGTTAGCAAGCCATAACCCCAGGCCTAGGCATTTCGGTGCCGACCAAGGGGACCAGAACACGTACTATAGAACCACAAGGATTTCAGCATCGGATTATCGGATTCAGCTGTGATAAAGACTGCATAAGGATAAGGAAGCAACCCAGGTTGGGATGATCCAGTCTCCTGGCTACAGACTTTGCTGTGTTATATTCTAAACCCTGGTGAGCCAGCGGAAGGGTGAGACTCTGTTGCCTGTTACATTGTTGTGTTTTGCTGGTTATGTGTTATATGCTGTTAACTGTTTGGGGATCCAATAAAGCCTTAATATTGTGATTCCCTCACCCTGTGTTGTCTGAGTAGTGTTCCGCCCACAGTTAAGGAGCTCGGGCGTTCAGTTGGGGATGAGCCCTGGTCCAAGTTGTCTTTGTAAAGGCGGCTGGGCCTGCGGACGAGAGCACCCACTGACCCCCGGGTCTCCACAATTGGTGGCAGCAGTGGGATACTACTCAGCCTAGTTTATCCAGGGGAGCTGCAGAGGACTGGTGTTCGTGGACACCATCCAAGGGCTCAACAACCAGGGATGCATATAAGCATACCCAGCAGGTCATAGTGAGGCAGTCAGGTTTCGGACACTGCCATGTCCAACCCCACCAGCTCAGCCATGGGACGAGGACTGGAGTGGAAGTACGGCCGCTATAGGAAACTGCAACTAGAGGTGGCATGTCTGTTCCGAGAAATCGAAGCCAGGGACACTGACACACGGTCGGATTTGATCCAGAAATTGGTCCAGTGGCATGCCCAGAATATTGCAGAGAATGATGAGGACCCCGCCGAGATTGACCCAAAGAAATTAAACTGTGTGTCACATCATGGTTCCAGTGACAGTCTGGAAGGACACCAGTTCCAAGCCCTGGAACTGCAAGAAATTGATCCTGTCAACACCGTGCCTGAGCAGGTCAAGTTGGAGGTTATGGACAATGTCCCTATTCCCGTTGCTTTGGAGACTGACCAGGAAGAGGTTGATGTGGGATTTGTGAGCAGCCTTCCCACACCTGTTGATTCAGGGGCTAACCAGGAGGAGGTTGAAGTGGGGCTCATGGATGGCCTCCCCACATCTGTTGTTTTGCAAGCTAACCCAGGACAAGGACTATCCAGCCAGTTTGTCACAGCCATCATCAACATCCAGGAAGCCAAGCAGCACCCTGATGTGGATTTTGCTACCACACCTTATGAGGATAATCCATGTGCCCAGCCCCCATCATTCTCCTCTGAGCCATTAACAGTGAGTACACCTAGCCAGACTGTGGCCATTGACTGGGGGGGATTGATAGCCAGAAGTTTATGGGAGCCCAACTCCTGAATCCCATTTTACTGCTTGTCCACAATATGTCTGCCCATCCAGGGGGCGGTAATCTGGGGGAGGTGTATAGAAGGAAGCCTCGATTGCTGACTTCACCATTAAAAAAGACAATGCCGCCAAGAGGAGAAGGATAACCAGAGACTTATCACATCTAACTGCCCTGTCTGGTTACATAAGAAAATCATCAAACATCTATTGACTAAAACCATATTCTTCAAACTTTTAGAATGGCCATCTCTAAAGAAAACATTTTCGATATACCCACGTTCATTCATGCTCGTAACCCATTCATACCCCACTACATTCCCTAATTTGTATTTGCCCACCACTGGAAAGGAGGTTTTGAGAGGATCTATCAACGTTTCTGAAAAGTCTTATTCCAGGAACCTTGTGGACATTCTGGGAGAGAGTGCAAGCATTGCTGAAACCAGGGAAACAGAACAAAAGAAGGTTTGGGGTATTCAGGTTACCAGTAAACCAAGCAGCAGTATCCAATATCAGCCAGCAGCTGCATTGGCAAATATGATTTTAGGATATATAAAAAGAGAGATTAAGAACTTGTGATCCCAATGTAACACTACCCCTCTATAACTCGTATTTAAGACCACATTTTAAATATAGGACTAAAACCAAGATTGTAAAATTTGGGAAACTTTAGATGTGATTTAATTTACTTGAAGAAATATTCATGAGAACAATGCAAAGAAATGTCAACATGATATATTCTTTCGAAAAAATAAATGGGCTAAGGAACTTTTCATTACCCGTGGAGATAAGGTGTTGTAGAAAGCATTATAGAAAATTTACAGTTAAAGTAGTTAAAGTTGTTGCCAAGTGTCCTTCAATGGCTAATTTCAAAGCTCGTCCACATATAAAAGTCTAAACTTGCCTTTATTTATAAAGTCAAAGCTGTAATGCATAAGTTCTCAAGATGAAGGCTAGGGTCAGACTTGCGTCATGCATTTCCTTAATGCATGCGCTATTTTCATGTGCAAATATTGAAAAATGCATGCGTTAATGCACCCATAGACGCCAATACAAAAAACGCATTCCAAGAGTGCAATGCGTTTGACGCTATGTGCTTTTGCAAGTGCACCAAAAAATGCGGTCTGCAGCATTTTTTGGTGCTTTTCCAAAAACGCATGTTTTTTTTTAACATGGGAGTCTATAGGAAACACATGCGTTAACGCATGGAATATATATTTACCATGCGTTAACGCATGCGCTGAAAATGAACATACATGCCATGAAAATGGCAAGAGGAAAAAAAGGATCCTTTAATGCATCCTTCCAACAGATGCAAGCTCCGAAATGTGACCCTAGCCGAACAAATCAAATCTGTGGCAATTTTTTTGCAATTTGCTGAATGTGTCAAATTTACACAATTTGTGTGAATTGTCCAAAATGGCAGTAGATTGAGCCAGCAAAGATCACCTAAGGCCGGCTTCACACCACGGTTTTTAGGATCCGGGGCTGTCCGGTGTGAAGCGGACAGCCCCGGATCCGATTTTGGCCTCATAGTATTCCTATGGGGCAGAATGGGGCTGGATGGCAGTGATTTGCCATCCGGTTCCCTGCTGTCAGGGAGGATCTGGTAGAATTAGTTTTTTTTCCCTGGACATAAAATCGCAGCTTGCAGCATTTTTGTGACCATGGCAAATATTGGATCTTCCTGGATCCTCCCGGATCCGGTGCGATTTGGTGCCCCCTAACATGGGAGTCTATAGGCGCCGAATCTCACCGGATCCGACAGAAAATCGGATCCGGGTCCCGGGTGCTGAAGATTAGCGGTGTTCGGCGATAAACTTTAGCACCTGGAGAGCTCCCCGCTCACATTTCAGAACCGTGGCTAGCTCCCCGCTAGACACGATTTTGAAATTTCAGCACTGGACAGCAGGCAGCAGCCCCGCAGTGCCCAATGCGGGAGAAAACAGGACCGGAGGGCATATTTGCCCTCCATTCCTGTTTGTCCGGATCTGTCAGGCTGTATCTGGTGCATCCAGCAAACACTGGACACAGCCTGACAGCAACAAACCGTGATGGGAAGCCGGCCTGACTTCTGGCAAAGCTGGGTGGGTTCCCCAATATAGCTGTAGTGTATGCTGGCAGTTGCTGCTACAATTCAATTACACATTTTTCTGCATTCATGTAGAAGCAAGCCAACAATATTGTGGGAGAAAAAAAAACATTTTACTCTATGACAAGGATAGTTTGTGAGGCAATCACAAACCTCTGATATTATCTATCCTCGTTATATCAGTCTACTTATATGTGCATTCACACAACACCAATACTGGGGCCTGTTGCTACTGTTATTCGTTTGCTATTTACCTAGCATTTCTTGGTCAATCTTTTTCAAGATGGCCAGAATTATATAAAAAAAGCAAAAGTAAATTGAATAATACAGCAACTTAACTTTGTGACAGCCAGCCTTACAGTATGCGTTTCACAAACTATCGATTTTTTATAATCCCTTTTAGTAGTGAAATTTGACTTACACACCACACCAACATTGCCGCCTGTTGTCACCAACATCTGATGATACAGTAAGATACATGAACTGCAATGTGAAGAAGCAGCATTCTCACAACTGTCACCAACCGACCTGACAGTAGTACTACTACTAATAATAGTTATTCATTTATATATTGCTATTAATTCCATAGTGCTTTACATGCATTTTCAACATTGTCTCCATTGGGGCTCACAATTCAAACATACTATCAGTATGACTTTGAAATGTAGGAGGAATACAAAGCAAACACACAACATACAACATACAAACTCCATGCAGATGTTGTCCTTGGTGGGATTTGAATCCAGGACCCCACAGTTGCGATGCTGCAGTGCTAACCACTGAGCCACAGTGTTGCCAAATGCAGGTCACAATTGCCTTGGTTCAGCTAGCTACCTCTTCAGCGCTCACCTTGGGAACAAGTGAAGCCCTTGACTGGAGTTGGTGGAGCAGGTTCAAAAGCTTTGACCCTATGTTACAAAAAAGTCTATGAGAATACAGCAGATTTGGCAAACACTGGTTCTATGCCCAAAAAATGTATTGGGCAATATTTAGGAAGATTTCTCAAACACAAAAGCTGTGGATTGGAATACAGCAGATTTGGCAAACACTGGTTCTGTCCCAAAAAATAGTATAAGATAATATTTAGTGAATTTTGGCAAACACTGCTTCTCTGGCAAAAAGGGCTACTTCAGGAAGGAATCACTAACCCTATTATCTATCTAACAATAAATTGAGTCGCTAGCGATCTGTCTATCTACCAGCACACAGTAGAAGCAATGGAATCAGCAGCAGGTACATTCCTAAGCTATAACACTGTGAAAATGGCGACAAAGGGAAATGGTGGCTTCTTATATGCCATGGGACATGTAAGGCAGCCAATCACACAAGCCCTTATGTCTGCAAGTCGTGTTTAGTTTATGCGCGCTGATTGACTGCCGACCCGGAACGCCCACATAGCAAGTGCATGAAAGAATCAAAAGTACTCCTCTGACCTGAAACCTCTCCGCACCCCCTACCCTTATCAAACATCTTCCGCCTGCTATCCGACACTGACAGCCATTATAACGTAAAAGAAGATTTGTACTAACGATTTTTGTCATCCAAATAGTAGCCAAACCCCCCCCCCGAACTTACTGACTTTTCAGCAAACCATTCGTGTTCGAGGGTCCGAGCGAACAATGCAAAATTCAGGCCAGAAATGAAATTGGCGAACATGTTTCAGCACAGTTTGCTCATCACTATCTATCATCCACTAATTTCTGGAAAACACCTATGCAATTAATACACAAACTACACTCTTATTCTAAACTAAATGTGGGCCCAATGCTATCGCATTTGGATGGCGGTGATGTCACAATGGGGGTGGCGGCTGTCTTTCCCTCCCTGTGGGCTCTCCCCCTGTCCAGTCTCTCTCTCCTCCAGTGCTGTCTTTTCCCCTCATGTGCTCTCTCCTTTGAGCTGTCTCCCCCTGTGTGCTCTCCTACCTGTATGCAGTCTATCTCTCCCTTGTGCTGTCTTTTTCCCTCTGTGCTCTATCCTTTGAGCTGTCTTTCCCCTGTGTGCTCTCCCCCTTTATGTGGTCTCGCTTCACCCTCTGCTGTCTTATCCACTCTGTGCTCTCTCCTTTGAACTTCTCCCCCATGTGTACCCTCTCTCTCCCCTGTGTGCTTGCACCACCTCCTGTGCACTTTCTTTGTCCCCTTGTGCACTCTCTCTGCCCCATTGTGCTTTTGCCCCTCCCCTGTGTACTCTCTCTGCCCCATGTGCTCCCTGTGCATACTCTGTGCCCCCTGTGCACTCATTTGGCCTCCCTGTACATGCTCTGTGACCCATGTGCTCTTTGTGTCCTCATGCACACTCTCTGTGACCACCTGTGCACTCTCTGTGCCCTCCCGTGTGCGCTCTCATTACTTTGTGGTGTACAAAGATGGTAGGCCCGTGGGGAGCTGTGCCTTCGCATACCTGGGTGTGGGTGGAGTTCCTGAGGCCGCCACTATTTTTGGACACCCTGGTGTGCACACGGGCACAGCTCCCCATTCAGCGTTGTGTTTTGCGGGCCGTGGGCAACATGTGCAGTGGCGATATGTGGTGTCAGGTTCCTGGCATCGGTTTCAGATGTCGGCACCACCACTGGTAGTACTGCACAATGGGATAGTACTGCTAGCGGTCACCATATTTGCAGACCCATCACTTGGATGTGCAAATATGTCTGCCCCCAGCACGTGATGTGGGGACAACGCAACGGAATGGGATGACAGACAGGACTTTACGATGACATAAGTAGATACTTTGATTATTACAGAAAGAATAGATGGATACTATTTACAATTAGACTGTCACTTTCATTTAACATAATTTAAATCTCATTTATATTTTTTGATTTTTCCACACACGCAAAATGTTGTTCTAATAAATTCATTTATGATGACAAAGCTTCTATCCCTTACACTTCATTCACATATTTGTATTTAAACACCTACAGTGGGTACGGAAAGTATTCAGACCCCTTTAAATTTTTCACACTTTTTTTTATTGCAGCCATTTGTTGAATTCAAAAAAGTTCATTTTTTTTCTCATTAATGTAAACTCGGCACCCCACCTTGACTGAAAAAAAAAACTTCGTAGAAGACCAGCACTCCACTTAAGGTATAGGTTAATGGTGCTGATGGAAAGGATCAAGGATCTGTAGTATCAGAGAAGTAGAAATCCAAGCACTCATTCAAAATGTTAATATGCTTTAAAGTGATTTATTCGAAAAATTGGTGCACGGGAGTGACCAGCAGGACAGATATAACGTTTCGGCCTCGCAATTGGGCCTTGATCACATAATCACTGCAGTGGTATGCAAGGGACTCACTGAGTAGGGAGTGCTTTGTAGGTAAACTTGTTTTTTCTGTGTACTGGTATAAGGATAGTGTCCTGTATTACATCAAGGGGTGTATTGAAAGGATTCAAAAGATCCAAGGTAGGAAGCCGACTTGTGTATATGGTATACAGGTTATCCAGAGTATCCCTCAGGTAGTATCTTGAGTAATCAACAAGTCAATCCCTCACAGTAAAATCCCAGTATTTGATACAGGCTCCTATCAGCTGTAACTAATAGGGTAAGGAACACCTTTTAAATTGGTGTCAGTGGGTGCCAGCACGTCCAGTGCCTAGGCTGTGAATCACACAGTTACAGCTGATAGGAGCCTGTATCAAATACTGGAATTTTACTGTGAGGGATTGACTTGTTGATTACTCAAGATACTACCTGAGGGATACTCTGGATAACCTGTATACCATATACACAAGTCGGCTTCCTACCTTGGATCTTTTGAATCCTTTCAATACACCTCTTGATGTAATACAGGACACTATCCTTATATCAGTACACAGAAAAAACAAGTTTACCTACAAAGCACTCCCTACTCAGTGAGTCCCTTGCATACCACTGCAGTGACTATGTGATCAAGGCCCAATTGCGAGGCCGAAACGTTATATCTGTCCTGCTGGTCACTCCCGTGCACCAATTTTTCGAATAAATCACTTTAAAGCATATTAACATTTTGAATGAGTGCTTGGATTTCTACTTCTCTGAAAAAAAAAACTAACGTAGAAATGTTTGCAAATTTATTAAAAAAGAAAAACTGAAATATCACATGGTCATAAGTATTCAGACCCTTTGCTCAGACACTCATATTTAGTCACATGCTGTCCATTTCCTTGTGATCCTCCTTGATATAGTTCAACTCCTCCATTGGAGTCAAGCTGTGTTTAATTAAACTAATAGGACCTGATTTGGAAAGGCACACACCTGTCCATATTAGACCTCACAGCTAACAGTGCTTGTCAGACCAATCATGAGGTCAAAGGAACTGCCCAAGGAGCTCAAAGACAGAATTGTGGCAAGGCACAGCTCTGGCCAAGATTACAATAGAAATTCTGCAGCACTCAAGGTTCCTAAGAGCACAGTGGTCTCCATAATCCTTACATGGAAGAAGTTTGGGACCATCAGAAGTCTTCCTAGATCTAGCTGTCCAGCCAAATTGAACAATCATGGGAGAAGAGCTTTGGTGACGGAGGTAAGGTAGAACCCTAAGATCACTGTTGTTGAGCTCCAGAGATGCAGTAGGGAGATGGGAGAAAGTTCCACAAAATCAACTATCACTGCAGCCTCTCCACAGTGGAAGATATATGAAATCCAGCATAGCGTTAGCAAGAAAAACACATGAAGGACTCTTAGACTATGAGAAATAAGATTCTGTGGTCTGATAAGATGAAAATAGAAATTTTTGGTGATAACTCTAAGTGGTATGTGTGGAGAAAACCAGGCACTGCTTATCACCTGCTCAATACAAACCCAACAGTGAAACATGGCAGTGGCAGCATCATGCTATGGGGGGTGTTTTTCAGTTGCAGGGACAGGACGACTGGTTGCCATTGAAAGAAACATGAATGTGGCCAAGTAAAGACATATCATGGATGAAAACCTCTTCCAAAGTGCTTTGGACCTCAGACCTGGCCAAATGTTCCCCTTCCAACAAGACAATGACCATAAGCACACAGCTAAAATGACAAAGGAGTGCCTTCAGAACAACTCTGTGACCATTCTTAACTGGCTAAGCCAGAGCCTAAACCCAATTAAGTATCTATGGAGAGACATGAAGATGGCAGTACACCAAGGTTCACCATCCTACCTGACAGAACTAGAAGGGGTCTTGCAAGGAGGAATGGCAGAGTATCCACAAATCCAGGTGTGAAAAACGTGTTGCATCGTTCCCAAGAAGACTTATGGCCGTACTAGCTCAAAATGTGCTTCTACTCAATACTGGATCAAAGGTTCTGAGTACTTATGACCATGTGATATTTCAGTTTTTCTTTTTTAATACATTTGCAAATATTTTTACATTTGTTTTCTTTTCAGTCAAGATGGGATGCAGAGTGTACATCAATGAGAGAAAAATTAACTTTTTTAGAATGTACCAAATGGATGCAATGAAACAAAGAGTTAAAAATGTAAAGGGGTCTGAATACTTTCCATACCCACTGTATCAGGAACCGACTGGACAGCATGGTAAAGCTGTAGCAGAGGAATCATGATACCTTTTGATGGAGATGGTGTGTGCAGCCATGACAGTCCACAGTACCCAATTTGAATTCCTCCAAGGCACATGGTGGAGAAATGATAATTGTTTATAATTTACCTATATTGGTAGTTTTAATAATGATTTTGGGGCTAATAAGGTAGGAATAGATTCTATGAATAGTGAGACCCTAATAAGGGGAATAATAGTTTTATGGGGAAGTTGTTTGGAGCATTACAGGGTTTAATGGCAGCTTACATGGTCCACAGAGATGTATGGTCTCTGGTAGGGGCTTCGGTTGCACCGTGCATTTTGGTTCAGGAGTTGGACAGGAGGTGGATGTTACTCTGGTTGTTACAGACACTGTCCTGGAGAGCTGTTGTTGCAGGGAATGAGGCAAATGAAGGAATATGTGTCTTTGAAGGCATGCTGGGAGCTTCTTTACAGCAGGAAGTGCCAGAAATTATTTTTACCAAGGAAAATACGTGGATATTTTTTCAGTCATTTTGAAGTTATTTGGACAGGGTGAAACCTAGTGATTCTTTCGTTTAATTTTGAGAGTGTTTGCCATTTGGCATTAGGTATTTGTGATTCTTGCAAGTGTGATAAAAGAGAAGAGGCCTGAACATCGCTTTACCCTGTTTGGATATATGTGGATGTGTTTGTGGGTGCCCACAGGTTTATGAGGACCTGGCTTGATCTGGGTACGACAAAGAGTTTAAGAAAACGAGTAAAGCCATTAGGCCTAGTATGAGGTGGGTCCACAAAGCTCTTCTTGTCAGCCCTGTCAGGGAAATGGGTGTTTAAGCTCAGAGAGCAGATCTTTGATTTCACAAAAGGGATTTTGTTGTCAGTTTAACCTGCCTAGCGGTATTCTAGAGTGTAACTCGGGGTTAACTTTCACTGCCAGAAGCGGTAACCCCGAGTCACGCTCGGGATTACCCGCGGGCAGTGTCGCATCTCATTGCAAGGAGCCGGGGGGGGGGTTGCTAGCAACAGTGCCGCTTGCTGCTGCTGTTGGGTGAGGAGCGGGTGGGGGGAGGGCAGGCTAGCATCAGTGCTGCTGGCTGCCGCTGTCATGTGAGGACCGGCGGGGGCGGGTGCCAGCAGCAGCGCCACTGTCTGCTGCTGATGGTACGTAAGGACCAAGGGGGGAGGGAGCCCGGGGGTGCCAGCAGCAGTGGATGTGCTGCTGTTATGTTAGGACCGGGGGGGGGGTATGTGGGGCAACGCTGGCTGCTGCTGTTGGGTGAGGAGCGGGTGGGGGGAGGTGGATGGATGTTAGCAGAAGCGCTGCTGGCTTCTGCTGTCATGTGAGGAGCTAGCAGCAGGTGCTGCTGGCTGCTGCTGTTAGGTGAGGAGCGGGGGGGTTGGGGGTGCTGGCGGCTGTGCTGGCTAGTGCTAATAGGTGAGGAGCAGGAGGGGTTCTGGAGGATATGTACTAGCAGCAGCTGTGCTGGCGCCTATGGGTGGTGAGGAGCGAGGGGAGTTGGGGTGCTAGCGGCTGTGCTGGCTGGTGCCTATAGCTGAGGAGCGAGGGGGGTTCTACCGCCTGGGTCTGGGAGGTCTGGGAGCTGGGGCTGCAGACGAGAGGGGGGCGGGAACACCCAAGGGAATGGGGAAGCAGGATGCTTCCCTCAGTTACCCTCCTCTCCTCTGTTACAGGGTCACGGGGGCCCCCTACTGATGCTTGAGGGGCCTGGTGCCCTGACGCTCGGGGTAAATGGCAAGGAGTCTCCTTCTCCTGGTTATCCAGCGATGTCACCGCTGTGATCGCCGGTGAGTGCCCCTTCGGATGCCTCCATATGACTTCCTGGTTCCGTCTCTGTGAGCCGCAGCGGCTCATTGGAGGCAGAACTGGGCGGGAATAAAAAAGTATCTGCCCATAATAAAAAGTATAAAATTTCTGCCCATAAAATAATTTTTTTACCAAAAAAATGGTACCGCATTTAGTACAAAATTCCTGACATAATCATACCGCCAGGGAGGTTAACTAACTTAAGTGTGAGCTAGGGGCATCACGTAAGTTCAATCAAGTACTGTATGTACCACTGGTGGAGGAAGCTACAGCTTGTCCAAGTGTTTCTCATGGTTTTCAAGTGATACCCTGGTGGCATGAAAGGAAAATTAGGCAAGGAGTTGGGATTGGGTCACATACAGGCATGTTCATGGATCCCCCATAGCCTAAGGGGAGAACGCAATATATTCTGGCTCATTAACCAATTATCTTGCCTGATTGGTGTTCTTATTAATGATAGATCTTACCAGAGATGTTATCAATGTCTTGGGTGTCTTTTGATAATGTTATTGGTGAAGAAAGAAGGTATAGGTGCGCTTATGGTTTTTAGATATAGAGGTGGCTTTCAGTGCGTTCTGACAGTTGTCATTCAATGCAGTGTATTAGGTGTGTTTGATTTTATGTTGATCGCTGTACACCCAGTTCCTATTTTGAAGCTTTTGTTCATTATTGAATGGGTAGTCCAGGATTTGCCCAGAGTCCTTCTAATTCATTAGGAGGGTGATTTATTTTGTCGTGGTCTCTCTGGTTTGAGCTATGTTATTGTGCAATGAAAAGGTAGCTTTCACTTTTGGGGTTCCATTGGCTGTGAAGAAGATGGATAGTCTGTCTTCAGTACTGCATTTTATGGGTCTTGAGCTTTAATATGTAGAAATGGTATAGGCTTCCAGAAGAGAAATTGGAGGATTCACTGTGGTCAGCAGCAGCTTTGAAGGAATTCAAGAAGGTATGCTTGAGGGCAGTTGCAAGCTTATTTTGGCTGCTGGATTATGCTAATGGGTCATGTGTTTTCTAGATGTTTGTCAGTGGTGAGAAAAAATAATTGGTGTCCGACACATAATGCCCATATTATAAGGCAGATTAGGGATGATTTAACATTTGGATTTCAATTTTGGAATCCTACAATAGGCTTACATTGTGGATGGAGAAGGTGATGTTCAGCAGTTGTGCAACCTTATACAGATGCTACAGGTTAGTTTGTTTCTTGGAAAAATTATTTTAAGTGCACTGATGTGTGGGGGCATTGGGCCATTTTAGGGTGAGTGATGGGTTTGGCAAAGAATCTGGCTTAACTTGACAGTTTTCTAATTATGCTACTAGTTGGGCTGTGGGGTCTTTAGTGAAAAATCTGGGTTCACTTAAAAAATGTTCTAATTGTAGTGGCTCTGAAGTTGTAAAGGCCTTTGTTGGTTAATAAAAAGGTTGTGTTTTCATTGTGATAATGTGTTGATGGTTCATGTGATCAATATTCTTTCAGTTAAGTCCCTCACAATTTGTGGCTTAATGGCATCCTTGGTGTTAAAGTGCAGTGAAATGGATGTTAAGGTTTAGTAGAAGGTATGCTCTAAAGGTGTCCATTGAGATGGATGATGCATTGTTTCGTATTCAGTTCAATGGGTTTCGGAATCTGGTACCATGGGTGGACGAAGCAGGAGCACAATGCCCCAGATCAATGTGAAGCTTGAGAGCTATGTACTGTAGTGGTCAGTTTAATTAGGCAATTGGTGCCTGAGGCTACTTTGTGGACTCAAGTGAGTAAAAGTGGTTTGTCCTTGAGTAGGTAGGAATATATGCCAATTGGATAATCTGCAGATTTATTAAGTGGTTCAAACTCCAGAGACTGGAATCTTTCATTCGGGAGTACATATCCTTTATTACTATTTTGTCTATTTAATGAAATTTTATTGAGTGTGTACTGTGTGTTTCCTCTTTGTATGTAATTTAATTAATAAAGTAATTTTTTAAATATTTGGGTCGTTTTTGGTCGTAAAACAGTTTAGAATGCCTAAATTTGGAGAATCAAGAAGTGATTTTTTTTCTTAGCTGAAATGATTAAAAATCCAGTGATAAAGTGCTCATCAAAATCTGTCATCACTCCATCCAAAGTACAGTAATAGGGCAGCAATAAAGTGCTCCTAATTATCCCAACCTGGAGTTCACCAGCATTTAGGGATACCAACAAACCAGCAGCATGGCTGGATGTAATTTATTTAGACAGTGATGCTGGTCTATTGCTCAGCAACCTATTTAAACCCTGGCTCACACTCAATGCGTAAGAATATAAGAAATAATGAGTGATTGAATCAAATGACTACTGAGGGATGGACTGACGGACAATAGAGGAATGACTAATATTTACCCTGACTTAGAGAGTCATTAAATTATATACAAAAATTAATGACTACTTATATTAATTAGTAAGGGTAGGTCAATTTAAAAACTATTCAGAATTATAATTATAAAGAACCATAATTCCTAATTCTGCAATAATATCTGTTCTTTACAAAATTCAATTAGGAAGTGAATATGTACAGTAGTAAATTTTATTATTTTTGATTAGAATAATGTTGCACATTAAATGATATGAGAAAATATACTATTAACATAATATTCAATACAGATTACAATTTAATTGCAAATTATATTCCTTTATTTCTTCTGTATTGTAAAATACGATAAGTAATTTGACAAAACAACTATTGTGTTAAATAACTTATAAAACTGAGGGAATGTAATGTCTAAAATGAGGTCAGTCCTGGGAAGTTTTCCAGTTGTACTCTGCAAATGCATCAGGTTCAAAACCAAGAAAATGTATGCTCAAAGCGAAATGCCCCTCTGATACTTTGTGTGTGCCCTAACATTTGTGTATGGCTATGTGTGGCATTTTGTTGTACCCAGGAAAAGTTGCTAATAGTCTATTGAGTACTTTTGAACTATGAAATTCCTAAAGGGATGAAGTTTCCAAAATAGGGGTAATTTCTGGACATTTTTCCACTGTACTAGTATCCTAGAGGACTCTGGAAATTCAATATGACAACCAAAAACCATTACAGCAAAATAATCAAACCTAAAAGGTCACTTCTGTCTTTCTGAGCCATTTTTGACTGAAGATATTGTGTTGTTCTCTTTTTAGGCTTCATTTTTGATGAACAGTAGCATAATGTGCTTTACAAAAAAGTCACTTTCCTAGAAGGATTTTGGCTTACTCATGTACATTTTGGCACACTTCAGTTTAGCTTTTTCATGTCTCTGTGCCAGCAGTGGGGTCCTCCAGCATAAAAGTGTTTAATTTAATTTAAAAGTCAATGGATAGTTTGCGCTGACACTGATGCACCCTGTGCCTGCAGGACGGCTTGAATATTTTTGGAACTTGATTTGGGCTGCTTATCTTTCATGTGGACTATCCTGTGTTGCAAAATTTAATCAATTTTTCTCTGCTGTCTGTGTCTAAAGAGATTAGCTACAGTACCATGGGTTGTAAATTTCTTGATTATGTTGCACACCATGGACAAAGAACATCAAGATCTATGAAGATAGTCTTTTAACCTTGAGATTGTTGACATTTTTCAACAATTTTAGTTTTCATGTCCTCAGACAGTGCTCTTCTCTTTCTGTTCTCCATGCTTAGAGTGGCACACAAAGACACACAATGCAAAGATTAAGGCCGGCTTCACACCAGGGTTTTAAGGATCCGGGGCTGTCCAGTGTGAAGTGTTTTTGTGTCCGGGGCAATAATTGGACCAAATTGGATCCTCCCGATCCTTCCAAATTGGATTTTTGTACCAGATACGACAGAAAATCAGATACGGCTGCCGGACGCTGGTTGCTGAAGTTCAGTGGTGCCCAGCGCTGAACTTCAGCACCTGGATAGCTCCCAGCTGAGAATTCAGAACCTGCTAGCCGCGATTTTGATATTTCAGCAAGAGACAGCGCCTGCAGCTGCGTACTGCCGAACTGCCGATCCTGGTTCTGTTGTGTCCGGAGCTGTCAGATTGTGTTCGGTGCATCCAGCAAAACACCGGACACAGCCTGACAGCTCAAAACTATGGTGTGAAACCGGCCTAAGGCTAGCTTCACACCACGGTAAGGTCTGATCCGGGGCTGTCAGGTATGACCCTGACAGCCACGGACTGGATCAGCACATGGAACTGGAGGGCTAATATGCCCTCCGGTCCAGTGTGATGCCGGACGCAGCTGCTGCTGATTAATAAGGACCGCTGCTCACAGTGAGCTAGCTGCGGTCCTGAAACAACAGCGGCGTGCAGCCGCAGGTGTCCGGTTCCCAGATCCTCCTGGACAGGTGCATCCGGCCCCATAAGCTCTTATGTTGGGGAGTGCCGGATTGCATCGAATCTGGGAGGTCGGGGGAATCCAGGGGAATCCGGGATACGGCAATTTGGGGAGATTTTTCTCCCCGGACACAAAAACGTTGCAAGCAACGTTTTTGTGTACGGGGAGAAAAATTCGATTTCTCCCGGATTCTACCGGAGAGATGGAAACCGGATGGCAGAGAACTGCCTTCTGGCTCCATCTGGCCCCATAGGCTACTATGGGGCCAAAATCCGGTCCGGGGCTGTCTGGTTTACACCGGACAGCCCCGGACCGGATCTTACCGTGGTGTGAAGCCAGCCTTAGTCAATTTCTCCCCTTTTTATATGTTTCAAGTGTAATTATCCTGTTGCCCACACCTGTTACTTGCCAAAGGTGAGTTTGAACGAGCATCACATGCTTGAAACAAAGTTATTTAAGCACAATTTTGGAAAGATGCCAACAATTTTGTCTGGCCCATTTTTCAGGTTTTGTGTGAAATTATGTCCACTTTGCCTATTGTGCTGTTTTTTGTGTTGTTCCAATACACATAATGGAAATAATCATGTGTATGACATACAGTACATAATTGCAATAAGCTTCTGGGAGAAATACTTCATTTTTTGGAACAATTTCAAGGGGGCCAACACTTTTGACCATGACTGTATTTTTTAAATTGCAGATAGAGTGTAATGAAGCAGTTTTTTTTTGTTTGACTTGCTATGTTACAGGAAACAGTTATTAAAATTGCATATCTGCAAAAGTAATTTCACATCCATATTTTTTTATTCTTATGAAGATTCAGGACCTTCCTGTCTCTATCTCATGGAAAATTGTGACATCTTTGTAATATAAAAATCAGCTGACTAATTATGAGACTCTTTGTCTAGTATAAGAATGACCATCCTGAAAAAGAAGAACAAGCTTCAAATATGTTCTGTGGTTTATTAGAGTACAATGGTTTTGTTCATGTGACTTGATGTTGTGAAATGTAGCAATAGCACAAAAAAAAAAAAAAATCACATGATAAACTAATGATGACCCCAAACCCACATTTGACAAATAAGGAAAACTAATATAACATATTACTGGATATTAGAGAGTATAATCATGTATCCTAATGCACAGCAGGTTTAGTCACATGGACATTTTACCATAAAGCTATACAGCTCTTAGCACATAAAAGAAAAGTATTGGGGAAAAGTATTGCTATATTGCTCTCCCCAATATCACATTACGTATGAGAGGAACACTTATGGATCCCAAAAAAATTGTGGGTAAAACATAAATGCAAACCAACAAATCAGGAAACATAGAAAAACCCTTTGGCAATCACCCAAAGTACCAATTTTCCTTTATTTAGTGTTCATTTTGGTATCATGTGTTTTAGGCTGGAAAAACACGACAGTCTGAAAAATCTGACCATTTCTCATCCAGGAGAGTAGGATGAGTGACAACCATTTTTTCATCTGTGTGGCATGCAAGTGCGATTGTGTGTTTTTTCCTCAGCTAACTTCAGTGTGACATTCATGTGGTGTCCATGTGCAATGTGTTTTTAACATGGTCTTTCCCATGCTATATAAAGTTAGAAAACTGTAGGTGCACAGATAAAATAGATAGATTTAATAGAATAGACAGATAGGTAGATAGATAGATAGATAGATAGATAGATAGATAGATAGATAGACTAAGATAGATAGATAGATAGATAGATAGATAGATAGATAGATAGATAGATAGAATAGATATTATTTATTATTTTTATTATTATTATTATTTATTTATATAGCGCCATTATATTCCATGGCACTTTACATGCTAAAAGGGGCAGACTAGGACAAGTAACATAGTAACAATACAAGTAACAATAAATGTGGACAATTCAGTCATACAACAAGAGGGGAGAAATCCTATCCGCGAGGGCTCACAGTCTACGAGTGGCGGGTGGGGATACAGTGGGAGGGGGAAGGTTCAGTCGTGAGGTGGTGTGGTGGACTGGGTCTTATTGCAGGTGGTAGGCTTGGCGGAACAGGTGGGTCTTCATGCTTCTTTTGAAGGTTCCCAGGGTAGGAGAATGTCTGATGTGTTGGGGCAGTGAGTTCCAGAGTATGGGTGAAGCACGGGAGAAATCCTGTATGTGGTTGTGCGAAGAGGAGATGAGGGGGTAGTAGAGGAGGAGCTCTTGGGAGGATCGCTGGTTGTGTGAGGGTAGGTTTCGGGAGACCATGTCAGAGATGTATGGAGAAGACAGGTTGTGAATGGCTTTGTATGTCATGGTTAATGTTTTAAAACGGGATCTCTGGGAAGTAGGGAGCCAGTGAAGGGTTTGGCACAGGGGAGTAGCGGGGGAACAGATGGATTAAGTGGGCATCAGAGTTCAGGATAGATTGGAGAGGTGTAAGGGAGGTATTGGGGAGGCCGGTGAGCAGGAGGTTGCAGTAGTCGAGGCGGGAGATGATGAGAGCGTGAATAAGGGTTTTAGCAGTGTCGTGGTCAAGGAAAGTGCAGATCCTATAGATGTTTTTGAGCTGGAGGTGGCGAGGGCCTGGATGTGGGGCTTGAAGGAGAGGGAAGAGTCAAGGATAACCCCGAGGCACTTGGCATGGGGGACTGGGGAGAGAAAGCAGTCATTGACGACAATGGATAGGTCAGGTAGTGAGGGGGAGCATCTTGGGGGGAAGGCTATGAACTCAGTTTTGTCCATGTTCAGCTTAAGAAAGCGAGCAAAGAAAAAGGATGAGATGGCGGACAGGCAGTGTGGAATTTTGGATAGAAGGGAGGCGATGTCAGGACCAGACAGGTAGATTTGGGTGTCGTCAGCGTAGAGGCAGTACTGGAGGCCATGGGACTCAATGAGTTGCCCTAGGCCGAGAGTGTAGATTGAGAACAGTAGCGGTCCAAGAACCGAGCCCTGGGGGACCCGACAGATGGGGGTAGGGTGAGGAGGATGTGTGGGAGTGGGTGACGCTGATGGTCCGGTCCGTTAAGTATGAGGAGATCCAAGAGAGGGCAATGTCCTTGATGCCAAGAGATTCCAGGATCTGAAGTAGAAGAGAATGGTCAACAGTGTCAAAGGCGGCGGACAGGTCGAGGAGGAAGAGAACAGAGTAGTTGCGCTTGCTTTTGGCAGTCTGTAGGTCATTGGTGACTTTGGTTAGGGCTGTTTCAGTGGAGTGGAGGGGTTGGAAGCCAGATTGCAGGTGGTCAAAGAGGGAGCAGAAGGAAAGGTGAGAGGACAGCTCAGAGTGGACATGCTGTTCAAGTAGTTTAGAGGCGAAAGGGAGGAGAGATATAGGGTGGTAGTTGAAAACAGTTGTGGGGTCAAGGGAGGGTTTTTTGAGGATGGGTGTGATCAAGGTGTGTTTGAAGGCTGAGGGCAAGGTGCCAGTGATAAGTGATAGGTTGAAAAGATGAGTTAGGGCTGGGATGATAACGGAGGTGAGGTTGGGAATGAGGTGGGATGGGAGCGGGTCGTGGGTGTTGGTGGTGAGGTGTGATTTTGACAGGAGGGAGGAGAGCTGGTCTTCAGTTATGGGGGAAGCAGTTGATGGAAGGAGATGTCAGTATAGGTGAAAGGGGAGGCTGTGGGGACAGTGGATCAAACCTGTCTCTGATTCTGTCAATCTTTTCTTTGAAGAAGGAGGCAAAGTCTTCTCAGAGATAAGGGGAGAGGGAGGTGGAGCAGGCGGGCGGAGTAAGGAATTGAAGGTTTTGAAAAGTTGTTTGGGATTGCGGGACAGGGAGGTTATTAGGGATAGGAAGAAGGTCTGTTTGGCGGTAGCAAGTGCAGTCTTGAAGGCGATGGGACTGTTTGAACAACGCAAAGTGCTCAGTGGAATGTGATTTTTTCCATCGCCTCGACCCTGGATGCCCATCTCATGTCTTTAGTGAGGATGGTGTGCCAGGGTTGCCTGTTAGTGCATGGAGCGTGGTATGTGAGGGGGGCAGCTAGGTCGAGGGCCTTGATTAATGTGGTGTTGTAGAGGTTGGTGGCAGTGTCTGTGTCACGTGTAGATGTTATGTTGGCGAGAGGGAGAAGGGATTCTGAGAGTGAGTGTAGATCAATATGTTTTAGGTTTCTGCGTGGATGATCAAGTTTGAGAAGAGAAGGTAGTGTAGTAGGGGAGGTGAGGGAGGAGAAGGTCAGCAGTTTGTGGTCAGACAGGGGGAGGGTTGAGTTTGTGAGGTTAGTAAGGGAGCAAAGGCGGGTAAAGATGAGATCCAGCATGTGGCCATCTTTGTGGGTGGCAGAGGAGGACCATTGAGAGAGCCCGAAGGAGGAGGTCAGGGAAAGAAGTTGAGAGGCAGTTGGATGGCCAGTGTCAATAGGGATATTGAAATCGCCCATAATGATGGTGGGGATGTCAGTAGAGAGGAAATGAAGTAGCCAGGTGGTGAAATGGTCGAGGAAGGTGGGGATAGATCCAGGGGGGTGGTAGATGACAGCTAGCTGGAGGTTACAGGGGGAGAAGGTGCGGACAGAATGGGCTTCGAAAGATGGGAGAGTAGCAGAGGGGGGTAATGGAATAGGGGCGAAGGAACAGGTGTCGGATAGGAGTATGCCGACACCTCTGCCGTGTTTGTCAGATGGGGCGGGGGTGTGGGAAAGATTGAATCCGCCGTAGGATAGTGCAGCAGGGGAGGCCGTGTCGGAGGGGGTGAGCCAGGTCTCTGTGATGCCAAGGAATGAGAGTTCATTAGAAATAAAGAGTTCATGGATGTATGGGAGTTTATTACAGACTGAGCGGGCATTCCAGAGTACCCCTGGCAGGGAGATTAGAGGAGCAGGGGCTGGGGGAATGGGTCTAAGGTTGGTCAGGTTGCGAAGGTGGGTTATGGTGAGGTTATGAGCGTTGGTGACGAGACGTGGGGGTGGGGTGTAGGTGTCTGTGGGGATGTGCCAGGGGGGGGCTGGGATTAGGGGAAATGTCGCCAGCGAGTAGGAGGAGCAGGGAGAGGGTTAGCAGGTGAGAGCAGGAGAGTTTACGTGGTGGATGATAGGAATAGCTAGATCTGGCTTACCAGTCTCCCGCTGCTCCTTCCGGGGCCTGCCATTAGGTTTCATGTATATTCAGTGCATTGACCGGCAACAGCCAATCACAGATGCTCTCACTCTGTGATTGGCTTTTGCAATCAGACTGCATCTCCTAACTCTGGTTGGCGGTTGTGCTTGGTTGTCATATACATTAGTGTATGGTAACCAACCTACTATCATAGTGTGTTAAATAAATAAACAATTAAAAAAATATGTGTGGGGCTTCACAGTTTTTTTCAGTTTTGTATTGCCAGCTGGTATTAATCCCTGAGATTCTTTAAATCTAGTTGTGCATGTTGCAACTTTTTTCTCATCCAGAATCTGGATGAGAAAAAAGCTGTAGACAACTGTTCATCTCCTTTCACTCATTTATTAACATTGATCAGAATGCAATGCAAGATTTCCTTGAAGTACACTCATCTGATTTCAATGCCTGTGTGTCTGAGCCCTTAGAGAGCAACTTAACTTGAAGCTCTTGGGCCCCGATACAAAAGCTCCTGGGGGCTACCAATTATTGCAAATCTTGAATAGCTTTATTCTTTTTTTATAGGTGATAGGAACTTTTGGGGCCCCCTAGGCTCCAGGGCCAGGTACGATTGCGACCCATGCACCTATTGTGGTTATGCCCCTACTTTTAAACTTAACAAAGCGGTTGCTGCTGTATTATATCCATTACCATACAGACACTATTGAATCCCTATGTACTTAATTTATTTATATATTGTTTTGCCATACCAAGTGCTAGAAAGATTGACTAAAATTACAAAGGAATCCTTAAACACATGCATGAATCAAGCTGAAATAGTGAACAGATAGTTCCTACTTATTTTTTAAAAGTTTTAAAACTAAAAATAATTATGTATAAAATTGTATTTAACCAATTTGCATGTTAGATCACCAAGTGACTGCCGGAATGAAACGGTTGCATAAAATGTACCTAAACTATTTTGGCCCAGTTTACAGATTCCACTTGCTGAAAATCAGACTCAGCATCTAAACAAAGCTTCATTGATTATCATGATTACATGATTACGCATTAGAATGTTATTTACCGGTGAAAATCTCTAAGCAGTGTTAAATAGGATTGGCACATTACAATTTAGAAATTGCTAGATCTTCAAACTCCCAAGTACCAAATGTATGAGCCTCTAACACAGGGGTCCCCAACTCCAGGCCTCGAAGGTCACTAACAGTGCATGTTTTCAGGATCTCCTTAGTATTGCACAGGGGTTGGAATCATTACCTGTGCATTTGATCACATTAACACCTGTGCAATACTAAGGAAATCCTGAAAACCTGCACTGTTGGCGGCCCCTGAGGCCTGGAGTTGGGGACCTCTGCTCTAACATATACACCGCTTATAGTCGATCATGATGATACAATGCAATTGTAAACCAGGTAACACTGATGTGTATTCTGTTCTTTGTACAACTTAAACACCTTGGAATTTTAAAGAGCACTATTCATCATAATAGAAAGCAGCATCGAAAATCCTGGGAACCCATTAATGTAAAGGATCAGTATGGGGAAACTTTTTGCTTCCATACAAACATCACTTATACTATATTTATTCTTTAAAATATACTCTCAACACAAATCCAAAGTGTCACTTACAACAAACTGCAATACTAATGTAATATGATGTATTTTACAAGCAATTAATCAAAAGTTTAAGTTTCTTAATGGATTAAATAAAAATATGTAAAAAGTAGGTAAAAAATGTAAGATAAATATTGCCACATTTGTAAAAGTCCAAACTTGCAAAATATAAAGTTATCCCATATAGTAAACAATGGAACAAAATGTAAAAACATCCACCAGAAGCGATCTGCAGCAGTCCCATAAGGAATAAATGGATGGGTCGTGCATAAGTGTATCAAATTATCAGGATTAGTGGGAATCCCAGCCATCACAATCCTACTAATGTGCAAGTTTTCACTTATCCATTGGATGGTTGATAGTGTTAATGCTGTGATTAAACCTTTAATTTGTAAAAAAAAAGGACATATCTTCTTGTAAAAGCTTAAAGGGAATCTGTCACCAGGGCTTTTCTACTTCATCTAAGAGCAGCATGATGTAGGAAAAGAGATTCTGAATCCAATAATGTGCCTCTTGGATTACTGGGTGCAGCCCTTCTGAAATAATCAAAGGTTTTAAATTTAGCTATGCAGCAGAGCATAAAAAGCTGCCCCCACCAACACCAGGCACTGTATGTACATTTATATAGACAGAGGTGGTTAATCACAGAGGAGGCGGAGTCACACACTGATGAGTCCTGTGTCTAACTAATGATAAGGGCCACTTTACACGCACCAACTTCTGTGTGCAACTTCAGAACAGATCTCTGGTTGCAGTGAAATCATGGACAAATTGTTCCATTTTGTGGCTGTGTACAACATGGAGCAATGTGTCCATGATTTCACTGCAACTAGAGATCTGTTCAGAAGTTGGTCACAGAAGTTGGTGTGTGTAAAGTGGCCCTTAAGCTAAAGGCCACTTCACACGCTAGGATCTCGTTAACGATATTGTTGAAACGTTGCGGATTTATGATCGTTCTAACTATATCGTTAGTGCGTCATTGCGTATAAACAAATGATGTAGGAAGGAAAAGATCGTTCAGCGAAAATTTGAGATCCTGACCTCAAATCTATCGTTCGTTGTCCAATTAACATTCTGTGAAGCAGCAACATCGTTCAGTGTGACACCTTTTTGAACGATATCGTTCATATTTTTCCTATTCCTATTCCTGCTGCTGTTTTACATTGTTCAAACATTCTTCTCAAAATAGCTGGAGCGTTGCCAAATTTAAGGTCGTTAACGATATCCTTGTGTGTGACAACGCACTAACGATGTCGAAAGGATCACGGTCACGTGACATAGCTAACGATCTCGTTCACGTATATCCTAGCGTGTGAAGTGGCCTTTAGGGAGACAAAACTAATTTAGCAAGTAAACAAAAACACACTTTGTGATTAGAGACACATGGTAGAAATCTGTATGTTAACCCTTACACCATGCGGTCTTCAGATGACATAGCAAAAACCTGCTGACAGATTCTCTTTGATTGAAGTTTATGTTGCATGCTGTACAGAGCAGCCTAACTACACAGATGAGAAGGATGTAAGATTTACCTCTGTTGCTTCTTCAATCCTTTTTTACCTTTTGCCCAATAATATACAAATCCATTTTATATTCCCATTTATCCAGCATGAAGTAAGATAGCTGCTCTGATTGCCTTGTGTTTCTATACTCCACACTCCCAGGTTCCCCTCTCCCTCATACTGGTCTTTTCCCATTCACAGGCAGGAAATCTCACCAAGGTGACAAAGAGTGAAACAGTGGAGAGCCAACTTAAGCCGACTTCAATCCTGTAAGGTACCTTTACACGCCGCTACAACAAGGTGGAGACAACCGGGTGCTTCACGTGCACGAGCACGCATCAACGGTTACAAACGGTACCCGATACTGCCTTTACACGCCGCTACAAGGTGCTTTACAGAAGGTTGAATCTATCTCTGGATGCACCACCGGGTGCCTAAAGTTACCTTCTGTAGAGCACCTTACCTCTTTTACACGCCGCTACAACAAGGTAATATGGGTGGACCTGGTGCAGCAGGGACAAAACATAGGCGTGCCAGAATTGTGGATTACGAGACGTTCGTACGCTGATAGGACAAAGCAATAGCATCATGATTGGCCTGCCAGCGCAGGAGGCTGACTAATACATGACGCTCGAGCAATTGTGTAGTGTGACTGGTCAGCTCCTTAAATATGCCTCCCTATGCAGCGACAACCAATCGCAACGCAGGAGCTTCCACCAATGATCGCTGAAGGGGGGTGGTTTCACGGAGGCTGTGTCATGCCCTGGGGAGTTATCTAGGTGACGAATAAACCTTACCCTACCGTATTTACACGCCGTTACCATCGGGTTGAAATCAACCTGTTTTAGAGCACTGCTTTGAAACAGGTGCTGCAAGTGACGGGTGGCAACAACCGCCTTTACACGCCGCTATCTCGGGTTGATTTGACGGTGCAAGATACATTTGTCTCATAAACCCGGTTGTTTCCACCCGGCTGTGGCGGCGTGTAAAGGTATCTGTAGGGATTGTTGGTGCGTCGTTACCTGGTCGCTGGGGAGCTATCAAACAGGCAGATCTCCTCAGCAACCAGGGACCATGGAGCTACCTCCCTGGAAGAGGGAGAACCTGGAAGCCACCTGGAAGCGGGAGGACACTGGTAAGTAACTATGATAAAAACCGGGTACCTAGTCAGTGCGTGCTGCCTAGATACCCGGTATTTATCATAGTTACCAGCATCCTCCCTGCTTACAGGCTGCACTAAGCAGGGAGGACGCTAGTAACTATGATAGATAGAGGGTATCTAGGCAGCGTGCGCTGCTTAGTTACCCGCTGATTACCATGGTTACCAGCCTGTGAGGTCGCTGATCGTTGGTCTCTTACTGTTGCACACAGCGATGAGTGCTGACCAGCTGGAGCGCAACGATCAAAAAATGACCCAGAACACTTTGTAACGATCAGCGATCTCACAGCAGGGGCCTGATCGCTGCTAAGTGTCACACAGAACGAGATCATTAGCGAGATTGCTGTTACGTCACAAAACCTGTGACGTTACAATGATCTCACTAACGATCTCGTTATGTGTGATCGGGGCTTAAGACCTCTTATTGTAGCTTTTATCACTAAATACATTATTTTTACATTTACCTAATTAAATATAAAGACTTTGATTTGGTCTTTAGTTGTAGATAAACATGCTCAGAAATCAGGGCAATTTAAGTTTCATTCTTTTTAAACAATGAGGTTGGCCTGTTTCACATCTATGCGCTCCATGCGCTAGGCTGCCCTGGCTGCCCTGCGCCAGCGCAAATGCAAGCGCAGGGCCTGGGGCAGCCTAGCGAATGGAGCACATAGATGCACCCCTTAGCGCTCAGCTGCGCTCGATGCCCCCATTATCTCCTATGGCCGAGCACAGCTGAGCGCGTGCTCTGCCAGTGAGAAGCGCAAGTGAAACTGGCAGAGCGCACGGCGCATGCGCCTGGTCTTGACGCACACGGAAATGCTCTATCACTTGCGCTTCTCACTGGCAGAGCGTGCGCTCAGCTGTCCTCGGCCATAGGAGATAATGGGGGCACCGAGCGCAGCTGAGCGCTAAGGGGGCACTAGGTATGCGTTTACAGTAACTGTAAACATGGCCCCACAGTGCCCCCAATCACCTCTGCGCCTGCACCTGCGCCAGCACGACCAGGCTGGTGCAGGTGATGTGGCCAGGCGCAGAGGTGTGAAACAGGCCGTTATCTTTCTGTCTTAATCGTGTTTAAAGTTATAGGAAATTGATGAACTATTAGTGACAACAGTGTTGACAAGGTATTTTCACACATGGTAGATTTACTGTAAAACTTTCTATTTATCTGAACGAGTTGTTCTGCACCAAACTAATGGATTTCTACAAGAACAGAAATTTCTGAAGCAAATCTGCTACATGTAAATATAAACTTTAATGGTTGTTAATACTGTAAAGGATCCCGGCTTATAAAGACTTATAAAAGAAGACCACAATGTCACTAGGTTTTGTTAGCAAAATCCAAGATAAATCCATATACACTAGAAAGAATGAGAACTATTTTTCCTTTAGTGAGGTACTTGCCAAAGCATGAACAAGAATGTCCACAACATGCCATTGTAATATGCTTTTTGGCTGAAACAACAGAAAAAGTTTGTGGCAGTTTTGTATCGCGCCAAACACAAGACTGGATACGACAGATAAGAGCAGTGCCAGTCCTTGAAGCATCAACCAAAACAAGGACATATGCCCTCTGCCTCTGCAGGTGGCTGGCTTGCAAGATTTTGTCTTTTGACATTTTATTGGTATTATAGCGAGGTGCAAAATTCTCAGAAGGGTTACATTATTATAAATAAACTACCGTATATACTCGTGTATAAGCCAACCCGTGTATAAGCCGACATCCCTACTTTTGCCCCCAAAATCTGGGAAAACCTATTGATTCGTGTATAAGCCGAGGGTGGACCCCAGCACAGGTATACAGCCCCCAGCAGTGTGGTATACAGGCCCCCCCAGTGGTATACAGGCCTCCCCAGTGGTAGTATACAGCCCCCAGCAGTGTGGTATACAGCAGCCTCCCCAGTGGTATATACCGGCCCCAGCAGTGTTACAGCAGCCTCCCCAGTGGTATATACAGCAGCAGCCCCAGTGGTAGTATACAGCAGCCCCAGAGGTATACACAGCAGCCCCAGTGGTAGTATACAGCAGCCCCAGAGGTATATACAGCAGCCCCAGTGGTAGTATACAGCAGCCCCAGAGGTATATACAGCAGCCCCAGTAGTAGTATACAGCAGCCCCAGTGGTAGTATACAGCAGCCCCAGTGGTAGTATACAGCAGCCCCAGAGGTATATACAGCAGCCCCAGTAGTAGTAAACAGCAGCCCCAGAGGTATACAGCAGCAGCCCGCCTGTCACCCCCATCAGTATACAGGCGCCCCCCCATCAGTATCCAGGGCCCTCCCCCTTGCTCCGCAAACCTGTAAAGTAAGATCATTATACTTATCACTGTCCTGTCGCCGCCATCCCCGCCGCTGCCATCGCGCTCCTCCGGCGTCATCCAGCGTCTTCCGGATTCCTCCTCTGGCGCACAGACAATGACGTCATTGCCTGCGCCCACCAGAGGAGGAAGCCGGAAGAAGCCGGATGAAGCCGAATGAAGCCGGAGGAGCACGATGGCAGCGGCGGGGACGGCGGCCACAGGACAGTGATAAGTATAATGATCTTACTTTACAGGTTTGCGGAGCAAAGTGGGGGGCCCTGGATACTGATGGGGGGGCACCTGTATACTGATGGGGGTGGCGGGCGGCCTGCCGTATGACTCGCGTATAAGCCGAGGGGAGGACTTTTCAGCCCAATTTTTGGGCTGAAAAACTCGGCTTATACGCGAGTATATACGGTAGGTTCAGCAAGAATTCATCTGACATTGACTCCTAAATCAAATTTAAGCACCATAATGTGTTGTTCAGTAGAGGAAGCCTAGTTAGTTTAATGAATTAGAAGCCTATGGATCTGAATGCAAACCACGCATAAGTGGCCCTCTCCACCTCTTTGCCCAAAACTCCTTGATATCATGTATATGCCAGGCTTGGTGTTGCCTGTATATCTGATATATTTGGTATCCAAGCCAGGGTGATCATAGTTATATTCTTTTTTATAGTGAATAACTAAACTTTTAGGAATTAGTGCTAATTAATGAGTGTACATTAAAGGGACTCTGTCAGCAGGTTTTTCCTACGGAATCTGAAGACAGCATACTGTAAGGATTAAAACATAGAATTCAATTGTGCCTCTCTTATCAGGGTCCGTGCTGTTGTTTACCTGAAATGTTTGTTTCAGGATCTTATCATTGCTGGATAAATGACCAAAAAATGACCCAGGCAATGGCCTAGTGCCTGGCAGTCTGGCACACTCCCTTCTGTGATTAGCAGATCACTGTCTATGGACATTGCATATACAGAGTGTGGTGCAGTGGGGGCAGCTTTCTGAGCTCTGCTGCATTGCTAAATCTAAAAACCGTAATTGTGCAAGAACAGCTGCATCCAGTAAACTAAATGATACATTGTTGGACTCAGAGTCTCTTTGCCTATATCATGCTACTCTCAGATCAGATAACAAAAACCTGCTGACAGATTACTTTTAACCATTTGTGCTATCTATTTGTTTTATTTATATTGGTTGTTTTATGGAAAGAAGGATGAGGCATGTTTGTTTATTCATGTCTGATCATTTGTTCTCAATATAGAGATATCTCCACCCAGGGGCGTATCTAGGGGGGTGCAGCCGGACCTTTTGCCCCGGGCGCAAATCAGTGGAGGGCGCCGGCGGCACCCCCTCCCTCAACCCCCCGCGGCTGCAATATGAGCGGCGCGGGCGAGACTGGAATCCGACAGTGCTCAGTGACGGGGACACACTTGTCCGACAGACATGCGAGTCTATCGGAGGAGACTCGCAAGGAGCAGGAGCTGTGACCCGGAATGACCTCTTTCTGTCAGGACGGGGCTGTCAGCTGATTGTGTGTTTGTGCAGCTCTACACTCCCCATCCTGACAGAAAGAGGCCGTTCCGGGTCACAGCTCCTGCTCCTTGCGAGTCTCCTCTGACAGACTCGCATGTCTGTCGGACAAGTGTGTCCCCGCCGTGTAGGACTCCTGTAAAGCGCCTCCTCCTCGCCATCTGGTGGCGGCCGGGCACACTGCACTTGTCCTGCTCACTCCGCTCCTGACATGGAGGAGAGATCCCCGGAGCTGAGTGCACTGACCCCCAACACCAAGAGGCTGCTGCCCTGGAGACAGGTGGGTGTCACATCTGCCCTCTATCATGTCCACATTCATGTCTGAGTCCTCACACCCTTCCTTATAACTAGCATAAGTCAGCAGCATGCTGCCACCTGTAGTCCTTGTGCTCCCTCTAGAGCCAGCGCTGCACACACTGTCTGCTGCACACACTGTCTCTTGCACACACTGCCTGCTGCACACTGTCTGCACACACTGCTTGCTGCACACACTGTCCGCACACACTGCCTGCTGCACACACTGTCCGCACACACTGCCTGCCGCACACACTGCCTGCCGCACTGTCTGCTGCACACACTGCCTGCTGCACACACTGCCTGCCGCACACACTGCCTGCCGCACACACTGCCTGCCGCACTGTTTGCTGCACACACTGCCTGCACACACTGACTGCTGCACACACGCCGTCGGCACCCACCCCCCCGCGGCTGCAATATGAGCGGCGCGGCTGAAATCTGACAGCACCCCCCAACCCCTCCCGGTCCTCACCTACTTTGAGGGGGGGGCGCCAAATCAGATCTCTGCCCCGGGTGCCGGCAAACCTAGTTACACCCCTGTCTCCACCATTAGAATGCTTGGCCCTTCCTGTACTTTCATAAGCCTCCTTCACACAAATAGCATTTTTCCCCAAATTTTGATGTGGCTCTGCTTGTGCATGATGCTTTAGACTGATTTATGGATTATCCTTAATGATGAAATATACACAGAGCAATATGATTACCGTAATTAGTCCCAGCTGGACACATATAGCACAACATTAGGGCTCAGGTTCACAACCAGAATACAGCTCTGAAGAAGCGAGTTTTCTAAGCTGTAGAGTGGAACAATACTGCACCATTATGTCCTTCCAATTTTTAATGGAAGCATATTAGTTTTTTTGTTAGTCTCATCATATGCTGCAATATGAAAAATATCTCTGTAATTCCGGTCCGTATGGAAGGACTATATGGTGCCACATGGTGTGCTTATGGCTCAGTACTACAAAGTTACAAAGACTCCATGTGCTTCATAGTCTCGTGTCTTATGTATCTGTTATGGTACCTTTACACGCCGCGACGGCAGGCTGGATACATCGCGCTACTTCGCGTGCATGAGCACGCTCAAACGGCTACAAACGGTCAACGCACCCTCTTTACACGCCGCGACAAGGTGCGCTACGCCACGCTACATCTATAGCTAGCTACATCGCCGGGTGTCTCAAGTAGCCAGCTGTAGCGTAGCGTACCATGTTTACACACTGCTCCAACAAGCTACTATGGGCGGACCCGGTGCAGCAGGGATAGCACATAGGCGTGCAACAATCTTGGATTACGAGCCGTCCGTACGATGATAGGACAGCGCAATATCATCAGGATTGGCCAGGCATCGCAGTAGGCTGATTAATACAGCACGCTCGAGTAATTGTGTAGTGTGACTGGTCAGCTCCTTAAATATCCCGCCCTATGCTGCGACTACCAATCATAAAGCAGGAGCGACCTCCAATGATCGCAGATGGGGCGCGGTAACATGGCGACTGTGTCACGCCTTAGATACATGGCAGCCACATCGCCGGGTGTCCAGAGTTGCCTTCCGTTGCTTCTTTACACGCCGATACAGCTCGCTACAATCGGCGATGTTGCCTTAAGTTTATGAGCAAGACCATAAACAGATGTATCTGTCGCCGGCTGTAGCGTCGCCTCTTCAGACGCCGCTACTACAGGCGATATGGACGCTACAAGCTACAATTGTAGCTTGTAGCGCGATGTATCCAGCCTGCCGTCGCGGCGTGTAAAGGTACCATTAGGGATGAGCGAGTAGTGAAATATTCGGACTCGCTATACTCGTAACGAGAAGGTTTTAATACTCGGGTATTCGTTTTGAGTAGCAAGTCCAATGTAAGTCAAAGGGAAATGCGAGTAATTGTCTGCTGGACCCTACACAGAGGTCTGGGGCCTGAGGAAAAGGCTGAAATGGGTGCATGATTGTTTAAAAGCTGGTGGTAAAAAGCCGCCGGCTTTTAAACAATCACTCAGCTGATGCTGATCAATGGAGACTCTGCCCCACCTTGGGGGTCTGTGGTCTCTCCCTGAGCCAAAATGTCACACGGGGGAGGAAGAATCCTGTGTTCCTCCCCGTGTGACATGTGTAACATGTAGTTTCACTTTCGTAGTGTATTTATATACACTGCAAAAGTGAAATAAAAGTTAACAAAAGGTGTTAAAAATAAAAAATGAAAGTGCTCTACCCGAGGAGAAGGCATCCAATCTGCTGCAAAGACCTTAACGATGCAATTGGCCAGTAGCGATCAGCTGATGTGTCACATACATATTCATTATAGAAGAGTATTACAGACCACTAAAATATTTGAGAGTGGCCCTATCTTGTTTGATCAAAGATTTTTAACGGATTTTTAACTTTGATTTTTAATAAATATTTTAATAATAATTTTTTTTTTTAACTTTGGTTTTGTACATATTTTAGGTATGTGGACTTAACTTTCCACTATGAGGGTCAAATACCTGATTTTAAATATTAAATATAATTTCAACTGTATAGTAATACGTTTGATTGCACATGTTGCATAACTCAGCATTTTAATAAACATCCCGAAAATGGGTCAACTACAACTTTCTGTGTACACTCCTTTGCTCGTAGCCATAATCAAGGGGTTAGCGCTTAGCCTATAGGTTACAGATTAATCATATCGTTTTAATATAGTGAATTACACGCAGTGCCACCCAAGGTATATAGCAGCAACTCCACAACACACAGTAGCTCCACAGCGCATGCTGCCTAGATACCCGATTTATACCTTGGTTCGGAAGAATAAAGGTATTTTCCAGGGCCACTGGACCATACTGACAGCGACTTTATTAGAACATATAAAAAACACTTACATTCCGCCGGACGCGTTTCGGACAAGGTCCTTACTCATCGGCGTCACCTTACTCATCGGCGTATAAACAAATATAAAACCAATACATTTATAGACAAATGAAAAAACTTTGCTGCAACATTCAAGGCCTTAATAGCCAACATGTGTCAGTTTAACCCCTTCAGGTTAGATAGAATAAGAAAACCACTCACAGTTCATGTAGTTCAGATGTTATGGGACCGAAAAAAAAAAAAAAAAAAAAAAAAAAAATATATATATATATATATATAAAATAACTTTTTTGCATAAATATGCATATCTTATCCCTACACAGATGATAATTGCAGTACATCGTTATAGGAGCCACCATACTCATATGTACATGTAAACATACGTTATAAATATTGATCAATCTTATTATTATTTAAACTCTCTATAGATTTCTCTAAGAGGAAGACACATAAATAAATGGCATAATTCTGAGCACAGAGAAACGTATTTATAATAACACCCACCCGGCAAGACGGAGAGCAAAAACCAAATAGAAGAAACCTTCCCATGTTTCCATGTGAAATTTGCAAGAAAATGCCCAACTATTAACAATAAATTGAAAACCTCTCTCCCCATCGGGAGGTACAAATCCACTTAATGTGCATAATATTGCTTAAAAATGGAAAAAAAAAAAAAGGAAGCAACAACAATAAGCAGAGAAGGAAGGATAGGTGGTAGGTAGTATAAGGGTTAGTATCACACAAACAAAAACAAAGTCAAAAAAGTAAAAAAAAAAAAAAAAAAAATCAGGATCCTTCAAACCATCGTTATAATACTCGATATGGAGCAAAAAACGGAGGTCGAGGACGAGAAGGAGAGGGAGGGGGTGGAGGAGGAGGAAAGGGTTATCAGCGCAAATCCCATCGTGGTCGCAATTGAGCGACAATTTGGATTATACGATTATTAACATCTCAGCGTGTACTTTGTCTTCTAGTGCATGTGAGGTCCTCAAAGAAGGACTTAATTTTGTCCCAACATGTAGGGGTAACTTATACCAGACATTAAAGGACATAAACAAATTTATGAGAATGTTAACGGTTAAGAAACACTTTTTCAGTTCAGATGAGGAGACTAATGTGGATTTTTCATGTTCCAGTGAGATTAGTGAAAGAATACCTTTACATCATTCTATAAAGGAACAATTATCCCTGCGGGCCATGGAGGACCTGAGGGAACCGGACAGTGACATAATTGAGATCCCTTTTGCTGCACCGAATCCACAATACTATCCGGTTTCCTCACGTCCTCCGATTATGGACACTTTTCAGACCATTATGGAGTCCGAAATTAAAAATCTATTGGCCCAGAACAAAGATGTAATGCATAATCTTACTGTTGACCAAAGAAATGCCATTAAGGAATTGCAGTCTAATGATCACATAGTTATAAGGGCTTCTGACAAGGGGGGCTCGATTGTTGTGATGGATTCAACACTGTATAAAAGGGAAATTGAGAATTTACTGTCAGATGGCAACACCTATCGTCAATTACCTGGGGATCCAACCCTTGGGTTTCAGAAAGAGTTGAGTATTTTACTACAAGAGGGTTTGGCATTGAATGTCATCGACTCTAAAACCAGGGAATTTTTGGAGGTGAGCAACCCGATCTGCCCCATATTCCATGCCCTCCCCAAGACCCACAAGGACCACTTTCCCCCACCCCTGAGGCCCATCGTGGCAGGAATTGGCTCCCTATGCGAGGGCCTCTCGGGGTTGGTGGACAGCAGGCTCCAGGTCTTGGTGGAGGGCATAGTGGGACGCATAAAAGATACCAAGCATTTACTACAAGGCATTAACAAAATGGTATGGAAACCGGGGTACAGGTGGATAACTTGCGATGTCACGGCACTGTACTCGAGTATACCCCATGATAGAGCAATTTGGGCCTTGCAACTTATCCTAAGGGACACGCACATATTTACTGATGACACAAAACAATTTTTATTGATGTCAGTTGAATTTTTGCTTAAAAGCAATTTTTTTAAATTTGATGGTAATTTTTATTTACAAATATGCGGGTGTCCCATGGGAGCTGGCTTCTCACCTTCTCTTGCCAACCTTTATATGACCTTGTGGGAAAAAGTTTTGTATATGATTTGAATTGCCCATTTTTGGATAACATGATCTGGTACGGGAGATACATAGACGACCTGGTTCTTATTTGGGCTGGGTCGTCTGATGTATCTCCCGACCCTACCCCTTATAGGCTGTTGGAATTTTTCAACAGCAATGAGTTTAACCTAAAATTTACGATGCAAATATACGACAATGTGGCACCTTTTTTGGATGTATTGCTAATGGGGGACGCGACCATGGGCAAAATTGAGACGAAACTTTACAGGAAACCCATAGCAGGGAACTCTATACTCAGGGCGGATAGCTGTCATCCCCAACATGTGAGACATAATTTGCCACTTGGGAACTTATTAGGGCCAGGAGGAACTGTTCCAGGGATAGTGATTATGGCAAGGAGGAATCGGTCATCAAGAATCACCTTAGATTGAGGGGATATAGCCAGGGTGTTTTGAGAGATGCCAGCATGAGGGCTAAATTAAGGAGCAGGGACAGTTTACTATCGGAGGACCGCCATAACAGGAGAAACAAGATTTGTGATAATTTACCCACCTTTTCCACTCCCTATAGTGTGGACTATTCTGATATAGTCACTGTCATGAAGAGGATTATCCCCATCTTATATCAAGACCCTACCTTGAGAACCATCCTGTCTAAGGGATGGCGTCCTGTTGCCAAAAGGGCAGGCAGCATAGGCAGTTTTTTGTCACCAAGCCTTTTTAAAAGTGACACTAGTGCCCCAACATGGCTCAAATACAATGGTACTTTCAAATGTGGGGGGGCCAGATGTAACCTGTGCAACTATATCGATAGATCTATATGTTTTCAAAATAATGTCACCGGTCAGAAATTTACCATAAAGAGCTATGTGAACTGCAATACCACACATGTGGTTTACTTAGCCACATGTGTGGATTGCAATAAGTCATACGTGGGTTGCACCACTAGAGCATTAAAGGTGAGAATTGCCGAACATGTTTCTGGTGCTATCTCAACATCCCTCCGGCAGGGTATATCGGGTCTTTCTAGACATTTTCGGGATATCCATGGGGGTGCCATGTCATCATTGAGAATACAGGGCATCGAAAGGGTGTGGAAACCTATTCGGGGGGGGGGACTGGGAGTACAAACTACATGACAGGGAAAAGATGTGGATTTTGCGACTCGATGTCCGCTATCCACAGGGCATGAACTTGAAAAGCGACCTGATGTATTTTTATTAATTATGGTTAAACTTGGAGTTTTTGAATCTTGCTTTATATTGATTTCTGATCACAAGTTTCTTTGATCATATATTCGGTGTCCTCCATAATTCCTTGGTGGGGGGGTCCTCAATGTGCTCTTGGATATTTCCCTATATGCCCCTGTTGTGTTGTTTTTTTTTTTTTTTTTTTTATATTATTTTACATTATGCCTACCTTTACGTCATAGCTTTCCAATTCATTCTCCATATGTGGTGTTTGTCCAGGTGGAGTTATACTGCAACCATTTAGTTAGATTGTATCTCCTGATGGGGAGAGAGGTGATTCAATTCACCATTTATATTTGGCCATTCTATGGTATGGAATTTCAGATAAGTTTAGAAAGGCCACTCTCCTCCGTTTTACACCTCTCGTCTTTCCAAATAGGTGTCATAGTGGGTTCATTTTTGGTGTACGGAGCAAGGTTATTCATATATAAAATTTGATTTATTTATTTATTTATTTATTTTTTTCTTCTTTGTTTGTATTATTTTACATTAATCTCTATTTTACGTTACAGCTTCCATTTCATTCTTCACACGAAGTGTCTTTCTATATTGTAGTTATGCTTTTAGCATTCAGTCATATCTCCCGATGGGGAGAGAGGTAATTCAATTTACTATCTATATTTGGTCATTTTATGGTATAGAAGCCCAGAAAAGTTTAGAAAGGTTCCTTTCTTCTGTTTTACACCTCCCGCTTTTTAAATAGGTGTCATAGGGGGTACATTTTTAGTGTACGGAGCGAAGTTATAGATCTAATAATTTATATATATATATTTTTTTTTTTTACTTTGTTTTTATTTGTGTGATACTAACCCTTATACTACCTACCACCTATCCTTCCTTCTCTGCTTAGTGTTGTTGCTTTTTTTTTTTTTTTTTCTTTCATTTTTAAGCAATATTATGCACATTAAGTGGATTTATAAATATATAAAAGACCAAGAGCAGTCATGATATTGGGCACACATCAGATAGAGCATTAACCAAAAAAGAGAACCATAGATGTTTTTGTGACCCAAGTTAATCACCTGAATGTCCACACTAAATTTACAGTGTAAAAGTATTTATTAAATAAATGGTGGTACAAAACAGGCAAGAGTATTTAAGTAACCAAGGACAGTGTGGAAAGGGGGAGGTGGGAGAAGGAGACAGGAGAAGGGGAGGACGTGTACCCTCACCCTGGTTGCCAAAGCTGGTGTGCCTGTGCTCAGTTAGTGGACAGCAGCAGAGACGCTGTGCAATTGTCACAATCTAACTAGCCGAACTACAGGCAGACCATGTCAGCACTTACCCATGGGTGCAAGATCAGGGGGTCCGGTGTTCTCCTGCCTCCGTCTCAGAGGCCCCGACACGTGTTTCGCGTCGGCTTTCTCAAGGGCGGGTGGTACTAGGTGCTCAAAGTAACTGGCTTAAATAGGAGACCGACAGCTGCAGATTGTTTGGCCGCACGCCGCGCCTTCCCGCCGGAAGTGGAACGGCGAGGAGGACTCTCCTGGGTGCACCGCGGTGGGGAAGAAAACTTCCCGTGACGTCACATCCGGTGTGCATCCATTAAGGAGGTCCCCGTCACCCTAAACTTCCGGCGGTCTAGTGCGCGTGCGCGCGCTGCTAGCCGCCATTTAGGAGAAGGGCAAAGGAGCTCTTTTTTGCCCCTCTCCTCTGAGAATAGTATTTAGATACGATCTCTTATTATTATCAATGGAGGCTGAATTGGAGTAGTTAATGGCGATCCTGGCGAGGGGAAACAACGGGGAACAATCAAAGGGACTACACAAGATAGGAAGAACCGGTGCATAATAGAGATAACTACATTCTAAGGGAAGCACAAACAGAGAAAAAAGGAAGAGGGTAAAGCACAGAGGGACACATTCACTTAAAGGAGTGTCCAAATAATACATCTCAAGCTTCTCCGCCATGTCTACTTCCAATGCATCGGTTCTCCAAAGTTCTTTATTGGTATCTCACAAGCCAGGAAATCGCCAGAATACATCCAAGTCCAAGCTGTGACACGGTCCCACATAAGCCAGTTAGCAGAATAAAAAAGGTGCAAAGCTAAAATAGACAAATAAAAAAGAGAGCAGGTTAAAAAGCTGACTATCCCCAATTGAGGTACAGAGAAGCCATAAAATTCCCATGGCTAGCAGATATACATGCAGAGTACAGTAGTCCTTTTGTGGCAAGAGGATTATATATATAGTAGAAAAATAACAAGAAAAGGGGGGGGCAGTAACGATCAGACCCCATGACATAGCAACAAACAAAGGCACATACCCAGAAAATACATGATGCATTTCGGGTAGTAAAAGCCACCATCATAAGAATAGGGAGACTCCAGGAGAACTACAAATGTATCTAAAACGATAAAAAATCCGCAACAGCACCCAGAGAAAAGTGTCTAAGGTTATGTTTATTAAGAGACTAAAGGAAGGGAGCAAAGCTTAGCCTTTCGTTGAGTCCAGCGGGTGCCATTGTGCCTAAGGTCACAATCCATCTGCACTCAAGTTTCGCAAGTTCTTTACTCACGTCCCCCCCACGGATACCTAAATTCAACTTATCAATTCCACAGACTCGAAGAGTCTCAGGATTACAATTATGAACATTTTTAAAAATGTCGGGGGATTGTGCGGAGAGTTGTTGCATCCTCGACATCTGCTGCAGCAATAATGTCTCTCTCGTGCTCCCTTATACGTCGTCTAAACTCACGAGTGGTGAGGCCCACATACGTAAGGCCACAACCACAATTTTTATTAATTATGGTTAAACTTGGAGTTTTTGAATCTTGCTTTATATTGATTTCTGATCACAAGTTTCTTTGATCATAATTCGGTGTCCTCCATAATTCCTTGGTGGGGGGGTCCTCAATGTGCTCTTGGATATTTCCCTATATGCCCCTGTTGTGTTGTTTTTTTTTTTTTTTTTTTTTATATTATTTTACATTATGCCTACCTTTACGTCATAGCTTTCCAATTCATTCTCCATATGTGGTGTTTGTCCAGGTGGAGTTATACTGCAACCATTTAGTTAGATTGTATCTCCTGATGGGGAGAGAGGTGATTCAATTCACCATTTATATTTGGCCATTCTATGGTATGGAATTTCAGATAAGTTTAGAAAGGCCACTCTCCTCCGTTTTACACCTCTCGTCTTTCCAAATAGGTGTCATAGTGGGTTCATTTTTGGTGTACGGAGCAAGGTTATTCATATATAAAATTTGATTTATTTATTTATTTATTTATTTTTTTCTTCTTTGTTTGTTTCGTTGGTATTATTTTACATTAATCTCTATTTTACGTTACAGCTTCCATTTCATTCTTCACACGAAGTGTCTTTCTATATTGTAGTTATGCTTTTAGCATTCAGTCATATCTCCCGATGGGGAGAGAGGTAATTCAATTTACTATCTATATTTGGTCATTTTATGGTATAGAAGCCCAGAAAAGTTTAGAAAGGTTCCTTTCTTCTGTTTTACACCTCCCGCTTTTTAAATAGGTGTCATAGGGGGTACATTTTTAGTGTACGGAGCGAGGTTATAGATCTAATAATTTATATATATATTTTTTTTTTTTACTTTGTTTTTATTTGTGTGATACTAACCCTTATACTACCTACCACCTATCCTTCCTTCTCTGCTTAGTGTTGTTGCTTTTTTTTTATTTTTTTTCTTTCATTTTTAAGCAATATTATGCACATTAAGTGGATTTGTACCTCCCGATGGGGAGAGAGGTCTTGCCGGGTGGGTGTTATTATAAATACGTTTCTCTGTGCTCGGAATTATGCCATTTATTTATGTGTCTTCCTCTTAGAGAAATCTATAGAGAGTTTAAATAATAAGAAGATTGATCAATATTTATAATGTATGTTTACATGTACATATGAGTATGGTGGTTCCTATAACGATGTACTGCAATTATCATCTGTGTAAGGATAAGATATGCATATTTATGCAAAAAAGTTATATATATATATATATATATATTTTTTTTTTTTTTTTTTTTTTTTTTTTTTTTTTTTTTCTCGGTCCCATAACATCTGAACTACATGAACTGTGAGTGGTTTTCTTATTCTATCTAACCTGAAGGGGTTAAACTGACACATGTTGGCTATTAAGGCCTTGAATGTTGCAGCAAAGTTTTTTCATTTGTCTATAAATGTATTGGTTTTATATTTGTTTATACGCCGATGAGTAAGGACCTTGTCCGAAACGCGTCCGGCGGGATGTAAGTGTTTTTAATATGTTCTAATAAAGTCGCTGTCAGTATGGTCCAGTGGCCCTGGAAAATACCTTTATTCTTCTGAGCTGATTGGTGGAGCCAGCCACTGTTTCAGGTGCCTGGGAATCCGATGAGTGTTGAGGTGAACAGCTTCCTATTCCCCACCCCCATCAGCTGTGTTATACCTTGGTTGCCAGCCTCCTCCGCTCACCAGCTGGTAACCAAGGTATATATGGCACCCCAGGGGTTAATGTGCCACAGTAACAACACTAAGGGTTAATTCCCCACACAACCAACAACACTACACTAGCGTCTCCAGGCCAGAAGGGGGAGCTAAAGCTGCTTCCCTATATATTCTGGTGTGGAGAGGAAGTGGCAGTTAGTTCAGTTCCTGAGAGGACTGAGGAAGCAGGACTGGGGTGTAAAGGAGCTGCCTTAGGCGCCCCCACTGTCCGCTGCTCAATTCCAGGCCTAGTCAGGGTCTGAGGAGAGGAGTTAAGAGAAACAGAGGAACACATCTGGGAGACTGATTTACCCTATAACTCGCCCCGTAGGAGCGCAAAGACCGGATACCGGATCCGTAACTGTGACTGACACAAGCAGCACAGTAAACACCGGACTAGTGGAGGTTATAGATCTGCACTGTACTACAGCGAAGCAACACGGCGGGGTCAGAAACACACGGAAAAGACTCAAGTTGCCTAGTAAGGGGGTACCTGTTAGGAGAGACATTGCCGGCAGCCTAGCTAAAGCAGCCGCAGGGCCACACACACAGCGCAGGAGTGGGAAGCCAAGGACCCGGTCAGGGTGGGAGCAACCCGGCCCTGGTATAGACTACGTGGACAGTACTCTGCTTAACAACAACTACAGTAAAGACGTGGAAAACTACAAAACCATGGGTCTGTGTAATCCTTGCACTCAAGCCCTACTTTCCCTCACAAACTGCTATCATCTCCACCACTACCCCTACTCTGCATCATCCATAGACTATTATTACCACTGCCCCAGGGAACCAGGCTCTTCCCGTGGAGATCCATTACATCACCAGCTGCCAAACATCATCCCCGGAGGTTCTGCAGCAGCGGTGGTCACCCTGACCACACACCATGGGTGGCGTCACGACTTCATCCCTGTAAATAACCCCCCAACCTTTTACTTGTGGGCTCGGGACACGGTTCGGACCAAGGACTGCCGTGATACCCCCTGTGATACCCCGGTCTGGTACTAAGTACCCCGTCCCAGTGAGCTCCACAACTTGGCGTCTACGAACAGGATCTATCGTGCCCGGCAAACCGGACATTGTGTGCTGTGATTTGTGACTGTTTTGAACCTGCTGCCATAACAGAGCGCATGGCAAACTGAATTTTAACTGCGCCACAAGGACTGTGTTTTTGAATTGTCGCCATTACAGAGCACGCAACGCACGGGAAGAAGAGGGGGAGTGTTATTGTGTGCAGCACTTTGCGAAGTGCTCTGACGTCATCCGGAGGGGAAGAGAATCCCTGTTGCACAGCGGAACTTTTAGTAGACATCCGGACGGAAGCGCAAGACAGAAGGGTCGACCTTAACTAAGGGGGCACAGGATGTTGCAACAAGGAGATGCTGCGGCACCGAGCAGCGGCGGAGCACCCGGCGGTGCTGCAGTACCGGATAACAGAGGAGCACCCAGTGGTGCTGTGGCGCAAGGAGAAACACCCATCATGCCGTTGCTGATGCCGTATACTCCGGAAGCAATGTGGCTACCACAATACTCAGGTGAGCCCAATACCCTCAATGACTTTATTACAAAAATCAAAGCATACTACGTTATGTACCCTGTAACTGAAGCCCAGCGTGTCGGTATGATTATGGGGCAGTTAACCGGCAATGCACAGCGTGAAGTCACGTCCTGGCCGGACACCGACAAAGATACTGTAGAGCATCTTGCTGGACTGAAAGCAGTATTTGAATCCAGTGCTGACACCCGGGCTAAAATGAGGTTCTTTGGATGTCAACAAAAGCCTAAGGAGAGCGCAAGAGACTATGCCTTAAACTTACAGGAAGCGCTCAAAGCACTTATTTAGCAGAACCTGCCTTAGCCCCGGGAGCTGACAAAATGCTAATTGATCAGTTTATAGAGGGCCTCCTATCCCCTTCTCACAAAGGACAGTTGAGTTTGATGGTTATCCAGAATCCTGGAATGACTTTTGCTGAGTTAAAAGATAGAGCCACCCGTCTTCATCAGATAGAGGAGCCCCAGGATATAAACTTTATTCAAGGCCCTACAGCAGCACCTCAGCGGCCAGGAGCATCAGCGACATCTGCCATGTCAGAGACTGTTGCTGAACACAGAGAGCCTATCTCTAATGAGGCCTTCAATCAAAAGTTAGATGCCCTGACAGACCCTGTTGTTTCCATGGCTAAAGCCATCAAGGAACTGCGTGGATCCAAGCGTGCACCCAAGATCGAGTTGGCGACCAGCAAGGAGGATGTCCCATGGATGAGGCCCAGGAAGTACCAAGAGACGAGAGGACGACCCAGCAACCGCTATCTGCCGTATAGACAGCACATTTGCTGCCGTTGCAAGGAGCCAGGTCACTTTGCCCAGGAATGTGCTTTAAACGGGGATCCCCTGGGAAGGCGGACCGCTCCTCAAGAATGAACTCTCAAGGTCCTTCAGCCTGGTATGACAAGTTCGTGGGAGGACGTCCGGTCATCCCTATTGTGTTGGATGGCATTCCCTTCAGTGCCTTGTTGGATACCGGGTCCCAGATAACATCAATTCCGTATGTTCTTTACAAAAGGTACTGGGCTGATTCAGACATTGGTAGTGGTCCATCTGACATTGCAGTGAACTTATGGGCTACCAATGGTGAACTAATACTACAAGTTGGGTTCAGAGAAATGAACATTCAGATTGGGAAGGTAGAATTGCAGAATCAGGGTATTATAATTGTAGATGTTGACCGCAAGAACATGAACCAGTAATGTTACTAGGAATAAATGTAACTTAAAATTGTTTTTCCAAGGTAGTTATTGTCTTACAGCAGATCGCCGAGACTACCAGAGCTGGGCAACAGAGACTTCTGCAAAAGGAAATAACAGCCCTGATGTTGAAACAACAGGTAGACATATCAGGAGGTGAAATTGGCAGTGTAAGGGTAAGTGACCCGATACCCATTGTAATACCTCCCAAAACTGAAATGTTGGTCTGGTGTAGAGCCGCAATAGGCATTAAGGGGCAAGACTATCAAGCCCTGGTAGAACCCATGTACTCAGATAGTAGGCCCACTATACTAACAGCCAGAGGAGTAGTTGAGGTACAACGGGGAAGAGTGCCATTACGCCTTTTAAATTGCGGAGAGGATGAGGTCACATTACTAAAGTATGCTACCATGGCTAAATTATTTACTGTTGATAACAATGCCATCACAGCCATTGAGCCCTTGAACCCTTTAAGTCAGGCGGATGACAATGGCTCAGGGGAAAAGCTGGAGGATTGGTGCCAAAAGCTACATGTGCGTACCAGTTCTACACCTCCACATCAAAAGCATGGAGTATACCAAGTAGTAAAAGAATATGAGCAGATATTCAGCAAACACCCGTTAGACTTTGGGCAAATTAAAGGGGTAGCGCACACTATACCCAAAGGTAATCATCAGCCTATAAAAGAGAGTTATAAACTATTACCACCCACTCATTATCAAACCACCAAAGACATGCTCAAAGAGATGAAAACTGCAGGGGTAATAAGAGACAGCTGTAGCCCCTGGGCAACACCTTTAGTGTTAGTCAAAAAGAAGGACGGGAGCATGAGAATGTGCGTAGACTACCAGCAGATCAACCACATTACACACAAGGATACATACCAGTTACCTAGGATTGAGGAGTCATTAGCCGCATTAAAATCTGCTAACTACTTTTCCACCCTAGATCTGACTAGTTAGTATTGGCAAGTTCCTGTTGCAGAGGCTGACAAGGAGAAGACAGCTTTTACTACGCCGATGGGCCTCTGTGAGTTCAATTGCATGCCGTTTGGACTCTGCATTGCACCCGGTACCTTCCAAAGCCTGACAAAGAGCTGCCAAGGGCATAAGAACTTTGAAACTGTCCTCCTGTACCTGAATGATGTCATAGTCTACTCCAAGACGTATGAACAACATCTACAAAACCTGGCAGAAGTGTTTGAAGCCTTGTCCGGATACGGCATGAAGATCAAGCCATCCAAGTGCCACCTTCTCAAGCCAAAGGTGCAGTACCTAGGACATGTCATGAGTTCAGAGGGAGTAGCACCGGATCCTGATAAAGTCACAGTGATAAGGGATTGGCCAAGACCCACCAATGTGAAAGAGGTGAGGCAATTTCTGGGCCTGGTAGGCTATTACAGAAGATTTATCAGAGGGTTCATGAAGTTAGCAGCTCCCCTACAAGACATCCTGGTAGGACAGTCAAAAAGGTCTTCAACCCGTAATCCCCTTTTCCAGTGGAGTGATGAGAAGGAAGAGTCCTTTAAAAAGCTAAAGTGTGAGCTGACAGAAGAAGAGATCCTGACGTATCCGGATTACCATCAACCCTTCATTCTGTACACAGATGCCAGCAACGTGGGACTGGGTGCAGTACTGTCACAGAAGCAAGGAGGCAAAGAGAAAGTTATTGCCTTTGCAAGCAGGAAACTCCGGCCTACGGAAGGAAATCCTGAGAATTACAGTTACTTCAAGTTAGAACTACTGGCAGTAGTTTGGGCTGAAACTGAATGTTTCAAGCACTACCTGGCAGCTTCCGAATTTACCATCTACACTGATAACAACCCGTTGACCCACCTGGACTCAGCAAAATTAGGTCCATTGTAGCAGCGATGGATAGCCCGGCTATCTAACTACAATTTTGTCATCTAAAATAGGGCAGGCCGCAAGAAAGGGAATGCAGATGCCTTATCCCGGATGCCACACCTGAAAGACGTCGAAGAGAAATTGAACTACCGGCCTTTCATCGTTCTAAGGTAGAAAAGTATCAACCTGGCATCTACCAAAAAGAACAGCAGGCAAATCTCAACCTGTTAGCACACCATGGATGGGCTGACACCTAGGATAGCGACCCGGCTGTGAAGCTAGTGAAAGAACTGCTTACACAACAAGGTGCTTACCCTAATCAGAATGCTCCAGCTGAGACTCAACAACTCTGGAAAGACAAAAGCAAGTTGTTCCAGTATCAAGGGAAGCTCTGCAGAAGGCGCACCAACCCTAAAACACATGAGTTGATCTGGCAGATTATCGTACCCAAGAGAGATGTGAAAATGGTCTTAGAAGCCTACCACGACGGTGCAGGTCATTTTGGATGGAAGAAGTTGGAAGTGCTCTTAAGAGAGAGATTCTACTGGGTTGGCATGAGAAAATCAAATGCAGATTGGTGTAGAAAATGTGGCCAGTGCAACCTCAGAAGAAAGGATCAACAGAGAGTTCCACTCCAGTCAATAGTAACCAAGCAACCACTTGAGTTAGTCGCAGACCACGTCAAGTTGTCACCAAGCCGGTCAGGCTATGTCTATGCCTTAACTAGTGATGGGCGAATCCTTCAATACTTGGAATAGCTAGACTCTAACGAGTCAGACTCGGAAACGGGAAGCGAGTATTTCAGCGATTCCTTTGCTGCTGGACCCTATAAGGGGTCTGGCAGCAGAGGAAAAAAATGCAATTCCCCATTTTCTTCTTTAAAAGCCAGCGCAAAAAGACGCCGTCTTTTAAAGAACATAAAAAAAAAAAAAAATTGCTATGTAGAGGGATGTAGCAGAGCTGACACCGCGTTTGGGACTACGTCGGACAGAAGAGGATTTTTTTTATTAAAGATGGAGTCCCTAATGTGTTTTTTTTTGTAATTACCAATAAAAAAATTTCTCTGTATTTTGTTTAGTTTTTTTAAACAATTTAATAGAAATTCATGGCGGTCATGTCTACTATTGGCATGACCACCATAAATTTCGGGCTTAGGGCCAGCTGATAACACAAAGCTGGCACTAACCCCTTTATTACCCAGTGAGGTAAAGTGCGTGCTATCACTTCGCAGAGAAGCAACGCACTGTCCCTACAAAAAATTAGTTATGTGGCAGAATCAGTCACCAATAAGGAGTTTGGTACTGTCTGCGTCACGGGTGTGAGGTAAAGTGCGTGCTATCACTTCGCAAAGAAGCAACGCACTGTCCCTACAAAAAATTAAATATTAGCTCAGCTAAGCCTCTGATTTTAGCTCTGAGGAAGGTTGAGTGACTAAGCTAAGCTCTGAGGTCGGTGCTGTATGCACTGCAAGGCTGCTCCTGCCTGTCTCCCTGCCTTCAGTGCTGTACACAGCACTCCTCCGTCCTGTTAGCTCTCACAAGAGCTGTTTGGGTTATATGTGAGGAATCTTGAGGTGATTTTCCTACACTCACTGACAATCCCTATCTCTGATCTGCTCAAAGTCTCCCTACTCGCCCTACAATAGCTCAGATCGTCACAGAAATGTGCCCAAAATGGTGGGGGCAAGCCTTATATACAGCCTTGCCTGTCATAGATGACATAGGCATCACGATGGACATCAGCCAATCATAGTAATGCCACAACCAACATGGCTGCGGCATTACTGAATATGATTGGCTAACATGCTTGTCCATCTTCACAGTTTTCTGACCTAACATGCTAGGCTGCTAACATGCTAGGCTGTCTCGGAACATTAACATATTCTGTATTCAGCGAGTCCGGAATACAGTATACAGGACTCGGAGTCGTAGACTTGCTCAGCCCTAGACTCGCTGCTGACAGCGGGTATCCGTGAACCGGTGCGAGTGTTTAAATGATTTGGGGACAATCCAGCTACATAGACAGCGATGTGATAGCGAGTTTAGCGACTGAGAAACATACTGAATGCAAACTCTGACAAAACTAGGATTGCCATTGATTTGCATTGGACTCGTTACTGTGCCAGTAATCGCTTGGAAACTCGCAGAGTACCAACTCCTGCGAGTTTCTTACTACTCGCAGAGTAACGAGTCCTAACGAGTAGATTCACCCATCACTAGCCTTAACCATCGTGTATCATTACTCTCGCTTCTTAGTGCTGGTACCTGTCAAGGACCTGACAGCGAAGACAGCTGCAAGAGCATTTCAGACACATTTCTGTAGACCTCTTGGCTATCCGGAACAAGTCCTTGCAGATCAAGGTCCAGCTTTTGAGTCAGAGATTTTCCAGGAATTTTGCAACATGTACGTTGTAAGAAGATCCGCACGACAGCTTATCATCCCCAAACCAATGGCTTATGCGAAAAGATGAACCATATTGTAATTGACCTGTTGAAAACATTACCAGAAAAAAAATCAATGGCCAGAGAAATTACTCGATTTGGTAGACCTGTACAACCATGTCCCGGTGAGTTCTACAAACTGCACCCCAGCCTTTAGCATCCCCATTACAACCTGGTGAACAAGTTCTCAAGTGAAATAGATGCACCAACAAATTGGATAAGCAGTGGGAAACCTCTCCGATACCGTCTTACTATCAAATTTAGACAATGCCAAAGTGTGTCTAATCAGTAAAGACGAAGGAAGAACGTCAGCAGTTGTGTCAAGAGACCATCTCAAACCATGTCCTGAAACCCTGAAGACACTAAAAGTAACCGTACCTGTACAGGTCCAACCTGTCAAGAAAGAAGAAGTGTTCCATACTGTCTTAGGAGATTTCCCCAAAACATGGTCAAATTACTACAGAGCAGTTGTAGTTCCAATGATTGCTTTCCTCCAATGGTTGAACCAACACCAGAACCCATACAACCAGAAGTCCCAAAACATGACGAACTGGAAGTAGAGCCTGAAGAGGAAGAACCAATTCCTGGCCCCAGTGAGCTTGCCAGTCCTACTGTCAGATCTCCATCTGCAATAGTACCAGACACTCCAAGTAGGTACACATCCACCCACACCAATATGCTACGAACATCCAGTATACCAGTTTTACGCAGATCAGAGCGTAGTACCCAGGGTCAGTTACCGGCTAGGTACAGAGATTAAAGTGTGGAATCAAATGTGAATACCCGTAATGTACATATGTTTTAGTGTAAACACAGTAAGAATAGAACCCGGTAAATAGTGTACAGAAGTGTGGAGGAACTGGATTAACCCCCATGCACATCACGTTAGGGAAAGAAAGTGCCTGGCGGTGGCATAAGTGAAGCCAGGCCTCCTAAGCAGAGACACCCATAGGGACCTTATTTATTTGTTTAAATGTGTAACGTTAAAAACCCAGTACCTACAGAGACTATCCTGTATGAACTTCTGACATATTCTTGAACTTCGAACTTTTCTTTATTTTTACAATGTTTGTTATGTATAGTTGTGACCATGTGCCATTCCCTATTCCCTATTGATAGGACATCAGTGGTCACCAAAAAAGATCGCCCCTTTTTTGGTGACCACTGTTGTCCTATGAATAACGAATACGTGCAATAGATCTAACATGGGAACGAACATGATTTCCAGCTAACTTCTTGTACAAATTGAATTTACTGTTGCTGACTCTGTCTGACATGTTACTTAATGGGGGCCAGGAGCTCTTAATTGACAATGGCACATGGTCACAAATATACATAACAAACATTGTCTGATAAGGTTGGTACAAATGAAATATTGGAGGAATCACATTGCTGATGTTAGAATGTATTATACTAATCTGTCCTATTGGTAGTGATATATTGTACTGTATGTACATGCACTTTACTGTATTCTGTACATTTGTTTTGAGTTATTCCCCCTGTACAACTTGTAGCTGATTTATTACGACCCTGTTGTTATATTTATTATTATATGGGACGTATGTGGTCACCATTTCTTTCCTTAAACTGTACCGTCTATATGTATCACGACTGTGTCCACAATAAACTTATCACCCTTTGCATGATACTTATGATTCTCCTGTGTTATTTAGAATAAATTTGTAGCCAATCAGATGCCTCCCTGATGGTAATACATAATGGAAAAGTGTCTGCTAGTATTTCTAAGCATTGAGGACACCAGGAAATGGACAACATTGAGGACTGCAGATGCTTAGCCATCACAGAGGCAGATCTGGGTTTTCCAACAACTGGGGAAAAAATTGAGTTTGGCATTCCCCTCTAGCAGTTTGAGTATTCATCATATGACCTCTTATTCATATAAGATTTGCACACTTACAGTCACATGTTAAATAGCTGCTGTTCCTAATTTTCTCAATGTTCAGTGATAAACTAAGAAATGTAGAATGAAAAGCTAGTTGCCAGGTGAATGTCACATATGAGGAATGTGGCCATGTGATGATTTTTGGAACCAGCAAGCAGAACTGAATCCTGACAGAGTGTATTACACGCTGTTACAGTGCTTAATAAAAGGGGTAAACCATGTTTACGAGGAAAGTCTATAGTCACTATAGGTTAGGGGTGGGAAACCTCAGGCCCCAGGGCTGAATGCTGCCCTCGATGACATTTTTGAAGCCCCCGGGTAGATTCCTGGGGACTGCAGTGCGCGGGCTGGCAAACATGTTTTGACGACTGTCTTCCCTTTAAATCTAGCTTTGCAGTGATCTCTACGCCCCAGCCTCAGCCTCCCCAGTGAGGTATATGCTACCAGCCTCTCCTGTGATGTCCATGGCTCTAGCAAACCTGTAAAAGCAGTTGAGAAGCAACATGACAAATATCACCCATGCCAAAGAGAAGCAGCTCCAGCCACCACAGTAGGGTGAGTTGATTGTTTAACCAAATATAGCTGGTCAATTTTCAAGTTGATAATTTTGTACGGCTCCCAAAGGATTGTAGAAATTTCCAAATAGCCCTCGGCAGAAAAATGTTTCCCTACCCCTGCTCTAGGTGACTGCAGGCTTCTGATTCTCATAGCGTGAACACTGCAAACTTATAAGACTCAACTGTGTAATAGGCAAGAGTGGAAGATCAAGTGAGTGAAAGTATGAGGTTTGTATACTTCTGGCCACATTCAGACTAGACATGTCTGGCCTCACTCAATTCATTTGTACTGAGTGAGTGTATTTCTCATCAGCATGTTATGTATGCATGTTGCAAACTTGCATACTTCAACGTACATCGCCATGTCCACCTCTCCCTCAACCTCAACCTCATCCTCCACTTGGATCTCTGCCTCCTGGTTAAAGATATGTATGTCTTCTATTTTAATTTGTTAATTTTAAGGGTCCTGGTACTCTGTGGGGGAACTCTGTAAACAGGACCTGTGCTGGCACTCTTAAAATGGTGGCTTTGTTGGGAACTCTAAAAACAGGCTTTGTGGCTGCACTCTGTGGGCTCTATAGGAAATTCTGAAAACAAACTCAGTGGGGCACTCTTAAAATTTCATCTCTGTGGGGAAACTTTGACAACAGACTCTGTGGGGCCATTCTTAAAATGTGGGGGAACACTGACAACAATCTCAGGGGGTGCATGGTTAAAATTTTGGCTCTATGAGGAAACTCTGAAAACAAGCTCTGTGGGGAACTGTTTACATTTTGGCTCTGTGGCAGCACTCTTAAATTATTGGCTCTGTGGAGGAATTCTGACAACAGCCTCTGTGGGGAACTCAAAGTTTTTATTTTATTCATTTACTTACTATTTAACCATGATTGCGATGGTGACAGAACCTCTTTAAGTTAGTTCCCAATTCACATTTGTTTGCAGGACAATTGTTCTGTTCCCCTTAGTCCTTACTACAACTATTTACAGCCCAAAAGTTTAGGTCCCCATTGACTTCTGTGGGGTTTGAAATCCAGGGTCAAGTGTAGGTCAAGTTCTGGTACTGAAGTGAACTTTAACTATAGTTCCACTAAACTTGGCAAATCTGAACATGAACAAGGGTCACTCATCCTGTCTCCTCACACATTACTCTGCTAACCATACTGTGTCCTCACATATTTATCTACTCTCTCTCATTTTTTTGCACCCACTAGTTCCTTATACTGTTTGTCAAGCATTGTCCTCCTTGCTCCGCATAGTGTGCATCCAATTGCTTCCCTCACTCCCCATACTATGTCCTCATACATCGTACCCTCTCGTTCTCCATTCTGTGTACAAAAATTCCCCCTACTCCTATTACAATGAATATTCAATGTCTTCATCTCCATAGGAGATTACAGCACCAATGTTCTTTATGCCACCACCGCGCCAAAGAGTGACGTGAGCAGCAAGATTAGATGACCTGATTAGGCTGCTGATGTCACCTTGACCGTGAAGTGCTGGCAATCAATGCTTCAATTCTTCAGAGAATTCATGCTGCACCTCCTCTTAGCTGGCTATCAGAGAATATCTGACTCCCACTTCACAAAACATTGCCGCTGCGGAGACACCTAAGACTGCAGCGTCAGGTGGCTCAAAGATGACCTCTTGCTGGCTGCATCAAGGGAAAATGCCCTGTGTGCCCCCTCCTACATACACCATTGTCCATCAAACAGCTGTACAGAAAAATAAAAAGTTATTGCTAATGGAAGAAGGGTAGAAAACAAACACGTAAAAAACTGATTATCAGTAGGAGAAAGGTTAAAGAACAACAACATACAAAGAGCGTCACTCATCTTTCCCTCCACTAGTATTTTGGCAGCATGTCACAGTGTTCTGATGGCCTTGGGGTACTTTTCTATAACTCTATAAGAGGTGTACTGAAAACACTGGATTTTCTCTGCACAGACAATAAATGACAGGGGAGCCTACAGCAATATAAAAATCATTGCCTCTTATTAACGCGACATGTTCATTTCATGCTCATTAACTTTTTAATGCTGGCCCATGACTCAAGTTTTTATTGCTGTCAAATTCATATGTAGTCAGAATATATAGGGTACATAGCCATCGCTGATATTCTGCAGTCACGCATTGTAAATTCCAGTAATCAATGATATTTTCAGTCTACCTCTTGCTTTGATATTGTTGAAGAATAAAAGTTGCTAAGGTATAATGAACATACTCACATGTAGAGGTTAAAATGCTAGAGAAAAAGATTTAGAAAGTGATAAAATGTCACCCCTTATCAACCCTTCACTTGTCCTCGTTTTCAGTATGTGTGGTATCTGTTTATGTCACGGGTACCATACGTACCCATTATAACCTATAGGGCTGCTCACATGACTGTGTTTTTGCACAGAGCGTGTTTGTGCAAACCACACAGATACATGTCTGGTTTTTTTTCCACCAGCACAGATGACCAGAGCCAATACAAGTCTATAGCATCCATGTGTGGTACATTTTTAACATTGCAAAGAATAGGAGAAGCTTTGTAATTTCTTTAGCCATCCATGAAATACACTGATGACACACTGATGGAAAAAATGACACACATATGCTGGTGTAACTAGAGTCTAATGGGCCCCGGTGCAACATTTGGATCTGGCGTCCTCCCATACGTTGGCCAGATGTATAAGAAATTGTAGCTTTCTAAATCCTATAAACTATATGTGTTGCCTCCCCTTCCCCCCTATCCAGGTAATTATGCCTGACATCCTGTTCTAATGTTCAATATCCTGGGCCTCCTCCAGGTATATACTGTATGTCCCCTATCCTGGTATAAATGTCCCCCACCCTGGTATATATGTTCCAATATGTGACCCATCCTAGTATATATGTTCCACATCCCGGTATACTGTATATGTCCCCATCCTAGGGCCATCTTGGTATATATATCCGCAATCCTTTGCACATGTGGGTAAATATGTTCTCTATCCTGGCATATATATCCCCCATGCTGGGCTCATCCTAGTATATATCCCCAACTTGGTACATATATCCCCCATCCTGGTATATGCAGTCCCCCATACTAAGACTATCCTGGGACGATTCTGGTATATAAACCCCCAGTCTGGGCCATCCTGTTCCTGTATATATGGCCCCATCCGTTTTATATATATCCCTCATCCTGGGCTCATCCTCCAATATATGTCCTCTTCCTTGGTTTATCCTGGTATATTTGTCCACTATGTAAATATGCCCCCATTCTTGGCCCATCTTGATATATATGTACCTATTCTAGTATATTTATCCCCCATCCTGGGCCTATCTTGGTATGTACATCCCCTTCTTGGTATATACAGTATGTTCTTAATCCTAGGCCCATCCTGGTATATATGTCCCTCATCCTCATATTTATGCCCCCATCTGGTGGCTGCCTGTTTAATGAATTATTATACTTATCTATGGTCGAATTCTAAACTTTAGCTTTGCTCTTAAGACCTTTATTGAGGTGTACTCAATTTCGTAACATGGTCTTGAATTAATTTGTAAGGAAAATTATTTTTTTGGTTATGAAAAATAACAAATCATCTTTGCAACCAATGGACCATATTTGAGAAGTATTTTGTAGTATGGTATCCCATAGCAAATGCTGATTCTAAAAGGAAATGAAAGGTTTTCTGACAAATCTGTTGGGTTATACTCATTTATGCTGAGCAATGTATTAGACTAAAGGCCCCGTCACACATAACGACCGCTCCAGTGATGCCGACAGCGATAATGACCTGCTGGGATCACTGGAGCGTCACTACCTGATTGCTGGGGAGCTGTCAAACAGGCAGATCTCCCCAGCGATCAGGGCCATGGGAGCCACCTCCCACATCGCTGAAGGCGATGTCAGCGTCCTCCCTGCTTAGCGTTGCCTTACATGCAGCGCTAAGCAGGGAGAACGCTGGTGACAATGATAAACAGTGGGTATCCAATCCGGGCAGAGAGCGCTGCCTGGATACCCGGTGTTTATCATAGTTACCAGCGTCCTCCCTGCTTACAGGCAGTGCTAAGCAGGGAGGACGCTGGTAACCATGGTAAACACCGGGTATCTAGGCAGTGCGCGGTGCCTAGATACCCGGTGTTTGCCACGGTTACCAGCCAGTGAGGTTACTGATCGCTGATTTCTCGCGGTCCCACGCAGCGATGCGTGCTGAACAGTGGGAAACCAACGATCAAAAAATGACCCGCAGCACTTTGCAGCGATCAGCGACCTCACAGCAGGGGCCTGGTCATTGCAAAGTGTCACACAGAACGACATCGCTGGAGAGATCATTGTAACGTCACAGTTACAACGATCTCTGTAACAATACCGTTATGTGAGACAGGGCCTTAATGTGTTCAGACAAATTAGAAAAAAAGAATAATTGGTTTGACCAATAAACTCTTTTAGTATAAATACCTTATGCTTCAAGTATATTGAGTAGAACTGTGCAAAAATATATGCAGCATTTATATATTTTTTTTTAATAGGAGCCAATGGCATACTGTTGCAAACATTTGCAAAATATGGGTGTATGAAGAGTTTAAAAGTATTATTAGTAAAGATGAGCAGACCCATTGAAGTTTGGGTTCGGGAGGTGCAGCCAGACTTCTTTCAGCATTATGTTTGGGACTTGAATTTGACCAGTACTCATTAAAGTCATTGATTTTCAGTTCAGCTCTTTACTCACATAGGGTCAGCCATAACGAAAAATCTTCCGGGGAAGGGAGGGGACGCATTTTTTACATTTATTTTAGAAAAACACTACACCTGAACAATTGCTTTTACCCACAATGAGGCCAATAAAACACTTCAAGCTGCCTGTACTGATCCAAGCACAAAGCATACCCGACCACAGTGATGCTCGCTTTGGTAAAGTAAAGCACCCAAACTCCAAACTCGAACTCATCTTTAATGCTCTCTGCCAGTTTTCTAACGGACAAAGCATATGCCATATTTGTGTCATAATTTGTAAAGTTTTTCAAGCTCATCACATTTTTGAAAAGCACAAAGGGGTTAGCAAATGATGTGGAGCCTTACTACAATCTGCATAGGAAATTATCATAAATAATATAGTAAGAGGCCCTTCTTCTTAATAAAATAGGTGCCTCTTACTTCAGTTTCATTGTAAGGTGTATGAAACGTCATTACTAAATTCCTACATAGTGCTGAAATATGTTCCTGATGTCCATACTTCATGTTTTTCTAACCTCTATTCTGGTGTGGATGTGGATTATGTGGCGCCCCTGCATCTTGGTTGCTAGAGTGATACTGCAACTACTCCACCGATGTGGTGTTGTTGCTCTCAGGTAACAAAGGGACATAAACCTGAGACACACATCTTACACCCAACACCATTCCCAACCCCATGCCAGAAGATGCAGGGCGGAAGAACCCCTCTATCGGGAAATCCCCATCTGCTGGCTGCGGAAAGGAGTAGTTTAGGGGGTGGGAACACAGTGAGCAAGCTAGGACAGAGCAGTGAAGAGTGAGGAGCAGCAAGATGGAGTTCTAGGGGAGGCTAGAACTGGGGTGGAGTGGGACCAGTGGGTAGGTCACCACAGAAACCTGGCCAGAGGGACCTCGAATCTACAACCACCGATCAGGTTGTTGGTAGAGGAACTGGCTGCATGAGGGGACCGGCCACAATCTAGTGTTAAACTGTATGTTCAAGCCAGGAAACTGGAGGCTACTGGACTGCACGTGCAGTAGCCAATGCCGTGTACACTCCCAGGCACAGTGACTACAGAGGGTCAAGAGGACGTGCCGTGCCAGGCCATCACTTGACAGGACATGCAATCGCCTGCCTTGGACTAGTAGCACGAAGGCACAGGACAGGGGAAGGAGAGGATCAGCACAGAAAGGGCAGCAGAGGAAGGCTTATGAAGGTGTCTCAGCAGAGTTTTCCTGGACTATCTGAGAGCTGACCAAGCTGCACTCTGGAAGAGCACAGTACCAGGCTGGTTCTGCATTAAAAAGAACAACAGTAAAGGAAACTGGTAAGGACTGCGACACCTGTGTCTGTCCACTCCTTCTGTGACTTCCTGCGCCACCACCATCATCTCACACAGACTCTAACACCAAACTCAGGGGGCCCGCTCCATCTGAGGGGAGTGTTTCATTCACGCTGCCACAACATCTATCCCCTGGGATCCAAACAGCAGCACTGATCATCCTTGACCAGACACCACAGGTGAGATCACTATAAAGGCTTCACCCCCTTTAAATACCCCCCTTTCTGTGCTTGCTCAGGGCCACAACCACCGGCACTGCCACCGTGACCTCCCCCCGACTGATCCCGAATGGTTGGACACCACAGGCCCTTGCGGCCGTTGCAATTACATCCATATATTGATATATAAAAACAGTCCTCAATGATTTCAATAATTGGTCTTTGTAGATTTGAGGTGACATATTGAACTTATAGATATAGCATATATTGGTCCTAGTGGTTATACTGGGACGTCTTTTCAGATATTGCAATTACCACATAGAATTTTTTAAAAGAATGTCAGGACTTCTACAAATTTAAGTTGGAGAGGAGGGCAGTATTGAATTTTTAAATCCAAGCCAAATGAATTGAACTGGATGCCTTTGTTAATCTTGAATGCCAGTCCCTTGTATTGAACACAATGCATCTCAATACAGCTTAAACCTCAGGACATTGTTCTACATATTGATGACTCACAGAATGCCTTTATACTGCGCCCACAAGGAAAGACTTATAAAAACCAGCTCTATTCTCTATTTGTGACTTCTATAAAAACAACATAACAATAGAAAAAAACATTTTGCAATGATCATAAGATAACATTGTCTACCAAACAAGAGCAGGACAAGTACAAGATAATTACTGAGAATGGCTCAGTGGTTTAAGCCGACATACCAAAATTCTGTTTGGACTGGATTTTTGTCCTCCTGTTTGTATAACTTTTGCAAGTATCTCAGCTTACAAAAATATAATATCTATTGATTAAAGGGTTACTCCCATCTACAAGATCCTATCCCAAATATAGAAAGTGTAATAATATTAACTTTAACAATTAACTCCAATTAGACATATAGTATAGATCTCCTGACTAGCTATGTCACTTACCTTTGGTGCAGGGTATTACTGTAGCTTTGGTATCCAGGATTGACCATGATTAATTGTCACTATATGAGTGGCCGTAACCATAGATTTCATGGCTGTTGTAATGCCCTGCACATGAGATAAATGACATAGCTAATCAGAAGAATTATATTGCATTTCTAACTGGAGATATTGGCTAAAATAATAATTATTATTACACCTACTACATATTGCGATAGGATCTTGAAGATGGAAATACCCTTTTATTGGACTCACTGTTTTAATGTGTGGCACCCTGTCACCCTGTTGGGCACCACAGAACCTTGCTACACAAATGGAGCAGTAACAGCAAGCACCACTCACAAAACACCTTAGTACACCTTTAACACCTGTTTCACCCCAGGCCTCTAGGGGGAGCTCCACTGGTCACTTTGAGACTGTTCCCTATATAAATAGGATCTTGGAGGGAGAAAAACCAGAGTGTGCAGACGCTAGAAGAGCTGCAGGACGTGTACAACCACCGGTTCTGGAGCCATACCAGGCCCAAACCAGCACACCTGCCCAGTGAGAGACCCTTGCAATTGGGGTCATAGGGAAGGAGAAAGCACCTCTTAGGGACAACAGAGTTACCCTAACTCTCCCTCATCATCCGGTTACTGGAACCGAGCTGTGAGAGCTACCTAGCCACCACAGAGAACCAGCACTTCTAACAGGGAGTTTAGCCCCCTGTTCACCTGCCGCAACCACCAACGAGAGCCCAGGCAAGAGGATATACGTTGAATCATCCCTTTAACAGTGCCCTCAGTGCAGCTAAACTAGGTGAAGCACGTTCCGCCGAACGTATACTCCGGTCCGGGCAGGATTCCACATCCACCCGACCTCACTAGAGAAGATAGAGAAAGGAAGCCTACACTACTGCTTGCTGTGAACCTCCAGGAATGTTAACCTCATCCTCACCCGGTCCGAGTGTACCTGCTATCCACCAGTAAAGGTACCTAAAAGACTTTGGTGTGTCTGCGCTTTAATTCCTGGATCTAACAGCAGCCTTACAAAGCTGCCTCACAACATCTTGTGCAGCTCCTTCCTCCGGGGACTCCCGCTCGTCCTGTGGGGAGCGTCCCATCTTGCTGCATTCCGTCCCCCGGAGGCCCAAGCAGCGCCGGTGGACATCACCGGAACTCACAGGTGGCGTCACGACAAGATTAACCCCTTATCTGTTCAGCCATCCCCGATTGATCTGGACCACCGGGCCCCACAGCCGCAGGCGCGGTTCCGTGACAAGGAGAAGCAAACGTCTGCAACGTGCAGAACCCGGCTACGGTGAGTCAAATGTATTTGTCCATTTATTTAAAAGACTTTGCACCCATATGTAGTCTATTTGTCCAGTGCAAATCTACCCTTTCTCTCTCACAGCAAAGATTTGCAAGGAGTTTGTATGTTCTCCCTATATTTGCATGGGTTTCCTCTGGGCACTCCGGTTTCCTCCCACATTGTAAAGACATACTGATAGGATGTTTAGATTGTGTGCTCCAAGAGAGACTGTGTTACTCATGTATGTAAAGTGCTATGGAATTAATGGCGCTATATAAATGAATAAATATTATTATTTGACTCATTTTAGAGGGATTTTTTAGGTCTAGCAGATTGATGACTTTCTGTAGGATAGATCATATGAGATTAATGGGTGTCTGATTCCCTGGATCACCTCCTCGCAGAGTACTGCGGTTTATCTATCATTGAGGCTGAAGGCACACTGTGCGAGGGACTCGCACGAGTGCAATGCGAGGGAAACTCACATTGCACTCAGACCAGTGTTGCCCTATCAGGCAGGGCACACTGGTGCGAGTCCCCTGCACTAAACGTGCATTGTGAGTTGAAAGCGAGTGCAATTGCAGCATGCTGCGACTGCACATGACTTTCACGTGTGTGAGGGCAATAGAAGTGTATGGCTGCGAAAATCTCTTGCACCCATACATCGCACGGTGCGATACTCGCACCAGTGTTTTAATTTCCCCCTCTGTGCCGGTACAGTAACTAAACATCTTGTACCACTGTGACAGCAGTGGTACAAGATGTTTGGTGAAAACACCAATGAATAGTTAAATGTTATGAATCGTGGGGCTTCTGTGGCTATTAACCCCATCAGCAGCCTCTGCGCGGCATGTCAGCACAGAGGCTGCCGAATGGTTAATAGGATTCTGGTGTGGTGGCAGCATGTCTCTAGAGAGTGTCCTCACTCTCTAGACACAGGGTGTCTTCACACCATGTGTCTGCAGGGGTTAATTCCTATGTATAATAATAGCCGCTAATTGTCGGCTTTCTAATTTCTGTGTTAAAGCCGGCGGGGGATTACTATGCTATTTGAGTACGTACGGAGCCAGCATTTCGTAGCATGAGCTGTCCGAGGTCCTGTAAGCTCATTCATTACAGTCCTGTGGCACGCCGGGGTCCGGTAATCACATTACAAGCTTGGAGGCAAGGCATCCACCAGGTGAAGCACACATATAACATATCCCAACCTGGGCCTGTAGGGGGAGCTCTAACAGCTGAGGTCAGGTCAGTTGCTGACATCAGTAGAGGTCCCCTAGATATGCAGGTGCAGGGGGCGGAGCTAGTCAGTTCCTGTCAGGAGAGCTGAGGTGACAGTTGAGCAGAGCAGAAGGAGGAGAGGAAAGTGATCTTGGGGACAGGAGCCGTGTTAGGCCGGTCCAAGGAAACTGACAGTGTGTGGAGCCCATAGCGAGGGCCTGAGGAGGAGAGAAGGAATATCTGGGAGTGGCACTAGTGCCAACAAGCCCAGAATTAAGTATAGTATGGTCACCGGAGACCGAGATCGTAAGGGATTATACACCCAGCGGCCAAATCCGGAGAACGGATAGTTATACACCGCCCCGTTCACTGTAAAGCTAAAGAGACACAGCCGCACTACAGAGCTCAGGAGAGCTAAGTAGAAATACAGCCAAGAGAAAGGTTCACGCTGCTTGTCCTACAGCTAGTACAGAACAGAACATTGCTTTATGCAGCCAGGGCCCAACAGACACAATCTAAAAGGAAAGCCTCAGGACTTGCCTGGTGTGGAAAGCCTAAAATTACCTCCAAGCTATGGACCCCGTGAACTTTAGAAAACAGTACCCAGTACTACCTGAGACTGTTACACTTGTGTCTCCACTTCATTGTTTGAGCTAATTCCTGCTTCACCATCAACACCAATAACAATTATTATCACCAGCTCAGGGATCATCCTAGCCCTACCTGTGGAGGGTTTATCATCCTGCTGCATCCGAACATCATCCCCTGAAGCTGAGATAAGCAGCGGTGGTCATATCCAGCCGCATCCCACAGGTGGTGTCACTGACAAACTCTTATTTGTATTTTTATTTTTTTCCCTCTTTAATTGCGGTTCCTGCAGGGCCACGGAACTGGTCTACGGCCACCACCGTGACATCCCCCTGTAAGCAGAGAATAAAGACCGGTCCTGAGTAACCCATAGCCTTGAGGGCAATACAGTCTCAGCCGCTATGCTGAATGTAAATGTGGAGTTGTCCCCCGCCTAATTGTTCAGCACCACGGCAGCAGGGACATCTCCGCATTTAAATTCAGCATAGCGGCTGAGACTGTAATGAATGAGCTTACAGGACCTCGGACAGCTCATGCTATGAAATGCCGACTCTGTACCTATGCAAATAGTGTAGTAACCCTCCGCTGGCTTTAACACATAAATTAGAAAGCTGACAATTAGCGGCTATTATTATACATAGGAATTAACCCCTGCAGATGACACCATATGTCCAGAGAGTGAGGACACTCTCTAGAGACATGCTGCCACCACACCAGCATCCTATTAACCCTTCGGCAGCCTCTGTACAGATACAAGCGGTACAAGATATTTGGTTACTGTAAAGCACAGCGGGAAATTCAAACTCCGGGGCTTTGACAGCCGCAGAGTTACAATTTCCCCGACAAATGCTGTCCACAGTCCTTCAGGACCATGGACAGCATCACACTCACACGCAGCACACAAGCACTCACACCTCACACTCGCAGCACACTAACATGCATACAGCCATGCACGTTCACCACACGCACCACACTTGCACCAAACTCACCCAAAAACACGCATATAACTCGCATCACTGTCGTGCATCAAACACGCTCCATGTTTGATGCACGACAGTGTGCCTTCAGCATTAAATGAACTGTAGGAGTCATCAGCTGCCATTAAACAATGTTTTTAAGCTGTGAGCAGGGCCAAATCTATAGTGGCTACAAGGGTTGCAGCCATACCCAGGTCCCTACAGCCTAAGGGGGCCCAAAATATCCCTTTGGCTCATATGAAAAGACCAAAAATTTTAAAAATCCATAATAGTTGGATGCTCTGTTGGAGATTTTGCAAGATACTTCTCTGGCTGTGGGAATCCACTCCTCTGTACATTGCTTACAACCCCACCAATTTCATGTTGATGATCTATTCTTTAAATAGGTCATCAACATGTTAGTCATGGACATCTCCAAAAAGGATAAATCAAATATGTGTTAGGAGAAAGAAAGTTACAATTGTAGACCATTAGGGTACCTTTACACGCGGCTACATTTCTAGGGTGGCTACAGGTAACTTACTGGTTGCAGTGAAATCATAGAGAGATTATTCCATTTGTACACAGCAACAAGATAGAACCTTGTCTCCATGATTTCACTGCAACCAGTAAGTTACCTGTAGCCACCCTAGAAATGTAGCCGCGTGTAAAGGTACCCAAATGGTACCTTTACACGCCGCCACAACAGGATGGATACCAACGGCAACTTCACGTGCACGAGCACGGCCGAACGGTTACCAACGGGAACCGCACCCTCTTTACACGCCGCCACAAGGTGCGCTACGCTACGCTACATCTACAGCTAGATACATCGCCGGGTGTCGCAAGTAGCCGTCTGTAGCTCAGCGTACCAGCTTTACACACCGCCAACACAGAGTGATCTGGGAGCAACAAAGGCAGGACGTAAAACAAATAGGCGTGCCACAGACTTGTACGCCGCGCCCAAACCACAACCATTGGCCAACACTACGGAGTTGTGATTGGGCACGACGGAAAGGGCGGATGGCCGAGACGTGCCGTACTAGTGAGCGGAGTGTGGCACGGAATAAGCGCTTGTGACATGGCGGAGCCTGGCGAATGCATGGAAATCGATGGTAATGGGTCACGCTAGAGCGGTGGCCAGTCACATATCCCGTGTGTATTAAAGTAGCGGTCCGGGGCTATGTGTGCGTAGTACAAGTGTTTGCCTTGTCACGCACGATCAGCGCTTGTGACAGCCGCGTGTGCCGATTGCACTGAGGTGCGTTTGTGTGCCACACATTAGCGGCTTACAAAAGACAGTATGTGCGTTTTCTGTCAAAAATCTGTGACAACTGTGGCGAAGTATGTGTATGTATACAGGCTGAATGGGGTTTAATATATGTGCTGACAGATGTGAATGTAGTGGAACAGCTTCCAAGGCACCAAGTCAAAGATCTGTGTGACAGTGTATTAGCAAACACCTGACAAGAATATGTCCTGCATCAATGTGCTGTGTGCAGGGGACCCTCTGCCTACAACAAAATAAAGGATCATGTACGCACAATGGCCACAAACACTGTTGGGCAAAAGACTTTCAGAAAAACATGGCTACCCACACATATTGTGTGCACAATCCCAGCCAATAGGTGGCTATGACATCCCTGGCCCCCACCCAACCCTGCATCACATTACCCTCCTCCACCAAGTAATCAGGCTCACACAGATTATGTTGGATCCAACAGAAAAAGGTTTAATATATTGCATGAATCTTGACCTTGTCTTGTGCAAACAAAATATACATAAAGTAAAAACATTGTAGAATTCAAGAGCAGGTGACATTAATCAGCCAAATTCAAGGGATAAGCAAATCACCACACATTGCAAACTGTGCATGGGAAAAATACCAAAATAACCTAAACTAACTAACTAACTAACTACATAATGAAAACTCATGTACATAATGAAAACAAAGATAATGGAAAAGGTCAACCAAACATTAAAGGGGTGCAGCTAACCTGCTGTCACCTCCATTGAAAACACAAAAAGCAACTCCCAGAGCCAGCCACATTATATGGCCTGGTCCTGCCAGCTCACTGCACCAGACCCATTGAAGTAGGAGTAGTAAGCTTCTCTACTGTCCCTGGCCTCCTGCCGAGTGCGGCCATGGCTCTGCGGCTGGAGTGGCACAATCACATGGGCCTCATCACGCCAAGACCCTGGACGGAGCTCCCCTGTTGTAGCGTCGGCATTATCTACATAACCTCCTGGCGTGTATGATGCTCTATCCCTACGACGCAGGAAGTTGTGCAGCACACAGCAGGCCACCACTACCGCGTCAATAGACTCCGGTTTCATATGTATAGGTGTATGAAAAATCCGGAATCTATTCGCCATTATCCCAAACGCATTTTCAACTACACGGCGGGCCCGGGATAGCCGGTAGTTGAAAATGCGTCTCTCAGAAGTAAGGGCCCTCTGGGGATATGGCCGCAGTAGGTGTTCCTGAAGTGGGAATGCTTCATCCGCCACAAACGCAAAGTTGAGATGTTCGGTCGTGTGCTCATTTGAGGGTAAGTTTAGCCCACCATTCCCTAGTAGTGTTGCCAAGGAGCTTAGGGCAAACACCCCCCCATCTGAGTTCCGACCAGGCATTCCAACATCCACGTAGAGGAACTCATAGTTGGCATCTACTACAGCCATGAGGATTATACTACAATACCCTTTGTAATTGTAATACAAAGAGCCAGAGTGGGCAGGTTTGGTAATCCTCACGTGCTTACCATCCAATGCCCCGCCACAGTTGGGGAAGTTCCACCGGGTTTCAAACCCTCGGGCCACTTCCAGCCATTCTGTGGCGGTTAAAGGCATTTTCATGTAGGCTGGCTGCAGAGCTCTCCAGATGGCCCAACACGTTTCAGGGATCAGGCGGCTCAGCAGGGGCAGGGAGACACGTGACACGTATGTGAGGGATGTCATGGACTGGCCTGTAGCCAGGAACCGCAAAGTGATCGCCAACCGCTCAGCAGCTGATACTGATGGGCGCATTATAGTGTCCTGACGCGCTATCATTGGCCCTACACGCTCCAATAGGAAGGTGAAACAGTCCTCGGGCATACGGAGATAGTTTCGGTAATCATCAGGACAGTTAAGCTCCAGCTCCCGCAACAGCTGCATGTGGCCCCGGGTTTCCCGCCTCAGAAGCCAATCACGGGTCCACATCCGCCGCTGTCTGCGCCTCATCAACCTTTCATACCGATCCTGATACCACATTTGCTCTTCCACCAACGCAAGAGCCACGATAACATTGCGGTCATGGATATTCTGCATCCTCAATATCAGCACCTGTAGATGAGAAAGCACAACATGAGTACATAGACCAAAATGTGTGCAAGTCAGCATCTTGAGCAAGCCACACCTCTTTTCCATTACACACTATAGCCAAGAGGATGGGATCTCTCGTGTGGGCCCAAAACACAACCCTGAAGCAAGGACGCCAAACACACAGTAGTCACCCCAAACAACATGGCACACGGCGATTGAGAGTGGCCTCCTCTACATCAACGTCAATGGGAGCTCCCAAAATTCACACATCTGCACCTAGGTGAGTTAGAAAGGGACATGTGTCACCAATAATGTTGGTCAAACAGGTCCCATAATCCATTACACAGCCCATAATGTCAATTGATTACAGTAAAAATGAGAAGAATAACGAATGTGACGTACCCCGATATGGAAGGTTGAGGAAGGCTACATGAACCAAACAACATTGCACATGACTGCGGATGGTTACCCATGGTTTAATTGGTATTTGAAGGTGTCATTTTAAATACACATCTATGCCATGTCTGGCGCCCAACACCTCAAAGCCCTGTGTCATCCCATTCCCGTTGAACACAGTCTCCATTGGCCACAACCAGTATGCAGAAATCGATCCAGTCGACATGAGTGACACAGTTCCGTCTACAGTCATGCATCCATTCTCCTGTATGTTGTCTGCAAACAAACACAGCAATGTATCTCAACAAAAGTGTCAAGGCCCACACAAAATGCCGTATCCTAACCCACACACTACACTATATCTCGTCCCCAACAATACAAACCCCTATATCGGCCGCTACAGCAGTCTCCGGCGCTCTCCAAAAACATCAACATATGCACCCCACCCTGCGCAAATTCCATGTGTGTCCACAAAAACTTACCTAATGGGTCTGGCCAGCAAGCGTAATGTTTGGCGGGATGGGCAACTTTTAAAGGGCCGCCAACCTATCACGATTCAGCGATCTCCACCAATTAGCGGAAGGCAAATCCACACCCAGGTGCCCCATCAGGATGTGCATAATTGTGTCCGCTGTGATTGGTGTCCCGGACTATAAAGGCAGGTCAATGGCCACTGCTCCTTGTCCAGACGTCGATGTGCATTGAGCTACTAGTGTCCTGTTTGACTTCTGTTGCTCTGACGGTAAGCCTCTTTAGCGGTTTGTAAGAAAATGTAATGAACGCAGCTGGTTCTGGCACACGCAGCTTAGGCGATGTGTGTATGGCCATGTTTGAAGCGGCATGCAAATATTGAACACGTAATATTAAATATGTGTACCTTATTCTGTGTCGCCCAGTAGCCAGGTAGTGCCTCTACTCATATAGTGTAAGTATGTATTGCACCTTCTGCTTTTTGGCAATGGTACAAGAGCACGGTGTTATTTCTTTGGCTGGTACTTCACATCAACATTTCAGGGGTGGTAGAATTGTGGCGGACATTCCAGGGATGTTGGGTACATGTGTTAAAATGGTACTTCCACGTCTGGAGGAACACCTACATGATCATCTGGGTGCACATTACATGTAGTATGTGCAGTGTTGGCACACACCCAGCCCGCCTTTCTCATATAGTGACCCCTTAGCATTGTGGACACTGGCCAGGTACTAGTTAGCACACAACGTGTTAGGTCACATGTTGCCCTCTACAGGTATGTACGCACACACCGTGTCAAGGTGTGTAGCAATAGGTACATTGGGGACTGAAATCATGTTTGAAACATCTGTAGGTGGACACCGATATCCGGGGCTTGATATTGGCAGCATACATGTGTTTGAGTTAGTAGCGGTCTGAGATTGAGAAAATGGCACACTCATGCCCAGTTTCACTCCACAAAATAGCTGCATAGATGATCACTGTTGAAAGTTAATGATTATGTGTATCATTGTGGCAAGTTTTGAAATGTCGGTATGGCTAGTGTTGTGACTGTGTGTTTTTTGTGTATTTTGTCATCGGCAGATGCCGAGGGGTACTGTGGAATTGGAATCCCAGCTTCTCACGGAGTATCAGCGGCACGAATGTTTGTGGCGCAGCTCGCTGCCCGAATATAAAAATCGGGCAGCGCGAGGGCCGAGGCCTACAGGAGTCTTGTGGCTCTGGCAAATCGCTTGGAGCCAAGGGTAGGCAAGACGTGGGACCAGCATATGGTGGCACTTAAGATCAAAAACATGAGGTCGGCGTTCATGCGGGCTCACATTCTGTACCAGCGCCGTCGCTCAGGGGCTGGAGCTGAGGAGGTACCATCACCTACCCTATGGTACTATCCCCTCTTCACCTTTATCCTGGGCGAGGTTCGCCCGCATCAAACGACGACCAACTGCCCCGTTGCTGCGTCCCATGTAGGCCCGGCTGCATCACCATCTGCGCCACAGGAGGTGGGTAATTGTGTGACAGTGGTGGCCCACAATGTTTCCTTCACATGTGTGCTTCTATAAATCCTTCACACCAAATGTGTTGGCATATTTTCCTCCTTGTTGCGGCACACCTTGGGGTGTCAATCTATCTGCCCTCCTTCCATGACTTGGCAGACTTTTCTATTCTATGCTTCCAGCCGTATTGCAATGTTGCTTCTTCCACAACATCTTGGTATGTTTAGGTTAGTTATTTAAGGGTTTCAAGATAGCAGGTGGTTTGTTCTCAAAAAGCCACATAGTACCATGTAGTAAATGGTGCTGGCTCACATGTGTGTTGGCTTTTGTTGCCAGTGGGTTAAAGGTAATTGACTGAGGGGTGGATTCTCACCATAAAGGAGTCCTAATGGAAAGGTGGCCAATATGTGTCATTGGCCAGCACAGCCCCCAGTATCAAGGTGTTGTGGTGACATGTCCTAATATTGGATTACGGCTACGTGACAAACAACTAATTATGTATTGAGCTGAGCTCCTGGAATGGTCGAGGTGAGTGTACAGGAGAACCACTGGTGTTGGGGTCTTGAACCTTATTTGCTTTACTGTGTTATTCATCATTTTCCATTCTGGTAGTTGGGCTTGGTGTGTGTGGGAGTGGTATCTAGAGTCCTGTTGTGAATGTATACAGTTGATAGTGCCTCCACTAATGTTTTTTTTTTTTTTCCCCACCCACAGGCCCCAGAAGAGGACGGCTCCATTGCCGAGGATTCTGTTGCTGATGATGCTCAGCCCATGACATCTGGGGCTGAGCAGGAGGGCGGGGCGAGTGATGTGGGTCCAGGCCCAGGTCCCAGCTCCGGGATCCGTCGCCGCCGACGTCCTGCACCACCAGAGACGGAGCTGGCGACCTGGGCCCGACGCGTGCTGTTGGATGAACAGCGGACCCACATCGACAGCGATGCCCTCTACATGAGCAACAGAATGCGAGGGATGGAGCCGCTCCAGAAAAAGATCCTTCTGAGGGTCTTCCACAATGCCGCTGATGCTGCCGATGATGGGGCCCTTCAATGGGGCTGCCACGTCCCCCCCCCCATGCAACACACCTTGTGGCCCCTTTCACCAGCTGCCCCATCTCGGCCCGTGAGAAGACCGGCCCCGCCACAGTCACCCCATCCCCCCTCAACACGTCGTCGTTCAACCAGACGTTCTGGGGCAGGTCGGGGCTGCCCTCAGAGGAGGGGGGATGCGCCATTGTCAGAGCCGACAGAAGAGGAGTAATTTGGACACTAGTAGCCAATGCACAGAATTGGCAGTCTGGACTTTATAATTTCAGGAATCGCCTTTGATATGTATATTTTGTGGAATGAGTTTTGGCCAAAATTGGTGGTTTTTTATTTTTTTTTTCCCCAAAAATTATATTCTTTGTAATTTATTTTTATATCCAGCCTGGATTAAAATTATTTTGATTAACACAATTGTGTATTCATTTAAGATTAAGGATTGTGGGGTTTTTTGGGGGTGAATGTAATTGTGGCCAATAATAGGTTTCCCCAAGCCACACAATATGGGCCAGTGCTCGCTGAGCACGATCACCATCGGTTCATTTGGAATGTCTTAGCACATTCACAAAGGGATGTTGTGATGTGCCTCACATAGTTAGGTTATGGTGAGGTTTGGTCACCAAATATTAGTAAGGTCACATGAAGGAGCGTATAACAAAGTTAGAACAGCATTGTATTGTAAACATACATGTGTCACAGACATTTGCCATCATACAAGGAATGCTTAGGCCAGATGGGGCTAGCCAGTCCACACTTGTGATGGTCCCAATGTGGGACAGTATAGGGATTGTAGGGCACATTGGCCTAGCCAGTCCACACTTGTGATGGTCCCAATGTGGGACAGTATAGGGATTGTAGGGCACATTGGCCTAGCCAGTCCACACTTGTGATGGTCCGAATGTGGGACACTATAAGAAAAGAGCCCAACGGGGGCCAAAAAAAAATAAAACCAATATTTTCACTTTTGCAAGGCAACAAGCCAACGTGTGAAAATTTTAGGGTCCAACAAGGACAACTGTTTGTGGGGCCATGTTTGGCCAGGATACAATGCATCCCTCAAATTCATGGGTGTGATCCATGGTGTGGGTGTAGGGCCGCCAGCATTTGAGCCAGGCGGGCAAGGTCCTGCAGGCCACGCTGTAGAGCCGTGGTCAAACGGGCCACAAATGCCTGATGGGCCTGGATGAATTCCTCCATGGTAGGGGCACCTGTATTGGGAGTAAACACACACTTTAGTACACAGTCGTCACTGCTGATGGTTAGTCATGACTGGCCACAACCATCCACTTACCCTGTTCCTCCAAATCCAGTTCACCATCAGACGGGGAGGGAGATGGGGTCAAGCTCCATCCATATGAGCCCGCACGTTCACCATCTGGAAAAATGGTGAACCAACATGGTTTACTTTGTTTACATAAATAGTTTTGGCCCAGATGAAATTTAAGCAACAGTGTGCAGGGTGTCTGTGGCAACATAACACACTTACCACCATAGTCACTGTGTGGGGACATGGTCACCCCAGGACTCGCCACTGAGCTGGAGACAGTGGGAGGTGGTGTTACTCCCGGGCTGGGGCTCCGTGGCCACATTATGTGGTTCAGGGGTAATAGTGGTCCTGGGTTACGGGGCAAAGACTCCTCTGGGCCGCCAGGTACTTGCAGCTCCTCGCCCTCCTGTGGGGAGTTGATGTGTTCCTCCAGCAGCCAGGCAGATGGGGACAGCTGGTCACACTCCAGCGGGCTGCCAGGTGCGGACTGGTCCTCCACGTCCTCTGTCCCGGTGGGTGACGGGACGTCTGGCTCCTGAGGCCCGGGGGAAGGTGTTGACCCTGGGGACAAGGGTGCCACTTGAGCCTGATGTGGTGGGGTTCTTGATGGGCCACCTGGGGGTGGGGCATGGGGCCCTTCTTCTGATGAGGATTCAGCATCTAGTTTGAAATTTGAACATAAAAGACGTAATAAGATCATGCCTACACATTGTTGTCCTACAAAGAGCTTGTGTGGGTATGTATTTGACGGCTAAGCCTGGGGTCACACACACACAGATATGTGGCCAGATATTGTTCACAGATCTCTGGTTGCAGTGAAAGCATGGACACATTGTTCCATTTTGAGGCTGTCTCCAAATGTCAACATGTGACCATGATTTGACTGCAAACAGAGATCTGCAAACAATATGTGGGCAGATATCTGTGTGTGTGACCCCAGCCTTACTTAGCATCAACCAGGTGATGCTGGATGCATACACTCATGTTGTATGCATGGACTGTGCGTGTGAGACATTTTTAGGCCTGACTGGATGAGCACAACACTGTGAAGATGTGTTTGATTGTGTAGGCCACACTGTCCCTTGTCATATGTTTCCATCATTTTTTGTGTATTGTGGGACATGCACATGTGGCGGTGTGTGTTTTGGGGCAACAATTACTCACCACGCAGCCTGGCAATCCTGGCACGGATGTCCAGTATGCGACCTGGGCACTTATGCTTCAAGTCAGCGATCTTTTTTTGGATCGCTTTGACTGTCCTCTGTACCCCCAGTTGGCAGAGCAGGGCCCGCTGGATCCGCCGCACGGTGCACCGATTGCGCAGCCTGGGGTGCCGGTGGTGATGGTGGCCCCAATAGTCCCGACGGTCGCACTGATCAATGAGGATGATCAGCTCCGCCATCCCCCATGTTGCGGCGCGGTGCACGGCTGCCATGACTGCTATGGTGTGTGCAGAGGCGGGGCTGGCACCTTGCAGGCAGAGTGAAAATGAAACCAACGTCATGACGTCATTACGACCGCTGTGGGGGTGACGCACCTTTATAAGTAGCCCAACGCGCAGTGACTCGCCCGACACACTTATGCGGCCCCTACTGCAGAAGACCCACAGTGCAGTCCGTACAACACGGCTCTGATCTGTCTACTGAGTAATCTCCTCCGATGTGCTATGGGATTGTGTGCATCTGTGTGCGCGCTGCGCGCAGTGCCAGACCCGGAACACTTCTACGGCAGCTGCTGTGCAATAAGCCAGAGCGGTACGTAACACACACTTGTGCGCTGTGTACCGCATTATTCGTTATCATGTGTTGATAGGATGTGCACACTGTATGTAGATCATGGGCCATTTATGATTTTACGTTCAAGTGTGTGTCCGCGTAATTGTACTACTATATGATCGTGCATACGGCGCGTATGTGTAGTGCTGAAGGGACAGCTCATCCAAGATGGAGGGCTGTGAGGCAAGGGCCAATCGTAACGCAGCATCTTCCACCAATGATCGCTGAAGGGGCGCGGTATCACGGAGCATGGGTGACGCCTTAGCCACATTGCAGCTACATCGCCGGGTGTCCCGAGTTCCCTTCTGTAGCTTCTTTACACGCCGATACAGCTCGCTACAATCGGCGATGTAGCCATCTGTTTATGGGCAGTGCACGGATGCAGAGGTATCTGTAGCCGGCTGTGTCGTCCCGTCTTCAGACGCCGCTACTACGGGCGATATTGGCGCGACAAGCTACTTTTGTAGCCTGTAGCGGGTTGTATCCATCCTGTTGTGGCGGCGTGTAAAGGTACCAAAAGAGATTAAAAGTAAGTGGTAGATAAACTGCAGTACTTGGTAGCAGCAACTAAACAATGTACTCAGTTGCTGTGTTCCCCTCTGTGTATCATTTACTTAAGGCCGCCACTGAAACAGATATTAGATGATGTAATAATAATATTGATATTTTTTAGTGCTAACATACTGCACAGCACTTTAAAATTTGGAGTGCACTTGTGCAAACAAGATTAGACTATAAAGTAACACATAATTCAACACAAACAACAGGAGTGAGAGCCCTGATTGCAAGCTTACAACCTATGAGGAAATAGTTGGTAACACAAAAGACAAAAACAATGTGCTTGTCATTTTAGATCCAGGCTATCTTTTGGATATGTCATCAGTATATTAGGGGCTACAAATAGCGATGTTCCAGCGATCTCACCAACGATCCGACCTGGCCAGGATCGCTGGAACATCGCTGTGTAGTCGCTGGTGAGCTGTCAAACAGGCAGATCTCCTCAGTGACCAGCAACCTGTGTAACAACCTCGACATCGTGGAAAAGAATTTAAACTATTCTTTTCCACGATGACGAGGTCCCGCTACTGTATTCTGATAGGCTGGGTTAAGTGGGAGAACACTAGTAACCAGGGTACACAACGGGTTTCTAAGCAAAGCGCACTGTGCTTAGTAACCTGATGTGTACACTTGTTACCAGTGCGCTGTGCTTAGTGGCACAATATGTACCCTGGTTACCAGGGAACACATCGGGTTAGAGGGGCGTCACACATGCCAATGTATGCTGCCCAGCGGGAGACCAACGACCAAAAATGGTCCTGGCCATTCGGCAGCGATCAGCGAGCTCATTTCTGGTCGCTGTGGCATGTTACACGCAGCGACTTCACTAGCGAGGTCGCTGCAACGTCACAAAACCTGTGACGTTGCAGCGATATCACTGGCGATATCACTGTGTGTGAAATACCCCTTAATTACAGACAGTTAAGACATTCAGTTGAAGACTGTCTGACCCACTAATCAGTATTGGACTGTCTGTGACCGCAACTGGCAGCAAATAAGGATCTAACTTGTTACATTTCAAAATGCTCACTCCTTTGATGCAGCTGGAGTTAAAATGGGGGAGCAGCTTAAACCAGATATGCATATTAGATGCTGATCCTTTGGCTGACAGCTATCTCAGCAGACCCTCCCATACACAGGAGTGCTCACTTGGTCCATTTTTGTCATCAGTTTTTGCATTTTTTTTTTTTAAGTCTAAAAACTGATGGAAAAACAGATTAACCTCCCTGGCAGTACGATTATGTCAGGAATTTCGTGCTAAAAGCGGTACCATTTTTTGCATGGAAATTTGGTGTTATGTATTGTAGGCAGGACAGTTATGACAGTGTAGGATGAGCAAATGTCAAATCTGAGGTGATACAGTGTAATCTGACAGGATTACACTGTATCACCTGACTTTATTTGTGTATTGTCACTTTTAGACTTTTTTTTTACATTTACATTTGAATCTCCCGCCCAGTTCCGCCTCCCATGAGCCCCTGCAGCTCACAGAGACAGAACCAGGAAGTGAGAAGGGTCTCGCACCGGCTCTCGCCGGCGATCACAGCGGGGACATCGCTGGATCACCGGGGAGATGGTAAGAAACTCCGCTGCGCCCGCTCTGCAATTTGCCCCGAGTGTGACTCGGGGTTACCGCTTCTGGCAGCGAAAATTAACCCCGAGTCACGCTCGGGAATACCGCCAGGGAGGTTAAATGTAATAAACACCCTATCCGCTTTTTTCTGCACCTAAAAACATTGCTAGGAACGTTTTTTACCCAAAAATGTTGCTGCCAACGTTTTTTGGTGCCGTTTAAAAACGGATCTGTTTTTTTAACATGGGGCCCTATGGAAAAACGGATCCGTTTTTTTGGTGCCTTAAAAAACGGATCCGTTTTATCTACGGTAGCATTTTTTTTTTTTTTTGGTAAATCAATTTTTATTGAAAAGAATATGCATAATTAATAACAACACTGAGATTATAGCTCAGAAACACAATACTTCTTGTGATCTGCTCCCAATTTCACAATGTCACTGTATGAATGCAATAGAATTGAGCAGAGTAGGAAAAGTGGGTAATATCTAACTGACCCACTAATTATTTGTTAAACAAAAACGGGGTAAAACACCCATAAATACTGTAAAGAAAAGAACGAAGAGAGAAAAGCAAAGAGATAGAAGGGAAATAAGACTCATAAAAAGTAGGGAATGTAAAAAGAAAGTAAAGAAAAGAAGAAATAGAAAAGAAAGGACTTAGTATATAAAGGCCTGAGTAGGCAGGCCCTGCACAACCAATTAAATATTGGAGTGAGTTATACATTGAACATGTTCTATATTTGTTCACATGTTCTTGTCTACCCCTGTGAGCCATGTACGCATCTCTGGAGTCTCCCGATACATTATCCAAGGGGACCCGATTTTGCAATGTCTATCAATGGATTGTGGATCAAACATCGAGAAGTTGATTAATTCCTCTAATCTACACACTTTATTCAACTCTTCTATTAAATCCATACGCGAGGGACATACTATCTGTTTCCAATGAATTGAAATTAGGTGTCTAGCTCCAGTTAGAAAATGTCTCAATAACCCTTTTTTGAATTTGGATAAAGACATACTTGAACAGTTCAGCAAAACCAGCTCTGGCATTAGTGTTATATTCTCAGACGTGACTCTCTGATAAAGGTCCGCCAACCCGGCCCAGAACACACTAATGAGTGGACAACTCCACCAGATATGAAGATAGGAACCTACTCCCCCACATCCCCTCCAACACAAAGGTGACGATTCTGGGTATATTCTGTTTAGGTCCGCCGGACATCTGTACCACCTCGCCACCACCCTATAATTTCTATCCTGAGCATCAGCTGAGACAGAAGCTTTGTTGGAGAAGGTAAATACATTCTCCCACTCATGTGGGGCAAGAGGTCTCTCCAGGTCTGACTCCCACCTGCGCACAAAAGGAAGATCTCTTGTTGTTCTTTCTGTTTCAGTGTCCCTGAACCAGTTATATAGAACTGATACCACGTGCTCCAAGGGTTCACCTCCCCTGCATCTCTGCTCAAACACAGTCAAGGGACGAAATACTGAATCTTTCTTAAGCGATTTTATATAACTTACTAGTCTGGCATGTAACAACCAGGCATCAGGTGGCGGTTCTTCCCCTGGGTACATGGCAGGTAGAGCTTTAACACTGACAGGTGTCGTATAATTGGTAATTGTCGGGTATGCACTTTTAGGAATGTTTAGAAAAAGGGACCTACCCTCCTCAACTGGAAATTGACGGTTCCCGAATATGGGTGTCATAGGGCCCGGCCAAGACGTTAGGTGTAGGTGAGGATTGTGACTATGAAGGAAAGAATGTAATTGGGAGGTGACGAACGGGGTACCCCTAGGCGTATTCGAATCCTCCCACCACACCAAGGCCTGAGGGGGACTAACCGAGAACAAAGTCTCAGCCTCCACCCATCGCTTCTTATCTGATTGCCTGAACAGATCCAAGATACACCCCCCCAGAGTGGCTGAGTGATAAGTTGGAAAGTCTGGTAGCCCCAAGCCCCCCCTTTTTATGGGTCTACATAGAGTGCGGAAAGAGATCCTTGGCCTTTTATGAGACCATATAAAGTTCAGTATTTTAGATTTTAATCTTGAAAAGTAGGCCGCAGGAAGCCTAAGGGGGATGGTTTGGAAATAGTAAAGAATACGTGATAGGAGGTTCATTCCTACCGCGTGAATCCGTCCTAACCATGAAAGCGGCAATTTGTTCCACTTCACCAGGTCTGCCTCTAATCGAGACATCATTGTTAGGAAATTCGTTTTGTAAAGTTCTGCAGGGTCACGGGTTATTTTGATGCCAAGATAGGGTAGGGAATCTCCTGACCACTTAAATGGAAAATCTTCTTTCAGAAGTTGGGATACCAGGTGTGGGAGTGAAACGTTTAATATCTGTGACTTGGACATGTTGACTTTTAGGTTACTTAAGAGGCCGTATTTACTTATTTCCGACATAATGTTTGGGATGCTGATCAGGGGATTGGTAATATATAGGAGGAGATCATCAGCAAAGAGAGCTACTTTATGCTCTCTCGCTCCCCCGCCTACACCCCCTATGGAGGGGTTGCCCCTGAGCGATGAGGCCAACGACTCCATACAGATTATGTATAGAAAGGGAGACAGAGGACAGCCCTGCCTGGTACCGTTCTTAATTGTGAAAGGCTCAGACAGGGAACCATTAACTCTGATACGTGCTGTAGGATTAGTATATAGAGCATTGACACTGTGGATAGTGGGGTCTGTAAGTCCCAGATAACGTAGAGACTCCATCATGAACACCCAGTGTGCCCTGTCGAAGGCCTTCTCTGCGTCCAACGACAGGATACACATGGGTAGTCCACGTCTCCCAGCTCCATCTATTAAAGCAATGGATCTGATGGTGTTGTCCCTCGCCTCCCGTCCAGGGACAAACCCCACCTGGTCAGCATCAATCAATTCTGGGAGATAAATTTTTAGTCTATTCGCTAGCACTTTAGAATAAACCTTAATGTCAATATTGATTAGGGAGATAGGGCGGTAATTCCCATACAGAGAGGCATCTTTATCTGGCTTTGGGATGACAACGACATGCGCCATCAAAGCCTGCGGCGGAAATGTTTCATCACCCGCCACTGCGTTGCAGACCTCGAGAAATTTGGGGGCCAACGTCTTCTGAAACCTCTTATAAAAGCTGACGGAAAATCCATCAGGGCCTGGGCATTTGCCCACTTTCATGGATTTGATACAATCCTCGATTTCACTGATCGAGAACTTGCTGGCCAACGCATCTATAGCGGACTGCGGCAAAGTAGGCATTCCACAACCTCTTAGATACGAGGCCATTTTCTGTTTCAGAAGAGGTAGTGGCATATCCCTGTAAGGTCCCTTCAGATTATATAGTTCAGAGTAAAACTGACGAAAACCTGCCAGGATGTCTCTCGTTCTGTGAACCACCTTCCCTACAGAGTCTCTCATGTGTAGTATCGTAGACCTATTCTCTCTGCGATTGAGAGCTCTAGCTAACAGTTTACCCCTTTTGTTACCTAAATAATAAAAACGAGAGTTAAGTCTATTTTGGAATAACCTGTCCTTTGCGTCTAGTATGTTTAAAAGTTTATGTCTGGCAGTAGAGAGGGAAGCGAGTGTCTCTGAGGAAGAATCTGTCTTATGCTGGGCCTCAAGGGTGGAAATCAATTTCAACAAATGATTTATTTCATTTGCTCTAGATTTTTTAAGACGTGATCCATGAGAGATGAAGAGCCCCCTGAGGACACACTTGAGAGCCTCCCATTTTACCGATTTAGGGGTAGGGTCAGTTTCGTAGAATTCAAAGATGGCTTTTTCAATATCTGCAACACACGTGGGGTCGCGCAATAGATTCTCATTTAGACGCCAGGAATATTCCCTAGGAGTGTCCGCGCAAAGACCCAGAGAGAGGTATACTGGAGCATGATCTGAGAGTAGAATATTGTCTATATCTGAACGCAGGTGGGAGTCTAAAAGGGAGTGAGATATATAGAATCTGTCAATTCTGGAATAGTTGGAATGCACTGACGAGAAGTATGTGTAGTCTCGGGTTTCTGGATTTAGTGTGCGCCAGGCATCTACCAATGAAAGTCCCTCCCATTGTTTCCCTAGGCGGTGGAGAGATGGCACAGGTCGGCTGGACTTACCCCTGGAGACATCTAGAACAGGGTCAGCTGGATAGTTGAAATCACCGCCCAAGATGATCTGGGCCGAGTCAGCGAAGCCATGTAACGCCGACTTGAATCCCACACCGAACTGTCGTATCCTCCTATTTGGAAAGTAGACATTTGCAATAACATAAGTACGATTGGAAACTGATACCATGAGGAATATATAACGCCCTAATGGGTCTATATTTTGTTTCAATATAGAGGGGACAAATGACTTGTGAAATCCAATGGACACACCCTTTGATTTTGACTCTGGGTTTGTGCTATGAAACCACAGGGGGTAAAGGGGTGATTCACATTTAGGCACCGACCCAGAGCGAAAGTGGGTTTCCTGGAGCATCAGAACATGTACCCGTCTTTTGTGAGCTGAATACAGGACCTGACGCCTTTTTTGTGGCATATTCAGCCCCTCACATTGAATGAACAAAATTTTAAATCAGCCATAATCATCAGCTAACACAACTCCTGTTGCAAAAGCAAGGTTCACTTCGTCCCTAAAAGAGAAATTAGATAGAAAAAGATGTAGAAAAGGAGAGAAAAGAGATAGAGTGAGAGTAAAGATTAGGTGCATATTATAGATCAACTGTGTTACAAAAAACAAAAATCTCGTTTTGTGCAATTTAAGACAGAGCATCAACTGTCTTGCACACATGGGGGATTTCGGGAGCCAAAGAGGTGGCCGCTCCTGCTTCCCGCTACATCCCAAAAAACCAATTTAACTACATAACTAATGGTCAACACCGCCGACTTTTAACATACTGGTCGGCCCAACAGGGAGGGGTGTGGGGCGGGGGTAAAGAAAAGATAAAGGCAAAAGGAAAGGGAAGGGGGGGAAAGGAAGGGGGTAAGGGAAAGAGGGGGTAATAAATGGTGGTCTACAGGGACGACAAAGTTGGGGGGGGGAAGGGGAGCCGGTTTAATCAGAAGGGCAGGAATGAGTAGTCAGATTAAGGATCCAGGCCACAGCAGGTCAATACCACGTAGATACAGAGCCAAGGACTTTCAGGAATTCGGGTTCGCCTGATTCCGGGGTCTTCGCCTATCTTGCCATCTAGGAGGGGGTGCGGGTAGATGGTGAGACGGAGGCCAGTCTGGCAATTTAATTGGAGGGAGATCGAAGGTCTTCAAAAAAGCAGGGAGGTCACCAATTCTACGGAACGAAGCTGATTTTCCATCCCTGTGGGCTAGTAATTGGAATGGAAAGCCCCATCTGTAGACAATGCCGCTGTCCTTAAGAAGGGTCAGAAGAGGCCTCAAACCACTTCTTTGTTGCAGAGTAGGTCTCGCCAGGTCTGGGAACAAAGTAATCTCAGCGTCCAGGAACCTAATGGGACCTTGCTGTCTAGCCTCCTGCATAATAGCTTCTTTGGTGGTAAAATAATGCAGGCGGCAGATTACATCTCGAGGTCTAGCTTCAGCAGATGGCCGAGGGGCCAGGGCTCTGTGAACTCTATCCATAACGATCTCTGAATCTATAGGATCCCCCAGTATGGTGTTGAATAGTTGCTGCACTTTTGATTTTAAATCTATTGGAGAGATGGATTCAGGGAGCCCCTTATGCGAACATTGTTCCTCCTGTTTCTGTTCTCTATGTCTTCCTGACCATAAAGAATGTCCTCAATCATAGTGGTGTGCATCTCCAGTAACTCTCTGTGAGCCTGCAGCTCAGATAGAGCACCCTCCTGCACAGCCTCCACATCCTCTATACGTGCAGTGAATTCAGTTTTAAGGGTCTGCAGCTCTCTCCTATATGAGCCCTCCAGCCTGCTAGCAAGTCTGTCCAGGTCCCTCTTTGTAGGGAGAAGTTTTAAAAGTTTACCTAGCTCGGTGGGGGGAAGATTTACAGCGTCCTCCATCTGGGCTGTGTCCTCATCAGAATCTGGTTGCAGAGGAGTGAAGCGGCTGCCTCGGTCTCTGGATTCCCGCGCTTCATGTCCACTGTGCTGGGACGGCGCCGCCATCTTAGCTCCGCTGTGTGTGTGGCTGGAGGCGCTGGAGGAGCGGAGAAAGCGGTCTAGATTACCGCTGTTGCTGGGGAGATCGGTGCCGGAGGCTCCCTGTGTCTTCCTTGCCTTGCCCATATGCGTGGAACCGGCGGTGAGGAGGTAATAATGGCGGTTTATGGGGAGTCAGGAGCGGAGCGGCTCAGACGTGCGTCCTACTCCTTCATCAGCTGGCCACGCCCCCCACGGTAGCATTTTTTAGCAAAAAATTACCAAGTCTAAAAAAACGTTCAGGGGCACCGGAGGCTCAAAAAGCACCCCCCAAAAAAACGGATTGGTCATGAAAAACACTTCCAAAAACGGATTGCTATGTGTGACCCTAGCCTTAGTGTATTAAGAATATTTACTGATTTCTTCTATGCTCTTCTCTTTTTGGTAAGTTTTTTGTATGATTAGTGTATAAATATACAGACAGTAAATATATAGGGTAAAGAACCAGATAAGCCTGGGGTCACACATAAACACTGAATCCGTTATTTGCATCAGTTTTTCAACTTTAGAATTCCAAGTCCAAAAATTGATGCTGTTAACGGATCCTGGACTCAAGTGTGACTGCTCTGATATGCATTTTTTAATAGGACCCAAAAAATGCTGCAAGCAGCGTTTTTTGGGTGCAGTAAAAAATCAGATATATTTTTTTTAACATGGGGCCCTATGGGAAACGGATCCGTTAACAAATGGCACATATAGGCACCATCCGTTAATGGATCCGTTTTTGCTAGCATTTTTGGGCAAAAAATTGCAAAGTCCAAAAAATGCATAGCTGCACAGAAGGCTCAAAAAACAGCCTTAAAATAACAGATCTGTTATTGGAACCAATAGAAAAAACTGATTGGCATGTGTGACCCTAGCCTTACTGAAATCTGCCTGCCACAACTGAGATGCAGGATTTGTACTACTTGTCCACAACACAATTAATATACGGTTATGCTGCAAAAAGAACAAACAAATAAAAACCCACTTTGCAGCATTTGCACATGCTGTAGGTCAGATTACAGCCTTGAAATGTCAGCCGTTTTATTGCCGTGCTTTCTGGTAGTGACAGCTGCCATTCCAGACCTATTCTTATTGTATAGACGTGGGTGGGGGTTTAGTATAGTTTGTCACTTCATGATGTCAACATCATGGTAGGTGTTAGACCTCAGGTGTTCTTATGTCATGTCTGTAGTTTTTCTGTCACGCAGAATTATTAAGTTTGTTTACAAGAGGCCTAAAATAGAGAACAGAGTGTTTTCCAGGTTTGGTATTCATGAAAACAAAAACACACCTGCAACCAACCTGTAGCGCATCATGTTGTGTTTGGCGCATGCGAGAGGTTATTTCCCTTTGCCGGTGTTACATAAGCCTCATTCCTTGAGACCTTCCCTTGCTGTAATAATCAAAGCTATCTTCCTTTCTGTCAGTGTTAAATTAGCAAGCACTGAAGCGTAATAGGCAAAATACATTTTACTTTAAAAAGAAAAAAAAAAAGGAAAAAGAAAGCTTCCTAGAGACAGACTTTTTACATGGTTTATTTTCTTGAAATCTCTCATTTTTTTTTAACAATATTTAAATACACTTACATTTGAGAGCAAAGCATTGCCATATCTAAAGATGCTGCATTTGTAAAAAAAGATAATAAAATCTATCTAATAGTAAAATAAACACCAAGAAAACCACAATGAGAGAGCGTTACTTTGCCAAATGCAACAGAAACACTGTCTTTTTACATGTCTTGCACCATATTTGTTACGTGTTTCAGTCTATTTCTGTGATTGTGTGCAGTCCTTTGAGTAAATTTAAGGACGAGTTATGTTCTCTTCTAGATGATGGTGCTGAATCACAAGCCATTACCCCTAAAATGTGAGACTAACTTTTACCGGAGTACCCAGTAATCGCCACATTTTACCGTCTACCGAAAGTTCACAAGGACCCCCTGACCACCCCGGGAGGCCTATTGTCTCCGGGATTGGGGGTCTTTGTGAACCTATCTGTCAGTTTTGTTGTAAAAACATTGCCCTCATTCATGCAAGATTCTACAGAGGTGCTGAGACTTGATGGCGTGATTGTTTTGGAAGAGGATATGTGGTTGGTAAGCTGTGACGTGGAGTCCCTCTACACCTCCATCCGCCATGACCAGGGGATACGAGCATCAGAATATTTTTTATGTATGACAAATCTTGATGGAGTACTGAGTAAATTCATTATTGAATTACTGAGATTCCTCTTACATCATAATATTTTATTCTTTTCAAGGACCATCCCTACCTACAGCTCCAGGGAACGGCTATGGGGGCAGCCTGCGCACCCTAATACGTTAATTTGTTCCTGGGGCTGTGGGAGAGGGATATGGTCCTTGAAACCCCTGGTCATAAGCGAGTTGTTACATAAATAAGATATATTGATGACATCCTCTTTGTGTGGCAGGGCTCCACGTCACAGCTTGATGCCTTTTTGGGTCAGTTAAATCATAATGACCTTAACATTAAATTAACATGGAAACACAGTTCTACTCGGATTGACTTCCTGGATCTGGCAATAACTAGGTCACCAGAGGGCAATTTGACTACCGACACTAAGAGACCTCAACTAATTCACTGCTACATTTCTCCTCAGCACATCCTATTCCCCTGAAGAGATCGATCCCTATGACCAATTTTTGAGGGCCTGGTGAATTTGTTCAAGCGATACCATCTTTATCAAACAGGCTGGAGTTCTTGGCAAGAACTTTAGTCAAAGAGGTTATCCTACGGAGGTCATTCAGAAGGGGTACCGACGGGCCCTACGGCAGGAGAGACAGAAGCTTTTGGTCCTGAGTAATAAAAGGGCAGACAGGTAACAAAAGCGTGAGATGTATTACTACCTTCAATTGGAAGTGAAAGGCCATCCGTGATTCCTTTGAAAAACATTGGGGTGTGTTATTATCAGATAGTGATCTTTCCAAATCACTTTCTGATTATCCATCAATAACTTGGCGTAGATGTCCAAATTTGAGAGATCTGTTAACAAAAGCCATTATTTGCCTCACCGGAGCAAGTATATTTTTAACAGCAGAGGCCCTCCATGGGGATCATACCTATGTGGCAATTGCTCTCTGTGTAGCAACATACCAAAGACCTTGGGTTTTTGTGATTCAGGTGGGATCAAGAACTTCAAAATAGTACACAATTTCACTTGTAACACAGAGGCAGTGATTTATTTTGCCTTGTGCCCCTGCAATCTCATTTATATTGGAATGACGACGAGAGCCCTGAAGGTAAGGGTACAGGAATATCTGAGTGATATTAGGGGCGCTGCTAGGATTACTGATGAGGATCAACTTGAAAAATTAAAGACTATCCCTAAACACTTTAGGGACAAACACGCGTGCAACCTTGTGGGTTTATTCTTTAGAGGTATAGATAGAGCATATATGGGTTCTCGAGGAGGAAATGTTAAGAGGGTTCTGTTACAGAAGGAGACCAAGTGGATCACTCTTTTGAATACAGTGACTGCACTTGGTCTCAATGAAATGGTTAGCTTTAATGCTTTTTTATGAGACTATGATTGTCGTTCGACTTTCTTTTAGTGGTTTGGTGTCCCAATTTGGTGTCCCAGCTCTGTTTTGTCCCCAGATTATTTCTATATAAATCGGTCAGTTGCCCGTTTTCTCACCTTGTGCTTGATGAAGTTATCCAGCCTGGATACCTATGATGAACAACATAGAACTATTTTCGGAATCTTTCTTCAAGATTTGATCTTCAGTTGCAAGATATGTGCAGCTGTTTAGTCCGAAGAAACTGTTGCCCAATTTGAATATAATATATTATTATGCATGATGGGGTTATGTTTAACATCTTTTCTATATAGCCATAACAATATTGCAATAGTAATATTGGGTGGTATTTGGTGAGACTATATGTAAAGGATATACTATGGGCATTAATTTGAAATTAACAAGATATATGTGATTGTTATATATGTCATCGTCTACTTTGTTTGCCAGATATAGAGTTAATTATGTATGGTCTATAAGTATAAACGCTATCCAAGTTTGATTGCTATGGGGCTAAGAATTATGGATACCTAGTGGTTAGGATTACATAACTATAAAAATTTCTTCCGCGTGCTGCATACTGTAGTATATTAAGAGGGCTTCTCTCTTCTTGTGCTGCCATAGAAGCAGCGGCACGGTATAATCTTTTCTATACATGCGCACTCCTTTCAGGCTGGCCACGTTATGCAGACATTCGCTGTGGGTGCTGCGGCTCTCGGCGTCGCTGGCAGTTGCCGGGGTGACGGCTCGGATGACGTAGTTCCTCCGACCCGTCACTTCCGATGCGCGGCGGCACTGGGAATGTCCGAGCGCTCATATCATGCCGTATTAACGCTGCACACAGCGGTTGTGGATAAGGGCAATTTGACACGTTATCTGGGGTCCTATATAAGGGGCATATGATTAAATAAGGCCACGCCTCCTGACGAAGCCGTCATGTACGGAAGAAACACGTCCGCATCGAGGGTGTAGGCTGCGATCCTGTGGGCACACTTTTCCCCATACTTACTGGTCCTAATCTCTCTAAATATGTCTCAAGGTATGTATAAATGACTATGTACCTGGCCACTTTCATGATATAGTGAGTTCTTTGCATACGGTGGTTAGTTTTACCCTTATGAGACTATACTTTAGTTAGGATGGGGTTAACTCACAGCATTTATCATCTAGACTATATATGGGGAATATTGGGTGGGTAATACTTGAACCCGAAATGAGAATACAATTTTGATAAGCATAGGTGTATGTGTACCCCAATACTCAGTAGCGTTATTTAACTGTCTAAGAGTGTTTCCCATTAGGGTCGCATAGTCTCATTTGTTCCTCTGTTTGTGGTTTACCACAGCCAGTTGCTTATTTATCACCGAGGGTGTTTTGTTACACTTTTGTAAATTATCTTAATAAAATCTTGTAGCATTACTAAATATACTGTCTGGATCATTTATTCCCAATTTTTCTGCCTCCTGGGTCTAGGTTGGTGACTAGGGATGAGCGAGTACTGAAATATTTAGACTCGCTAGACTCGTAACGAGTAGGTCCCAATACTCGGGTACTCGTTACGAGTCTAGCGAGTCCAATGTAAGTCAATGGGGAAGCGAGTATTGCGAGTAATTCCTCTGCTGCTGGACCCTATAAGGAGGTCGGGCGGTAGAGAAAAAACCTGCAATTCCCCACTTCATTGTTTAAAAGCCAGCGGTAAAAGGCCGCCAGCTTTTAAACAATGCTGAAGCCCCCTACTGGCTTCTCTGCCGTCTGACAGCAGGATACTCCGCTCCCCCCACCGCCTTCCCACCCTATCCTAACTTAGGATCGGGTGGGGAGGCTGCGGGAGGAGCGGAGGATCCTGCTGTCAGGCAGTCGGGGAGCGCAGAACCGACCGCAGCACAGCAGGGAGCTGTCCGCAGTCATGAACTGAGTTAAAACCGGATTCTCCCGGATTGCCCCGGTTCGGTGCAATCCAGCTCCATAGAGCCCCATGTTATGGGGCGCCGGATTGCACCAGACTGGTACAATCCGGGAGAATCCGGTTTTAAAACTGGTTTTCTCTTTTGGACGCCTTACCGCCTGTAGTTTCAAATGAACAGCTGACTCAGGTCATTCATGGCGGTCACGCCAATAGTAGACATTACCGCCATGAATTTCTAGTAAATTATGTAAAAAAAAACACAACACAGATATAATTTTTTTTATTAGAAATAAAACAAAAAAGACATTTAGTGACTCCATCGTTATTAAAAAAATCCTCTTACGTCCGACGTAGTCCATAAACGCAATCTCAGCACTGTCTATGCAGAGCAAGAGCAGTCTGAGAAATGACTACAACAGTCAGGGTTCACCTCAGGTCATAGCTCAGGCTATGACCGAGGGTGAACCCTGCTGTCACAACCATAAGCTGCTGCCGGGCGCCGGAGATTGCCGAGCGCAGGCAGAGCAGTGAATTAACTGGAAGTTAATGGCGGGAATCTTGTGCGTGAGGAGACCCTGTGGCTGGCGTGGAGCATTATCAGTAGCCGACTGCCCTTGCAAGCTATTCCGCCGTCGGTGTAGTCGGGCGCTTGCCACCCGACATCCTGTCTTGTTGCAGAGTGGCGGGGGAGATTTGGAGGATTGGCGACCAGTGAGGTGCAGGATCACAGGAGGGGAATCACCGCGATACAACGCTGCCGCCTTCCTAGCAACTCTACTGCCTCGTCCTGTTTCAGCTGCACTGTATACCAGAAGACCACAGACTCCATATCAGCGGTCTCCATCCCTGCTGCACCCAACCAGATAAGTAAAGAGGCTCTGCAGCAACTATTACACCCTCACTGACTGCCATTTTAACCCTATCACAAGGGGCTTTGCCCTGTATTACACTGAGGTGTCCCTACTAGCAGCTCTACTATTATCACCTGTGTTGACTGCTCTGCTTCTGGTGGAGGGCAGACTGTGTCCCAGCGGTCTCCATTCTTGCTGCACCACGCCAGATAAGTAAACAAGCTTATGCAAATCCTACTGCATCCGCATTGACTGTCGATTTAGCCCTAATATAAGGAGGCATCGCCCGGCACTGCACTGAAGTGACCCCCCCTTGGACCTGAGGGACTATATTAGCGAGGTATTGCATCACCCATCTCCCCCTTGCAACACCACTGGCCTCAGATCGATTACCCATAAAGACCATCCTTCTCCTATATTTTGATATCATTGTAGACAGTATGGGACCGAAAAAACATTCCCGATCTACATCCGCAACCCACGGGGCGTCCAAGCTCAAAACTAAGGACGGTAACATCCAACGCTACCTTGTAGATCACACTGAAGGGACACTTTCTGGAGGATCAGCCTAGCCATGTGGGTGAAGGGGCCTCAGCCATGTCAGCCTCTGTCCCATACATACAGGACACCCTGTCAGTAGTGGCTCAACTGCCCGAATCTGTCATAGAGGACTTTTTAAAGATCTGCGCTCACGTATGTCTGATATTCCTACTAAGACGGACCTAGAGGGGTATTTCGCCCACCTGGAAAACCTTTGTAAAGCCGAGATACAAGGACTTAACACTGCAGTTGCTCAGGTCAGGAGCGGGTGGCGGTGGTGGAGACGCGGTCTGAGACCCACACACTTACATTGACGGAACATCAACAGATTATAGATCGGCACTCTCAACAACTAGCCTGTTTATTTGATCTCTTTGAGGACTCTGAAAACAGAGACCGCCATAACAATATTAGGATACACGGTCTCCCAGAGGCAATGAGTCCGTTGGAGCTCGTGCCTACTTTGCAATCTTTGTTTAACAGCCTCCTGGACAGCGCCATACTTTTTGACAGAGCTCATAGAGCCCTGAGACCTAGGTCATCTGACCCGAATAACCCTCGTGATGTCATCTGTCGCCTCCATCACTACTATCTTAAGGAAGACATTATAAAACAGGCCAGAATTAAATGCCCAATGGACATTGACGGGGCAACGATTCAATTCATGGCTGACCTGTCTAGGGCTACTCTGTTGATATGTAGAGCCCTCCGCCCAGATACCGAGGCCCTTTGGGAGCGAGAAATCCCATACTCATGGTGTTTCCCCTTTCAACTCCAGGTGCGTCATCTTGGTGACCTCTTCCTGCTCCGTGGACCTACAGATCTGTCAGTCTTCTTGGAGGGATTAAATCTGCCAACGATCTCCATCCCGGACTGGCCTCCTAACCCATACCTCCCGATTCGTGGGGGGGGTGAGAGGAGAGGGGCTGAACTTTGAATATCATCATTGTTTAGCCTTATATGTAGGCCAACGGAGTGTCTATTAATGATTGAGGAATGCGGACTGATTGCTTGATGTCTCAGTCCCCAAATACTGACCAGTTTTATTTTCTAGGATTCTTTATCTCTGGATGTTCTCCTTGCTGTTATCTCCCTTTACTTCTTTGTTTTACAGGGGACAGATTGTGCATCAGATATGTTGGGATGTTCTACCTGATGGGTCTCTGCCCACTTGGCCTTTCGTGTAATTTCTCCCAGATGTGACTTCAACATAACCTTTGTTCTGTCCTTCTCTCCTCCTCCTCCCCTTCCTCCCCTACCTTTTTCCCTCTCCTTCCCCCCTCCGCCCGCTGTTGATCCCTTCTTTCTTTCCCATCCCTGTCACCCCCTTCCCTTTCCCTTTCCTTTCACCCCCTCCATTACCCTCGCACTACGCTTCTTTCCTTTTTTCTCTTGAATTACTGTTGCCAGGGGCAACCTGTCCCCTTCCTGTAGTTATTGTTTGGACCCCATTTTCAAATCATAGTGGCCAGATATTAAGGAGACAAATAGATAACCCTCAATGACTCCGAGTTCAGGGTTCGACTAGGGGGGTGACCTCTGGGCTGGGCTCCTCTGGTTGCCCCCTCCTTTTATGAGCCACAAAAGGCCTTTCTTTCCGTGTGTTCACTTATTATTAACATGTCGGTGAGATGAAGATGTGTATGCATGTGTTAAATGTATAGCATTTGTCTTTACTTGCAGTTCTTTTTTTTTATAGTCTGTATCTTTCAGTTGATATTATAGAGCTTGTTCCCTGGGGGGGTGCCTGGCTGGGGATCCCCACGGGAGGTCTCATTGCTGGTCACTATCCACACAGGGAAACTTGGGTTACAAGTTCAACTGTACTGTTCCGTCTTTTTCGGAATATACTACAGTCCTTCCACCTCGTCACAGGAACATGGTGTAGCCTCTCTGTTGTAGCTTATATTCTTTTCACTTCTCTTAGGGTGCTTTCACTCAGCGTTTTTCGTAAATTGCGGCAGATGCGGTGAAAAACCGCATCTGCCGCGTTTGCGCATACCGTTCACTTGCGCACGGTTGCGGTTTTTTCCATAGAAGTATAGGGGACTTGCGCAGATGCGCAAGTGCGGTATTGCACTTGCGGCAGTGCGGCAGCGAAAACCGCGTCAGCCGCGGTTTTTTCGCTGCCGCACCTGCCGCAAGTGCAATACGCACTTGCGCATCTGCCGCAAGTCCCTATACTTCTATGGAAAAACCGCAACCGTGCCGCAAGTGGAACGTTATGCGGCAAACGCGGCAGATGCGTTTTTTTCACCGCATCTGCCACGATTTACGAAAACGCTGATGTGAAGGGCCCTTACTTTTGTTTCTACTTTCTCTCTGCTATTTTCCTCCTTCTCTACCTCACATCTTTCCCCCCCTTCCTATTTTTTTAAATTATTTTTACCCTATATTCTGTTCCTTAACCCCTCTCTAACCTTACGGAGAGTCAATTGCTATGTCCTCCATAAAGTTGCCTCCTTGAACGTGCGGGGTTTCAATACTCCTCAGAAATACAACCAGGTTCTATATGGCATGTCTAAGATGTGTGTTCAGGAGCTATTGCTTCAAGAAACCCATTTTAAATTGGTCCATGTTCCCGGATATCCGTAACAAGTACTACACTCAGTGGTTTCATGCTCCCAACCCTATTTCTAGGTCTAAGGGCGTGAGTATTGCTTTTCATAAAAATTTCCCCGGAGCTTTGGCAGAGTGGAGATCGACCCGATTGGTAGATATCTGTTTGTCAATTTTTCACTCTTTGGTCAAGACTACACTGTTGTCAATGTTTATCTCTCTAACAGGGATCAGGCCACCAGGGTACACGATACCTTTGAACGCTGTCGTCAATCGCCATCAGGCCCTGATCATCGGGGGAGACTTTAACATGGCATTGGACAGAAAATTTATACGTCGTCGGGTAAGTCGGTGATTCCTCATTCCCACATCAGTGCTTTTAAGTATGCCTTGCACTCCCTCAGAGTTGTTGATATCTGGCGTGTGCTCCACCCTACTGACAGGGACTTTACACACTTCTCTAAAATCCACTCATCTTACAGCCGTATTGACGAATTCCTCTTGAGTCACTCCCTGCTGAACTGGTCGCCTTCGGCCTCAATAGGATCTGTAACATGGTCTGACCACGTCCCCGTGTTTATGACGCTCCTCCTTCCAGATAGCCCCCCTAGGGTTTGGAACTTGAGATTAAACCCCAATCTTCTCCGCGATAAGGAGGCAAAGAAGCGGTAAAATTATTTATCTCTGATTTTCTGAAGAATCATGCCACAGATTCTACTCCGCTTCCTACCCAATGGGATGCCTTTAAATGTGTTCTACAAGGAGTTTTCATACGGGAGCAGTCGAGAATCAAACGAGAGAAATCCAAGCATATCGATGACCTATTATCTTGTATACAGGAACTTGAATTACAACATAAGTCTTCCCTCGACCGTGACGCACTTCTGACCTTGACAAAACTCGGAGAGGACCTTCGAGCATCCCTTGACCGGGCATACACTTGGTTTCGGGAGTGCTCTCATCAGTTTTACTATGAGTTCGCTGACAAGTGCGGGGGCCCCTTGGTGCGTCTTATACATCCAAGACTGATGACCACATGCATCCCTTCTGTGAAGACAGCGGACAAAAATACTGTGTATCACCCATCTGACATAGCGTCTACCTTCGAACATTATTATAAATCAATTTATAATATACATGGTAGCTCAACTAAACCGTTTGAGCCCCGACTACTGCAGAAGATAGACCAGTACCTCTCTGACACTCCCCTCCCATTGCTTATGCCCGCTATCAGTGCTGTACTAGACGCCCCTTTCTCCCTGGAGGAGATGACCCATGCCCGCCTAATAAAAGCCCTGGCCCAGATGGCTTCACTGCCAAATTTTATCAGGAGTTCTCCGCAGATCTAGCTCCCTTTTTGACCAGAGTGTGCAATGCTTTTTCCAAAGAATGTCCCTTCCCAAAACAAACTCTAGAAGCGACCATCACGGTAATCTCTAAGTCCGGGAAGGATCCCCAGCTTTGCTCCAGTTACCGCCCGATTTCTTGATTAATGTAGATGTGAAGTTATATGCGAAGCTACTGTCTGCTAGACTTGGGCCTTCTCTGCCTCGACTGATCCACAACGACCAAGTCGGCTTTGTACCTGGGAGAGAGGCCAGGGATAATACTATTAAAACAATCCTTGCAATTTCTCACATTAATAAATTAAAAATCCCGGCCATTGTGTTACTGGTCGATGCAGAGAAGGCCTTCGACAGGGTGAGCTGGACCTTCCTTGGAGTGGTGCTTGAGCGGGCGGGGATTGGTCAGTGGTTTTGGGAAAAGGTGATGGCATTGTACACTACTCCGACAGCCAACGTCCGGTGCAATGGGACTGTCTTTAAACCCTTTGAAATTCAAAATGGGACGCGCCAGGGTTGCCCTTTGTCCCCTCTGCTGTATGCACTTGTAATAGAGCATCTAGCAGTCGCCATTCAGCAGAACCCGGACGTTCATGGGATACAGATTGTCGACAAATCCTACAAACTGGCTTTGTATGCTGACGACTTGTTGCTATACATTACTGACCCTGAGACTTCCCTCCTGTCAGTCCTGAAAGAATTTGACTGATATAGCCAGGTCAGCAACTTTAAAGTCAATGCTTCAAAATCTGAGATATTGAATATTTCTCTGTCATCGGACCGTAAGAATCGGTTAAGAGACGCTTTTCCCTTCCACTGGTGTTCAGGCTCCTTGAAGTATCTAGGGGTTTACTTATGTGCGGACCTCTCGCTCCATATGCTCTGAATCATAAACCTATACTACAACGTTTATCTAATGACCTCCAGACGTATGGTGTAAAGACCTTGACCTGGTTTGGCAGGATCAACGTCCTGAAAATGGACGTTTTGCCCAAACTGTTATACATTTTCCAAGCTGTGCCTATCTCTGTCCCTAAATCTTTCTTCTCTCAGCTCAGGGCACTCTCGACGTCCTTCGTCTGGCAGAAGGGGAAGCCCTGTCTAGCATACAAACTCTTGACGCAAAGTAAGTCCAGGGGGGTGGCAGGCCTACCAGATTTCCATCTCTATCACATGGCGACTGTTTTAACCAGAATGATAGACTGGTTTAGTGGAGCTGAAGCCAAACAGTGGGTGACCATAGAGGTAGATATCTCCGGCTGGCTTATAACATCTCTTCCACGGGTGGTAGCTTCCAAGTGTCCCAGGGACATTTTGGACTCGCTGCTTATGCGAGATCTCCTCAAGGTCTGGGATGGAGTGCGTGCCAGATTCAACCTCTCCACTATGGTGGTCCTTTGACCCCACTTTTTGGCAACCCCGACTTTCCGCCGGCGGTCGATGTAGAGAGGTTCATGGGTTGGTCCCCCAAACAGAAAATCGAGTCTGTGAGACCCTTATGGGAGCTCCCACTTTGCCCGCTCTAGCGGTCCTTCACGACAGATTTCCAGGTTTTCGACTCCAGTGGTTTGCCTATCTCCAGTTACAGTCATTTTTAACATCCCTTGGCTCATCATCTGAACTGACTAGGGGGCAAACCGCCTTTGAAGCCCTAATATTACAACCCACGACACCATCACACGTCATCTCGCAGATCTACAATATTCTGACCTGCTCTCCTGAACAAGATCCAATATGGTATGTGCCAGCCTGGGAACGGGAGCTGGAGCTAGTGCCATCGGATCTGGATTGGGCTAAATCATTCCTGTGTACACACAAAATGTCACTGCCCTGTAAGGTGCAGGAAACAAATTTCAAACTGTTAACAAGATGGTATCGTTGTCCACAGGAGCTCCACAGAATTTAGCCATCCATTCCTGATGTCTGTTGGCGCTGTGACGCCTCTGGAGGAAGCTTACTCCACGTTTGGTGGAATTGCTCACCCGTACAATCACTCTGGCAACACATATTTAGGGTACATAAGCATGTATCTGGGATTCATATGCCCTGCCAGCCTCAGATCGGGTTGCTCACGGTTCCCCGTGCGTTCAAGGAGATTAAGCTTGGCTTGTTGAGACACTGTTTGGCCGCAACTAGAGCTGTAATACCTCGAAGGTGGAAGCCGAGGTCAGCTCCTACCATGATGGACTGGCTCCATGAGATGGATCATATCTGTCGCATGGAAAAACTTTCTGCCCACTCTGATTCTCAGCTGAGTAAATACTTTTGCACATGGACTGCCTAGCTTCTGTTTCGTGAATCCCCAGAATTCACAAATATTCTTTCTGCCTAATTTGACTTCTCTTGGCAAGGTGCAATATGTACTTATATATGGTGACACATGGCAGGATGGTTGTTTCCTGATCCCCTACCCCTATTGTCCTTTCCCTATATTACTTTCTCCTACGCTTCACATTGCCCCCCTTCTTTTCAACTTTTACTAGACTCTTTTCATTTTTTGCCCATCTTTCTTAACTGTCTTCTTCTCTCTCTCGTCTTTTGGCCCTTCTGGGCTTAATGGTTATTTGATTGTTTTGAACGAATGAACCTGCTCATTTTATTTTGACAGGTAAAGCAAGTAATGGGAACAATTTGTAATTTATGTTGATATCAGGCATGCTATATCTACAATGTCTGATTTTCCGATTTTTTTTATGTGCTTATAACTAAGCCTGTAATTGATAAAGATTTTCGCTAATTGATATACTTTATTTGTTTAATAAAGAAAAATTTTGAAAAAAACAAAACAAACAGCCAGTCTCCACCCAGCATAGCTGAGCGAGAATCCATCTAATTAATACCACAACAACATTATAACATAAGGGAGGGAGGGAGGAAGTTGCTTCATCATAATCGCGGTTGCTGTGAGTCCCCTGACAGGAATGCTGGCTTAAAAAGGCTCATCTCCTTCCCTTCCAGCCGAAATCTGTCCACCAGTCAGGCTCCTGTTGCTCATTTCTGCGTGGTGCCTGAAGACTAAAGGCCCTGTCTCACATAATGATATCGTTAGAGAGATCGTTGTAACTGTGACGTTACAACAATCTCTCCAGTGATGTCGTTCTGTGTGACACTTTGCAGCGATCAGGCCCCTGCTGTGAGTCGCTGATCACTGCAAAGTGCTGCAGGTCATTTTTTGATCCTTGGTTTCCTGCTGGTCAGCACGCATCGCTGCGTGTGACCGCTAGAAACCAGCGATCAGTGACCTCACAGGGCTGGTCAGCGGCGTATCTAGGTAGGGTGCAGTAGGATCCTTTGCCCCGGGCGCAACTCAGAGGGGGCGCCAGCGCCCGCTGACGCCCACGCCGCTCCTCCGCTCCCCCTGCAAATTGTACAAGAAGGAGGAGGAAGAAGGAGCCTGAGCCGGGGGAGGAGGGAGAGTGATGGCGGCATGGCGAACAGTGGCATAAGGAGCCCACGTTACTGCTCACTTCTCCCCCCAAACTCCCGGTTGGATCATTTCTTGGCTTCATATTACTACACAGGATGGATCCACCACGCGCTCCAGCGGGGAGGACAGGAGTCAGGTAACTTTGTGAAGTTTGCGTTGAGGTCGCATGGAGCCTGTGGAGCGGGGCCGGAGTCTGTCCTGGTGGGTGGGGGGCTGCTAGGGTCCGTCCCAGTGGAGGTTGCTGGAGTCGGTTCTGGTGGGTTGGTGGTCCCTGGGGGGGTTACTGAGGTCGGTCCTGGGGGAGGTTTCGGGGAAGGTGCTGCTGTGGTCTTAACTTTCTGCCGGGGTTGCCCGGGTGGGCTGGGGGCTGTCCTGGTGGACTATTGTGGGGGCTGCCTGGGTCTTTCTTGGGGGGAAGGGGGGGGCTGCCGTGGTTTGTTGTGATGGGTTGGTGGGTCCCTGGAGGGGGGGAGGGGGGTCTGCTGAGACCGGTCCTGGTTTGGGGGGGATGTTTCTGCCGGGGTCTGTCCTGGTGGGACGGGGGGCTGCCTGGGTCTCTGGTGTTTTCTTCAGGTTCTCGTCCTTCCCCTGTTTGCTCCTCTGCATCCATTGTGCTCCTCCTGAGATCTCCCCGCCGGGCTGCCATCCAGGAGCCTTGGAAGCTCTTTGTAGTTGTTGAATGGCAGTCTTAGTCCTTCTATAGTATCACAGCAAGTTCAAGAACAAATTGTCTTCAGCAAATCTCTGATCATTTTCATGGAAATGATGTTTGCAGGCATCAGTGGAATATGTAGGAGGACACGTCCCCGGTGACTGCCCCTGGCAGGGCCAGCACTCACCGGGCACAGGCTGCCGCTCTCTGACCCTGGGTGCAGGCTGACCGCTCTCTGACCCTGGGCACAGGCTGCCGCTCTCTGATCAGTTCAGGTGATTACACGGGCTGTGCTCCATGGGGGGGGCGCCAAAATAAATCTTTGCCCCGGGTGCCAGAAAACCTAGTTACACCGCTGGGGCTGGTAACCATGGTAAACACCGGGTATCTAGGCAGCTCGGCTGCCTAGATACCCGGTGTTTACCAAGGTTACCAACGTCCTCCCTGCTTAGCTCTGCCTGTAAGCAGGGAGAACGCTGGTAACTATGATAAACAGCGGGTATCCAGGCAGCATGCGCTGCCTGGATACCCGCTGTTTATCATAGTTACCAGCACCTATAAGTTACCTATAAGGCAGCGCTAAGCAGGGAGGACGCTGACATCGCCTTCAGCGATGTGGGAGGTGGCTCCCATGGCTTGATCGCTGGGGAGATCTGCCTGATGTGACAGCTCCCCAGCGATCAGGTAACGACTCTCCAACGATCCTGGCAGGTCATTACCGCTGTTGGGATCGCTGGAGCGGTCGTTCAATGTGACAGGGTCTTAAGAAACCAATCTACAAAAGATAAGTACCATTAGTCATTACCTAGCAAAGAAAGGGGGAAGAAAATAGAAACCAATTAGCAGGACGTACCAAGACTAAACCTTAATAAGACTAGTCTTTAGTAAAAAAGGGGAGTTGGTGCTGCAATCCCATGAAGCCCCCACGCTATTTGCTCTAAAAGGGGCTTGCATATTCTAGAAGAATAAAATACTAGCATCTCCTACCCACCACTTACAGCAGAACACAGATTTCTCATGGATAGCTATGTGTGCTGTCAGACATTTTCATGTCCCGATTTCTTCTTGTGGACCACCCAGTATGGTATGGTATTGTATGTCCATAAAAAAGGCAAACAGAACCCTTATGTGAAAAAAAATGTAAAATTCTAATAGATCTGTGGAAGTTTGGGTTCTGAGGGTTCAGCCAGAGTTGACATAAAGTTCACTGGATACGTAAAGCACCCAAACTCTGAAACCGAATGCTGACTTTTTTAAAATGTGTTTGTTATCATCCCTAATGGCCACTTCTCCCTGCTGATCAGTGGCGTAACTATTGTCTGGTGGGCCCCGGTGCAAAATTTAGACCTGCCCCCCCTTGCACGCATGCACATGTTGGTCAGATGTATGGGCCCGTGTAACGTGCTAAATACTTTAAAGACTCACAAATTAACCCCTTTCCCCTTCATTATGTATTAATGTCTCTCATCCTGCTATATATGGTCCTCCTTACGGAATATGGCCCTTATCATGGTATATATGTCCCCAATCATGGTTTATATAGTCTTCCTCCTCCCGCCACCATAGTCCTCCAATTATTATAATGCATCCTTATATTACTCCATATATTATAATGTACCCCATAGTCCTCTATATATATAAAGCAGACAATAGTCCCCCATTCATAAGGTAGCCCAATAGTCATCCAATTATTATAAGGCACCCCCATTATCCTCCATATAGTGTAATACAGTTTCTCAACCCTCCATATAGTATAATGCAGCCTCACATCCCCCTATATAGTGTAATACAGCCTCATATCCCTCCATTAGTGAAACGAAGCCTCATATCCCTCCATATAGTGTAATGCAGCCTCACATCCCTCCATATAGTATAATGCAGCCTCACAGCCCTACATATAGTGTAATGCAGCCTCATATTCGTACATATAGTATACCGTAATGCAATCTTACAGTATAATGCAGCCTCAAAACCCTCCATATAGTATAATGCATTCTTATAGCCTCTTCACATAGTAATTCAGCCTCATATCCCTCCATATAGTATAATGCAGTCTTATATGCCACCATATAGTATAATGCAGCCTCACATCCCTCCATATAATGTAATGCAGCCTCACAGCCCTCCATATAGTATAATGCAATCTCACATCCCTCTATGTAGTTTAATGTAGACTCACATCCTTCCATATAGTAAAGTACAGCCTCACAGCCCTCCATATAGTAAAATGCAGCATCATGTCCCTACATATAGTATTATGCAGCCTCACAGACCTCGATATAGTATAATGCAGCCTCACAGACCTCCATATAATAAATGCAGCCTCATGTCCCTCCATATAATATAATGCAGCCTCACAAACCATATAGTATAATGCAGCCTCATGTCCTTCCATATGGTATAATGCAGCTTATAGCTTTCCATATTGTGTAATTCAGTCTCATGTCTCTCCATATAGTATAGTGCAGCCTCATGTCCTTCCATATAGTATAATACATCCTTATAGCCTCTCCATATAGTACAATGCAGCCTCACAGCACTCCATATAGTGTAATGCAGCCTCAAAATTCTCCATATAGTGCAGCCTTATATGTCTCTATATAGTGCAGCTAATATGCTGCTCCAGTCTACTTGCAAATAAAGAGAAAACTGATGAGGAGGAGGCGGTGACTGCCTGCATTCCACAGTAGAACGCATAAAGCAGGAAGTGCCACCTACTCCTAGTGTGGAGGAGGCGGCACCAGTCTGCTATTTGCTTTCCACAGTGGAGCACAGACAGTCATCGCTTCATCCTCAGAACATGGGTAAGAGGAAGCGAGGGAGGGGTGGCAGCAGTAGGAAGCAGGAGGCTCCCTGCCCCTCCCCTCCTCTCCCGGACACACTGGCCCTATAGCAGCCTGTGCTGCCATACAGTGACATGGATGTGCGTCCTCGTGGACGCACATACATGTGAAGTGGGTGCTGGGATCGGCGGGTGCAGGGTGCTACGGGCGGCGCGGGCCCCGGCACATCCGGGCCCCGTAGCAGCCGCGACCCCTGCGACTGCAATCGTTACACCCTTGCTGCTGATTCTCCTGGATCTCTCTGTTGCATTTGACACTGTTGTTGATCTATCTCCAGCTCCTTCTCTTAATGCTCTGCTCTATTCTGGTCAAAGACACCACTCTCTCTTGTTACTCCTCCAACCTCACTGACCATTCCATCACTGTATTGTTTTACTAACTCTTCTTGTTATGCTCTTCCTCTGAATGTTGTTCTTACTGTCAGTCTTAAGGCCCCTTTACACGGCACGTCATCGTCACGTGTTTGGAGGCGTACCAGCGACCTTGTTACGACCTTGTTGCGTGTGACTCTGGCAAGTTGGAACGATAAATCGCAGGATCGCTGATCGCAGGATTGAGAACACGTTCGCAAACCACATGATCAATGATCAGCCAACCTGCCATATCGTTGTGTGTGACACCGCGATAACGATGTCGTGGACGACTTCGCCAATTCACAGCAATGAGCAGGGACTGTTCGCGGGGTTTGCGAACGATACCTGCTCACAACTTCATTGGTACATCGTCCACAATATCTAGACATGTGACATCTCACCAACGATATCAAAACGATGTCTGCAACGACTGTGCGCCCACGAGATCGTTGCCGACATCGTTCCAACATCGTGCCTTTTAATGGTACCTATAGATGTCCTTTTCTTTTTTCTTCACACTATCTCTAGTACCTATTAGGCTGGTTTCACACTACGGATTTTTCAGTTCCGATGCTGTCCGATTTTTATCGGACAGCATCGGAACGATTTTGGCCCCCATGCAGCCCTATGGGCATCGGACCAAATCGGATGTGCACTAAATGGCATCCGATTTGGTCTGATCCGATTCTGTCTGATTTTTTTATCGGTGCAAAAATCGGAGCATGCTCTGATTTTTGCACCGAAAATAAAATCGGACAAACTCAGATTGGACCAAATCGGATGCTATTTAGTGCACGTCCGATTTGGTCCGATCAGTTTAACATGGGGCCCTATGGAGCAGGGTCCGACGAAACATCTGATGTCTCCTCGGACCCGATTTTACTGTACTGAGCATGCTCAGTACAGTAAAACTGCTCCTAACAGCAGCAGGGGTTAAAAAAAAACTGTATGCTCACCTATCCCCGAGGCCCCAGTCGTCTCCCACAGGCTCCCGGTGTCTGCAGAGGTCTTCTTCTTCATAACAGGACCTGCCGTGATGTCACAATCACGTGACCGCAGGTTACACCCTGTTAACCTGCGGTCACGTGATTGTGACATCACGGCAGGTCCTGTTATGAAGAAGAAGACCTCTGCAGACACTGCGAGGGCACCGGGAGCCTGCAGGAGACGACGGGGGCCTCGGGGATAGGTGAGTATACAGTTTTTTTTTTTCTATCAGCCCAGAGGGGGCGATTTTTTGCTGGAATCAGATGCCTATTTGGCATCCGATTCCAGGCATCAGAGGGAGCTGATGCTGACCTATTTTATTGGACAGCATCGGCTCCCTCAATAATCGTAATGTGAAGGTAGCCTTAGATAACTCATCTGCAGATTTACTTTGAATACCATCTATATTAGTTCTACACCAGGAAAAAAATAGTGCTGGCCCACTGTAGAACTGAGCAGTGTCACTTTGTTAAACTGCAATCATTATGTCCCCTAATCTGAAGAGCCAACAAAATCCTCTAAAAACCTGAAAGTTTCATAAATTCAGCATAATTTATAGAAGACCAGGGAAACTCATTTAGTAGAATTATTATATTCAATTACTGCATTAGTTTAATCACAAGTTGACAACATATGCAATATCTACTAGGCAAATAAATAAAATGCACACCAGCCGGGTAGTACAGTTCTAAAGCATTTTATTATACTTTTTAATGGTCTGAACAAGGCTAATCTGTTAACGTGAATTATTGGCAATTGCATAATCCTGAAGGGACCACAGTTCACAGAAACCATTGAAGCTACATGTGTGCAACTGATAGAGAGGGGCAGAAAGGTTGCAAATAGAATGATATTTCTGCTGGAAGACGGGTGTTAATCTGCTTTGGGTTAGTGTTCTGTCGGAAACATGAATTCCCGAAAGTCAATGAAAAGAGTTGCTGCGTCTAAAATTCAATTAAAGGTCTCCCACCAAAAGACAAATTGTTCTTCCAAGACTGATCCCAGTTGAAGCATTTCATCAGGATTAGCTATAGCTGGGTTCTTTTATATCTCCAATTCCCTGCTGAGAAGCACTGATCAGGAACAAGAATGATGGCATCTTCTGCAGACCTTCTACATGAAGGGGCTATTTCACCTTAGAACCCCCGGAGTCCTTCTGACACATTTATTTCTATTATTTTGACAGAGGTGTTTATTGAGAAATACCTGTGTTACAAAAAAATCTTTCATGGTGTACTGCTATTTCAGAATTTTTTTTTTATTGTAGTCACTGTTTCATTTTTTAAATCCCACAAGGTTTACAGAGTGAAAAAAGTAAAGAAAAGTCTAAATTAAATAAATCTTAAATATTCTTAACAACCTCTGACGTTTGAGGTTACGAGCATAGCATTATCTAAGAAAATAATAATCCATTATAATTTCACCCCTTGTGTCCTATCACAATAAATTTATCACACATCCTTATTTAAACATGTTTGTGAAAAAATGGTACCGGTGTCTTCAGTGTTTTGGATCCGTGTACAGTATGTGTCATCATTGTTAGTGATGAGCAAGCAGTAAAATGCTCGGGTGCTCAATTCACAGGTCATATTGAAATGCTCGAGTGCTCGACCTAAGCACCGAGACCCAATTGTAACCTACAGCCATACCTTTAAACCATATACGCAAGTTCACACTGCAGACATAAGGTGACTAGAGTAGGACCCGGTAGAATGAGAGACCTTGCTGCGGTTACCGGGCTAGGATGTCATGGCCATCACATCAGCTAACTCTCATGTTATTCCTTACATAAGCTTTGAGAGTGCCTTTTGCTCCATGTTCACACTGTGCATTAATACATGTCAGCCATTATGCTTTTTTCTTGTTAGAATTTCTGTGTTGGTGTGCAGCGGATATTTATCTAGTAATGTTATGTATTTTTCCAGCTAGCACCCAACATAGAGGTGTGCCAGCCATCTTTAATATATACATATAGTTATTTTTTGGACTGTGCACCCTCCCCTGACCTGTAGCCGCAATGAGACTCTGCATTTTATTTGTAGCTTTGGTCCCAGACACGTCCTTCATAGGCAGGTTTTAATTGCATTAGTGGCATATACCCATACACGCAAGTTCACACTGCAGACATAAGGCGACTAGAGTAGGACCCGATAGAATGAGAGACCTTGCCACGGTTACCGGGCTAGGATGCCATGGCCATCACATCAGCTAAGTTCTCATGTTATTCCTTATATAAGCTTTGAGTAGTTTTCTACTGTGCCTTTTGCTCCAGTTCACACTGTGTATTAATACATGTTAGCAATTAGCTTTTTTTTGTTAGAATTTCTGGTGTTGGTGTGCAGCGGATATTTATCTAGTAGTGTTAATATTTTTCTATCTAGCACCCAACATAGAGGTGTGCAGGCCATCTTTAATATATACAATTTTAACCTATTAGGAAACCTGAGCATTTTGCCGGCGGCACGCTCGGCACTCTGCAGAAAGCCTAAATCTTTAACTTTAGCAGTGTATGTGCGCAGCTTCTGGCTGCCTGTACATTTGCTGCTAAAGTGAAATCCAAATGAACAAAAAAAAAAATCATACACACCTGTCAGCAGACTCCCGGGACACGTCCAATCGCTGCTAGGACCTGTCGGTAATCAGCTAATGCTGTCACCAGCCAGCTTTTTCACGCCCGGCCGGTTTAAACGATCAGCTGGCAGCATCAGATGATTGGGAAGTCTTGGTAAAATGCTGGCTATTTTCTGCCTGGCCAATTTAAATGATCAGCTGATGCTGTCAGGTGATCATTTAAACTGGCTTAGCGGTAAAAAGCCGGATGTCAAGTGAAAGCATCAGATGATTACCAGCAGATCCTGGAGGACGTGTCTGCAGAGGTGAGTATGTTTTTTTTTTTTCAAGATACATCAGCTGATTGTTTTGACCAGTTTTTAAACAATTAACTGATGTATCATCTGATTCAGGTCCTTGAATCTGATATTGATCATCTGATTAGTTTACCGGCTGGCAAACCGATTACATAATATTGGATCCGGATTAGACGTTGTGGGACCCTCGACCCAGGGCTACATCTTTTGTTCAATAAAGATGGAGTTCCTAATTGTTTTTGTTTTTTTCTAATAAAACATTTTTTCTCAGTTTTTTTTTTAACCCTTTAATAGAAATTCATGGTGGTCATGTCTAATATTGGTGTGACCCCATGAATTTCGGCCTTAGGGCCAGCTGATAATGCAAAGCTGGCCTAACCCATTATTATCCAGCAAGCTACCGGCACCAGGGCCTCTAGAAGAGTTGGATACAGTGCCAGAAGATGACTCTTCTATGAATGCACCATTTTCTGGGGCGGCTGCAGACTGGAATTCGTAGCAAGGGGTGCTTAGAAAGCTTGGACCACCCTGCGCTGAGGATTCCAGCCCCCTAGTTGTACTCGGCTGGACACAAAAATAGGGCAAAGCCCACGTCAGTATCTTTTAATTAAACAGAGCTTCCCTATATTTTTGGTTCCAAGCTGGGTACAAATAGGCAGCTGGGGGTTGGGCGCAACCCGTATCTGCCTGCTGTACCTGGCTAGCATACAAAAATTGCAATCCGCAGCCACCCCAGAAAATAGCATGTTCATAGAAGCGTCATCTTCTGGCACAGTATCCAACTCTTCCAGCGGCCCTGGTGCCGGGTGGCTCGCTGGGTAATAATGGGGTTAGGGCCAGCTTTGCATTATCAGCTCGCCCTAAACCCAAAATTGATGGGGTCATGCCAATATTAGAATTTTTTAGTAAAGAAGAGTTTAAAAAAAAACACAACACAGAGAAAAAAAATGTTTTTAGAAAAAAGCAAAACACTTTAGGGACTCCATCTTTATTCAAGGAAAGCCTCTCCCCTCCGACGTAGTCCAAAGGAGTCTTTTTCTTTAGCTCAGCTTCATCTCTGGTATCCGTGGGAAATTTCATTTGAGTTCATGCTGTCAAGCATGATCTCCCATGAGCCGTGACAGCACCGCTGGCTATTTCAAAGGAACAGCTGATGCATCGTGCAGGAAAGCCGGAGGTGAAAAGACTTCACATCTGGTTTACCCAGCCGTTTCTTCCCTCCCCGCTGCCTCGCTCCCCTGCCAGGTTCTTCTCACTCCGCTGCCTAGTACTTCACTCCCCCACTGCCTCCCCACCCCGATCCTAACTTAGAATTGGGCGGGGAGGCGGAGGGGGAGCAAAGCAGCGAAGCACTGGGCAGAAGGGAGGGAAGCACCGGACGGGAAAGCTGGTGATGAAGTCTTATCATCACCCGCTTTCCCGCTGCCTATTTTAAATGAACAGCTGATGCATCAGCTGTTCCTTTGAAATAGCCGGCGGAACCATTGCAGGGTTCATGGGAGTTCATGCTTGAAAGCATGAACTCAAATGAACTTTCCCATGGCTGTATGCTTAGCTACATCTCTACCAGACATGTAGCTGAGCTAAAGAAGAAGACTCCTTTGGACTATGTCGGAGGGGAAGGTTTCTCTTGAATAAAGCTGGAATCCCTAAAGGTACCTTACACGCCTGCACTGTGCCTAGCAACAGGTATCCACCGCACTTGCACTCGCACGTTTTTGACGGTGATACCGATCACGATGCCATATACACACTCCGCCATTGCGCTGTCAACTGAAGGTATCTTTGTTCCCCGGATGTTCCCACAGATCCTGCGGATAACTTCCGTTGAATACCTTCGCTGCTACACACGCCGCTACCACAAAGGAATATGGGCGTACATCTTTCACACCACAGGTACATAGGCGTGACAGAGTTGTGTATTCCGTGACGCTAATACACTGATTGGACAACGCAATAGCATCATGATTGGCCAGCCTGTGCAGGAAGGCTAGCTAATACATGATGCCATTCCAATTGTGTAGAGTGAATGGATAGCTCTTTAAATATGGCGCCTGGGAATTCACTAGGCCATGCAAATTCCATCCCTGTGCCCCGTTTACACGCCACTACCATGGCAATTGTGCCTTTGTGTTGCCTTCGGTTTTTGAGCACGACTCAGAAACAGGAATCTGAGTCAACTGCAGGACACCGGAGGAATTTCCCTATTTACACGCCGCCATTTCTTAGCAATTTCGTGGCAACAGGCACAATTATCCCCATTGCCAGGCAGTTGCTACCACGCCGTGGTGGCGTGTAAAGGGGCCCTAATGTGTGTGTTTTTTTTGCTAATAAAAAAATTTTCTGTGTTTTTTTTTAACTCTTTACTAGAAATTCATGGTGGTCATGTCTAATATTGGTGGGACCTCATGAATTACGGGCTTAGGGCCAGCTGGTAATGCAAACCCAATAATTAACCAGCGAGCCACCCGGCACCAGAGTCGCTAGAAGAGTTGGATATGGCGCCACAAAATGATACTTCGATGAACGTTCCATTTTCTGGAGCGCTGCGGACTGCAAGCCGCAGCGGGGAGCCCAGAGAGATTGGGCCACCCTGCGCTGCGAATTCCTGCCCCCGGCTGCCTAGCTATACCTGACTGGACGCAAAAATAGGTCAAAGCCTACGTAATTTTTTTAAATTATTACATGAAATACCGTATATACTCGTGTATAAGCCGACCCTTGTATAAGCCGACCCCCCTACTTTTGCCCCCAAAACCTGGGAAAACCTATTGACTCGTGTATAAGCCGAGGGTGGACCCCAGCACAGGTATACAGCCCCCAGCAGTGTGGTATACAGCAGCCCCAGAGGTATATACAGCAGCCCCAGTGGTAGTATACAGCAGCAGCCCCAGTGGTATATACAGCAGCAGCTCCAGTAGTTAGTATACAGCAGCCCCAGAGGTATATACAGCAGCCCCAGTGGTAGTATACAGCATCCCCAGAGGTAGTATACAGCAGCCCCAGAGGTAGTATACAGCAGCCCCAAAGGTATATACAGCAGCCCCAGTGGTAGTATACAGCAGCCCCAGAGGTACGTATAAAACAGAAGCAGCCCCAGTATACAGCCAGGTAGTATACAGCAGCCCCAGAGGTAGTATAGCCAGCAGCCCCAGAGGTATATACAGCCCCAGTGGTAGTATACAGCAGCCCCAGAGGTATATACACCCCAGTGGTAGTATCCAGCAGCCCCAAGGTATATACAGCCCCAGTGGTAGTATCAGCAGCCCCAGAGGTATATACAGCCCCAGTGGTAGTATCCAGCAGCCCCAGAGGTATATACAGCCCCAGTGGTAGTATACAGCAGCCCCAGAGGTATATACAGCCCCAGTGGTAGTATCCACAGCCCCAGAGATATACAGCCCCAGTGGTAGTATACAGCCCCCCAGAGGTATATACAGCCCCAGTGGTAGTATACAGCAGCGCCCATGGTATATAACAGAATCACCCAGTGGTAGTATACAGCAGCCCCAGAGGTATATACAGCCCCAGTGGTAGTATACAGCCAGGACCCCACCGGGAAACAGGTGAGTATACAGCAGCCCAAGATATATAAAGAGTTTGATGTATAAGCCCCCAGTGTGGTAACGACCCTCACCAGTAACACACAGCCCCCCTCCTTAGTATGTCCCCCCCAGGCTGCGGCACCTGTTAAAATAACAAACTTTAATACATCACCTTCCGGCGCAGCTCCTCCGCTCCTCCGCTCCCGGCTTCTTCTTCCTTCTTGTGCCGGCTTCTGTGACCGCGCGCAGGAAATGATGTCATCTCCTGCGCCCGGTCACATGACACCGGAAGTAAGAAGAAGAAGCCGGGACCGCAGGAGCGGAGGAGCTGCGCCGGAAGGTGATGTATTAAAGTTTGTTATTTTAACAGGTGCCGCAGCCTGGGGGGGGACATACTAAGGAGGGGGGGACATACTAAGGAGGGGGGCTGTGTGTTACTGGTGGCGGCCTGTGTAGTGCACTATGCACGGCATCCCCCCGCCGCTGATGGACGGGGGGATGCCGTGCATATTCATTGCATTAATGAGGCGGCCCCACGTGACCGCCTGCGGTCACTGCGGCCCCCTCCTGCCTCCTCCAGCCACCGGTGCAGCCCCCCCACAGCATACCGAGTGACTCGTGTATAAGCCGAGGGGGGGACTTTTCAGCCCAATTTTTGGGCTGAAAAACTCGGCTTATACACGAGTATATACGGTAATAATAAAAAAAAAAGGGCTTCCCTATATTTTTGGTTTCCAGCCGGGTACAACTAGGCAGTGGGTGATTGGGGGCAGCCCGTACCTGCCTGCTATACCTGGCTAGCATGCAAAAATATGGTGAAGCCCACGTTACTTTTTTTATTTTTTTGTAAAAAAAATTAAAAAAGGGCTTCCTGGATTTTCCATTGCCAGTGAAGGTTACATCAAGCAGTGGGGGTTAGCAGCCAGTAGCTGCTTGGGTTACTCTAAGCTGGAAATAGAAAATGCAGCAGGAGCCCATGCATTTTTAATGTGTTTGGGGTTTTAATATCTCTTATTTTTTAATGAATTTTTAAAAAAAAAAACAATCGACATGGGCTTTGCAATATTTTTTCTGAGCATGCTCTGTGCCAAAGATTGGATTCGATTTTTTCACAGATCCGGCGCCTATAGTCTCCCATGTTATTCGCGCCAGAATCGCCCTGGTTCTGGGACTGTCCAATTTTGTCCAATTCATTCACCGGAACCCAAAATTGCTGCAGTCTCCGATTTTGTGCATGGTGACAAACCGGGCAAAATCGGACTCATATTTGCGAGACAGAGTTGGTGTATTTATTTATTTTTTTTACATTAACGATTTTAAAAAAAAATGGCGTGGGGTCCCCCGTATATTTCAAGTTTAGCAAAGGCTAAACAGACAGCTAGGGCCAATGTTCAAAGCCTGGGAAGGGGTAATACACATGGAGCTTTGCAGGCTATTATCAGCCCCCTGATGAATATTTAGCCTTTACTGGCTATTACAATTTTTTTACTGGTTATTTTAACAGCTAGCAAAGGCTAAGCAGACACCTGGGGGCTAGTATTAATAGCCTGGGTAGGGACCAAGAATATTGCCTCCCTCTGAGGCTAAAAACAAGAGCCCTCAGCCGTCCCAGAAATGGCGCATCCATGGGATGCACCAAATCTGGCACTTAGCCTCACTCTTCTGCACTGCCCTGTAATGGTGGCAGCGGGGTAATAGGGTTGGGGTTGATGTCACCTTTTTATTCCAAGTGACATCAAGCCCAGGTTAGTAATGGAGAGGCGTCTATAAGAATATATTAAACACAGACACCCAGTATAAAGTATTTTATTTGAAATAAAGACAGTATTCCTCCACTCATCACTCCTGGATATGCGCTTTTGATTAGCGCACAGGAAATGCTGTTTGCAGCGTTTTCCTGTGCGCTCTTCAAAAGTGCATATCCTTGAGATTTGTGTGGAGCCGCCGGGTGTGTGAGGCTGCTGGTTGCCATAGAGATCCATACACAGGCGGTGCATAGCGTTATATGCCGGTAACGCTATGCGCTCAGCCTGCAAATTTCTAAGTTTTAAACGCATCCGCCAGGCTAGGGGCAGACGCACGTTTGACCCTAGCCTTACTATATCATCCTCTACGTCGTCTTCCTCTTCCCCACCCTGGTCCACCTCCTGACTTTCTGGTAATTGTGGCTCATCATCGTCCACTTCTTGTGACACTTTTCCACCATCGCCTTTGTGCGACTGTGGCTGCTCAAATTTTTGGGCATCACTGAATGCGATCTCTTGTACCCCTTCAAGTGGAGCGGGTGAGACGCCCGAATTTATTAATGGAAAAGTGAACAGCTCTTCAGTGTCCAAGTGTGGGATCCCACTTGGCATGGTGGGAGGAAGCAGGATCAGGGTGAGGAATAAGTGGTCCAGACTCACGGCTACTGAGACTTGACTGTGGGCTGGCTCTGTAAAGAGCGCCAACATGCAGGAAGATGGGAGCCGAGCATCTGCCTGAGCATCTCGCCGGTACTTGGCGAGCTCCGAGCATCCCGAGTACAGAGATGCTCGGACAAACACAGAGTACTGACGAGCATGCTCACCCATCGCTAATCATTGTATGTTCTGTGTTTCCTGCATGTTTGACTGCCAGCCTGCTGTGAACATGGTTCCTCCTGCTCCTCTTCCTCCCCATCCTTTTCCTCCAAAATGTTCCACGGGCAGGATAGTTGTATACATGGCCGCTGTTGTTACAGGAATTCACCCACTGAACCATATGTTGATGACTTGCCTGTTAATGGTGTGAATGGTCGATGTTCCTCCTCCTCTTTCTGCTATGCCACCACCTCAGTCATCACCTGAAGCTTTTTTCAAGCAGGTATAGAAGTAGATAGTAACGCTGATAATGGCATCGAAGCAATGCAAAATGGCACACTCATTCCGAATGAAGGAACACTCTTTGGTCGTGAGGTGGTGTTATTCAGCAGAGAAACTTCCCATGCATGTTGCAGCTGAAACTCCACTATTACCTGCTCGTGAATTAGAGCAGTATGCACCAGTCTGTATTAAGGTAGTCTTCACTAGGCTGTTACGGCAGAATGCACTAGCCTGTATTAGAGCAATATGCAACAGGCTGGCTTAGGGCAGTATGCAGCAGGCTGTTAGGGCAGTGTGCTCCAGGCTGCATAATGGCAGTATGCACCAGTCTGTATTAGAGCAGCCTGCACCAGGCTATATTAGGGCAGTCTGTACCAGGCTTTTAGGACAGCATACATCAGGCTTAGTGATGAGCGAGTAGTGAAAGTATCGCACTTGGTATACTTAGAATGAGTAGTTTGTAATACTCACATATTCGTCAAATAGCAAGTATAATATTAGTCAATTAGTGATTGGCGTTGCACACACACAAACGGCTATAAAATTAGTCTGTCTGGAACAGGGTAAGAGGGTGGTCTTCTTTTTGTATGATTTCAATGCCTAAAACACCTTACTGTGCCCCCAGAGAGAGCCTAACATTCAATCTGCCCCTCAGTGAGGTGCCAGATCACTTTGTGTACCGAAGGAAGCTGTCAATTTGTGTCAGATGGATAACGATCGACACATCACTCAGGAGCACCAGCGATACTCACCGAGTAATGAGTATCGCGAATACCGTACTATCCATGTGAGTAGTGAATAGTAACGATTACACTTGCTCATCACTAATCAGGCTATATTAGGGCAGTATGCATCAGGCTGTTAGGGCAGTGTGAACCAGGCTGTTAGTACAGTATGCACCATGTTGTTTTAGGGCAGTCTACACCATGCTGTCAGGGCAGTCTACACCACACTGTTTTAGAGCAGTATACACCAGGCTTAATCATGGAAGTCTGCACCAAGCTGTAAATAGGAGGTATGCACCAGGCTGCATTTGGGTAGTATGTACCAGGCTGTATTATGGCAGTATGCACCAGGCTGTATTAAGGTAGTTTGCAACAGGTTGCTTTAGGGCAATGTGCACCAGGTTGTAATAGGGCAGTGTGCACCAGACCATAGTACTGCTTCATGAGCATTATGAGGCAGTATGAGATGCTGTTTTTTAAACCTTCTCTATTCTGACTAAAGGAGAATGATCTCAATTAGAAACCACTCACTCAGAAGTTAAAATAATTGCATACATGCTGTGCACCACATTTAATAGACACAGTTCTTCACTCCCCCAAAGATGGATGTGTATTAACAGTAATAGGGAGTGGATGTCATGGGAGGGAATGTTGCCTAAAAATGGAGACAATGTGACAAAAATTGCACAAAATTAGGTGGAGTTAATTTAAACTGTCTAATTGTACACCAATTGTATCATTTTTAGCCTGTCTAGTCTTCATTTCCAATGTGTAAATGTGTCGCCCTGCCAGTACAGGTAGCCACAGACCTACCTAAAACATAGATGGATTTCCACAGTGGGTACCCATACACATACAACACCTTCCACCCCAGACCTGTAGGGGGAGCCCCACTTGCTGCCTTTAAGCAGAATCCCCTATAAATACCTGTGCTGAGGGCGGAGTTAGTCAGAGTGTGCAGTCGCTAGAAGAACTGTGAAGACGCCCTGGTGTGTCGGAGCCGCGTTAGGCCTGAGCCAGTTGACAACCGAGCAGTTATCAGCCTAGCCAGTGCAGGGGCCTAAGAGTGATTTTGAAGGCAAGGCTTAAAGCAACAGAGAAACAGTAGACTGGGGGCAGAGGAGCCATACCAGTTCACCCCAGAAAGCCACCTGGACACCAGAGTCCGAGTCTGCAGGAGAGAATTTAGCCCTGCAGAAATACCGGTTCACCGAGGAGACTCTAGTCTCCTGGGCATCTGTGCAGCAACCAAGAAGGGAGCCAGGCACCTCAGGAGAGGATATAGTGGTAGTCCACACGACAGTTTCCCACTACAACACACAGGTGACAGAAGAGCAGAGGAGGCCAGGCCAAAGTTACACACAGGTCAGGGGCTTTACAAAAGGATAAGAGAGGCCTTATACTCACTCACTGTGGAGATCCAGAAGTATTTCCCAACCACCGGAGAGTACCCTGGATATTACCTGCAATTCCACCAGTAAATGTACACAAACAACTTACGATGTGTGTGTCTATTCCTCAGTCCCTGACGCTGTCCACTACAGAGATTGCCACGGCTGCCCGGCAGCATAGCCAACTCTCTGCATCCATCCCTGTCACCACACCACAGCCCCAGGGACGCCTGTAGGGAGCTATACCACCCAGCTGCCCATCCATCCTCCCTGGAGGCCCATAGCAGCACTGGTGCATTCATCAGAAATCACAGGTGGTGTCACGAAAAACTTTTATTCTTTTATCCCCATTTACTTTTCCCCAATTTTTGAGCTGAACACCAGGGCTTCAGGTCCTGGAGGGCCACCAGTGACATCCCCCCAACTCCACGTCCGGGTTCCAATTTCCCATAGACCCCTGGGTGAATCAACTTTCTGGCGTCACAAACAGGATTTCGTGCCCGGTGTAACCAGATATTGTGTGCCTTGTGTATAAACTATGCTTCGTGAACTGTTAACGCTGTGCCGCCATTACTACGCCATCAAGCGGGAAAGAAAGGGGGCGTAGTGGCCAAAAGAGCACGAAGACAAGCCCCGCCCCACGCTCTGCCGAGTACTGACAAGGCGCAGTGGCCTAATCCAGAAACTCCTGAATGCTTAACTCCCTGCCTGCGGAGTCACCACTTGTTTAACTATTCAAAGACTGGCTGTGATTCACTAGGGAGGCCCCAATATGTCGGCTACATTGAGCGACGATGAAACCCCCTTCCTAGACCCTGCAAATCAGCCTGGACAAAGTATGTCTGCAGCCAGTAGAGCATCCGTCCCATCGGGCGCTGTAGCTGTATCTTGCTATCGTACGTACCGGGGGCTAAATGGCTACTCCAGTATGATTGACATCCAGATACCTTGTCAGCATTTAAAAGAAAGATCTGCAGCATGTTAGATATGTACGCAATAACCGGCAAGTAGAGGACTGCTGTTGTATTGGGACAGTTAACCGGTGCAGCAGAGCGGGAGATTGAAACCTGGTCAGAGACTGAGCAAGAATCAGTAACTGTAATCTTTGATAAGTTAAAAATTGCTTTTGAGGACTGTGATGAGACTGACAACCGAATACGCTTTTACTACTGTTATCAGCAGCCGGTAGATGACATCAGAGCCTATGCCTGGATCTGCAGAAGACTCAGCGAGCTTTGAAACAAGTCAGTTCTGATAGCATACCAGATGAAAATAAGATCCTAATTGAGCAGTTCACCCGGGGGCTACGGTCACCAGGGACAATAAAACCGTCCGCTGGTGGTCTCTAAGCAACCCGGATGCCGATTTTCACACTTTAAAGGACATGACTATTAAGGGGTTATGATCCATAGAAACCCCTGAGGCTGCAATCTGGCGGTGGCGGAGAGGCAATGCTCAGGCCCACTAACGCCCACTCCCTTATCTGCAGCCGAAAAGAACATGCAGGCGACAATGTCTGACCGGATTGACGACTTGTGCATTGAGGTGCGCCAGCTGGTTAGGAACCCGGCACAGTCATGGAAGCCCTGCAGTTGCAAGCAGAGTCTAAGCCTAAACCTAACCCACTATCATTGATCCAGCTTGCTGATAGCTCAGAGGACGTCCCGTGGATGAAGGGCGGGATGACCACTCTCTCTGAGGGAGGACTATTGACCGCTACAGCTCTACGGGAGAACCCATCTGTCGTCGCTGCAGCAAGACTGGCCATAATGCAAGGTATTGTCCTTTAAATGAGCAAACCCTGTGGGCCGGGGCCAAACCTCAGGAGTAAACCGACAAGCTCATCAGACTGGTATGATACCTACATTGGACAAAGACCGTTCCTGTCTATCATACTGATGGCATCTCATCTCAACACCTGCCTTTTTGGACACTGGGTCACAAGTGACCACCATACCACATATCTGATCCGGTCGAAGGTGGGTACTCGGATACCGGGACAGGTGGTTACTTCGGTGGGGGATCACGGCTGGTCGGTTCCTGGTTCTGTGCCCTAAACCCTCAGTGGCAGGGGTGGGGTGATGATGATGATGGGGAATGGTAACGTGACGCCACCTGTGGAACCTGGTAATAGGGTTACCAGCGCTGCAGCCGGCTGCTGAGGTGATGGGAGGGCAGCGTTGGGTAGTACAGCTCCCCACAGGTGGAGCTTTACCTCAGGGCATCGGGGTGGATGAGGGGAGTAGTAGTAGTGGTTCTGCTGTGAACGCTGCAGGTGGCGGCGGGGAATCAGGCACACACACACACAATAGTCTCTGTTTTAGTACCTTTTTACTGATGTCCAGAAACAGGCACTGTCCAGGAGGGTAACCAGGTTTCGGTGCAGTATGGGACATTCACCTTGGAGAGTTATGAGGCCTCCTCTATTAGTGTGTGCTGTGTTTGGGGTAAGTTCTGCCTGTAGCTGAACCTGCCACTTTTTCTCCCTTTCAGGGTGCTGTTCCATCAACCAACAATGAGGACCTTTCTGTGGGATCCCTATTCTCTGGTTAGGTCCCTGGTCCTATGCTTGGTCAGGTTTGGAGTCTTCTATTCTTAACTTCAGGGGAATAGATCCTCCTGGTCTGTCCGGGCTTTCACTGCTGCACTGTAGATGAATAGCAGCTTCAGACTCCGGTGTCCGGGTGGGCTTAAGGGATACCAGGTATGTTCCCTTCTTCTTTCTTCCTACCTCTCACTTCTCCCACTGGCCTCCGTCCCTGTACCTAGAGCTCAGCACAGCTGGGTCAGGTTTCCTAGTTCTGGGCCTGGCTTGGTCCCAGCAACCAGCTCCTTCACTAACTGCTCTCTTCTCTGCTCACTGCAGACTAACTGACTCCTCCCTCAGGCGTGGATCTTTATAGGGGATCTGGCTTAAGGACAGCCAGTGGGGCTCCCCCTCCAGGTCTGGGGTGGAAGGTGTTGGATGCTGTGTGTGCCAAGGTGTACATCCCTCCCTGCACCGGTGGGTCCTGTGGCAGTCCCCCGCAGGGTGCCACATATCCTTTATAAGAGATTCTGGTCGGTAATGAACTTAACCCACCAGATCCAAACCTCACCATTCATACTTCCAATGGTGCACCACTTACCATATTAGGGTCAGAGAGGTGCCAATAAAAGTGGGGAGGGTGGAGCTGGAAGACCAGGGGCTTATTGTGGAAGCAAATAACCCAAATGATCGCGATCCTTACATCACACTCGGTACTAATGTTGTTAGTAATTGTTTGGGTGAAGTGTTTGTTCTTACTCCAGCAGATAGTGGACACTGCCAAACCCAGGCAGCAGAAGGTTCTTCAGAGAGAGATCAGAGCCCTCCTGCATCAACAACAGGTAAAACTGACTGGTGGCGAAATTGGTAATGCACGGGTAACAGACCTGATCTCATTCACTTGTGGGTACCCAAGAGGATATCTGGTGCCAAGCAGCTGTAGGCCTAAGAGGACAAGACTACAAGGCAGTAGTAGAACCCATCAACTCAGAACACAGGCCTACACTCTTGGCAGCCAGGGGGGTGGTCAATGTATGCAAGGGAAGGGTACCCATTCACATCTTAAACTGTGGGGAGGACGAGGTCAAACTACCCAGATATTCCACCATTTCTAATCTGTGCACTGTACACAAAAACGAAATACAAGAAGTGGGACCCTTGACCCCACCAGATTTGGTGGAGGACAACAACTCCAAGGGACAGCTAGAGGACTTGTGTCAGCAGCTCCCTATTGGAACTGACTCCACTCCTACAAATAAAAAGCATGGTGTCTATCGGGTAGTCGAGGAGTACGGACAGGTATTTAGTAAGCATCCACTTGATCTTGGTAGGATCAAAGGGGTACATCACCATATACCCACAGGTACACTTCCACCAATAAAAGAGCGATACAGGCCTATTCCACCAGCACATTATCAGAGAAGAAATGGTGCAGGACATGAAGAACGCAGAGGTCATAAGAGATAGTTGCAGTGCCTGTGCAGCTCCAATAGTCCCGGTCAAAAAGAAGGATGGCGGCATGAGAATGTGTGTAGACTATAGGCAGATAAATCACATAACACATAAAGATGCTTACCTGTTACCCCACATAGAGGAATCACTAGCTGCATTGAAGCCTGCTAATTACTTTTCAACCCTAGATCTCACTAGTGGATATTGGTAGGTCTCAGTTGCAAAAGAAGACCGTGAGAACACAGCATTTATGACTCCCATGGTCCCATGGGCTTGTGCGAGTTCAACAGTATGCCTTTCGGACTATGTAATGCACCCAGAACATTCCAGAGGCTGATTGAGTGCTTCCTGAGGCACAAAAACTTCGAGACTGTACTACTTTTCCTAGATGATGTCATAGTGTACTCAGAAACCTATGAAGAACACCTGATACACCTGTCAGAGGTATTTGAAGCGTTATCCAAGTATGGGAGGAAGCTAAAACCATCCAAATGCCATCCACTGAAGCCAAAGGTCCAGTATCTAGGTCAGTAGTCAGTTCTGAAGGAGTGGCACCAGACCCAGACAAGGTAACCGCCATCAGGAATGGCCGGAGCCAAGAAGCATCAGGGAAGTACTTCAGTTCCTGGGACTGGTAGGGTACTACAGGAGATTCATCAAGGAGTATACCAAGCACCTTTGCAAAATCTCCTAGTAGACCAGCCCAAGGAAGGCAAGTCCAAAAGTCCTCCAATTGAATGGGGTAAGGAACAGGAAGAATCCTTCCAGCAGATGAAAGAGGCCCTGATGTGTGAACAGATCCTGGCTTACCCTGACTACAACCTGCCATTCTTCCTATACACTGATGCCAGTAATGTGGGGTTAGGAGCTGCATAAGCACAGAAACAAAATGGCAAAGAAGGAGTGATTGCCTATGCCAAAAGGAAACTTCACTCTACAGAAAGGAACCCTGAGTTTTTTCAGTTGGAGTTCCCTGGCCTTGGTCTGGGCCATCACAGAATGGTTCAAGCATTACCTGGCATCTGCAAAGTTCACCGCCTTCACGGATAATAATCCTTTAACGCACCTCGAAACTGCGAAGTTAGGTGCCATGAAACAACGCTGGATGGCCAGGTAGTCCAGTTGCCAGTTTAATGTCCAGCTGATCCTAATCAATGGATGCCTTCAAACCTGGCAGATATGGGAGAAGATGTGGATGAGCTAAAATAAGTAGAGCTACCCGTCTTCCATCGCCACAAGCGTCCTAATGTCAGCAAGCCAACAGAAAATTCCCTGAAAGAACAATAAATCCATTACCTCACTTCGGTTGGAAGGAGTCCCAAGACAGTGACCCGGCTATCAGTTTAGTTAAAGCACTGATAACTCAAGAGTCATCCCGTCTAACTCACCAAAGAGGCAAAACACCTATGAAGTGAAAGAAGCAAAGTCTACCAGGAAAAGCTTTGCAAACATACATCAGTCCAAAACTCCTGAAATGGTCTGGCAAATAGTGGTGCCCAAAAAAGATATCCAGATAGTGCTGAATGCATATCACAACCAAGCGGGACACTTTGGATGGAAGAAGCTCGAGATGTTGCTAAAAGACAGATTCTACTGAGTTGGCATGAGAGGATCCATAGAGAGATGGTGTAAGAACTGTGGACCTTGCAACCTAAGGAGAAAGGACCAAGAGAGTCAACGAGCACCGTTCCAGCCAATTGTCAGCACTCAACCACTTCAAATAGTAGCCTTAGATCATGTGAAATTAACGCCAAGCAAATCAGGTCATACCTACGCCTTAACGATGGCAGACTACTACTCAAGGTTCATGGTAGTTGCTCCAGTGAAAGACTTAACAGCTGAAACAGCCGCCAAGACCTTTCAAGCCTATTTTTGTAGACCACACAGGTATCCAGAACAGGTACTGACTGATAGAAGTTCTGCGTTTGAACCTGAAATTTTCCAAGAATTTTGTCATCTTTATGAGTGCAAGAAGATAAGGACCACACCGTACCATTCACAAACAAATGGCATTTGTGAAAAGATAAACAACATAGTTATAGACATGTTAAAAACATTGACCTTTGAAGAGAGAAATCTGTGGCCTGATAAATTGCCTGACTTAGTGGACCTTTGAGTTCCACCAATTGCACACCAGCTTACCTAATAAGAGTACATCCTGGAAAGTTACCAGTTCACTTAGAAATGGGAATTGTAGAACCAGAAGCAGAAACATTCAATTCTGACTGGAACACCACTCGTCAAGAACAGTACAAACTAATCCAAGCCTGCATTGAAGACAATCTCGATAAAGCTAGAGAGAAACAGGAAAGAGACTTCAACAAAAGTGCACAAGCTGAACCCTTAACACCAGGAACAGTTGCACTTAAAAGGAAGAGAAGGCGTCATAAGCTTGATGATCAGTGGAGAAAGAGCCCTATACTGTGTTAAACTCCAACTTTGATAACACCAAAACCTGTTTAGTCAGTAAAGATGGAGGAAAAACAACCGGTACAGTGTCAAGAGACCACTTGAAAGTTTGCCCAGAAAAGCTGAAGACACAATAACCACAAGAAGAGGAAATACCTTGTGAACCTCCAACTCAACTAACAGATAAAGTGATTCATACAATCCTTGGAGACTTTCCAGAAGATTGGCCCCAATGTGAAGGAGAAGTGATAGTCCCCGTTAATCACTTTTACCCACCTAAAGAAGGACAAAGTAAGCTGGAAGAAACGTCAAGAGTTCCAGAAGTACCAGTTCAAGAAGAAACACCCTTGTGGAAGACCAGAGGATCCTGCAATCGTTGCAACTGCCAGCCCTCTAGCGAGACTAAGGCCACGCAGACAGTTACCTAACTTACCTACATTCAGTACATCACCTGAGACACCAACACTACATAGATCCAGTTGTAGTAATCAGGGTCAACCCCGGTCCAGGTATGGAGATTGGGTGCAGTAGGTACAATATGTCATTGAAAAAAAGGTAACATATAAATAGAAACCAGTTTTGTACAGTAAATGTAAATAGTAGTGTACAGAAGGGTGAAGGAATTGCGCCCAGCCCCATGCACATTAAGTTGGGAACAGAAAGTGCCTGGGTTGGAGAGGAGGTACCAGGTCTCCTAAGTAGAGACACCCTTAGGGAAAATGTTTGGTTTATGTGTATAAGGACTTATTGAACATTTGAAAGACTTTAACCCCTTTTTACCCGGAGCTTACAGAGACTTTACTGTAAAGACTCTTTACAACATTTTCCCCGGATTCTTCCCTGTTTTCAGTTAAAAAGGACCATAGTCACAGGACTAGTTGTGACAAAAACTTACTTTCTTTTTACAGCCTGCGGTGGATGGACTAGCTCCGCATGAACTGCACCCTGTTTTGCCATTTTTCAGTGGTTTTTGTAAATGTTTCCATTATAAGACTTTGTACATATTACCAGTTATTGTTATTGAAAATGTTAATTTGCTTGTTGTTTGTAGAAATGTTTCTCAGTCCAGGAGTACTGATCGGAAGTGATTGTAAGGGACACCAGGCTGCTGTGCAATTGGCAAAGAATGAGGAGTAAGTTGGTTGTTATAATACAGCATTTAATAAATATTGAATTTGAAAGAAGACATTCATTTAGGGAAGAATTGTCTATCACACTATTAGTTTAGCCCTTTGTAGACCATTAGTATAATAGCACTGCCCAGTTAGTAGTCCTCAGAAGATCTGTATTTAGCTACTACAGCAGCCTGGTCTCGTGCCCTCTGCTGCTGTGCCAGTGCCAACATGAACAGGACCGCCACTAAAATACAGAGTGTTGCTCGGAGGTTCTACTCTAAGAGAGGTCAGACAACTCCCTGATTTCATTTATTTAACTGTAATTGTATGTCACTTTGAAAGCTAATCTTGACACACCATGTCCTTTGATGAAATCTACATCATGATGAATTATTAAAATCCAGATAATCCAGACAAACGTATTCTATGACCAACACGTGCCTGAAGAATAGGAACTAAGCTGTAATACCGGACACAGCACTTGTACAAGAGAGGTAGGGTTTATGGTCAGGACACATTCTAATTTCTAATCTCATAAAATCCCTTTAATTCTACAGAAGCATGTGCATAAACCTGTTCATGATGTTTTGATTGTGAATCTGTTTTTACACACAGAAATAGTGAACGAGTACACAAAAATGTGAGCTGCGGAGCACATTCATGGAGGCAGCTACGTTAGCACTCAATTGTAATTGCATACGTTAACTTTTCTTATACTGAAAGTACAAAAGTTAAAATTGAACCAGATGGCTGTTTAAAAGATATACTTAAAGCCCGTCAACATGTTTTGCTGTAACACTGGTAAATTCAAGAGTTTCCTGGAATAGCATGGTGAGGTACAGAGCACAAGCTTTTATCAGCTTGTACTGACGTCAGGAAGATGATTGAGTAGTTAGAGGGCCGAATCCAGATCAACCCCCCTTCATGCAAGAAATGACTGCTCATCTTCTCAGTGCACGGAATACAAGCCACCAAACAACATCAAACCTGAAGGTGCACGTTGTCTCAGTCAGTGACACCATGGAGATATCTTTGAGCACCGATGTAAGCTGCTAGTAGCTACAAATGATTTTTTGGCTACTAGACACAAAAACCTTTAGCTGAAGTTTGTTGTTTTTATATATAGCACAATATCTAATTTAATAGGACAGTCTTCAACTACATAAATAGTAAGAAACTGAAAAATGATAGTGTTGGCCCCCTTAAAAATAGTCTGGGTGAAATGGTGGATGAGGATGAGGAAAAAAACAATATGCTAAATGACTTTTATTCAACAGTATTTACACAAGAATATCCCTTGACAGCCATCATGATCAATGATAACATAAATTTTCCATTAAATGTCACCTGGTTAAGCCAACAGCAAGTACGGCGCCATCTAAAAATCAGTAAAGTTGACAAATCCCAGGGCCCAGGTGGGATACATCCCCAAGCAGTGCAAGAATTAAAGAGAATCTGTCACCCTTTTTGGGCATTCTAAACTGTGCCCACCATCTCGAATATACTGTAAATGAGGTTCCTGTAACCCCCTCTATGTGCCCAGATGTCCCCCTGCATACCTGAGAAATGCACTTTTATTCTGTCCGAACTGTATGGTAATTAGGGCTGAAAATGTCAGAGAGGGATCCCTCTATATGGTCTTTGTCGCCTCCTGCCTGGAATAGTTGCTCTTTTGAAATTCCTGCTCCTCCTGTATATGGGCGTTGAGTGACAGGCTTATACTAGCGCCTGAGCAGTGGAGACGGGGAAGAGAAGAAAAAGTACCCCTGTATATAGCGAAGCACAACCAGAAACAATTTTTGATGCAAGTGAAATTTATTAAATTATAATGTGTAATGGCACAAAAGAGCCAAGAAAAATATTAAAAACAATTAAGAACACTACTGGTCCGGACCAGCCCTCCCTCTGCATAGGCACACGATTTACAGATTACAGGCAATTGACATAAGATGACAGAGATTATAGCAATCAAACACCAGTGCTTTCATATGTAATGAAATAGTATAACATAGTTCAACATAACATTTCAATATTTACAATAGAAACAGGAATTTGCATGAATCCAATTAATCTGTGGTCAGCAGGATGTCGTAATTATATCATGTCATATTCCTAGCTTCTATGATAGAACAGTCCTAAAAATAAGCTGGAAGCATACTGATTTACAGAGGCTGCTAGTTTACAAGAAGTATACCAGGTAAATAGCCTGTAGTCAATTCAATTTAGTCTATTGTAGGTAATTAACACAGCAAGATAAAAGGTTCTAGCCCAGCAGGGATCAGATCAACATAGCAATGTAAATATCAAATTAACATGTTAAAGGCAGAACCCCCAGGGAGGGTTGCTATGTAAAAACCGTTACCACAATAAGTGTCAAGAAGGTGCCAACAGAGGGGGGGAGGGCGGCCAGGCCCCACGCGTATCGCCGCAAGGCTTCGTCAGGAGCTGATGAGTGGGTACAAACAAGACTCTTTTATATGGTGACCACAGGTGAGAATGATTAATACGTTCCGTGCATCCAGAACGCCCGGGGGAGGCGTGGCGCACAAGGAGCGAGGCTGAGGACGGACCGGGACATCCGTGGCGTCACTTCCGGTGACGCGGTGCCAACCAAGTAAGTATAGTGTGTGGTTGGCACTCGCGTCATATCCGGAGCCGCACATGGACCAGCGAGGCGACAGGAAGTAATGCACATTATACCCGGTGACGCGGCGCCAGTCAAGGGAGTGAGAATATCCCAGGCTGGCGCCTATGTCATAGCTAGAGCTGCACGATCCGTGCATAAGGAAGAGAAATGGGGGGCACAGGAGGCCAAAATCAAGCACCATACTAAGAAGTAGCAGGCACAATATATACAAGACCGAGGGGTGACCATCTAAGGAATTACATTACAAATACCGGATGACATATCCAATAATCGTATGCCATGTCCGGAGTCACAGTATCTATTGTGAGGCGGCCAGAAACTAGACATCGAGAGTCAATTACAACATACTGCGAGATATACTATTTAATATATATATATAAAGTACAGTATATGAAAGACCAAGTGGTGACCAAAGGGATGAGATTAAAAATTGTCTAGGAAACCAAATAAATGGTAGAACAGACAAAAGTGAGTAAAGACCCAAGACTGGGCATAGAGAGCTGATGTTAATAGTTTCCCAGGGCACTGTATCGAAAGTATAGATAAAGTATCCTGGTTCAGAAGTATAGGATTGTATGGTCTGTCTGTCATCTTGAAAAATTTAGGAATTAAGTTACATTATAGGGGCGGTATGGTAGTTACTCAGGCAACGGATTAAGTCCATATACATATCACGTAGAACACATTAGTTAAATTCCAATTCTCGAGTTGATGTCCGTATGATGAAGAGAGGTGGAGCATCCTCGTTGTAGCCTTCTTTTTGTTGTAATAAGTACAACATGTCATTCTCCACCCATGATGTTAGTATTGTCCAATCTACCCCCGATGGGGTCTTTTCCATGCTTGTTCATGCAATACAACAGAGAGGGTTAGGTTCGTTCACAGTGGAGACGGGCACCGTGCTCCATTGAAGATACACAGTGCCCAAAGTCACACACTTCACAAATCTCACAAGACCTCGGGCATTCTTAAATGGAGCACGGTGACCCGCTCCACTGCGCAGGTGCGAGTATAAGCCTGTCACTTAATACCCATACACAGGAGGGGTGGGAATTTCAAAACAGTGGGGCAGCTATTCCAGGCAGGGGGCGGCACGGACCACATAGAGCAGACCTACCCGAGCCTTTTCAGCCCTAATTACCATACAGTGTGGGACAGAATAAAAGTGCATTTCTCAGGTATGCAGAAGGATGTCTGAGCACATAGAGGGGTTAACAGAACCCCAATTACAGCATGTTAGAGATGGTGGGCACAGTTTAGAACACCCAAAGGGGGTGACAGGTTCCCTTTCAATACCATCATAGAAAGACCATTCTGGTTGCTTTTCAAAGACTCCATAATAGCAGGGTCTCTACCAAAGGACTTATGCACAGCAAATATGGTGCCAATATTCAAAAACGGGACAAAAACTGAGCCTGAAAATTATAGGCTAGTAAGTTTAACCTCAGTGGTTGGTAAAAGCCTTGAGGGTTTCTTAAGAGGTGCTATACTGGAGCATCTCATCAAGAATTATCTTATGACTAGTGATGAGCGAGTATACTCGTTACTGTTCGCGAGTTTTTTGGATTTTACTCGTTATATTCGAATGAGCTGAAAAGCTTGTTTCCTGACTGATTTTCAGTCAATAAACATGCTGGGATTCCTTGCCAGTCATAGTAATGCCATGATCATCTCTGCTAATGGCATTAGTGTTATTGGCAGATGCAGTATAACCAAAGGAAAAAAGGTGCTCAAACCGAATAGCATGAGGTCTGGGGGGACTATAAAAAGTTACAGCATTCAGGTTCCGGGCACCTCACTGGACAGACCACCTGCCCACACAGCACAGAGCATCAGGACAAAGCAGCCAAGTTCAAGCCAAAACAGTGGCAGCACTCCCCCCAGCAGCAGGCAACAAGCACATCCAATGATTCAGTAGGAAACAGAGGGGCACTCACCCATGTAGTCTTCAAATGCTTTTATTAATCACCGGTGACATCATACGGCTAGATGGTGAAGTGGCAGCAGGGAGGGGAGCAGGAGATACTGGGCCACAGCGCCATTTTGCACCTAGCTAGTGCTTCTACGGGTCCACCCGTAAGGCTGCACTAGTCTGAAACATGTAGACCCAAGCCATGTTTATCATGTTTTTATTTTTGTAATGTTTGAAACAAAAATAGTGCTCACACTAGCATAAAAGTTAGATGAGAGCAATGAGAGAAAAAAAGGGATTGCACTAGGATCAATTATTCAATTAGGTAGTGCAGATCTGCCATTTTTTTTCTCAGCTGTAGTCAATGTTAGGAAATCATTGTAGCATGCTGTGAGTGAACACATAAATTAAAGACATAAAATACTTTGCTTCCCCGAAAATAAGACATCCTCTGAAAATAAGACCTAGTTGGTGTTTTGTAAGGCTGCTAAATATAAGCCACCCCCCGAGAATAGGCCCTAGCAAAAAAAATATTTTATTATCTGCATGCCTGAGGAAGAGAGGAGCAGGGCATGCAGCTGAGATGTGACGTACTGCTGTATGAAGCCCGCCACTGCTTTATTTCTTCCACTCCTCCTGCAGGTACAATACAGTATTCTGGGCGACACTCAGCATACATACGGTAGTAAGCCGCCAGCCAATCAAACGTTAAATGCTGGTCTTTGATTGTCCAGCCGCTACAGGCATTTATTGGCTGACCGCTTCTGGCATCTGATTGGCCGGCTTATTACCATACATGTATGCTGAGTGGCACCTGGATATCGTACATGGAGAACATGCTGTGGAACACACAACACGGTGGCAGCGGGAACAGTGAGAAAAGGTGTGCATGTGTGGATGATGGGGATATTGGGTAATGCTGGGGGATCATTAGGATATTGGGTGCTGCAGGAGGATAATGGGGATGATGGGTGCTGAAAGGGGATGATGGGTTTGTGATAACAACTACTGTACAGTATATAATAAATGTTAATTTTTTTGTTCAACAATAAATGTGAATTTATCTTGAGGGAAAAGTAAGACACCCCCTGAAAAAAAGACCTAGCGCATCTTTGGAGGCAAAAATTAATATAAGACACTGTCTTATTTTTGGGTAACAGAGAATCCATGAATTAATTTTGCCAATTTTTTTCCTTGATTGAGGCAGCCAAATGGAAACCTAATAGTAAAACGAAACATATAGCTTCCATGTAACAGGCCTCCCCTACACCTTTAAGTCTAGTTGTAAAGTGGGTGCTTAATGAATCTTGCTCGTTTCCTCTAAACCATCTTCCTCCTAATTTAAATGTCTTCATACTTCTGATACTCTTCGGGTCTGAAGGGAATGAGTAGAGGCTAGTAATGGTTCATATCTAGCAGGAAAAATGTCTAACTTGGATGCTACACAGGAGAATTGGGACAGCACAGTAGGAAGGTTAGTATTAGGGTTAGTGTAGTCAACACCTGCTGTCTTGTCATCTGGAGCATGGGTCCACTTGAAGGGCTTGTCTCACGTCCTTCAGCTCTGTCAGCATACAGTGTTGGCCAAAAGTATTGACACCCCTGCAATTCTGTCAGATAATACTCAGTTACTTCCTGAAAATGATTGCAATCACAAATTCTTTGGTATTATTATCTTCATTTAATTTGTCTTCAATGGAAAAACACAAAAGAGAATGGAGCAAAAAGCAAAACATTGATCATTTCACAAAAAACTACAAAAATGGGCCAGAGAAAAGTATTGGCACCCTCAGCCTAACTTGTTTGCACAACCTTTAGCCAAAATATCTGCGATCAACCGCTTCCGGTAACCATCAATGAGTTTCTTACAATGCTCTGCTGGAATTTTAGACCATTCTTCTTTGGCAAACTGCTCCAGGTCCCTGATATTTGATGGGTGCCTTCTCCAAACTGCCATTTTTAGACCTCTCCACAGGTGTTCTATGGGATTCAGGTCTGGACTCATTGCTGGCCACCTTTGAAGTCTCAAGTGCTTTCTCTCAAAACATTTTCTAGTGCTTTTTGAAGTGTGTTTTGCGTCATTGTCCTGCTGGAAGACCTATGACCTCTGAGGGAGACCCAGCTTTCTCACACTGGGCCCTACATTATGCTGCAAAATTTGTTGGTAGTCTTCAGACTTCATAATGCCATGCACACGGTCAAGCAATCCAGTGCCAGAGGCAGCAAAGCAACCCCAAAACATCAGGGAACCTCCGTCATGTTTGACTGTAGGGACCGTGTTCTTTTCTTTGAATGCTTCTTTTTTTCTCCTGTAAACTCTATGTTGATGCCTTTGCCCAAAAAGAGAGATTAGTGATGGGCGAGTCCTAAATTACTCGGAATCGCTTGACTCTAGCGAGTCCGAGCCCGGGACTCGCTACTCATTGCGAGTCCAATGTTAATGAATGGGGAAGCGAGTAATAGCGAGTAATGTGCGATTTACAAATCGCAGATGTGTCTCGGAAAGCATTCGCATTGCCGTTTTGGAAACCCCACTCGCAGCAGGTTTTTTGCTGCTGTGTCCGAGGCCAAACTCGCATGTGTTTGTCTTATTTGGCGCCGATGAGGCGAATCAAGCGATTTGCTCCAGCACACTAGTCCCTGCAAAAATTATTAAGTGCGCACAAGTAGTCGCACAAGCAGGTGGCATACGTGCTATTTGCAGGTAGGAGAGCAGCAACGCACTGGTCTGCCACAGAGAAAATAAAGCTGAAGGGGTTATTATGACCCAAAATCTATCAGGTGCAAAAAAATAAGAAATAGTACCTCAGCTAAGCCTCTGACTTCAGCTATTAGGAAAGCTGAGTGAGCAAGCTAAGCTATGAGGTCGGTCCTGTGTGCAATGTAAGGCTGCCCCTCCCTGCCTGCCTGCCTGCCTACAGTCCTCTACACAGTACTCCTCTGTCCTCCTGGTAGCTCTCAGATGAGCTGTTTGGGTTAAATATAAGGAATCTTGAAGTTTCCCTACACTGACTGACACTCCCTATGATCTGCTCCAGCATCTACCTCACCCTGCACTAGTTCAGATAGTCACAGGAATGTGGAGGAAATAGCGGTGGCAAGGCTTATATACAGCCTTGCCTCTTATACATGACATAGGCATCACGATGGACAGAAGCCAATCATAGTCCTGCCACAACCAACATGGCTGTGGCATTACTGAATATGATTGGCTAACATGCTTGTCCATCTTCACAAGTTTTCTGACCTAACACGCTAGGCTGTCTGGGAAGCTTAACAGATTCTGTATTCGCGAGTCCCGAATACAGTATACAGGACTCGGATTCGTAGACTCGCTCAGACTCGCTCAGACTCGCTGCTGACAGCGGGTATCCATGAAGCGGTGCGATTGTTTAAACGATTAGGGGAGATTCAAGCTACATAGCGATGTGATATAGCGAGTCTAGCGAGTGAGAAAAAGTAAACTCTGACAAAACTAGGATTGCCATTGACTTGCATTGGACTCGTTACTGTGCGAGTAATCGCTAGGAAACTCCCCGAGTACCGAGTCCTGCGAGTCCCTTACTACTCGCCGAGTAACGAGTCCTAGCGAGTAGACTCGCCCATCCTAAGAGAGATCATTCTTTCAAAACGTTTTAGGCTTTCTCAGGTACGTTTTGGCAAACTCCAGCCTGGCTTTTTTATGTCTCAGGGTAAGAAGTGGGGTCTTTCTGGGTCTCCTACCATACAGTCCCTTTTCATTCAGACGCCGACGGATAGTACGGGTTGACACTGTTGTACCCTTGGACTGCAGGACAGCTTGAACTTGTTTGGATGTTAGTCAAGGTTCTTTATCCACCATCCGCACAATTTTGCGTTGAAATCTCTTGTCAATTTTTCTTTTCCGTCCACATCTAGTGAGATTAGCCACAGTGCCATGGGATTTAAACTTTTTGATGACACTGCGCACGATAGACACAGGAACATTCAGGTCTTTGGAGAAGGACTTGTAGCCTTGAGATTGCTCATGCTTCCTCACAATTTGGTTTATCAAGTCCTCAGACAGTTCTTTGGTCTTCTTTCTTTTCTCCATGCTCAATGTGGTACACACAAGGACACAGGACAGAGGTTGAGTCAATTTTAATCCATGTCAACTGGCTGCAAGTGTGATTTAGTTATTGCCAACACCTGTTAGGTGCCACGGGTAAGTTACAGGTGCTGTTAATTACACAAATTAGAGAAGCATCACATGATTTTTCTGTGGAACTATATCCAATTTGGCTTTAGGACAATTCTTTTTGTTTTTTTTCATTGAAGACAAATTAAATGAAGATAATAATACCAAAGAAATTGTAATTGCAATCATTTTCAGGAAGAAACTGAGTATTATATGACAGAATTGCAGGGGTGTCAATACTTTTGGCCAACACTGTAGGCCTCGTGACCATCTACAGCAACCCTCTGCTGGTTGTTAACCAAGACTTCTCTGGCAGACACCATAGCAGCATGTCTCATGTAATCAATTCTCTCCAGCAAAGTCCTGACATCTTCCCTCCATTCACTGGCAATGGAGAATTCTGGATCCTCTTCTTCTTGAGTCAGACTCTACTGCAAATGACAACGCTGATGGGTGATGTCATCACAACCTTTGTTGCTCTTTCTGCGATGTCTGCTTCCAGATCACTGCTTTGGCTACACACTTCTTGATGCCCGTTGGCATCCATTGCAGGGGGATCCAGGCATCGGTATAGGCAGGACATGAAACCATCTTCTCCCATCCAGATCTTCAGCTCCTGCAGCAGTCCTTCCATCCTCACTAGGCACAGCGAAGATTATACTTTTCCTCTGATTGTTCCACTACTGGTTTTGGCTTTCAAGCACTGAAGTAAAAAAACCCATTAAATACTCAATAAAAACTGGAATCAAATGTTTAATTTCCCTGGAGTGCTACCACTGGGGAAATGGAGTATAGCACAGTTTTCATTTCAAGTAACTCCTCAGTTTACCATAAAAAATCACTATAAATGCACAGTGCATTGTAATGATATGCGTTACCTGAGACCCTTACCCTCTTCATGGCTGGTCCAACCAGATGTTCGGTTTAGTGTCCTGGATTACCAAAGCACAATGTTTATTGCTGCTCAAAATGCCATACGGGAGTCCCCAAACAACTGGTAACAGATAAGAGTCTTGTGAGTGGTGAGTCTGTGTCTGGTGAGTGCTTGTGTGCATTCTGATTTATAAAGGTACAGAGTGATTTTTATTTATCTAGGTTTATTTATACCCTATATATGGCAGAATGGGGGCCTTGACTCTATGTTGTCACTTCATAAAATAAGAGATATGGTGTAAGGTTTGCCATGAATGTATGTCGATATCGTCATTGCATAATAGAAGAAAAACATTCAATTGTTTTCAGCAGCTCACAAACTTCTATGAAAGCATGATCTCTTTCTATCTGGAAGGTGAACAGAGGAAAAAGGAATCCGCATACTCCAAAAGGTGAGAGTCCTAGAAGTATAATTAAAGTGAAACTCCGGGGAGATAAGAACTGTTAGTACTATCCCTGCCTTCCTTCATAATAAAGCTGAGCTGCGTGCTACGGATGCGCCCCAGGGCTCAGGTACTCGGCTCTTGGGCTATCTTCAGTCCAAGAAGTCACGGGTGGCCATCACGAGGCCGTGGCCCTGGTGGTCAGCTTAATACTAAGGGGTATTTACAGGGGATTATTTACAAAATTGTCTTCGTGATGCCACCTGCTGAGTCTGGTGATGTTCACCAGCGCCGCCTCTGTCCTCCGGTGGTCGGTGGTATTGCGGCCTAGATGGATTAGTCCGCGCAGGCCGGACTGGACCACCGGGGCAGCAATGCAGTAATGCAAACAGTTTATATTGAAAGGATGCAGCAGAGTCGAAACTTCACTTCACCGGGTAACTTTACTTGAAAACCTTTCATTCAGCAATACAGCCTTTCAGTAGTTATTTGTGGTACAACGGCAAATGCTCTGGATGCTGCAATTGGGATTTCTAGCTGTAGATGGAACACTCCTTCATGTTCCTTTCCTTTTCCTTCTTTTCTCTTGTTCCCAGTACTGTGAAGTCTGATCTCTTATAGATGACCTGACCTCCTTCTGCTTGTTTTAGTCTCCTCTCCCTTGTACCCGTCGGGTTAACATTCTGTTGAATACTGCAGCCGCCTACTGCGGTTCTGATTCTATTCTTGTGGGTTCTTTGGGAGTCGGGGCCGTATCTGTAATATCCCCGTTTAGTGGATTTTCTGTGAGCCTTGAAGGATCTCACAGTTGCGGGCTCCGGTACCCGGTTTTCTTCCTATGGGGCAAACTCTTCCTTTACTCACTTCCCCATTCGAGTGAACTCTGCCTCTCTGAGTTTCCTTCTCTCTCTTTCTTCTCTTTGGGACCTTCCCTTTAGTTCTCTAGGCCTCTCAGCCGAGGAGGCCCTCTTTGCTCCCTCTCAGGCTGGCTGCCTGTCTCCTTCAACTGCTGCTCCATCTTCTCTCCACTCTCTGACCAACTGCTTTGAGCTCTTTGATTCCCTCTAGAGGTCGGTAAGACTTTCCCGGGGTCCCTCCCACCCACTATTCTAGTGTGTGAGTGTTGCTGTAGGGTTCCATCTAGTGACCATAGTCCCAACTGCAATGGAGTACTACACCGCTTTTCTGGGTCTAGTACCCCTTTTGTGGCACTTACGTAGTGGGGCGCCACACTACAGTTCTAGGATCTATAGATCACCTATCTAATATATAAAGCTGAATGTCTGTATATGTGTGTGTGTGTGTGTGTGTATGTATATCCGGGATTGGCATCTACACCGTCGCAACTACAGCCACAAAATTTTGCTCAGTCACACGTCTGGACCCCGAGAGCGTCATAGGCTATGTTGGGAGGTGAAATTTTAACCCTGCGCGTTCCAGTTCACCAAACAATTTTGCCCCTAGCTACATAATGGGGAAAAAAATTAATGGAAAAGTGTTGGAGGAAAATCGACAGCTGTCAGCTATAGCCACAAAAGTTTGCACAATCACACGTCTGGACCCCGAGAGCGTCATAGGCTATGTCGTGAGGCGAAATTTTAACCCCGCGCATTCCAATTCACCAAACAATTTTGCCCCTATCTACATAATGGGGAAAAAGTGACAGTTACCAGTTGACAGTTGTGAATGAGAGGGGCTCATTTTTTTTTTTTTCCCCTCTTTTACTTTCTGTTATCAGCTCTTTTCTTCTCTTTTCCTCCCCTCCCCCTCTTCTTCCCCATAATTTTCCTTTTAACTCTTTTAGAACCTGCAGGTATGTGATTGGTTAGAAATAATTGATGTATATTTGTCACACATGCGAGAGGGGGCTGTTTTTTTGCTTTTAAATTGTATATATTCTTTTTGTCTGTATTGCCATTGTACTGACGATTAAGTGGGCTAGACCCACGAAACGCGTCCAGGAGCTCCTCTGGAACATGTGTGATTTTTAAAAATTTTTGAAAATAAAAATGAATTTTGTGGCACCGGATTCTACACTCTTTTCTACCGCTTAATGATAGCGCCAAAGACTAACAGCACATACCAGCATATAGTCATAAGGTGGGGCCCCAACATGAGATATTCACCACGCACGGGGACATGTATACACACCACACGCACACAAAGAGTAACAGCAAGTGTATAGTCGCTAAGGTGCAGCCCCAACATTGGATACTGACCACGCACCTGAACAAACACATACCACAAAGAGACACACACAACACAGAGACACACACACACCCCCAAGGGGACACACACACACACCACAAAGAGACACACACAACACAGACACACACACCACACAGAACCCCCCCACAAGGACACACATAGCCACCCTATAGGGACACATGCACTCACCCTACAGGGACACACACACACACCACAATGAGACACACACACACCAGACAGACCCCCCCACAGGGACACACACACATACACACCCTATAGGGACACATGCACTCACCGCACAGGGACACACACACATACCACAAAGAGACACATACAACACAGAGACACACACACACCACACAGACCCCCCCACAGGGACACACACACATACACACCCTATAGGGACACATGCACTCACCCCACAGGGACAAACACACCATAAAGAGACACACACAACAGAGACACACACCACACAGACCCCCCGCCCACAGGGACACATGCACTCACCCAACAGGGACACACACATACACACACCCCAGGGACACACACCACACAAACAGACACAGATGTGCACAAATCATCTCACACAACTCGCCTCATACGTGTGCTATCTTTAATTTCCAAACATAAACATCTGATTGGCTGTTTTTAATGTGCAACACACGTGCCCTATAGGGAATTAAGGCAGATGTCAGTCACATGAGCTGTCTATTATGTGTATGCGTGAGGTAACATATACTGCCCAGCCGGGGGGAGGGTTTACTGTTGGCTGGAGATTTATTAGGCTGCCTATAGCAACCAATCACAGCTCAGCTTCTATTTTCTTACAGGTCATTAATATGACATATTCAAATTCTATTTTGTTATAGCTAACATCAGGTATTTATTAACCCGGGCGTAGCCGGGTACTACAGCTAGTGTAATATATAAAGCTGGATGTGTGTATGTATGTGTGTATGTATGTATATCCGGGATTCGCATCTACACTGTCGCAACTACAGCCACAAAATTTTGCAAAAACAAGTGATTTTTAATGACAAGTAAAAACAGGGGGTTACAACCACAGTACAAGCAGCATTGTGGCAGGCTGCACCACTGACACACACAAGATATATGTGAGATAGTATCAATGCACAAGGTTATTTCATGCCAGAGAGAAAAAAAAAAAAACAAAAAACAAAAAAAACACATAATACATAGTATTAGTACAACATAGTTTATACCCAAATGGGTGTACATATGTGCAATATATAAAGGTTTTATACCTAGCTAGGCACATTCAACCTACCGTGTTTCCCCGAATATAAGACAGTGTCTTATATTAATTTTACCCCCAAAAGTCCCACCCTGTCTTATATTCGGGGTATGACTTATATATAAAAAAAAAATGACGTAGGGTTGCAGCCCCCATACAGTATCCCACACAGCCTCCCATACCGTAGGGTTGCAGCCTCCATACATTATCCCACTGCAGCCTCCCATGGGGTCCCATGGGGTCCCAGCCCCATACATTATGCCACTGCAGCCCCCAGCACAGTACAGTTAAAACCGCAATTCCGCCGCACAGCCGACTTGCGGCCGACTTGCGGCACACTTGCCGCACCTTGCCGCAAGTTTCCCATACAGTACCGTACATTGTATGGGGACCTGCCGCAAGTGTGCCGCAAGTCGGCCGCAAGTCGGCTGTGCGGCGGAATTGCGGTTTTAATGGGCAAATCAAGGAAACTTCCTTACTTTTTAATGGCGGGCTCGGGCTATGGATTCCTCCACGGTGCAGGGCGTTGACCAGCTGCTTCTTCATGCAGGAGCTTCTGGCCAATCAGCACTCGAGCTGCTAGCCAATCAGAAGCTCCTGCCAGCAGCGGTGACTTCAGGCCGGGGCGACAAGATTAACCCTATGCCCTCGAGGTTACCTGCGGCACCTGAGGGCAGAGGGGATCCCACGGGGGACAGCGGACCTGCGGCTGCACCTGAGGCCAGAGGGGATCCCACGGGGGACAGCGGACCCGCGGCTGCACCTGAGGGCAGAGGGGAGCCCACGGAGGACAGCGGGGCCAGCGGGACAGCGGGGACACAGGTAATATGCAATGGGCAAAAAATGGCACTGTAGCGGTCCCCTGTCTTATATTCCCCGAAAATAAGTCAACCTGTCCTATTTTCGGGGTATGACTTATATTGGCAAATTACGCGCCAGCCCTGCCCTGACTTATATTCGGGGGTGACTTATTTTTGGGGAAACACGGTAGGTACAGTTTCACCTGAGTATATATAATAATATTTGGCTCAATGTGTAGTGGATCTAGGATATGGATGTCCACTATATCCCCAGACTCTGGTTGCATATACAGCTCATATAGCAACCACGCTATTGAGACCAGTATCTGGCAGAATATCCTGTGCAAGTTACCTATGAAGTGCTACAGTGCTCCTTGCGTCTCTCAGTCAATGGTGCCCCTGACCCCTACGGCCGTTTCGGCTCCACCTTCATCAGGGGGTGTCAGTCTGGGCTGTGTAGTGAGCTTAAAAAGGCTGGGCAGCCAATAAGAAATTAATGGACACAGCAGTGTAGTTTACATTGCTGCAATCCCAGGAAATGTGGGTGTGACCGCAGATGCATCATCAGGGAGCCAGTCACATGGAAGTCACGTAACCGTGCTCCACCAATGAGATCACGGCCAACAGTCTGTGTACTCAGTTACTAAGGTTACAGAACCTATGTCATCAGGAAGGGCCTGAACAACTCTGGTATCAACAAATTAACCCCTTCTCCGCTTCTATACATAAACTATTGCCACAAACAGCATCTTAAACAATAGGTGGATACAATTACAACCTGTAGTGCAATATATAAAGGGAAACATACAATAATATTTCTTAGTTATTATCATGTATTACAATATAATAAATGTAATGTTTTATCCCCACATAAAGTCCACCCTGATCAAAATCCATATTGTGGCATATATCAATATGACAGGTGCTCCAACATGATCGTCCAGTTATTTGCAGATGCGATGACATGGCTCTGATTACACATATCTTGCAGTGGTCCACATAATATAATATTCCAATTGGGTCAATGTTTCATCATTTTGATCTAAGTCAAAGAGTCCACTTTGAATCTCAAGGCTGCAGCCTATTAAAAACATGGATAAAAAGAACCCTGATTAGGATCAACACCGATAATGGCAACCCAGATAATGTCAATCACAAGTATGGAATGAAACTGTTATACTCATTCAGTCCCTCAGACTGTAGGGTGCCAAGCCTCCAAATCCACCGAGTTTCCAACATTGCAAGCCTCTTAGCTATAGGTCCACCCCTCAGACCTAGATCTACAGTGTCGATACTCCTCACCTTAAGAAGTTCACCTCGGGATGCATGATGCTCCCAGAAATGTCTGGGCAGTGTTTTAAGATGTACAATATCCTGGCACTCCTTCGCTGCATTTATAGCAAGGACATGCTCCCGTACCTGTACCTTTAGGGGTCTTGTAGTAAGCCCCACATAGATTTTATCGCAAGGACAAGTGGCGTAGTAGATCACAGCTGTTGTGGTACAGGTAATTGACTTTCTAATTGAGAAGGTTTTTAGTCCCTTAGAATCCCTAAATGTATCCGTTCTTATAATATTGGGGCATGCCACGCATCTGCCACATGGGCGGCAGCCCACCCTCTTAGGGACGGTATCTAAAAAGGTGGTCTTACTACCCACATAATGGCTGGACACCATATGGTCACGCAGGTTCCTTGATCTGCGTATCCCTATCATAGGGCGCGGAGGTAAAATTTTAGCCAATATTGGATCTGCCAATGAACAAGAGCGTATCCTCCCAAATTGCCCATTATACGTGGTCACAAACCTCATATGACCATCTCGTGTCCTGCTCGTCCTGCCATATAATAACTAATTTCTGGAACTATGAAGAGCTCTGTGAAACGCGTTTTTCACAGACCTTCTGCTGTACCCACGTTCCAAAAATCAATTTTTTAATTCCTCAGCACGGGTACAGAAATCTACCTCAAATGAACAAATACGCCTAAGCCTCAGAAATTGCCCCACCGGTACCGACCGGATCATATATGGTGGGTGAGGCGAGGTAGCATGTAGTAGTGTATTAGTAGTCGTGGGTTTCCTGTATATGTCAGTCTGCAGACATCCACTGCCATCCCTCCTCACGGTAACATCCAAGAACTCAACCCCGACCTTATGAGTTTGATATGTAAAATGAATGTTCAAATCATTATCATTAAGAGATGACATAAATTTATCCAGGTCGTCTTCCGATCCCTGCCAGATCAAAAAGATGTCGTCGATGTACCGAACCCATAGGGGGATTCGGTCCACCGACGACAACCGGTCTGAAAGGAATAGGTCCCTCTTCCACAGCCCCAGGAACAAATTTGCATACGAGGGCGCATAGGCCGCCCCCATAGCGGTGCCCTGGAGCTGTAGGTAGAAGGACCCATTGAATACGAAGAAATTATGAGTCAGGGTGAACTCAAGAAGCTCCATGAGGAGGGAGACAATGTCCGCCGGCAGACAAGACATACCCAGGAAGAAATGTACAGCACGCAACCCGTCATTATGATGGATATTTGTATAAAGTGATTCCACGTCACCTGTAGCCATCACGGCATCACTGTCAAGGTGAAGAGAGTCCACCTTTTTCAGAAACTCAGTGGTATCCTTAATAAAGGAAGGCTCTCCACCAAAACCTGAAGTTTTGAGTCAATCCACTTATTCACATTCTCCAAGACGTTCCCTCGCCCTGACACGATGGGCCTGCACATATGTACACCCATTTGGGTATAAACTATGTGCACATATGGACACCCATTTGGGTATAAACTATGTTGCACATATGTACACCCATTTGGGTATAAACTATGTTGTACTAATACTATGTATTATGTGTTTTTTTTTTTTTTCTCTCTGGCATGAAATAACCTTGTGCATTGATACTATCTCACATATATCTTGTGTGTGTCAGTGGTGCAGCCTGCCACAATGCTTGTACTGTGGTTGTAACCCCCTGTTTTTACTTGTCATTAAAAATCACTTGTTTTGCAAACTATGGGACGTTTGATCGTGTATTCCTATTTATATATATGTACCTAAGGTGCCATTTGTCTAGTCCATGTGCGATAGTCTTTTTCTGATAATTTTGGTAGTGGATATAGACAATCCCTAAATGAAGTGTATTAGCCATAAAAGTTTACACAGTCACACGTCTGGACCCCGAGAGCGTCATAGGCTATGTTGTGAGGCAAAATTTAAACCCTGCGCATTCCAGTTCACCAAACTATTTTGCCCCTATCTACATAATGGGGTACAAGTGAAAGGAAAGGTATTGGAGGAAAATCAACAGCTGCCAGTTACAGCCACAAAATTTTGCACAGTCACACGTCTGGACCCCGACAGCATCATAGGCTATGTTGTGAGGCGAAATTTTAACCCTGTGCATTTCAATTCACCAAACAATTTTGTCCCTATCTACATAATGGGGAAAAAGTGACAGTTACCAGTTGACAGTTGTGAATGAGAGGGGCTTAATGACCGTGCCAAAGACTAACAGCATATACGAGCATATAGTCACTAAGGTGGGGCCCCAACATGGGATATTCACCACGCACGGGGACATGTATACACACCACACGCACACAAAGAGTAACAGCAAGTGCATAGTCGCTAAGGTGCAGCTCCAACATTGGATACTCACCACTCACCCGATTACACACACACACCACAAAGAGACACACACAACACAGAGACACACACACACACCCTATAGCGACACATACACTCATCTTACAGGGACACACACACACCACAAAGAGACACACACAACACAGAGACACACACACACCACACAGACCCCCCCCCACAGGGACACACACACATACACACCCTACAGGGACACATGTACTCACCCCACAGGGACACACACACACACCACAAAGAGACACACACAACACAGAGACACACACACCACACAGCCCCCCCCACAGGGACACACACATACACACCCTATAGGGACACATGCACTCATCCCACAGGGACACACACACCACAAAGAGACACACACAACACAGAGACACACACACCACACAGACCCCCCCACAGGGACACCCACACATACACACCCTATAGGAACACATGCACTTCCCCACAGGGACACACACACACCCCAGGGACACACACACCACACAGACAGACACAGATGTGCACAAATCGCCTCCCACAACTCTCCTCATACGTGTGCTATCTTTAATTTCCAAAAATAAACATCTGATTAAAAATAGCCAATGTGCAACACATGTGCCATATAGGGAATTAAGGCAGATGTCAGTCACATGAGCTGTCTATTATTTGTATGTGTAAGGTAACATATACTGCCCGGCTGGGGGGAGGGTTTACTGTTGGCTGTAGATTTATCAGGCTGCCTATAGCAACCAATCACAGCTCAGTTTCTATTTTCCTACAGGTCATTAATATGACATATTCAAATTCTTTTTTGTTATAGCTAACATCAGTTATTTATTAACCCGGGCGTAGCCAGGTAGTAACTGCTCTTCAGCTCTCATGCCTCACTTAGGGGACAGAGATGTTCAGTGGCTGCAGCATAGAGAGCAGGAGGTGTGTCAGGGGCATTGACCTGGGGGCTCCAGGATCATCTAACATTCCCACCCTCTCACGCCTCTGAATCGACAGGGGGCATGGCAGGGGCTTGGCCGCTGGCCCCATGGTCACAGAACATGTTACTAGTGATAATGGAACTTTGGAGTTAATATCATATCTAACAGATGCTACAGAGATGTCTGGATACTTTGCTGTGACTAAGGAGACAATGACTATTCATAGAACGTTTCAGGGGACAGGATTGTAGTGTGACTATGGGGCCGGCAGTCTTGCCCCCTGCCCACACAGAAGTGTGAGGGGGCGAAAATGTACGATGATCCTAGAGCACCCAGGGTTCATGTTCCTTACACACCTCCTGATCTCTGCTGCAGCATTATTGAATTTCTCTGTCCCCTGAGGGAGGCGTGAGAGCTGAGAAGCAGATATAATTTTATTGAGTTATAAGCAATCTATAGATCCTAGAACTTTAGTGCCCAGCTAAGCTCCATCATATAGGAGGGCAGTGACAGTACAAAAAAGTTTTATCTCCCCAGATTTCACCTTTAAACCTATCTAACATTTATCGCAAATACTTTTGATGCATATACCCATTTAGGTTTTGTTGTGTCCCTTGGATTTCTTTAATCTGACAATGTAGCCCTCAAAAAATAAAAAGTTTGTGTCTATAGAATAGTCTAGGAAGCTGGAAGCCATTATATAGAAAAAGTGAGAATTGGATGTTTTTATAACCATGCCAGAAAAAATAGAATGGTGAGAAACTGTGTATTTTAAATATACATTTATTTTTATTTTATTTTTTATAGACATGAGTATAGGTGTTATGATTTTGTTGGGGGAAAACATAAACTCCCTGACAGAAGTTATGTCGCTTATCTATGTTATGTAAATAAAAGATTATAACCTGATGTTAAATTTATCCATTGGTTGTATAAATTACTCTTTTGAAAGCTGAAACCCTCCGAAATTCGGTTTAGGTTTAGAAAATAAATTGGCATCAATGCCGAAATATTGATCATTTAATGAACACAGAATGGTCAAATTATAACAAGACAAAAGTTTTGTCGCCTGGTCATATAATGCCTAGTCTTAGTTTACATCCTCACCTGTGCCCGGTAAATGATCGGTTAATTAGTGGGAGAGTCTAAAAAGAAAACCAGCACCCCAGACCTTCACTTAAACTGCAACTTGAGCTCTGACAACATGCCAAAAATCCACCCTGCGACCAAAGCCTTGATTATCAAGAGACTGAAAAACAGATCCACTACAGAGGTGGCTGGCACCTTTAATGTGTCTCAGTGTCAAGTATGAAGAATTAAAAAAAGATTTGAAGAGACTGGAGATGTGTGACAAGCTCAGGTCCGGCAGACCCCACAAGACAACTGCTCAGGAGGAACGTTTGTTGGTTAGAAAATCCAAAGCAAGCCCCTCTTTCACTGCAGTAGAGCTCCAACAGCCCTGGTCACCTCAAGTCCCAGTGTCAACTAGAACAGTTTGTAGGATTCTGTCTCAAAATGGCCTCCATGGTCGAATCAGTGCCCAGAAGCCAGCACTAAACAAAAGGCAAATAAAAAACCGTGTGGCATTTGCAAAGTCCCACAGCCTGTTAAACAGATGGCTGCTGGAAAAGTGTCCGAAGGTGGATTTCTCAGATGAATCTTCAGTAGAATTACACCACAGCTGCCGCAAATACTGCAGGAGACCTACTGGAGCCCGTATGAATCCAAAATACAATCAGAAAACAGTTAAATTTGGTGGTGGAAAGATCATGGTCTGGGGTTACATTCAGTATGGGGGTGTGAAAAATATTTGCAAGGTGGAAGGCAATATCAATAAACTTAAAATATCAAGAAGTATTAACTACCCCTTATATTCGAAATCATAAAAGGGGTCAAATTCTGCAGCAGGATGGTGCTTCATCTCATACATCCATCTCTACAACAAAGTTCCTCCAGGCAAAAAAGATCAAGGTGCTCTAGGACTGACCAGCCCAGTCACCAGACATGTACATCATTGAGCATGTTTGGGGTAGGATGAAAGAGGAAGCTTGGAATACAAAATCAAAGAATCTAGATGAACTCTGGGAGGCATGTAAGACTGCATTCTTTGCTATTTCTGAAGACTTCATTAATAAATTGCATGAATCATTGTTGAACCGCATGGATGCAGTTCTTCAAGCTCATGGAAGTCACACAAAATATTAAATATGACTCTAATAGCACCACAACATCATTCACCAATGTATGCAACATATATTTGTATTTTAAGTTAATTTTGTGTTTGAAAATCACATTATTTTCTGTGGGCGACAAAACCTTTCTCTTGCTCAAATCTGACCATTCTGTGTTCATTAAATGATCAATATTTCAGCATTGATACCAATTTATTTTCTTAACCTAAACCACATTTCGGAGGGTTTCAGCTTTCAAAAGAGTAATTTATACAACCAATGGATGAATTTAAAGTCAGGTTGTAAGCTTTTATTTACATAACATGGATAAGCTGCATAACGTTTGTCAAGGAGTGTAGGAATAAATGGTAAGTACAGTAACTTTGATTAATTTTATCTCTAAACAAATCTACTACAATAAGATCTTTCAGAAAGTGCAAAGAGATGTCAAACTATACATTTCCATCAGTGATTTATAACTTGGTTAGATCATATTTAGATTTTTAAATTGGACACTAAATATTTATATCAGCTACCACAAGGCTGAGTTTGAAAGAAACCTAGTAATTCATTAACTTCTTCAATTTGTATTGTTAACATTTTAGAGGCTATTTTTGTGCATACATTTCTGGAAGTAACACCCAAAGAAATGAGCAATATAAGGAGTGAGCAATGTAAGGAGTGCCTCCTCTGTTATATGTCAACCAAATGCCAAAATAAGGTTAAAGGAACAAGTGACGCTAATGATGAATTTAAAATTAATTCAATCATGTAAATATAAATATTAACCTTGCGTAGTTTGTAAAAGTTTATTGAACAATCATACTAATTGTTTGTCGGTGTTTCTTAGTAAACATTACTATTTCTTATTCTGGTTTAATGGAGAGGCAATGACTTCCACAGGGACTTGCTCAGGAGTATTAACCTTTGCTGTCGAAATAATGTAGCAGAAGCTACTGTACATATCAAAAAATAAACTAATCAAATAACTGGAACATACAGTACATGTAAGTAAAAAGACAGCCTCAAGTTGGTAAAGGAGTATATCTTAGGCTAGGGTAACACTTCAGGTTTTTTTTTTAAAACCTGATCCAGTTTTGAGCTTTTAAAAAGCTCAAAACTGGAGCAGGAAACGCTCCTCATAGGAGCCTATTATAAAAACCGGATTGCATTACATGCAATCCGGTTACTGCCTCCGGCTCTGCAGCCTGCATGATTTTTCATGCAGGCTGCAATTTTCGGAGCGGTTCTAAGCCCCGCAATACGGTAGCCGGATTGTTCTGGATGTGTAAGCCTGAGCAATGCGGTTACCGCCTCCGGCTCTGCAGCCTGCATGAAAAATCATGCAGGCTGCAGTTTTCGGAGCGGTTCTAAGCCCTGCAATGCGGTAACCGGATTGCTCTGGATGTGTAAACCTGAGCAATGCGGTTACCGCATATACTTTGCTTATCCCGGCTACTGCCGGGATAAGCAAAGTGTTATCAATGTTTTAAAAGATTAAATTTTATTAATAAATGTGGTTATAATGTTTCTATGGGGTGCCCACCCCCCTAGAGACATACCACCCACTCAGGTGGGCGTATAATGATGTAATTCCTGATGTACAGTAGTCGGCTCCTGTCAACTACTGTTCATCTTTATGAATGAAGCCGCCGGCTCCTCTGTGTGCAGCGTGCATACTCTACCTAATGTAGGTATAGTATGTGCGCTGTCTGAAGTCCAGCAGGCTTATACAGTAGATCTATGGGCTGCGCAGACCATAGATCTACTGTAAATGCCTGCAGGACCCTGGACAGCGCACATGCTATACCTACATTAGATGCAATCTGAGAGTCCTCAGTGGTTGATACCTTTTAATGGCTAACTGAAAAGATGGTAAACATAGCAAGCTTTCGGGACGCTGTACATATAACGAATATTTATACCGTGTTAGCCAGTAGATAGAAAAAATAAATTGCAATCTGAGAGTCCTAAATGTATGTGTCTTCAGAATTTGTGTCATTACCAGCCTGAAGAAGGGAACTCAGCGTCCCTAAAGCTTGCTATGTTTACCATCTTTTCAGTTAGCCATTAAAAGGTATCAACCACTGAGGACTCTCAGATTGCAATATATTTTTTCTATCTACTGGCTACCACAGTATAAATATTCTTTACCATACATTAGATGCTGCACTCAAGTGTGACTGCAATGGTGTGACTGCAGTGGGTGCAGTAAAAAAAAAACTGATCTGGTTAGTTAACATGGGGCCCTATGGGAATCACATGCAAATCCGCATGGCACTAAATTAGTTTTCGCATAAGTTTTCACATGGGTTTTTTAAGGCTAGGGTCACACTTGCATGCGTTTTTTAAAGTTGTTTTTGACAGCCTGCGTTTTTGGGCTGCATTTTTGCTTTTAGGTCTGGAGCAGCCTTAAAAAACTCATGCGAAAACTCATGGTACCATTTAGTGCCATGCGGATTCGCATGCGATTCCCAGAGGGCCCCATGTTACAAAAATGCATGCGTTCTTGAAAAGGCACCAAAAAACTCATCATGATGCATTTTTTGGAGCTGTGCCAAAAACTCATGGAAAACAACTCATGGCACTTTAGCCATGCTTTTTTGGCATTGGGGCATGCATTTTTTGTTTTGGGGCCTATGGATGAGTTTTTGCATGCGTTTTTCACAAAATACAAGTGTGAAAAACTCATGGGAAAAAACTCATCCACAACGCAAGTTTCACCCTAGCCTGGCAAAAACAACCTTAAAAAAATGCAGCCAAGGGTGACCCTAGCCTTATTTTGTAGTACAGCTAGAAATCACACACTACCCCCTAGTAATAAATTTTCTTTGTTTCTATTCCAATGCTATAGTTATACTCCATTCTCTCACTTTTTTGTGTACCAGATTAGCATTTGCCTTAGGCTGGGGTCACACATAAGCCCTTGGTCCGTTTTTGGCTTCATTTTTGCCATTTTTTTTTTCTAAGTCCAAAAATTGATAGAAAAACGGATTGGATGTAATAAACACCCTGTCCATTTTTTTCTGCACCTAAAAACATTGCTATGTAAGTTTTTGAGCCAAAAACGTTGCTAGCAACATTTTTGGGGTCCGTTTTTCAAAAAAAAAAAATTTTAACATGGGCCTTATGGAAAAACGGATTCGTTTTTTCAAGAATTTTGGTCAAAAAATGACTAAGTCCAAAAACGTTCAGAGGTACAGGAGGCTCAAAAAGCACCCTATAAAAAAACGGATTGGTCATGGAAAACACTTCCAAAAACGGATTTCTATGTGTGACCCCAGCCTAACCCTGCCAGTATCCTGGCAGCCATCTTGAGTGAGAAGGAAGATGCTCAGTGTTATTGCAGATCTATGCAGACTCTGTTTTTGATATGTTAAGGGGTCTAAAATCTTAATATTACATGAGGAGGACAGAGGGATGTAAAAAGAGAGAGTTTACCTTCACAAGAGGAAATGCAAAGTACATATTGTAACAAATCCTGGTCAGTGTTTATAAGGAATTAAACACAAATATAGCACCACTGAGGTCCCCCCAAGGTGGAATCTTGAGATGGCATAATCCTCGCCATTTAGTGTCTGAATGATGCTGCTTAAGGAAAAACAGTTGGGAAGTATGGAGAATTTGGGAGTTGTTGTGGATCTGTGAGTGATGTTGATTTGCCAGCGGAGAGTTCAAGTTAGTAGCAAATAGTGAGTCAGGTTACCCTGAGGTCTACTTCATCCAATTCAAATAGAGCAGGTAAACTGGTGGAGTTGGTGGGAAATGAGAGTCTGGCACAACTTGATATAAAAACCATATTGGATTTCCTTGTTTAAATGAAAACTCAATTTCACCTCATTTTTAGGCTCGGAAAACTCTTAGCAAGTGCCAAACTTTCAAAATGCCATTCCCAGATAAATTATTGCCACTGCAACCAAAACTATCCAGCATAACTTGAACTGGCAAATCAAGATTGAAGAATATGTAGTAATGGACTATATGGCATAGCTTTAAAAAGGTTAGTGCAACCTCATAAATTGTTTTCCCTGTCTACAGCTCTTGAATTCTCAGGTAGCCATAGCAAGATATTCTACATGTACCATGTCTCTACAGTACATTGGTCCACTGAGGAACTGATTAATCTCATTCTTAAGGAATTTGTAAATACAGTGCGTTGTAAAAGTATTTGCCCCCCCCCCCCTTGAACTTTTCAACCTTTTGCCACATTTCAGGCTGTAAACATAAAGATATACATTCTAATTTTTTTTGTGAAGAATCAACAACAAGTGGGACACAATCATGAAGTGCAACGAAATTTCTGGGATATTTTAAACTTTTTTAACAAATAAAAAACTGAAAAGTGGGGCGTGCAATATTATTCGGTCCCTTTACTTTCAGTGCAGCAAACTCAGTCCAGAAGTTCAGTGAGGATCTCTGAATGATCCAATGTTGTCCTAAATGACTGGTAATGATTAACAGAATCTACCTGTGTGTAATCAAGTCTCCGTATAAATGCACCTACTCTATCATAGTCTCAGGGTTCTGTTTCAAGCGCAGAGAGCATCATGAAGACCAAGGAACACAACAGGCAGGTCCGAGATACTGTTGTGTTGAAGTTTAAAGCCAGATTTGGATACAAAAATATTTCCCAAGTTATAATCTTCTCAAGGAGCACTGTGCAAGCGATCATATTGAAATGGAAGGAGTATCAGACAACTGCAAATCTACCAAGACCCGGCTGTCCCTCTAAACTTTCATCTCAAACAAGGAGAAGACTAATCAGAGATGCAGCCAAAAGGCCCATGATCACTCTGGATGAACTGCAGAGATCTACAGCTGAGGTGGGAGAGTCTGTCCATAGGACAACAATCAGTCGTACACCACATAAATCTGGCCTTCATGGAAGAGTAGCAAGAAGAAAGCCATTTCTCAAAGATATCCATAAAAAGTCTCGTTTGAAGTTTGCCACAAGCCACGTGGGAGACACACCAAAAATGTGGAATAAAATGCTCTGGTCAGATTAAACCAAAATCGAACTTTTTGGGCACAATGCAAAATGATATGTTTGGTGTAAAAGCAACACAGCTCATCACCCTCAAAACACCATCCCCACTGTCAAACATGGAGGTGGCAGCATCATGGTTTGGGCCTGCTTTTCTTCAGCAGGGACAGGGAAGATGGTTAAAATTGATGGGAAGATGGACAGAGCCAAATACAGGACCATTGAGGAAGAAAACCTGTTGGAGTCTGCAAAAGACCTGAGACTGGGACGGAGATTTACCTTCCAACAAGACAATGATCCCAAACATATAGCAAAATCTACAATGGAATGGTTCAAAACACATCCCGGTGTTAGAATGGCCAAGTCAAAGTCCAGACCTGAATCAAATCGAGAATCTGTGGAAAAAGCTGAAAACTGCTGTTCACAAACGTTCTCCATCCAACCTCACTGAGCTCCAGCTGTTTTGCAAGGAAGAATGGGCAAGAATTACAGTCTCTCGATGTGAAAAACTGATAGAGACATACCCCAAGCGGCTTGCAGCTGTAATCGCAGCAAAAGGTGGTGCTAGTAAGTATTAACTCAGGGGGGTTGAATAATACTGCACGCCCAACTCTTGAGTTTTTTATTTGTTAAAAAAGTTTAAAATATCCAATAAATTTCATTCCACTTCATGATTTTGTCCCACTTGTTGTTGATTCTTCACAAAAAAATTAGAATTTATATCTTTATGTTTGAAGCCTGAAATGTGGCAAAAGGTTGAAAAGTTCAAGGGGGCCAAATACTTTCACAAGGCATTGTAGGTCCCAGACAAGAAATGTTCCTCTGTGATGTATGAGAACACAACTATTAGAAATAAGCCATAATCATTAAGGATAAATGCTAAAGATGAAGCCGTTACACCGGTGTGGTTGTACCTTGGTTCCCCAGCGTTACTATGCATTTCAGTGCTTTTACCCAATGCTCCTTGCCCCATAGCTGGGATACTGCAGTATGTTACCTGTATGGATTCTGCTCAGTTTCCTGCTTTGCTGCATATCCGTATGCATGTTGTAGAGTCATTGCTCCGCTGGATAACCACCTGCATGTGCGGACCCTGGCTACCTCTGTGCAAGCAATCCGTGGGTTGTGAGGTCTTCTGCAGCTGGTGCATGACATTCCACGTGTGTCCAGGCTTGCAGCTGCTGCCAAGTACCCTAGGTATCAGTTCCTGTGCTGGCAATGATGTACTGGGTTCTGTCTGTGCTTAAGGTGCGCACAAGCTCACCTTCCCCGCTTTTTTAGGTGGTGTGTACTTAAATTGCGGTATCCCACCTATAGCTGAGGGTCAACATTTATTTAAAGTTCTTCTTTCCTGTTGGGCATCACCGGAGCTTCTCATTAGGTTTCTGAACCTAACCCTGTGTGTTTGGTCCAGCCATGCTGCTCTTGGTCTCCCATTGCCTTCAGCTCCAGTCCTGCCTACATCCAGTTTTGGAATAGCTATTGTCTTCTTGTCTTTGTCTCTGGACCCGTCTTGCCTATGTGTTGGTACCGAAGTTCTTGTCTTAGAATGTGGATTCCTGCCTGTGTCCTGATGTTCCCTGCCTGTAGCAGTGTCTGATGTCCGGAGTCCAGATGTCTTGCCTGTGTCCCTGATGACGGATGTGTTTGCCTGGTATCCCAGATGACCGATGTGCCTGCCGGTGTCCCAGATGACTTTTGCCTGCTGGTGTCCCAGATAACTGATGTGCCTGCTGGTGTCCCAGATGACCGATGTGCCTGCCAGTGTCCCAGATAACTGATGTGCCTGCCGGTGTCCCAGATAACCGATGTTCCTGCCGGTGTCCCAGATGACCAATGTTCCTGCCAGTGTCCCAGGTGGCCAAGGTGCCTGCTGGTATCCCAGATGACCGATGTTCTGTTTGCACCAGACCACTTGAGTTAATTTTCAGGTCGTGTCTGTTATCTGGTGCCTGGTGTCCTTGATGTCCTGCCTGGTGTTGTTGAAGTCCTGCCTGGTGTCCTTGATGTCCAGTGTCCCTGATGTGTCCTGCCTTGAGTCGTGTCTGATGTTCTGAGTCCTGGTGTCTTACCTGAGTCCAGATGTGAAGTCCTTGGTTCTGGTGGTCCAGTCTGTGTTCTCAGAGTCGGCCCTAATCTTGTACCTTGAACTGTGCTTGTGTTCAAGTAAACTTTACGTTCTATATCTGAAGTGTGTGGTGTCCTGCATGTTACCACCTTGCCCATATGCTCAGCTGCCACAGACTGTGGTCGCTGCCCTTCCCCAGTCTGGGCAGGCCCAGGTTCCCCCTGTGGTCCAGTGGGTCCACTCACATCTACCACCTGAGACGCACGCCCCACGTCGCCGTGGCCTGGCGGCTTGGGAGCGTATGCCATCCCATCCCACCTGCAGGCCTTTCCCTAAGCCATGCTTAATGAGCGGGTCAGACTGCTTGGACCCCACCTGGTGAGTAGACCTGTTTGCTCGAGCCCTGCTTGGTCAGTGGTTCAGATTACTCGAGTGAAGAACTCTGCTGTCATTTTGTGAACTGTGAGACTTACCACCAAATTCAATTGAACTTTTTGGGGAATTTTTGTCTTTTGGGTCGTCAGAAGAGGGGGCCTGAGGAGGAGGATACTGTAATGCTGGTGTGGTTGTACCTTGGTTCCCCAGCATTACTATGCATTTCTGTGATCTTACCCAATGCTCCTTGCCCTCTAACCAACTGGGATACTGTAGTATGCTACCTGTATGGATTCTGTTCAGTTCCCTGCTCTGCTGCGCAACCATATGCGTGTTGTAGAGTCATTGCTCTGCTGGACAACCGCCCGTGTGTGCAGACTCTGGCTGTCGCTGTGGAAGCTATCCATGGGTCGTGAGGTCCTCTGCAGCTGGTACATGACTTTCCACATGTTTCCAGGCTTGCAGCCACTGCCAGGTGTCCTAGGTCTCAGTAGTTGTGCTGGCAATGACGTACTAGGTTCTGTCTGTGACCCACCACAGGGCTGTGGGGTGCCCGATCCCGGGCTGTAGTTTCACAGGGGATGTCACGGGCGGCCTGTGCCTGGGCCCATGGCCCTTGTGGTCGCTGAAAAAGAGGTTAAATAAAAATAAATAAAATAAAAAGAGTTTGTGACACCACCTACTTTATCCGGTAATGATACCGGTGCTGCTTGCAGACCTCCGGGGTGATGATAATGTAGTTTTGTTGGTAACACTCCCCGTAGGTGGAGCAGGATCCCCAGGGCAGTGATGGATGAATAGAGAACTCACAAAGGGATGCGGCTCGTCAGATGGAGATGCAGGCTGACAGTCTGTTATGAGGGAGCAAGAGTATGGCTCCTCCGCCATAGGCCAATAAAACACACACAGTCTTTGTCTCTGAACCAGGCTTTACTGGTGACTCAGGCAGCAAACAGTCTTTGCTCAGTCAACGGGTATTGATAGCCTAGGTAGTCACCAGAGAACTGGACATCTTCCTAGGGACCCTCAGTGGTGTGCTTGCCTGGTCTTTTCACCTGTCCTTACTGCACTCTCCCTCTGTTCCCTCCTCAGTGCTCCCATGCACAGAGCCCTCCGCCGGTCCCCACGGATCCTTATGGACGGTCCCTGCCTTGAGACCTCCGGATCCTATACAGGGCCTTAGGGGATTATGCTGGGCGTTGGCCCCGACTTCTGAAGAAGTCCGTGTCCTCTGCTTCTGCGGCTTGGGACTAAACGCCCGCACCGCCTCAGAGGTGGTCCTCCAGCTTTGAACTGGATCCTTCCAGCCGGGAGTCGTACCGGTCCAGATTCGGGTGCACCTCAACACTCTAGGATCCCCTTCTTTCTCTGGGCCACCTGTACTGAGGTGCTCTCCACTTTACTTTTCGCAGGGTTCACTTCCAGACTCCAACTCCTCTCATTAACTTTCCCACTCTCCACTACTCAACTAAGCTCCTTCCACCAGCAGGACCGGTTTCCTAGCAACAGTTAACCCTATCGTCCCCTGACGTAAGGTGAGTGGATGCGTGTGCTGAGGGTACCCAATTGACATCCCAGTTTCCTAGTCACAGGGATACTACGCACTCTCTTGTGGGTGCAGTACCCCTACGTGGTGTCTTGACCAGTGGGGCGCCACATCTGTGCTTAGGGTGCACGCGGCCACACCTTCCCTGATTTTATTAGTTGGAGTGTGTGTGCTTGAATTGCGGTCCAGTCTATAGCTGAGGGTCAGCACCTATTAAAAGTTCCTCTTTCCTGTTCGGCATCACCGGAGCTTCTCATTAGGTTTCTGAACCTAACTCTGTGTGCCCGATGTCTGGCCTATTCCCTGGATCCTTCCTGTGATGACATCTGTCCGAGGTTGGTGTCTGATGTTCTCCTGCTGTGCCAGTGCTACACCTGAGGCCTGACAGACAGGTACTCCAGATATGCCTGTGCCAGATGACCCTGGACTGCACTAACCCGTGAGGACCTCCTGCCATGTCATCGCCTGTTGTCTGAGATGTCTCCCTTGCCTGATATACGGAATCAGGAGCTTGGCTTCATGTCTAATCTTGTACCTTGAACTGTGCTTGTGTTCAAGTAAACTTTACGTTCTTTATATCTGAAGTGTGCGGTGTCCTGCATGTTACCACCTTGCCCACATGCTCAGTTGCCACAGACCCTGGTTGCTGCCCTTTTCCAGTATGGGCAGGCCCCTTTCCCCCTGTGGTCCAGTGGGTCTACATACATCTACCATCTAGGACGCATGCCTCATGTCGCCGTGGCCTGGCGTCGTCGGAGCGTAAGCAATCCTGTCCCACCATAACAGAAACATAGAGGGCCCTTTTTAGGTGTGCTCCGACTGAAATGTTAAATTGTTCAAAATATTATATGGCTGGCATTCGTAAACCAGTGTGACCTCAGATATGTTCATTACACTTAAAAGTCTGATGCTACAACACAAATCATAATAAATACTTTAGAAACTGGATTTTAACAGGGCAGAAGTTTATACTATAATTATTGTTTGGCCCAAACATTTTCAGTAAATTCCCTCTACAAAAAAATTAATGCAAGCGCCTAGATTTGCATCACAGTGCATTGTTTATACTACAGTATCAATGGCAGCATTGAAAGTCATTAGTCCAGTTCCCTAATGTATTTTTAACTAACAATACGTAACACAGCAAGGAAAGCAAAAAGAGGAATTGTAACGCAAGTGGTTATTTATAGGTAATGAAAGTTCAACTAATATCATTTGGATTCCTCCCTTTCATGGAAAATAATGTAGTTTCATTATCATCATGATCATGATGTTCACTGAAAAGGAAAATCCTACTTATATAGTAAAATATATGTTTGTACCGTGTTAGCCAGTAGATAGAAAAATATTAGAATCTGAGAGTCCTCAGTAGTTGATCCCTTTTAATGGCTAACCGAAAAGATGGTAATAAATAGCAAGCGTTCAACACTGTTTGGATCTCTTCTTCAGGCTCATAATACAAAATGTGACTTTAGATTTCGTATTATAAGCGTGAAGAAGACACCTGAGTTGTCATTAAAAGGTAACAACCACTGAGAACTCTCAGATTTTAAAATTTTACAGATAGAGTATCATGTACAAATTAAAATGGAACTCCATTTTAGAAAACTGCAAACTTAAGGACTAGTAATGAATGAGCACTAAACTAAGTAAGGTCTCATTACCGTAGAATCGAGCAGGTACAACTCTAGGATGGGCTAGTTTCGAGTAAGGCGTATAATGGAAGTAAATGTGGAACTCAAGCATTTTTCTGTCAGACCTTCTGGGAGGGCTGGTGGGGGAAAATACAGCAGACAGTTACAAGCTGGTATTATCAACTCTGTGCCCCAACATATCAGACTCTCGCCAACCGTGGAAACCTTCAAAAGGAACCTGAAGACTCCCCTCTTCCGACAAGCCTACAACCTGCAGTGACCCTCAGTCCACTAATCCACTGCACAATCAGGTCTACCCTCTATTTGTGTATCCTCACCCATCCCTTGTAGACTGTGAAGCTTCGTGGGCAAGGTCCTCTCACCTTCTGTACTTTTGAGTGCCTTGTATTGCTTATGTTTATTGTACCTGTCTATGTATGCCCCTTTTTCACATGTAAAGCACCATGAAATATATTGTGCTATAATAATAAATAATAATAATTTATTAAGTTTAGCAAGGGTAAAAAACCCTTTAATGCCACATAAAATGCACTAAAGGGAGCAAGTGTACTATCCTGCCTTTATGCCTCCTCTAATCTAAGATTTTCCTCCTATATCAACCCTCCCTGAAATGTAGTATGCCGAGCATCACACTCCCAAGTCTCATATAAGACCTGATCATAAAATGTGGCTGGCCAATCACAGTAATGCCAGTAGCCAACATGGCCATGGTATTACCTTGTATGTCAGACAAACACGGCACGTTTATTGCTTATGAAAAAGCCATGAAATATGCGGGGCGATGACTCAAGCTAGCACTCGAGCACCCACGATACTGAATCGAGTAGCAAGCGAGCTTGATCGGGTATCGAGCAGTGGTGAGCATGCTCACTCATCACTATAAAGGACTCATCATAGCAGCATCCTGCTTGTTAAAACTTATTCACATCAGTATATGTTTTTCATGTATGTTTTCAATGGCCACACATTGGCACATAATATTCTATCAGGGTTGGGAAACCTCCACCACCTTTTTCAATTTTTTTTTTTTGGGGGGGGCCGGAGAAGGGTTATGAGAAAATGGATGGCATGCAGATGGTAAAAATTTATAGTACGAAAAACATGTGTGAAAACTGAATCCAGTTCACAGACAAAAATCAGTCAATTTATTTGGGACAAGAAGAAAATATGACCTGTGAATTTAGCATTATATAGAGCAATTTTTGGAACAAAAGCTATGAATGTAAGGAAACTATACTCCTTTAGATTGATTTCAAAACAGAAAGCGGCTCCACACAGTGACACCATATTTTAGCACAAGGAATTCTTACGGTTCTATGATTTGGATCTGTTGGTTTTTTGTCTGCTGAATGATGGCAAAAAGCTTTGTCAGAAAATAACTTTACTAACTACTAGGGATGAGCTGATCAGGCAAAATTTGAATTTGCTCGTTTGCATTTCTTTACCCACCTTTCTGCTTATCTCTCCGGAATTGAACTCCTTACTATCAATGTCCAGTCCTCGTCGCTTCTTCTGATGCCCGATGCTTGAGCTGAAATCCCCGGGCCTCTCGCACTGAGCTGGTACTTCTGGCTCTGCTAAAACCTTGGAGATTACTGCACAAGAATTTTGAAAACTCACAACGATAGGTGCGATGTGGCCTTGCATCCATATGCAAAGAAATCTCCCAGGCCTCATTATAGCCAGACGTCCTGGATTAGTGTGAGGAGAGATTTCAGACAAATGTATAGTAAAACGGAAAGCGGCAATAAAAGACAAAAAACATTATACCACAGCTAAGAATGTTTGAACTGCTAGCTGCAGTAGCAGCAACACCACCTCCACCACTGGCACCACTGCCTTTCTCTCCTTCACTTGTATTAACAGGAAGGAAAAAGAGGAAGGTATGAAATACATGGCACATTACTTGTGTTAGTCACAACTGGATGAAGCTATCTTTTGTCAGTGACACCATCAGTTTCAGTGAGTGTTCTGCACAGTCATTCTCCTTGCCACTGTAACACTTTAACAAAGTGAACTTTAATTTTGTCGGTGACACCTTTACCTGATCTGCCCCTTAAGCCCCCGAGACACATAGCAAGATCACTAGCGAAATCGCTGTGACGTCACAGGTTTTGTGACGCAACAGTGACCTCGCCAGCGACCTCGCTATGTTTGACACGTAGCAGTAACTGGGCCCCCGCTGAGACATCGCTGATCGTGTCGGAATGGCCTGGACCATTTTTCGATTGTCAGGTTCCTTCAGGGCAGCATGCATCGGTGTGTTTGACGCCTTAACAACAACCTCGTTGGCAACTCAGAACTCTGCCATGTAGTTCTGAATCCTCAGACTAGCTGCTGTGTGACAGGGTCCCAACGACCGCCGAGGTCGTTATACGGGTCATCGTATCGTTGCTGCGTCGTTCAGTAGATCTGACTGTTTGAGATCTCACCAGCGACAACGCAGCGACATTCCAGCGAACCTTACCAGGTCGTATCATTGTCGGGATTGCTGGAACGTCGCCAAGTGTGATGGGAACCTTAGTCCTATAAGCCATAACACTCTGAGGGTTAAGTAAGATATTTCACAATATCTTCTTATTGATTTAGTACATAAGATCAACAATAAGCTTCGTACTCAGATGAGGTGTCTGGAGGAGATAAAAGAATTCATTTAAATGTCTAGCTCTATTTCTAGTTCTGTCATCCATTGTGGTAGGGGCACTGGCAGTGGCATCTTTGAGTCAGGTTTAAGCAGCAAGGTAGATTGCCCTCCGTTAAGACCTATGAAATCTAGTCAGGTATGGCTGTGTTAAACTAATAGCATAGAAAAACTGAGAAGTTAAAACTTAACTTTTACTGGCTCTATATTAAAAAAGACATAGCTGTCTAGACCAAACAAAACAAAAAAGTGTGCATACGTGACTGTGCAAGTCAGTGTAGTGCTAAACTGAACCCCTCTAATTACCAGGGTTCAACAGGTACCCCAGCTAGGTCCCATCCAAATACTGTAGGGACGGTGGCAGGTGCCTGCTTTTTCGGTTTGAGTTTCCCATAGGATGTAGTCATCAGAGCAAACAATCCCATTAGGTAAACCCAGCCACATGCATTAGTGAAGAAACAGCTTGTATACTCCTATATGGAGCGATCTCACCCAGCTGTGTCCACCTGTCCGCATGTATACGAGTCCATATAGGTCCGGATAACCTTCTGCTAGTGTTTTCCAGGCTGCTCAGGGCTCAGTGAATGTCATATAGCCGCCATGTCATCTTATACTTTCCCTCCTGACACGTTTCAGATCCCTCTTCTTCAGGGGAGTCATGGTACACATATAGGGATTAGTGTTCAAAGATACACATCCCTGTACAGATGATGGCGATGGTGTCTGTAATAGACAGTGAATATCAGTTGCAGTACCATCATTATCCACAGTAACCTGTGTGCAGCTTATGCTGCATGCTGCATGGTCTAGTACCTAATCAGGGACCCAATTAGGGTCTTCACTTACCCAGTCTGGCCCCCTCAAGGTTGTGCAGCCAGACTACGCCGCCGCCGCATGGAAATGCTGGTTTTATCATTCCCGGGCGGTCACATGGCGTGTCACGTGACCGGAAGTGACATCACGATGTGTCACTTACTGTTCCTGTAACCTGTGGAACTGTGGATTAAAGCTAAGTCCCTTAAAGACAGATTGGTGCACAGCCACTACACTGCTCTTGGTACGTGGCTAAGAAGCAACCTGAAAGGATGTTTCAAGTGCGGTAACTGTGGCGAATGTGTCTCTATAGTCACAGCAAAAAACTTCACCTGCAATGTAAGTTCAAGGAATTATGACATCTGATCCTTCATAAATTGTAAGACCAGAGGTGTGGTGTATAGAGCCCAGTGCCCATGTAACTTGGAGTATATAGGAAAGACAAGGAGGGAACTGAGACGGAGGGCATGGGAGCACAAGAGGGACATAAAAAAAGAATACGACACCCCCCTGGCTCGTCATGTCAATGCGATACATGGAGGAGACGAAGGCTGCATTCGATGTATAGGCATTGACTACATACCCCCCCCCCCCTTCCCAGTACGAGGCGGAGACTGGGACTCCATGATTCTAAGAAAGGAAAGTTTCTGGATTTTCACCTTGAATACGGTGGTGCCCTTTGGTCTCAATGAGACCCTGTCCTTGTCCCCCTTCCTATGAGTTATCAGGGAAGGGAAATCTAGGAGGGAGAGTCGTCGAGTGGGGGCACCGTTCTTCTGGGTGCCGACCTCCGCTAGTAGGTAGGGAAAGTGGGAAGAATAGGGACAGAACTGCAGTGGTATGAGGCTGTACTGTACCTTATAACTGTTCTCCTTTCACTTTTCCACCTTTTCTCTTTTGCTAGTGCTGAGCATACCTGATCTGTCCCCGCTGGTGTGATGAGCAATGCAGACTGTCCCTTTGCATCTTAATGATGCTGACTACCTCTATGCTATGACTAGCTTAGGAGAGAATAAGGCCAATGTAAATATGAATAAGTATGATCAGATCAGATGTGATTTTTAACCCCTTCACCCACTTGGGTACTGATACACCCATCGCATGTAATGTGTGTATCCTCCCCTAACAGTAACTTCATCCTATGTATAGTGTACATTGTGGTGGACTCCGCCTCCTGCGGGGAGGTCTTAAATCTCTGTGATCCTCCCTTACTCAGTACTAGGCAGGAAATGATCTGACTAACACAAGCTTGAGTTCCACAGGATACAGGAACAGGAAGTGACATGACACAATGTCACTTCCGGTCACGTGACTCAGTACTGGGCAGGAAGTGATTGGTGGAACACAAGCTTGCGTTCCACAGGTTACAGGAACAGTAAGTGACACGTCGTGATGTCACTTCCGGTCACGTGACACACATTGTGACCGCCCGGGAATGATAAAACTAGCATTTCCATGCGGCAGCGGCGTGATCTGGCTGCACAACCTTGAGGGGGGCAGACTAGGTGAGTGAAGACCCTCATTGGGTCCCTGATTAGGTACTAGACCATGCAGCATCAGAGCTGCACACAGGTTACTGTGGATAATGATGGTACTGCAACTGATATTCACTGTCTATTACAGACACCATCGCCATCATCTGCACAGGGATGTGTATCTTCGAACACTAATCCCTATATGTGTACCATGTTTCGGGAGGGAACGTATCAGATGACATGGTGGCTATATAACATTCACTGAGCCCTGAGTAGCCTGGAAAACACTAGCAGAAGGTTATCCGGAGCTATATGGACTCGTATACATGCGTACAGGTGGACGCAGCTGGGTGAGATTGCTCCATATAGGAGTATACAAGCTGTTCCTTCACTAATGCATGTGGCTGGGTTTACCTAATGGGATTGTTTGCTCTGATGACTACACCCTATGGGAAACTCAAACCGAAAAAGCAGGCACCTGCCAGCGTCCCTAGGGTATTTGGATGGGACCTAGCTGGGGTACCTGTTGAACCCTGGTAATAAGAGGGGTTCAGTTTAGCACTACACTGACTTGCACAGTCACGTATGCACACTTTTTTGTTTTGTTTGGTCTAGACAGCTATGTCTTTTTTATTATAGAGCCAGTAAAAGTTAAAAGTTTCTATGCTATATCTTTGAGTCAAATAAAAGGTGGGAATCAAGGGGTGATGGGAAAGGATATTTCCGATACTGAAGCAAAACTAGTTTGATAATGATGATAGTGAGGATTGCGCTCTGAACAGGAACTGGGAACTAATTAGGAGGCTAAGCAGGTGATGTCTTCAGAGGGTTGGTGGTGGTGATGCGCCCCCAGGCTATGGGGTACTCAGGAGCCGAGCCGGTGCTGTCTCTCTGGGGTATCACGGTAGTCGTGACCCTGGTATCAGTCCAAAAAGGGGTTATTTACAGGGGAGTTGTCATGACGCCACCCGGGGTATGTGGGTAGAAGAACCACCGCTACCGTATTCCAGCTGGGGACGGTGACTTGGGGCAGCGTGGATGGTAAGCCCTCCTCAGGTAGGGCTGAGTGTCCTCAGGTCAGGAGTAGTTGTGATGGATGAGCCTGATGAGGGATTGTGTGCAGTGTAGTTCACTTACTTCAAAGCTGCAGCTCTTCAGCCAGTGTGCAGGGACGACAGTCTGTGGCTCCTCAGGCGGGTCTTTTCTGCGATACTGGAAGTAAATAGGCAGTGATGACGAGCTTACTGGGTACTTTACTTAAGGTCTTCAGCATTAGTTCACAACAGTTACAGTTCTTTTAGTCACACTTTAACACTTCAACACTGCTCCGGGTTAGTAGACTGTGCAGCTCAGGTGGGTTTCTGGGTTGTTCTCTCAAAGTTCTTTCAGGCCTCTCAGTCTTAACGTAGTACCTCACCCACGAGTTCAGTCGTCTGGTCGGCGCGGACTCACGGGTGAATGTTTTCCTCACAGTCAAGGTCACCAGTCCTAGTATGCCAACTGTGTTCTTAGTCCGGGGTGGAAAGTTAGGCTGCAGGTTATAAAGCACCTGCCCCACATTGGTGTGTCTCGTGATTAGGGTCTGGATTATCCCCATGTCACCTCTTTAGAGCCGGTTCTCTGGTCGTCGCCTAGCCTCCAGTGTCCCAGGTTCAGATATTTGGGCACACCAGACTCCCTCTGCCAGTCACTGCTCCAACTCAGGGTTCCTCTGGTCAGCTAAGATGCGTGCGGCTGCCGGGCACTTTTCCTCCCACCTTCTCAGCTGTGGGGTCTCTTTCAGTCTCTTTCTTCTTTACGTCACCTCCAGGCTATGGAGTGGGCTTTCTCTCCTCGTGGCTATGCCTCATGGGAGTCTGCGCCTCCAGGGAACCCAAAACCTTCTGGGAAGACTCTCTCTCTCCAACTGCCCACTTCTCTCTACCCCTGTCTCTCCACTACCTCCGTGTGTGTTCCCAGGTTTTTATTGTGTTGCTTTCGCCACCCACTTTGTCAGTGCTCACCTACACTCCACGCACTTCTCTTAACACCTGCCATCCCTCGCCCAATCTAGAGTTTTAGGCTTAGAGTCGGTGTGTGCATCTGTGTGGATGTTTTGCCAACCGTCTTGCCTTACCTGACTGCACTTCCCTTTGTGGCCACCTGGTCACAGGGGCGCCACAGTGGCATCAGCTATAAAGAGCTGAGTTTTTATTCAGCCAAAAGATTTGTCATCAGTAGATGCTGCAATTGTTGGACAGAGGTCCATAATGCCTTTAAGCTCCTATGTGTTGGTATCTCAGGTGTTGAAATTCTTTTCCACTTTGCCAGAGGACCTGTCTATTGCAATGTGTGCATGTTCAACAGTTGGGAAATAAGCTATGGGTGTCATTGTACAAATTGTAAAGGAATTATGGTTCTCAATCAGTCCAAGAAGTGGCATCACCTTCTCTTGTGAGAAAAGAAAAGTGAATAGCAATGTCAGTATGGCTCAATCTATCATCCTTCTTCTCTTTCTAGTCCCACTGCACCCTCAAGCAGTACCAGGTTATTAACATTAACACAACCATTTTCTGTCCATTGCATTGTCAATGCTGTACCACCTATGGATTTTTTAACTTGATAGATTCCCTTTAAAGGGATCCTGTCACCCCAAAACACCTCTAAACCTATTAAAAGCTGTCCCTATAGCATATTAACACTTTCGCTACACTCCTTTTACCTCCTAAATGCAGCAAGTGACATTGAAGAAAAACGTTTTTATAGTACCTCATTAGTGATGATAATGAGTGACTATGCTATTCATAGTCACTCATCCAGGCTGCCTCTCTTCTTCATATCACGCCTGAATAGGCGTGATGTACATGCCAGATTCAAATTGCCGCCTCCCTGCGCGCCTCCCCTCTCTCCCATAGCGTCCGGGCTGCAGTGTGGCTGGGTGACGCGATCCGCGTCATTCTCGGCGCCGGGTGACGCATTTACACCGGCGCCGCGCTGTCAGCTTCAAAATGCGCACTGCGCATGCGCATTTTGAAGCTGACAGCGCGGCGCCGGTGTAAATGCGTCACCCGGCGCCGAGAATGACGCGGATCGCGTCACCCAGCCACACTGCAGCTCGGACGCTATGGGAGAGAGGGGAGGCGCGCAGGGAGGCGGCAATTTGAATCTGGCATGTACATCACGCCTATTCAGGCGTGATATGAAGAAGAGGGGCAGCCTGGATGAGTGACTATGAATAGCATAGTCACTCATTATCATCACTAATGAGGTACTATAAAAACGTTTTTCTTCAATGTCACTTGCTGCATTTAGGAGGTAAAAGGAGTGTAGGGAAAGTGTTAATATGCTATAGGGACAGCTTTTAATAGGTTTAGAGGTGTTTTGGAGGTGACAGGATCCCTTTAACTCATTGCTCTGGTCTCTGCAGTTTTCTTCAACTCTGCACTGCTCATCAGAGTGACTGCGATGTAAAGACGTCAAAACTCAGATATGCAGAGAAAATGATAGAGGACATGCAGGGAGGCATTTATGCAGATTTGGTAAAAGTTACATTTTTAAAAGTGCCATGCAATTATACCTGGCAGTGTGACATGGTGTGATGTAGTGGCATGTTGCATATATGCATATGCTGGGACTTGTAGTTCAGCAAATTATGCTCTGCCATAGAAACCCAGAAAGATCACTCTGAGACTAGTGATGCAATAAGGGTTAAGTTTGTGTGGCACCCCTGTGGATAAGTTGCCACAGGAAAACCCAGTGCACGGAGGGATTTCCACATTAGGTACCCTACACATGCAACACCTTCCACCCCAGACCTGAAGGGGGAGCTCTACTTGCCGACTTCAGGCAAGGTCCCCTATAAAATCTAGGCCTGGGGGAGGAGTTAGGGAGTGCAGTTCCAGGGAGGACTGTGAAGACGTCCTGGTGGACAGTGCTGTGTTAGGCCCGCACCAGAGGGAAGCCCAGCCAGTGTAAGGAACCCAAGGGTGAGGGTCGGAGGCAAGGCGAGGAACAGAGTGAGGCAGACGAACCATACCGGTTCGCCTCAGCAACAGACAGAAGCAACCCGGACGCCGGAGTCCAAGTCTGCATGGGTCCAGTTAGCCCAGCAGAGAGTACTGGAGGACCAGGGAGACTTCAGGCTCCTGGCAGCACTTGTGGCACAGTAACTACACAGAGCCGGGGCCCGCAGAGGAGTTAGCGGTGCCCAGCAAAAGATTCATCTTGCCTGCCATACAAGTGAGGAACACAGGAGAGGTCAGGGCCATGATTCAATCAGGCCAGAACTTAAACACACGTACAGAGGAGGCCTCACAACTCATCGGGTGTGGAAATCCTGAACTGCCACCCGACCACCTGGACTGTACCCTGGATATTACCTTGAACTGGCAACATCAGAAAAGGTAAAGAGAAACAACTCAAGCGTGTGTGTGTCCTCCATTGCAGCACCTGATCCTGCCCTGCACATAGACTGTACCAGCATCTCCACCTGAAGAGCGGCCTTAGTGTGGCCGATCTAGCTAATTATTTTGAAGAAAAAAATTGGCCATATACAATAGGAAATTTCCTTCCAGCCTTATATTCTCCCTTCTATTCTTCATCTAGTTTACTTTTGGTCTTTGATCTGGTCACAGACGTTAATCGGCTACTTGCATCATCTTGACTTACTTCCTGCACCAGTGACCCTATTCCCTCATATCTACGATCCCTCTCCACGGCTGTCAACAATCACCTATCTAACATATTTAACCTTTCTCTCCTACCTGGTATCTTTCCCTCCTCCTTTGCACACTCTATTATATACCAATTACTTAAAAAAAATCCCTTGACCAGAACTGTGTTGCTAACGACGTCACTAAACTTCTGGAATGCTTGCAACACTCTTGTCTTATCCACTACCTCTCAGATAACTCACTTCTTGACCCTCTACAATCTGGTTTTCACTCATTAAACTCTACTGAAATGGAATAATCTCTAGTATCTACTAAATGCTAAATCTAATGGTTACTACTCCCTGCTGATTCTCCTGGATCTTTTTGCAGCATTCAATACTGTGGGTAACCAGCTCCTCAATATGCTCCTCTCAATCACTCTTTTCTGGTTCTCCTCCTACCTGAATGCTCCTTCACTGTATCTTTTGCCGGCTCCTCTTCCTCTCCTCATCTTTTCACTGTCAGGGTTCCTCAGGGTTAAGTCTAGGCCACTTCTCTTTTCTCTCTGCATCGCCTTTATTGGACAAATCATTAGTAGATTCAGTTTCCAGTACCATCATCTCTATGCTGATGACACTTAATTATACACTTCTTCTCCTGACATTACCCCTGCATTACTACAAAATACCAGTGATTCTCTGTCTGCTCTTTGTAACATCATGTCTTCTCTCTACCTTAAACTGAATCTGTCAAAAACTTAACTGCTCATGTTTCCTCCTTCTAATAATCTTCCTAACCCCAATATTGCCATTTCTGTATGTGGTCCAACCATTACTCCCCAACAGCACGCCCGCTGTCTTGGGGTTAAATTTGAGTTGGATTTATCCTTCAATCCCTACATCAGATCACTTGCTCCCTCATGTCACCTACACCTCAAAAACTTCTCTAGAATTTAATCTTTTCTAACAGTTGACTCTGAATAACCTCTTACTGTTGCTCTAATTCATTCTCTACTGGATTATTGCAATTTTCTACTAGTAGGTCTCCCTTTTTGTAAACTATCCCCTCTCCAATCCATCCTGAATGCAGCAGCCAGGATCATATTCCTCTTTAACCACTTTGCCAATGCCTTTACCCTGTGCCAGTCATTGACCTGGTTGCCTATCCAATACAGAGTCCAATATAAATTTAGCAATCTCACACACAAAAGCCCTCCACAGTTCTGCACCACCCTACATTTCCTCCTTCATATCTATTACCCTACCTATGCCCTCTATTCTGCTAATGACCTAAGACCAACATCCTCAATTAATCAAACCGCCCACTCCCATTTCCAAGACATCTCGCGGGCTGCACCAATTCTCTGGGACGTACTATCAAGAACAATTTGATTAAATCCCATCCCACATTTTCAAGTGGGCCCTAAAATCGCATTTCCTTAGACTAGCCTCCCTGGCGGTATGATTATGTCAGGAAAGTGGTACCATTTTTTTGGTAAAAAAATTCTTTTATGGGCAGAAATGTTATACATTTGTATTTTCCGCCCAGTTCCGCCTCCAATGAGCTGCTGCGGCTCACAGAGACGGAACCAGGAAGTCATATGGAGGCATCCGAAGGGGCTCTCACCGGCGATCACAGCGGGGACATCGCTGGATCACCAGGAGAATGTAAGGAGACTCCGCTGCCATTTACCCCGAGCGTCAGAGGTGGACCTACCTTGTAGGGGGCCCCTCAAGCATCAGTAAGGCCCCGGCTCCCAGACCTCCCTGCCCCAGGCGGTAGCACCCCCCCAACACCCCCACTCCTCAGCTATAGCTGCTAGCAACCCCCCCCCTGCTCTACAGCTACTGCTGACAGCATCCCCCCCAGCTCCACAGCTGCAGCTGATAGCACCCAGGTCCCTGGAGACCAAGCGGCATCAACCAGGGAGCCAGGGGGATAGCACCCCCCCACGCTCCGCAGCTGACAGCACCCCCCCTGCTCCGCAGCTGCAGCTGACAGCACCCCCTCTCTCTCCACAGCTGCAGCTGATAGCACCCATAGGGGATAGGGGACCAAGCGGCAGCTACCAGGGGTTTAGCAACCCCCTATATCCACCCCCGCAGCTGCAGCTGACAACACGAACCCCCCCCTCCACAGCTGCAGCTGAACATCTAAGGCTGCAGGGGCGGCGGGGCTGAACGCTGACAGCACCCCCCACCCCCCCTCCGGTCCTCATGTAAGGCTGCAGGATCGAGGGCGCGGGGGGGAAGTAAGGTTTTGTTATGCTGGCGGTACCTGTCCCAGCTGTCAGTGACTCCCGTGGTCTGCGCAGATGAGAGTAGGGGCAGGCACAGCTGCAGGAAGTGAGGCTTCTCCTACTTCCCGTCCCGTCCTCCCTCCACTCCTCGTCCTCGGGGGTACGGGGCGGCGGGGCTGAAAGATGACAGCACCGCCACCCCCCCACGGTCCTCATCTAAAGCTGCAGGGGCGGAGGGGCAGATGACACCTATCACCGCCCTTCCCAGCTCCTCGTGCAGGATCTGCAAAACGTCCTGCGGGTAAGCCCGAGGGTGACTCGGGGTTACCGCTTCGTCAGCTAAAGTTAACCCCGAGTTACACTCGGGAATACCGGTAGGGAGGCTAGCCTATCACTTTACTAACTGTTAAATCCAGAAGTTTGCATACAGTATATAAAAAGACTATATACATGTTTTTTCTCATTATCTGACATGAAATCAGAAAAAACCTTTCCCATTTTAGGTCTTTTAGGATTACCATAATGTTTTACAGCATTTTTATTACTTTGTACAAAGTCATAAGTTGACATACATTTCATTAGTATTTAATACCATTGTCTTTAAAAAAAAATTTGATGTGGGCTTCGCCGTATTTCTGTAACCAGCCGGATCCAGCAGGCAGCGACGGGCTGCCCCCAACCCCCAGGTGCCTATTTGTACCTGGCCGGACGCAAGAATATAGGTGAGCCCCCTTTTTTTATTATTTCATGAATTTCATGAAATAATAAAAAAAAAAAAGCGTGGGGCTCCGTGCAATTTCTATGTCCAGCCAGGTACAGCTAAGCAGCTGGGGGCTGGAATCCACAGTGCAGGGAGGCCCAAGCTTTCTGGGCACCCCCCGCTGCAAATTGCAGCCCACAGCCGCCCCAGAAGATGGCGTGTTCATTGAAGCCCCATCCTCTGGCGCTGAACCCCTCACTTCCAGTGGCCCTGGTGCCGGGTGGCTCACTGGGTAATAAAGGGGTTAGGGCCAGCTTTGTATTATCAGCTGGCCCTAAGCCCGAAATTTATGGCGGTCAAGCCAATATTAGACATGACCGCCATGAATTTCCAGTAATCAATAGAAAAAATACGCAACACCGAGAAAAAATAATTTTATTAGAAATAAAACAGAACACAATTAGGGACTCCATCTTTATTTAAAAAATCCTCTTCCATCCGACGTAGTCCAAAACGCAATCTCAGCTCTGCTACATCCCTGTGCTTAGACACACAGGTCTATGCACAGGGAGAGCAGGCTGACAATCTCAGCTCTGCTACATCCGTGTGCTTAGACACACAGGGAGAGCAGGCTGAGAATTGACTAAACAATCAGGGTTCAGCTCAGGTCATTATGACCTGAGCTGAACCATGCTGTCAGCCCGACTCTCTCTGCTCCCGGAGATTCCCGTGCGGTGACGGAAGTTAATTTATTTACTGCTCTGTCACCGCTCGGGAATCTCCGGAAGCAGAAGCAGAGAGGAGGAGAGCGAGTCTGCGGCCGGCGGCGGCAGAGGCAGCGGTAAGTAGCTGGCTGGTCCGGTTCAATCACCCCCCCCCCCAAGCACCCATCCCCAAGCCCACCCTGGTCAGGACTCAGGGAAAGAAGCGGCAGTGAGCAAATTTCACCGCCGGCTTCCTCGCCTGAGTCCTGCGTCCCTGCTCCTGCTCCCCCCGCCCGGTCCTAACTTAGGATCAGGTGGGGAGACTGCGGGGGGGGGGGGGGGAGTGGAGGGATGATGGACTCATTACTGTGCGAGTAATAGCATGGAAACTCGCAGAGTAGCGAGTCCTGCGATTCCACTATTACTCGCAGAGAAATGAGTCCTAGCGAGTAGATTCGCCCATCCCTACTTGTGACCGATTTATGCAGCATTAATTAAATCCCCTATTTATCCCGTTTACTATATTGAAGGCTGGGCCATATATATTTGTTGAATTTTTGTTTCTTTGTATTATCCCATATTGGCTGTACATGTCCCCTCTGAATTGTAAAGTGCTGCAGAATATGTTTGGAACTATATAAGTAAAAATTATTATTACTATTTTTATAGCTTTCTTGTTTATTGGCATCCATGATGCAGATACAGTTGCAAGTGCGATGCCTAGCCGGGGGGAGATGAGGGTTCAGCTCTTACTCCCCTCCGACTCATGGGCCCCTTAGCTGCTTCATGTTCTGTCACTGTTAGTGGTGTGCTACTGATTATTAAAATCTTTCATACCTGATTCAAGTTGTTCTGTCAAGGCTTAAAAAATAAGCAAATTTTGATGATTATTTATTGATTATCAACCACATTTTTGGTCAATATGTCGGCTGTTTTGATGTAAATTATCATCATCATCATGATCATCATCATCACAATCATCAACATTCACTGCTTATAGTTCTTAAAGTAATCTTCCTTTCCTTTTATTCAAACAAAGATGTGCTTCCATAGCTGCAATTTTCTTATTGGACCAATTTTTTTGGTAAACATCAGTATTTTATGTGAATTGACAAATGTGAATTCCCATGATAGACGTTTTACATATACCACTGGCCTGTGCAGGTGACCTATTAGCAGACCCTCCACAGGATATGTCCATCATCCTCCTGGACTTACAGGCTGCAACAGAATGGTTTAAAGATCCCAAATAACTAAGAGGGGTAATTTTTGGACATTTTTTAACAAGAAATGCCTGATAGTGCACTGTGTTTTTTTGCTATTTATTTGAGTTTTTTCCCTCCCCTTCTTCCAAGAGTTATACATTTTCCCATCAATATAGCCATATGACAGCTTTTTTTTTTGCAGGATGAAGTGTACTTTTAAATAACACCATTCATTTAGCCACATAATGTACTGAAAAATGGGAAACATTTCCAATGCAGTGAAATTGCAAAAAAACCCTGCAATTTCATAATAGATTATAGAGGTTTTTTATTCTTGAATTTTTACTATGCTAAATATGTGGTAATACAGATCTATTAATATGTTATCCCAGGTCAGTATGAGTGCATAGATACTAGACATGTATAATTTCCCTTCTGTCGCTATTTTCCAACATCTTAATTTTTGGAGCGATGGGGCTGTTTGAGGGGATATCTTTTGTGCCCTGAACTGATGTTCTTACTGATGCAATTTTTGGCTAGAGATGATGTTTTTACAGCCTTTTATTGCATTTTATTGCAATGATGCAGAGAGCATAATTGCCAAGGTGCCACAGAAAAAACAACTCATGATGGGCAAAATTGGTGAGTTGTCTCAACCACATTGTTGCAAAACATACAGATGGCATTGTTTACAGAAGAATTTGTAAACTACTGAAGCCTCCATTGAGCACTATTGGGGCCATAATCTGGAAGTGAAAAGTACATTAATTCACCATACACTGCCCCAACAAGTTGTTTTTCACAAGATTACAGAATGAGGGAGTAAAGGCCCTGTCTCACATAACAGCACATCAGCGATAATGATAACGATAACGATGTGTAGGGATCGCTGGTGCGTCGTTTTCACATTGCTGGTAAGATGTTAAACAGGCATCTTACCAGCGATGTGAAAAACAACTTTAGCAAAGATCCAGAGTATACCGAGGTCGTTGTGAACTTTCTCTCCATAGCGTTGCATTGAGATTGTTGCTCATTATCTCTGTCAAACACAACGATGTAGCGATCCCAGTAGGAGCGCAACGACGCAGGAATGACCCAGAGCAGTGTGTAACGATCAACGATCTTACAGCAGGGGCCAGATCATTGGTGCGTGTCACACAGAACGACATCGTTAGCGGGATCGCTGTTGCGTCATGAAATCTGTGACGTTACAACAGTCTCGCTAGCAATCTCATTGTGTGAGACAGGGCCTTAATAAGAACTATTAGAAGAGCTGTCTAAAAGCCAGGGATCACCATTGTTTCAAAGAAAATAATAAGTAACGCTTTATATCTCTGTGGTCTGTATGCACGATCACCACAGAAGACTCCACTGCTGAACACAAAGCATGTTCAAACAGTTAACCCTGCTGTTCTGATCGCACTTGTACTACTTCGGGTCAATATGGCTATTTTATAAAACAACAAATAAAAAATAATGAAAAGTTTTCTTTTTTATCTCTAAAAAGGGTGAATAGGTTAATACATTTTTACATTGAACATAATAATAAAACATGTCCTATGCACAGATATTTTGCACACCCAGCACGTTTTATTGTCACAAGAAGATGGACAGAAGCTGCATCTCTTCCTTTTTTGGCTGGTAGGTGTGCTGGTGGAGGCTGAGGAGTCTCTTTCTTGAGCTGCTGGACACTCTTCACAATGGCTGCTGCTCCTTCACATCTGGGGTTTACTTTTCTGGCTTCGATATACAGCCTAACTAGAGATTTTCCTAATTCTTCAATAAAAATTCTTCTTCTATGCAGCTTATTTCTGTTCTATCAGAAGATTATTTCCATTCCAATTGGGGTTGATTTCTCTCCATAAAACAAATGCCGAAACATCCAGAATGTTGTAAAATATTATCATTAGCCAACGATTAGTTTTGCATTTGCATGTGTATGTTGATATTGCTTGATCTAGTTCAAGGGTCTCAAACATGCAGCCCGCAGGCCGTATGCGGCCCCTGGGGCTTCACTGTGTGGCCCGTGGAACCGTGGACAACTTCAACATGCCGGCGGTACAGTGCAGGGGGGAGCCGCGGTCCATGCTGTGTTATGACTTCCAGCCACGGGACTGACAAGCTCTGCCGCTCAGCAAGATCTATGCAAGCCGCCAGCCAATGAGAGGACTGTAGCTGCCGTCGGCAGATCTTGTCAGTGCCTCGGCCAGAAGTCATAACACAGCGGGTTACACAGCGGACTGCGGCTCCCACCTGCACTGTACCGCCGGTATGTTAAAGGTTAGAAAACTGTGTGTGAGAGAATTTGTGAGAGTGTGAAAGTGTTTGTGAGTGTGTGAGAGTGAGTGTGTGTGTGAGAGTGAGTGTGTATGTGAGGTGAGTGTGTGAGAATGTGAGTGTGTGTGAGAGAATGTGTGAGAATGAGTGTGTAAGTGTGTGAGAGAATGTGCGTGTATGTGAGAGTGTGTGTGTGAGAGTGAGTGTGTGTGTGAGAGTGAGTGTGTATGTGAGAGTGAGCATATGAGAATGTGAGTGTGTGTGAGAGAATGTGTGAGAATGAGTGTGTAAGTGTGTGCAAGAATGTGCGTGTATGTGAGAGTGAGTGTGTGTGTGAGAGTGAGTGTGTATGTGAGAGTGAGCGTATGAGAATGTGAGTGTGTGTGAGAGAATGTGTGAGAATGAGTGTGTAAGTGTGTGAGAGAATGTGCGTGTATGTGAGAGTGTGTGTGTGAGAGTGAGTGTGTATGTGAGAGTGAGCGTATGAGAATGTGAGTGTGTGTGAGAGAATGTGTGAGAATGAGTGTGTAAGTGTGTGCAAGAATGTGCGTGTATGTGAGAGTGAGTGTGTGTGTGAGAGTGAGTGTGTATGTGAGAGTGAGCGTATGAGAATGTGAGTGTGTGTGAGAGAATGTGTGAGAATGAGTGTGTAAGTGTGTGAGAGAATGTGAGTGTATGTGAAAGTGAGTGTGTGTTTGAGAGTGAGTATGTGTGATTGAGAGCGTGTATGTGAGAGACTGTGTGTGTATGTAAGAGTGAGTGAGCATGTAAGAGTGAATGTGTGAGAGAATGTGTGTGTGTGAATGTGTGTGAGAGTGAATGTGAGTGAGACAGCTGCAGAAAAATCTAGAATCAGCAGGTACCATTGTTTCAAAGAAAAAAACAAGTAATGCTTTATAACTGCGTGGTCTGTATGCAAGATCACCACAAAAGACTCCACTGCTGAACAAAAACATGTTCAACCAGTTAAAGATTGCCCAATAATATTTAGAAAAGCTTGTGAAAAATGTGGAGAATATAATTAGAGATGAGCGATGTTCAATTCAAATAGTTCGCCAATCTCAAAATCGAGTTGATTTTGGCCCTATTCGAGTCATTCGCCGAATTCAAACAATTTGGTTCAACTTCGGCGAATTTCGAACATGTTCGATTTTGGTTCGAAAATGCGGCAGATGCGGTCAGAAAACCGCATCTGCCGCATTTTTAGCCAAAATAAACATTCCCTAGAAGAAAGAAAGTGTTAAAAATAAAAAAATAATGTATGCTCACCTGTCCGCGGTCCACCGAAGCCTCCGGCAAGGTCCTATGGCTTCTAGGACCTGTGGTGACGTCATGTTCTCGCGCGAACTCCGGTCACATGACCGGAGTTCCGCGAGAACATGACGTCACCACAGGTCCTGGAAGCACAGGACCTTGCCGGAAAGCTTAAAATAGATATTTTTATGTTTCGGACCCTTTCTTTAAGTAACTTTTACTTAAAGAAAGGGTCTGAAACATAAAAATATCTATTTTAAGCTTTCCGGCAAGGTCCTGTGCTTCCAGGACCTGTGGTGACGTCATGTTCTCGCGGAATTCCGGTCATGTGACCGGAGTTCGCGCGAGAACATGACGTCACCACAGGTCTTAGAAGCCATAGGACCTTGCCGGAGGCTTCGGTGGACCGCGGACAGGTGAGCATTGATTTCTTTAATTTTAACACTTTATTTCACTTTTTTTCACTTCCACAATGTATGTATATACATTGTGGAAGTGAAAATGCCCCACAGGCCCGGTTTGTTCGTTTTCCGGGGTGTTCGACGGTGTTCGTCGAGCATTCGACGAACATTCGTCGAACACCCCGTCGATTCGACGAATCGAATCGAATTCGAACACTGGGGTGGTGGCTCATCTCTAAATATAATCTGTTCATATGAGATCAAATTGAACTCTTTGGATGCCACAATGTTTGAAGACCAAAAGGTACTGGATATGACCACAAAAATACAATATCAACAGTGAAGTTTGGAGGTGGGAACATTGTAATGTGCAGCTGATCTTCACTGTACGGTCCTGGCAAACCATTTAGTTGAAGGGAGGATGAACAGACAAATGTACTGAGACATTCTTTACAAAAATCTGCTTCCATCAACCAGGATGATAAAGATGACATGAGGATTGACAGTTCAGTAAGACAATGATCCCACAAACATAGCCAAGGAAACCTTCAATTGGTTGCAGAGAACAAAAATAAAGCTGCTGGAATGTCCCAGCGAATCTCCTGACCTGAATCCAGTAGACCATTTATGGAAGGAACTAACGCTTTGAGTTCATAGGAGCCCACAGAACCTTCAGGATTTGAGTGTTTGTGTGAAAGAATGGTCCAAAATCACACATGAGCAAGTATGAGACTAGTTCTCTATACAGGAGGCATGTTGAAGCTGTAGTCCACATCAAAGGCTTTTTTATGAAGTATTAAGTAGATTTCAGTAAGCTTCCTTGTGTAATTTCTCATTATTACACATCAGTAAATTTATGAACATGTAAAGTTTTATTTCTTTGCCTGTGTGGATTGGATGGGTTGTTACTGACATCTGGGGACAAAAGTAATATCAATATCAACTTTACAAATATATTTACTTAGAAAGTTGATGACCTATGTAATAATTATTTCACTTGCTTTATATACATACATACATGTATATATTAAACAGTACATCATATTGAATAATTTATGCTAAATATTATAGATTATGTTGATAGGAAGGGGTGATCTGCTGTCACTAATGTTCATGAGGGTTTATCTACACAGACCACTGGACAGCATGAAACATCTGCCAATTAGTAACAATTGATGGTTATCTAATAGCCTGTTCACATAGGTTGACTGCAATAAACAATATACTTTGAGAGATCTGTAAATGATTAGTGCATATATGCTTCCATCATTCTCAGCAGTGCAACCCTGTTTACACAAAATGCACTGCAGTGAATGATGATCTTTTGCACAGCGCAAAAGGTAGTTTCACCCAATGAATGAGAGTTTGGCTCATTCAACAGATGATCGGCAGCCTGTCTACTCAAAACCATTATCAAGATCCAACTCATTTTAAGAACATTTGTATGCAGCGCTAATGGGAGCATCGATCTGCTGTCATGAGAGTGATTACCTTATTCTCATGACATGTTCATTAGGAGGACTTATTCTACTTGTGAATACACACAAAAAGATCTTAAATATCCCAGAAAATTATTCTCAAAAGTATGCTATGAATGTGTTTTCTATATACGAGTCATTGAAAATGTTTGTTTAGATTTCATGATGTGTCTGCTGTGGTGACATCCTGCAATTGTATGGCTCTGTCCAAAACAATAATGTGCATATTTGAGGTTTATTCAAAGAACTTGCAGTTCTGTCCTTCATGTAAATATAAGGTATTGTGGAGATATCACTAATGACACAAAACCCATCCCCCTGGAAAAGGTAAAAAAAAGTGTCTCCCTTGATGACACGAATATTATTGTGATTTGATGCATTATAATGTTAGTCTGTTTAATGTTTTGCACTGTCCTTTGATGAATCTGTGTTCTGTCCAGCAACAGATAGTGAGTAGGCATCAATAGAGTTAAGAGTTTGGACTAGCCCAGAAAGGGAGGGGCTATGTAGCAAGATCAAAGAGGACTTCCGAATAGCGATTCAGATAGGGCCCAGTGTGCAGCAGTAATGGACCTAAGGTCTGACTAGTGAACAGAGCCACATGACATGGGTGTCCCTGATGTGAGAGGTGCCGAGGTCTCCCATCTTACAGGATTTTATCAGTTTCCCATCTTACAAAATCCTAATGTATCCATAAATATCAATACCATACTGATGGTTCATATTGTTCTGTCTCCTCACAAGGTGATTAGAGGTATGGCCGGCTGATAGGTACTGGGAGATTTTCTTACTTCTGTATTCAAATTAGGAGCAAACAGGACCTGCGCAGATTCAGCTTCCATAGAATCAAATGCAGAACGTTGGAACAAATCAAAATTGGTTTATTCAAGTCCAGATACAGTAAAATAGTCATAGATGTTGAAATAGTGTAGCTGTCTGAAGTTGCTAACATCGGTTGCTGCCGGTCAGAAACTGATGCCTTCATGAGCCCAGTAGATATGGTCCTTATCTCACAGCGACACAATAAAAAATGGAGCAAGTGACCCACCAACTGCCAAATGATAATACGTAAAGTTAGAACCAACTTAATTCAAATGGACAAACCTGAGCATGATTCAAATGCTGCCAGAAGCTGGCAGCATAGTGAGACACTGCATTACATTTAAGGCTGCTTTCACACAGCGTTTTTATGCTGTCCGAGGGGATCAGACTTTTTGCTGCTCCCCTCGGACAGCATCGGATCCAAACTGATGACTGCAATCGGATGCCAAATAGGCATCCGATCCCGATATTTTGCAGCATCAGTCTGGATCCTCTCTCCTCTCCCTGCTCCTCCTGTCTCCTTTCTCCCCTCCTCTCTCTGCTCCCTCTTTGCCCCCTCTGTCTCCCCTCTTTGCCCCCTCTGTCTCCCCTCTTTCGACCGCTCTTTGTCCCCTCTGTCTCCCCCTCTTTGCCCCCTCTGTCTCCCCTCTTTGCCCCCTCTTTCGGACCCCTCTTTGCCCCCTCTGTCTCCCCTCTTTGTCCCCTATTTCGCCCCCTCTTTTTCCCCCTTTGTTCCCCTCTTTCCAGGCCTTTAAAAATAAAAAAATCTTCATTCTCACCTCTCCACGACACCCGCGGTGCTTCCAGCTTCTCTTCTGATCAACAGGACCTGGCGTGATGTCACAGTCACATGACTCAACTGTGACATCAGGCCAGGTCCTAGACGCACAGAGCGCTGGAGGCATCGCTGGATCGTGGAGAGGTGAGGATAATGATTTTTTTATTTTTAACCCTTTCATTTCACTGGATATCACTTCTGCAATGTATGAATATACATTGCAGAAGTGATATTAGATGGCACAGAGCGGTGTTAGTATACTGAGCATGCTCAGTGCACTAACATCGGGTCCGAGGAGACATGAGCTGTTTCCTCGGATCCTCGCTCCATAGGCCCCATGTTATTTAGCACGGATCAGGTCGGATCCAATTCGGTCCGATCTGACCCGCTGTGCCAAAAATCGCAGCAGGCTGCGATTTTGGGCACAGCAAAAAATCGGCCAGGATCGGATCCGACAAAAATCGGATGCCAATAAGGCCAAATCCGATGTGATCCGTGCCCATAGGATAACATGGGGCCAAAATCTGATCCGTGGCTGTCAGTTTTACAACGGACCTCCACGGATCACAGAAAATCGCTGTGTGAAAGCAGCCTAACAAAAAACAACAAAACTTTCCTATTATATACAAATTGAACAACTAAAAATAAGTATGTCTGGGGAAACTGCACACATATGGTCCAATTTTGTCTTGCACTATACCAATTTTGGAATCAAATTGGTGCATGCTGTGATTTTTTTCTCATGCAGAATACAGCTGAGAAAAAAAAAGTAAGACCTACCTTGCCTTATTGAATGTCATTGGTCTGAGAGCAGTCCCTTTTTTTAATTGGATTGCACACACTCATGTAAGTGAGCCTTAAGGGTACCCATACCCTTTAGATAACCATTTGCTGACTTCCTTACACACATTCACTATCAGCCAAATGCCCAGGTTTTCAATGAGTAGAACGGAGTAAAACTAAGTCAATATTAGGAGTGCAACAATATGAGGAAAAGTATAGAGCTGGGATTAGATGAGCCTATATCATCCAATAAGAGATCATCGGATACAGTATTATGATGGCACTCATCTCAAACTCTGCTGCAAGCAAGAGTGAGAATCGGAGCACAGGTAAGACGGAGATATCAATTTCTCCATCTTCTCCATTGCTTGCCTCTGTGTATATCGGACTACAGTTGGATGTCCTCCAAGTGCAGTCTAATGTTACACACACACACCAATAGACTTGTATTATTTGATTTTTTGTTAGGCTAGGGTCACATTTGCGGCAACAATTTGAAATCCTGATCCAGTTTTGAGCTGTCAAAAAGCTCAAAACCGGATCAGGAACCGCTCCCATAGGAGCCCATTATGGTAACCGGATTGCTCTACATGCAATCTGGTTACCAGCTCCGGATCTGCAGCCTGCGGTGAATATCATGCAGGCTGCAGTTTTCTGAGCGGTCCTGTCAACCGCAATGCGGTAACCGGATTGCTCAGGATGTGAGCAATGCGGTTACCGTCTACTTTGTTCATCCCTGTTGCCGCAGGGATGAACAAAGTGTTAAATGTTATTAAAACATTAAATATTAATAGTAGCTGTGGGCAACATGTCTCTAGGGGATGCCCACCCCCCCTACAGACATGCTGTCCACTCCTGTCAGCATGTGAGGGGTTAATAATTCCTTTACAGTATAGCCGGCTATTGTCGGCTTCTACAAATTTCTGAATGGAGCCGCGGCTCCCCTCACAGTACAGTAGATACTGTATGTAATGTAGGTATGGTATCAGTCGCTGGCCAGGGTCCTGTAACCATTAACATTAGGTCTATGGGCAGCGTAGTCGACAATAGCCGGCTATATTGTAAAGGGCTTATTAACCCCTCACATGCTGACAGGAGTGGACAGCATGTCTGTAGGGGGGGTGGGCACCCCCTAGAGACATGTTGCCCACAGCTACTATTAATATTTCATGTTTTAATACATTTAACACCCTGTTCATGCCTGCGGCAGCAGGGATGACCAAAGTAGATAGTAACCGCATTGCTCCGGATAACACATCCTGAGCAATCCAGTTACCGCATTGCAGTTGACAGAACAAATTTTTGAAAAAAAATGTGTCTGAAGACAATTGGTTTACTACATCTGGATCTGGATGCGGTCAACGCAATTGCCTTGCCAAATGTGACCCCAGCCTAACTATGTAAAAAGCTACAATTGGTGAATAAGAGTCCTGAAATCACTATACTAACTCTGCCCACAAGGTGGAAAACAACATCACCAAAAAACTAGAGTGCACATATAAGGTAGAAAAGGCGCAAATAGAATAATAAACTGGAGAGCACATATAAGGTAGAAAAGGTGCAAATAGAATAATAAACTGGAGTGCACATATAAGGTAGAAAAGGTGCAAATAGAATAATAAACTGGAGTGCACATATAAGGTAGAAAAGGTGCAAATAGAATAATAAACTAGAGTGCACATATAAGGTAGAAAAGGCGCAAATAGAATAATAAACTGGGTGCAAAAAAACAAGCGTGAAACACAAAAAACACAAAAAACTAGAGTGCACATACAAGGTAAACTTCAGAAAAGGCGCAAATAGAATAATAAACTGGGTGCAAGAAAACAAGCGTGAAACACAAAAAACACAAAAAACTAGAGTGCACATACAAGGTAAACTTCAGAAAAGGCGCAAATAGAATAATAAACTGGGTGCAAGAAAACAAGCGTGAAACACAAAAAACACAAACAACTTACTAGACATAAAAGAGACGCATAGGCAATGATAAATCTGAAATTAAGTGGACACCACATTCGTGAATTAAGCCGAAAGTATACTATAACCTTTCTAAAGGTCTCCATTTCCCAGATGGATGGCCTCATTGTGGCAGGCACAATGTCTTCATACTATCTATTTAATTGTAGTATACTGAGCTTTCCTAGACAGAGAGTCACTGCAAAAAAGCGGATTCTGATGTATCCTTAGCATGAATATGGTGGTTGGATGATTAAACACCCATTCCGACTGTGACCGCTGAACATACATGTCCGGTACTTACTACGTATGCTATGTGCCGCTTCTAGAGGTGGTGCTTATCTCCTGGAAGAACTAAATAGTCACAGAACTGTTCACTCTAGTATGTGAGATTACAGTACCAGATACAACCCATATGAAGGTTTGCTGGTGAAACCAGATGCCAGTAACTTACTGTCGGACACCATACTTGTCAGTAGGTTGTCCTGTTATGTAATGCTTTTGTACTGTAGAAGACACCAGTGGGAATAGTTGAGGAATTTGTCATTTTCTTGAACCCTGCTATAGTATTCACATCCCTACAAAAACAGTCAAAAACAGAGAAATGAATGACAGACTCCCAGGTGAGCTTTTGATTGTAGGGAATTGCATCAGAAGATATTATCTCGAGCAATTTTTTAAGTAATATCCATTGTTATATACGCTGTTCATTTAGACAATGAAATCACACAGATTGGTGACCCCCTGCTGGGATTGTGTATTCACCAAAAAGACAATTGTTGTAAAATGTAACTTCCTCAAAGAAATATTTCAAGAATGTATTTATGAAAATGCAGGATATTCATCAATGAGCAAGGACTTCCCATAGCAAAGTCAGCTGTGCATAACAGAATAAGAAAAAAAAGCCTCTCTATCATCTTATATCATTACTTACAGTATTTAGATGGTTGATGGAAATGTAGTACGGCTCATTCAGAGAACACGTTTATGTATAAGAGTCCTGTCTGCATTTTTCACAGAGCGCTCTCATACCTAGTATAGTCTACGGCGTGGTTCACATATATTATTCCTATTTTTGCCCACATAGCAGTCAAAGCAAAATCACAGACACTTGTCAGATTTTGTTCTGAGTATCAGATCACAAACGCCAGTCTTAGGGTATGTGCACACATGCCGGGTTAGCATCGGTTTAGCTGTGTAAACCGCCGGTCGGTTTCCATAAGTTTTATGTAAATTTATGTTAATCCAAACTGGCGTTTGGATTAACATTAAAACCTATGGAAACTGTGCACACACCGGCGGTTTACACATGCTCATCTGTTGCTAAACCGCTGGGTTCCCAGCGGGTTAGCAACGAATGTGCATGTTCAATAAACCGGCCGGTTATGCAGCAGCTGCAAGCGCAGAATCATGTAGCTTCCAGCCGCCACAACACCGCCGCCGCTTACCCGCTGTGCACCCGCCCTACACCCGCCGCACATACCCGGCAGAAAGCCGGTGGACGGCTGCAGAGCTTCCTGTCGGGTCCGCCCAGCCGCCGCCGTCACAAACACGCCATCGTGTGCACATACCCTAAGGTCTTGTTCACACATATCAGCTTTTTGGTATTCTCTGCATTTTTTAGCTGTTAATAAAAAACACACATGCGTTAACGCATGGTGCACTTAAGTGTAGCTGCGTTTTTTAACAACCCATGTGTTTTTTTTCACCATTCCAAAAAACACTGCATGCAGCGTTTTTTGGGTGCTGTAAAAAAACGCATGGGTTGTTGAAACAATGCATGCTTTTTTTTAACATGGGGCCCTATGGGAAATGCATGCGTTAACGCGTGCCACATATAAGCACCTGCGTTAACGCATGCGTTAACGCTTATGCGTTTTTAATGAAAAAAATGGCTAAGTCCAAAAACTCTCAAAAACGTTCAGAACCACAGGGGACACTATTTGGCACCCTTAGAAAAACTGATCAGTTTTTCAAAGGGCTAAAAAAAGCATTGGTATGTGTGAACAAGGCCTAAAGCTGGGGTCACATTTGCGTTTTTTTCAATGAGTTTTTGGAGACCTGCGTTTTCAAAAAAGTATGTAAACATGCTCCCATAGGCCCCCATATTAAAAAACGCATGCCCTAATAGCAAAAACGCATGTGTTAATAGCAAAAACGCATGTGTGACAGTACCATGCGTTTTTGTGTGCGTTTTTGCTATTATGTGATTAGCTAACATCAAAAACGCATGCAAAAACACATGGTACATTAGTACCATCCAAAAACGCATGCGTTTTCTTAAAAACGCATGCGTTTTCCATAGGGGCCCATGTTAAAAAAACGCATGCGTTTTCTTAAAAACGCATGTGTTTTTAAAACAGCACCAAAAAATAGTGCATGCACTATTTTTTGGTGCTGTTTTAAAAACGCATGCAAAAACGCAGGGTGCCATCAGACACCTTAAAAAACGCATGCTGAAATGAAAAAAAACGCGTGTGTTTTTTTTTAAGGCACTAAAAAAACTCATGCCCAGTGTGACCCCAGCCTTAGGTCACATCTAATGCAGGTCTGCGTTTTGCTGCATCTGTGTTTCTATGCATTTTCACCACTAAAAACGCATCCAAACACATGCTGTTTTGGCCACATTGATTTCAATGGAAAACGCATAGAAAACACATGCAAAAACTTGGGCTGGTGCGTCTAGAGTTGTGTTTGCAAAAATGCATGCTTTTTGTGTTTTTGCAAACGCACATGCGTTTTTGAATGCGTTTTCTATGCTTTTTCCATTGAAATCAATGGGGCCAAAAACGCATGCGTTTGTATCCGTTTTTAGTGGTAAAAATGCATAGAAACGCAAATGCAGCAAAACACAGACCTGCATTAGATGCAAAAACGGCGTAAGTCTATGGGTCCATAAAAAACTTGGACATCACTTAGATGTCATCTATGTGCTATCCATTGTTCAAGGATTGGTTGATATGAGAAGGTAGAGATACTTATTTTTCTCATCTGAGAAAAACTAATAAAAGTTGGACCAAGCTCTGATGGCACTCTGATGACACTTTGATTACACTGATGACACTCTGATGACACTGATGACATTCTGATGATGCTGATGACACTTTGATTACACTGATGACACTCTTATGACACTCTGAAGACACTTTGATTACACTGATGATACTCTGATGACACTGATGACATTCTGATAACACTGTTGATAACACTGATGACACTCTGATGACGCTCTGATGACTCTTAGATTACACTGATGACACTCTGATAACACTGTTGATGATACTGATGTCACTGATGACACTCTGATGACACTGATGACACTCTGATGTCACTCTGATGATGCTCTGATGACACTGCGATTACTCTGATGACACTATGATGAAATTCTCCTGAAACTCTTCATAAGAAAACACTAATGAAACCCAACCCATTTTTCTCATATGTTAACAAAATGCACATGTCAAAATAAGCTATGAGGCCCCCTTCACAGATGTGTGTAAAACATGGATGTGAAAAAACAGTACTAGTGTTATCAGTGTGCCATACGTGTTTTTCAGATATAGATAAAGAAAGGATGACACTCCAAACTTCTCCTGTAATTTGCAATATTAACCGCTTCAGCCCCAGGGCGATTTTCCGTTTTTTCCTCCCCTGCTTCCAAGAGCTATAACTTTTTATTTTTTTGACAATATAGACATATGAGGGCTTGTTTTTATGGGATGAGTTGTACTTTTGAATGACATCATTCATTGTACCACAGAGTATATTGAAAAAGGCCTTCTCATTCTTATTTTTTCAGGAACTGGGGCTGTGTAATGGTTTTTCATTTCTTTTTTGTTGCTTAAGCTATCATTTTTAACCATTTCTAGGTAGATTCACTGTTTTGATCACCTATTATTGCATTTTATTGCAATGTAGCGGCGACCAAAAAAAGCAACTTTGGCATTCTGACTTTTTTTCCCATTTCGCAGTTTATAATTCTGATTAATTGATTCAATATTTTGATAGATCGGGCATTTATGAACATGTCAATATCAAATATGTTTATTTTTTTATTTATTTTTATATTCAATGGGGCAAAAGGGAGTAATTAGAATTTTTTATTATTTTTTTAAATTTTTTTCTTTATTTACTTTCATTCTTTCCTTATTTTACATACCCCCTTGGGGCACCTCAACACTGCACAGTCTAATCACTTTTGCTGTGCAGAGCTGAGCTGATGAACAGCTCTGCACAGTACAAATGATCGCTGTCTGTGGATGCAGGCACTCGTCAGACAGCCACAAGAAGTGAGTCACAACAGCATCCAGGGTCTTCACAGGACCCCAGGTTGTCATGGCAACACATCGAAGCCCCTTGATTGCGTCACAGGGATGCTTATGCCGGTGGGAATAGTGCAATCCCCATCATGCCGTTTTAGATTGCACTGTCAGTGATTGACTGCGTGATCTAAGAGATTAACAGCATTTGTGGGATCACCTAGCATGTGCAAGGAATGATGTGAGCTGAGCGCATGAGCTTGCATCAAAGGGAGGGAGACCAAGGACGTAAATCTAAGTCCTTGGTCATGAAGGAGGTAAACACAGTAAACAGGTTGCACATAGATGACTCACTAATGCCATTTGTGTACTGCAAGTGTTTTTCAAGTACCTATAAATTTGTATATATGTAAATAAATATATTATTATTTTTATTATTATTATTATTGACCCTTGTCATCTGTGCTGTTGGACAAAAAGGACATGTCTCCATGTGGTTCACATGGACACATGGTACATGTGGTATCTGTATGAGAAACAGATGCTACACATTAAAGAAACATACATGTGAAGGGAGACTAAATCTTTAAAACATGTATGCCAAAGATTTGCACAAAATGTAGCAAATATGTGCAAGGAAGGTAATTGTATGCAAATATTCCACATTCACACCAATACAAATAACTGCTCAACCATGCGCTGTCTGGCATTTATTAGATAGGGATAGGTAATGGCGCACTCAGTATTAATAGATCTGGTTTACTATAATGGTTTTTCTTGCAGAAAGCCTCATTTGTCTACTGCTAATCTGACTATAGTCATAGAGTAATTAACACCTCTGATCCTGATAATTAACACTACCAATACCCCACTCCCCGCTGTACCCTACATAGATATTTGTGTTGACAATGTAGTCATAGAAGTTCATATGTGACAAGAGGAAAAATTCTTAATACATTTAGGTCTTCTGCCTCTGTATATCTCATAAAGAGGTCATGGTTTCATAAATAGAAAGTCAATACTTATATGTAACAGTAGAATAAAGAACAAAGTCACTGAACACGTTTTTCCCACAAAAGACATTTAACACCTTTATTCAAATGGCAAACTATTAAATGATTACATTGTTTTATATTATGAAAAAAGACAATGGTCCATCAAATCAAACCTTTCTCCACCAGTTATACGTTCTCTATCGCTATATTATTTATAACCAGGGGCGTAACTACTACAGGTGCAGGGTTGCGATCGCACCCGGGCCCTGCAGCCTCTGGGGCCCCAAAAGTCCCTTTGTTCTATAGAAAAAGATTAATACTATTAAAGATTTGCAATAATTGGGGGGCCCCGTTGGAGCTTTCGCATCGGGGCCCCGGAGCCTGAAGTTACGCCACTGTTTATAACCCATAATGCCATTTGATGTGAGAAAAGCATTTGGCCCTTTTATATATGCAGGTTTAATGCCTGACATTACTACCTCTAGGATTAGGACATTCCACATTCTTACTGCCAGTAGTGTAGCAACCAGGGGGTAGAGGGCAGAGAGGGTGATTGCTCTGGGTACTTCACTCAGAAAAGCCAACCTACAGCTACTACCACTGTTAAGTATATTGGCGGGTAATGTTCATTGTTGTAGTTTAGCTATATTGTAGAGCAGGAAGACATGATATCCCTTCATTACCACTCTCTGTTCTGTAGACTGCAGATCGCTTTGAGCCTGTGGTCTACAGAATAGCAGGTCATGCACTGGCAGAGGTGCTGGCACACATGTACAAGACTTCAGCGTCCTGGTGTGGCGATGTCATAGCGATGCATCTGGGACTCTGATGTCCTCTGTATGTGATGACAGCGTGTTGATCCAAGGGGAGCTGTAGGCTCATCATACTGTGTATAAGGGAGCTATGGGCCCATCACACTGTGTTTTGGGGGCTATAGGCACTTCCTATTGTGTTTTTGGGAGTATTGGGCCCATCATTCTGTATATAGGAGAGTTGTGGGCTTATCTTACTGTTTATATGGGAGTTATTCAAACACCATGTGTACAGGGGAGCTATGGGCCCATAAAACTGTGTATAGGGGAGCTGTGAATACATCAAAACATGTATGGGGGGGTCTCAAGTGACATTTTTAAATGTTAGGTGGACTGTTATGAATAATTATTATTAAAGGAGCACTTAGAGTATTGCTACTGTCAAAGGCGCACATAGGGCATTATTACTTTCTAGGGTCAAATTTGGACAATGTTTGCTAGGGATCTTGCACAGGGCATTAATATTTTTATTGAGGCAATTTTACTTTATAGAAGGCTCAAAGGAGGCATTTTACTGTGATTTGCATAGTGGTCAGTATTGTTATGTGGAAGTGTAGGAGGAGCATATATTGTGCACACAGCAGGTGCAGTAATAGCAACACAAACAGTTGTGTTCAAAATAATAGTGTGTTCTACAAAATGAGTTAATCCCAAAACTTTATAATAGTTTTCAATTCCATATATTGGGAACATTGCACACTGTTTTCTAAATCATTAAATCAAGATAAATGTATATAAATTTTTACTACTTATAAAAAATAACAAAACATGAACATTGGTCTGTTAAAAAAAAGAAATTTCTGCATTTGCCTTTCCAAACTCAAAATATGTACTCCATTTTTTTAGGATTTAGCATTCCTGTGACTCACTAACCTAATATTTAGTTGTACAACAATAGTTTTTAGAACATCGTCACATCTAAGTTGCATAGAGTCAACCAACTTCTGGCACCTGTCAACTGTTATTCCAGCCCAGGATGCTTTGACTACATGTCCCAATTTATTCGCATTTGTGAGCTTTGCCTCAGAAATGGCATTTTTTATGTCACCTCATAAGTGTTCCATCAGATTAAAGTCCAGGGATTGGGCTGGTCACTCTATAAACTCAATTTTGTTGGAATGGAACCAAGATTTTGCTCATTTACTGGTGTGTTTATGGTTGTTGTGTTGTAAAACACCCATTTCAAGGGCACATTCTCTTTAGCATGACCTCTTCAAGTATTTCAATATATGCAAACTGGTCCTTGATCCCTGGTATGTGGTAAATAGACCTGGCACCATAGTTAGATACATATGCTAATATCATGATGCTTGCACCACCCTGCTTCACTGCCTTCAGAGAGTACTGTGGCTTGAATTCAGAGTTTGGGGGTCACCTGATAAACTGTCTGTGGCAGGTCGACTCAAAAAGAACAATTTTACTTTCATCAGTCCACAAAATGTTTCTC